>CM057228.1:3289210-4560460 GCA_029891385.1 Erythroxylum novogranatense | reverse complement strand
AAAAGCCACAAAAGTCCAGTGCAAAACAAATTTGAATTGAGTGAAAAAAAATTAAGCACAGAATCATTCATGCACAGGTATGGACGTCGCGACATAACATGGAACACGCCGCGACGTATACGAAATCTGAAGAACGCGTCGCCGTGACGTGTGATCACTCGTCGCGGCGAAGAAATGCAGAATGACAGCAGAATGTAAACTAACCCAAGTTAGCAGCAGAACGCACAAATCAGCCAACAATTCATATGTCCTCAATGAAACACAATAGCAATAGTCATGCAATGTCAAAAAAATAATAGGGAAATAACTCCCCCACACTTAATCAACACATTGTCCTCAATGTTAAGCAAGAAGAAATAGAGCACAAGGGGCAATTCAACACAACAGAAGGAAGGCAGGAGGCGAACTCAAAGGACTTTATTGAATTGAAAAGATACTAATTAAACTAAAAGCTAAGCTATTGTCTCTCTGAGATTGCTCCTCCCGACACTTACTTAACAAACTAATGCACCAATATAAGTCACAAGCAATCATAAGGCATAAGTGAGTAAACAAGTGAAGGAAAGAAATAACACGGGAGTTATGGAGGTCTTGGATTTACCGGTTAACCTTCGACAATGGCCATGGTGTGGCGAAATAACTTCATCCGATCCCACGTCCATGTCGGCCTCCACTAAGCCGATTCACGAAATGTTGGTCACAGAAAAATAAGAGTTAGCCTCGGTGAACTTCCATAAAGGTGTAATCGCAAAATACTAACTAACGATGCAAATGCAACTAAACTATTTAGAATGCAACCTAAAGAAAAGACACCTAACTTCACGTAGCAACAAATGACAAAAGCAAACTTAAAGAACCACTTGGTTCCCCAAGAACTGGCGCTTAATTTGATCGGCGGCTCGTCGTTCGATCCTAGAATCGATCCTTGGAAACCGGTCAAATAAAATAATTTATACCAAGGATTGCAGCATAGGATGCAACCTCGGGTCGTCTCTCAAAGGAACCTAATGAAATGGACCTAAGCTAGCCTATATGTCATTCAATGCAAGTGAAATTAGCAAGGAAAAAGGGGTTTTGATTTTAAAACATTAATAAACTAAAATGTATGCAAAAAGTATTTTTGGGTTTTTGGAAATAGAAAATAAAAAGAGTAAAACAAAAGATAGAATCCTCTTGAAAATGAATTTTGGCTATCACAGTTCAAAACTAAGTGTGAATAGTAAACCTTAAAGGGCTATCTCTAAGTTCAGGGTTTCGATTAATGGAATCACACGCCACTCGCGACTCCATCTCTCTAGACCCCATTGAGTGCTCTTGAGCCTCAGAACATTAGAGGACTCTTTAAGTCCGAGATCTTGATCAATGAACTCCATTGCTCGAGATCCCGTTAAGTGCATCTTAGTCGGACAGGATTAGAAATCACTAAGTTTGAATGGAAAACCTTAAAGGACTCACTTTAAGTCCAGGGTCTTGATTAATGGACTCCTGTCACTCTCGACTCCATTAATAAAAAAAAACACCTAAAACCTTAAAGGAACCTGAAAGTCCAAGGTTTTAATCAATGAACTCCATTGCTTAAAACCTTGTTAAAAACATCTTAGTGTAGGCGTGGACTAGAAATCACTAAGTTTTCGAAAGCTCAACCTTAACAACTCGTTAAGTCCAATGAATTAATTAATCAACTCGATTAATTAAAACTTGTTAAAAACCTTAGTGTATGTAATGGACATGTTAATGCAAGTGGTCAAATGCAATCTAGCATCAACTCAATATCTAACACAACTAGGCAGATAAAAGAGAATTAACAAAATCACAAGTGAACATATATGAGACTTCATATATTTAAGCATGAAGTTCTACATAAACAAATCCATAACATATTACACTGTTCACCGCTTAATTAAACTATAATCAAGCAAAATCTAACTACAAAGCAATAAACCCCAACTCGGCTGTTCACAACAATGTAGTTAAAAACGTAACAATGTAAACTAGTAATCCAAACAACACAACAAACGTCCAAACATTTAATTGAGCTTTAATCAATAGTATCACTACAATCTATAAACCCTCGACCAAGGCATATTCATAAATAATAACAAACTATAGATTAAGCTACTCCCTTTAGTGCTCGGTGAACTCCAACCATCACTGCATCGTCAAGAGGAGAAGAATGCCTAACCACACATCACAACTAGGAACACCGCAACTCATGGCGAACCATAGCTGCTCACGGCGGAAGACACTGCGAAAACAACCAAAAGAAAACAACTAAAATGACTTCCAGGGAACCGAAGGGAACCACAGGCGGCATTTACCACCGCTCCTCTCTTTTCTCTACGCTCGTCCCTCTCTCTCTCTTCTCTCGTCGGTCTCTCTCTGTTTTCTCATGCGAAGTGAAGCCCCTCCGATAACCTAATTCGGTAATATTTAAAGGATGGGTCGTGGGTGAATGCACGGTGAGACAAAATTTCTATTTTGGGTGGGTTACCCGACATTCGCTGCGACGAATAGCTGTAGTTCGCTGCGGCGAATGAATTTGGTCACTCGTCGCGGCGAATAAATTAAATACCATTAATTCGCTGCGGCGAATGGAGGGTCTAGTTCGCCCCAGCGTCTAGAATTGTTCGTCGCGACGAGCGTTCTTCTGGATGCGGAGTGATTCGCCGCGGCATCATTGACTTTCTCATCCTTTTGACCCCTTTTTCTCCTGCAATATAAAATAACAATTTGCAGTATCAATTGTCCTTAGAAAAATTATAATGCAATCAATGTCAATTTGCACAATTTTACTAACAAATTGCATAAAGCATAAGCTCACCGCAAGGGACTAATTTAAGCACAAAATCATGAATCAAGAGTCAAAAAGTACATTAAAAGCCATAAAAGTGTAGCCAATTTATATGATAAACTTGAGTTCAATCAGCATGCATTGAACATGACACATATACATGTGTATGATTGAGTATTCATTTGATTAAACAAGTTAGTAATGTATACATATGTATGTATTTCATGATATAGAAGCACAAATTGACCGATCGCATCCAAACATTGCCAGATCGTTGAGGCAATAGCTATCTGGAGCTTACTGTGAGTCAACCTAGATGTTCTCTCACCATAATCTAGTTGCTTTGTTTAAAATTCAGTTATTGAATGCTACTCATGTGATTGTGATAATTTCAGACCATCAATTGTCCGAGGAGAATGATATTTGAGAATGTATTGGAAGTGTTTTGTAAATGTATGTGAATATGGAAACATGTGTTCTCAACTGAATGTTGAATGCCGGACTTAGGTTCGAATAATGTGATAAATGACTGGAATATATCGAATGTGAAATAATGAATGCATCATATGTAAAGTGTTGCATTTCATTACATAGAAATACATGAACAGATAAAGGAGTTGTGACCGAAGTGACCCAAATGAAAAGGAGCTTAAAGCTAAAATATGTGCACACAGAGCCACAAACTCAATGATTAATGAGCTTGGTATCTATAATAGATATGGGACAGTTATGAAATGAGCCCGATATTCGTAACAGATACGGGACGGTTATGAAATGAGCTTGGTATCTACAATAGGTACAGGACAGTTAGATAGGCGCTCGGTCACAACAAAATAAAAAAATAAAAGTAGAATCTAATGTGCATTTGCATCCATATCTTTAGATGTACCATGTGAATATTTTAAAAAAATGACTAAATTGAGTCGATATAATGATGTGCTATGTTTGTGTACATGTGGATGATATGAACAAGATGAAATGAATGATTAGTTTATCCTGAAATGATTATATGAAATGTTTGTATTCATAATAAGCTTGTTGAAATTTGATGAATACTACGATCAGTTATTAAATTTTGAACGATATGATGTATGGGAATTGATTCAGAATGATGTGAGATACTGATTGAACTATGTTATATACTTGTGATGTTGATGTCTATTTGAGTGAGCACATCGATGATGGTTCACTCATTTAATTCGCAAACTCATTAAAATTACAACGTTGATTTTCAGGTTCAGAGTAGACCTAGCTAGTTTAGTTGAAGTAACTTGCTGCATTTGGAAATGGGTCAATGTCGGGATCAGTTGTACTAGCAAATGTCTTAATTATGTTGCATACAAAATTGTATCTTTCAACTATTGTATATTGTACAAATGAATTTGAAAATGTAAGAACAATTGAGACTGTATATATTTGTGAATAAAAATGGAACAATATGATTTTTGAAATGTTTTATGTTATGTGTGATGGATTAAAATGTAAGACGAATTGATTTAATCGTCTTAATGTGTCATTTTCATAGAGTATGTTCCCGAATACCTTTCGGTATATCGGATATATACTCTATGAGAGTGATATGTTATATTAAATTACCTCCAAACATCTTAAATTATTTATTAACATGAAAGGTATTATAAATAATATTGCCCATAATAATACAAAAACTATCGAAATGATAATTACATTGCCTCTTATCTTTAAAAACTTGCTCTGTTGCCTAGCAATATTTTTGCTGTAACTAGGATAACATTTGGGCTCGAGTCTAATGCAATTTGACTTGAGATTAACGGGTTAGATCTGAATTGATAGGCTTAAACTTGGCCTTTGTCTACAACAATTATGTGAAAAAAGATGTCATTTTGTAAAAAAGAATGTCATTTTTTATCTTTTTAATTTAAAATTTTAAAAATTAAGTCCAAATGAGCTGAAAAGCTCATTTGGACTTAGGATGTGTTTGTTTGGAAGGTATGAAAAAAGAGATATGGGTATGGAATGAAAATTGATGTTTGGTATGAAACTATCATTGAAGACCTAAGAGTTTCATTTATTAGTTTTAGGCAATCCTCCATTTCTCTCATAATCTAGAGGAATAAGAGTGATTGCTATGTTTTACTTTTTATATATAGAGAATATATAAAAGGTATAATTATGAGCCAAATAACTTCATAAGTAAAGCTTTAATTTTAATAATCAAATTTATGGTGAAATCAATTAAATAATTAATTATACTATAATTAATTAAAATATTGTAATTAATTAATTAATTAAAATATTATTATTCATTAATTAAAATATTATAATTAATTAATTACAATATAATTAATTAAAATTTTATTATTAATTAAAATATAGCTATTCATTAATTAAAATATTATAATTAATTAATTAATTACAATATAATTAAATATAATATAATTCATTCATTAATTAAAATATTGTAATTAATTAAAATATAATTCATTCATTAATTAAAATATAATTTATTTTGTAAATAATTAATTACAATATTTTTATAAACCAACCAATATCAATAGTAATGATAATCATTCCTTCCTCTTAACTAGCCATCATAATTGTGATGATAATATTCATTCTCATTTTTATTACCATTCCCTCGTACTAACCAACCGCCTCCTTAATTTTCTACTTCAAGAAAGATCATGATTAACTAGTCAAGGTCTCCACTTCCTTATCAGGATAGATACAGAAACATGTTTTATTTCCAACTTCAATGAAATAACAGTGCAGTACCATCTTCCATGGAACTTCAGTTTTGTATGTTTTTCTAGTGGGCTTATGTTAGTGTCTGATACATTAAACGAAGCTCGTCTCGACCCTGATCTAAAATTCCTAATATACGTGATTAAAGGTCTTTCAATCTTTTTCTTGAATTAGGATTAAACTTATCAAAATTTTATGGCCTCATATCCAACCCAAATATAGTAGCCAATCAAAGGGGACTTTCGTAGAAATTGGTTCTTAAGGATCGTACATCTTTAAATACATAATGTTTTCAACTCTCAAAATTAAAGGTGATGAGTTCTACACATGAAAAAAGTTAATAAAGTACAAGAATCGTTGTCATGATCATGAATAAGAATCATTCGAAGCCATCATTTTCTTGGATGATGGGGTACTGAAATCTGCAAATTTTCTTAAAACTATCTGTAATACGAGTCAGAAAAAGATTTGCATTAAAATTGGGACATCACTTTTGATTAATCTAGAATATCAACAACAACAATCTGCAGAATTTACTGATTAAAACAATGATTCTGTACCAACAAATTAAACAAGCTCAGAACATCTTATGTGACACTTGACATGAATTTCCAAGGTTTGTTTCCCTTGGTATGAAAAAAGAACAAAATGTAAAGATCGCAATCTTTACTGATTGAAAGGTTTAGTTCACTCTCTTGCAGTCCAAACGAATTTGTCCTTCGTTTCCTGTCAACGGCGTAATGTTTCCCATCTTAACCATTGACCTTGCAAAATCAGCCCAAAAGGCTCTAGGATTCGAGCTGTAAGTCCTGACGAGACCATCTGTTGAGCCACCATTGAAGAGTGCTTGATCGGAGTGAAGAAGCCCTTTTCTCTCCATCAAGTCCTTGAAGTAATCAACGTCAAAGCTAGCCGGTTTTGGGCTCAGAGGGGAAAGGTTGGAGTCAGATCCTGACACGGGACAAGTTTGTCTAAGCTTAGAAGCAAATTCAGGGTCGATGTTGTTTTCGCTGTGGACTCGATTTCTGAATACACGACACTGAGCAAATCCTAGAGTGTGGCCTCCTGATAGCGCTACAAGGTCTCTCTCGTCAAGACCTTTCCTTTGGAAACTTTCAATTTGTGCGGGAAGGTCCATAAATGGTGATGGGATGTCGGCGTCCGCGGTGGTTCTGCTCGCCGTTGTCGAGTCTCTCCTGCCTAGATGGACTTCCCATGTTGGTCCTCCAAGCTACGCGCATGTTCATGTCACGTTAATAACATATAAACCAAAGCTGCGGACCTAACATATATAGGAAGAACTCCTAACGAATTGATCAATACGTACCAAGACAACAGAATCACGAGCAGCAACAGCTAAGATATCTGCACAAGACACTACCGGACGGCCACAGATTCTGTCAACCTCCGACTTAATCTGGTCGATAACTTCGAAACCTCTTGCCGAATTGGCGTTAGCCCTGGAATTCTTTTCACTGTCAATGGTCGGAGTAGAATCTAACAGAATGGACGCATCACAACCCTGTAAAATATCAAGAATGCATGAAGTTAATTTCCTGCTACTGAACATAGCCTGCAACCAAGTTTAAAGAAGAACAAGAGAAGGAGACGTCCAAGTACATTAACAAAACAGTCATGGAAGTGCAGGCGAAGTATCGAAGCACCCATGCGACGTTCTCTAGCCACTGCGGCTTTGACAACCCTTTTAATGGTTGGTAAAGCTTCAGGGCACACTTCATCGTAGTAATGAGGAGATAGTGATGAAGAAGTAGCTACATTAGCAAGAGCTAAAAGAACAAGAATACTGAGATGAAACATGCAACGTGAAGAAGAAGCCATAATCTTCTGCAAGAATTCTACAGATTTGAACTATGATTCTGATAGCTTCTGGTCCAGATTCATCTGGGCATTTATAGTTGGTAAACTTGGATCTTTTCTTGCTCTTGGACTTGGCCAACATGATCGCAAGACGAGTATATCAGCATAAAAAGTCAAGACCTTTCACCATGTCCACGTTTATAAGTTAAAGGATTAATGGTATCGTCATCAGAAATTGTTTGATCAAGTCCTTCACAAATTGCTATGCAATTGTCAATCAGTGCTTCGCTCATTTCCGTACCAAAACATAGGACTAAAGTACACAGTTGGACTGTCCAGTCATTCAATAAATGGATCAACAAATTGAATAAATAACTATTCAATTAGAGTTCAACATAATTATAAGTTAAAAATTAATTAATTCTCTTTTTTTATATTTATAAAACTTTTAACCTTCTCTCTATTATAATATGAAATTGTGATATTTATTTTTATGTAATATTTCACAAGATTTTTTAATTTTTATATTTTATCAAACACAATCGTGAATTTCTACTTCTATTTTATAGAAATTTGTCATACTGACCTGGTGCTCATGATTTTATGCAATATTTTAAAATTGGTCTTGGAGTTAAACAGGCAAGATAAAAGTTTATAGTTGAAAAGTTTAACCGGTATTAAATTGTCATAAAACCGCTAAAGATTAAATAAAATTTAAAATTAAAAATATGATTGAAAGAAATATTCTTTAACTATCGAAGAATTTGAAATTTAATTAAAAAGATATAATTAAATAAAAATAATTGATTTATTTTGATTTATCATAACTTGTTAATTTATTAAATTAACCAATTAATTAATTAATTAATTATTTTTAATGATAAAATAAATCGAATCAAACAAAAAAATTGAAAATTGAACCTTTTGAGTTTTTAATCTTTGAATTTCAATGTATATTTAAAAAGGCAAATTGTATGCATCCTGTTCATTTTAATCTGATATGTGGACATGGTCTAACAATTAAACTTTTCTATAATGCAGTGTGGTAGAACAGTTTCGGAATTAGGTGAACATAAAGTAAACGAACGCGTTGAGCTTTCATAAATCATTACCAGACATGTTCAAAAGTCGGCAGAAACTACTTCGTAAGAACAAGGGAATTTGTATATGTATGATTCAACTACTTTGACTTCTTCATTAATCAGTTAATTAAAGATTACTTAGCCACAGCATTAATTAATCAGGAAACTAATCAAAGTAACATCATCAAGATCTCTTGTGAGTGTTAGGTTTGCTTCTATTGTTCGGGTTCAGATCACCTATTTACGTTACTAGGTACTTACCCATTTAATGAGTATCTATCCATTTAATAAATGGACCAGTTGATCTGTCCCTATTACTCTTAATCGAATTCATCACTTAATTTGAATTCATAATTTTGTTAAAAGATTTATCAAAACATGCAATTACCTCTCGACAAAGTTTTGAACTTTCCATCTTTCTGCACATGTTAGAATAATTTGGAATAACAAAAAAAAAGCCATCTTCTCCGTCTACAGAACTCATCCATCCTTTTCAAACTGTGCATAAGAAACTAAAATAGGATTCAAATATGGCCTTATTTGGATGATATCTGATTAGCTAAAAATTGGCTGATTAAATTTGTTTGGTAGTTGACTGATTCAACCCAACCAGCCAAAAATCAAGAAGCCACTCTCCCTTAGCTGATTACCCTAAACTAAAAATACCAAAATACCCCAGCTCTCTTTACATCTCTCTCGTCTTTTTCGTTTTTAGAAGACTCTCTCGATTTCTCTCTACTCTTCTTCTTAACTAGATCAATCATCCTATAAGAAGAACCCTATCAAGTATAGAGGGATTTGAAAACCCGACAAAGCCAAAGCCTCTGGGTATGCCAGTGGCCTTGTCTCTCATGACCACAGCCTGAAGAATGCATCGTACTGGGAGAAGTAGTCTTTGAGCTTATCATCAGACGTCTCCCATGAAATCCCACCAATAAAAGCTTGCCTTGGTCTGAATCCATAATAAAATATGTTTATAAATATCAAAAAAATGGGATTTGAAATCCCTCCACAACTAGGAAATGGAGAATTATGGAGGGGCTTTGCGGGGTTTGGGAGGAAAATATCACTACAAGAAAAATGTAGATTAGCGACGGAAATTTAGCGACGAAACTATTCCCGTTGAAAATTTGGATTAGCGACGGAAATTTTCGTTCCGTCGATAAAAAGGAGGGAATTTTTGGCGGAATTAAAATTTTGAGTTTACCTACGGAAAATTTCGTAGGTAAATTCCGTCGGTAAATATGATTTAATGACGGAAATTTTTGTTTCGTCGGTAAAAAGGCGAGAATTTTTGGCGGAATTAAAATTTTTGAGTTTAACTACAGAAATTTCCGTCGGTAATTCTGTCGGTAAATTCTTTATAAATTCCGACATCTCCCACCCACTTGTGTCTTCTTCTTCCTTTCTTCTTCTTCCTTCTTCCTGTGTTCGGTTTTCTTGGAGCCCATTTCTCTGTTGTGGACTCCTTTTCTGCTCGTCGACGTTGTCTTCTGTTGCGGTCTAAACAAAACAATTAAATTTTATCTAAACCAATTAGAGGCAAGTGCACTCCGTCGACAAGTAATATAAAGCGGTGAGAAGGATATCGCACCAAGGAAAAATTCCAATACGTAAGACAATTAAATTAAACGATTAAAATTACTCAGACGATCTAAAATTGATTGATTTAAAATAAAATAAAATAAAGTAAGCAAATTAAGAAAATATGAAAATGAAAGGTTTAAATTAAAACGACTAGATTTAATCAAATAATAAAAATCGGTTAAGGTATTAGACTTCAATTGGATTAGGCACTAAAAATTATAACAATGGATTAATTTAGAAATACTTCACTTAAGCAAAGTCGGCCCAATGTTCATGGTGTTCCCTTCTCTTTAAATCTGAGTCACTACTTGGTTTATAGAAAATTCGGAATAAAAGGCGTTAAATACAATAAGCCTAAAATTAAGTTCGTTAATTCTAGGTATCCTCACACAATATCCTAAGATTGGTCTACACTTTAGTCTCAAGTATGTCGCTTGATTAAATTTTCGACAAATTAAATCCCATTGGTTGTGACATTTAATCATCTAAGGTCTTTAATCTAGGTGATCAAGCTAAATTAAGACTAAATATGCATTCAATCAAGCAAAAATTAATACCACAAAAATTAAGAAAATATTAATCTTAACCTTAACCGAAAAGAAAAACTTACTTACATATATTTATTAATGAAACATAAATCATGGTCATAATATATGTTTGCATTAATTAAATTCACACAATTAAAATAAATATGAAATATAATAAAGAAAATTAAAAACTCACCCTTCGCCCTTTCAACGTGGCTGCTCCATTAGCTGTCTCCTTAGTAGATGCTTTTAGCGTGGATGCCTCCACCATCGTAAATGCTTCTTTTCCTATGCCACCAGCACCAGTTGCATTTTCATCTCAAGCCACGCATAATCCTCTTGCTTCATGGATCAGCTAACATGTGTCTCTTTCCCACAGCTGCAACGTGCCCTCCCTCCATCAACTAATGTTTTTTTAATTACTCCACCAGTTGCCACCTTATTCTCATGAAACCAGCAGCTGCCACGTTAATCTCTTGGTCTCCACTAGCGTTATTCTTTTCTTTTTCATCTCCATCTACAGCAACGTTGTCTCCTCACTAGCAACTCACGTTCCTCCTCTTCATTAACAGCTCACGTTTTTTTTAGCTGCCAACGTTGTGCTTCCACGGTTCCACCAGCTTGCTTTTTCGTGTCTCCCCAATCAGCTGTTTTTGTTTTCTCCACTCCACAGCAGCTGCGTTTTTATCCCCAGAAGCTCAACGTTGCTCAATGTCTCTCACAACTCTCACCACACAGTTGTCTTTAACGTGAGTGAGTGAAGAGTCTTGCTCCCAGCTATTTTTTTTTCAACGTGAATTTGCCACCACCAGCTGCTTTTGAAAGTGTCTTCCTTGAGTTGTTTCCACCTGCTACTTCGTCATCTTCACACCAATAGCAACTCACATTCTTTTCAAACCCAGCAGCAACGTCTTCCCTCACTCACCAAGCTCACGTTGTCCAACTCTCCAGCTGCTAATATATTTAATCTCCAAAAGGCTCACGTTTTCTTCCTCTTACCACAACTCAACACCACCAGCTATTCACGTTCCTCCTCTCTCCAACCAACTGCTCACGTTGTTTTCATCGTTTTTTCCAGCTCCCGTATGTGAGTTTTTGAGTGTTTCTGTGGGCTGTATGTGTGTTCCAACGTCAGTCTTGGTTGAGGCTGTGCTTCTGGAGAGAACTTGGTCCGTTCGTTCAATGATGGAAAAAAAACAAAACCTCCCTCTGGAAGTAGCCCG
This sequence comes from Erythroxylum novogranatense, assembly GCA_029891385.1. Taxonomy (NCBI): domain Eukaryota; kingdom Viridiplantae; phylum Streptophyta; class Magnoliopsida; order Malpighiales; family Erythroxylaceae; genus Erythroxylum; species Erythroxylum novogranatense. The sequence continues at coordinate 4,548,708 of CM057228.1, read as the reverse complement.
TTGTCATCAATTTAGAGGAGCGTATGAGTGTTCTGTCAAGATGCAAATTGCTATCCACTTTTTGTCGAATTTTTGCTGTCTTCTTTGTTGTTGGATGCTAGCTGTAAGTGGAAGCATGGAGCTTGTGTTGATGGAAGTGTAGTGGAATGGAGTGTGGACCGTTGTGCGTGCTGGAGGCATGGAGATGCTGGTTTTTTTTAAAACAATCTCAAAGATAATATATGCCTAAAATCAAAACAAATAACTCTTCATTAGTGCAATTTAAACATAAATGGACAAGAATTTAATAAATTATGGAACTAAAATTAATATAAAATGTCTATTAACAACACCCCCACACTTGAATTATTGCTTGTCCTCAAGCAACTTACTTAGATCACAACCAACATATTCTGTCATTTTATTTTCAACGAAAATTAAGTGTTTGCAATCCCTTACAATTCGGCGAACTCAAGTATCAAGTTACTTCATTTATCATAATATTTTTATCAATGCACATAAACAAAATCAAAGGTAGATATCTTTGATCAAAAACAAGTACAAAATTAAAATGAACTTTCCTCATGATATTCACTGATGACACTCAAGTGTATAAGGATTGTGTTTCGTTCAAAACTTCCTCTATGAGATTACGCTACCATAGACTTGCAAATTCACCTATTTTTCACTACATAGAGTACATGCCATCATGGATCAAAAGGACTTTATTAAGGGTCGTAACGGGGCTAAGGTTCAGGTGAGGTAAAAAAAATAAAGGCTGCTCACAAGCATTCACAAAGTACTAAGTGTCATGGAACAATAAAAAAAATAATCTAAAATGTACATACAGAAATTCGAGACTACAGCTACTCATTACTATCAAACGCTACTATTTTCTTCTTTTTTTTTCTTTGTTTTTTTTTTATTTTTGATTTTTTTTTCCTTTTTTCTTTTTTTGATTTTTTTAAAACATAAAGAAGATAATAGTAGTAAAAATCAACAACAATTGAGTAGATGTACCTTGAAAACATCTAAAAAAAGCGTATAAAACAAAAGTCCCTAAATCAAAGACATCAAATACTTAGTACTTCATTCAACTTGTGAAAGGGTAAGGCTAAAAGGTTTGAGGTTTTAAATGCAATGCGATTAATAAGAAAACAACAACGTTGAAGGCTCAAAGGGGGTAACAAGGGAAAAATAACTTGGTGGGTTATTTAAGCTAAAGGGTAAAAACAAAGAAGGCCTTTATCATGTCCATAAAGCATGTAACTAGCAGTATCAAATAGATTCAGAGCAAGTTCTGAAGGTAATTCACATAGGGAAGCATCACACATGACAAAGAAAATAGATGACTATGAGAAGCAGTCATATGGCTCAAAACCTCACAAATGTTGAAATGAAAATCAATCAAAATTTCATACATTGCCTCATCACTCAGCATCAGTTATTGACTAAGCTTATGCAATTGACTACTTAAATTAATCCACATGCTTCACTATCCTCTCAAGTTGCCTATTCCAAGTTCATACAAACAACTCAATTTTCCATCCAACTACTTTGACAGAATCATATGGTCAAATTCATTACAACTGGGACCCAAGTTAGTTACCAAAAGAGTCGCAACCATTCAAGTGTGTATTTCTCAACATCAACATCAATATCATCAGCATGCACATAAAATTAATCCCCCCCACACTTAATATGAACATTGTCCCTAATGTTCAAGTAATCAACAATCAAACACAAAGAGGGGAAAGAGAAAGAAGAAACTTCCCTGAAGAAAAATCAGCCAAGAATTTTTTTTTGTCACCAACCACGCAAACCTAAAGAAAACTCAAAACACTCGAAGAAATGCATTAAACTAAAAAGAAACGCAAAGGAAACAACGAGAAAATAAAAGAAAGAAAATTACAGTCCTACTAAAAGGCATGCACTGCGATCAAGGAGGCAAAGTGTCATGAAGAGACAATTGCTCCTTATAAGGGGGATCTTCAATTGAAGGCTTCGGAACTAGCTTAGCCGGATGTTGGAGAAGCTCGTATGCTCTATAATGTGTCCAATATGCCTGCTCCAACTCAACTACAATATCTTCCAATTCGTCTTGCAATTCTTCCCCTAACTCTTTGATCATTCCTTGTGTTTTTCCTTCCGACAAATCTGCACAAATAGTAGGAGAATCTTTAGCATCAGAAGAATAATTATCAATAAAATGGCAAGAGTCAAGAGTAGAAGGATGCTTCATATCATTGAACACATCAAATACTAGTTCTTCATCTTGAAGTCTCAAGATGAGCTTTCCACGTTGCACATCAATGATGGTTCGTGTAGTGGCCATGAAAGGTCTTCCAAGAATGATGGGGATGTCTATATCTTCCTCCATGTCAAGGACTAAGAAATCCACCGGGAAGATGAATTTCTCAACCTTGACCAATACATCCTCAATGATTCCCCTCGGATAGGTGATTGACCTATCTGCCATCTGAAGTGAAATAGTTGTGGCTTTGGGCTCCGTCAATCCTAATTTCCTGAAAACAGAAAGAGGCATTAAATTAATGCTCGCACCCAAATCCATTAAAGCCTTATCTATATTTAAATCACCAATAATACAAGAAATAGTAAAACTCCCTGGATCTTTAAGCTTCGGTGGTAGCTTTCTCGACAATATGGCCGAACATTCCTCATTCAGCTTCACCGTCGCGTACTCCTCAAGCCTCCTCTTATTAGACAAAATTTCTTTCAAAAACTTAGCATAAGAAGGCATATGCGCTATGGCCTCAACAAAAGGAATGTTTATATGCAACTTTTTAAATATCTAAAAAAAACGACCAAATTGCTTATCTAATTGCGTACCTTTCAACCTTTGAGGATAAGGAATCTGAGATTTTACCTGATGTATGATGGGATCAGCAAATAACCTTGGACGGTCCTCCTTTTCAGCTGGTGCTTTTGTGGCCTCCTTGCCACTTTCCTGACTCTCATCTTCTTCACTCTTTTCCACTTCTTTATCCTTCTGCTTCTCCTGAACTTCTTCAAGTTGTTTGCCACTCCTCAATAAAATTGTCTTTGCATATTCTCTCGGGTTGGCCTCAGTAGTGCTAGGCAATGAACCTGAAGGTCTTTCCTTCAGCAAATTTGCAATCTGGCTCATCTGATTCTCCAAATGCCTAATAGAAGATTCTTGGTTCTGCATCCTAACCTCGGTAGTGGAAATGTACTTCGACAGTAGGTCTTCGAGATTAGATTTCTCTGGTGGTGCAGGATTAGGAGCCTTGAAACCTGGGGGTGCAGGTGGTTGTCTCTGAACATTAGATAATTGTGGTTGTGCCACTTGATCATTCCGCCAAGAGAAATTTGGATGATTTCTCCATCCTGGGTTGTAGGTATTAGAATATGGGTCCAATTGCTGTCTGTTATAATTGCCTACATAATGGGCCTCTTCTGACTCTTGAGCAAAAGGATTCCCGACTTGACATTCAAAAGATGCATGGGAATCTCCACCACAATGCTCACAAACAGCACAACTCCTTAATGAAGAACTAGCCCCTCCTCTCACACTGTGCATCAGATTATCCAATTTTTTCGTCAAAACATCCATTTGAGCAGATAAAGCCACTGTATTGTCTACTACACGAGCTCCTGTAGGTCGTTTGGGATGCCTTTCTGTATGATATTGGAAACTGCTAGTAGCCATCTCATCAATCAACCTGTAGGCCTGATCGGGCGTTTTTCTCATTAAACTACCTCCTGCTGCAGCGTCTATGGTACTCCTGGTCGAGGGATTCATTCCTGTATAAAAAGTGTTGACCTGCTGCCAAGTAGATAACTCATGACTAGGACATTGTGTCAACATATCCCGAAATCGCTCCCAAGCTTCATATAAACTTTCATTTTCATATTGAGTGAAGAAAGTGATCTCATTCTTCATCTTTGCAACCTTGGCAGGAGGGAAAAATTTTGCCAAAAATAATCTCATCATCTCATCCCATGTAGTAATCGATCCCGACTGTAAACTAGCCAACTATGCTCTCGCCTTATCCCGTAGAGAAAATGGGAATAACCTTAATCTTACTGCGTCTTCCGATACTCCATTCTGCTTAAACAAATCACAAATATCTAAAAATGTTTCCAAATGGGTGTTCGGATCCTCCAAAGGCAATCCTCCAAATTGAGATGCCCTCACCATGGATGTAATGCTGTGAGGAATCTCAAAACTCGCAGCTGTGATCGTCGGCCTTATAATAGGAGGCATGGGTCTACTTTTGTATCCCATAGTCAAATCCATCATAGTCAACTCCCTTCTCTCTTCAGTATGTGGCATCAACCTCTCTTCGTGTTGCTCCATCTCTACGAATTGCTCTTCTCTAGTCCTTTCTACTGAAGTACTATTCCGAGCCAATCTGGTTTCCTTACGCAAACACAAAGCGGTTTTTCAATTTCAGAATCTAATAGCAAATTCTCGGGCTTTTGACCACGAGTGAGCATAAACAAAATGGAATAACTAAAAAGTAAATAATAACAAAACTAAAAATGAAAAATAAACCACACTGAAATAAAGCAATCAAGCAAAAAAGTAAAACACGCAAATAAACAACAAAACAAAAATTAAATCTAAGACAATTAATATCGTCTAATCTAATGACTCACAATAAAAAATTTAGTCCCCGGCAACGGTGCCAAAAACTTGTTGCGGTCTAAACAAAACAATTAAATTTTATCTAAACCAATTAGAGGCAAGTGCACCCCGTCGACAAGTAATATAAAACGGTGAGAACCGGATATCGTACCCAAGGAAAAAAATTCCAACACATAAGATAATTAAATTAAACGATTAAAAATTACTCAGACGATCTAAAATTGATTGATTTAAAAATAAAATAAAATAAAGTAAGCAAATTAAGAAAATATGAAAAATGAAAGGTTTAAATTAAAACGACTAGATTTAATCAAATAATAAAAATCGGTTAAGGTATTAGACTTCAATTGGATTAGGCACTAAAAATTATAACAGTGGATTAATTTAGGAAATACTTCACTTAAGCAAGTCGAACCCAATGTTCATGGTGTTCCCTTCTCTTTTAAATCTGAGTCACTACTTGGTTCATAGAAAATTCGGAATAAAAGGCGTTAAATACAAGAAGCCTAAAATTAAGTTCATTAATTCTAGGTATCCTCACACAAGATCCTAAGATTGGTCTACACTTTAGTCTCAAGTATGTCGCTTGATTAAATTTTCGACAAATTAAATCCCATTGGTTGTAACATTTAATCATCTAAGGTCTTTAATCTAGGTGATCAAGCTAAATTAAGACTAAATATGCATTCAATCAAGCAAAAATTAATACCACAAAAATTGTCCTAATCCAATATTAATCTTAACCTTAACCGAAGAGAAAAACTTACTTACACATATTTATTAATGAAACATAAATCATGGTCATAATATATGTTTGCATTAATTAAATCCACACAATTAAAATAAATATGAAATAAAATAAAGAAAATTAGAAACTCCCCCTTTGCCCTTTCAACGTGGCTGCTCCATTAGTTGTCTCCTTAGTAGATGCTTTTAGCGTGGATGCCTCCACCATCGTAAATGCTTCTTTTCCTATGCCATCGGCACCATTGCATTTTCATCTCAAGCCACGATAATCCTCTTGCTTCATGGATCGGTAACATGTGTCTCTTTCCCACAACCGCAACGGCCCTCCCTCCATCAACTAATGTTTTTAATTACTCCACCAGTTGCCACCTTATTCTCATGAAACCGGAAATGCCACGTTAATCTCTTGGTCTCCACTAGCGTTATTCTTTTCTTTTCATCTCCATCTACAGCAACGTTGTCTCCTCACTAGCAACTCACGTTCCTCCTCTTCATTAACGACTCACGTTTTTTTTAGTCGCCAACGTTGTGCTTCCACGGTTCCACCGACTTGCTTTTTCGTGTCTCCCCAATCACTGTTTTGTTTTCTCCACTCCACAGCAGCTGCGTTTTTATCCCCAGAAGCTCAACGTTGCTCAATGTCTCTCATAACTCTCACCACACAGCTGTCTTTTGTAGAAGATAGAAGACTCACAGAAAGAAAACAACTTAGAAGTGAAAACAGAGCTCAATAGCTTTATTGCTGATATTAACGCTACTTATAGCAATACAAAAGGATTGGAACGTTAAGTAGAATCCCTAAATATGCTATAGAATCCCTAAAAATATGCTAACAAACAGATTGGGGAAAACAGACTTTGTGTTCCCTACAAATCGGGAACCTTATTCGCAGATATCAATCTAACTATCTAACAAACTAACAGTTGGACTAACGACTAATTCATCTTTAACATCCTCCCTTAAACTGAATACTGCTTGTCTCAGATATTCAGTTTATAAACGCTTTGCTGCATATGCCCAAGGCTTCTCGCTGCTTCACAAAATCTTCATGTTTGAGGGGTTTTGTCATCACATCTGCCAGCTGATCCTTTGTAGAACAAAATTCCATCTTCACAGTACCAGCTCTTGTGAGATCACGCAGGAAGTGAAAACGCACATCTATGTGCTTGCTTCGTCCATGCATAACTGGATTCTTTGACAATTTAATACTTGAACTATTGTCACACATGACAACACAGCACTCATCCTGACTAGAATCCAGCACTTTCAGAATTCTTTTGATCCAAATCGCTTGACATGCACAAAAAGATGCTGCAATAAATTCGGCCTCTGTAGTAGACAAGCTTACTACTGGCTGTTTCTTTGAACACCATGATACAGCTACAGTGTTAAACAAAAAAACATATCCAGATGTGCTCTTTCTGTCATCCAAATCACCAGCATAATCACTATCTGTATATGCTGTCAGTTCGTCTCCTCCTTCTTTGCTATAAAAAATCCCAAAATCAATTGTTCCTCTGACATAGCGAAGAATTCTCTTTGCTGCTTGCAAATGTAATTCAGTGGGATGCTCCATATATCTACTGATCAGACTGGCAGCAAACATGATGTCTGGGCGAGTAGCAGTAAGGTACATCAGGCTCCCTACAATCTGTTTGAAGAGAGTTGTATCCACTTTCACTCGTTCTTCGTCTTTCACAAGCTTTGTACCTGGGACAATTGGATTTCGAGCAGGTTTGCTCTGATCCATGTTGAATCTCTTCAAGATTTCTTCTGCGAATTTCCTCTGGCATATGAAAATTCCTGCATTATTCTGGCACACCTCAAGGCCTAGGAAAAACTTCATTTTCCCTAGATCAGTCATGTCAAATTCCAGCTGCATTGATCTTTTAAATTCTGCAAATAATAATTCATCATTGCCAGTGAAAATAAGATCATCAACGTACAAACTTACAATCAGTACTTTCCCTTCCTCCCCTCGTTTGATGAATAAAGTGTGCTCATGTTCACATTTCTCAAAGTTCTCCTTCAGGAAGTAGGCTTCAATCCGTCTATACCAAGCTCGCGGCGCTTGCTTGAGCCCATATAGTGCCTTCTTCAATTTATAGACCTTGTTCTCAGCCCCTTCCTGCACATAGCCACACGGTTGCTCTACAAAAACATCTTCCTGCAAGTCACCATGTAAGCAGGCTGACTTTACATCTAGTTGGTATAGGGGCCATCCTCTGGTTGCGGCAAAAGCAATTATCAGTCTGATAGTGTCCATTCGAGCCACCGGAGCAAACACTTTTGTGTAGTCAACACCATGTTGTTGGGCATATCCCTTCACCACAAGTCTTGCTTTGTACTTGCTTACCTCGCCATTTTCATCAAGTTTGGTTTTGTAAACCCATTTCACCCCAATTTTCTTGCTCCCATTCGGTAACTCCACCAATTCCCAGGTGTTGTTTTTTGCTATGGCTTGCATTTCGGCATCCATTGCTAATCTCCATTTATCATCTTTTACGGCCTCAACAAAAAATAGAGGATCTCCAATTGTTTCAGTGAACATGGCCATGTCTCCTTCTACTTCTTCTTCATCAGATAACCCTTCTCCTAACACAAAGTCTTGCAAGTGAGCAGGTGGTCTGCGATTTCTTAGAGGCAATACAGTAGTAGGTGTAGGAGAGGAATGTCCTACAACTGGTTCACCAGGACTGTCTCCATCGGATCTTTCACTTGGTCCAGCATCTTCATCATCGTCCCACTCTAGATCACACACCATGTGCTCAGAGTTGTTGTCTTCCCATGACCATCCTTTATCCTCTTCAAATACCACATCTCTGCTCACCAGAATCTTTTTTGTGACAGGATTATACAACCTGTAGGCCTTGGACTCTTCACTAACGCCCAGTAGTATGCAAGGCATGCTTTTATCATCAAGCTTGGTTCTAGTCTGATCAGGAATATGCACATGTGAGACACAACCAAAGACTCTGAAATACTTAACTGAGGGTTTGATGCCACTCCATGCTTCTTCTGGAGTCTTGTCTTTGACAGCAAGAGTTGGACTTCTTCAAAGACATATACAGTCAATTAATGACTTGAGCCGAACGTCTTTGGAATCTTCTTCTCAGACAACATACTACGAACCATGTTCATAATGGTTCTGTTCTTGCGCTCAGCTACTCCATTTTGTTGAGGCGAGTAGGCAGCAGTTAACTGTCTTCCAATGCCATGCTCAACACAAAAATCAGTGAACTCTTGGGATGTAAATTCTCCTCCCCTTTTCTTGTCATTTGACATGGGCGTGATTGGTCCACATATGTCTGCATGGACGAGTTGTAGGACTTGTGTAGCTCTCCAGTTGCTTGTGCTTGGAAAGGGGTCACGGTGTTGCTTTCCAACTAGACAATCTCTGCACAACTTCGAGGGTGGTTTAAGCTGGGGCAGATCCAACACCATCTCCTTTTGTTGTAGTGTCTGTAGACCTTTGAAGTTCAAGTGTGCATATCTATTATGCCAAAGGTGAGCTGCATCCTCTAACACAGTACTGAAACATGCTGAACCTATAGGTCGAGACACAACATTGAGAACAAACATTCGATTTGAAGCCATTTTTGTTTCCAGAATTAGTCCTTTCTCATGATGATAAATTTTGCAGATGTTGCGTTGAAACAAAATGGCTAGGCCTTTTTCCTGTAACTGTCCAATGCTCAGCAAATTATTCCTCAAGTCAGGTACATAAAACACACCAGTGATGATTTGTACAGAATCTTTCACCTGAAGCCTGATATTGCCTTTGCCGATAACATTTAAATACGCATTATTACCCAACTTTACAGAGTCAGTGTAATTTTCATCAAAGTCGAAAAAATATTCCTTTTTACCACACATATGATTACTACAGCCTGAGTCAAGAAACCATACATCACCTCCTTCTTGACCAAGAGGATTTGGTTCGAGCAGAGCCATTAGCAGCATCTCTTCCTCAACAAAATTAGCCTCCTTCTTTTGTGGACATTCCCATTGAAAGTGTCCAAGATTGTGGCAGTTGTAGCATTCAACCGTTGCTTTGTCAAACCTCCCCCTTCCTCTGCCTCTGCCACCACGTCCACGTCCTCTACCACCGATTTGCTCTCCATGAGTGACCTTCAACGCCTGTTCTTCCTCCACCAAAGGATTCATGCGTTGTTCATGAACCAGAAGACTACTCTGCAACTCATCAATTGTCATCGTGCTTGTGTCTTTTGATTCCTCAATTGAGCACACAACATAATTAAATTGAGGAGTCATGGACCTCAAAATTTTCTCAACAACACCAGCATTTCCTTTATCCTCACCATTTGCCTTTAACTTATTTGCAATAGTAAGAGTTCTACTGAAAAATTCACTTACAGTTTCTCCCTTTCTCATTTGCAGTACCTCAAATTCTCTGCGTAGTGCCTGCAGCTGAGCACGCTTTACTCGAGTGTTGCCCTGGTATTTCTGCTTCATTGAATCCCAAATATCCTTCGCTGTATCCTTCTTAAGAATGGTTTCTAGCACAATGCGATCCAGGGCCTGAAAGAGATAATTCTTTACTTTCAGGTCCTTCAGCTTTTGGTCATCAACTTGCTTCCTTTGTGTTTCTGTCATTCCATCTGCAGCAACGGGAACTCCATTCTCCACTAGATTCCAGTACTCCTTTGAACGAAGGAAATTTTCCATGAGCATCGCCCAATGATCGTAGTACCCATCAAACTTGGGTATAGCAGGCTGAACGAATGAACTCTCCTTTTCAGTTGTCATGATGAAACTGAAAAAAAATACTCTCCACTCTTAGAAGATTGCGACTTTTAAACCCTGCAAGAGGGCTCTGATACCAAATGTAGAAGATAGAAGACTCACAGAAAGAAAACAACTTAGAAGTGAAAACAGAGCTCAATAGCTTTATTGCTGATATTAACGCTACTTATAGCAGTACAAAAGGATTGGAACGTTAAGTAGAATCCCTAAATATGCTATAGAATCCCTAAAAATATGCTAACAAACAGATTGGGGAAAACAGACTTTGTGTTCCCTACAAATCGGGAACCTTATTCGCAGATATCAATCTAACTATCTAACAAACTAACAGCTGGACTAACGACTAATTCATCTTTAACATCTTTAACGTGAGTGAGTGAAGAGTCTTGCTCCCAGTTGTTTTTTTTTTCAACGTGAATTTGCCACCACCAGCTGCTTTTGAAAGTGTCTTCCTTGAGTTGTTTCCACCTGCTACTTCGTCATCTTCACACCAATAGCAACTCACATTCTTTTCAAACCCAGCAGCAACGTCTTCCCTCACTCACCAAGCTCACGTTGTCCAACTCTCTAGCTGCTAATATATTTAATCTCCAAAAGGCTCACGTTTTCTTCCTCTTACCACAACTCAACGCCACCAGCTATTCACATTCCTCCTCTCTCCAACCAACCGCTCACGTTGTTTTCATCATTTTTCCAGCTCCGTATGTGAGTTTTGAGTATTTCGTGGTGTATGTGTGTTCCAACGTCGGTCTTGGTTGAGGTGCTTCGGAGAGAACTTGGTCCGTTCGTTCAATGATGGAAAAAACAAAACCTCCCTCTGTAAGTAGCCCGTTGTCATCAATTTAGAGGAGCGTATGAGTGTTCTGTCAAGATGCAAATTGCTATCCTCTTTTTGTCGAATTTTTGCTGTCTTCTTTGTTGTTGGATGCTAGCTGTAAGTGGAGTGGTTGTGGGTTGAAGTGGGGGCTGCAGCATGGTGGAAGCATGGAGCTTGTGTTGATGGAAGTGTAGTGAAATGGAGTGTGGACCGTTGTGCGTGCTGGAGGCATGGAGATGCTGGTTTTTTTTAAAACAATCTCAAAGATAATATATGCTTAAAATCAAAACAAATAACTCTTCATTAGTGCAATTTAAACATAAATGGACAAGAATTTAATAAATTATGGAACTAAAATTAATATAAAATGTTGTGGACTCCTTTTCTGCTCGTCGGCGTTGTCTTCTCCAACTATTATCATCATGTCCCTTGGTGGCGGTATTTTTACAACTAATGTTGTGTTTTTTCGTATATTGGATGAAAGTTAATTTGAGTATTTATTACTTTCGTTTATTTGTGTATTTTGTGATTGAAAAATAACTTTGAGGTATAAATATTAGTGATAGAAGGGACAAAACGTAATTTTAGTTGTGATATTGGGATAAATTTCTGATATATGTAAGATGTTTGATGAAATGTTTGTTCTTTAAAAAAATAATTTCAGTTCATTATTTTCGGATCTTTTTTAGTATGAATTTCATTATTTGAATTCTTTTACTTGATATAATGAAGTTATCTTCAAGGCAGCTTTTACAGAAACTAAACACTTTGCAAGTAAAATTTAAAAAATAGTTTTCAAAAAATTTACCGACGGAAAAAAAATTCTGTTGGTAAAATATTGGATTTACCGACGGAATTTTTTTCCGTCGGTCTCATTACCTACGGAAAGTCAATTCCGTTGGTAATTTTTTGAAATTTTTTATTTTATTTTATACCGTCGGTAATTCCGTAGGTAAATTTACCGACGAAATAAATTTCGTCGGTAAATTTGCCTACGGCTGTATCTCCGACGACTTTTTTCGTCAGCAAATTCTGTCGCTAAATAAGGTTACCGACGGAATATATCCATATTTCGTCGGTAATTTCCGTTGCTAAACTTTATTTTTCTTGTAGTGAAGGAAAGGGTTTGAGCCTTTGGGCACGACGAGATGGAGACAGAGGAAAAAAGCAGCCAATAAGTGATGAAAAAGATAAATCAACATTTGGAATTTCTTAACCTAATAAGTTACGAAAAAGATAAATCAAAGATAAAGAGGTAAGCCATGTTTGGTAAAGAGCTGATAAGCTCTTTTTTAGTTGATTAACTCATTTCAGCTTATTGACTTTATAAAAAAGCTATTTAAGATGCTTGATTATTAGCTGGTTAAATTGGCTGATTTAACCCAACCAATTTATTTTGAATAAGCTCCTATAGAGGAGTGTTTGAGATTGATCAGCTGAAAAAAAAAAATAATGTCAATGTTGCCCTCTTTAGTACCGTCTCATTTTTCTCGTTAGAGGGCAGGAAGCAGAAGCGTGGCGATCTGCTCATCGCCAAGGACTATAAGAAGGCGTACGTGACTTGGTACACCTGTCCGTTTCTCCTCATATCTTCCCTCTCAAGGCCTTAGTTGATGACAAGGAAAGGATGAATAAACCGAAAAAATCTAGCTTTGTTGAAGAAGACGGTGGCGATGGGAAGAGGAGGCTTTGGCATATGGCAGTCTGGTGCTTAGAACGATTATGATAAGGATAACCTTCTCCCAGAGCTTTTATTGCAGCCTAGTGGAATGGATTGTCTCTGTTCTGCTGAAATTTTTTTTTAATGTCGAGATCAAGGCATTCTCAACTGATGGAACTATCAAAGAGAATGGATAAATTAATGCTTTACATGCTTACTGCCGGCAAAAAAGCCTTGGCAAATGGTGGAGTTACAGAGGAGGTCATGAATGAATTGGATAGAGCCAAATGTGGAGTATTGATTGGCTCAGCAATGGGTGGTATGAAGGTAACTCTGAGCTACCTGTGGTGTTAAATATTTGCAGATGAAGACTACATGTTTTATTCATTGATTCTGGATTCATCCTCACAACAAAGTTGTCAAACTTAATATTTTATAGCCTCATTATGTGCTATGTAAACTTAATGAAATCACCACATTTCAGCATTATTATGATCCTTAGGATAGTTATTTTTTGGAGAAGTTTATTCATGGAAGACCATGTGCTCATTCTCCATAACATTTCAGTGTATGAGAAAGGAAAATACTGTAGCATGTATTATTATTATTATTATTATTATTATTATTATTATTATTATTATTATTATTATTATTATTATTATTATTATTATTATTATTATTATTATATGTTCTATATTTTTATTAAAGTTATAAATTTAATTTTGTAGAATTAAATATTTAAAATCTAAATTTCTATAAGAATATTCAACGAAATATATGTTATATAATATTCATACTCTTATAAATTGTTTTTAAGTTATGTCTTTATAAGTCATTTTACACATAAACAGCTAATATTAAACACCTAATTTTACCAAACATCTCTAATAAATAGTTAATACAATTTGTTGATTAAATCAGCTGATGGAATCAGCTATCAACTAACAGTTGATAGAATCAACTGATTGCCAAATAGGATGTAGTACGATAGGTGTGTGATACCATTGGTGGAGATTTCTTAACAGAGATTTACATGTACGGTGGAGATTTCTTGAAATTTTGATTGGAGTTTTTGTGCTTGCTTAAATTTTGTGAGAACTAAATTATATTATACAAGATTAAATGATAATTTTCAAATATAAAAATTAAAATTAAAAAGTAAATTACAATGAATTTTAAAATTTTTGTAGAATTTAATATCTAAAATCTAAATTCCTATTAAGAATATTCAACGAAATACTAAGATATATAATATTCATATTATTATATTTTTTTAAAGTCATGTCTTCATAAGTTATTTTACACATAAACAGTTAATATTAAATGGTTAATTTTACCAAACATCAAATGACAAATAATTAATGCAATCAATTGATCAAATCAGCTATCAGCTAACAGCTGATGCAATCAACTTATTGTCAAACAGGACCATAAACTCCATCTCACGACCCTCCTTAACTGCAAAAAAAGTCTTTCATATCAACATGCTTCACATAAAAAAGAATTGAACTTCCCATCTGCAAAAATCGCCCCATTAATCAAATTCCCTTCTTCCTCATCTCCTCGAAACAACAATTCATGTACCCAACAATTCATCAATCAAATTCACTTCATAACTACTACTCCCTTCCGATCAACGCCCGAACAATAGCTTTACACAACACCCTTTGATGAAAATTGCATAAAATTAACACTTTTCTTGAAAACTTTATACGCAAACAATACAGAGTCGGAAACAGTCCGTTTTATTGAAGAAAACACGCGATTTCAGTCGAAAATTCTTCATATTTGATACCTGAATTCTCCGCCCAAATCAAGAAGTTCAAACTGAGACACCCGATTTTGACCCGATTGGAATTCAATCGACCCGGCTTGTCTTGACCCAATTTGATCCGTATGAGCCCGATTCAAGATAAGTTCGACCCAATCCAACTTCAAAAAGGCCCAACCAAAATTTCCCCCATTCTTCCCATCTTTCCACAGAATGTCAGGAATAAATTCACAATTACGAAACTAACCTTCTTCAAACCAACAAACCCGCTCTCAACCCCACTGTAAGCAAACCGATCCAACTTGAATTGACTTGACCCGACCCGAGATTATTCGACCCATTTTGTCCCCTGATTCGCCTAAGAACTAGGTGAAGAACATCGGAGAAACAGAAGAAGAAGAGAACTACGTTAATCCAACAGATGTCTGACGAAGAACATAAACCCCCATCTTCTTGTTTACCGATTTCCATTACATATCTCTAATCTCCTGATATACCAGAAACCAAAAAGAGTTACATCAGCACTATTTAATCATGGCAAGTGGCAAAATCTGTTTCTGAATTGGAGGCATAAATGTTAACTCAGAGATTTTTGGTAGGGCCTCCAATGAAGAAGCTGCTGGTTAGAGTGTAACAGACCTTTTTAGTTTAACAGATTGGTGAAGTAAGCATAAAAGGTTGTTGTCACTTCCTTCGGAGAAGGGACAATTGGGTCTTCTTGTCGCTGCAAAAAGACGAGAGAATGATGGTTTCTTTGCAGATTCTGGTCTTGAAACTTGAGCATATATATCGCCCAATCGTGTGAGAGACGAGGCCACCAAGATGAGATTAACAAGTTTTTTTGGTTAATATTACGTGGAATAGACGAATGAAATAAATATTTTTAAGAATTGAATAAATAAGGAATGAAATAAATATTTATTAGTTTATTTTTTGAAAATTTCTAATGATGATATATTTTAATGTTTAGTTTGAAAATATAAACTTAAAATGATCATGTGAACTATATTCTTAGTCTTATTATTATTATTAATTATTATTATTATTATTTTAAATTTTATTATAATTTTATTGTTCTTTTTTATTCTTATTCTTATTATTCTTCTTCTTATTATTATAACTATTACTATTATTATTATTAATTTTCATCATCATTTTCTTCTTCTTATTAATTTTCTTCTTCTTATTGTTATTATTAATTTTATTATAATAATAATTAATAATAATAATAATATTAATATTAATATTAAGAATAATAATAATAATAATAATAATAATAATAATAATAATATTATTATTATTATTAATTAATTTTTGTTATTGTTGTTGTTGTTATTCACTATTACCATTCCAGAATAGTTAAAGATGGGAAATGGGTGTCTTTAGATATTATGTAAATTCAAGAATAACTAAATCTTATATTATCTATTCCGTATAAGTTTTTCAACCAAATAAAGTAACAACTTGTTATTAGGAATAGATGAAGAATGGAATAACCATTTCTCTCAACTAAACACCCCATAAGGGTTTTGTGATATAATTATTATATAAAATTATATAAAATTGTAATTATTTAACTATTTAATTTAATAATATTATTAATTTTATTAATAGTTATTAATAAATATTACATAAAAGATTAAAACTAATTTATTTATTTATTTTACTTAATATTTAAAATGTATAAATATAACACATTAAATAAAATTTTATTTTTTAATTTTAAAATAAAAGCTAAAATTTAAGAAATAAAACTAAAATTATTTTAAATAATAAAAAATAGATCAAAATAACCTAATTAACAATTATTTTAGTGATTAAATGTAATATCCGTCTTTTAAATTGTTAGACTATTGAGTCACATGAGTAACATCATATAGAATGAATTTGGTACATTTGTGATATGATTTTATGATTGTATTCATATGCATAATATTAGCATACACACATGAATTGTAATTTAGATAAATTGCACTTAATTGACATATTTTAGGGTATGAAACCAAAATGATTGTGACTGAATTTGATTGTGAATGAAATGATTCAAAATTAAGATTTGAGATGTTTTTGTTTGGAAAATGATTAAATATGAAATGAGTTGTTATGTGATGCCTTAAAAAATTTGAAAATGCAATCGTCTTAACATGCCTTTTTGTAGAGTATGTTCGCTAATATCCTTCGATTTGTTGGGTGTATGCTCTATGAGAATGATATGTTACATTTACTTTAGATCCCACCCTCACCCGTGCACATACTTTAAGACATTTCATTCTCGAAGTTCTTAACTGACTGATTCAACATATGGGGGTAACATTGTCTTATGTTATCTTCAGTTTCAAGAATATACCCTATAATGACATGTTAATCATATTCACTTCATATGACATCATAAAGCATATAAGTATTTAAAATTTCAACTCATCCCATTTCATTAACAAAACATGTTTGACATTGTCATTTCGTTACAAAACATCTATATATTTACATAACAAAACCATTTGTGATCATACTATTTATACAAAATCTTCTACATGAGATGAAAAACTATACAAAAGCACTCTATCTAAACTCCTCAAAGGTCAGCTGACTAGACTTTTGAGCCATTTCTTGTTCCCAAAATGGACAACACTAGACACCAACTAGATTGCTTTACAAGCAAGGTCTCCTTTCAGTACCTGAAAATCATCGTTGCAATTTTGATGAATTTTGCGAACTCAATGAGTGAACCATTATTGATGTGTTCACTCAAAACATATCATATATATCACAGGAGTACTCAATTCAATCACTACAATATATCATACAGATTTAGGCCTCATATATCACATTATTCATCATGCTTCAACAAGCACCTTATCAATACAATCACTTTACTTAATCATTTCAGAAGCACCTTCTGAATGCAAAAACTTCATATAAACATCTCAGAATATTACACAATGTTATCTCATAATTTAACATTCATTTGCAATCATTTTCATAAACATATGTAAAGATACAAATGCAAATGAAAATAAGGCTCACTTACATTTTTACTTTATTATGACCGAGCGCCTAATTATCGATTATTGGTCTTGTATCTATTGTAGATATTGGGTTCATTAAACGTTGAGCCTGAGGCTTTGTGTGCATATATCCGATCTTAAAGTTTTGTTTACGTTGGCTACTCCGGTCACAACTTTTTTATGTGAACATGCATATTAATGAAATGAAATGTAACATTTTAACATAATATATCATCAATCACTTTTCAATCAAGAAACACATTCAATTATCATAATTCATCGGATCTATGGCTGGCATTCAACACATAGTGAGAATTCACTTTCTTTATTCACATTCAAATCACAACACTCTCAATACAGTCTCGAATATCAAACTCCTTGGACAATTAATTGTCTAGAATCATCAATGTCACAATTATATCAATATCGATTCAATATAGAGAAATCAAGTTTAATCAAAACAATATGAACAGAACACATCTCTAATCGAGGTCACACATCTAGGTTACTCATAGTACACTCCAGTTAGCTATTATCTAGACGAACCGGCAATATCTGGATGGTGTTGGTCGATTTGTGCCTTTAAATCAAGTAATACTTATATGTACACATTACTAACTTGTGTAATCAAATAAGAACTTAATCACACACATGTATATGTGTTATGTTATGCATGCTCAATTGATTATCCCGGGTATGTAACCTTATTCACAAATCTTAATCATTTATACACAATGCCTTATACATCAGTTTACAGCTAGGTTTATGCTTTATGTAAGTTTGATTACCCTAAATTCATCAATAATACATTCATCAATTCTTTCTAAGCATTAAATATTTACACAATTTCTCAATTCTCATTCAATCATACCTAATTCATTTCTTATATCTTTTGAATCACATTTTCATTTACATGAATATCTTTATATCATTAACGACTCCTATTTCTCAAATTCATATACATTGATATCAATCATTTCATTCCTTAATTTATAACCTCAATTAACAACTTAAACTTAACAAACACTTAG
This sequence comes from Erythroxylum novogranatense, assembly GCA_029891385.1. Taxonomy (NCBI): domain Eukaryota; kingdom Viridiplantae; phylum Streptophyta; class Magnoliopsida; order Malpighiales; family Erythroxylaceae; genus Erythroxylum; species Erythroxylum novogranatense. The sequence continues at coordinate 4,530,298 of CM057228.1, read as the reverse complement.
TCACTTAATCAAACAACTTTCTAAGTTCATTTCAACCCCAATAAAGTCCAATTACATCATTATAAAGTATCTTAACCTTATATAGTCCAACAATTGCCTAAAAACAAACTTTTCTCCTTCCAAAGTACTTCGCACGACAGTGGGAAGAAGCCTTATAATTCCCACGCTCACCCATCACCTTCATTTTGCTTCCAATTTTTACTCCTTCATGCTCTTTCCAACTTACCATCACCAAAGTCCATCAATTTCAATTCAATTCTACCTTATTCAAGCTTCATACCTCATCAAATTCATGTCCAAATCTAATTTCGAAACTAATTTATTAGGCAACTCACAAATCATGATCTTCCATGCATTAAAACCAAAACAGAGTTTGTTATTCATTTGATCATACATGTAGTTCTAATTCTTTCCTATTTCAAGATCACTATATTAGCACCTTTCTTTAGCATCAATTTACCTTCCTTGTACTTAAAATTTCAATTTAATTCATTCATAATAAAAACCTATAGCATATGGTTCATACATCAAGAACATAACATAACATATTCAAGTTCTTCCATCAAATTCCAACACAACCACTTCATCAACATAACATGCATCTATCCCCAATTCAAACAACATAAACTCTCTACTATAACAAGCCACAAAGAACAATCTTTTACTTATTTAGCTCCAAATATTCCAGCTTAATTCATCATGTCAACTTTGCCTTATATGCATGTAAAATTCAACACAAGTTCAAAGTAACAATAGGATAATTTTTGGCTAGAAGAAGAAACAACACTAATTTGATTCTTTAACTATCTTATGAAGGGTAAAAGTTTGGATTATTGATGTAACAATTGGACATAAACATGACAAAACTCAGGGTTGTAAGGGTTGAGAGGATTTCATTGGTGTGTGAGAAGAAGAAGAGTGAAGAATGAACATAGATGGAATTACACCTGCAGGAGCTTAATACCTAAGGTGCTAGGTGTCACCATCTTAAGTGGACATATGTCCATAGACATGGTCTCCATTTGTCAAGTATACAAGCTTCCATATGTCATTTAATTGCTTAGTCCATTTATCGCACAACCATTGCTGCCATTTGTCAATTAATAACTTATGCCAAATATCACTTATTCATCTATGCCAATGGTCACTTATTTATAGGCTTAACCATCCTAATTTTTCATGTATTCATTTGTCTTACCATTGGTATTTTTCCTAGACCAAATGTACATTTTAATTCATCAATTTTCCAATTGTACCAAATTTACTACTTATAATCAATCAAATCAAAATGCGAGGCATAAATAATACACAATTCATATCATAATCATTTTAACCTTTTCATATCCTGGAATAAGTCAATTGAGTGCATATATATTCTTTGCAATGTGTTCTAAATCATAATTCATGTGTATATGCTATTGATATGCATATGAATGCAATGACATTCATGAATTTTCAATTTTATAGGTTCTATGCAATAGTTTAGGGTTCTAATCCCTCGATTGAAAAATTGGCTATTATAATTCTCTCCCCCTTATGAAATTTTGTCCTTGAAATTTTTAATAATTTTGAGTTGGAATTGGTGATAGAAATTGATGAGGAAATGAACTATAATTCAGGTATGATCAATGGATTAGTATGATGGTGTTAAAATTTGGAAAAAAGACTGAAGGAAAGAGATGGTGAACCGTCTGTTCACCTATTCCACGATCGTGGAAGCAGCATGAGTTTCTACCCACGATCGTGGGAAATGCCTTAGAGAAAAAAAGTTTATGTTTTGTCTTTCCATATGTTTTGTGTGATTGTTGAACAAACTAAGGATAAGTTACTTTCCTTTGGTGTATTTGTATTTGATTAAGGTTTGAAATTAAATTAGATGGTTTGATTGCTTGATTACGAGTTTGATAAGTTTAAGTTGAAAATTGATGTTGGAATTAAGGAATGGATTGTTTGATATCAATATATATGAATTTGGGATGTATCAGTTGTTAAAGAAGCGAAAGTGTTCTTATGAATGCAAATGTGATGCAAGGGATATAAGTCATGAATTAGGTGTGATTGAACGAGAATTGGGAAGTTGCATGAGTATGGAATGTTAGGAAGTGATGGATAAATGTATGATTGAATGGATTTAGACTAATCGACATTTCTTAAGGCATTGATCTAATCGCCAATAAGTTATGTACAAGATATGACGAATGAATGAGCAAGATTTGTGATTAAAGATAAATACCCGAGGAAAATCATTTGAGCATGCATTGAACATGACACATATATATGTGTATGATTGAGTATTTATTTTATTAAACAAGTTAGTAATGTATACATATGTATGTATTACATGATATAAAAGCACAAATTGACCGTCTGCATCCAAATATTTCTAGATCATTGAGGCAATATTTATTTGAAGCTTACTGTGAGTCAACCTAGATGTTCTCTCACCATAATCTAGTTGCTTTGTTTAAAATTCAATTATTGAATTGCTACTCATGTGATTGTGATAATTCCGGACCATCAATTATCTGAGGAGAATGATACTTGGGAATGTATTGTAAGTGTTTGGTAATCTATGTGAATATGGAAATATGTATTCTCAACAGAATGTTCAATACTAGACTTAGATCTGAATAATGTGATATATGACTAGAATATATCGAACGTGAAATAATGAATACATTATATGTGAATTGTTGAATTTCATTACATTGAAATACATGAATAGATAAAGGAGTGTGACCGGAGTGACCCAAATGAAAGAAATTTAAAGCTCAGAAATGTACATACAGAGCCATATACTCAATGATTAATGAGCCCGGTATCTACAATAGGTACGTGACAGTTATAAAATGAGTCCAAAATTTGTAACGATACAGGACAGTTATGAAATAAGCTTGGTATTCACAATGGGTATGGGACAGTTAAATAGGTTCTCGGTTGCAACAAAATAAAAAAAAAAGTGAAGTATTATATGCATTTGCATCCATATCTTTACATGTACCATGTGAATATTTGCAAAGAATGACTAAATTGAGTGGATATAATGATATGCTATGTTCGTGTACATGTGGATGATATGAATGAGATGCAATGAATGATTAGTTTGTCCTGAAATGATTATATGAAATGGTTGTCTTCATAATGAGCTTGTTGAAATATGATGAATACTACGATCAGTTACTAAATTCTGAATGATATGATACATGGGAATTGATTTTGAACGATGTGAGATACTAATTGAACTATGTTATATACTTGTGATATTGATGTCTGCTTGAGTGAGCACATCGATGATGGTTCACTCACTGAATTTGTAAACTCATAAAAATTGCAATGTTAATTTTTAGGTTCAGAGGAGACTTAGCTAGTCTAGTTGAAGTAACTTGTTGCATTTGGACATGGGTCAGTGTCAGAATCAATTGTACTTGCAAAAGTCTTAATTATGTTATATAAAGATTTGTATCTTTCAACTGTTATATATTGTATATGTGAATTTGGAAATGTAAGAACAATTGAGACTGTATATGTTTGTGAATAAAAATGGAACAACATGATTATTGGAATGTTTTATGTTATATGTGATGGATTAAAATATAAGATGAATTGATTTAATCGTCTTAATGTGTCATTTTCGTTGAGTATGTTCCGAATATCCTTTGGTATGTCGGGTATATGCTCAATGGGAGTGATATGTTACATTAAATTACCTCCAAACATCTTAAATTATTTATTAACATGAACGGTATTATAAATAATATTGCCCATAATAATACAAAAACTATCTAAATGATAATTACATTGCCTCTTATCTTTAGAAACTTGCTTTCTTGCCTAGCAATATTTCTGCTGTAATTAGGATAACATTTGGGCTCAAGTCCAATGCAATTTGACTTGAGATCAACTGTTGGGCCCCGAAAATTTTTTTTATTTGAATTAATTATTTATTAATTTATAGATTTATTCGTTAATTATTTTATTTTTTGCCTTAATTGATTTAATTATGTGCTTATATAAATATTTTTATGTTGGGCTTGAGATTAGAAGTTAGAAATTTATTTGAAGGCTTGGGCCTAATGTTGGAAAGTATGGGCTTTAGGTAAATGGATTAAGTGGAAGGAGGAGTAGAATGAGTGGGTTAAGGTATGGTGGGCTTGTAGGTTATTAGAGGAAGGGCCCAAAGCATGGTAACCAAAACTATGTAGTTTTGGTATAGGCTTTAAGTGGAGATGTAAAGGAATTAAAGAAGAGTTAAATGAATTTAAGAAGGAGAAGAGGAGTGTCGTGAGTCTCCAAAGAAAGAAAGAGGGAAAGCCAAAAGCGTGAAAATAGAAGGAGAAGAAGAGGAGATTGGCTAAGCCCAAGGAGAAGAAGAAAGAAGGAGAAAAGAAGAGAAATCAAGTGAGAAAGGTAAGTTTTCATCTTTTCTTAAGATAGATTCGAAAATGGTGTAGGATGGAAGTTAGGGTTTGTGTAGAGATTGAAGAAAATGGAAGAGAAGGTGAGATCTATGGAGGTTAGGAAGGTTATGGTTATTCTAGCTTAAATGAGCCATGGGTAGGTTAGGTTAAGGTTAATGTTAGTTTTCCTTTAAATTTCTGAATATTATGACCTTTCCTATGAAGTTAGAAATTGATTAGAGATGTGTTTTGTTTGAAGGAGCTCAAGAAAAGCCTACTCAAGACAAGGAGGAAGGCGATCTTGAATTTGGATCTCTACGATAGGTGGGTAACATTTTATAGTTGTTGTGTAATGGGAAAATGCCCTATGTGCTATCTTTGCTATAATATGTGTATATTGAAAGTGTATTTACATTGCTTTGAATGAAAAGTACGAAACCATGATGATTTGAAAGTATGAAAGAAGCATGAAATGCTATTATTGTGCTTGAATATGTGAGCATAAATGAGTTGTGTTTGGCGAGAGAGAACCTACTTGATAAGTCACGTGCACGTTGACCCCCATTAGCCTTCTCCCGGCTGCCTGCTTTAGGCTTACGAGATCCGAAAAATGGACTCGTCGTGATTACGGTAAACTTCGGTTTCCGTCGTGTTTATGGAACTCTCGAGCCAATTGTGTGTATTTCATCATTTATAAGTGTTTATGATGCATAATATGGGTTTTAGTTGCAAGATGATTCTATGTTATGCCTTATGTGATGAATTGAGTAAATTGTGAGTTATGTGATAAAGTTGAGTTTTCAACCTATTATGTAAATTGCTAATGCTTTGGATTATTAATTGTGTGTGTGTGGTTCATTATGTGATGGCTATAAATTTGTTAGCCACTGAGCCGTGTTAACTCACCCCATTCTCCCTCCTCAGGTGCAAATTCTAGTTAATCGTGGAACCTTGCAAGGCATCGACATCACTCCAATAACTTAGGATCTTTTGTATTAAGTTAGTAACTAGCTTTTGGAATAGCTTTGTAAGCATATTGATCATTGAGCATCTCATCTTTTGTGCTTTATACTTGATTTTGATGAATATGCCAATATGTAACCAAAGCTATCCATTAATCTTTCTTATGATTGAAAAGAGAATGAGAGCTCTAGTACTCTCTTCATTATATGTTTGTGTTGATTTGTGACCTATGTGTGAAGCATGTATGATTCTTTTAAGCTTGGAGATTGTTGTTGGGTATCTCATTGGTTTTTGCCTTGGAAGAGCTTGCTGGAAAATTTCCAAGGTTAGGAGTTGTAAGTTTTGTAAATTGTGGGTATGTTGCATTTTCTGAAATTTTGGGGTTGTTAGAGGTTGTATGAAATCATTATGACTCCTTGAGAATGATAGGTGAGATGTAGAGCTCTCCTAAGATGTTTATGAGCTATTTATGAGGAATTAAAATGGTAGGTGTGAGTGTTAGAATTAAATGTAGGTGCTGTCAAATGACAGATTTTTGGACAGAACCTTTGTGTCCATTTTTGACCCTTATAGAGTTGGAATTTGGGTCAGTGGTCTTCATGAAAAATGTAGATCTTTCTTTTCTCTATGAAATAGACACCAATTTTGTTAAATTTGGAGTTCGGAGTGGAAAGTTATGACCTTTGCAAGTGGAGCTGTTCACGGAGCAAAAATCAGACGAAGTTACTGTTCACGAAAATCAGACGATGTACTGTTCACGAAAAATCAGACGATGTACTGTTCACGAAAATCAGACGATGTACTGTTCACGGGGCAAAAAAAATCAGACGATGTTACTATTCACGGAGCAAAAATCAGACGATGTACTGTTCACGGGGCAAAAAAATCAGACGATGTTACTGTTCACGGAGCAAAAATCAGACGATGTACTGTTTTTATCTTTCGACCCCTCTTCCTTCTTTTGGCCATAACTTTTTGCACAGACCTCCGATCGACCTCATTCTCGAAGCGTTGGATTTCTAAGAGATTTTTCTACCTTTCTACACTGGATTTATCAGATTTTCTTTCAAATTGAAAATGGTGGTTTGAAACAAAGTGTGGAGGTCGGCTGATTCTTTTTGAATATACTTTACAAATTTTTAAATATCTGGAGCTATAGGACTCGGATTGAGGCGATTCTTATTTTAAATGAAACTAGAGATGTAAATCTACACTTTTTATGAAGGAGCCGATAAGTAATTTTGCCTCTAAAGTTTTCAAATATTTACATGAATCGGTAGAGGGACTGTTTTCACTGTTTTCTTTAAGATAGCATTTTTGCCATAACTTTTCATTTCTAACTCAATTGAGCGATTCCAGTTGCGTTGGAATCGTTAGATCCGAGGATCATTTTATCAAGAGCCAATCCCAAATTTTATAAAGTGAATTTTTTCTTATTGTGATTAGCATATGTGTTCGGTTGCGGGTCTTCTACGCTGGATGGGTCCGAATGTTGGGCCTCGGAGACGGGGTCCAACATTATTTGGTATCGAGCTTAGGCTTACTCCTAGGCTTAAAATGGGAACATTGTTCTGTATGTGATTAAACATTTACTTTATGAATTGATTGTTTGCATTACGTGACATGCATATCATGCATACATATAGGAACTAAGCTTAAAAAAATGAATTGTAGCTAATCACTAGTATTTTTATTGAAGGAGTACGATGCCACCTCGTCGAAGGACACGAGGAGTTCTGCAAGGTTCAATTGCACCTGACTCTCCACAGAGAGAGGAGAGCATGGATGAGTCCGTAGCCCCGGGAGTGGCCGCAATGAGGCTTTCTAAGGGTGGTAGTGAGCCTCTTCGTTCACAGACTCAGCAGTCACCTAGTTTGTCTGAGCAAGTGCCTGCGTTAGACCCCAGGCTGTTCCAGGCATTTACCCAAGCATTCGTTCAGGCTATGGGTCAAATGCCCCAGGCTTCTGGTTCGGCCCCAGCTAAGAAGGGGAGACAGTTTGACAAGCTGAGGAAGTATGGAGCGGTGGAATTCCACGGGACCTCAGACCCTGAGGAAGCTGAGACCTGGTTGAGGAAGACTGAGAGGGTTTTGGATCAGATGGAATGCGAGGATGATGAGAGAGTGATTTATGCTGCCAGTCTGCTTCAGGGTGATGCCTTGCATTGGTGGGAGACTGTGCCGGGGAGTCAGACGAGACCGGTAGGATTGACATGGGGAGACTTCCTGACTGTGTACAGGAAGAAGTATCTGTCTGAGGTGTACATTCAGCAGAAGCAGAGGGAGTTCCTAAGCCTTACCCAGAGGGAGATGACAGTCAGTGAATACGAGCGTCGGTTCACACAGTTGTCTAGATATGCTGCAGAGATGAGGCTGAGCGAGGCTGCTAAGTGCCGTCGATTTGAGTCGGGTTTGCACCTGGCTATCAGAGAGAAGGTGATAAGTCAGAAACCGTGACTTGCAGCAGCTTGGTTGAAGCGTGGCGAGGGTTGAGAACCTCGAGAACATCAAGAGTGCGATTAATAGGAAGAGGAAGGGAAGAGAGCGATTCAGAGGGAGGTGGTACTTCTTATGCCCGAGAGAAGTGCTAGAGCCTTTCTGTCTGACCGAGGAGAGGAGTACCGGTGGGAGCCAGCCTAGACCGATGAGGACTTCTTCCGCTTCCCACCAAGCCTCAACGGTGGCGGCGGTAGAAGAGGAGATGGGAGAGACCACCCTTCTTAAGTGTGAGCACTGTGGATATCTCCATAGAGGAGAATGTCGCAGATTGACGGGAGCATGCTTCAATGTGGGCGAAGGGACATTTGCCAAAGAGTGTCCTAAACCAGATAGAGAGAGGATCTCGATGCAAGCTTCAGGAGGACAGAGACAAAGGGGATGTAAGATGTGATGAAGTGGGTAGCTCTGGAGGTCCTAAGAGAGCTTATCCTCCAGACAGGTCCAGAGGGCAAGTTCCAGCCAGAGTGTTTGCCATGACGCAAGAGGAGGCAGAGACTACGCCAGAAGTTGTAGCGGGTATGGTTAAACTGTTTGATGATTATGTACTTGCTATGATTGACTCAGGTTCTACCCATTCTTTTGTGTCTTCAGGTAGGACTATTTCTAGGAGGAGTTTGAGCCCATTGGATACTCCGTTGATTGTGAGTACTCCAATCGGCCAATATATTATTATCAGTCAAGTGTATAGAGATTGTGAGATAGAGATTAGTGGAGGAAAATTGGTGGTGGATCTGATGCCTTTGAAGATGGGAGGATTGGATGTGATCCTAGGTATGGACACATTAGAGAGGTATCATGTTACTTTAGATTGTAAACAGAAGACAGTGGAGTTCGAGCTAGAGGATAGCAGGAAAGTGATACTCATGGGAGATAGAAAAGTCAGTCCACCTCGGGTTATTTCAAATTATGATGGCGAGAGAATGATGAGCAAGGGGTGTGAGGCCTTTTTGGCTTATGTGCTAAATATGGAGGCAGATAGAGGGAGGTTGGAAAACATTCCTATAGTCAGGGAATTCCCGGACGTGTTTCCCGAGGAATTGCCAGGACTACCTCCTCCGAGGGAAATTGAATTTCCCGTTGAGCTTCTTCCAGGTACTGGACCGATTTCAATCCCGCCTTATCGGATGGCTCCGGCGGAATTGAAGGAGCTTAAGGTGCAATTGGAGGATCTTTTAGAGAAGGGTTTCATTAGACCGAGCTCTTCTCCTTGGGGAGCTCCGGTTCTTTTTGTGAAGAAGAAAGATGGGTCTTTGCGGATGTGTGTGGATTATAGGAAGCTGAATCATGCCACTGTTAAGAATAGATACCCGCTCCCGCGCATAGATGACTTGTTTGATCAGTTGCAAGGAGCGAGAGCCTTTTCTAAGATAGACTTGAGATCGGGTTATCATCAGTTGAGGATTAAGGAGGCCGATGTGTCAAAGACTGCTTTTAGGACAAGGTATGGCCACTTTGAGTTTTTGGTTATGCCTTTCGGATTAACTAATGCTCCTGCAGTCTTTATGGATTTGATGAATAGAGTCTTCAAGTCTTGCTTAGATCAATTTATCATTGTCTTTATTGATGATATATTGGTCTACTCTAAGAGTGATGAGGAGCATGAGGATCATTTGAGGTTGCTTTAGAGACTTTGAGAAAGAATGAGTGTATGCCAAATTCGATAAATGCTAATTTTGGCTAAGGAAAGTGGTATTTTGGGGCATGTGATCTCGGCGGGAGTGCATGTGGATCTGAAGAAGATAGAAGTCGTGGTTAAATGGGAAGCGCTAAAGAATGTAGTGAAGTGAGAAGTTTCTTGGGATTAATGGATATTACTGGGAGGTTTGTGGAGGGCTTTTCCTTGATAGCTGCTCCACTTTCCAAGTTGACAAGGAAGAATCAAAAATTTGAATGGACTGAGGAGTGCCAGAGTAGTTTCGAGGAGTTGAAGAAGCGGCTTACAACCGCACCGATTCTGACATTGCCTTCTGGTGATGATGGGTACATTGTGTACAAATGATGCCTCAGGAAGGGTTTAAGGTGTGTATTGATGCAAGGAGAGAAAGTGATTGCTTATGCCTCTAGGCAGTTGAAGCCTTATGAGATGAACTATCCGATCCATGACTTGGAGTTGGCCGCTATAATCTTTGCATTGAAGATTTGGAGACATTACCTGTATGGAGTTACCACTAAGATATTTACAGATCATAAGAGCCTTAAATACTTGTTGACCCAGAAAGAGCTGAATTTGAGGCAGAGGCGATGGTTAGAGTTGCTAAAAGATTATGACTTGATGATAGATTACCATCGGGAAAGCTAATGTGGTAGCGGATGCTCGAGTAGGAAGTCCACTATGGCTCACATGGAGAGTGTGTATCTTCCCTTGCTGAAGGATTTAGCCAGACTTGATGTGATGTTGAGGCAAGATGGGCCTGAGTGTATTTTGGCAAGTTTCAGGGTGAGGCCAGGTCTTTGAAAGAGAAGATCAAGGAACCGCAGGATCGGGATGAGTACTTGAGTAAGCTAGGAAGAGATAAAGAATGGCAAGTCGCCTAATGTAGAGGTAAAGGAAGATGGATTGATGGTCATGGGTAGTAGAGTGTGTCCCGCAAGTTGGAGTTGAGAGATGAGATTCTTGATGAAGCGATAATGCTCCTTATGCAATGCATCCAGGAGTTCTAAGATGTATCGAATTTGAAGAGCATTTCGGTGGAAGGGAATGAGGAAAGATGTGGCGAGTATGCTAAAGATGTTTGGTGTGTCAGCAAGTTAAAGCTGAACACCAAGCACCTTCAGGCAAGCTTAATCCGTTGCCGATTCCAGAATGGAAATGGGAAAAGATAACTATGGATTTTCTGATGGGATTGCCGAGATCTAGCAAGAAGCATGATGCAATATGGGTGATTGTGGATATGCTGACTAAGTCACCACTTCTTGCCAATTGCCGATGATTCTTTCAATGTGTTGGCTAAGAAGTATGTGGATGAGGTGATTAGGCTTCATGGGATTCCGAGTTCAATAGTTTCTGATAGAGATCCCAGGTTTACCTCTAGGTTTTGGGAGAGTTTGCAGGAGGCATTGGGGACTAGATTGCATTTCAGTACGGCTTTCCATCCGCAGACTGATGGACAGTCGGAGAGGACCATTCAGACTTTGGAGGCAATGTTAAGGGCTTGTGCTTTGGATTTCAAAGGTTCGTGGGATGATCACTTACCTTTGATTGAGTTTGCTTATAACAATTCCTATCACTCGGGAATTCAGATGGCGCCTTATGAAGCCTTGTATGGTAGGAGATGTAAAACTCCTATATGTTGGGACGAGGAAGGTGAAAGGAAACTTGTGGGACCTGAGTTAGTGCAGGTCACAGTTGATAAGATAAAGCTAGTGAAGCAGAGGCTTAAGGCAGCTCAAGATCGGATGAAGAGCTATTCGGATGCCCATAGGAAAGAGATGGAGTTTGAAGTGGGTGAGAAGGTGTTTCTTAGAGCATCTCCATGGAAAGGTGTTTTGAGGTTTGGCAAGAAAGGCAAGCTTAGCCCGAGGTATATCGGTCCCTATGAGATCATTAAGAGGATTGGACCTTTGGCTTATAGGCTAGATTTGCCATCAGAGTTGTCTAAGATTCACAATGTGTTTCATGTATCGATGTTAAGGAAATATGATCGATCCTTCAGATATAGTTCGACCTTCAGAGGTTCATTGAGAGAGGACTTGACTTATGAGGAGCAACCAGTGGAAATCTTAGATTCAAAGGAAAAAGTGTTAAGGAATAAGATTGTGAAGCTGGTTAAGGTCTTGTGGAGGAACCATTCGACCGAGGAGGCTACTTGGGAACCCTTGGAAGCCATGAGGGAGAAGTATCCCTACCTCTTCATGGACTCAGGTAAGGATTTCGAGGACGAAATTCTTTTAGGAGGGGAGAATTGTTGGGCCCCGAAATTTTTTTTTATTTGAATTAATTATTTATTAATTTATAGATTTATTCGTTAATTATTTTATTTTTGCCTTAATTGATTTAATTATGTGCTTATATAAATATTTTATGTTGGGCTTGAGATTAGAAGTTAGAAATTTATTTGAAGGCTTGGGCCTAATGTTGGAAAGTATGGGCTTTAGGTAAATGGATTAAGTGGAAGGAGGAGTAGAATGAGTGGGTTAAGGTATGGTAGGCTTGTAGGTTATTAGAGGAAGGGCCCAAAGCATGGTAACCAAAACTATGTAGTTTTGGTATAGGCTTTAAGTGGAGATGTAAAGGAATTAAAGAAGAGTTAAATGAATTTAAGAAGGAGAAGAGGAGTGTCGTGAGTCTCCAAAGAAAGAAAGAGGGAAAGCCAAAACGTGAAAATAGAAGGAGAAGAAGAGGAGATTGGCTAAGCCCAAGGAGAAGAAGAAAGAAGGAGAAAAGAAGAGAAATCAAGTGAGAAAGGTAAGTTTTCATCTTTTCTTAAGATAGATTCAAAATGGTGTAGGATGGAAGTTAGGGTTTGTGTAGAGATTGAAGAAAATGGAAGAGAAGGTGAGATCTATGGAGGTTAGGGAAGGTTATGGTTATTCTAGCTTAAATGAGCCATGGGTAGGTTAGGTTAAGGTTAATGTTAGTTTTCCTTTAAATTTCTGAATATTATGACCTTTCCTATGAAGTTAGAAATTGATTAGAGATGTGTTTTGTTTGAAGGAGCTCAAAAACCCTACTCAAGACAAGGAGGAAGGGCGATCTTGAATTCGGATCTCACGATAGGTGGGTAACATTTTATAGTTGTTGTGTAATGGGCAAATGCCCTATGTGTGCTATCTTTGCTATAATATGTGTATATTGAAAGTGTATTTACATTGCTTTGAATGAAAAGTACGAAACCATGATGATTTGAAAGTATGAAAGAAGCATGAAATGCTATTATTGTCTTGAATATGTGAGCATAAATGAGTTGTGTTTGGGGTAGAGAGAACCTACTTGATAAGTCACGTGCACGTTGACCCCATTAGCCTTCTCCCTACTGTCCGCTTTTAGGCTTACGAGATCCAAAAATGGACTCGTCGTGATTACGGTAAACTTCGGTTTCCGTCGTGTTTATGGAACTCTCGAGCCAATTGTGTGTATTTCATCATTTATAAGTGTTTATGATGCATAATATGGGTTTTAGTTGCAAGATGATTCTATGTTATGCCTTATGTGATGAATTGAGTAAATTGTGAGTTATGTGATAAAGTTGAGTTTTCAACCTATTATGTAAATTGCTAATGCTTTGGATTATTAATGTGTGTGTGTGGTTCATTATGTGATGGCTATAAATTTGTTAGCCACTGAGCCGTGTTAGCTCACCCCATTCTCCCTCCTCAGGTGCAAATTCTAGTTAATCGTGGAACCTTGCAAGGCATCGACATCACTCCAATAACTTAGGAGCTTTTGTATTAAGTTAGTAACTAGCTTTTGGAATAGCTTTGTAAGCATATTGATCATTGAGCATCTCATCTTTTGTGCTTTATACTTGATTTTGATGAATATGCCAATATGTAACCAAAGCTATCCATGAATCTTTCTTATGATTGGAAAAGAGAATGAGAGCTCTAGTACTCTCTTCATTATATGTTTGTGTTGATTTGTGACCTATGTGTGAAGCATGTGTATGATTCTTTTAAGCTTGGAGATTGTTGTTGGGTATCTGCTGGGTTTTTGCCTTGGAAGAGCTTGCTGGAAAATTTCCAAGGTTAGGAGTTGTAGAAGTTTTGTAAATTGTGGGTATGTTGCATTTTCTGAAATTTTGGGGTTGTTAGAGGTTGTATGAAATCATTATGACTCCTTGAGAATGATAGGTGAGATGTAGAGCTCTCCTAAGATGTTTATGAGCTATTTATGAGGAATTAAAATGGTAGGTGTGAGTGTTAGAATTAAATGTAGGTGCTGTCAAATGACAGATTTTTGGACAGAACCTTTGTGTCCATTTTTGACCCTTATAGAGTTGGAATTTGGGTCAGTGGTCTTCATGAAAAATGTAGATCTTTCTTTTCTCTATGAAATAGACACCAATTTTGTTAAATTTGGAGTTCGGAGGAAAGTTATGACCTTTGCAAGTGGAGCTGTTCACGGAGCAAAAATCAGACGAAGTTACTGTTCACGAAAATCAGACGATGTACTGTTCACGAAAAATCAGACGATGTACTGTTCACGAAAATCAGACGATGTACTGTTCACGGGGCAAAAAAAATCAGACGATGTTACTATTCACGGAGCAAAAATCAGACGATGTACTGTTCACGGGGCCAAAAAATCAGACGATGTTATCGTTCACGAGCAAAAAATCGACGATGTCTTGTTTTTATCTTTCGACCCTCTTCCTTCTTTTGGCCATAACTTTTGCACAGACCTCCGATCGACCTCATTCTCGAAGCGTTGGATTTCTAAGAGATTTTTCTACCTTTCTACACTGGATTTATCAGATTTTCTTTCAAATTGAAAATGGTGGTTTGAAACAAAGTGTGGAGGTCGGCTGATTCTTTTTGAATATACTTTACAAATTTTTAAATATCTGGAGCTATAGGACTCGGATTGAGGCGATTCTTATTTTAAATGAAACTAGAGATGTAAATCTACACTTTTTATGAAGGAGCCGATAAGTAATTTTGCCTCTAAAGTTTTCAAATATTTACATGAATCGGTAGAGGGACCTGCTTTTTCTTTATTTTCTTTAAGATAGCATTTTTGCCATAACTTTTTCATTTCTAACCCGAATTGAGCGATTCCAGTTGCGTTGGAATCGTTAGATCCGAGGGATCATTTTATCAAGAGCCAATCCCAAATTTTATAAAGTGAATTTTTTTCTTATTGTGATTAGCATATGTGTTCGGTTGCGGGTCTTCTACGCTGGATGGGTCCGAATGTTGGGCCTCGGAGACGGGGTCCAACATTATTTGGTATCAGAGCTTAGGCTTACTCCTAGGCTTAAAATGGGAACATTGTTCTGTATGTGATTAAACATTTACTTTATGAATTGATTGTTTGCATTACGTGACATGCATATCATGCATACATATAGGAACTAAGCTTAAAAAAATGAATTGTAGCTAATCACTAGTATTTTTATTGAAGGAGTACGATGCCACCTCGTCGAAGGACACGAGGAGTTCTGCAAGGTTCAATTGCACCTGACTCTCCACAGAGAGAGGAGAGCATGGATGAGTCCGTAGCCCCGGGAGTGGCCGCTTGGTGAGGCTTCTAGTAAGGTGGTAGTGAGCCTCTTCGTTCACGCACTCAGCGATCACCTAGTTTGTTCGAGCAAGTGCTCTGCGTTAGACCCCAGTCGTTCCTGCATTTACCCAAGCATTCGCTCAGCTATGGGTCAAATGCCCTGAGCTTCTGGTTCGGCCCCACTAAGAAGGGAGACAGTTTGACAAGTCGAGGAAGTATGGAGCGGTGGAATTCCACCGGACCTCGCACCACTGAGGAAGCCGAGACTGGTTGAGGAAGACCGAGAGGGTTTTGGATCGATGGAATGCGAGGATGATGAGAGAGTGATTTATCTTGCCACCGCTTGTGGTGATGCCTTGCATTGGTGGGAGGCTGCTGGGGAGTCGACGAGACCAGAGGATTGACATGGGAGACTTCTGTTGTGTATGTATGGAAGAAGTATCTGTCTGAGGTGTACATTCAGTGAGGCGAGGAGTTCCTAAGCCTTACCTGGAGGGAGATGACAACAAGTGAATACGAAAGGCGTCGGTTCACACAGATTGTCAGATATGCTGCAGAGATGAGGCCGAGCGATCGCTAAGTGCCGTCGATTTGAGTCGGGTTTGCACCTGGCTATCAGAGAGAAGGTGATAGTGCAGAACTTCTGTGACTTGCAGCAGTTGGTTGAAGCAGCGCTGAGGGTTGAGAACCTCGAGAACATCAAGAGTGCAGTTAATAGGAAGAGGAAGGGAAGAGAGCAGTTCAGGAGGGGAGGTGGTACTTCTATGCCTGAGAGAAGTGCTAGAGCCTTTCCTGTACAGTCTGAGGAGAGGAGTACCGGTGGGAGCCGGCCTAGACCGATGAGGACTTCTTCCGTTTCCCACCAAGCCTCAACGGTGGGCGGCGGTAGAAGAGGAGATGGGGAGAGACCACCCCTTCTTAAGTGTGAGCACTGTGGATATCTCCATAGAGGAGAATGTCGCAGATTGACAGGAGCATGCTTCAATTGTGGGCAGAAGGGACATTTTGCCAAAGAGTGTCCTAAACCAGATAGAAGAGAGGGATCTCAGATGCAAGCTTCCAGGAGGACAGAGACAGTGGGACAGAAGACTGTGACTGAAGTGGGTAGCTCTGGAGGTCCTAAGAGAGCTTATCCTCCAGACAGGTCCAGAGGGCAAGTTCCAGCCAGAGTGTTTGCCATGACGCAAGAGGAGGCAGAGACTACGCCAGAAGTTGTAGCGGGTATGGTTAAACTGTTTGATGATTATGTACTTGCTATGATTGACTCAGGTTCTACCCATTCTTTTGTGTCTTCAGGTAGGACTATTTCTAGGAGGAGTTTGAGCCCATTGGATACTCCGTTGATTGTGAGTACTCAATCGCCAATATATTATTATCAGTCAAGTGTATAGAGATTGTGAGATAGAGATTAGTGGAGGAAAATTGGTGGTGGATCTGATGCCTTTGAAGATGGGAGGATTGGATGTGATCCTAGGTATGGACACATTAGAGAGGTATCATGTTACTTTAGATTGTAAACAGAAGACAGTGGAGTTCGAGCTAGAGGATAGCAGGAAAGTGATACTCATGGGAGATAGAAAAGTCAGTCCACCTCGGGTTATTTCAGCTATGATGGCAGAGAGAATGATGAGCAAGGGGTGTGAGGCCTTTTTGGCTTATGTGCTAAATATGGAGGCAGATAGAGGGAGGTTGGAAAACATTCCTATAGTCAGGAATTCTTGACGTGTTTCCGAGGAATTGCCAGGACTACCTCCTCCGAGGGAAATTGAATTTCCCGTTGAGCTTCTTCCAGGTACTGGACCGATTTCAATCCCGCCTTATCGGATGGCTCCGGCGGAATTGAAGGAGCTTAAGGTGCAATTGGAGGATCTTTTAGAGAAGGGTTTCATTAGACCGAGCTCTTCTCCTTGGGGAGCTCCGGTTCTTTTTGTGAAGAAGAAAGATGGGTCTTTGCGGATGTGTGTGGATTATAGGAAGCTGAATCATGCCACTGTTAAGAATAGATACCCGCTCCCGCGCATAGATGACTTGTTTGATCAGTTGCAAGGAGCGAGAGCCTTTTCTAAGATAGACTTGAGATCGGGTTATCATCAGTTGAGGATTAAGGAGGCCGATGTGTCAAAGACTGCTTTTAGGACAAGGTATGGCCACTTTGAGTTTTTGGTTATGCCTTTCGGATTAACTAATGCTCCTGCAGTCTTTATGGATTTGATGAATAGAGTCTTCAAGTCTTGCTTAGATCAATTTATCATTGTCTTTATTGATGATATATTGGTCTACTCTAAGAGTGATGAGGAGCATGAGGATCATTTGAGGGTTGCTTTAGAGACTTTGAGAAAGAATGAGCTGTATGCCAAATTCGATAAATGCGAATTTTGGCTAAGGAAAGTGGTATTTTTGGGGCATGTGATCTCTGAGCGGGGAGTGCATGTGGATCCACAGAAGATAGAAGCTGTGGTTAAATGGGAAGCGCCAAAGAATGTAGCTGAAGTGAGAAGTTTCTTGGGATTAGCTGGATATTACAGGAGGTTTGTGGAGGGCTTTTCCTCGATAAATGCTCCACTTTCCAAGTTGACAAGGAAGAATCAAAATTTGAATGGACCGAGGAGTGCGAGTAGTTTCGAGGAGTTGAAGAAGCGGCTTACAACCGCACCGATTCTCGACATTGCCTTCGGTGATGATGGGTACATTGTGTACAAAGTGATGCCTCAGGAAGGGTTTAAGGTGTGTATTGATGCAAGAGAGAAAGTGATTGCTTATGCCTCTGGCGATTGAAGCCTTATGAGATGAACTATCCGATCCATGACTTGAGTTGGCCGCTATAATCTTTGCATTGAAGATTTGGAGACATTACCTGTATGGAGTTACCACTAAGATATTTACAGATCATAAGAGCCTTAAATACTTGTTGACCCAGAAAGAGCTGAATTTGAGGCAGAGGCGATGGTTAGAGTTGCTAAAAGATTATGACTTGATGATAGATTACCATCCGGGAAAGCTAATGTGGTAGCGGATGCTCTCGAGTAGGAAGTCCACTATGGCTCACATGAGAGTGTGTATCTTCCTCGTCAAGGATTTAGCAGACTTGATGTGATGTTGAGGCAAGATGGGCTGAGTGTATTTTGGCAAGTTTCAGGTGAGGCCGGTCTTTGAAAGAGAAGATCAAGGAACCGCAGGATCGGGATGAGTACTTGAGTAAGCTTAGGAAGAGATAAAGAATGGCAAGCCGCCTAATGTAGAGGTAAAGGAAGATGGATTGATGGGTGGGTAGTAGAGTGTGTGTCCCGCAAGTTGGAGTTGAGAGATGAGATTCTTGATGAAGCGATAATGCTCCTTATGCAATGCATCCAGGAGTTCTAAGATGTATCGAATTTGAAAGAGCATTTCGGTGGAAGGAATGAGGAAAGATGTGGCGAGTATGCTAAAGATGTTTGGTGTGTCGCCAGTTAAAGTCGAACACCAAGCACCTTCGAGCAAGCTTAATCCGTTGCCGATTCCAGAATGGAAATGGGAAAAGATAACTATGGATTTTCTGATGGGATTGCCGAGATCTAGCAAGAAGCATGATGCAATATGGGTGATTGTGGATATGCTGACTAAGTCAGCTCACTTCTTGCCAATTCGTCAGACAGATTCTTTGAATGTGTTGGCTAAGAAGTATGTGGATGAGGTGATTAGGCTTCATGGGATTCCGAGTTCAATAGTTTCTGATAGAGATCCCAGGTTTACCTCTAGGTTTTGGGAGAGTTTGCAGGAGGCATTGGGGACTAGATTGCATTTCAGTACGGCTTTCCATCCGCAGATCGATGGACAAATCGGAGAGGACCATTCAGACTTTGGAGGCAATGTTAGGGCTTGTGCTTTGGATTTCAAAGGTTCGTGGATGATCACTTACCTTTGATTGAGTTTGCTTATAACAATTCCTATCACTGGAATTCAGATGGCGCCTTATGAAGCCTTGTATGGTAGGAGATGTAAAACTCCTATATGTTGGGACGAGGAAGGTGAAAGGAAACTGTGGGACTGAGTTAGTGCAGGTCACAGTTGATAAGATAAAGCTAGTGAAGCAGAGGCTTAAGGCAGCTCAAGATCGGATGAAGAGCTATTCGGATGCCCATAGGAAAGAGATGGAGTTTGAAGTGGGTGAGAAGGTGTTTCTTAGAGCATCTCCATGGAAAGGTGTTTTGAGGTTTGGCAAGAAAGGCAAGCTTAGCCCGAGGTATATCGGTCCCTATGAGATCATTAAGAGGATTGGACCTTTGGCTTATAGGCTAGATTTGCCATCAGAGTTGTCTAAGATTCACAATGTGTTTCATGTATCGATGTTAAGGAAATACAGATCAGATCCTTCGCATATAGTTCGACCTTCAGAGGTTCAGTTGAGAGAGGACTTGACTTATGAGGAGCAACCAGTGGAAATCTTAGATTCAAAGGAAAAAGTGTTAAGGAATAAGATTGTGAAGCTGGTTAAGGTCTTGTGGAGGAACCATTCGACCGAGGAGGCTACTTGGGAACCCTTGGAAGCCATGAGGGAGAAGTATCCCTACCTCTTCATGGACTCAGGTAAGGATTTCGAGGACGAAATTCTTTTAGGAGGGGAGAATTGTTGGGCCCCGAAATTTTTTTTTATTTGAATTAATTATTTATTAATTTATAGATTTATTCGTTAATTATTTTATTTTTTGCCTTAATTGATTTAATTATGTGCTTATATAAATATTTTTATGTTGGGCTTGAGATTAGAAGTTAGAAATTTATTTGAAGGCTTGGGCCTAATGTTGGAAAGTATGGGCTTTAGGTAAATGGATTAAGTGGAAGGAGGAGTAGAATGAGTGGGTTAAGGTATGGTAGGCTTGTAGGTTATTAGAGGAAGGGCCCAAAAGCATGGTAACCAAAACTATGTAGTTTTGGTATAGGCTTTTAAGTGGAGATGTAAAGGAATTAAAGAAGAGTTAAATGAATTTAAGAAGGAGAAGAGGAGTGTCGTGAGTCTCCAAAGAAAGAAAGAGGGGAAAGCCAAAAACGTGAAAATAGAAGGGAGAAGAAGAGGAGATTCGGCTAAGCCCAAGGAGAAGAAGAAAGAAGGAGAAAAAGAAGAGAAATCAAGTGAGAAAGGTAAGTTTTCATCTTTTCTTAAGATAGATTCGAAAATGGTGTAGGATGGAAGTTAGGGTTTGTGTAGAGATTGAAGAAAATGGAAGAGAAGGTGAGATCTATGGAGGTTAGGGAAGGTTATGGTTATTCTAGCTTAAATGAGCCATGGGTAGGTTAGGTTAAGGTTAATGTTAGTTTTCCCTTTAAATTTCTGAATATTATGACCTTTCCTATGAAGTTAGAAATTGATTAGAGATGTGTTTTGTTTGAAGGAGCTCAAGAAAACCCTACTCAAGACAAGGAGGAAGGGCGATCTTGAATTCGGATCTCTACGATAGGTGGGTAACATTTTTATAGTTGTTGTGTAATGGGCAAATGCCCTATGTGTGCTATCTTTGCTATAATATGTGTATATTGAAAGTGTATTTACATTGCTTTGAATGAAAAGTACGAAACCATGATGATTTGAAAGTATGAAAGAAGCATGAAATGCTATTATTGTGCTTGAATATGTGAGCATAAATGAGTTGTGTTTGGGCGAGAGAGAACCTACTTGATAAGTCACGTGCACGCTGACCCCATTAGCCTTCTCCTATTGTCTGCTTTAGGCTTACGAGATCCGAAAAATGGACTCGTCGTGATTACGGTAAACTTCGGTTTCCGTCGTGTTTATGGAACTCTCGAGCCAATTGTGTGTATTTCATCATTTATAAGTGTTTATGATGCATAATATGGGTTTTAGTTGCAAGATGATTCTATGTTATGCCTTATGTGATGAATTGAGTAAATTGTGAGTTATGTGATAAAGTTGAGTTTTCAACCTATTATGTAAATTGCTAATGCTTTGGATTATTAATTGTGTGTGTGTGGTTCATTATGTGATGGCTATAAATTTGTTAGCCACTGAGCCGTGTTAGCTCACCCCATTCTCCCTCCTCAGGTGCAAATTCTAGTTAATCGTGGAACCTTGCAAGGCATCGACATCACTCCAATAACTTAGGAGCTTTTGTATTAAGTTAGTAACTAGCTTTTGGAATAGCTTTGTAAGCATATTGATCATTGAGCATCTCATCTTTTGTGCTTTATACTTGATTTTGATGAATATGCCAATATGTAACCAAAGCTATCCATTAATCTTTCTTATGATTGGAAAAGAGAATGAGAGCTCTAGTACTCTCTTCATTATATGTTTGTGTTGATTTGTGACCTATGTGTGAAGCATGTGTATGATTCTTTTAAGCTTGGAGATTGTTGTTGGGTATCTGCTGGGTTTTGCCTTGGAAGAGCTTGCTGGAAAATTTCCAAGGTTAGGAGTTGTAAGTTTTGTAAATTGTGGGTATGTTGCATTTTCTGAAATTTTGGGGTTGTTAGAGGTTGTATGAAATCATTATGACTCCTTGAGAATGATAGGTGAGATGTAGAGCTCTCCTAAGATGTTTATGAGCTATTTATGAGGAATTAAAATGGTAGGTGTGAGTGTTAGAATTAAATGTAGGTGCTGTCAAATGACAGATTTTGACAGAACCTTTGTGTCCATTTTGACCCTTATAGAGTTGGAATTTGGGTCAGTGGTCTTCATGAAAATGTAGATCTTTCTTTCTCTATGAAATAGACACCAATTTTGTTAAATTTGGAGTTCGGAGTGGAAAGTTATGACCTTTGCAAGTGGAGCTGTTCACGGAGCAAAATCAGACGAAGTTATCGTTCACGAAAAATCAGACGATGTACTGTTCACGAAAAATCAGACGATGTACTGTTCACGAAAAATCAGACGATGTACTGTTCACGGGGCAAAAAAAATCAGATGATGTTACTGTTCACGGAGCAAAAATCAGACGATGTACTGTTCACGGGGCAAAAAAATCAGACGATGTTACTGTTCACGGAGCAAAAATCAGACGATGTACTGTTTTTATCTTTCGACCCCTCTTCCTTCTTTTGGCCATAACTTTTTGCACAGACCTCCGATCGACCTCATTCTCGAAGCGTTGGATTTCTAAGAGATTTTTCTACCTTTCTACACTGGATTTATCAGATTTTCTTTCAAATTGAAAATGGTGGTTTGAAACAAAGTGTGGAGGTCGGCTGATTCTTTCTGAATATACTTCACAAATTTTTAAATATCTGGAGCTATAGGACTCGAATTGAGGCGATTCTTATTTTAAATGAAACTAGAGACGTAAATCTACACTTTTTATGAAGGAGCCGATCAGTAATTTTGCCTCTAAAGTTTTCAAATATTTACATGAATCGGTAGAGGGACTGTTTTCACTGTTTTCTTTAAGATAGCATTTTTGCCATAACTTTTTCATTTCTAACCCGAATTGAGCGATTCCAGTTGCGTTGGAATCGTTAGATCCGAGGGATCATTTTATCAAGAGCCAATCCCAAATTTTATAAAGTGAATTTTTTTCTTATTGTGATTAGCATATGTGTTCGGTTGCGGGTCTTCTACGCTGGATGGGTCCGAATGTTGGGCCTCGGAGACGGGGTCCAACATCAACGATCAGATTTGAGTTGATAGACCTAAACTTGACCCTATCTGAAACCCAACAATTATGTTTCTGGGGATGGCATGGATTAGCAGTTTTTTTCTGCCATTCGTTTATTTTTGGAAAGAACTTGGGTTGTTCGCTTCGTTCACACCTATAGGGAGGGTAATCGTTGTGCTGATTGATGGGTGTCGAATCCACAAAAAATAATTCCCAAACACCAAAAAAAAATAAATTGCGCACAATGGTAAATGGGGTCGATCCACAAAGAATGGAATAAATTGATTCTATTTAAATGTCAAAGAACGAATGAAATTAATAAAAAGGGGGTTTTGGAGTTTTCTGCAAAAACTACTAATTAATCTAACCACTAATAAACGATTAACGCAATTGATATCAAATAAAATAACAACTATGATTAAACTAACAAAGAACACAAATAAAATTGATTAACTCAAATAACGACAACTTAGCCAGGAAATTCCTAATTATGCATAGACCGCGATCATCGACTCAAATATTTTCTTTGGTTTAATAATAGGTTAGCTATGGTTACCAACTACCTCTGGCTCCCTCGTTTCTTCTTAATCTTAGAACAATCAAAGAAACTCCTTTAAATTGTTCCTAATTAACTAATAACCCTTCGAGACTCTCTCCGAGATTCAATTAATTAACAAATTAAACTCTAAAGAAACACTAACCCTAATCGATTACGCATGCACTCATGCTTCGTCTAGTTAGATCGTAAGTTTCTCAACACAAAATCAGACAAGTAATATGTCCTAGTGCCAATTGCCACAAACACTAATCACCCAGTTAACATCACCAAGTAAATCAGTTGGCAATATGTTAATTAACTAATTCTACAATCGGGCCCTAATCGCAGAATCAATTAATAAACAATGACAATAAAACGGAAACAGTACGAATATTATAAACCAAATAATCAGAACAATAGGTCTCGTGAGTCAAAGCATAACAATTGGAATTCCCCGACTAAAACAGTTTAGTTACTCATAACGGAATTAAACAAAACAAGATTCTTAATTAACATTGTCTAAATAATAAAGAAAAGAAGACAAACTAAGACAATCTCCAAGTCACGCTGCTGATTGTCCTCTCTCCACTGTTGCGTTATTTTCTATCCCAAGTGCCGCTGCTTCCTTTTGTCTTCTGCGTAATCCTTCCAAGTTTTTGTCCACCTGATTCCTCCCTTGGCTGCCGTTGTTCTTCCTGTGTTGCGTGCGTGACTCTCTAATTGCCTCTGCTCCAGTCCAAGGAAAATTGCTTCCTGCGTCGTTAACTGCTCAGCCAATGTGTTGCGTGCGTTTCTTTATTTTCAGTCCACCAAAATTGCTCCCTCCACCTTGACTGTCGTGCATCCTTTTTCTCCTAGGTTTTCTTCCTCTTTTCAATTCCGTAGGCCCCCTCTTAATTAAAACCCACTTGTTTTTATTCCATGCTAGTCTTGGTCAGCCACGTCATGCTCCTCACTTGTGTGGGCCTCTCTTGTGCGTCTCTTCCCTGTTGCTTCATTAGACAAATTAATTTGTCTAAATGGTTACAGCCCTCTTGATATTTCCCTTTTTCTCAGTCCACGCCTCTGCCAATTTAAATTTTGCTTCCAACGCTGCCCACTTGAAGCTCACCTACTGTGTTGATTAAAAATTTGCGATGTCGTCCTCTTGATTTTTCACATCATGCAAAAATTGTAATTCCCTATAAGAAAATATTAAATCAAATTAAGTCTCGATAATTGCATCAACAAGAGGAATAAAAAGGGATAATTAAAACGTAAATATTGGACAAATATGCACTTATCAAATCTCCCCACACTTAGACGATGCTTGTCCTCAAGCATAAAAGAGGACCAAGACACAATGAAAAACTACTCCACAAAATGAAACATGCACAGAGGTAATGTAAACTAGGAATGAGAGCGCAATCTTGTCCTAATGTCAATGAAATGTCAAAGAAATGCAACAAATTTCCCATATGAAAAGACACAAACCTGAACTCAAATTGAAGCGCATGCATGAATTACCGAATTTTAATTAAAAACCAATCAAGCCTAGAAAACACACTTCACTTATCAGGTGGTTAGCATACATGAGGAACTCCGAATTTATGTGGTAGTCATGGGAAGATCAGGTTAATCTTAATTAGTTAATTAGGTGTTTTTTAACTATAAATTACTCGGAATTGTCATTGGCCTTTTTACGCGAATGTAATCATTTGTGATGAATGTCATCTGGTTACTCGGTCAATCACAATGCCAAGTGGCTTTAGCCTTACTCGTAATTACTCATATGCTTGCAATATATTTTTCCCTTTTTTTTCGAGTAATCAGAGGAGTAGTTGGTTGCCTCACGCGTCATAGTTGTTCGAGACCTTTTTACGCAAGCGCAAACATTTGTGATGAATGTCGCCCGGTTACTCAGTCTCGTCCGACCTTTAGACGGATTTTTGGCTTCGCTCACAACCACCTTTGGTGATTGACGGAACGAATCTAACACCTTTTTATTTTTATACTTCATTCCCTTTCTCCACCATAATTTCCCACCATCAATCCAAAGTTCAACACATATACCAACTCAACTTCTAAGCTTAACATGACTCTAGGCAAGAAAGGCATCGATTAATCACACAATTTTTTTTCAAATTCTAACCAATTAACTCAGGCCCGCAACTTCAACATATAGGACAAAATCATTAACATTTAATTAGCATTAAACAACAAGGGACTCTATCATGCTCTCGACCCCTTTAAAACAATCCACCATTACCTAAGGCACAACAATTCATCGAGCAAAATGGAGCAAAAGAGGTTTTTTTTTAAGTCCGCCACGGTATCAACAGTTAAAAGTCCAAAAATACCAAAAGGCAACGGAGGGCACATCCCAAAGTAATGCATCAAACAAAAACAGCATGCATCTCCAAAGCTATAAATCACCTCCCCACACTTAAAGCATGCGTTTTCCTCAACATAAAAGTAAATGAAAAGAGTAAACTGAGGACTTTCCTGAATCGTAGGCGATGGTCTTTGGCCGGGCGCCTAGTAGTGCTTTCGGATGTGGCTGGTCTAGTGGTGAAGATGAGGGCTTATACGTGAGCTCGTTTAGGCATCCCGCCAGTAGGGTATAGCTAGTACAGTGAGGGACGAGAGCCAACATATGATCATATAAAGGACTCCCGCCAGCTGTAGTCCAAGAACTCCGAATTGATCCAATGCCGAACCTCCTGAAAGACACAGGGAAGGAAAGAAAAATATCAAAACAAAGAAAGAAGGAAACAAACGACACAAAAAGAACACAAAATAAAGCAAAAGAAAGGAAAGAAAAATAAAATAAAATAAAATAAAAATATGGGATGCCTCCCATTAGCGCCCTTGTTTAACGTCCTAGGCTCGACGATCCTCGTCTCGATGTTAACCACCCAAATATGCGTATTTCAAATGCTCGGGAAGCTTTTTGAACTCCAGCTTTGGGGCCTGCAAAATCGAAGGTAACAGTGTAGATTCTGATCGTGATAGCTTAATAGGCACAAATTTCATACTTGTAGTCTTAAGAGCTTCCAGAGCATAAACCACATCAAGTATATCATCAGAAAATTCAGACCGATCAGCAAATCTCCTAACTCTATCAACAAACATGCTATGACACAAAGCATAATTCAACTCATCATCATAATTTAAAGCAAAAACCTCATGAGTCAAATCTTCAATGATATCAAACTTATAAACACAAGACACATCTTCAGCACGTTTCATGGCATCATACACATTGAATTTCACCACTTCACCATCAAACTCTAAAGTCAATGAACCACTATGCACATCTATCTTTGCCTTAGCCATGCTAAGGAAAGGCCTACCCAGCAAGATATCAGAAGACTTAGATGAACTATCATTTTCCATGTCCAGAACAAAGAAATCAGCAGGAAAAATTAATCCATTAACTTGAACTAGCACATCCTCTAAAACACCTTCAGGATAGACAATCGATCGATCCGTCAACTGAATTATAACTCCAGTACTAGTTAACGAACCAAGACCCAGGGAGGTATAAACAGATAAAGGCATCACATTAATAGAGGCTCCTAAATCACACATGGCCTTGCTTATACCAATATTCCCAATTTTGCAAGGAATGGAAAACATACCTTGGTCGCGACACTTAGGAGGTAATTTCTCAGAAGACAATTTGAAACATTCTCACCCACACTCACCCTTTCATTACCTGTTAACTTACGCTTGTTTGTGCATAATTCCTTAAGGAATTTGACGTAGTGCGGAACCTGTTTAATGGCCTCGAGGAGCGGGATGTTTACTTCAACTTTTTGGAATAACTTCATGATGCTTTTATCCTCCTTTTCCTTATTGCTCTGAGCCAGTCTTTGGGGGAATGGTGGTGGAACCACTAGAGGTTTGGGTTTCTGAGGATTTCTAGCTGGACCTGAATCCTGTACGTGGTCACGTGTAAGTTCCCTTTCGGCTTCCTGTTTTGTCTATGCACGGGAACCTTCGACGTGGTCACGTTTAGGGTTCTTGTCGACTGGGGCTGCAGTTCCTTACCACTTCTTAAAACAATTGCGCTCACATTATGCCTCGGGTCGAGTGTCTGAGATGGCAGCTTGCCTTGAGTCTCCAATTTGCTAACTGAGGATGCTATCTGGCTCATCTGAGTCTCTAAAGTCTTCATACTTTCTTCTATCTTTTGAAATTTGGTTGTAGTGTCCTGTTGAAATCTCTCAGTATTAGTAGCTAACATACGGACAATTTCTTCAAGAGGCTTACCTGAGCCCGAAGGCTGTTGCGGTGGTGGTGGTGGTCCGTGATGGAAGTTCTGTTGGTTCGGTTGGTTGTTAGCATAACTGAAATTTGGGTGGCTTCTCCAACCGGGATTGTAGGTGTTTAAATAGGGATCAAACTTCCTCTGTTGGAATCCAATAGCATTCACATTCTCCGGTATTTCATCGTGAAGTGTTGGGCACGCATCGGTTGGGTGAGCTAGGCTAGTGCAGATGCCACACGCCCTCGCAGGTGGAGGAGTACCTACATTCAAATTCTGGACCAAATTTGTTAGCAAAGATTTTACCTCATTGAGAGAAGTAACATTTACCTCGCTCACCCTTCATGTATATCCGGTGAACCAATGAATTCTCGGGAGTTTCTCGCCATGGTTGATATCAACTCCCGGGCTTTAGCTGGGGTTTTACTGACGATGGCCCCACCACTTGCGGCGTCCATCATTCTGCGTTCCATTGGAATCAGACTGTTAGACCCCGAATTTTTTCTTATGATCTTATTCAGTATGAATTGTGATTTTTGCCTTAGTTTGATTAAATTGAGAGAATTATGGATAATTAAGGTCTAAATATGGTTTAAATGAGCATTTAAGGATTTAAATTTTGTAAAGGCTTTTTGAGAGGTTAACTTAAATTGTGTTGGGCTTTGGCTTATTAGGAAGGGCCCAAGCCCTTAGGGTTTAAGAAGAGAATAAGAAAAGAATAGAAAGAAGAGGAAAATAGAAAGGAAAGAAGAGGAAAAGAAGAAGGAAGCGCCGTCGAGAGGAGGAAGAAGAGAAGAAGAAAGAGTTTGCGATTTCAGTGGTTTCGACGATTTTAAGGCTTCAATCGGTAAGTTTAAGTCCTTTCTATCTTGTTTATGGTTGGATTAAACCTTAGGATCGTGTGGATTAAGTAGAATCGACGGTTTAGGGTTTTGAGTGGGAAAATTTGGGGAAATTGTTGGGTTAATGATTTTAGGATGGATTGGAAGCTTAGAATGGGTTAGAAATGTGGTAGAGAGCTTGATCTATGCCTTACATATGTTACATTTGAGTTTGGTACAGAATCGAGCTTGGGTTATGCAGAAATCTGGGTTTCGGAGTCGAGCTCCAGACCCGCACGTCGCAACGCATGTATGAATATACCGCTACCGTGTGGAAGGGAGCCACGTCGCGACGTGTAAATAATTTTACGATTATTCGTCGCGACGTGTAAAGCGCAGGAGTCGTCGCGACGTGTGATAGTTGTTCGCCGCGGTGAGCCTTCGCCGCGGCGTCGCGACGAGCGTCTCTTCGCCGCTGCGAGCCCCTTTTTTCGGAAATGAGAATTGTTCATTTTTGAGGATATCTTTTGGCATAGATGTCTGATTGAGGTGATTTTGGAGTCGTTGTGATCTAGAGAATAAGGACTATAAGAAGTATGACAAGGGAAGTTCGGAATTAGCCTTGAAGGGTTCGAAATTTTAGGAGAAGATCGATTATGGATTTTAATGTTTTATTTCGGCTTTCTAATCTTTGGATATTGCTATGGATATTAATTGAATGGCAACTTTGTTGATTTAGGAAACCAAGCTGACCCGATTTTATCGCAAGAAGAAGGACATCCTTAAATTGGATACTCGAGCGATTAGAGGTGGGTAATATATTTATAGTTATTGTGTGATTAGGCAATTTCTTGCCTATGTATGAATATATGTTATATGTTATGCATGATTAAATGTGATGAATCGAATGACTTTGATTATCACATATTTGGAAAGAAGCATGAAAATTGATAGCATTACATAGATTTTGAGCATGTTATGCCTAGACTTTGGTCATGGCATTTTGACTAAATGCAAGATAAGAAAGAATATCATATGATGAAATGATTATGAGCATGATTATGTGTTTTTGTTTGGGCGAGAGTGGAACCATTTCGCTAAATCACGTGCACGTAGACAAGAGCCTTCTCCGGCTGCCGCTTGTGGCATATGAGTCTCGAATGGACTCATTTCGCTCGTGGTTAAACGGTTTCTCCCTTTTGTTTCCATGGAACCCTCGAGCCATTGTGATGTACATTGCATATGTGAATTGATCATTGTGAAGCATACTTTGTGACATAATTATGGATTGAATTAATTGTATTGATTGCATAAACTGTTTGAGTAGTATATGAATATTTGAATTAAAGTATGTATATATATAATATATATACATTCATATGCTGGGATTTGTGGTAGTTGCCAATGGCTATAATTATATTAGCCACTGAGCTGTGTAGCTCAACCCATTATCTTTCCCTCCTCAAAAGTGCATCAGACGATCGTTGACTTTTGCTGCATCGGAAACTTCGCATAAATTAGAGCTTTGTATTGTTAGTATTTTGTTGACCCTCCGAGCATGTTAACATTGAGCATACTCATGTATTTTTGGATTTAGATTTCATTTTGTATTTTGTTATAATTGAGGATACTTGTTGACTTTTCTTAATTTGCAATAGTATGAAATCCCTATGGTTATAGGGTCTTTAATGTATGGTTGTGTATGTTCTAGCAATGTATGTATGTATTAATTGATCGATTGTGTCGAAATGTTGGGATCGGGTCCACGGTTTGGGGCGCTCGACGCGGGCGCGACCCGAGGGGCCGCCTCTGGGATTTGGACATACGGGGCCCGGGCCCAACACAGACCCTCGTAGAAATACTGAATGATCAATTGTTCAGATATGCCATGCTGTGGACAGCTTGCTAAAATTCTCTTGTACCTCTCCCAATACTCGTAGAGGTTCTCTGAATCCTTCTGCTTAATGCCACAGATCTCTCGCCTGATGTTGGCGGCTCGGGATGTTAGGAAATATTTTCTAAAACCGCGGGACATCCTTCCCAAGTGTTGATTGTCCTAGAGGTATGTAGTAGAGCGGTCCTTGGTCGCATCCCGCAGCAGAATGGAAAAGCTCTCAGTTTGATTTGATCCTTCGTGACATTGCGGGGTTTCATGGAAGTGCAGACGAGGTGAAATTCCTTCATATGCTTATTCGGATCCTCGTTTTCCAATCCATGGAAGGTGGGCAACAAGTGGATGAGTCCGGACTTCAATTCAAACCCTTCAAGTTCTCGAGTCTATGCACAGCGGATGCTGCGCTTCAGTGGGTCTACCCAAGTTCTGAAGGGTTCTGTTAAGAGCCATATCCTACGCATGGTCACGATTAAGCTTCCCGTCAGGTTGCTGTTCAACTTCAATCTCCTCTTCGTAATCTGTTTCAGTATCCGACTTAACCGGGGTCTGTAATCCACGAGCTTCTCCTTGCTTCTTCCTTAGTTTGCTCAACTTCCTTAGCCTCTTAGCAGTCTTTTTGATCTCGGGGTCGTACAAGATGGAATCTCCCGTACGAATGTTCCTAGGCATAAAAAAAACAAAATCAATTAGTTACCAATCCCCGGCAACGGCGCCAAAATTTGATGGGTGTCGAATCCACCAAAAATAATTCCCAAATACCAAACAAAAATAAATTGCGCACAGTGGTAAATGGGGTCGATCCACAAAGAATGGAATAAATTGATTCTATTTAAATGCCAAAGAACGAATGAAATTAATAAAAAGGGGGTTTTGGAGTTTTCTGCAAAAACTACTAATTAATCTAACCACTAATAAATGATTAACGCAATTGATATCAAATAAAATAACAACTATGATTAAACTAGCAAAGAACACAAATAAAATTTATTAACTCAAATAACGACAACTTAGCTAGGAAATTCCTAATTATGTATAGACCGCGATCATCGACTCAAATATTTTCTTTGGTTTAATAATAGGTTAGCTATAGTTACCAACTACCTCTGGCTCCCTCGTTTCTTCTTAATCTTAGAACAATCAAAGAAACTCCTTTAAATTGTTCCCTAATTAACTAATAACCCCTTCGAGACTCTCTTCGAAATTCAATTAATTAACAGCGTTAAACTCTAAAGAAACACTAACCCTAACTGACTACGCACAGACTCATGCTTCGTCTAGTTAGATCGCAAGTTTCTCAACACAAAATCAGACAAGTAATATGTCCTAGTGCCAATTGCCACAAACACTAATCACCCAGTTAACATCACCAAGTAAATCAGTTGGCGATATGTTAATTAACTAATTCTACAATCGGCCCTAATCGCAGAATCAATTAATAAACAATGACAAGAAACGGAAACGAAAGATTTAATATTATAAACCAAATAATCAGAACAATAGGTCTCGCGAGTCAAAGCATAACAATTGGAATTCCCCGACTAAAATAGTTTAGTTGCTTATAACGGAATTAAACAAAATAAGATTCTTAATTAACATTGTCTAAATAACAAAAGAAAAGAAGAAAAACTAAGAGAATCTCCAAGTCACGCTGCTGATTGTCCTCTCTCCACTGTTGCGTTATTTTCTATCCCAAGTGCCGCTGCTTCCTTTTGTCTTCTGCGTAATCCTTCCAAGTTTTTGTCCACCTGATTCCTCCCTTGGCTGCCATTGTTCTTCTTGTGTTGCGTGCGTGACTCTCTAATTGCCGCTGCTCCAGTCCAAGGAAAATTGCTTCCTGCGTCGTTAACTTCTCAGCCAATGTGTTGCGTGCGTTTCTTTATTTTCAGTCCACCAAAATTGCTCCCTCCTCCTTGACTGCCGTGCGTCCTTTTTCTCCTAGGTTTTCTTCCTCTTTTCAATTCCGTGGGCCCCCTCTTAATTAAAACCCACTTGTTTTTATTCCATGCTAGTCTTGATCAGCCACGTCATGCTCCTCACTTGTGTGGGCCTCTCTTGTGCGTCTCTTCCCTGTTGCTTCATTAGACAAATTAATTTGTCTAAATGGTTACAGCCCTCTTGATATTTCCCTTTTTCTCAGCCCATGCCTCTGCCAATTTAAATTTTGCTTCTAACGCTGCCCACGTGAAGCTCACCTACTGTGTTGATTAAAAATTTGCGACGTCATCCTCTTGATTTTCCACATCATGCAAAAATTGTAATTCCCTACAAGAAAATATTAAATCAAATTAAGTCCCGATAATTGCATCAACAAGAGGAATAAAAATGGATAATTAAAACGTAAATATTGGACAAATATGCACTTATCACTGATTGATTGGCCAATCACACTTTTCAGTTGGATCCTGGGATTCATTTCTTCTCGACGCCTCCTTTGAGTTGTTCTTCCATTTGTATGGAGGACATTTGCGAGGTCTCCTTTTCACGAATGTGTCCTATTTAAATTTTCTCTAGGGCTTTGCCCTCATTTTTCATCAAAAAAAAAAGACATTCATTTTTAATCTTTTTAATTTAAAATTAAAAAAATGATTCGAATTGGGCTTAATCAAGCTCAAGCTCAAATCAGAGCCACCTTTCTCAAGTCCTATCCCAAACTCAAGCAAAAACACTTCTAATAAACCATGCTGAAACTTTGGACCAAATCATACGACAAACTTAGGTCAATCGTCAGTAGCAGGGCCGTTCCTATTATTCTATAGGCCCGGAACGAAATAAAAAAAAGACCCTAATAAATCGACAATATATTTAAGTTTTCATAATTGTATGAAATATAAATGACTTAATTTATAAGTTTATATAATCAATTAAATATTAAATGATCACAAATACATAGAGAATAATGATTTATGAAAATAATTTCTCCGTACATTTTTAATATAACATAGTTGGATTAGAAAAGAACAAAAGCACTTATATGAAATCGAAGAAGTAGCAGTATAACCAAACTCCAATAGCTTTACAATATATTACAAAGATATATAAATGATATTATACCGTGATAGAGTAAAATAAATAGTAAAATTTAATAAATAATATTAAAAATAGAAAACAAAGAGCAAATTTTAATGATAGAAACACACTAATTTCTAAAATACAAAAATTAATATACTTAGGAAATAAGCTAATATAATGTGCACGTTAATGACAAATTATAAATTAATTATAACATATTCAAATATTTAATAAGCTAAAATATATTAAAATTATAAACTTTATCTTTAAATTATAATTAGGACTCGAAGGCATAATCGTAAAAATATTTTATCGCTAATTTTGAGTTGGAGTATTTTAAATACATATATTGATGAAAATAAAAAATTAGAAGGTAAAAGTATACTTAAATATTTCAAGACTATTTATAAGTATAAAATGTTAACCACAAAGTCCTCAACTTTAACTGATAACATTAAATGATCTTTTAACTTATAACGTTAAACCAATCTTGAACTTACCCTTCTACTAACTTTGAACTCTTTGAAACCTCTGCAACAATGTTAAAATCATTTATTACTTCCTGCAGGTAAGTTAACGTTTAACTCCACGCTACTTTAAAGATTGATAATAAATTAGTGGTATTGCTTTAACCTATGGGAATCAAAACATGAAGCTGGGGCCCCTTCTGACAATGGGCCCCTGGGCAAGGGCCGGCACTGGTCAGTAGAAAACATGCAATTAAGCAATTTTCGTGCAAAATATCTTTTGCTTAATACTTTTTCTGAAAAAACTTCATTACATGACAATAACATGAAATGTAAGGATCATGACATGATAATCTTAACAGAAACATCCAAATTCAGAAACGAACATAATTCTTCACGACGACTAATTGCCTTTTACGTTTTCAGTAACCCATCAGTTTCTAAGATCACAGCTTTTTATCTGAATCCAATATTGCTTTAACATCTGCTACTTCCATCTTCTTCTTAACCTTCCACTGCTCTGCCGTTATCTTGTGATTGTTATCACTATTCCTTTGCTCTTCCTTTTCTGCAAGAAGATAAAGAGGTGTCTTCTCCTTGTCTCTAAGCTCTCTCTCTTTAAGGTCTATACCACACTCCATGTAATCCAAACCCGCCATTGCTAGAGCTTCAATCGATGGCATGCTCTTTTAGGTGCTTATCTACGATGTTGATCGAACAAGGAATATAAATATAGGTCGATGAGGTCACGTTTGTGCTCATATCTACGTTCTTTATGTTGTATATCCGTGATGTACAACCACTTTTCTTCTCTATGTCCGTGTTTACGTAAACAGTTGCATGAACTTGCACGAATGTGATAGTAATGGCTACTTGGTGACATCCCGGGAAAAAAAAAAGGTTTCTTGCTTTCTTTTTTAGCTTTTCCCTTAATTCTGGGTTGTAACCCATAATTAAATGTGATAGTACATGTGATTGAAGTACAGATAAGGAGATTTTGATGCGTTGCAACCACAAGAGGCTAATCTAGTTGGCTAAGGCTATAATGATCTTAGAGGATAAGAGGAGTTAAACGAATTTTTGACGAAAATTGTTGAGTGTTTTGTTGTTGTGGAATGATGTAGCTAGAGATAACTCTGATACTGAGCAAAGAACTTTTCTACTTTATTGAATGCAAAAAGTCTGTCTTATATACAGATACAAACGACTCTTTTACGAGATAACTCAAACTTAACTTTCTAACCTCCTAACCAACCTTATCTTCCTAAGATCAAGCTCAAATCCTAACTAGCTAAAACTTAACCGTTAAACAAAGAACTAAATCTCAACCAATCGATCGGGTCAAGACTGCACCACGCCTTCCTTCACTTTGGATCATATTTTCAACACCCCTTGATCCAAGAACTACTATCGACAACCTTGTTCAAGACTCTCAAACTTATCTTGTGGAAGAGCCTTAGTCATGATATCCGCTACTGGTTTTCTCGATCCGCAAGTTACCATGTTGATCTCCATTTGCTACTAGCTCCCTTATGTAATGATATTTTATTTCAACGTGCTTTGTCCTCCCATGCAAGATGGGTTCTTTGTGAGTGCCATCGCAGATACATTGTCACAATACATTGTTGTCGATTCACTTGCTTCGATTCATGTCTTCTAATAATCTTCGCAGCCATATAACTTGACATGCGGTAGTGGAAGCAAAGAACATACTCGCTTCGTGGAGGAAAGGGCAATGTTGCTTGTTTCTTTGAAGTCCACAACACCGTCCAGCTCCCAAAGAAGAAGCAACTACCGCTTGTACTTTTTCTCGTCCTCGGTGAACCTCCCGAGCCGCTATCACTATATCCCTTTAGCTCGAGTTCACCTCCCTTCATACCAAATTCCATAATTTAAAGTTCCCGCAACATACCCGAGAACTCTTTTAGCGGCGCCTAGATGATGCTTTGTGGGACTATGCATGAACCTTGATATCAATCCTATGCATAGGATAGATCAGACGTGTATGAGTGAGATAGATCGCTTTTCCCACCAGCTTCAGATTTCTAGCATCCACCATTCCTGCACCATCTTCCACTAATAATCTTTCGTTAATGTTCATTGGAGTAGCCACCGGTTTGCATTCCGCCATCTGAAACCGATGAAGTAAATCTGCTACATATTTCGTTGTCCCACAAAGATGCCTTCATGTGTTTGAACAACCTCAAGTCCAAGAAAATAACTTAGCTTACCTAAGTCGGTCATTTTGAACTTCTCCATCATTGAAACTTTGAAGTCATTAATAAGGAGGAAGATGAACCCGTAGATCATATCATCTACATAGAGACTAACCAACACAATTTCATTAATACCTTGTTTTTCGAGGTACAACATTGGTTGTGTGAACTACGATTGAAACCACTTTGACCGAAAAACTCATCCACCTTATTATACCAGCCCTGGAGCCTGCTTTTAACCCATAAAGCACCTTCTTCAATTTATAAACTTTGCTTTCCATACTTGGGACCTCGAAACCTTCGGGTTGTTGGACATAGACCTCTTCCTTAAGCTCACCATTAAGAAAAGCAGATTTCACGTCGAACTGATAAATTGGCCATCCAAAATGAGCTGCTAATGCAAGTATCAATCTTACTGTTTCAAATATGGCTATTGGCGAGAAAGTCTCTCCATAATCTATTCCTTGTTCCTGTGCATACCCTTTCGCCACTAGCCTCGCTTTATGCTTTAGAATGCTCCCATCTGATTTGTACTTTGTTTTAAAAATCCATTTGAGGCCTATGGCGTGCTTTCCGTCTGGAAGGTCTGTTAGTTGCCAGGTATTGTTTCTTTCAATGGACTGAATTTCCTCCTGCATGGCCTTCTTCCAAACCCCATCTTGTATGGCTGATGCTGCACATGTAGGCTCTCCAGCGAACAAGGCCACGGTTGAAGAATATAAACTCGAGACTTCAGATTTTCTCTGCGGTGAGGGAGTGTAGTCCGAGAGGTCAGATCTGAAATCTTCCAACTCCTGTTGGAGACATCTGCCCCTGAGAAACTGGAGTCTGTGGCTGCACTTCTTCTTCTACTTTCTCCATATTTGAGGCTTCGATCATTTGGGGATTCTGATCCTCTTCTCCATCTTTATAGCATCCTCTTTCATCGAACTGCACATTCCTACTTATAATAACCTTCTTTGCTTGAGGGTCGTATAATCTGTAGGCCTTTGAGTTCGTGCAATAGCCTACAAATACACACTTCTTGGATCTTTGGTCCCACTTATGTTTATCTGTAGGAGTCAACACATAGCAGATAGAGCCAAAAATGCGCAAATGACTTACTAAGGGTTTCATACCATGCCACGCTTCATAAGGAGTCATGCTCCATACGGCTGTTGTTGGAGACAGATTCAGAATATAGACAACAGAATACGCGCCTCACCAAAGATACATCGACAACTCTTTTCCTTTGATCATCGATCTGGCCATCTCTACCACCGTTCTATTCTTTCGTTCGGCAATTCCATTATGCTCAGGAGTGTAAGGAGCTGTGAGTTCACGCTTGATGCCTTGCTCTTCACAAAAACGTTGGAACTCTTGTGAACAGAATTCCCCTCCTCTATCTGTCCTTAAGGTTTTAATGACACATCCACTTTGCTTTTCAGTAAGTGCCTTAAACTTCTTAAAATTGTCAAACACCTCTGATTTATATGACATAAAATAAATCCAGCTCATTCGAGAGAAATCGTCAATAAAAAGAAGGAAATACTTACTGCCAGCCAGTGACTCAGTTTTCATTGGGCCGCACACGTCTGCATGTACCATCTCTAATCTATCAGTTGCTCTTCTGGCCTGTCCTATTGGGAAGGCTCTTCGGGTTTGTTTTCCAAGTGCACATCCACTGCACACGTGATTTGTACTCTTGATAGGCGGCAGTCCCTTTACAAACCCCTTGTTGGACAGCAACTGTAGACCTTTAATATATAAGTGTCCATATCGTTCATTCCATAAACTTGTCTCATCAGACGCCATCTTGCTCATCATGACATGTTGACCACTGTCACTCATATCCACGGGAAACATTTTATTTCCAGTCATCCTTGCTTGAATGACAACCTCACCAGTTTTCTTACGAACCACACATGCTCCTTGATCAAACATAACACTCATTCCAGACTCCATCAATTGCCCAACACTCAGTAAGTTATGTGCTAGCTTAGGAGCATAGTGTACATTCTGGATCATCCTTTCTTTTCCATCAACAAGAATTCTCACAGTACATTTTGCCTTCAATTTGCACATGTTTGTCATCTCCAAGCATTTAACCGGGCTTTGTGTGTTTCATCCAACTCTTTAAACTTGCTGCGTTTTCTGTCATATGATTTGAACAGCACTATCTATGTACCATAGATCATCGGAGAATCATTGGAACTTACTTGAGTCATGAATAAGTAATCTTCTACTTCTCCTTCTGCAAACCGGGCTTCATTGTCCTTACTCCAAAGCAATTGTCTTCGAGATGGCCGAACTTCTTGCAGTACGTGCATTGAATGGGGCTCCTTCCTCTGCCTCGTCCTCGAAAAAATCCTCTCCCCTTCCTCCGAAATTTCTTCCACGTTCACTTTGAACTTGGAAGGCTTGTTCATCTTCTCTTGTTGCATTTACATTTATTCAACCTCATGAGCTTCAAGGGAACCCATAAGTTCATCAGTGATAGAAGAGAGATCTTTAGATTCCTCTATAAAGAACTACATGATCGAACCTGGATGTAGGCTTTTAGCACTTTTGCCACCACCGCCTCATCTGTCATTTGGTCTCCATATGCACGAATTTGTGCCACAAGTGCGCCGACTCTTGCCAGAATTCTTGGACCTTCTCATTATTTTTCATATCGACGGTTTCAAATTCTTCGCAAAGCTGAAGCTTCATTGTCATCACCTTGGCGATCCTTGATATTCAGTTTTAAGGATCGCCCAGGCTGATTTGAGGATGTGGCTGCAGCAATCCTCGAGAATATGACTTCATCCATTGCTTCACGGATGAAAAGCAGAACTTTGCATCTTTTTTTTATTCTCCTCGCTTCTTGCATCATCGTAACTTTCCTCGATATGCCTTTTCTACAAACTCCATAAGTCTTGCGACTTAAAGAGGGTCTTCATCTTGATACTCCAATATTCATAGGTATCTCCTTTGAATACGGGTATTTGGGGTTGAGAGACATTCATGGAGCTCTTGTTGCTCGACATATTGCAAGTATTTTTAGTTCTTTGCGAGCTAGAACGCCTCTCGATACCATAATGTTGTTGTGGAATGATGTAGCTAGAGATAACTCGACATCGAGCAAAGAACTTTTCTACTTTATTGAATGCAAAAGTATGTCTTATATCTGACGATACAAACGACTTTTTACGAGATAACTCAAACTTAACTTTCTAACCTCCTAACCAACCTTATCTTCCTAAGATCAAGCTCGAATCCTAACTAGCTAAAACTTAACCGTTAAACAAAGAACTAAATCTCAACCAATCGATCGGGTCAGCACCGCACTAACGCCTTCCTTCACTTTGGATCATATTTTCAACATGTTTAGGCCTATTTTAAGACTTTTAGAGATTGTAGACGAGTTTATAATTCGAGAAAACGACAAACAAGTAAAGACGACTTTATAATTCGAGGAAACGACAAGAAACGACAAACAAGTGAAGACAAACTAGAAGAATCTCTTACGAGGAGATATAGAACTGTGTAGAATGTTGCATACTCATATCATGGCTGACACGATTGTGTGGATCAATAGTGTAAGTCTATGTAAAAGTGTGAAGAAAGTGTAAAAATATGAAAATATATATAATCTTATACACGTTTGTGTGAAGATATACAACTGTGTGTGGAGATCGCGTAACTCTCTATAACCTTGAATGTTTATGACTGCAACAGTGCCAGAAAGATACACAGTTACATACATGATCATGTTGTTGGAAAACTGATTCAAAATATATTAGATTTAGTTAGGATAAATATATTTTCTTTATGTTTGAATGAGTCTAAATTTAGTTGTTTTTGTTCCTAGTCTTTAGGTCATTATCTAGTCCATTATCTAGTCCATAGGAAGATATTTTGTTGACTTTGTTAAATCTAAAGTGCCTATAAATAGCACTACTTTTATTGAATAAATATACATCTCTTGCAATGTCTTATTTCGTCCTCTATTGTTCATGAGTTTCGCTTTTATATTTCTTCTCTCCTCTGCTAAAAACACAACATGGTATCAGAGACTATTTTGATCCATTGGGTAATTGAATGCTTTAGTTCATTGAGCGTGGCGTAAATCATCTTGGCTCCTTGAAAGTGACACACAAATATAGCTTATATTTTAGAAGTTGGGAAACACGATGGTAGCAGCTATAGTCCACCTTCAAGAAAATGATGTGTTATTCTAGCCTATGATGCCTACATTCATATCGAAATATGCCCCACGACAAATTTGCCCCATGACAAATATGATTATGCCTATGACCATGCAAACTGTTGGAATTATGCCCATGACCCAACCATTATGTAAAAGATTGAACAATTTATTATGTTATTATTAATTTTGATTAATAATATGGCAAATGATTTTATTATCATATTACGTTTATTGTTTATTATTGTAATATGATAAGTCCTTGATTAAATTTATACACTTGCCATCATAATGGAGATTATGATAATGAGAGTCAAGTCTTGACGGTTTAATCTAAAAATGTTCTTGATCATAGGATCATCAAATAAGGACTTTAATGATCCGGTTAGATCAATATATATGTAATAGTATCTATTGGATAGATATTAGTAGATCTCATTTACTAAGTTACATATATAGATGATGCATATGGAGATATGATCATTGAATCGACTAAACCGAGAATTCCTAATGGTTAATATTACTATGAACTGTCAAGTGGGATATTCTCATAAGGATTTAAATGTATATTTTTTCCTTTGACCTGAGATCATCATAGTAATCAATAGGTTACTTATTATGTTTTGATGTCGGACACCTAGTGTATAAAAAATGCTAGTTGAATGATCATTGGATATA
Source organism: Erythroxylum novogranatense (assembly GCA_029891385.1). Taxonomy (NCBI): domain Eukaryota; kingdom Viridiplantae; phylum Streptophyta; class Magnoliopsida; order Malpighiales; family Erythroxylaceae; genus Erythroxylum; species Erythroxylum novogranatense. Next base: position 4,489,649 of record CM057228.1, on the reverse strand, counting down.
ATTAAGTACCTATCTGATTAGTGATGAGTCAAGAAGGAATCCATCAACTCTAGGTAATGAGTTTGAACTTTATGTTGTCATTGATCATAATGATTGTTTCAAGACCTTGGCCAGGGCAATTGAATGAGTAAGGAAAAGGAGTTTTTTAAGTCATTCACCAATCATTAATGATCGACATGTAACATAGTTGGTTATCTAATAAGGTTTGACAGTTAAACCATACCTTAGGATAATCCGGAGTTGTAATGATGAAAGGTAATTATACATTATCCTTAACCAGGTTTCATCTTTGTAAAGTTGTTACTTCACGCTATCCGGTCGTTGAGGAGTGTTGCTAGACGCCAACCTTGATTAGCAATTAATTAGATTAATTACTACCGGTTTAGTGATGAACCTATGTGATCACACACTTACGAGTGTAATATTTTCCGCTTATAATTATTTAATTTATTATGAGATAATTTATTAAATAATCTATATGGCGTATTATTATATTTTTGCTAGCACGAAAATATATTTAATATTGAAATTCTCTTGTACAAAATAATTGAATAAATTATTTTATTTCAATTTAAAATAATAATAAAATAAAATAGTTTTATTTTATTTTATTTTATAAATACTAATTATTAAGAAAAAGAACGTTACACATAAACGTTGTAATGGTTACAATAAGGTTTGTTTTTTTTTAAAGCAAACAATGTAACGTTTAATGTATAACGTGCATGAAAAACTGAAGAGAAAAATCATAGAGTTGGTTTTTCAGTTTTTGTGCGGTGAGATACAAAGTAAGATACATAGAATAACTCCTATATATGCTTTCAGTTTCCTTTGTTTTAAAAAGAGAAGTACGAGAGTCCAAATCTCCTGTCCAATATTATGGTGTCCTATTTTGTCCAATGAATCTCAACCATTTATTTATATGGGTCCCACATAAATTATGCGTGGGTCCCACGTAGGTCCTACAAAATAAATGATTAAGATTTCATTGGACAGAATAAGACAGTAATATTGGACAGAAGATCTTGTCTCGAAGTACGAGGAAAAGAAAAGAGTATACAGAGGAGTGCGGGTTCTTTAGAAAACAGTGGAGAGAAAAACATTGATTTTGTTTTTGTTATTGTTTACGACAATAAAATCAAAGACAAGAGAAAATAGACTATTGAAGAAAGGTTCTTCAAATTATCCATAGCCATATCAAGTGTTGAAAGCGGGACATATTTTTCGGTGTGGAGTACATAAAGGCTTCGTGTTTTCGAAATTCCGTATCGAATAATCGTCACTTTTCAGGTATTTATTCATCTGTCTATTCTGATTTTGAGTATGATTATTAAATGCAATAGATCAATATGTGATTGCAATTTTAATTTTCGCTGCGTATTGCGATCTTTCAATTGCTATCAGAGCCAGATTTTTGCGTTTATATCATACTATAAAAACGTGTTGTATTTGTTGATAATTGTTATCATAAATTGCACTGCATTTGAAAAACTCACGTTGGTGTTCAAAGATATGATCAGTGAATGCATTTATTGAGTGTTATACGTATGGATAAAACTCATAAAAGCCAAGCCATTTGTTAGATTGCGTAACCTTTAATAAATTTCTAAGCATTGGACACATATTGTTTAAGCACAGTAAATGCATAGTGATATTCACTGTGAAAAACGATGGAGAAGTGTCACGAGTAAGCCCTATGGTCCGTTATAGGGTGACACAGGGAATTACACGGCGGAAATATGACCTTTGTCTATTAACCCTCACAAGGTTAACGCTCCTTCCTCTAAACAACTCACTGGTTGAAGACTTCGACTCACCAAAGTCGGATTGGAAGTGTGTATCACTACGTAGTCGCTCCGATTATCGGAGACTAACACCCTCAACGCCTCACTTGGCTACGGGACTTATCTCACGCCTCTTAGGAACCCTACTTCACTCACACACTCTTACTCTTCATTCCCGCTCGTTTTCGACTCAAGGCAATGGAAATTTAGAAGCTAACAAGTGTTATAGTATCATATGATGTTACGATACACAAGATCCTTTCATGGCAAGTGTAGAGCATACTAATCTCGCAATCTTCTCACTCAAGGAAAGGGATTCAAAGAAGAGACACTATTTTTGTGAAGAAAACTTCTTCATTTTTTCATATATCATTCAAATGAAAAATGCATACAAAAACCTATATCTTACAAACTAAGACGAGGCTTGCTTAAATAAGCAAAGCGAAGGACAGAATCGTAAACTATCCTAGAGACATAATTATTACAACTTTAGAAAAAGTAGACCTAACCTTATCCTGAAGGAATCTACTTTACAACTTTTACCTAACTTTGCACCGAAAGTAAACAACTTTAACAAAAGCAAACAATGTTAAAGGTACAACTTTACAAAAAGGTGAAAAAGAAAGATGATAGGATGGAATCTTCATGATGGTGAAGTGACTTGTGGGACCCATCTATCATCATAGTTGCTGTCTCATTACCTACTTTACAGATGTAAAGTAAGGTCTTCATCGTCTGTCAAATCCATGTCTCTATCAATTTGTTCAATGAGATCATGGATATTAGTTTCTTCCCATTCAACAGGCCAGGGGCTGGATGCCGTATTGTCAGATGGACTTTGAACTTCAGCAGGCTGTGGGCTTGGATCCACTGGAGACCTTGTAAACGGATTAGGAATTGAACCGCCGTAAATGTTAATACAATTGTGATGAAAGGAAGTCCATTCATTTAGAGGCGGTACTCGCAGAGGTCGTTGAAAAGCTGCATCTTCAAAATAAGGTCCTTGTGATGTACAGATGGAAGAAAGATCAGCTTGTGGATTCTGATTATACTGGTCAAGCAATTCATACAATTCAGTAGTGACTTGCTCTTCTTCTTCGCACCGATTAAGGCGACCGCCATTTTGGGGTGGTGATAGTACACATCATATTACAACAATCATGCAAGAGGGATGATGCAACAAATACAACACATAAGTGTTGGTATCAGAAAGGGTTGCATTCCATAGACGATGCTGAGATAACAGAAAATACATCTCCATACGCCATTTCAGAAGAGGCTGGAACCATTCTAGAAATGTCCATAGAAGAGAACAAGTATTGGTAGGATTTGCTAAATGTCGATACAAATGTACTGGAGAGAGAGCGATTGTACACGTAAACAATGCACTTAGAGACCAGAGATGCCATAAAACATTCTCATCCATAGAATCAAAGATAAAATAGATATACTTATAAGGAGTAAGCATATCAAAATGACTTGGCTTGGCAATGATGTCCTGAGAGAGGAGAATTTGATGCATGTAGAAGAAAACACTCTGGTAAAGAATAGGAGAAAGACTAGCGACAGTATAATGCTGACGAGAAAACCATGGTGGAAAGTCTTTCTTATATCGAGCAAATTTGGGAAACTCCATTAACTAGAAAAGAGGAATAGGGAGTTTCAAAGATGAAGAAACAAACAAGAGTGGCTTTGTAGGTCTAGAGAGAAAATCAGCAAGGATATTGTGGTGACCTTTCAGGTGTCGGACTTCGAATTTATAAGTAGAGAACCACTCTTGCCAGCGTAGTAGCTGACTGTTAGGAATCTTTTTCCCTACCTGTTGAAGAATCTTGGGAAAAGATTTGTTATCCATCTCAATGATAAAGTGGTAAGGAGTGAGGTGAATAGAAAATTTTTCGATACCTCTTTTTACCGCAAGAATCTCTTTGTAAGAGATATGATAGTGGCTTTCGGCTGAAGTGAAAGCTCCACTAGCATGACCACAATAATGTCGTTTATCATTGAGTTCTTCAATGAGTACAGCTCCCCAATGAGTATTACTGGCATCTGTCTGGAGGACACGTTGTCCATTATCAGGAATCTTTAAAGGTGGAGGATCCTGACTGATTTGCTTAAGATGCTGAACAGCTGTAGTTTGTTCTTTTCCCCATGAAGGTGGATTCTTACGTAAGAGCTTAGATAAGCTAGATGTATAGGCTGCCACATGTGGAATAAAATCTCGAATTAATTAACAATTCCAAGAAATTGTTGTATCTGTTTTACCGTGAGATTTTGATCTGGAAATTGCAATAACTCTTTTGCAATATGTGGGCCTGGCTGGTAGAATCCATCTTTGAATTGCATCCCAAGGAATTCTATTTCCTTTGTACCAATTATACTCTTTGATGCTGAGAGCATAATACCATACTGCTGTGTAAGGTCCAAAAATTTGTGAAGTAAAGCCTGATGTTCCTCATGGGTCTTTGAGAACAGTAGAATGTCATCAATGTATATCAATGCACTGTTGAGGATAGGCTCATAGATTTTCGTAATGGACTTTTGAAACAGTGATGGTGCTACCTTTAATCCAAAAGGCATCACAGTCCATTGGTGCATGCGTTGGGAATCGAGAATGCGATCTTGTATCGTTCCGTGGGCTGAATACCCAATTGCCAAAATCCTGCTTTTAGGTCAAACTTTGAAAATATGCAAGCTTCCTTAAGAAATAGTACCTGAGTACTTATCTTGGGCAATGGAAACTTATCATCTTGCAGGAACGCATTCAGTGGCTTGTAGTCTATCACTAGACGTTTCTTTCCACGTTTCTGTTCTGAACGCTTGTTGACATAGAACGCTTGACAAGCCCAATCCGACTTTGTGGGCTCGATTAAGCCTTGCTGCAATAGTACAGCACACTCATCTTGTGCGAGCTTTAGATCATCAGGGTTCATCCCTGGATGTGTGGCTTTAGTTGGATTGATATCCTCGTTCTTCTTGAATGGTAGACTTATAAAGAAGTCTGTGTTTTTCCATAGAGGATTATCATTAGTAAACTGTGCATGAGACTCTGGACAGTAGCTCAACAGTTTATCTCGTAGTCCAGTGTAACATGTAGGAACTCGTGTCGTTCAAACACGCTTTTAATGTCGATGTAAGGACTCGTAAGGTTTCGATACCGAGGCCTGTGGGTAATATTCGTAGATGTTTGGCTTTGCGATAAACATCCATCCCAATTAAGACATCTGGGCACGGTAGATTGCTTCCAAGTACTTTGGTCCAAATCACCATTGAGGAAAGAAGCGAATGCCAATTTCGCTTCTTACGTAACCCAATTTTAAAAGTGTTCCCATCACCGCAGTGAAATATTCATCATGTGATTGCCATGCTTCGCTTTGGTAGGATGTTGGGCTTTATGATCGTGCGACTAGAACACCGTATCCATGAATCCAATAGCCTTAATGGGCGATCATATTTATCTGTTGGAAGATGCGGATGCGGACATATGGTCGTTTAACTTCGGTATCGATCAAGTTTCGAATAATTTGCTGATCATCATAAGAGAATCTTCATCGATGAAGGAGATGAATCTCGAGATTCTTCTTCCGATGTAGAACCGAATAAAGAAATTGTGTTTCACCGTCCTCACTCGATTGTTCTTGAGTACTTCCTCAAGGTTGTTATGAGGATGAATAGGCAGCAGCTTTTCAATCTTCCAAGAACTTGGCATCTTTCTTGGTTGCCTTAGGACATTTGTTAGCTAAATGCTCCTTGCTTCCACAGACAAAACACCTAAGTCTCCCTTTCTGTCGATGGGACGACTTCTTGAAGAACCTCATACGTCTGTACTTGTTCATCTGGTTCTTCCTTTTAGAGTTTTGCTTCCAAGGCTGATTGCCTTCCTTCCTGTGGAACTTCTTCTTATGTCTCCTTTCATAGTAGACTTGAGATTGATGATCTTTCTTGCTGCTATGACATTTACAAGTCTTTTTATCTTTGCACTTGATTTGGAGATAAGGCTTTTTGCAAGCTTGTTTCAGAATTGGACCTCCTTTGAGTATGTTCTTGAACAAAGTATGCTGATCACATAATTTGTCAAGAGAAGCTATAGCAAGCTGATAGATCTCACCAAGAGATATAGTAGCCATGTCACGTTGTAGAGATGTTATGGTCCTTTGCAGTTCTGGTTGTATTTCATCTGGAAGGGATGAGATAAATGTATAATGTAAGTTAATATCATTACATCCATTCAGAAGATAATACCTTTCCGTCATTCTTTTGTAATGCTTCTGAAGATCACGCTTATCAAGAGAACAACATTTCATCTTGAAATATTCCTGACGGATCTGTTTATCAATCAACTGGAAGTCACCAATAAATTCTTTGTGAATCACACCAAGTAGTGCTCCAGCTGTAGTAACTTGGATATACTGAAGACGTTGATACTCACTAACACTTTGCCACCATTCTCGCAAAGTACCAGTAAATCTGGATGTAAATTCAGACAAAATATCCTGGAGAGGATGATTTGGTATGGTCATCTGTAGATCAATCCATGCACCGAACTCATGCAATCTATCTCGCCATTTCTTTGGAGGTAGATCATCAAATGTAAACCAAGGTCCAGAAGTAGGTTTGGTTGTGTGCGGATGAGCTGAATGAGCTGCATCAACCGTTGACTCTTGAGGTGCGGGTTACGTGCGAAAGGTTCGATGCCGGTGGATTCACTTCACCGATTTACGGTTCAACTTCAAGATATTGAGGCATAGTCATGAGAACATTGATAGTTCGAAGATCGGCAAAGTTTTCGTTAATCGATGATGGTGAAACATCTGGTTCATATGATGACTCTGAAGATGGTTTTCTTCTGATGCGATGAGTTTTTGCTCATCTGAACAACTAGATGGTGTTGCAGATAATTCAGATATGTTTCCTTCCGAATCAGTTCTATCCACATTAGAACTGGAAGATTCTGCAAGAGGTGAAGAACTAGATAGTTCTGGCAGAGGCTTCAGTACCTCTGAAGTCAGAGTAGCTATATACTCTGTCTGCTTAGCTTTATCCTTCCCAAGAGAAGTTATGGAAGGTTGAGCTGGTCTTTGGTGGTGGAGATTACGAGGAGTTTGAATCTTAAAGGTTTTCTCCATCGTTCTTGATTGGTTCAAAAGGTCGATGTGAAGTAGATGCTTCATGAACCTTTGAAGAATGATCAGAAGAATGATCAGACACTCTATGCTTATGCACACGATCAGATGTAGGCTTTGACTTTGATCGTCGAGGTTTTTCTTGAGTAGTCTGAGGATGAACATACTGTCTAATCAAAAGGTAATTGAATTTAAAAACCTTTGAGTAGTCAGCTTCTTCTGGATACCGTTGATACGTAGGTGAGGGATATGATGGCTGTAGAGTAGAGAACTCTGAAGACATAGAGCCATATATCTGCTGAGATTGAGAAGCACGCATGTCTGCTTCCATTTGTTGTACAGTCCTTTGTATCTCTTGTATCTTTCTAACTTTCAAGTTAAAATCTGGTCCAATGTGACGGGCTGCGATGTATTGTTTAAGTTCAGCATCCAAGTGTTGGATCTGAGCTTTATAAGATCGATACATCTTCCGAATACATTCAACAAGATTGACTTGTGTATGCGCAGAACAGATTCTCGTCGTCGATTCCATCCGACTTGGAATCTATTCTTTTCGAACTTTGTTACGTCACGATTCAAGTTTGCCAGTTAAGAACTTCATCACTAGGGTTTGAGATCAGATTACCTTGTGATGTAATTCCTGACGCTCTGATATAAGGGTTAGAGATAACCCGCTGTGAATCATCAGTACTCCTTGAAAGTCGAGGAAAGTTATCCTCATCTGAGAGAACCATCATGCAAGGTTGAGGAGTAGGAGTTTGAACAGGAATTGCAGGCTTAACTGTTTGTAACATAGATCTGCACGATCCACCAGTAGATCTGTACGGATCTGACTTCTGATAAGTAGACGACCCGAGCATCTTCCTAGTAGAAGACTTTGGTCTGGATGGTACTGTGAATAGACCATTATGATCGTCTGGATCTGAATCTGTATCATGAGAAGGCAAGCACCGAGATTTGTGCTTAGATTTCTTCTTCCTTCTCCGATGATATCTAGGATCATCGTCGTCTGAGTCTGACTCTGGATTGAGACAGATCTCACAATCTGTTTCGCACATTGATGGGTCAACATCCCATACAAAATGTCCACGATGATGACTTATATAGACGGGATCTCCATTAGGTTTAAAATAATGGATAGGAGGACCGTCTTTTCCTTCCGTATGTGAAAATACGGGCTGGATCTTAACACTTTGAGCACCATGAGATAGATCTGAAGGATCTATGGGCTGGATCATCAGGATAGAACCTGATGTAGATGGACCAGGCGTGTCGTCGCAAGGTCTGGCGTAGATGGACTTGACTGAGCCATCTGTCAGTGTCCTCAGAATCGAAGAAGTTGTCGTATGAAAAGAATGTCCATGAGGCGCGTGGAATACCTTCTGATAGTTGGTAATCCATTCTGTAGGCATGATCTTTTCAAGCTCCTGTGCTGGTAACTGCTTCAGGATCTGGAGGATAGTTGTCTGATTATTTAGAGTATCAGCAACCATGTATAATTCATCCGAAGTAGAGTTGGGAAAGTTGGCATCCAACGCATGATTCTGAAGGCGATAGATCATCTGATGGTGAAGAGTAGCCATGATGGCTGTCGGATCTTGATCTGCACCAGTGATCTGGATCTGAACTTGTAAACGTTCAGATAGAGTAGGATCATCCAACCTGATGTTGAAATCAGGTGCTATGGTCAGTATCACACTCCCTTTGTCAAGAGTTGTCAGCAAGGTACCAATCAAAACATTTTGGTACGTTGTGTAGGCAGTGTCCAAGAGAGAGATCCTGGCTGTCGCAGGTATTCCCTTTCTTCCATGTAAGGTAAGAACAAGGCGTATTGCTCCAACATGAAGATGTGTATGACCTGTTTCCCTCCAAAGAGAGATCAGCTCCTTTGGTATCTCCAGCTTTACGTATTGTTGTGCTGTTGTAGATCTGAGACCACACTGTCCCAGTTTGGAACTCTGGATGATTTCTTTAACACGAGGCCTATTAGTAGAAAACACACTCCTAATACTTCTCGTCCATGATCGGTCACGAGAATATATGCTGTAAGGACTAAGCAAAGGTAAAGAAGACTCACAAACACGGTTTTCTACAGGCACATGAGTAATTTCAACTAGATTTTCTATTTTTGTGATAAAACACGCTTCACACTTCTAGGTAATGACGCTAAAGACAAGCTAGAAGATAAATGAACTGGATCTGAAGGATCCATCACTCTTATGCAACTCTCTTCTTTCTAATGAGTAAGCCCTATGGTCCGTTATAGGGTGACACAGGGAATTACACGGCGGAAATATGACCTTTGTCTATTAACCCTCACAAGGTTAACGCTCCTTCCTCTAAACCACTCACTGGTTGAAGACTTCGACTCACCAAAGTCGGATTGGAAGTGTGTATCACTACGTAGCTGTTCCAGTTATCGGAGACTAACACCCCTCAACGCCCTCACTTGGCTACACGGGACTTACTGCTCACGCCTCTTAGGAACCCTACTTCACTCACACACTCTTACTCTTCATTCCCCGTTTGCTTTTGACTCAAGGCAGCGGAAATTTAGAAGCTAACAGTGTTATAGACTGTCATAGATGTTCTGATACACAAGATCCTTTCGCAAGACAAGTGTAGAGCATACTAATCTCTGCAATCTTCTCACTCAAGGAAAGGGATTCAAAGAAGAGACACTATTTTTGTGAAGAAAACTTCTTCATTTTTTCATATATCATTCAAATGAAAAATGCATACAAAAACCTATATCTTACAAACTAAGACGAGGCTTGCTTAAATAAGCAAAGCGAAGGACGTAATCGTAAACTATCTAGAGACATAATTATTACAACTTTAGAAAAAGTAGACTAACCTTATCTCAAGGAATCTACTTTACAACTTTCACCTAACTTTGCACCGAAAGTAAACAACTTTAACAAAAGCAAACAGTGTTAAAGGTACAACTTTACAAAAAGGTGAAAAAGAAAGATGATAGGATGGAATCTTCATGATGGTGAAGTGACTTGTGGGACCCATCTATCATCATAGTTGCTATCTCATTACCTACTTTACAGATGTAAAGTAAGGTCTTCATCGTCTGTCAAATCCATGTCTCTATCAATTTGTTCAATGAGATCATGGATATTAGTTTCTTCCCATTCAACAGGCCAGGGGCCGGATGCCGTATTGTCAGATGGACTTTGAACTTCAGCAGGCTGTGGGCTTGGATCCACTGGAGACCTTGTAGACGGATTAGGAATTGAACCGCCGTAAATGCTAATACAATTGTGATGAAAGGAAGTCCATTCATTTAGAGGCGGTACTCGCAGAGGTCGTTGAAAAGCTACATCTTCAAAATAAGGTCCTTGTGATGTACAGATGGAAGAAAGATCAGCTTGTGGATTCTGATTATACTGGTCAAGCAATTCATACAATTCAGTAGTGACTTGCTCTTCTTCTTCAGACCAGTTAAGACTTGTAACATCCCATCTCCTATAGGAAAGGGTATTTTGGTATATTAGGACGGGTTAGAGGTATTAAATTAAATCTCGGCATGAACATACAGCATATAGCCTCTATGATTAATGACTGGTTGCACATGCATTCATGACATTTTCCGGCTTAGGTTTCAAATTGAGTTTCTTTGTGAAATTTATGGGAAAATGGTGTTTGAAAAATTATTTGGAGTGCGCCATAAATTGTTGTCTATTTTAAGGGATTTTTAGGAATTTTTCTGGATTTTTCCGGAGAAAATTCCTAGACCGGAAAAATCACCAAGTGGCTAACCTACGATTTTTGGTAGCGAAAATTTCTACCCAATGGCACTGTAATATTGAGTATATTATTTTGGGATTGAAATTGGGGTCAATTGAGTTGATTGAGTTAGTTTTTGATCTGGATTAAAGAAATATTACTTTGACTTTTCTTTCAATATGTGGACCAATCAAATTTAGCCACCAAAACCATCATTTAATGCTTCCTTACCATCTCTCTCGTTAACCTAATGAAATACCTAAGGAAAACACTACATATTGCTTGCTTTTCATTAAAACCAAATCCTCTCTTTAAACTTCTCCATCATCATCGATTTTACTTCTTTTTGTTCATCTTTCTCCACAAATTCAAAATATCTCTTATCTCTTATTACATCAAAGTTAGATGATGAGGTGATGCATGCTTGGTCTTGGTAGAAGTAGTTAGAAAGCATAGGAAAGAATTGAAGAGAAGAAGTGAGGATTGGAAGCTTGATAGGTAAGGTTCTTTTAAGTTCTTTGTTTTAATGATGTTTATGATGCTTAATACATGGAAACAAAGTATGGGAATTGTGTATATGTGTGTGCTGCCAATTTTTGTGTCATTGTAGAAGTGTATGTTGTGATGACTTTGGGGTTGAATTAGAGGTAGGAATGGATGCTTAGTGATATGTTATTGATGTAAGAAGTGATAGAAGTTAGGTTGTTGATGAAAGCTGGAAATTGAGTTTTGACCTATTGGAATGTTTTGATCATAACTAATTGTATAGGTAAGAAAATGAGGTGAGGTTTGTGCCCAAGTAAACTTTGGGATGTTGGCTTCAATTTAGTGTGAAATAGGTGTTGTGAAATTGTAATGTTAGAAGGTCGAAAATTTACATGGAAAGTTACTGTTTTATTGCCTGTGAACAGTAACCGACACTATGACCTGATTATTTTTCTGATTTTTATAAATTTATTGATATGAAATTTGGGAAAATGGTCTTCATGAAAGTTGTAGCATATTGAGTTAGCTTTCCATTTCCACTGATATTGCTATTTTTCGAGTTTTATATTAGGAGTTATGGCCTGATAACTATTGACTGTTGTTATGTATTGAGTGAAACCTAGCTGGATTAGCAAATGTGGTGTACATTCTGTTTTGGAGTAATTTTAGTAATTTTTGTGAACTGAACTGGTTTTAGGGGTCTACTGAAGAGTTTTAGATGATACATTGATCTTGGAAATGATATATGGCTTATAATTTTTTGGAAATCAGATGTGGAGATATGGAATTTCAAAAGCTGAACCTACATTGTGATGTTATGTGCTGATTAGGTCAGAAACTTGCATAACATATTTGAAACTTTTAGAGGCTGAATTGGAGTTTGGTTATTTCAGGAAGAATTTAAGTTTGAAGATTTATCTTTTCAGGGACATAAAGTTTGGATTTTTCTGACTTGTGTACAGGGAGTTATGCTTGTTATAAATGTACTGCTCAAATTGAATGATTTCAGGAACAGCAACATTGAGTGAATTAATTGACTTGTTTAGCAATGGAATTTGCTTTTGGGTTGTTCATGAAAGTTGTAGAGGACATTGTGAACTAATTGAGCATATTTATGTGGTAATTTTTGGCTCAATAATCAGTGAGTTTGTGAATTGGTAAGGTACTGTCCAGTGTTGATGGGCTTTGAGTAGGAAGTAGTTTTGATGGGATTTTTGACACCCTTAGAGGTGGAATTAATTTTTGTGGTCTTCTTGAGAATTGTAGAGGGTTTCATTTGCTTTCTAATGAGGTATAGTTTGTATTTTTCTAAATTGTGTGCTAAGAATTATGGTTGTTGGAAATTCAGATTGACAATAGGAAAAGAAAAGGGGAAGGAAGAGAGGTAGAATTTATTATTGTTTTTATTTTTATTTGGCATTAAGTGACCTAATGGTTTCTTTTGTCAATTTCTTTTCCGTCCGACGTCCGATTGACCTGATTCTTGAGGCATCGGATTTGTAACATATTGAATTTCATTTTATGAGAAATTGGGAATTTTTAGACTGAAAATTGACGTGGCCCCGGGTAATTGTCCGGTGATCACTGTTTTAGTTCTTTTTGGGCCGATTGAGATCCAAAATGGGTGCCGTCAACGCCTATAGTTTTCTAATTTTTTTAGACGGATTTTTAAGATGGGAAAATTTTGGATTAGGGCCGGGAATGCCATGAACATGCATTATACACGTTTTAGTTATTCCATGTGCATTATTTGGTCATTCTAACTATACAGTTAGTAATGTGAACCTATTGTATGTGCTATAGAGGCTCAGTTGGACCGTAGATCCACGGACATCGCAGAGACTTCCCGGCATTAGCTCGGAAGTTATTAGGTGAGTAACCTAGATGGTTCCTCAATTATTATTTGGTTATATTTCGCACTTATACAACTGTGGAGATAATGGATGGGAATATGTGTATTTGATTTTGATTGATTTCGGACCATGGGTGTCTGAAATATTTGGAATGAGATATCGAAGTGCTATAATTGATTTTCATGTGATTACTTGGAGTTGACATATGTGAATATGTTAAATGGGAATCGGTTATGGTGTAGATTTGGCTATTTGGACATTTGCATTCATACATAATTGCATGATCGAGAATTGGCGGTTGTGACTGAGCGATAGCAACGAGAGCTTTAAGCTCAACGTGATTGGGCCTTGAGTCCACAAGTGATTTAGAGCCTATGGCTCACCGATTATCGCGCCTTTAAGGGACGAAGCCAGCGCCGGTCACAACAACGTAATAAATTGGAAAAGCGTCACATATGTATTTCATGTGCATTTGAATTGGTTTCTTTTGGTGATATCGTGATAATCATGTGGTACTTCGAATGTGTTTTAATGATATAACTATGTGAATCAGATTATCTTGTGTATATGCATGAATTGGGTGAACCATCGATGATGGTTCCTCATCGAGTTCGCAAACTCACCCAAAATTGCAAATTATTTTTCGAGGATCGAGATAGTAGACTCATAGCTCGGAGACTTTTCTGTCGTGTAGATTGAGTTGGCAAGAGAAGTTATGGCACAGGTTGGTCGGTGGCACTTTTGGATGGATGACCTAGCTAGCTTTTGTTTGATTTTCTTTTGGAGACATGTACGAAACTACCGGTTGTATTATTTATCGCTTGAGGTTATGAAATGAAAATTTTATGGTTCCAAAACTTAGTGAATTTCATATTAATGCATTATGATACTTGGATGCCATGTGGAGTGTTAGTTGTTCGTAGCGCACCCTTATCGTCGGGTGAGTATCGGAATGACCTACGGGCGTCCCGATACATATCCTATGGTAAGGGGGTGCTACATTAGGTGGTATCAGAGCATGGTTTGGCATCTATTGGGACTAGGACATAATTAGGCTTGAATTATTGTGAGAAATGCAGAAACTGATTAGAGTTCTTGTTTGGTTATAGGTCATCCGTATTCGGTGATTTGATAGATCAACCAGCTGACCAGGGATCTGTTGGAGCTAGCAGAGAGTCCTCGGTGCCTCGATCTGAGGAGTTACCTCCTAGAGTTCCCGTGAGACGGGAGAGGAGATACGATTTGTTGCGTGGCGGGTGTCGACTTCTATGGCGATCTGAGACCCCGAGGCCGAGAGTTGGTGGAAGGCGAGAGAGTTCTCGACTAGATGGATGCGAATCGATGAGAGGTTCGATTATCAAGATCTCTTCTGCAGACCCGGCTTATACATGGTGGAAGACTGTTCGGACAAGTACCACGGGCCTTGCTTCTTGACACAGGTAGATTTTCCGAGGGCTTTCAGAGATAACTATATGCCCAAGGTGTATCTGGAAATGAAGATGCAGGAATTCTTGAGTGAGGCAGGTAGGATGTGATGGCAGTACAAGGTGAGGTTTAATGAGTTGATGGGGTATCTGACTCTTGTGGTTTCTCTTGAGATGATAGGTGCTTGGGAGGTTTGAGATGGGGCTGAATTTAGAGATCCGTGCCGGTTTGGCCCGATCTGATATGGGCTCCTTTATAGAGTTGAGAGCTGCTGCAGTGAGAGTAGAGCAGATAGTGAGACAGAGACAGTCAGAGATGGGTCAGGGGTCCAGAGGGAAAAGAGTTAGTGATGATCGAGGCAGCTCTGGTAGGAGTTTTAGAAGCGCTGCACCGGGACCTTTAGATCTTCAAGAGGATCGAGACGGTCGAGTTTTGGACGAGAGGAGATTTGCCTGATGGCAATGGCAAAGAAGATGGCGAGAGGTTTTGGGCGATTCCTCCATTCTGTGAGCACCTTTGAGAAGAGACACTTTGAGAGTGTTGGCGATTGGTGGAGCTTGCCTTAAATGCGGCTCCATGGATCACAGATTCGGATCGCCTTGCTACTTTGGGAGCTCGGTCTGCGGGAAGTAGCCGAGCCGGAGTAGTACTACAAGACTGTGAGTAGAAGTGGGTGGATCCGGCGTGGATCGATCTGAGGGGCCGAGGTAGAGGTGAGGTAGAGTTGAGGATCCTTTAGGCGCATCGAGGGTCGGGCACCACCACAATCCTGTGCCGAGTATATGACATGACGAGGCAGGAGGCCCAGGATTCCCCTGATGTTATAGCTGGTATGCTTCTCCTCTCTGATATTGAGGCATTTGCATTGCTGGATCCTGGATCCACGCATTCTTTTATTGCACCTCATATGGCATGTAGATTGCATGGGGATCGGGAGATGTTACGGTATGTGCTAGAGGTGAGTACACCTCTAGGTATTACTACTGCATTGGGAGAGGTCTGCAGGGGATGCTCAATCCAGATTGATCAAGCAATGTTGAGGGCAGACCTTATAGTATTGCCTCTGAGAGAGATCGATGTCATTCTGGGGATGGACTGGCTGACGGCCCATAGGGCTATTATGGACTGCTATACCAAGGAGGTTGTATTAGAGTCTCCTGGTCAGCCTAGAGCGGTGTTCGAGAGGAGTTAGTCAGCGATACCGGCCGGATGATCTCTTTCCTTAGTGCCACGAGACCGATGCAGGAGGTCGTGAGGCATATCTGGCTCATGAGGTTGACACCAGAGTTGAGCAGAGGCTTCAGGATATTCCCGTGGTTAGGAAATTTCCAGATGTGTTTCCTGATGAGTTACCGGGTTTACCGCCGGATCGGGAGACAGAGTTTTCTATTGACCTCGTTCCAGGTACCGCTCCTATATCTATACCTCCATATAGGATGGCACCTGTGGAACTGAGGGAGCTTAAGGCTCGATTCTGGGAGTTCTTTGGAGAAGGGGTTTATCAGACCTAGTGTTTCACCATGGGGAGCTCCAGTTTTGTTTGTGAAGAAAAAGGATGGGACTTTGAGGTTGTGCATCGATTACAGGCAGTTGAATAGGGTGACAGTAAAGAATAAGTATCCACTGCCTAGGATCGATGACTTATTTGATCAGTTGCAGGGGGCTCAGGTATTCACCAAGTTAGATCTGCGATCTGGTTACTATCAGTTGAAGATTACAGAGGCCGATGTGCCTAAGAGTGCCTTCAGAAGCAGGTATGAGCATTTCGAGTTTCTAGTGATGCCATTCGGGTTGACTAATGCCCCGGTAGCCTTCATGGCCTTGATGAATAAGGTATTTCAGCCCTACCTGGATCAGTTTGTTATTGTGTTTATTGATGACATTCTAGTGTATTCGAGGGACAGACAGGAGCATAGTGAGCATTTGAGGATTGTGTTACAGACGATGAGGAAGAGACAGTTATATGCCAAATTCAGTAAATGTGAATTTTGGCTGGATCAGGTGATCTTTTTGGGACATATAGTGACTGGAGAGGGTATTCAGGTGGATCCGAGTAAGGTTGAGGCAGTGCTGAAGTGGGAGGCTCCTAGGAATGTGTCAGAGATTCGGAGTTTCCTCGGATTGGCCGGTTATTACCGGAGGTTTGTCGAGGGGTTTTCATTGATTTCAGCCCCTCTGACAAAGCTTCTGAGGAAGAATGTGCCATTCAGATGGACTGAGGAGTGTCAGAAGAGCTTTGAGGAGCTCAAACATCGGTTGACTATCGCACGGTGTTGGCTATTCCATCTGGAATTTGGAGGATTTGAGGTATCTGATGATGCATCGCACTGTGGATTGGGATGTGTTCGATGCAAAGACGCAGTAGAGTCATTGCCTATGCCTCGAGGCAGTTGAGGTCTCACGAGGTAAACTATCCTGCTCATGATTTGGAGTTAATTGCGGTTGTATTTGCTCAAGATTTGGAGGCATTACTGTATGGTGAGACTTTTCAGATCTTCACTGACCACAAGAGTTTGAGATACCTATTGAGCCAGAGAGAGTTGAATTTGAGGCAGAGGAGATGGCTTGAGCTGTTGAAGGACTATGACTGTACTATCGAGTATCACCCCGGGAAAGCCAATGTAGTGGCAGATGCTCTGAGTAGGAAGTCACATACTAGTACAGCTCAGATTCAGGCAATGAGGTTGCCTAATTTGATTTAGTTGAGGGCTTTGAATGTTCAGATGAATCTGGAGCAAGATGGAGTCTTATTGGCTACTTTGCGACTGAGACCGATGCTACTGGATAGGATCAGGAGAGTACAGGACAAGGATCCTGTTTTGGTGAGACTGATTGAGAAGGTAAAGGCGATTGAGTTACGAGTTTGAGTTAAGAGATGAGACTTTATGGATAGGCGGAGATTATGTGTCGATGTGGATGATCGAGGCGAGAGATATTGGAAGAGGCTCATATGGCGCTTATGCTATGCATCCCGGTACTACCAAGATGTATAACACTCTTAAGCAACATTTACGGTGGCTGGCATGAAGAAGCGGTGGTGAGTTTGTATCTAGATGTTTGACGTGCAAGAAAGTTAAGGCCGAGCACCGAGCTCGATGGGTAAATTGCATTCGTTGCTTATTCGGGTGGAAATGGGAACGAATTACCATGGATTTCATTATGGGTTTGCCCAGGACACCGAGGCAAAGACGATGCGATCTGGGTCATAGTGGACCGATTGACTAAATCGGCCCATTTCTTGCCAAATGAGGAGAATAATACTATGGATCAGTTGGCCCGAAGTATGTGGCGTAGATAGTGAGGGCTGCACGGGTCCCGTGTCGATAAGGTCGATGGGGATCCCAGATTTACTTGAGGTTTTGGCGAGTCTGCGATGCGCTATGGGCACTAGGTTGAACTTTGATCTGAGATTTCATCCTCGCATGGATGGGCGAGTGAGAGGACCATTAAGATCATTGAAGATATGCTTGGGCATGTGTATTGGAGTTCAGAGGAGCATGGGATCGAGATTTGGTCTTAATAGAGTTTGCATATAATAACCATTATCACAGTAGCATCGGAATGGCACCTTATGAGGCACTGTATGGGCGACCGTGTAGATCGTCGTTGTATTGGGATGAAGAGGGTGTGAGGATGATTGAGGGTCCTGAGTTGATTCAGGATACAGTGGATAAGGTGAATCGATTGAGTCGCATCAAGCGCGCTCAGATAGATGTAAGAGCTATGTGGATCAAAGATAGGAGGAGATGGAGTATAATGTGGGCGATAGAGTATTCTTACGGGTGTCACCGTGGCGTGGTGTACTAAGATTCGGCAAGAAGGGTAAGTTAAGCCCTAGGTACATTGGTCCATATGAGATCACTGAGAGGATAGGACCTTTGCCCTCTGAGGCTAGCTTTTACCGAGTGAGATGTCTCGGTTGCATGACGTCTTACATGTGAGTATGCTCCGTAGATATCGGTCGATCCGACACATGTGATCTGGCTCGGGAGATTGAGGTGTCTAGTAACTGAGTTATGTATAGGAGCGATCTGATTGTGGGTGCGGGACACAGTGAAACAGTTGAGGAATAAGAGTATTCCTTGGTGAAGGTTCTCTGGAGGAACCACTGATTGGGGAAGCTACTTGGGAGACCGAGAGCATATGAGGAGACAGATCCTCATCTATTCGATCAACTGTAAGAATTTCGAGGACTAAATTTTTGTTAGAGGGAGAATTGTAACATCCCATCTCCTATAGGAAAGGGTATTTTGGTATATTGGGACGGGTTAGAGGTATTAAATTAAATCTCGGCATGAACATACAAAGATATAGCCTCTATGATTAATGATTGGTTGCACATGCACATAGTATACATGCATTCATGACATTTTTCTACTTAGGTTTCAAATTGAGTTTCTTT
Organism: Erythroxylum novogranatense; assembly: GCA_029891385.1. NCBI lineage: Eukaryota > Viridiplantae > Streptophyta > Magnoliopsida > Malpighiales > Erythroxylaceae > Erythroxylum > Erythroxylum novogranatense. The sequence continues at coordinate 4,470,838 of CM057228.1, read as the reverse complement.
GTGAAATTTATGGGAAAATGGTGTTTGAAAAATTATTTGGAGTCGCCATAAATTGTTGTCTATTTTAAGGATTTTAGGAATTTTCTGAATTTTCCGGAGAAAATTCCTAGATCGAAAAATCGCCAAGTGGCTTAACCTACGATTTTGGTAATAAAATTTCTACCCAATGGCACTGTAATATTGGGTATATTATTTTGGGATTGAAATTGGGGTCAATTGAGTTGATTGAGTTAGTTTTTGGTCTGGATTAAAGAAATATTACTTTGACTTTTCTTTCAATATGTGGACCAATCAAATTTAGCCACCAAAACCATCATTTAATGCTTCCTTACCATCTCTCTCGTTAACCTAATGAAATACCTAAGGAAAACACTACATATTGCTTGCTTTTTCATTAAAACCAAATCCTCTCTTTAAACTTCTCCATCATCATCGATTTTTACTTCTTTTTTGTTCATCTTTCTCCACAAATTCAAAATATCTCTTATCTCTTATTACATCAAAGTTAGATGATGAGGTGATGCATGCTTGGTCTTGGTAGAAGTAGTTAGAAAGCATAGGAAAGAATTGAAGAGAAGAAGTGAGGATTGGAAGCTTGATAGGTAAGGTTCTTTTAAGTTCTTTGTTTTAATGATGTTTATGATGCTTAATACATGGAAACAAAGTATGGGAATTGTGTATATGTGTGTGCTGCCAATTTTTGTGTCATTGTAGAAGTGTATGTTGTGATGACTTTGGGGTTGAATTAGAGGTAGGAATGGATGCTTAGTGATATGTTATTGATGTAAGAAGTGATAGAAGTTAGGTTGTTGATGAAAGCTGGAAATTGAGTTTTGACCTATTGGAATGTTTTGATCATAACTAATTGTATAGGTAAGCAAATGAGGTGAGGTTTGTGCCCAAGTGAACTTTGGGATGTTGGCTTCAATTTAGTGTGAAATAGGTGTTGTGAAATTGTAATGTTAGAAGGTCGAAAATTTACATGGAAAGTTACTGTTTTATTGCCTATAAACAGTAACCGACACTATGACCTGATTATTTTGCTGATTTTTATAAATTTATTGATATGAAATTTGGGAAAATGGTCTTCATGAAAGTTGTAGCATATTGAGTTAGCTTTCCATTTCCACTGATCTTGCTATTTTTCGAGTTGTATATTAGGAGTTATGGCCTGATAACTATTGACTGTTGTTATGAATTGAGTGAAACCTAGCTGGATTAGCAAATGTGGTGTACATTCTGTTTTGGAGTAATTTTAGTAATTTTTGTGAACTGAACTGGTTTTAAGGGTCTACTGAAGAGTTTTAGATGATACATTGATCTTGGAAATTATATATGGCTTATAATTTTTTGGAAATCAGATGTGGAGATATGGAATTTCAAAAGCTGAACCTACATTGTGATGTTATGTGCTGATTAGGTCAGAAACTTGCATAACATATTTGAAACTTTTAGAGGCTGAATTGGAGTTTGGTTATTTCAGGAAGAATTTAAGTTTGAAGATTTATCTTTTCAGGGACATAAAGTTTGGATTTTTCTGACTTGTGTACAGGGAGTTATGCTTGTTATAAGTGTACTGCTCAAATTGAATGATTTCAGGAACAGCAACATTGAGTGAATTAATTAACTTGTTTAGCAATGGAATTTGCTTTTGGGTTGTTCATGAAAGTTGTAGAGGACATTGTGAACTGATTGAGCATATTTATGTGGTAATTTTTGGCTCAATAATCAGTGAGTTTGTGAATTGGTAAGGTACTGTCCAGTGTTGATGGGCTTTGAGTAGGAAGTAGTTTTGATGGGATTTTTGACACCCTTAGAGGTGGAATTAATTTTTGTGGTCTTCTTGAGAATTGTAGAGGGTTTCATTAGCTTTCTAATGAGGTATAGTTTGTATTTTTCTAAATTGTGTGCTAAGAATTATGGTTGTTGGAAATTCAGATTGACAATAGGAAAAGAAAAGGAGAAGGAAGAGAGGTAGAATTTATTATTGTTTTTATTTTTATTTGGCATTAAGTGACCTAATGGTTTCTTTTGTCAATTTCTTTTCCGTCCGACGTCCGATTGACCTGATTCTTGAGGCATCGGATTTTTAACATATTGAATTTCATTTTATGAGAAATTGGGAATTTTTAGACGGGAAATTGACGTGGCTCCGGGTAATTGTCCGGTGATCACTGTTTTAGTTCTTTTTGGGCCGATTGAGGTCCAAAATGGGTGCCGTCAGCGCCTATAGTTTTCTAATTTTTTTAGACGGATTTTTAAGATGGGAAAATTTTGGGTTAGGGTCGGGAATGCCATGAACATGCATTATACACGTTTTAGTTATTCCATGTGCATTATTTGGTCATTCTAACTATACTGATTAGTAATGTGAACCTATCAGATGTGCTATAGAGGCTCGATTGGACCGTAGATCCACGGACATCGCAGAGACTTCCGGCATTAGCTCGAAAGTTATTAGGTGAGTAACCTAGATGGTTCCTCAATTATTATTTGGTTATATTTCGACTTATACAACCGTGGAGATAATGGATGGGAATATGTGTATTTGATTTTGATTGATTTGGACCATGGGTGTCCAAATATTTGGAATGAGATATCGAAGTGCTATAATTGATTTTCATGTGATTACTTGGAGTTGACATATATGAATATGTTAAATGGGAATCGGTTATGGTGTAGATTTGGCTATTTGGACATTTGCATTCATATATAATTGCATGATCAAGAATTGACAACAGGACCAGAGCGGCAATAGAGAGCTTTAAGCTCAACGTGATCGGGCCTTGAGTCCACAGTGATTTAGAGCCTATGGCTCACCGATTAATGCGCCCTTTAAGGGACAGTTTCAGGCGCTCGGTCACAACAACGTAATAAATTGGAAAAGCGTCACATACGTATTTCATGTGCATTTGAATTGGTTTCTTTTGACTGATATCGTGATAATCATGTGGTACTTCTGAATGTGTTTTAATGATATAACTATATGAATCTGTATATATGCATGAATTGGGTGAACCATCGATGATGGTTCCTCACTGAGTTCGCAAACTCACCCAAAATTGCAAATTATTTTTCAGGATCGAGATAGTAGACTCATAGCTCCGGAGAGACTTTTCCTGCCGTGTAGATTGAGTTGGCAAGAGAAGTTATGGCACACAGGTTGATCAGCTGGCACTTTTTGGAAGGATGACCTAGCTAGCTTTTTGTTTGATTTTCTTTTGGAGACATGTACAGAAACTACCAATTGTATTATTTATTGCTTGAGGTTATGAAATGAAAATTTTATGGTTCCAAAACTTAGTGAATTTCATATTAATGCATTATGATACTTGGATGCCATGTGGAGTGTTAGTTGTTCGTAGCGCACCCTTATCGTCGGGTGAGTATCGGAATGACCTACGGGCGTCCCGATACATATCCTATGGTAAGGGAGTGCTACAAGACTGACACGCCATTTTTGGCAGTGGCTGATAGTACACATCATATTACAGTCAGTCATGCAGTAGGGACGATGCAACAAATACAACACATAAGTGTTGGTATCAGAAAGGGTTGCATTCCATAGACGATGCTGAGATAACAGAAAATACATCTCCATACGCCATTTCGGAAGAGGCTGGAACCATTCTAGGAATGTCCATAGAAGAGAACCAGTATTGGTAGGATCTGGTAAATGTCGATATAGATGTACTGGAGAGAGAGCGATTGTACACATAAACAATGCACTTAGAGACCAAAGATGCCATAAAACATTCTCATCCATAGAATCAAAGATAAAATAGATATACTTATAAGGAGTAAGCATATCAAAATGACTTGGCTTGGCAATGATGTCCTGAGAGAGGAGAATTTGATGCATGTAGAAGAAAACACTCGGTAAAGAATAGAGAAAGACTAGCGACAAGATAATCTTCGACGAAAACCATGGTGGAAAGTCTTTCTTATATCGAGCAAATTTGGGAAACTCCATTAACCAGAAAAGAGGAATAGGGAGTTTCAAAGATAAAGAAACAAACAAGAGTGGCTTTGTAGGTCTAGAGAGAAAATCAGCAAGGATATTGTGGTGACCTTTCAGGTATCGGACTTCGAATTTATAGGTAGAGAACCACTCTTGCCAGCGTAGTAGCTGACTGTTAGGAATCTTTTTCCCTACCTGTTGAAGAATCTTGGGAAAAGATTTGTTATCCATCTTAATGATAAAGTGGTAAGGAGTGAGGTGAATAGAAAATTTTTCGATACCTCTTTTTACCGCAAGAATCTCTTTGTAAGAGATATGATAGTGGCTTTCGGCTGAAGTGAAAGCTCCACTAGCATGACCACAATTGTAGCGCCCCCTTACCGTAGGGTACACATCGGGATGCCCGACACGTATCCCACGATAAAGGTGCACTACCAGAACAGTTCCACTAATATCCACATGGCATCGCAGTAAATTAAATCACAATATAACAGTAATCAGTAAATCAAAATCCAAAATATCAATCTTAATACAATCTTCCAGTGTCAGAATAGACAAGTCTATCAGTCCCCTAAACAAAACCAAAAAGGAAACTGATACAAGCATCTATCCTAGGTCATCCTCAAAACGCTAACCCAGCTGACCGACCTGTGTGCCATCGTCTCTTGCCAGCAGCTCGCACGGTAGGAAAAAAATATCTTCGGAGCTAGGAGTCTACTCTATCAGTCCTGAAAAATATGATGCAATTTTGGGTGAGTTTACGAACTCAGCGAGAAACCATCATCGATGGTTCACTCAAATCATGCATTACGCGTATCGCGTCTGACAAAGACAAAGACAAGAATAGTCAATTAACGGTATCATATACAAATTACAAGAGTCTATATCGGTTCTGAGATCAAGTAACATTTTACGGTACTATATAACAGTTTACAGTGATGGACAATTTACAGTATTAATTACAATTCACAGTGATAACCACTTACAGTAGCACGTAACACTTTGCAACATCACATCACAGTCTACAGTCAATCATAGCATCACGTAATCAGTCATTCATGTGAATGCAATGCATATGAGACTCTTTTCTAGTTATTCAGTGTCGTGCCCAAGTGCTCAGTCAGTAAACAGTAGGGACGCGTCAGGGATTTCTCCCCTCGGGCTTAGCCCGGTCAGTACAGTGTTCGAGCTCGAAGCTCTTTTCAGTAATATTAGCAACTTGGGACACTTTCCATTATCTGATTATGCATTTATGCATGCAATGCGATCTTTCGATAATTGATGGTCGATAATTGATGTATGGCTATGAAAGCCAAAGATTACAGATTCTCGGTGTCACCCCAAGAATCCCATCCAATCAAGAATCGATGCGAATCGGTCACATATAATGCAATAATAATACAATTCACTCTTATACATTTCGGTGGTCATACAAAGTGGTCCGATCCAATACAAGAAGAGCATACTGATTTGATCATATATATTTGAGACATTCATGCAATATCCAAGGTCATGTAACAAATTCCGTTCAAGACAAAGAAAAGCATACAATTCAATCACATTCATTTCAAAGAATCATACAAGAATTCATACGAGGCGATTTAAACAATCAGAATTTAAGGAACCAACTAGGTTACTCACCAGAACTCCCGAAGCATCGCTCGAAGTCCCAAAGAATGTCCGTGGAACGACGGTCCAACGGTACCTCTATAACAGTAAAGTACAGTCTCATTACTAATTGCTCAATTAAACAGTTCAGAAATGCATATTTCTCAGTGAGATGATGTACAATGCATGTTCACGATTTTCGGTGCTAAAACCCAATTTCGATACCTTCTACTCAATTCTAACTCGTCATCCAGTTGGTCGACAATACTTGATTCAATCCTATGATTCAGTCCAATTTCTTATATTCATACTTCTTATAACAATTTCCTATTCATTGGGTCACGACCTCTATTGCAAATTTCCAATTAAAACTCCAATAGTCTCAATTTGACACTTAGGTCACACTATGAATCACAATTGACCTCAATCTCTATAATTCAGTACCATTTAAATCGAATATAATTCCCATAATTATTCTCAGTTGTAGACCTCTTTTCCTAGTTCATAACGAATCCGGAATCACCTCAATCGGAGGTCTACGCTAAGAATTATACCCAATTAATCAAACTATGTACCAATGGAATAGTCTCTCTCGCCGCGACCTTGCGGCCTTCGCCGCGACATACAGCGGTCGTTCGTCGCGACGTATAAAACGTTCGCCGCGGCGAACACTCCCATTCAGCTCGCCGCGGCGCACGCCAAAGGCTCATCGCGACGTACCAATTTTTCCACTAGTCGCGTCGCCTACACAAGCTCGCCGCGACTAACACATTTAATTGAATTCAATTTATTCGTCGCGACGAAGCCCTAACACTTCTATGCTCGTCGCGACGTGCGAAGACCAGATCGTCTTCTCCGATCGATTTTCCGCCATTAATGATATTAAACCCTCCATTAAACACTCTCATCTACCCATATCACCCAATAAATGTCATAAATACATGTAGCAACCATAATAATCAACATTAAAACCATAAAACTTACCAATCAAGCTCAAATCCTCTAAATCTTTCAAAATCGCCGTAAACCCTAGAAATCCTCCAAACCAAAAGATAAAACACTCTCCAAGCTTCTAACCTTTACACTCTCCAAGCTTCTAACCTTTACCAATCACCATAGATATGTTAGACTAACACAATAAGGAAGAAGCCATAAGAAGAAATCGAAGGATCTCACCGTTGGGAGAAATCGAAGACACCGTCGAGGGAAGAAGAAGAAACAAACGATTTTTGCCTTAGGTTCTTGCCCCCAAATTCAAACCTATCTATTTATAGACTTAGGTCTCCAAATCAGTCCAAATTTCAGTTTCTAAATTTCAATGGTTCGACACATTTATTTCCTATCAGTAAAATTCTAATTTTTTTCCATTGCCACTGGACAGTTCTTTCAGTAATATACGGTCAATCAGTTAGTCACCCATATATTTCCGATCCGAGCATTTTCTCCCGAATTTCCCGAAAATTTCCTATAAACCACTAAAATTTACCAGTCACTCGTAACCAATATTAAATCAGTCAATTGAACCCAATTACTCTAATTTCTCAATCAGTCCCCCAATCCAGTCAGTATTCAGTTCACAATCCAGTCAATTCCAATTTACAATTAAATACCGAAAAATCATGAATGCATGTACCTATGAATATATGCATATGCAGTAGACCAGTTCCTCTATGATTAGAGGCCAGTAACATGCTCAGTCAATGAATGCAGTGAAATCCTATCAGTCTATCCCACTATTACCATAATGCCCTTGCTAACAGTAACGGGATGTTACAACAATAATGTCGTTTATCATTGAGTTCTTCAATGAGTACAGCTCCCCAATGAGTATTACTGGCATCTGTCTGGAGGACACGTTGTCCATTATCAGGAATCTTTAAAGGTGGAGGATCCTGACTGATTTGCTTAAGATGAGCAATTTGTAGTTTGTTCTTTTCCCACGAAGGTGGATTCTTACGTAAGAGCTTAGATAAGCTAGATGTATAGGCTGCCACATGTGGAATAAAATCTCGAATGTAATTAACAATTCCAAGAAATTGTTGTATCTATTTTACCGTGAGATTTTGATCTGGAAATTGCAATAACTCTTTTGCAATATGTGGGCCTGGCTGGTAGAATCCATCTTTGAATTGCATCCCAAGGAATTCTATTTCCTTTGTACCAATTATACTCTTTGATGCTGAGAGCATAATACCATACTGCTGTGTAAGGTCCAAAAATCTGTGAAGTAAGGCCTGATGTTCCTCATGGGTCTTTGAGAGCGAGAGAATGTCATCAATGTAGATCAATGCCTTTGTTGAGGATAGGCTCATAGATTTTCGTAATGGACTTTTGAAACAGTGATGGTGCTACCTTTAATCCAAAAGGCATCACAGTCCATTGATACTGTGCAGTGGGAATGCAGAATGCAGTCTTGTATCGTTCCGTGGGCTGAATACCCAATTGCCAAAATCCTGCTTTTAGGTCAAACTTTGAAAATATGCAAGCTTCCTTAAGAAATAGTACCTGAGTACTTATCTTGGGCAATGGAAACTTATCATCTTGCAGGAACGCATTCAGTGGCTTGTAGTCTATCACTAGACGTTTCTTTCCACGCTTCGCTCAACGCTTGTTGACATAGAATGCTTGACAAGCCCAATCCGACTTTGTGGGCTCGATTAAGCCTTCTTTGCAATAGTACAAAGACACTCATCTTGTGCGAGCTTTAGATCATCAGGGTTCATCCCTAGATGTGTGGCTTTAGTTGGATTGATATCCTCGCTCTTCTTGAATGGCAGACTTATAAAGAAGTCTGTGTTTTTCCATAGAGGATTATCATGAGTAAAGCGTGCATGAGACTCAGACAAGAGCTCAACAGTTTATCTAAGTCCAAAGGTAACATGTAGGAACTCGTGTCGATTCAAACACGTTTTAATGTCGATGTAAGGACTCGTAAGGTTTCGATACCTGAGGCCTGTGGGTAATATCTGTAGATGTTTAGCTTTGCAGTAAATATCCATCCCAATTAAGACATCTGGGCCTGGTAGATTGCTTCCAAGTACTTTGGTCCAAACTGTACACTAAGGAAAGAAGCTTAATGCCAATTCGCTTTTAGACGTAACCCAATTTTAAAAGTGTTCCCATCAGCTGCAGTGAAATATTCATCATGTGATTGCCATGCTTCTGCTGGTAGGATGTTGGGCTTTATGATCGTATGACTAGAACCTGTATCCATGAATCCAATAGCCTTAATGGGCCGATCATATTTATCCTGTTGGAAGATCTGGATCTGGACATATGGTCGTTTAACTTCTGGTATACGATCAAGTTTCAGACAATTTTGCTGCATCATCATAAGAGAATCTTCATCTGATGAAGGAGATGAATCCTGGGATTCTTCTTCTGATGTAGACACAGTAACAGCAAATTGTGTTTCACTGTCCTCACTCGATTGTTCTTCGAGTACTTCCTCAAGGTTGTTATGAGGATGAATAGGCAACAGTTTTTTAATCTTCTCCAAGAACTTGGCATCTTTCTTGGTTGCCTTAGGACATTTGTTAGCTAAATGCTCCTTGCTTCCACAGACAAAACACCTAAGTCTCCCTTTACATCGGTGGGGCGACTTCTTGAAGAACCTCATACGTCTGTATTTGTTCATCTGGTTCTTCCTTTTAGAGTTTTGCTTCCAAGGCTGATTGCCTTCCTTCCTGTGGAACTTCTTCCTATGTCTCCTTTCATAGTAGACTTGAGATTGATGAGCTTTCTTGCTGCTATGACATTTACAAGTCTTTTTATCTTTGCACTTGATTTGGAGATAAGGCTTTTTGCAAGCTTGTTTCAGAACTGGACCTCCTTTGAGTATGTTCTTGAACAAAGTATGCTGATCACATAATTTGTCAAGAGAAGCTATAGCAAGCTGATAGATTTCACCAAGAGATATAGTAGCCATGTCACGTTGTAGAGATGCTATGGTCCTTTGCATTTCTGGTTGTATTTCATCTGGAAGGGATGAGATAAATGTATAACGTAAGTTAATATCATTCCATCCATTCAGAAGATAATACCTTTCCGTCATTCTTTTGTAATGCTTCAAGATCACGCTTATCAAGAGAACAAAGATTTCATCTTGAAATTTTCCTGACGGATCTGTTTATCAATCAACTGGAAGTCACCAATAAATTCTTTGTGAATCACACCAAGTAGTGCTCCAGCTGTAGTAACTTGGATATACTGAAGACGTTGATACTCACTAACACTTTGCCACCATTCTCGCAAAGTACCAAGAATCTGGATGTAAATTCGCATAAAATATCTGGAGAGGATGATTTGGTCCGGTCATCATAGATCAATCCATGCACCAACTCATGCAATCTATCTCGCCATTTCTTTGGAGGTAGATCATCAAATGTAAACCAAGGTCCTCAAGTAGGTTTGGTTGTGTGCGGATGAGCTGAATGAGCTGCATCAGCCGTTGACTCTTGAGGTGCGGGTTCAGTGCGAAAGGTTCAAGATACCGGTGGATTGACTTTCACCGATTTCGGTTCAACTTCAAGATATTGAGGCATAGTCATCGTAACATTGATAGTTACGAAGATCGCAAAGTTTGTCGATTTAATCGATGATGGTGAAACATCTGGTTCATATGATGACTCTGAAGATGGTTGTTCTTCTAACGCGATGAGTTTTTGCTCATCTGAACAACTAGATGGTGTTGCAGATAATTCAGATATGTTTCTTCCGAATCAGTTCTATCCACATTAGAACCGAAGATTCCGCAAGAGGTGAAGAACTAGATAGTTCGCGGAGGCTTCAACCTCTCAAGTCGAGTAGCTATATACTGGCTCGCTTAGCTTTATCCTTCCCAAGAGAAGTTATGGAAGGTTGAAGCTGGTCTTTGGTGGTGGAGATTACGAGGAGTTTGAATCCTTAAAGGTTTTTCCATCGTTCTTCGCTTGGTTCAAAAGGTCGATGTGAAGTAGATGCTTCATGAACCTTTGAAGAATGATCAGAAGAATGATCAGACACTCTATGCTTATGCACACGATCAGATGTAGGCTTTGACTTTGATCGTCGAGGTTTTTCTTGAGTAGTCTGAGGATGAACATACTGTCTAATCAAAGGGTAATTGAATTTAAAAACCTTTGAGTAGTCAGCTTCTTCTGGATACCGTTGATACGCAGGTGAGGGATATGATAGTTGTAGAGTAGAGAACTCTGAAGACATAGAGCCATATATCTGCTGAGATTGAGAAGCACGCATGTCTGCTTCCATTTATTGTACAGTCCTTTGTATCTCTTGTATTTTTCTAACTTTCAAGTTAAAATCTGGCCCAATGTGACGGGCTGCGATGTATTGTTTAAGTTCAGCATCCAAGTGTTGGATCTGAGCTTTATAAGATCGATACATCTTCCGAACTGTTCGCAACAAAGATTGACTTGTGTATGCAGCAGTATTACTGATTCCATCCAAACTTGGAATCTATTTTTCATAACTTTGTTACGTACACGCATTCAAGTTTGCCAGTTAAGAACTTCATCACTAGGGTTTGAGATCAGATTACCTTGTGATGTAATTCCTGACGCTCTGATATAAGGGTTAGAGATAACCCGATGTGAATCATCAGTACTCCTTGAAAGTCGAGGAAAGTTATCCTCATCTGAGAGAACCATCATGCAAGGTTGAGGAGTAGGAGTTTGAACAGGAATTGCAGGCTTAACTGTTTGTAACATAGATCTGCACGATCCACCAGTAGATCTGTACGGATCTGACTTCTGATAAGTAGATGACCCGAGCATCTTCCTAGTAGAAGACTTTGGTCTAGATGGTACTATGAATAGACCATTATGATCGTCTGGATCTGAATCTGTATCATGAGAAGGCAAGCACCGAGATTTGTGCTTAGATTTCTTCTTCCTTCTCCGATGATATCTAGGATCGTCGTCGTCTGAGTCTGACTCTGGATTGAGACAGATCTCACAATCTGTTTCGCACATTAATGGGTCGACATCCAATACAAAATGTCCAATATGATGACTTATATAGACGGGATCTCCATTAGGTTTAAAATAATGGATAGGAGGACCGTCTTTTCCTTCCGTATGTGAAAATACGGGCTGGATCTTAACACTTTCAGCCCCATGAGATAGATCTGATAGATCTGAAGGATCTATGGGCTGGATCATCAGGATAGAACCTGATGTAGATGGACCAGGCGTATCGTCGCAAGGTTTGGCGTAGATGGACTTGACTGAGCCATCTGTCAGTGTCCTCAGAATCGGAGGAGTTGTCGTATGAAAAGGATGTCTATGAGGCGCGTGGAATACCTTCTGATAGTTGGTAATCCATTCTGTAGGCATGATCTTTTCAAGCTCCTGTGCTGGTAACTGCTTCGGGATCTGGAGGATAGTTGTCTGATTATTTAGAGTATTAGCAACCATGTATAATGCATCCGAAGTAGAGTTGGGAAAGTTGACGTCCAACGCATGATTCTGAAGGCGATAGATCATCTGATGGTAAAGAGTAGCCATGATGGTTATCAGATCTTGATCTGCACCAGTGATCTGGATCTGAACTTGTAAACGTTCAGATAGAGTAGGATAATCCAACCTGATGTTGAAATCAGGTGCTATGGTCAGTATCACACTCCCTTTGTCAAGAGTTGTCAGCAAGGTACCAATCAAAGCATTTTGGTACATTGTGTAGGCAGTGTCCAAGAGAGAGATCCTGGCTGTCGCAGGTATTCCCTTTCTTCCATGTAAGGTAAGAACAAGGCGTATTGCTCCAACATGTAGATGTGTATGACTGTTTCCCTCCAAAGAGAGATCTCCTTTGGTATCTCCGACTTTACGTATTGTTCTCATTGTTGTAGATCTCGAGACCACACTGCTCCATTTGGAACTCGATGATTTCTTTAACACGAGGCCTATTAGTAGAAAGCACACTCCTAATACTTCTCGTCCATGATCGGTCACGAGAATATATGCTGTAAGGACTAAGCAAAGGTAAAGAAGACTCACAAACACGGTTTTCTACAGGCACATGAGTAATTTCAACTAGATTTTCTATTTTTTGTGATAAAACACGCTTCACACTTCTAGGTAATGACGCTAAAGACAAGTTAGAAGATAAATGAACTGGATCTGAAGAATCCATCACTCTTATGCAACTCTCTTCTTTCTAATGTTCCCCTCCTTGTGGAAAAGATGCGAGGTATGTTTCCAAGGAATTCACAAGCAGTATTGAAGACCTAATCGAGAAGTAGATATACTTCAAGGGATATCTTAGGTGTATTCTGCATTACAGACTCTACCTGTTACCACTAACATAACTCAGTATGGGAAATTTTCCCGGACTTTGTTTTGTTCTGGCTCTGATACCACGAGTAAGCCCTATGGTCTGTTATAGGGTGACACAGGGAATTACACGGCGGAAATATGACCTTTGTCTATTAACCCCCACAAGGTTAACGCTCCTTCCTCTAAACCACTCACTGGTTGAAGACTTCGACTCACCAAAGTCGGATTGGAAGTGTGTATCACTACGTAGCTGTTCCAGTTATCGGAGACTAACACCCCTCAACGCCCTCACTTGGCTACACGGGACTTACTGCTCACGCCTCTTAGGAACCCTACTTCACTCACACACTCTTACTCTTCATTCCCCGTTTGCTTTTGACTCAAGGCAGCGGAAATTTAGAAGCTAACAGTGTTATAGACTGTCATAGATGTTCTGATACACAAGATCCTTTCGCAAGGCAAGTGTAGAGCATACTAATCTCTGCAATCTTCTCACTCAAGGAAAGGGATTCAAAGAAGAGACGCTATTTTTGTGAAGAAAACTTCTTCATTTTTTCATATATCACTCAAATGAAAAATGCATACAAAAACCTATATCTTACAAACTAAGACGAGGCTTGCTTAAATAAGCAAAGCGAAGGACAGAATCGTAAACTATCCTAGAGACATAATTATTACAACTTTAGAAAAAGTAGACCTAACCTTATCCTGAAGGAATCTACTTTACAACTTTCACCTAACTTTGCACCGAAAGTAAACAACTTTAACAAAAGCAAACAGTGTTAAAGGTACAACTTTACAAAAAGGTGAAAAAGAAAGATGATAGGATGGAATCTTCATGATGGTGAAGTGACTTGTGGGACCCATCTATCATCATAGTTGTTGTCTCTTCTTACTTTACAAGTGTAAAGTAAGGTCTTCTGTCTTCTTCTCACAATAATGGATCCAAAGTATCCAAAGCTAATGATTGTGTTTTGGCGAATGCCAACTTTGTAGATTGGATGGAGAGTCTGGATCACTAGAGTCATCATCAGAAAGATAAGGACGCTTTCCTTTCATTTGACGTAACTCTGCCATGTGTAGGTGATGCAAGAACTGATCTAACTTTTCTTCGTCAATGCTTTCAGTATATTCGTAAGGATCCTGAGCATCTTGGAAGACAGTATTATCAGGAGGTTGTGAAGGTCCCGCTTGTGAGATAACCTTTTCTTCATCATTTCGAATCGTAATATTCAGACTATTGGAACCAGAATGTTAAATTCGGTGCTACAGTTCACCGTAGATAAATTCTCCAATAAAAGGTCCAATAGAGGTAGTTAACTCGAGGTGTTGGAAAGTGATTAATTTCCTTAAGTCGTTGTCTTAAAGAATTAAGCACATTTTCTTTATGTCTTGGCGAGATAAAGCAAGATGCCAAAACCGGACAAGTTGTTCAAAGGTATAGAACTCCGAGAAGTTTCTCCGTAAGGACGATGCACAAAAAAAACACCGAGTGTCAGGTCGCCTAGTCAAGGCACTATAAATGGTGTTGGTCAATGATTATGTTGAACTGCTTCTTCCATTGGCTGAGAGGTTGGAACCATTCTAAGAAGGTCCAAATTAATGAACTGCCATGGTCGATTACTGAGATCTTGTCTGATACAGATGAAGAGATGAGACAGTAAAAGCACAGGCATATAAGGCAGATAATGCCCAAAGATACCATAATGTGTTTTCAGGAAGATGGTCTTGAATAGACGTCACATTTAGGTATGGTGCTTTGATATTGAACATATAAGGATTTCGAGAATTATGTTCAAGCGTAAAGAGATGCAAGTAATAGAATAAACTACTACGTGCAAGAGAGGCAACTTCGTAAACACTACGAGGAGGCCTAACAAAAGGTGGAAAAGCTTTCTTTGGAGAGCAAAATGTTGCTATCCATGCTACCAATGTATGAAGGCTCAAAAGAAATGCAAATCTTTTGTGATTTTTCTCGAAGTGAAGAGGATACTTATAGATAGGAAAAGTATCCGTGGCCAAGGTGGATGTTGTCGATCGTGTGGCCAATGTTGCGTTTTCTCGATGGGATGTTTGACAACCGTCAATGTCTCAATCTTGGATAACCCGACAGGCGAAAAATGTTGACAGATAGTCTTTAGATATTGAAGCACTCTTGTTTGTTCAGATCCCGTAGAGGTGGATTCTTACGTAAGAGCTTAGATAAGCTAGATGTATAGGCTGCCACATGTGGGATAAAATCTCGAATGTAATTAACAATTCCAAGAAATTGTTGTATCTGTTTTACCGTGAGATTTTGATCTGGAAATTGCAATAACTCTTTTGCAATATGTGGGCCTGGCTGGTAGAATCCATCTTTGAATTGCATCCCAAGGAATTCTATTTCCTTTGTACCAATTATATACTTTGATGCTGAGAGCATAATACCATACTGCTGTGTAAGGTCCAAAAATCACTGAAGTAAGGCCTGATGTTCCTCATGGGTCTTTGAGAACAGTAGAATGTCATCAATGCAGATCAATGCACTGTTGAGGATAGGCTCATAGATTTTCGTAATGGACTTTTGAAACAGTGATGGTGCTACCTTTAATCCAAAAGGCATCACAGTCCATTGGTACTGTGCAGTGGGAATGCAGAATGCAATCTTGTATCGTTCCGTGGGCTGAATACCCAATTGCCAAAATCCTTCTTTTAGGTCAAACTTTGAAAATATGCAAGCTTCCTTAAGAAATAGTACCTGAGTACTTATCTTGGGCAATGGAAACTTATCATCTTGCAGGAACGCATTCAGTGGCTTGTAGTCTATCACTAGACGTTTCTTTCCACGTTTCTGTTCTGAACGCTTGTTGACATAGAACGCTTGACAAGCCCAATCCGACTTTGTGGGCTCGATTAAGCCTTGCTGCAATAGTACAGCACACTCATCTTGTGCAAGCTTTAGATCATCAGGGTTCATCCCTGGATGTGTGGCTTTAGTAGGATTGATATCCTCGTTCTTCTTGAATGGCAGACGTATAAAGAAGTCTGTGTTTTTCCATAGAGGATTATCATGAGTAAACTGTGCATGAGACTCTGGACAGTAGCTCAACAGTTTATCTCGTAGTCCAGTGTAACATGTAGGAACCTGTGTCAGTTCAAACACGTTTTTAATGTCAGTGTAAGGACTTGTAAGGTTTCGATACCTGAGGCCTGTGGGTAATATCTGTAGATGTTTGGCTTTGCAGTAAACATCCATCCCAATTAAGACATCTGGGCCTGGTAGATTGCTTCCAAGTACTTTGGTCCAAATTATACACTGAGGAAAGAACCGAATGCCAATTCTGCTTCTTGTACGTAACCCAATTTTAAAAGTGTTCCCATCACCGCAAAGTGAAATATTCATCATGTGATTGCCATGCTTCTGCTGGTAGGATGTTGGGCTTTATGATCGTACGACTAGAACCTGTATCCATGAATCCAATAGCTTTAATGGGCCGATCATATTTATCCTGTTGGAAGATCTGGATCTGGACATATGGTCGTTTAACTTCTGGTATACGATCAAGTTTCAGACAATTTTGCTGCATCATCATAAGAGAATCTTCATCTGATGAAGGAGATGAATCTCGAGATTCTTCTTCCGACGTGAACCTGATAATAAAGAAATTGTGTTTCACTGTCCTCACTCGATTGTTCTTCGAGTACTTCCTCAAGGTTGTTATGAGGATGAATAGGCAACAGTTTTTCAATCTTCTCCAAGAACTTGGCATCTTTCTTGGTTGCCTTAGGACATTTGTTAGCTAAATGCTCCTTGCTTCCACAGACAAAACACCTAAGTCTCCCTTTCTGTCGATGGGACGACTTCTTGAAGAACCTCATACGTCTGTATTTGTTCATCTGGTTCTTCCTTTTAGAGTTTTGCTTCCAAGGCTGATTGCCTTCCTTCCTGTGGAACTTCTTCCTATGTCTCCTTTCATAGTAGACTTGAGATTGATGAGCTTTCTTGCTGCTATGACATTTACAAGTCTTTTTATCTTTGCACTTGATTTGGAGATAAGGCTTTTTGCAAGCTTGTTTCAGAACTGGACCTCCTTTGAGTATGTTCTTGAACAAAGTATGCTGATCACATAATTTGTCAAAAGAAGCTATAGCAAGCTGATAGATCTCACCAAGAGATATAGTAGCCATGTCACGTTGTAGAGATGCTATGGTCCTGCGATTCGGTTGTATTTCATCGGAAGGGATGAGATAAATGTATAACGTAAGTTAATATCATTCCATCCATTCGTAAGATAATACCTTTCCGTCATTCTTTGTAATGCTTCAAGATCACGCTTATCAAGAGAATAGCATTTCATCTTGAAATATTCTCGACGGATCTGCTTATCAATCAACTGAAGTCACCAATAAATTCTTTGTGAATCACACCAAGTAGTGCTCGGTTGTAGTAACTTGGACATATCAAGACGTTGATACTCACTAACACTTTGCCACCATTCTCGCAAAGTACCAAGAATCTGGATGTAAATTCGCATAAAATATCCTGGAGAGGATGATTTGGTCCGGTCATCATCGAGATCAATCCATGCACCGAACTCATGCAATCTATCTCGCCATTTCTTTGAGGTAGATCATCAAATGTAAACCAAGGTCCCAAGTAGGTTTGGTTGTGTGCGGATGAGTGAATGAGCCGCATCACCGTTGACTCTTCGAGGTGCGGGTTCGGTGCGAAAGGTTCGCATCAAAGTGGATTCAAATTTTCATTAATTTCTGGTTCAACTTCAGTATATTGAGGCATAGTCATCAGAACATTGGATAGTTTCGAAGATCAAGAAAGTTCTTCGACTAATCGATGATGGTAAAACATCTGGTTCATATGATGACTCTGAAGATGGTTGTTCTTCTGACGTGATGAGTTTTTGCTCATCTGAACAACTAGATGGTGTTGCAGATAATTCAGATATGTTTCTTCCGAATCGCTTCTATCCACATTAGAACTGGAAGATTTCGCAAGAGGTGAAGAACTAGATAGTTCGGCAGAGGCTTCAAGATTTCTAAAGTCGAGTAGCTATATACTGCTCGCTTAGCTTTATCCTTCCCAAGAGAAGTTATGGAAGGTTGAACTGGTGCTGGTGGTGGAGATTCTGGAGGAGTTTGAATCCTTAAAGGTTTTCTCCACTGTTCTTCAGTTGGTTCAAAAGGTCGATGTGAAGTAGATGCTTCATGAACCTTTGAAGAATGATCAGAATAATGATCAGACACTATATGCTTATGGACACGATCAGATGTAGGCTTTGACTTTGATCGTCGAGGTTTTTCTTGAGTAGTCTGAGGATGAACATACTGTCTAATCAAAGGGTAATTGAATTTAAAAACCTTTGAGTAGTCAGCTTTTTCTGGATACCGTTGATACGTAGGTGAGGGATATGATGGCTGTATAGTAGAGAACTCTTAAGACATAGAGCCATATATCTGCTGAGATTGAGAAGCACGCATGTCTGCTTCCATTTGTTGTACAGTCCTTTGTATCTCTTGTATCTTTCTAACTTTCAAGTTAAAATCTGGCCCAATGTGACGGGCTGCGATGTAATGCTTAAGTTCAGCATCCAAGTGTTGGATCTGAGCTTTATAAGATCGATACATCTTCTGAATCTGTTCCGCAACAGTATTGACTTGTGTATGCAGAACAGATTCTCACTGTCGATTCCATCCGACTTTGAATCTATTCTTTCGAACTTTGTTACGCTACATCGATTCAATTTTGCCGATTAAGAACTTCATCACTAGGGTTTGAGATCGTTACCTTGTGATGTAATTCTTGACGCCTCGATATAAGTGGTTAGAGATAACCCACCGTGAATCATCAAGACTCCTTGAAAGTCGAGGAAAGTTATCCTCATCCGAGAGAACCATCATGCAAGGTTGAGGAGTAGGAGTTTGAACAGGAATTGCAGCTTAGCTCGCTTGTAACATAGATCTGCACGATCCACCAGCAGATCTGTACGGATCTGACTTCTGATAAGTAGACGACCCGAGCATCTTCCTAGTAGAAGACTTTGGTCTAGATGGTACTGTGAATAGACCATTATGATCGTCTGGATCTGAATCTGTATCATGAGAAGGCAAGCACCGAGATTTGTGCTTAGATTTCTTCTTCCTTCTCCGATGATATCTAGGATCATCGTCGTCTGAGTCTGACTCTGGATTGAGACAGATCTCACAATCTGTTTCACACATTGATGGGTCGACATCCCATACAAAATGTCCACGATGATGACTTATATAGACGGGATCTCCATTAGGTTTAAAATAATGGATAGGAGGACCGTCTTTTCCTTCCGTATGTGAAAATACGGGCTGGATCTTAACACTTTCAGCCCCATGAGATAGATCTGATAGATCTGAAGGATCTATGGGCTGGATCATCAGGATAGAACCTGATGTAGATGGACCAGGCGTGTTGTCGCAAGGTCTGACGTAGATGGACTTGACTGAGCCATCTGTCAGTGTCCTCAGAATCGGAGGAGTTGTCGTATGAAAAGAATGTCTATGAGGCACGTGGAATACCTTCTGATAGTTGGTAATCCATTCTGTAGGCATGATCTTTTCAAGCTCCTGTGCTGGTAACTGCTTCGGGATCTGGAGGATAGTTGTCTGATTATTTAGAGTATCAGCAACCATGTATAATGCATCCGAAGTAGAGTTGGGAAAGTTGACGTCCAACGCATGATTACAAGGCGATAGATCATCGATGGTGAAGAGTAGCCATGATGGCCGCTTCGGATCTTGACCGCACCGATGATCCGGATCTCGAACTTGTAAACGCTCAGATAGAGTAGATCATCCAACCCGATGTTGAAATCGGTGCTATGGTCAGTATCACACTCCCTTTGTCAAGAGTTGTCAGCAAGGTACCAATCAAAACATTTTGGTACGTTGTGTAGGCAGTGTCCAAGAGAGAGATCCTGGCTGTCGCAGGTATTCCCTTTCTTCCATGTAAGGTAAGAACAAGGCGTATTGCTCCAACATGAAGATGTGTATGACCTGTTCCCCTCCAAAGAGAGATCAGCTCCTTTGGTATCTCCAGCTTTACGTATTGTTGTGCTGTTGTAGATCTGAGACCACACTGTTCCAGTTTGGAACTCTGGATCATTTCTTTAACACGAGGCCTATTAGTAGGAAGCACACTCCTAATACTTCTCGTCCATGATCGGTCACGAGAATATATGCTGTAAGGACTAAGCAAAGGTAAAGAAGACTCACAAACACGGTTTTCTACAGGCACATGAGTAATTTCAACTAGATTTTCTATTTTTGTGATAAAACACGCTTCACACTTCTAGGTAATGACGCTAAAGACAAGCTAGAAGATAAATGAACTGGATCTGAAGAATCCATCACTCTTATGCAACTCTCTTCTTTCTAATGTTCCCCTCCTTGTGGAAAAGATGCGAGGTATGTTTCCAAGGAATTCACAAGCAGTAGTGAAGACCTAATCGAGAAGTAGATATACTTCAAGGGATATCTCAGGTGTATTCTGCATTACAGAGTCTACCTGTTACCACTAACATAACTCAGTATGGGAAATTTTCCCGGACTTTGTTTTGTTCTGGCTCTGATACCACGAGTAAGCCCTATGGTCCGTTATAGGGTGACACAGGGAATTACACGGCGAAAATATGACCTTTGTCTATTAACCCTCACAAGGTTAACGCTCCTTCCTCTAAACCACTCACTGGTTGAAGACTTCGACTCACCAAAGTCGGATTGGAAGTATGTATCACTACGTAGCTGTTCCAGTTATCGTTGACTAACACCCCTTAACGCCCTCACTTGGCTACACGGGACTTACTGCAATACACCTGAGATATCCCTTGAAGTATATCTACTTCTCGATTAGGTCTTCACTACTGCTTGTGAATTCCTTGGAAACATACCTCGCATCTTTTCCACAAGGAGGGGAACATTAGAAAGAAGAGAGTTGCATAAGAGTGATGGATTCTTCAGATCCAGTTCATTTATCTTCTAGCTATTCTTTAGCGTCATTACCTAGAAGTGTGAAGCTGAATCCACTGGTACTGAACCTTTCAGACCAGAACCCGCACCTCAAGAGTCAACGGCTGATGCAGCTCATTCAGCTCATCCGCACACAACCAAACCTACTTCAGGACCTTGGTTTACATTTGATGATCTACCTCCAAATAAATGGCGAGATAGATTGCATGAGTTCGGTGCATGGATTGATCTACAGATGACCAGACCAAATCATCCTCTCCAGGATATTTTGTCTGAATTTACATCCAGATTTACTGGTACTTTGCGAGAATGGTGGCAAAGTGTTAGTGAGTATCAACGTCTTCAGTATATCCAAGTTACTACAGCTGGAGCACTACTTGGTGTGATTCACAAAGAATTTATTGGTGACTTCCAGTTGATTGATAAACAGGTCCGTCAGGAATATTTCAAGATGAAATGTTGTTCTCTTGATAAGCGTGATCTTCAGAAGCATTACAAAAGAATGACGGAAATGTATTATCTTCTGAATGGATGGAATGATATTAACTTACGTTATACATTTATCTCATCCTTTCCAGATGAAATAAAACCAGAACTGCAAAGGACCATAGCATCTCTACAACGTGACATGGCTACTATATCTCTTGGTGAGATCTATCAGCTTGCTATAGCTTCTCTTGACAAATTATGTGATCAGCATACTTTGTTCAAGAACATACTCAAAGGAGGTCCAGTTCTGAAACAAGCTTGCAAAAAGCCTTATCTCCAAATCAAGTGCAAAGATAAAAAGACTTGTAAATGTCATAGCAGCAAGAAAGCTCATCAATCTCAAGTCTACTATGAAAGGAGACATAGGAAGAAGTTCCATAGGAAGGAAGGCAATCAGCCTTGGAAGCAAAACTCTAAAAGGAAGAACCAGATGAACAAATACAGACGTATGAGGTTCTTCAAGAAGTCGTCCCATCGACAGAAAGGGAGACTTAGGTGTTTTGTCTGTGGAAGCAAGGAGCATTTAGCTAACAAATGTCCTAAGGCAACCAAGAAAGATGCCAAGTTCTTGGAGAAGATTGAAAAACTGTTGCCTATTCATCCTCATAACAACCTTGAGGAAGTACTCGAAGAACAATCGAGTGAGGACAGTGAAACACAATTTGCTATTACTGTGTCTACATCAGAAGAAGAATCCCAGGATTCATCTCCTTCATCAGATGAAGATTCTCTTATGATGATGCAGCAAAATTGTCTGAAACTTGATCGTATACCAGAAGTTAAACGACCATATGTCCAGATCCAGATCTTCCAACAGGATAAATATGATCGGCCCATTAAGGCTATTGGATTCATGGATACAGGTTCTAGTCGTACGATCATAAAGCCCAACATCCTACCAGCAGAAGCATGGCAATCACATGATGAATATTTCACTGCAGCTGATGGGAACACTTTTAAAATTGGGTTACGTACAAGAAGCAGAATTGGCATTCGCTTCTTTCCTCAGTGTACAGTTTGGACCAAAGTACTTGGAAGCAATCTACCAGGCCCAGATGTCTTAATTGGGATGGATGTTTACTGCAAAGCCAAACATCTACAGATATTACCCACAGGCCTCAGGTATCGAAACCTTACGAGTCCTTACACTGACATTAAAAACGTGTTTGAACTGACACAGGTTCCTACATGTTACACTGGACTACGAGATAAACTGTTGAGCTACTGTCCAGAGTCTCATGCACAGTTTACTCATGATAATCCTCTATGGAAAAACACAGACTTCTTTATAAGTCTGCCATTCAAGAAGAACGAGGATATCAATCCAACTAAAGCCACACATCCGAGGATGAACCACGATGATCTAAAGCTCAGACAAGATGAGTGTGTCAGATTATTACAAAGAAGGCTTAATCGAGCCCACAAAGTCGGATTGGGCTTGTCAAGCGTTCTATGTCAACAAGCGTTCAGAACAGAAACGTGGAAAGAAACGTCTAGTGATAGACTACAAGCCACTGAATGCGTTCCTGCAAGATGATAAGTTTCCATTGCCCAAGATAAGTACTCAGGTACTATTTCTTAAGGAAGCTTGCATATTTTCAAAGTTTGACCTAAAAGCAGGATTTTGGCAATTGGGTATTCAGACCACGGAACGATACAAGACTGCATTCTGCATTCCCACTGCACAGTACCAATGGACTGTGATGCCTTTTGGATTAAAAGTAGCACCATCACTGTTTCAAAAGTCCATTACGAAAATCTATGAGCCTATCCTCAACAGTGCATTGATCTACATTGATGACATTCTACTGTTCTCAAAGACCCATGAGGAACATCAGGCCTTACTTCACAGATTTTTGGACCTTATACAGCAGTATGGTATTATGCTCTCAGCATCAAAGAGTATAATTGGTACAAAGGAAATAGAATTCCTTGGGATGCAATTCAAAGATGGATTCTACCAGCCAGGCCCACATATTGCAAAAGAATTATTGCAATTTCCAGATCAAAATCTCACGGTAAAACAGATACAACAATTTCTTGGAATTGTTAATTACATTCGAGATTTTATCCCACATGTGGCAGCCTATACATCTAGCTTATCTAAGCCCTTACGTAAGAATCCACCTCTCTGGGATACAGAACAAACAAGAGCTGTTCAATATCTAAAGACTATATGTCAACATCTTTCGCCTATCAGGTTATCCAGTATTCAGACATTGACAGTTGTCAAACATCCCACTGAGAAAACTGCAACATTGGCCACACAACTACGACAACATCCACCTTTGCCACCAGATACTTTTCCTATCTATAAGTATCCCTCTTCACTTCAGAAAAATCACAAAAAGATTTGCATTTCTTTTGAGCCTTCATACATTGGTAGCATGGATAGCAACATTTTTGCTCTCACAAAGAAAGCTTTTCCACCTTTTGTTAGGCCTCCTCGTAGTGTTTCTGAAGTTGCCTCTACTGCACGTAGTAGTTTATTCTATTACTTGCATCTCTTTCTGCTTGAACATAATTCTCCAGGAAATCCTTATATGTTCAATATCAAAGCACCATACCTAAATGTGACGTCTATTCAAGACCATCTTCCTGAAAACACATTATGGTATCTTTGGGCATTATCTGCCTTATATGCCTGTGCTTTTACTGTCTCACCTCTTCATCTGTATCAGCATCTCTGTAATCCTGACCATGACAGTTCATTAATTTGGACCTTCTTAGAATGGTTCCAACCTCTCAGCCAATGGAAGAAGCAGTTCAGCATAATCATTGACTAACACCATTTATGGTCTGCTTCAGCTAGACGACACAACACTCAGTGTTTCTTTGTTGTGCATCGTCCTTACAGAGAAACTTCTACTGGAGTTCTATACACTGAACAACTTGTCCAGTTTTGGCATACTGCTTTATACTGGCCAAGACATAAAGAAAATGTGCTTAATTCTTTAAGACAACAGCTTAAGGAAATTAATCACTTTCCAACACCTCCAGAGTTAACTACCTCTATTGGACCTTTTATTGGAGAATTTATCTCTGGTGAACCAGAAGCACCAGAATTTAACATTCCTGGTTCCAATAGTCCTGAATATTCTGATTCAGGAAATGATGAAGAAAAGGTTATCTCACAAGAAGCAGGACCTTCAAAGCCTCCTGATAATACTATCTTCCAAGATGCTCAGGATCCTTACGAATATACTGAAAGCATTGACGAAGAAAAGTTAGATCAGTTCCTGCATCACCTACACATGGCAGAGTTACGTCAAATGAAAGGAAAGCGTCCTTATCTTTCTGATGATGACTCTAGTGATCCAGACTCTCCATCCAATCTACAAAGTTGGCATTCGCCAATCATTAGCTTTGGATACTTTGGATCCATTATTGTGAGAAGAAGACAGAAGACCTTACTTTACGCCTGTAAAGTAAGAAGAGACAACAACTATGATGATAGATGGGTCCCACAAGTCACTTCACCATCATGAAGATTCCATCCTATCATCTTTCTTTTTCACCTTTTTGTAAAGTTGTATCTTTAACACTGTTTGCTTTTGTTAAAGTTGTTTACTTTCGGTGCAAAGTTAGGTGAAAGTTGTAAAGTAGATTCCTTCAGGATAAGGTTAGGTCTACTTTTTCTAAAGTTGTAATAATTATGTCTCTAGGATAGTTTACGATTATGTCCTTCGCTTTGCTTATTTAAGCAAGCCTCGTCTTAGTTTGTAAGATATAGGTTTTTGTATGCATTTTTCATTTGAGTGATATATGAAAAAATGAAGAAGTTTTCTTCACAAAAATAGTGTCTCTTCTTTGAATCCCTTTCCTTGAGTGAGAAGATTGCAGAGATTAGTATGCTCTACACTTGCCTCATGAAAGGATCTTGTGTATCGTAACATCTATGATACTATAACACCGTTAGCTTCTAAATTTCCGCTGCCTTGAGTCAGAAGCAAACGGGGAATGAAGAGTAAGAGTGTGTGAGTGAAGTAGGGTTCTTAAGAGACGTGAGCAGTAAGTCCCGTGTAGCCAAGTGAGGGCGTTGAGGGGTGTTAGTCTCCGATAACTGGAACAGCTACGTAGTGATACACACTTCCAATCCAACTTTGGTGAGTCGAAGTCTTCAACCAGTGAATGGTTTAGAGGAAGGAGCGTTAACCTTGTGAGGGTTAATAGACAAAGGTCATATTTCCGCAGTGTAATTCCCTGTGTCACCCTATAACGGACCATAGGGCTTACTCGTGGTATCAGAGCCAGAACAAAACAAAGTCCGGGAAAATTTCCCATACTGAGTTATGTTAGTGGTAACAGGTAGACTCTGTAATGCAGAATACACCTGAGATATCCCTTGAAGTATATCTACTTCTCGATTAGGTCTTCACTACTGCTTGTGAATTCCTTGGAAACATACCTCGCATCTTTTCCACAAGGAGGGGAACATTAGAAAAAAGAGAGTTGCATAAGAGTGATGGATTCTTCAGATCCAGTTCATTTATCTTCTAGCTTGTCTTTAACGTCATTACCTAGAAGTGTGAAGCGTGTTTTATCACAAAAAATAGAAAATCTAGTTGAAATTACTCATGTGCCTGTAGAAAACCGTGTTTGTGAGTCTTCTTTACCTTTGCTTAGTCCTTACAGCATATATTCTCGTTACCGATCATGGACGAGAAGTATTAGGAGTGTGCTTTCTACTAATAGGCCTCGTGTTAAAGAAATCATCCAGAGTTCCAAACTGGAACAGTGTGGTCTTAGATCTACAACAGCACAACAATACGTAAAGCTGGAGATACCAAAGGAGCTGATCTCTCTTTGGAGGGAAACAGGTCATACACATCTTCATGTTGGAGCAATACGCCTTATTCTTACCTTACATGGAAGAAAGGAAATACCTGCGACAGCCAGGATCTCTCTCTTGGACACTGCCTACACAACGTACCAAAATGCTTTGATTGGTACCTTGCTGACAACTCTTGACAAAGGGAGTGTGTGAGTGAAGTAGGGTTCCTAAGAGACGTGAGCAGTAAGTCCCGTGTAGCCAAGTGAGGGCGTTGAGGGGTGTTAGTCTCCGATAACTGGAACAGCTACGTAGTGATACACACTTCCAATCCGACTTTGGTGAGTCGAAGTCTTCAACCAGTGAGTGGTTTAGAGGAAGGAGCGTTAACCTTGTGAGGGTTAATAGAAAAAGGTCATATTTCCGCCGTGTAATTCCCTGTGTCGCATTAATGGGTATTGTCCGATGGCTAATGCTTAAGTTTTAATCATTAAATGCATGTAATCCACTTTACACGTTATAGACAATTGGCAGCACATGGTTATTTGGAATGATGATAAATATAAGCATA
Organism: Erythroxylum novogranatense; assembly: GCA_029891385.1. Lineage (NCBI taxonomy): Eukaryota > Viridiplantae > Streptophyta > Magnoliopsida > Malpighiales > Erythroxylaceae > Erythroxylum > Erythroxylum novogranatense. The sequence continues at coordinate 4,444,169 of CM057228.1, read as the reverse complement.
GTTATTGTTATATCGTGTACAGTGGACAATAGGTTGCAATGTATTTTTTTTCTTTCCAGATGTGATATACGTGATTTAATTGAAAATTGGCTTTTGGTGAAAAGCTTTTGACCGTGTTATCACACATCAACAATTTTAAAATTATTATTATTATTGCTAATTGTTATCAAAATTAAAATAAAATGATATGAGCATTAATGTTATTAAAATTGTTTTAATAGCATAAAATCTTGACCTTTAAAATTATAGAGTTTATTTTGATATAATATATGATATTTTATCAAAAAGAAATTTTCCACTCAAATAGATAATAATATTTATTTTTGTTTACAAGGAATGACCTGATAACCAGGTAACTTGTAGTTCAAAGATAAATAATATTTTCTATTGCATATGATGCAGATGTGAGGAAAAATTATTTAATTTTATATTTTTGGCCTAGAAAACCTAGGGAGTATAGAATTAATTAATTTTTCCGTCACTTGGATGGATAAATTAAATTATACAAATAGGAACGACCTGACAACCAGGGGACTATTTAGTATTGAGCCTACTATAAAATTTTATATGATAAAATAGGCAATTTATCGCTCTTTAATTATGCATGAGTAACGACTTGACAACCAAGGGGCTCATTCATGGTTTAAAGATGTTATGTCATTTAGATAAAAGTCCATGTCTAATGATATATGACTTTGTTCTTATTTTTGGTATTTTCTCTTTTATTAGATTTCTCAAAATGTCTACTATATCACTGCGAAGCATTCTTGATGCTAACAAGCTAGCAGATAACAATTTTGATGATTGGTACCGCAATCTGAGAATTGTTCTCATGCACGAGAAACTTATCGATGTAATCGATAAACCCATGAAGGAAGGGCCTTGAGGGAATTGATGATGCTAATGCATTGGATGCATATTTTAAGTATCGCCCAGAGTATTTGGGCACTTTGAAAGGCAAGAAACAAGGTGGGACATTTATGAAAAATGTTTTCATGATTTGTTTAACCACTATTGATTCTACTAAATGGGTATTAGATACCGGTAGTAGCTTTAACATCTGCAATATGTTGCAGGGTTTAAGGATCACTAGGAGATTAAAGAAGGGAAAAATAAAGTTACAAGTTGGGAATGGAGCAAGTGTTGCTGCTCTAGCTGTAGGAACTATTTCTCTTGTGATGCCTACGGGAAAGACTCTATTATTGGAAGATTGTTACTATGTTCCTAAGTTTGTTTCGAACATTGTTTCCATATCGTCATTAGACAAACGTGGATTTCATACAATCTTTAAGAATAACCAATGTAATATATTTCATGGTGATGAATTATATGTCAATGGTTATTTACAATATGGTCTTTATGTCTTACCTGAAATAGTTGTTTGTCCAATTATGAATGTTTCTGGTCATAAAAGGAAGAGAGATAATCAATCAAATCAAACTTACCTTTGGCATTGTAGACTTGGTCATATTGGTGAGAAAAGAGTAAACAAGTTACACAAGGAAGGATGTCTTGGTCAATATGATTATAAATCATATGAAACTTGTGAATCTTGTCTCAAAGGCAAAATGACCAAATCTCCTTTTACTGGAACTGGAGAGAGAGCTAGTGAACTTTTAGGACTCATACATACTGATGTATGTGGGCCGATGAAAGTTCAAGCTAAAGGTGGATATTCTTATTTTATCACCTTCACTGATGATATGTCAAGATATGAATTTGTGTATCTTATGAAACACAAGTCTGAATCATTTGAAATGTTCAAAAGATTTCGTAGTGAAGTTGAAAAGCAAACTGGTAAGAGTATAAAGGCACTAAGATCTGACCGTGGCGGTGAGTATCTTAGTGATGATTTTGTTGATTATCTAAGGCGATTTGGAATCTTGTCTCAGTGGACTTCTCCAGGCACACCACAACACAATGGTGTTTCCGAAAGGAGAAATCGAACCTTATTGGATATGGTGAGATCCATGATGGGGTTCACTGATCTTCCTATCTTCCTATGGGGATATGCTTTAGAAGCCGCTGCATATTTATTAAACAAAGTTCCCACTAAAGCAGTCACTAAAACTCCATATGAGATATGGAAAGGACGTAAGCCTAACCTAAAACATTAAAAGTTTGGGGTTGTCCAGCATATGTCAAGAGATTGCAGCCAGATAAGCTTGAAGCTAGATCTGACAAGTGTAGATTTGTTGGTTATCCCAAGGAGACTATGGGATACTATTTCTATCACTCTTCTGAACACAAAGTGTTTGTGGCTAGAAATGCAACCTTTTTAGAAAGGGAGTTCCTTAATGAAGGAAGTCATGGTGTAGAAATAAATCTTGATGAAATTCAAGATTCTGATGAATCAACACAAGCTCAAGAGCATCAGATGCATGTTGAGCAACCTTTTCTTGATGTCTTGAAATTAACACATAAGGTACCAGCCTCAACCGTTGAGGTAAGTGGACTGGTTAATGAACCTGTCCAAGAACCTGTGCAACATCAAGATCAAGTAGAGGAAGAACCTATTGTACATGAGCTTTTTAGAAGGTCTACTAGGGATCGTCGTGCACCAGATAGATTAAACTTAATGGTGCAAGGTGACGAAGATAATCATATTGATGATGACCCTAAGACTTATGAAGAGGCTATGGCAAGTCTAGATTGTGAGAAGTGGTTTAAGGCCATGGAATCAGAATTAGAATCCATGAGAATCAACAAAGTATGGACTTTGGTCAATCCCTCAAAGGATATAAAACTCATAGGATGTAAATGGGTATTTAAGAAAAAAAATGGAGCGGGCGGGAATGTTGAAACCTATAAAGCCCGTCTTGTTGCCAAGGGATATAATCAAAAGGAAGGTATTGATTATGATGAAACTTTTTCCCCTGTGGCAATGCTCAAATCTATTCGGATTCTACTTGCTATAACTGCATATTATGATTATGAGATATGACAAATGGACGTGAAAACAGCTTTTCTTAACGGAGAGTTCAAGGAAGATGTCTATATGATTCAACCTGAAGGTTTCACGTTGCCATCTGCTCCTAATAAAATATGTAAGCTACAAAGATCCATTTATAAATTAAAGCAAGCTTCACGAAGTTGGAATATTCGCTTCAATATAATAATCGCAAAGTTCGACTTTGTTAGATGCAACGAAGAGCCATGTGTGTACAAGAAGGTTAGTGGGAGCGTAGTTATTTTCCTAGTGCTGTATGTAGATGACATATTGCTAATAGGAAATGATGTACCAACCATGCAAAAGAAAAAGATTTGGTTATCTGAACAGTTCTCTATGAAGGATTTGGGAGAAGCAGCTTACATTCTTGGAATCAAGATCTATAGAGATAGATCAAGAAAGTTGCTAGGACTTTCCCAATCCATGTACATTGATACTATTTTAAAAAGGTATCACATGGAAAATTCCAAAAAAGGTTATCTACCAATCGATACTGGAATTTCTCTTAGTAGGGAGGATTGTCCTAAAACCCTAGAAGAAAGAGAACGCATGAGTAGGGTCCCATATGCCAACGCAGTGGGAGCTATCATGTATACCATGACATGTACAAGACCTGATGTGGCCTACGCGCTAGGAGTAGCAAGTAGGTATCAAGGTAACCCAGGTGAGGAACATTGGAAAGTGGTTAAAACTATCCTTAAGTACTTAAGAAGAACTAAGGACCAATTCCTCATATATGGAGATTGTGAATTAAAGCTAATAGGCTACACTGATGCTAGTTTTACATCAGATAAGGATGATAGCAAATCTACCTCTGGTTATATTTTCACCTTGAATAGAGGAGCAGTGAGTTGGAAAAGTTCCAAGCAAGCTACTGTAGCTAATTCGATTCATTGAAGCGTAATACATAGTGCGTATGTGAAGCAGCTAAGGAAGCTGTTTGGATGAAAAAGTTCTTAACTGAACTTGGTGTGGTTCCTTCAATAAAGGAAGTTGTTCCTTTATTGTGTGACAATACTGGTGCTATTGCACAAGCTAAGGAACCAAGGTCACATCAAAGATTCAAACATGTTCTACGGAAGTATCATTTGATTCGAGAAATTATTGAGCGTGAGGACGTTCAAATTCACAAGGTTGAAGGAAAGGAGAATGCTGCAGATCCCTTCACTAAGGCGCTTGGATCAAAGGAGTTTGATAAGCACAAGTGGAAGATAGGATTGAAGTTCATGAGTGATTAGGTCTAGGTCAAGTGGGAGATTGTTGGAATTATGCCCATGACCCAACCATTATGTAATAGATTGAACAATTTATTATGTTATTATTAATTTTGATTAATAATATGGCAAATGATTTTATTATCATATTACGTTTATTGTTTATTATTGTAATATGATAAGTCCTTGATTAAATTTATACACTTGCCATCATAATGGAGATTATGATCATGAGAGTCAAGTCTTGACGGTTTAATCTAAAAATGTTCTTGATCATAGGATCATCAAATAAGGATTTTAATGATCCGGTTAGATCAATATATATGTAATAGTATCTAATGGATAGATATTAGTAGATCTCATTTACTAAGTTACATATATAGATGATGCATATGAAGATATGATCATTGAACTGACCAAACCGAGAATTCTCAATGGTTAATATTACCTATGAATTGTCAAGTGGGATATTCTCATAAGGATTTAAATGTATATTTTTTCATTTGACCTGAGATCATCATAGTAATCAATAGGTTACTTATTATGTTTTGATGTCGGACACCTAGTGTATAAAAAATGCTAGTTGAATGATCATTGGATATAATTAAGTACCTATCTGATTAGTGATGAGTCAAGAAGGAATCCATCAACTCTAGGTAATGAGTTTGAACTCTATGTTGTCATTGATCATAATGATTGTTTCAAGACCTTGGCCAGGGCAATTGAATGAGTAAGGAAAAGGAGTTTTCTAAGTCATTCACCAATCATTAATGATCGACATGTAACATAGTTGGTTATCTAATAAGGTTTGACAGTTAAACCATACCTTAGGATAATCCGGAGTTGTAATGATGGAAGGTAATTATACATTATCCTTAACCAGGTTTCATCTTTGTAAAGTTGTTACTTCACGCTATCCGGTCGTTGAGGAGTGTTGCTAGACGCCAACCTTGATTAGTAATTAATTAGATTAATTACTACCGGTTTAGTGATGAACCTATGTGATCACACACTTATGAGTGTAATATTTTTCGTTTATAATTATTTAATTTATTATGAGATAATTTATTAAATAATCTATATGATGTATTATTATATTTTTGCTAGCACAGAAAATATATTTAATATTGGAAATTCTCTTGTACAAAATAACTGAATAAAATAAAATAGTTTTATTTTATTTCAATTTAAAATAATAATAAAATAAAATAGTTTTATTTTATTTTATTTTATAAATACTAATTATTAAGAAAAAGAACGTTATACATAAAGGTTGTAATGGTTACAATAAGGTTTGGTTTTTTTTTTAAAGCAAACAATGTAACGTTTTATGTATAACGTGCATGAAAAACAGAAGAGAAAAATCACAGAGTTGGTTTTTCGGTTTTTGTGCGGTGAGATACAAAGTAAGATACATAGAATAACTCCTATATATGCTTTCAGTTTCCTTTGTTTTAAAAAGAGAAGTACGAGGAAAAGAAAAGAGTATACAGAGGAGTGCGGGTTCTTTAGAAAACAGTGGAGAGAAAAACATTGATTTTGTTTTTGTTATTGTTTACGACAATAAAATCAAAGACAAGAGAAAATAGACTATTGAAGAAACGTTCTTCAAATTATCCATAGCCATATCAAGTGTTGAAAGCGGGACATATTTTTCGGTGTGGAGTACATAGAGGCTTCGTGTTTTCGAAATTCCGTATCGAATAATCGTCACTTTCCTGGTATTTATTCATCTGTCTGTTCTGATTTTGAGTATGATTATTAAATGCAATAGATCAATATGTGATTGCAATTTTAATTTTCGCTGGTATTGCGATCTTTCACAAACAACCATGTTTATATTTATGCAGAAGAGATCTCTACAACCATGCCCATATCAATGCCCACAATCATGCCCATACCAATGCCTACATTGATTACGATATTTTGAATCAACGGGGAATGTTGGAAAACTGATTCAAAATATCTTAGATTTAGTTAGGATAAATATCTTTTCTTTATGTTTGAATAAGTCTAAATTTAGTTGTTTTTGTTCCTAGTCTTTAGGTCATTATCTAGTCCATTATCTAGTCCATAGGAAGATATTTTGTTGAGTTTGTTAAATCTAAAGTGCCTATAAATAGCACTACTTTTATTGAATAAATATACATCTCTTGCAATGTCTTATTTCGTCCTCTATTATTCATGAGTTTCCTTTTTATATTTCTTCTCTCCTCTGCTAAAAACACAATCATGTAAGTGACTGCATAAGTTGCAGAAAATTTTATTTTATAATATTAAAAGAGAAAAATATGTAAGTTTTGTAGAAAATGCAGCCACAAAGTTCAAAAGTGAGTAAAATTAGAGATGACAAAGAGTGTTAGATTCTCATTTTGATTATTTTGGAAATTAGTTTAAATAAGTGTTTATTGTAACATTAACTTCGGTTTTAATCTTAAAACTTTGCGAGACAATTTGTTGTTGAAGTTGAATGATCAACTTTTTTTGAAAATCCTTATTGAGTTTGGTTAATTTACTTGTCAGTTTGTCTTGTAATTTTTCTCTCTACATTGGACAATTTTTTTCGTAAATTTTAGCGTTTGTTTCATCATTTAAAATTTCTTATTTTCGTATTAGTTTGCTACCGCAACATAAAGATTTTTTCTAGTGGGTGATTTTTGATTGATCTTTTAGAGAGTTGTGTTGTTTGTCTCCCAACAAAAGTTAATATAATTTTCCTTTTAGCCTTTGTAAACTTAAAAATATGATGCCAAGAAATTTATTAGTCTTGTAAATTTATATGTATGATTAGGTCCTGTTCATATACCAATACATTACCCTGGAATTGTATTTGTTATTTTTTAATGGACATTAAATAATTTATAAATTATATTTTAAACTTAATTCAACAATCCTTTATTGGATTTCCTTAATATCTTTTATCTTAATCAAATTTGATTTTTTATTTGTAATTTTATAAAACTCGTAATTAATAATTATTCAATTAAAAATCACTAACATTCTTTTCCTTACACAAATATTAATTACATCATTTGTGCGTTAAACTCAAACTTTACGCGAACTAACAAATCTTCTAAAAGAGAAAACACTTACAAAACATGAGATATGTTGTTTATAATCACAACGACTAGGTGTTCATGATAGTAAGTAACTCAATTCGTTCATAAATAACTCGAACTCGAATATCATCGAGTTCAGAATTTCACGAACTCGAACTCGAACTCGAACTCGAACCTAAAGAACCTATAGGATCAGTTAACCTATTTTCAGATTTGGTTCTCAGGATAACCAGAACATATTCATATCAATATATATGACAAAAAATTATAAAAATAATTGGTGAAAATAAATACAAATTATTCATAAAAGTATACATATAAAATCCATCAAAGATTAATCTAATATGTTAAATCCAAGAAAAGTAAAAATAAGTTAAACAATGTCTTATAAAAGATTCATACTAGAAAAAAAGATAAATTATTAATCAATTATTTTTGAATAGGATGGTAGGATGGTAGTTTTAGAGATAAGAGGATGAGAAGTGACTATAGGATGAAAGATTGAACGTTATTTTTTTCTTTTTTGAATAAATAGAATGACCTTTAATTTTCTTTTGTTTTTATCGAGGGAAAAACCTTTCAACTTCAATAGCTGATATTTGATAAAAGATCAATTGTGATTCAAGCGATCTTAACCATAAATTTATATGGTTTATATTAAGAACGCTGGATTGAATTACCTTTTTAGAAGAACTAAATTTACAAGTAATCTTAATAATTTTATAAATTATTCATATAAGAACAAACGACAATGCTATTTTCAATTTAAATATTAAAATGATAGCTATTCATTATATTAACAAAATTGAACACAAAACCTTACGTAAGGTTTTTATGATAATGTTTCGTTTCTTAGTAAACTTTCAATCGAACTCTATTACTTTCCAATCGAAGTGCTTAGATAAATAAAATTATGTTTGTATTTGTACAAGACAATATTATTATATACTTATTATTTATTAGCAACTATATTATATATTTTAAGAAACAATATTACTTGCTTGTTTAATATTTATAATATCTCATAAATATCTAAGCTAATATATGTGCCTTAAAAACTAAAATTATAGGATTTTTACAAATGTGTTTTATACTTATTAATTTCTTTAATTAATCTCTAAATGATTATATTATTTTAGTTAATTACGTTTCTCTATTAATAGTTTAATACTTGATCAATAATTTTGACACTTATTAATCACTATGTAAAGTAGAAATATTAAGCGTTATGCATTAGTTGTTACTTATAATAACAATGTTCAAGATTAACGTTTAATAACATAGAATTAAAGTAGTTTTTTTCTTTTCTTCTTTTTTACTCAATAATTAATATAATAAATACTAGTGAATTTATTATTATTAATATCCTCTTAAATTATATCTAAATATATGATAGATTTTTTGGATATTTCAGGTTCAGGTTTAAACCTAAAACTGCAAGTTAGAAATCTAAATCTGAACCATGAACCTAATTTTTCAGGTTTGGTTCGAACCGAATCTAAACTCAGGTTTGGTTAACCTTGTTTACAGGTTCGGTTCATATGGTTCAGGTCCGGGTTACAGATTCGCGGGTTTTCTTGAACACCCCTAACAACGACAACATGCGAAGAAAAACTCTGCTCTTCCTAAGAGCCTGAAAAGATACACTTTGTGGTCAACGAATACTTAAACTGCTCCTAGGAGCCCTCAACTCAAACTTCTCGTGATTAGCAGAAGTTAATGATAAGATCATCAAGCATGACGTTTATGGTTCATGCTTTCTTAGGTACGGTCAATTGTATAACAAATATAAATCTTTTTCGAAATTAGGACTCTATGTTTCAATTATTACACTTGTTGTTTAAATTCTCCTTAAAAATGTAAAGGATATGCAAAGACTAGATTAGATCACAAACTCAAAATTTTTCATAAAATAGAACAAGTTAACTCATACTATACATATAACCTAAATACATCTTCCTTTCTAAAATGATATCAATTGAAGTAACAGCTTTAACCCATTCAAGTATCCTGGTTCTGCACAATTGCACATTGCTCAGATCTAATTTTGAATCAGGATGAGATAAGCTGAATCGGGTTCGGACTGTTTTGTCGTCCCTAATCACAGCTTCATGACTCTGCCTTCTATTCATTTCCATGCTTGATTTTTGGTCATCTACTAGATGTGGTGGTGGCTGTTCCAAGCCATCGACCTCGCATAGCTCAAACTCAATGCCGGATTCTGCGTAATCAACTCCAGCCATTGCCAATGCTTCAATAGACATTTTGATGATTAGATAGTGTGCTCAAGAGGCTGTTAGTTGAGCTCAACTAGAGTGAGGGATAGTGACTTATTTATATGCAAGCCCTCCTCTTTCAGCTTTCAGTTTCATTAGTTAAAACTGAGTTAGGGGCGGATCTACAATGGTTTGCCCCCACTGCCTCCAATAAATCTTTTATAAAAAAATTATTATTTTAAGTTTTGTCTTTATAAAAAAAATAAAATTTTACTTTTATTAAAATTTTGTCTCATTAAAAATAAAATTTTGTCCTTAAAAATTTTTTACTCCCACTTAAAAAAATTTCTGAATTCACCCATGCACGATATACTACATGCAAAAGGTTTTGATTCTTTATTTCACGTGATAACCGAGGCCAAAATAATTACTGCATATTAACAAATAAAATGTTGTTTAAAGCAAAGATCTCAAAACTTCCGGTTAAACAGTAAAATATTGAATCATTCAATTTTTCAGTTAGTTGGATATAAAATTACTTTAGAATTTGGAAATGTTATTTAAATTGAAGCTATCCCTTATTTTAAATCGTTAATTTGTTAAATAATTTATACAAAATACATAATTGATAAATTATTATATATACCTAATAATTTTCTAACGTACACAGAAATAATAGCAATCTTAGGTTTCACCAATATAAAATTAATATTTGCGAAAATATGAATATAATTATAATTAATTTTATATTCACTATTTAAAATAGGTTCATCAACAATACATTTCTTTTGATGATAAGCTTTTACAAGGTAACATCCAATACATTTTTAGTCTTGTGTCCTAATTACTATGTTTCAAGATCAAGTCAGAATTGGTCAACTGTCCTTCGCACAGAAACAGCATAACCAACTTGAGACTTTGATCCTTGTCAAACACGAGGGTGGTGTGCATTGCATGAGCTAAAAGTGAGAAATCAGACGACATGTTCGTCAGTGCATACGTAACAGAAGCTAGTTGAACGCTCGTCGGAAGCTTTGCATATTGTACATGTCCTCACTCCCCAACCTTCATGTGATCAGAAATGGGTTTCCTGCTCTAAATTTTTTATGATTAAACTGACCAAATCAATTAAAAATTTTAACTATTGATATTTTCAAGTCCATGTCACGAGACACATATACGTCTTCCTCTTCAAATACAATGTACTAGGAAAGAATCTCCAATGAACCGTGGAAATTCCATCACTTCTGGTTTGATTAATCCAGAGCTTCTAATCATATTGACAAGAAAAGCAAGTTCTCATTTGATATATCGTCGCGTGTGAAAAGCATACGAATAACCTTCACCTTTCTTGATCTGTATATGTTCGAGTCTTTGAGACATGAATGATGGGATCATATGTCATGTTTTGATTATGATATTCTTATTATATTTTATTAAATCTCATTCACACATTTGTGTAAATCTTATATAAATATATTAATAAGATTTAATAAAACAAAGTAATTGAAACATAAAATTTGATGTGTGAATGATTAGTCTCATTTTTCCTACCTGCTCTTAATTATCCTACTGGCTTTCACTTTCATTAACCATATAAATTGCATTGAAGAGTTTGAGACATAATCCCATCTACTCAAATTGTTTTTTTCTTGATTATAAGTGTAATATGGGTAATGATTTCAATTATTTTTTATAAATAAGTTCCACCACATTTTAAAATTGTATTAAATCTCAACTTCTTTTTCATTTTAATTTTGGTACATGAGTTTGACTTAAGTCAAGTCAAGTTCATCGTTGTAAGAACCTCAAACTTTTGACCATCTTCCATGAAAGAGCCCTAGGGTATAGTAGTTTCTAAAAAATCTTCGATTTATTGCAATTGTTTCTAATACAATCAAAAACTAGAAAAATTAAACACATAAATATAAATCAACACCGAAATTTGATAACACAATTCAACATATCTTGCTTACGTTTGCGAGACCCTCACTCAGCTAATTTTTTCACTATCGACAATAGTTATATATAATACTTTATTAAGCCAACACTACTTAACTCTTGATATTATCTCTCATCTTCATAATCATAAAATAATTTCATATTCAATAGTACAACCGTCTTGTATTAACTTCAACAGAGGATTTTCTCAAACAATGTTTAATAATAACGAAACAAAATAAATAACTTAAATGATGAAAGCAATTCCCCTAAATATGTCACTTCATGAATGAAAGAACGAAAAGTTGTTAACTAAGAAATCTACTACGAATCTTTGATATAGTCGCTGAAACATCCCACGTATAACTGTCACAAAATGTCTCAAATCAACAAACGTTTCATCACCGAAATATTAACTCAATAGAGCTGCAACAACCAAGACAACTACTGAAGTTTTCCGCATCAAACCAACAAAAAAACAACAGTTACAAAATCACAAAAACTTCTGAAATTTTCGCACATCAATACCAATAACGATAGCCATAAAATTACCAAGACTGCTAGAAGTTTTCTACACAAAAACTACTATCGATGACAATAAGAAGCTCAACAAAATCACACAAACACCATAAAAAGCCAGCTGAAACTCACGAATTTACTTAGCTAAACCACGCAAAGATAAAAATAAGAACACAATTGCATTAAAACTTCATCAACGACAACCAACTAACGAAAACACATAGTTATCAAAGCACCTCAATACAATATGTCACCTTCAGCCCGCTCATGTAAAACTCCAATAAAAACAACTGCAGATATTTCCAATAAAAGATTGCAACACACACATTAATATCTTCACCCAATTAATTAATATATATAAACTGCAGCACTAAGATAGAATTGAGCATTAACGTGAAGTTAGGCCAACAGCCCAAAACACAACACCCAGGTGTGAATCACTCACAAAAAACCCACGCATAACACAACAACAATGGTCGCAAAGATTATGCTACCAACCAAGAACAATGCAACAAAGAAGTCATCCATGCCCAATCTGTAGCTTCTTTTCAATGTACTACATTCCATACCAACATAATTCACACATAAAACCAGGTAATCTTTAGCAATCTCACAATGTTGTCCAAATTCATAACAACATCATTCATACATTATTCTTTTCAAAATGGACTTCTTTCAAATGTAAAATAACGTCATCCACATATTATCCTTTTTAAAATGGACCTTTTTTATACTTAAACAATTATCAAAAAATTCAATTCAAATAATAAGTACCATTTTGTTACACCTCATCTAAATTTAAATTTTAAGACTTTCATTATTTTGAAGATCCGATAATTAAAAATGTCGAAATTAAACAATAAGATATATAATAAATATCTTAACATTCCATCTGCACTTCTCGCTTATTTCATCTTCTTCAGGTGTAATCTGAGGTCGATCTGATCATCAGCTTCTAAAGGGTGGCGTGGAAAGCTGAAATAAGTGGCTAGAAACCTGTGTTTCTCATCCATTGTAACTTCGTTTTCTGCTATCAAATGAGGCGGAGGTGATGAATCTAAGTTCTCGCATTCCCATTTCTCGATTTCCATTCCGCACTCAAGATAATCTGCGCCTGCCATTGCCAATGCTTCCATTGAAGTCGCCATTAACTTATGTATGCAAACTAAACAAGTATATTCCAAGTTCTTCTTTCTGCATGTGATGTTGTTGCTGATTTTCTGATGCATAAACGTTAATTCTCTGAGAATGACCTTAGTTCTATTTATAGAAATCACTAGCGCCTGACAAGTTTGATCAAAGGAAGAGGTGGACTACGTACTTTTCTTCTCAAAGGATCACGGGTTAGATTATAACATTTATGCAGAACAAAAAAAAAAAAAACTAAAGTGCTAGTCTTGTGACCAACTTAACAAAAAGGTTTCATCTAATGCTCCGTATCTTGAATTCCTTTTCGAATTCATGAAGTAGGCTAATTTGGTACGAACATATAGAATGCAGCACGAGGGCTAGCTTGGTGTGAACATATGAAGTCAATGAAATGATCACAAGAACATTTTGATTTTTTTTGGATTGCGGTTCAAAGATTGTCAGCTCTCGACCATTTATGACCTTTGACAGAATGAAAGGTGTAACGGGAATGGCCTCTCCACCACATTTGCTCGTCGTCGACGAATAAGATTAATTAAAATATTAATCGCACATTAGCTTGAAATTTATCATTTTAAAGAAGTTGTGCTTGCTTATTATTTATTTTATAAATTTATATATTTTTTAAAAATTAGATAATTAATAGCGAATAAATTGGCACTTGAAATGTTATCATTGGCTTCAAATTTCTCGTGAACAAGATCTTAATAATTGATTTTTTATTTTGTGGATATAAATATAAACCTCAAATATATGAAAAGTATATTATACGAATGACACCAGCATGTGAACTTGATAAACTTTTATGTCATCCAATTCTCTTGATTTTGACTAGCACATAACTCAAATTATGTTACTGGACTAATAGTCTTCATCCAAAAAATTATAATTAAAAATAATAACCTAATTAAATTTGGATTAATTTTGTCAGGTGAGTCAATGCATATGTCTTAAAATTTCAGGCTTAAGACCATTGGGTACTTTTTTCTTTGATTCGTCATAATCAGCGTTTTAAAAATCGGACCAGACTGATTGTTTCGACCAAAAAGAATCTGAACCAATTAATGGTCCGATTTGGTTTTAATTAAAAACCTATCAGTCTGGTTTGTCGGAGGATTGGGTGGTTTTCATGGAACCGGCTAGACCGGTTCAGCGAGGTCAAAATGCCTAATCTATCATCTCCCCATTTTGTCTCGCCAGTCGCCTCTCTTCTCTCCCTTCCCGACCTCGATTCTCTCACTTCGTTGCTCTTCATTAGAATTTACTATGGATTTGTTTTGTGTTTGGCATGATTATTCAGGATACTTGTTCGACGATGGATCACCCAGACGTAGAAAGCGGGGTGGTGATATGTCTATCTTTAAAGACTTTGCTCGAGATTGCCTTCACTTTGAGCCAAAACTAGTCAAGCAAACAGAGAAGCTTAATAGGTCAAAGAACCCGAGTGACTCTAATGTGGAGAAGTACTTAGGTTTGAGAATCAATGAACCTTAGCTTGATAAACGCTTTGTTCACTGTTAGGTTATGGGGATGTTCACAAATTTTTTTCTATTTGTTTTACTTTTTGCTAATGAAATATGGGTTTTTTTGTGTCAGTTCACGAACTGTTCCCTGTTTATGATATTAGGTCTAAAAGTACAAAATTATGCCAGTGATTCAATCTTACATCTGTCGATTTTCCCTATTGAAATATCCTTTAAAGCTCAATACTCCATAATTGATCTTTTCTTTTCAAATTTCTTGTACTTTTTTCCAAGAATCAATTGGTTTCTCCTACAAAGCTTAGTGAGCGTTTCTCAAACATTCGTTTTGTTCGTTTACCATCTATGAAGTAATCTTTTAATGTGGAGAAGTACTCATGTTTGAGAATAAGGTAACCTTAGCTTCATAAACGTTTTGTTCACTGTTAAGTTATGGGGTTGTTCACAGATTTGCTTATGTAACGAAATGTTCCCTATTTATGATATTAGGTTTGGAAGTACAAAATTATGCCAGTGATTCAATCTTACGGCTACTAATTTTCCTTACTGAAGTATCCTTTAAAGCTCAATACTCCATAGTTGATCTTTTCATTTCAAATTTCTTGTATTTTTGTCTAAGAATCAATTGGTTGACATCCATTTTGTTCATTTACCATCTATGAGGAAATCTTTTAACTATTTCCATCTTTATTTTCATGGTTACTTATGGGACACTGATTTTTTCAGTTAATTCACTTGCTTATATGGATTGAGTGTGTCTTGACATGAGTTTTATGAGCTTCTATCCAACATATAATCACAATGAGGCTTGTTTGGTTCTTTGCCTAGAAATTTATTGGTGGGAAACACTCTTTCGGGATGTTGGGCAACTGTTGGAGTGTTGATTGAGAAGGGGCATCCAATTACTAGTTCTGTTAGCAAAAGCTATTGCATTCGGAAACTTGGTTGTTTAGTTGAAAAATACTATTTCTGTTTTCTTGTTTGGAGATGCTTATCAACAAAACTGCAAAGAGCACGTTGGAACAGTTTTTGCCCTATTGAATACCATTTTTTGGTTTTGGATGTTTAGATGAAAATACTATTTTCGTTTTCTTGTTTGGAGATACTTATCAATAGAACTTTAAAGAGCACGTTGGAACACTTTTTGCACTAATCAATTGTACCGTAGGTAAGGATAATTTGGTAGTGATAAGTTTTGTAACATTTAGAACTCTAATTCATATCAATTTTTATAATATTTAGAACTCTATTCTATATCAATTTCTGGTTTTGATAGTCGAGTTATATATACTCTTTCAATTATTCAATTTGTTGATTTAAAGCACCAAAATTAAAAACTAGCAATATTTCAACTAAACTATTTAAAATGGAGCAAAGTTTAATAAATGAGTAATATCTATTGGTCTTTTGTGTATCCATTATGTTGCAGTTCGTCTTCTTTATTACAATTGATAATAAGAATTATTTATGTTGTATACTTTTTTCCTAACAATAGTATACCCAAATATTTTAAATACTTTTTAGGTTAAATCATAATGAGAATATGAAACCATCCTCTACTTGTGGTAAGTCCGATCTAGTATGGAATTATTTTTTCTTCTCAAGCATTTAATAAGAATATCTAATATAATTGTATGTTTTGCAGTATAATATTTAAAGGGGGATAAATTTTTAGAATGAAAGAACATCTTGCTGGTGTTAACGGTAATATTGCTTCTTGCAAAAAAGTTTCATTTGATGTACGTGATATGATTGGAAAATATTTGCAGCAACAAGTAAAAAGAAAAAAGTAAAATAAAGAGGCTCATGATATATCTTTTGAAGATGATGAAACACCACAAGTATTAGATAAAGGAAAAAGAAAAGTTACTATTGATATAGATTCTTATTTTTCTCCAAAAACTATTCCTAGTTCTCAATCTAGTCTAAAAAATTTTATGGTTGATAAGGATGTTATTTTACGATGTAATGAGCATTGGCTAGATGTATCTATCATTCATGTATTCCTTTAAATGCTTTAAATTCACCATATTTTTAAGAAACAATTGATGCTACAACATTAATAGGTCCAGGATTTAAAGTACCATCTTATAAATATGAGTTGAGTGTGCCTTTACTTCAAGATTTAAACAGGAAATATCAGTTAATTGTGGATACATATAAATCTAGTTGAGAATCAACATGATACACTATTATGGCAGATGACTGAACTGATCAAAGACAAAGAACCTTGATTAATTTATTGGTTTATTGTAATATTAGAACAACTTTTATCAAATCTGTTGATGCTTCTGACATAGTAAAAAGTGCTAATGTTTTATCTAAATTATTCTCTGAACACTACAAGAAATCAGTGTTTTGTCGACGGACATTTCTGTCGGTAAACACGAGATATCCGTCGGTGAAATTAATCACCGACAGAATTTGGTGGAGCAAAATTTGGTCGGTGAACTGCCCGAAGCTAAAAATACCGACGGAAATTTTCCGTCGCAATGTTACGATGGAATTACCGACCGAAATATTATTGTCGGTATTTATTTAACGACGGAATGGTAAGTACAATTCCATCGGAGAAATATTGCTACGATCATTCAGTCCGTCAGTGATGCGAAGTTATCTTCAACGACATTTTCCGACGGTATGTAACTATGGTAACTTTTCCGACGGATAATTGACCGTCGGTAATGAATGATCATTTTTTTCTTTTTGTTTTTATAATAATGATTATATTATATATTCACTTTATTAATTTGTGTTACGTTAGAATAATGAATAATGAGAAAATTAAGAATTAATAAAATATAAAAAGAGATTAATTTAATTATTAAAAAATAAGAAATAACAAATCTCTTATGTTTTTTTAATTGAAAACACATGACAATGTTATGGTAATTATTGTCGTAATGATCATGGTTGCTTTGAACTGTTTCCCCCCCCCCCCTCTTTAACATTTCCATCTCCTGCCTAAGCTTAGTCATCTCCTCCGCATGCTGTTTGTCCTTGGTCATCTGCTCCATCTCCGCTCTCATCTTAGTCAGCCGCTCCATCTCCTCTCTCATCTTAGCTGCTTGCTCCATTTGCTCCAGCGACTCTTTGATCTTTGAAACTTGCTGCAGCTCTGCTCTCAGTTTTTCTGTCATCTGCAGATTAATCTCCTCCCTCACCTTAGCTATGTACTATATATGCCGATGATGTTGAATAACCAGCTGCTCGTTTTGATTAGCTATCTGTTCTCTTAATGAGTCCACTGTGGCCCGGAGCTCCGATACATCATGAGATTGAGATGGCCGAGCAGATGCCGCTGTACTAGAAAGAGAAGAGCGCGAATAACAAGTGTTTGCATATGAGCCCAGGCCGAATATTCTTCCACGACGGTCCCAACTACCCACGACATCAAGATATGTCTGAGTCTCGTCCACAGGTTGTTCCTCCTGAGATTGTCGCTGGATATTTTCTTGTATTTGATCCTATTAGGAAACAATCTTTACATTAGTAAATAAGGTATAATTGTTAAGAAATTATTAAAATATGTTAATTTCACTGACATTCACTTCTCTACATCGACTGTTGATGAAGGTGACACCATCATATTTCTTCGTGTGGATGTGCACAAATACCTGCATAGGTGTAGGCGTCGTGCCCAATGCCTTTTCCTAGACGTATAACTTAAATTGTTAGATGTTAACTAGTATTTAAAAAAATTTCGCCAGAGTTTCCTCTGTATATATGATATTTGCCCCCTGTTCAACAATGAAAATAACTTCACACAGCCATATGGCACCAGATATTTATATCATAATCACATTCAATAGAGCAAAGCACGATATATGGAAAATTGACATGAGAAATTAGATACTTACTAGTCTATGTGCATGCTCGTTGTGGGTAATTGATCCTCCCATATGCGCTGCAAGACTCGGGGCCCCCGGCCCTCCACGTC
The DNA here is from genome assembly GCA_029891385.1 of Erythroxylum novogranatense. NCBI lineage: Eukaryota > Viridiplantae > Streptophyta > Magnoliopsida > Malpighiales > Erythroxylaceae > Erythroxylum > Erythroxylum novogranatense. The sequence continues at coordinate 4,425,700 of CM057228.1, read as the reverse complement.
TGTTGGCCGAATTACGCTCAGATATGGACATCGTCGCAGGTGATGTCCAATATTCAGTCCAATGACTCCAAATTTCATCCGAAATATAACGCGGGCTTGTACCAACCTTGCGTATTTGATTAATTAAGTCGCGATTACGTATGCGAGCTTTCTTTTCCCATTGTTTATACATGATGGCGTCGAAACGAAAATCCCAGTAAATTTCTTTCTGAAATAAGATGAGTAAGAATAACAAAAAGTTAAAATATTGTATGAACATTATGAATATAAAGCAATGTAACAAGAAAATAACTATGATTTTTACCTCAAACTCTTGAAAGTATAATTGCTTTGTGGTGTCAGCTAAATTTTTCCACACATAACCCTCTGGTTCAATTCTTTGCTTGAACGAGGAAGTCATATTTCTTGAAATTGGTCCAGACGGAACCAACCTAACATGTAAAGTGATGTTATCCTATGTACATATTGGTAAAAGTCCAAGTTGATAATAAGCAAATTGTGAAGTGTTTTGAGTTCACTTACTGGTCATTGACAATAGAAACAAACTTTTTTCCATCAGGTCCCTCAGCGCTAGGCTGACGGACGTCTCCTACTTCCGGTTCGCAGGTATTGGACGATATATGCGTTGGGGAAGGGAATGGTGTAGGCTGAGAAGCAGTTGGTGATGCCTCAACTGCAACGCTCGGCACGAGAGGTGGAGAAGGTGAGTCAGTAGGTGCGGCTGATTGTGACGAACCACCTTCACTGTAAGTTCCCCCGAACATGGCTCGAAACCTGGGTCGCATGACGTCACGTTGTCTCTTCGGTCCCATTCTTTTCCTGAAATTCAATTTCGCACAATTCTCTACATGTGCAACTAATAATTTGAAAGCAATATCAAACACAACACATACAGAAGAAACTATGGCAATAAATGAAGGTTAACAAATTGTTTCCTTAATTCTTCTTACATTCATTATTTGTGTGATGCTTAACATGCCTAGAAATTGATAAGATCTTGTAAGAGTTTGTAAGTCATTTTTCAACATACAAAACTCTATGGTAAACAATATTCATTGAATCAGGTTTGACATATGGAAATATCTGTACTATATATAGATGAAAGAGGAGGATAAATAGTAATGAATGGTCATCCTACAGATCTATGAGTATAATAATACATACAAACTAAAGAAAAACTTTCATACATACTAATAACAGATACCTTTAAAGTATCTACTTGGTAAAACTCATTTTCATACAAAAAATTCTGAAATGGCATAGAGAAACAATAGTAGCCTTAAAGAGTACTTCCTATTAGAATACATAGGTTTTTGTCAAAGGACGTGTCCATAACTTTGGCACAATTAGGTTAAAAAAAACAATTATGATGTAAGATACATAAACTAGAAGACTTGAAAAAATGGAAGAAGATATAACTTTGATTCTTTGTAAGTTTTAATGAGTTTTTCCACCATCATTCTTTAATGTTATGCATTTTGTAGTTTATTTACCATAAAAGACAAAACTTTGTGAAACTGTTTAATTTCGATGGATGTTCTTGATAAAAGGTAATATGTATTCACTTTACATTTTTCATCTTTTGTTATTATTTAGTAGCAAATGATAATCTTTTATACTTTTTTAGGTTTTACGCCTTAAGACAAATGTTTCAACCTCTACATATAAGACAATCATTAAACAAGTTCAAAGGAAAACAAAGAAGCTTAAAGTTGCATTACAAGTTCAAGTAATCATGGAAAAGAAACTTAAGTAAAATTAGCGAATCATGGTATGTTATTTAAAATGTTACTTGTCTCAAATTATGATGGAAATGAAGAGGAAAGTGAAGGGTATTAATTCTATCTCATAGCCTTATTCTATCACTTCTTGTATATACTATAATTTAATTTTAATTCTTTTTCTCCGATTATAAAATGGATAAAAATGTAACTAATTAATGATTATGTTATGAATGGTAAAGTTATATGGTGTTTGCTTTAATTACAACCAAATAATTAGGTCACCATACTTCTATTTGATTTTAACCAACCTTACTATTTGTTACAAGTTTATGGACTTAAACAACACTAAGTTGTTATTTGAGTTATGCTCAAATGTTTTTGTAATTTGAGCATCTTTGTCAGTATGTCAGACATATTTCAATTTGTGAAGTGTATCTATTTATTATGTTGTCTACAAGGATTGCTCAAACTTGTATAGGAATAAATGATCATCCTTTAGTGTAATATTTCTTTTTTTGGTACAATTTGATGATATTATATAATTTTACTTTATATATGGAATACTCAATATTTTTACAGTGTCTACTTTCATATGTTTGTTGTTCTAGGTTATGGAGACAAAGGGCCATATGTATTAGCCATCTCTCCTGCACGAAAATATACTATATTTGTATTATCTTATTTCGAACGGGCTTAAATGTTCTTTTTCCTCATTTCGATTTATATAGATATATGTTTTGTTATTTAAAAATTGTAGATAACATGCGAAACTTACTAAAGAGACCATTCACAAGACTTATAGTGGGTTTGATAGTAGTGAAATGTTAACCATACAATTAAGAGGCGTGCTGTTAGAGTGCAACAAAACCTTGAGGTCTCGAGTTCGAGTACCAAAGAGGACAATACCGATTAAGGTTGTGGTCGTATGTAAACTTGAGGTACGCGGGGCTTGTTCGCCCAGGTACGCAAAACACGGGCACAACATTAAAATCCTCTTTGGTACTCGAACTTGAGACCTCAAGGTTTTGTTGCAATCTAGCAGCACGCCTCTTACCATTGAGTCAGTTTTGATTTATTGCAAAATTGTTTCTAATACAATCAAAAATTAGAAAAATTAAACACATAAATATAAATTAACACCGAAATTTGGTAACACAGTTCAGCATACCTTGCTTACGTTTGTAGGACCCCTACCCAGCTTAATTCTTTCATTATCGACAATAGTTTTATATAAGACTTTATTAAGTCAACACTACTTAACCCTTGATATTATCCCTCGTCTTTAAAACTCGTAAAATAATTTCATACTCAATAGTACGATCACCTTGTACTAACCTCAACAGAGGATTTTCTCAAACAATATTTAATAATAATGAAACAAAATAAATAACTCAAATAATGAAAAGCAACTCTCCTAAATATGTCGCTTCATCAATGAATAAACAGGAAATTATTAACTAAGAAATCTGCTATGAATCTTTGATATATTCACTGAAACATCCCACGCACAACAACCACAAAATGTCTCAAATCAACAAACGTTTCATCACCGAAATGTTAACTCAATAGAGCTGCAACAACCAAGACAACTACTGATATTTTTCACACCAAACTAAAAAAAAACAACAGTGACAAAGTCACAGAAACTTCTGAAATTTTCGCACACGAATACCAAAAACGATAGCCACAAAATGACCACCAAGACTACTAGAAGTTTTCCACACAAAAACTACCTTCAATAACAATAAGCAGCTCAACAAAATCACACAAACACCATAAAAAGCCAGCTGAAACTCATGAATTTACCTAGCTAAATCACACAAAGATAAAAATAAGAACACAATTGCATCAAAACTTCATCAACGACAACCAATTAATGAAGACACACAGCTATCAAAGCACCTCAATATAATATGTCACCTTCAGCCCGCTCATGTAAAACTCCTATAAAAACAACTGCAGATACTTCCAATAAAAGATTGCAACACACACATTAATATCTTCACCCAATTAATTAATATAAATTGTAGCACTAAGATGGAATTTAGCATTAATGTGAAGTTAGCCCAACAGCCCAAAACACAACACCCAGGTGTGAATCACTCACAAGAAACCCACGCATAACACAACAACAATAGTCACGAAGATTATGCTACCAACCAAGAACGATACAACAAAGAAGTCACCCATGCCCAATCTGTAGCTTCTTTTCGATGTACTATATTCCATACCAACGTAATCCACATATACAACCAGGTAATCTTCAGCAATCTCACAATATCGTCCAAATTTGTAACATCATTCATACATTATTCTTTTCAAAATGGACTTCTTTCAAATGCAAAATAACGTCATCCACACATTATCCTTTTTAAAATGGACTTCTTTTATACTTAAACAATTATTCAAAAATTCAATTCAAATAATAAGTATCACTTTGTACACCTCATCTAAATTTGAATTTTAAGACTTTCATTATTTTGTAGATCCGATAATTAAAAATGTCGAAATTACATAATAAGATATATAATAAATATCTTAAAATTTCATCTACATTTTCGCTTATTTCATCTTCTTCGGGTGTAATCTAAGGTCGATCTAATCATCAGCTTCTAAAGGGTGGCGTGGAAAGCTGAAATAAGTGACTAGAAACCTGTGCTTCTCATCCATTGTAACTTCGTTTTCTGCTATCAAATGAGGCGGAGGTGATGAATCTAAGTTCTTGTTGAAAAAAACAAAGTAAAGAAACAGAGAAAACAAAGCTGAAATGAAGTGAAGAAACAGAGAACTTCCGAGGACACAAAAATCTGTAGAAACAGTGCTGCCTTTTATAGGCTGTACAGTTATTAGACTCCACTTTCTACTCTACCAGCTACGCCTAAGATCTGGGGACTTCCAGAAGGAACGCAACAACTAAAAGACTCTTTCAACTGATGTTAAAAAGACTTATTTGACCTTAATGAAAAACAGATATTTTGAATCACTTTCTAACACCCTCTCTTGATTCAAAATCACGTACACCAAGACGAGACAAGAAATAATTATGCTTTGTTTGAGGTAGTGCCTTCGTGAGAATATCAGCAACTTGGTCCTCTTTGCTGCAATGTTCCAATCTGATCAACTCTTCTGTAACTAGCTCTCGAATAAAATGATGCCTCAAATCTATGTGCTTTGTTCTACTATGAGATACAGGATTTTTTGCCATTGCTATTGCTGATACATTGTCACAAAATATCTGAGTTGATTTTTCCTGCTCTTGACAAAGGTCAACAAGTAATTTTCTCAGCCATAGCGCTTGACATGCTGAAGATGCCGCTGCAACATACTCCGCTTCGGATGATGACAAAGCAACAGTTGATTGCCTCTTTGAGCTCCATGTGATAGCTCCAGAACCCAAGGAAAAAAAGTGTCCAGACACACTCCTCCTATGCTCCAAGTCACCTGCCCAATCACTATCTGAAAATCCAAACAAACTGAATTGGTTATTATGTGAATACCATAGCCCCAAGGTCGTTGTTCCAGCAACATAACGTAGGATTCTCTTTGCAACTCCAAGATGATGCTTTGTGGGACTGTGCATGAACCTTGAAACTACCCCAACCGAGAAGGCTAGATCTGGACGAGTCTGAGTCAAATAAATTAAACCTCCGACCAGACTTCGAAAATAGCTTCCATCTGTTTTTTCAGTACCATCAACCATCTGTAACTTTTCATTCACATTCATAGGAGTACTTACTGCTTTACAATTAAGCATGCTAAATATTTTGAGAAGATCAACTGCATATTTCTTTTGTGAGATAAAAATTCCTTCTTTTACTTGTTTCACTTCAATTCCAAGGAAATAATGGAGCATGCCTAAATCTGTCATTTCAAACTTGTTCATCATGCAAGCTCTAAATTTCTTTATGCTGCCTCGTTAAAACAAGTAGGATCTGCACCAAATAAAGCAAAAGTACAAGTTTCATAAATTTCTGCAAGTGATTTAAACCTGCGTGGAGGTGTCTCATCTGAATCTTCTGAATCAGGTACTGCTGAATTGATGCTATTGCTGCCACTGCTGTTGCCATTTAAGTTGTTGCTCCTTGAAGGTTCTGTTTCTGTTGCAACAATAGTTGGTTTATCTGGAGCATCTTCTTCTAAAATTTCTGTTGATTTATTATCAGCTTCCCATTTCCAACTTGAACTTTCATCAAATTCCACATCCTTTCTAATAATGAGCTTTCTAGTTATGGGATTATACAAGCGAAAGGCTTTCAATTGAGAGCAGTAACCAAAAAATATGCATTTTTCAGTTTTTCCATCAAGCTTATGACGATGATGAGAATTTATTAAGGCATAAGCTATACAACCAAAAATTCTTAAATGACTCACCGATGGCTTTCTACCTTTCCAAGCTTCAAAAGGTGTCCGATTCACCTTTGCTCTAGTAGGAGAGACATTCAATAGGTAAATTGCGTTCTAATTGCCTCGCCCAAAATTGATTAGGAAGATTTTGACTTCTAACATGCTTCTAGCCATTTCGACCACGATTCGATTCTTTCGCTCTGCAATCCCATTTTGCTTCAAGTATAAGGCGTTGTTAGTTCCTCGTGAATACCATGAGCTTCACAAAACATGTTAAATTCGTTTGATAAAATTCGCCACCTCGTCTGTTCAGTAGAACCTTTATCTTGCTATCACTTTGATTTTCTACCAATGCCTTAAATTTTTGAAGTTTTCAAGAGCTTGATTTAAACCTCAAAAATATACCCAACTCATACGACTATAGTCATCGATTAACAAAAAAAATACTTGCTTCCACCAAGTGATTCAGTATGCATAGGACCACACAAATCTGCATGTATAAGCTCAAGGCAACTAGATGCTCTCCATGACTTTCCCACAGGAAACGATCTTCTATGTTGTTTTCCATACATACAACCTTCACAAATATCATTAATTGACTCCAAATTTGGTAAACCAACAACCATTTCATTTTGACTCAAAAATCTTAACCCCGTCATTCCCAAGTGTCCATAACGTAAATGCCACAGCTTAGATTCATCATATTTTTGACTTGCAGCAAGAGCATGATCAATATTCGAAATTTCGAATGGAAACATTCTATTCATTGTTTTAGGAATTTTGGCGATGACGTGACCGTGTGTTTTGCAAGTAATAACACACATTCCATCATCAAATAAAACAGAAAATCCACTATCCATCAATTGTCCAACACTTAGTAGATTATGTGCTAAGCTAGGAGCAAATAACACATTTTTTATGAGCTTTGTTTTACCTTCGCTTGAATGCACGCCAACAATACCATTACCTTCTACTTGTATTTGCTTGTTATCACCAAGCCAAATCTGTTTTTTGTTTGTCTCATCCAATTCCTTGAAAGTGACTTGTCTCCGTCATATGATGAGAACACCCGCTATCCACGAACCATACTGTAGAATTGTTGCGAGTAATGGCTGATTGAGCCATAAAAAGCATGCATTCTGCCTCATCCTCCTCCGCATAGCTAGCTTGATGCGTTGTCTGCCAACAATTAGTTGCAATGTGGCCAAATTTATGACAATTGAAACACTGCACTTCACTTTTTCTCCCAGATCGGCCTCTGCCTCTTCCTCGTCCTCTGCCTCTATAGTTTCCCCTACCACGTCCTTGAGCTCCTTGCTTCAAGAACTGGTCATTATGTGTTCTAGTATCTGCCTTAGCTTGGAAAGCCCTTTCTTCTATCTTTTCTAAGGACTTATTAATCCTTGAATCATGAGATTGCAGAGAACCCATTAGTTCATCAAAAGAAAACACAGATAAATCTTTCGAATCTTCAATTGCAGCAACGACATGATCAAACTTAGGTGATAGACTCCTTAACACTTTAGCAACAACAATTTCATCACTGATATCTTCACCATATGCTTTCATTTGACTTACAATTTCAATAGCCCTTGCTAAATATTCTTGCACCAGTTCATTATCTTTCATTAACAATGTTTCAAAATCGCGACGAAGAGTTTGTAATTTTACAGTAATTACCTTCGAAGAGCCCTGGTATTCCTTCTTCAATGTATCCCATGCCTCCTTGGAAGTGTTTGCTGAAGCTATACGAGAGAAGATTGTCTCGTGCATTGCTTGTTGAATAAAAAACAAGGCTCTGGCATCTTTTTTTTTGTTTTCACGCAATCGCTCCTCCTCCTCTTGATCAGGATCTACCAAATCAACTATTCCATATTCAACCAGATCCCATAACTCTTGAGATCTGAACAAAGTCTTCATTTTGATACTCCAAAACTCATACTTGTCTCCATTAAAAATGGGTATGAACGGAGATGAAGTTGAGGACCCGAAGTTGCCGATGCCATGGTACACACTCTCACAATTGTGTTTCCCCTTCTTATGTTTCTCTCTCGCACTCTCTCTCTCGCCCAGACAAAAGAATGGCTCTGATACCACAATGTTGAAAAAACAAAGTAAAGAAACAGAGAAAACAAAGCTGAAATGAAGTGAAGAAACAGAGAACTTCCGAGGACACAAAATCAGAGAAAGCAGTCTGCCTTTTATAGGTCATGGTTATTAGACTCCACTTTCTACTCTACCACCACGCCTAAGATTTGGGGACTTCCGGAAGGAACGCAACAACTAAAAGACTCTTTCAACTGATGCTAAAAAGACTTATTTGACCTTAATGAAAAACAGATATTTTGAATCACTTTCTAACAGTTCTCGCATTCCCATTTCTCGATTTCCATGCCGTACTCAAGATAATCTACGCCTGCCATTGCCAATGCTTCCATTGAAGTCGCCATTAACTTATTTATGCAAACTAAACAAGTATATTCCAAGTTCTTCTTTCTACATGTGATGCTGTTGTTGATTTTCTCATGCATATTTGATTGAATGTAAATCAAGGATTTGGGATTTGTTAATATCTTCTAGGATTTGTTAGCATCAATTACAATCACAGTCAACTGTCAAATATGGTAGGTATTGCATTCTAGGATTAGACATCTCCCTCTTTGGAGGCATGACTGAAGCTTGCATATTTGTATATATATCCATCAATAATCAAGAGGCACCTAAGCCTAACAGCTATATTTTATCATGGTATCAGAGCTAGGGAGAGCATTTACTTGTTGAAAGGCAATTTTTTATCATTTTTGCAGAGACATGGCAGATGAGAACATGTCTTTTAATACTTCTTCTATTTCTCGTGGCAGAAATATCAGCACACGTGATTCAACATCACCTTATCTTCTTCAAACTTCTGATAACCCAGGAGTATCATTAGTTTCTTGTCCACTCACCGGAGATAACTATCATATGTGGCGGAGGGTTGTGACAAATGCTCTTCGTGCCAAAAATAAATTCTGCTTTGTTGATGGGACTCTCCCAAAACCAGACGCATCTGATTCAGACTTGCAAGCATGGATAACGTGCAACTCCATGGTGCTTTCATGGATTTTCAATTCATTAGCCACTGATCTCCTTTCCAGTGTAGCTTATGCAGAAACATCAAGAGAGATGTGGCTGGATCTTGAGGAAAGATTCTCTCAAGGAAATGCACCACGTATCCACCAATTGAAAAGAGATCTTGCCATGACTACACAGGAGAACCTCTCTGTTACAGCATATTTCACCAAATTAAAAGGCATCTGGGATGAGCTTGGTTCATATTATACTATACCAAATTGTACTTGTGGAGTTGCTAAGGAGTTTGTTCGTGAACGTGAACAAGAAAAAGTTCACCAATTTTTACTTGGTCTTAGTGATGCTTTTAATACTGTTCACTCTCAAATTTTAAGCACTGGCCCTCTTCCCACTCTCAATAAAACATATGCTCTTGTGGCCAGGGATGAAAAGCAACAAACATTAGTTAACTCACGTATCCTTCCTGTTGAAGCGGCAACCCTTCATGTTCATACCAACCATAACAACAGTCAAGTGTCAAAACCAAATAGTCGGTATTATTGTGATCATTGTCATCAGACATGACACACTAAAGATCGTTGTTATGAGTCAAAACCAAATAGTAGGTATTACTGTGATCATTGTCATCAAACAGGGCACACTAAAGATCGTTGTTATGAGTTGATTGGGTACCCTCCTAATTGGCAGCAACGGGGGAAGTCAGATCGAGGTGTTTTGAACTCCAAAGGTCGTACAAATCAATCCAAAAATCATCGTAATAACACCTATGCAAACACCACCACCACCATAACATCTATCCCATCAGATTCTTCTCCAATTCAAGGTTTGACAAAAGAACAATATGACCAGCTTATGTCTTTTTTAAATGTTGATAAACAACGCAGTGTTGCCAATCTCGTTGGTAAGATTACACAAACTCAAAACTCACAACATGAATGGATAGTGGATAATGGTGCATCTGATCATATGACTGCTATGAAAACTAATCTTTGTGATATTCAATCATCCCATGATTCTTTACCTGTACGACTACCTAATGGTGCTAGTCGTTCTATTTCTTGTCTTGGTAGTGTTCGACTTTCATCTGACATTATTCTTGAAAATGTGCTTTATATACCATAATTTAAATGCAATTTACTTTATGTCAGCAAGTTAGCAAAACAATTAAATTGTGTTGTAATTTTCTTTCCAACCTTTTGTGTTTTACAGGACCTTGTCATGAGGAGGCTGATTGGAACGGGTGAGCTTCGAGATGGAATTTATTACTTCAAGCACATTTATCTATCTATTGCGCTATCTGCTACTATCGATGCTACACCCTTAAACATATGGCATCAACGTTTTGGTCATATGCCTTTTGATAAGCTTTCTCTTATTCCTTGCATTTCTGTTTCTACTTGTAAGCTCATTAATAAATGTTGTGATGCTTGTCACCGAGCAAAACAAAGCAGACTTCCTTTTCCTATAAGCTTGAATAGAACTAAAGCATGTTTTGATTTGATTCATTGCTACATTTGGGGTCCATACAATACACCTTCTTATACTGGTGCACATTACTTCTTTACTATTGTTGATGATCACTCTAGAGCTACTTGGGTTTATCTTATGAACCAAAAACTTGACACATATTTATCTTTAACAACTTTCTACAATATGGTTGAGACTCAATTTGGAATTAGGATTAAAGGAATTCGTACTGATAATGGCCTTGAATTCACTTCAAAACAAATGCAAGAATTTTTTGGTCATCGTGGCATTGTGCATCAATTAACGTGTGTTTACACTCCTCAACAAAATGGCGTCAGTGAACGGAAACATCACCATTTATTGGAAGTTGCGCGTGCTCTCCGTTTTCATTCTAGTTTACCTATCTCTTTTTGGGATGAGTGTATTCTTACAGCTGCATATCTCATTAATTATATGCCCACACCTCCTCTTTTTGGTGGTATGAACCATATTTTTTGTAACAGGACTTATAACATCCTGTTGCCTATGCTAAGGCAAGAATAGTAAATTATGAGAAATTAATAAGAAACTAGAAAATGTATATCATTCTTTGCACATTTTTGCACACACATGATATTTTTTATTATTGCATGTGAATATGATTGTATATGCAACATTTTTCACGTATAATTAAGTTATAAATGCGATTAAGATGTGAATTGTGAATTATTTATGTCAAAAATTTATTTGGAGCATATTATGATTATTTCGAAAATCGGAGCCACCTTTCTCAAGTCCTATCCCAAACTCAAGCAAAAACAGTCACAGTTAATTTAAACTTAGGCAAGCCCGCCATGATTCGGTTCATATACATCCTTAATGTGAAAAAGTCTTCAGCATGGTTTATTAGAAGTGTTTGGACCAAATCATACGACAAACTTACGTCAATCATCAGTAGAAAACATGCAATTAAGCAATTTTCTTGCAAAATATCTTTTGCTTAATACTTTTTCTGAAAAAACTTCATTACATGACAATAACATGAAATGTAAGGATCATAACATGATAATCTTAACGGAAACAACCAAATTCAGAAACGAACATAATTCTTCACGACGACTAAATAATTGCCTTTTACTTATTCACTGACCCATCAGTTTCTAAGATCACAGCTTTTTATCTGAAACCAATGCTTTAACATCTGCTACTTCCATCTTCGTCTTAACCTTCCACTGCTCTGCCGTTATCTTGTGACTGTTATCACTATACCTTTGCTCTTCCTTTTCTGCAAGAAGATAAAGAGGTGTCTTCTCCTTGTCTCTAAGCTCTCTCTCTTTAAGGTCTATACCACACTCCATGTAATCCACACCCGCCATTGCTAGAGCTTCAATCGATGGCATGCTCTTTTAGGTGCTTATCTACGAAGTTGATCTAACAAGAAATATAAATATAGCTCGATGAGGTCACGTGTGTGCTCATATCTACGTTCTTTATGTTGTATATCCGTGATGTACAACCACTTTTCTTCTCTATGTCCGTGTTTACGTGAACAGTTGCATGAACTTGCACGAATGTGGTAGTAATGGCTACTTGGTGACATCCCCGAAAAAAAAAAGGTTCCTTGCTTTCTTCTTTAGCTTTTCCCTTAATTCTGTACATCCACACATGTGAAGTACAGATAAGGAGATTTTGATGCGTTGCAACCACAAGAGGCTCGTCTAGTTGGCTAAGGCTATAATGATCTTAGAGGATAAGAGGAGTTAAACATATATTTGACGAAAATTGTTAAGTGTTTAGGCCTATTTTAAGACTTTTAGAGATCGTAGATGACTTTATAATTCGAGAAAATGACAAACAAGTGAAGACGACTTTATATTTCAAGGAAACGACAAACAAGTGAAGACAAACTAGAAGAATGTCTTACAAGGAGATATAGCACTGTATAAAATGCTACTTACTCGTATCTTGGCTTACACGATTATGTCGATCAATCATGTAAGTCTCTGTAAAAGTGTGAAGAAAGTATGAAAATATATATGATCTTATACACGTTTATATACATATTTGTATAAAAATATACGACTGTGGAGATTGTGGAACTCTCTGTAACCTTGAATGTTTGTGACTAAGGCCCTGCTAAAAAGATACAAGGTTAGTTACATGATCATGCAAGTGATTGTATAAGTTGCAAAAAAAATTATTTAATAATATTAAAAAGGAAAACATATAAGTTTTGTAGAAAATTCAGTCATAAAGTTTACAAGCGAGTAAAAACATAGATAACAAAAAGTGTTAGATTCTTGTTATTGTCTGATTATTTTGTAAATTAGTTTAAATGATTGTTGATCGTAACATCAACTTTGGTTTTAATCTTAAAATTTTGTGAGATAATTTGTCGTTGGGATTGAATGATCTACTTTTTTTTGTAAATTCTTATTGAATTTAATGACTTTATTTGTCAAATTGTCCCGTGATTTTCTTATTCTTAATTTTATAAAAAAAACTCGTAATTAATAGTGTTCTAATAAAAAAATCACTAACATTATTTTCCTTATACAAATAATAATTACATCAGTGCGTTAAACTCAAATTTATGCGCGAACTAACGAATCTTCGAAAAGAGAAAACACTTACAAAACATGAGATATTTTGTTTAAAATCACAAGGACAATGTGCAAAACATGGGAAGAAAACTCTGCTCATCCTAAGGCCAGAAAATATACACTTTGTGGTCATTGATTCCGATTCTCGGAGCCCTCAAGCTTCTCGTGAATAGCAGAAGTTAATGATAAGATCATCAAGCATGACGTTTATGGTTCGTGCTTTCTTAGGTACCGTCAATTGTCTAACAAATATAAATCTTTTTCGAAATTAGGAATCTATGTTTCAATTATTACACTTGTTGTTTAAATTCTCATTAAAAATGTAAAGGATATGCAAAGACTAGATTAGACCACAAACTCAAAATTTTTCCTAACATAGAAAATGTTAACTCATACTATACATATAACCTAAATACATCTTCCTTTCTGAAATGATATCAATTGAAGTAACAGCTTTAACCCATTCAAGTATCCTGGTTCTGCACAATTGCACATTGCTCAGATCAAATTTTGAATCAGGATGAGATAAGCTGAATCGGGTTCGGACAGTTTTGTCGTCCCTAATGACAGCATCATGACTCTGCCTCCTATTCATTTCCATGCTTGATTTTTGGTCATCTACTAGGTGTGGTGGTGGCTGTTCCAAGCCATCGACCTCGCAAAGCTCAAACTCAATGCCGGATTCTGCATAATAAACTCCGGCCATTGCCAATGCTTCAATAGACATTTTGATGATTAGATAGTGTGCTCCAGAGACTGTTAGTTGAGTTCTATTAGAGTGAGGGATAGTGACTTATTTATATGCAAGCCCTCCTTTTTCAGCTTTTAGTTTCATTAGTTAAAGCTGAGTTCATACACGACGTACTGCACGTAAAAGGTTTTTTTTTTGTTAGCCCCGACCTCGCAAAGCTCAAACTCAATGTCGGATTCTGCATAATGAACTCCGGCCATTGCCAATGCTTCAATAGACATTTTGATGATTAGATAGTGTGCTCCAGAGACTGTTAGTTGAGTTCTATTAGAGTGAGGGATAGTGACTTATTTATATGCAAGCCCTCCTTTTTCAGCTTTCAGTTTCATTAGTTAAAGCTGAGTTCATACACGATGTACTGCACGTAAAAGACTTTTTTTTGTTAGCCCACGAGGTGTCTTAGGAGAGTCTCAATTGTGAGAAGACGCCTTTAAACTATCAACTTTTAGACTATTCCCCGCTCGCACTGGGTCAGCCCGTAAGGGGTAAAGTGCTGGCCAAGCAGATTTTTCCATTCCCAGGACTCGAACTCAAGACTTTTGGTTAAGGGATGAAAGTGTTGAACCACTCACACCAACCTATTTGGCTGCACGTAAAAGATTTTGATTCTCTATTTCACGTGATAACTAGGGCCAACATCATTAATGCATATTAACAAGTAAAATGTTGTTTAAAGCAACGATCACAAAATTTACGAGTTTAATTGTAAAAATACTAAATCATTCAATTTTCTTTGGATATAAAAATTACTTTAGAATCTGGAAATATTCTTTAAATTGAAACTATCCCTTATTTTAAATTGTTAATTTGTTAAATAACTTATACAAAATAAATAATTGATAAATTATTATATATACCTAATAATTTGTTAATGTACACAGAAATAATAGCAATCTTAGGTTTCACCAATATAAAATTAATATTTGCGAAAATATGAAAATAATTATAATTAATTTTATATTCACTATTTAAAATAGGTTCATCAACAATATATTTCGTTTGATGATAAGCTTTTACAAGATAACATCCAATACATTTTTAGTCTTGTGTCCTAATTACTATGTTTCAAGATCATGTCCGAAATGGTCAACTGTCCTTCTCACAGAAACAGCATAACCAACTTGAGACTTTGATCCTTATCAAACACGAGGGTGGTGTGCATTACATGAGCTAAAAGTGAGAAATCAGACGACATGTTCGTCAGTGCATACGTAACAGAAGCTAGTTGAACGCTCGTCAGAAGCTTTGCATTTTGTATATGTCCTCACTCCCCAACCTTCACGTGATCAGAAATGGGTTTCCTGATCCAAACTTTTTATGATTAAACTGAGCAAATCAATTAAGATTTTTAATTATTGATATTTTCAACTCCAGGTCACGAGACACATATACGTCTTTCTCTTAAAATACAATGTACTAGGAAAGGATCTCCAATGAACCGTGGAAATTCCATCACTTCTGGTTTGATTAATCCAGAGCTTCTACTCATATTGACAACAAAAACAAGTTCTCATTTGATATATAGCCACGTGGATGATAAAGTTACACTATAAAAGAAGAAAACATTTCATTCAACCACTTTATTAATGATCTTGCGTTTACATTTATAGGCACAGGATAGAAGGATCCAGAGTTGGTTCAAAAAACATATGTATTCAGTATGGGCTTGGGTGTTAGTATACCCATAACCCATTAGATCCATATTCTAGAGTATTCTATCTTTAAGTTGTTGCTGAGGTGTTTAAGAAAATATTTAGAGAGTTCTGAGTTATGTCGCACGTCTCTCTGCTCCTTTTTTGCTCATCTTTGTTTTGTTCATCTTTCTCATGCTTCTACTCATATTGACAACAAAAACAAGTTCTCATTTGATATACAGCCACGTGGATGATAAAGTTACACTATAAAGGAAAAAAAACATTTCATTCAACCACTTTATTAATGATCTTGCGTTTACATTTATAGGCACAGGATAGAAGGATCCAGAGTTGGTCGAAAAACATATGTATTAAGTATGAGCTTGGGTGTTAGTGTACCCATGACCCATTAGACTCATATTCTAGAGTATTCTATCTTTAAGTTGTTGCTGAGGTGTTTAAGAAAATATCTAGAGAGTTCTGAGTTCTGACGCACGTCTCTCTGCTCCTTTTTTGCTCATCTTTGTTTTGTTCATCTTTCTCATGCTTTTACTCATATTGACAACAAAACAAGTTCTCATTTGATATATAGCCACGTGGATGATAAAGTTACACTATAACGGAAGAAAACATTTCATTCAACCACTTTATTAATGATCTTGCGTTTACATTACATATGTATTAAGTATGGGCTTGGGTGTTAGTGTACCCATGACCCATTAGATCCATATTCTAGAGTATTCTATCTTTAAGTTGTTACTGAGGTGTTTGAGAAAATATCTAAAGAGTTCTGAGTTTTGCCGCACGTCTCTCTGCTCCTTTTTTGCTCATCTTTGTTTTGTTCATCTTTCTCATGCTTCTACTCATATTGACAACAAAAACAAGTTCTCATTTGATATATAGCCACGTGAATGATAAAGTTACACTATAAAGGAAGAAAACATTTCATTCAACCACTTTATTAATGATCTTGCGTTTACATTTATAGGCACAGGATAGAAGGATCCAGAGTTTCGAAAAACATATGTATCAGTATGGGCTTGGGTGTTAGTGTACCCATGACCCATTAGACCCATATTCTAGAGTATTCTATCTTTAAGTTGTTGCTGAGGTGTTTGAGAAAATATCTAGAGAGTTCTGAGTTCTGCCGCACGTCTCTCTGCTCCTTTTTTGCTCATCTTTGTTTTGTTCATCTTTCTTATGCTTCTACTCATATTGACAACAAAAACAAGTTCTCGTTTGATATATAGCCACGTGGATGATAAAGTTACACTATAAAGGAAGAAAACATTTCATTCAACCACTTTATTAATGATCTTGCGTTTACATTTATAGGCACAGGATAGAAGGATCCAGAGTTGATCCAAAAAACATATGTATTCAGTATGGGCTTGGGTGTTAGTGTACCCATGACCCATTAAACCCATATTCTAGAGTATTATATCTTTAAGTTGTTGATGAGGTGTTTGAGAAAATATATAGAGAGTTCTGAGTTCTACCGCACGTCTCTCTGCTCCTTTTTTGCTCATCTTTGTTTTGTTCATCTTTCTCATGCTTCTACTCATATTGACAACAAAAACAAGTTCTCATTTGATATATAGCCACGTGGATGATAAAGTTACACTATAAAGGAAGAAGACATTTCATTCAACCACTTTATTAATGATCTTGCGTTTACATTTATAGGCACAGGATAGAAGGATCTAGAGTTGGTCCGAAAAACATATGTATTAAGTATGGGCTTGGGTGTTAGTGTACCCATGACCCATTAGACCCATATTCTAGAGTATTCTATCTTTAAGTTGTTGCTGAGGTGTTTGAGGAAATATCTAGAGAGTTCTGAGTTCTACCGCACGTCTCTCTGCTCCTTTTTTGCTCATCTTTGTTTTGTTCATCTTTCTCATGCTTCTACTCATATTGACAACAAAAACAAGTTCTCATTTGATATATAGCCACGTGGATGATAAAGTTACACTATAAAGGAAGAAAACATTTCATTCAACTACTTTATTAATGATCTTGCGTTTACATTTATAGGCACAAGATAGAATGATCTAGAGTTGGTCCGAAAAACATATGTATTTAGTATGGGCTTGGATGTTAGTGTACCCATAACCCATTAGACCCATATTCTAGAGTATTTTATCTTTAAGTTGTTGCTGAGGTGTTTGAGAAAATATCTTGAGAGTTCTGAGTTCTGTCACACGTCTCTCTGCTCCTTTTTTACTCATCTTTGTTTTGTTCATCTTTCTCATCTATAACCCCCTCCCTAAGTTGGAAGACATTTTGGATTCCAAGCTTAGCAAGAAGTAAATTAAACTGAGGTTTAGGTAAAGCCTTTGTAAAAATATCAGCTAGTTGGGAGTGAGAAGCCACGGGAAGAAGGTGGAGGAGGTTGGATTGAATTTTTTCATGAACGAAGTGGCAGTTGATTTCGATGTGCTTCGTTTGTTCATGAAAAACTGGGTTTTTTGCGAGATGGAGAGCTGATTGATTGTCACAGTAGAGGTAGGCAGGCGTTGGAGATGAAAGCCGAGATCTTTCAACAAGTAGAACAACCATTGAAGCTCACACGATGTGGTGGCAAGGGCACGATATTCGGCCTCGGAGGAACTCCGGGAGACGGTGGCCTGCTTCTTGGATTTCCAGGAGATGACACCATTCTTAGCAAAAAAAATAGTCATTGAAAATTCAATTCCTTGGTCACTTCTTATACACTTTATATGTTTTGTGAATTGTCTTTCCACATAAGCAAAGAAATGCTTGATTAATTCTCTGGTTTTTGACTTGTGTTTCATCAAATATACCCGGGTCATACGACTGTGATCATCAACAATGGTGAGGAAAAATCGATGGCTATGAATAGAAGGTGTGTGGTAAGGTCCCCATATGTCAACATGTATAATATCAAAGCAAGAGGAAGCAACAGAGGAGTTCAAAATAAAAGGTAACCTTTTTTGCTTTGAAAAATGACAAGTCTGACATTCAATGACATTCTGAAAAACAACAGAATTGTCTATGCTAGATAATAATTTGAGTCTTGCATTTGAAAGATGTCCTAGGCGGTTGTGCCAAAGATTGTGTCATTGATGTGTAACTGAATGTGCTTGTGGCATAGGGGTGAGATAATAAAGCCCATTAGATTGCTTAGCAAAACCAATCATCTTCAAGGTGCTGAGTTCCTGAATAACACATGAATGTTGAGTAAAAGTTAGTTGGCAATGTGAAAAAGAAGTAAGTTGACTAATGGAAATTAGGTTGAAAGAAAACTAAGGAACATAGAGAACATTGGTTAGAATAAGAGAGGAAATGTGTACTGAACCAATGTGTGTGACAGGTACATGTTGACCATTGGGGAGTTTAACTGTTAGATTTTGGGCTGTGGTGTAGTCAGTGAATAAATGTAGGTTGAAGATGATATGATCAGTGGCTCCAGAATCCAAAATCCAAGTAGAGGTCCATAAGGGAGATTCAGTAGGTAGAGATGTACCTTTGTTATCTCTGGTGAGTGTGTTGACCTGAGGTACATTAGCTGAATTATGTGAAACATTTTTGTCTTTGTTTAGTAAATCCTTCAACTGGCACTATTCTTCTGGAGTCAAATTGAAATGGGATGATGAAGAAGCTTCTCTGTGTGTGTCTGAAGCAGCATTTCTAGTAGCTGTGGTATAATCAAGGTGAGTTTCTGCATTATTGACAGATTTAGGTTTGGATTTGAAGCTCTCTTTTGGCTGATAGTTGTTCGGTTTTCCATTGTATGACATTAAGTTGGGTGGAAACCCATGTTTTTTGTAGCATTTATCCTCTGTGTGTCCCTTGTAACCACAGAAGGTGCATAGTGGCTTTTTACTTGACTGAAAAGTTTTTCTGGTGTCTGTTTTGGTAAGAAATGTTTGAGATTCATAATTGGGTAGTTGTGGTGTTGTAGAAAGATGTTGTCGCTCATGTTGAGCTACCATGGAAAAGACTTTTTTTTATATCTGGTAATGGTTCAATCAGCATGATTTGTGACCTAACAGTGGAGTAAGATTCATTTAAACCTTTCAAGAAACGTATAACACAATCACTGTCTTGATAGGACTTAATAATGCTCTGCATATCACAATGGCATTGAGGATGACATTTGCATTTAGGCAATAGTCTTAAATTATGAAATTCATCCCATAACATTTTTAAATGAGTGTAATAATCAGAAATGGATAGACTTCCCTGCCTGAAACTATATATTTCTTCTTGCAGGTCTAAAATTCGAAAGGAATCCGCCTGTGAGAATCTATCATGTAAGTCTTTCCACACATCAGCTGCTGAATCCAACCAAATGACACTTTGAGCAATAGACTCATTTACTTAGTGCATCAACCAAGATAGAACCATGGTATTGAATCTTTCCCAATATGCATAAGTTGAATCTTCTATGTCTGGCATAACAATACTGTCATCTATGAACTTTAGTTTGTTTTTTGACAATAAGGCCATTCTTATTGACATAGACCACGAATGATAGTTGGGTCCGGTCAAAAGAGAAGATACCAGAATAAGAGAAGCATTTTCATTAGGGTGAATGTAATATGGTGAAGCTGGGTGGTCTTTGGGTCTTTGCATCTGTGTTTGGTTGTCAGCTACACAGGCAGAAGATGGCCCAGACATGACTATACAGAGTCTATATCAGGGGAAAAAAAAGATATGCTCTGATACCATGATAAAGTTACACTGTAAAGGAAGAAAACATTTCATTCAACCACTTTATTAATGATCTTGCGTTTACATTTATAGGCACAGGATAGAAGGATCCAGTGTTGGTCCGAAAAACAAATGTATTCAGTATGGGCTTGGGTGTTAGTGTACCCATGACCCATTAGACCCATATTCTAGAGTATTCTATCTTTAAGTTGTTGCTGAGGTGTTTGAGAAAATATCTAGAGAGTTCTGAGTTCTGTCGCACGTCTCTCTGTTCCTTTTTTGCTCATCTTTGTTTTGTTCATCTTTCTCATCTATTAGTGGAAATTCCCTTTCTTGATCTGTATATGTTCGAGTCTTCGGGACATGAATGATAGGATCATATCTTTTGTTTTGGTTATGGCGTTTCTATTATGTTTCATTAAATCTTATTTACATATTTGTGTAGATTCTATATAAATATAGGAATGAGATTTAATATAACAGAGTAATTGGAAAAAAAAATTGATGTGTGAATGATTAGTCTCATTTTTCCTACATGCTCTTAATTACCCTACTTCCCCGTTTGGTTGGCACGGATTGTTGCCAGAAAAAGTAATCTTTTTTCGAAAATTTAAATTATTACGTTTGGTTCGTTTTTTTGAGTAGTTAGGAAAGTAAAAACTTTCCTAATTTAGGGAAAGTAGTAGCACTTTTCTTGGAATCTAAAGTCCTTAGTATTTAGATTACTTTCCTCAGGAATTTAATCTAAAAAATACATTAGACAATTTAACCCTTCCTTTTTTTTCAACTCTGCGACTTTAAAATATATAAATTTTAAATAAATTTTGATTTAATAATTAAAATATATAAAATAAATATTAGTTTATAAATAATTATTTTAAATTATTTATTTTAAAATAAAATATTTTATTAATACTTTATTAATAAATATTATATAAAATATTAAAATAAATTTAATTAAAAATATTTTTGTAAGTTTTATTTAATTTATAATTATTATTAGTAATAAAAATATTTATTATTATTTTAAAACATAAATTCAAAATTCAAAATAATTATAAAACTTGAAATAAATAAAATAACTAATTAAAAACTTTGAAAAAGGGGAAAGAAAGATAAGAGGAGGAGAAAATTTTAAAATAAATAAAATTTTGCAAAAATTATCCCTATTTTTAAAATTCTAATATCGGTCGGTGTTTGGATTTTGAATATTTTTACTCGAAGTTTCAATCGACAATCTTTAACTTTATATTTTCATTATTTAACGGTTTCAATTTTTATTTTATTTGTAGGGATATAATTAAAAACATAGGTTAAAATTAAGTTACATTCTATAAAATAATGTTACTTACCAAACACTATAATAAGAATCCACCCAACTTTCCTATTAGAATTATTATAAGTATCCAAATATGTTAATATCTTTACTTTCCATAGATTTATTTTCCAATGAATCATATTTCAATTTCACTTTACTTTTCCGCCAATCAAACGGGGCACTGGCTTTCTTTCACTTTCATTAACCATATAAATGCACTTAAGAGTTTGAGACATAATCCCATCTACTCAAATTGGTGTTTTACTTGGTTATAAGTGTAATATCGGTAATAATTTCAATTTTTTTTATAAATAAGTTCGAGCGCATTTTAAAATTGTATTAAATCTCAACTTCTTTTTTATTTTGATTTTGGTATATGAGTTTGAATTAAGTCTCGTCGATGTAAGAACCTCAAACTTTTGACCATCTTCCATGAAAGAGTTAGGGGTTTAGTCGCAAAAATCTTCAATTTATTGCAGTTGTTTCTAATACATTCAAAAACTAAAAAAATTAAACAAATAAATATAAATCAATATCAAAATTTGGTAACACAATTCATTACATCTTTTTTACGTTTGCGGGACCCTTATCCAGCTTAATTCTTTTACCAACGACAATAGTTTTATACAAGGCTTTATTAAGCCGATGCCACTCAATCCTTGACATTATCCTTCGTCTTTACAACCCGTGAAATAATTTCACACTTAATAATACTACCATTATACTAACCTTAACAGAGGATTTTCTCAAACAATGTTTAATGATAATGAAACAAAATAAATAACTCAAATGATGAAAAACAACTCCCCTAAATATGTCGCTTCATTAATAAAAGAATGAGAAGTTGTCAACTAAGAGATCTGCTATGAATCTTTGATATAGTAACTGAAACATCCCACGCATAGTAACCACAAAATGTCTCAAATCAACAAACATTTTATCACCAAAACATTAACCCAATAGAGTTGCAACAATCAAGACAACTACTGAAGTTTTTCGCACCAAACCAACAAAAAAACAACAGTTACAAAGTCATGAAAACTTTTGAAATTTTTACACATCAACACCAAAAACGATAGCCACAAAATTACCAAGATCGCTAGAAGTTTTCCACCCAAAAACTACTATTGATGATTATAAGCAGCTCGACAAAATCACACAAATACCATAGAAAGTCAATAGCCAAAAACTCATGAATTTACCTAGCTAAACCACGCAAAGATAAAAATAAGAACACAATTACACTAAAACTTCATCAACGATAACCAATTAACGAAGACACACGGCTATCAAAGCGCCTCTGTACAATATGTCGCCTTCAGCCCACTCACATAAAACCCCAATAAAGACAACTGCAGATGCTTCCAATAAAAGATTGAAGCACACACATTAATATCTTCACCCAATTAATTAATATAAACTGCAGCACTAAGATGGTATTAAGCATTAATGTGAAGTTAGCCCAACGGCCCAAAAGATAACACCCAGGTGTGAATCACTCACAAGAAACCCATGCACAATACAACAACAATAATCACAAAGATTATGTTACCAAACCCAGAACGATGCAATAAAGAAGTCACGCATGCTAGAAGTCACCTATGCCCAATGTTTTAAAAACCGGTTTGGACCGTCCGGTCCGACCAGAAAAGGTCTGAATCGATCATTGATCCAGTTCGGTTTCACCTACTAATCTCTTTATATAAAAACCGACCGGTTTAACCTTTTTCGGTCGGACCAAACGGTCCGGTTTTAAATCCTTGCCTATGCCTAATCTACAGCTTCTTTCAATGTACTATATTCCATACAACTAGGTAATCTTCAGCAATCTCACAATATCTTCCAAATTCACAATAACATCATTCATACATTATTCTTTTCAAAACGGACTTCTTTCAAATGCAAAATAACATCATCCACACATTATCCTTTTCAAAATGGACTTCTTTTACACTTAACCAATTATCCAAAAATTCAATTCAAATAATAAGTATCACTTTGTTACACTTCATCTAAATTTGAATTTTAAGACTTTCGTTATCTTAAAGATCTGATAATTAAAAATGTCATAATTAAACAATAAGACATATAATAATTATCTTAACATTCCATCGACGTTTCTCGCTTATTTTATTTCATCTTCTTCGTATGTAATCTGAGGTCGATCTGATCATCAGCTTCTAAAGGGCGGCGTGGAAAGCTAAAATAAGTGACTGGAAACCTGTGCTTCTCATCCATTGTAACTTCGTTTTCTGTTAACAAATGAGGCGGAGGTGATGAATCTAAGTTCTCGCATTCCCATTTCTCGACTTCCATGCCGCACTCAAAAGAATCTGCGCCTGCCATTGCCAATGCTTCCATTGAAGTCGCCATTAACTTAAGTATGCAAGCTAAACAAGTATATTCCAAGTTCTTCTTTCTGCATGTAATGTTGTTGTTGATTTTCTGACGCATAAACGTTAATTCTCTGAGAATGACCTTACTCGGTTCTATTATAGAAATCACTAGCGCCTGACAAGTTTGATCAAAGGAAGAGGTGGACTACGTACTTTTCTTCAAAGGATCACGGGGTTAGATTATAACATTTATGCAGAACAAAAAAAAAAGTGAGTCTCGTGACCAACTTAACAATAAGGTTTCATCTAATACTCCATAGCTTGAATTCCTTTTCGAATTCAACATGAAGTACGCTAATTTGTTACGAACATAGAATGCAGCACGAAGGCTAGCTTGGTATGAACGTATAAATTAAATGAAATTATCACAAGAACATTTTGATTTTTTTTGGATTGCGGTTCAAAGATTATCAGTTCTCGACCATTTATGACCTTTGACAGAATGACAGGTGTAACGGGAATGGCCTCTCCACCACATTTGCTCGTCGTCGACGAATAAGATTTATTAAAATATTAATTGCACATTAGCTTGAAATTAATCATTTTAAAAAAGTTGTGCTTGCTTATTATTCATTTTATAAATTTATAGATTTTAAAAAATAGATAATTAATAGCGAATTAATTGGCACTTGAAATGTTATCATTCGCTTCAAATTTCCCGTGCACAAGATCTTAATAATTGACTTTTTATTTTGTGGATATAAATATAAACCTCAAATATATGAAAAGTATATTATACGAATGAGGAACATGATAAACTTTTATGTCATCCAATTCTCTTGATTTTGACAAGCACATATCTCAAGTTATGTTTTTTTTTTAGGGTAAATAGTAAGAATTTCATTACTCCAAAGCAAGAACTTCAACAATAGAAGGAGGGGGTATTTCGAACCACTCTCCAAGGCTAAAAGTGAATAATGCGCTCGTAGCTAAGACGTGGGCAGCCGAATTGCTTGATCTAAAGCCAAAAATGCATTTAGCTATTCTAATCTCATTCAATAAAGATTTACAATCACAAACTAACAAACCAAAAGAGGAAGAGTCTTCATAAGAGTCATCATCAAGTGCTTGTACCACAATCTTTGCATCCAATTCAATGATAACTCTATCCCAATTCTGAAGCTTGGCCCAACTAAGGACTTCTTTGATAGCGATTGCCTTTGCACTTTTAGCACTCAATCTGCCTGGAAACTTCCACAATTTTGCTGCTATAAATCTCGAATTAGAGTCTCGTACAACAGCTGCAGTAGCCATGAAATTAGAATTGCTTCCGATGGCAGCGTCAATATTAACCTTCAACCAACCCACTTCCGGAGGTTGCCAACATACCATTCTTGTTGCTGGTATTCCCAAAGCAATATCAGAAGCATGACCAAGTCGCCACTCCTCCAAGGTTCTCTACGCAAAACAAACAATGGCATTGACTGATCTCCATTTATTATTCCACACAACTCCATTTCTACTTTGCCATATTGCCCAAATTATCATCAGAATGGTATATTGCCGATCTTTCGGCGCAGGTAGAAAGAAGGACGCAAACCAGTCGAGCAAAAAAATTATTCCTGGATGCTGCCAGTTCTGGAGAACTCTCGACCAGACTTGCTTCGTGAGTGGATAGTCGAGGAACACATGCTGTAATGTCTCCTCTTCTTGATTACAAATCGGGCAACACACATTCACATCAACTTGTAGACTTCGTAACACCGATAAGCACAGTAATACACCATTTAGATCACGCCAAACACAACTAATCACCTTTGGCGGAATCACACAGCTCCATATCTGCCTCCATACCTGTTGATAACTTGGCAAAATTATATCCGTAAAGGGACAAAAGAGTTTATAAGCGCTCTTCACTGTGTAGCGGCCTTTATTCTCAAATTTTCAACACCAATCATCTCTCACCGGTCGTCTACCCAATGATATTGCCAAAATCCGTTCACAATCATAGCTAGAGAAAAGTGAGTGAATTAAATCAAGATTCTATGAAGCATTCTTTAACAAATCCGCAACCAAGAAAACATTTGAATCAGGAGGCCTTGAAGAAACAATAAAAGAATGCTTCTTATCATTGAGCCACGGTGAGTCCCATATTAGAATTTGAGAACCATCTCCAACCTTCCAATGCATACCCCGTTATAACAAAGAACGAGTTTCCCTAAACTCGGATTGCTTCCTAAATCTGCTGATAAGAAAGATGAACCCACAAAATAACGAGTTTGAAGAACACGAGATACTAGCGAATTAGGTTGAGTCATCAACTTCTAACCCTGCTTTCCCAAAAGTGCAAGATTGAACTCATGGATCTTTTTAAAACCAAGACCACCGAAAATCTTATTCTTCGTCAATCTCTGCCAGGACATCCAAGTAATTCCTTTCTCATGATTAACACCTTTTTCCCACCAAAACCGAGTCATGATACGTTCCAATTCAGTGCATAAAGTTTTAGGTAGAAGAAACAAGCTCATCACATAAGTGGGTATCGCTTGTAATACATTTTTCAACAACATAGCTTTACCCACCTTAGAAAGTGGTTTTCTCTTCCATGCATTCAATCTTTTTCACACTATGTCTTTTATAAAACCAAATACCTCCTTCTTGTTCCTCCCTATATGAGAAGGTTGCCCAAGGTAGGCACCCAAAGACTCGTTTTCCGAAACAGCAAGGATGGCACAAATAGACTCCCTCATTAAATTTGGGGTATTTGCACTAAACGTTATGGAAGATTTCTCAAAATTAATAAGTTGTCCTGATGCTCTCTCAAACTAGAGACACCTTTGAACTTCACTAGCTTCTTGTGCATTAGCCTGAAAGAAAATAAGGCTATCGTCTGAACAAATGAGATAAGACATAACCTCCAGTCGAAACTTTACATTCCTATATTCTACTCGTTAATAGTGAATGATCAAATAATCTTGATAAACCCTCAGTGGATATTATGAACAGATAAGGAGAGAGGGGTCACCCTGTCTCAAACCTTGCGTAGGAATCACTGGTCCAATTTCAAATTCATTATGAAGAATCTTGCAGCTGACTGTTAAGAGATAATAAATAATGAGATCCACAAAACTACAAGCAAAACCCATTTTTACCATAATTGCCTCAACAAAAGTCCATTCCATATGATCGAACGCCTTACTGATATCAATCTTTAGAGTTGCAGAATATTTCTTCCCCCTAGTACGGCGATGGAACGTGTGCATCATTTCAAAAGCAATAATACAATTATCCTGAATGCTTTTACTTGCTACAAAAGCACTCTGGGATTCTGAAATAGTTGAAGGTAATAAACTTTTCAATCTGCAATAATACAATCATTTTAGTAATTATCTTCAAAAGTACATTGCATAAAGCAATAAGACGGAGATCACCCATTACCTTAGGCTCATATTTTTTTGGAATCAACACAATTGTCGTTTCGTTCAGCTCTCTAGGAAAATTGCCCAAATGAAGATAATCAATATAAGTTTGAGCTACTTCACCACCTATGATATCCTACTATTTCTGATAGAAGCCCAGGTTAAAACCATCAAGCCTAGGTGACTTGTCCGGCATCATAGAAAACACAATAGCCTTTACTTCTTCTACAGTATAAGGACGAAGTAGTGATTCATTCTGATCCTCAGTAATCAACCTAGGGATATGTTCTAAAACCAGGTTAACATCACAAACCTGAGATCGAAAAATGTTGGAGAAGTAAGAACTAACCGCAGATTCCAAACCAGTCTCCCATGTCTGCTAACTTCCATTGTCATCCTGAAGTCGCTCAATCTGATTTTTCTTTTGTCTAACTGTAACAGCATTTTGGAAAAAACGAGTGTTTGAATCACCTTCTTTAAGTCAAAATTCTTTCTCTCTCTGTTTCCGTTGACATAGTAACACAATGTAACGATTTTTAACAGCAGCAAAATTAGCCATATCCACCTAAATCTTAGACCCTCTCAACAACGTCATGGACGTCAAACAATTATCCATCTCCGTCTTGTGCACATTCCGAAGTTCCTTACCCCAGGTTGACAACAATTGAATGCATCTCTAGAGTTTATCTGAAAGTGCTAGTTCCACGTTATGATTCCAACAATCAACGATAAGTTCCCTACAAGAAGGTTCCCTCATCCAATGGTTCTCAAATTTGAATCGATCGCTATAGGTCTAGGCAAAAGAAGTCATATCTGAAGAAAGAGAGGCAAGTGATCGGATGAAGAGATAGGCAAGACCGATGCACTTGCATGTGGAAATAACTGCCGCCAAGCTTCTGTTGTCAAAATGCGATCAAACTTTTCTTTTATAAGCTAGCCCGAATCTCTTCCGTGCTCCCACATAAATTGATAGCCAGTCATAGGAAAATCGTACAGACCAGCGTCTGATACTGCATCTTGAAACCCATGCATAAGAGACAACGATTGAGGTCTTCCACCTTGCTTTTCATGGCCATAAAGAATATCATTAAAGTCACTAAGGCATATCTATGGTTCCATTCTATGCGAAGCCAAAACACGTAAATGCTGCCATGAATTTGATCGCCTAGATCAGTTAGGTTCACCATAAAAACCAGTAACCCTCCAAGCACCCACATTAGCAATATCTACCAAAGCATCAATATATCTATCACATGAACTAATAAGAGAAATAGTATTTTCAGACTTCCAAATCAACAAGTCCACCACTGTGGCCTCTACTGTCAATCTAAAAGAAACCATCATAATGTAAGAGGTCTTTTATTTCATTGATTTTTGAAGAACTACAAAAAGTCTCAACAAGAAAAATTAAATTTGGCCTTTTAAGTCTAACAATTTCCTGCAAAGAATTTACTACTCGAGGGTTACCAAATCATCGACAGTTTCAGTTTATGCAACTCATTTTTGTCGACAGGTCTGATTCATAGCGCCCACTGTTGGTCCGTTTTTTGAAGCAGTACCAGAACTTGTAGCATTATTGTCCAAAGTACTAGGCTCCTTTGTTTTCTTTGGCTCCTGGCCCATTCTTCTTCTTTTAGGGTCTATAATAGTAACACCTACATCCTCACCCGCCAGTCCCTGATTCATTGCCAGCAGAATCCGCACCTTCCTTATCCGTTTGGCACCCATTTGAATTTTGAACTTCACTCATTCCAAACCTACCAATCCTACTGTGCATAGACTCATCTCCCACCTCCATCGTTCCCCCCTCCTTTAGCCACCGTGACCCAAGAGTCATGGGATTCTGGCGAGTTGTAACTCGGATAGACGGTGTTAGTTTCCGAGAAAGAGGACCATTGTTCTTGTTAAGCAGTAATCGGAAAAACTTTTCAGTATGCCCTAAATATGCATATAGGAAACAGACACAGGGTAACTTCTCGAACTCTAAAGCGATAGTAAACCACTCCCCATTATCTTTCTTTAATCGCATTTATTGACGAATTCGCCTCTTTACATCCTGTCAATACCACAATCGTATGAACTTCTTTTTTGGCTTATCATAATTCTTAGGATCTGACTCCACATCTCAAATTATGTTATTGGACTAATAATCTTCATCCAAAAATTGATAATTAAAAAATAATAACCTAATTAAAATTGGATTAATTTTATCAGGTGAGTTAATACATATGTCTTAAAATTTCAGGCTTAAGACCATTGGCCGCACGAGGGAAACTACCTTTTTTTTTTATCTATTTAGCATTGTCCTAATTAAGATTTTAAAAACCGAACTAGACCGATCGGTCCAACCGAAAAAAGTAAGAACCAATTAATGATTCTCTTCGGTTTTAATTAAAAACCTATCGGTCCAGCAAACCGGTCGGTTTGTTGAAGAACCGGGTGGTTTTCATTGAACCGACTAGACTGGTTCAGCGAGATAAAAATGCCTAATATATCGTCTCCTCATTTTGTCTTGCCAATCTCCCCTCTTCTCTTCCTCCCTGACCCCGATTCTCTCACTTCGTTGCTCTTCATTAGAACTTACTATGGATTTGTTTTGTGTTTGGCAAGATTATTTAGGATACTTGTCTGACGATGGATCACCCAGACGTAGAAAGCGGGATGGTGATATGTCTATCTTTAAAGACTCTGTTCGAGCTTGCCTTCACTTTGAGCCAAAACTAGTCAAGCAAATGGAGAAGCTTAATAGGTCAAAGAACCCGAGTGACTCTAATGTGGAGAAGTACTTAGGTTTGAGAATTAGGTAACCTTAGCTTGATAAACACTTTGTTCACTGTTAGGTTATGGGGTTGTTCACAAATTTGCTTCTATTTGTTTTACTTTTTGCTAATGAAATATGGATTTTTTGTGTCAGGTCACGAAATGTTCCTTGTTTATGATATTAGGTTTGGAAGTACAAAATTATGCCATCGATTCAATCTTATGGCCACCGATTTTCCCTATTGAAATATCCTTTAAAGCTCAATACTCCATAATTTATCTTTTCATTTCAGATTTCTTGTATTTGTTTTCATGAATCAATTGGTTTCTCCTACAAAGCTTAGTGACCGTTTCTCAGACATCTATTTTGCTCGTTTACCATCTATGAAGTAATCTTTTAAAATGGAGAAGTACTCAGGTTTGAGAATAAGGTAACCTTAGCTTGATAAATGTTTTGTTCACTATTAGGTTATGGGGTTGTTCACATATTTGCTTCTATTTGTTTTACTTTTCGTTAATGAAATATGGATTTTTTGTGTCAGTTCATGAAATGCTCCTTGTTTATGATATTAGGTTTGGAAGTACAAAATTATGCCAGTGATTCAATCTTACGACCGCCAATTTTCCCTATTGAAGTATCCTTTAAAGCTCAATACTCCATAATTGATCTTTTCATTTCAGATTTCTTGTATTTTTTTCCAGGAATCAATTGGTTTCTCCTACAGAGCTCAGTGAGCGCTTCTCAGACATCTGTTTTGTTCATTTTGTATATCCATTCTGCTGTTGTTAGTCTTCTTTATTACAATTGGTAATGAGAATTATTTAAGTTGTATACTTTTTTCCTAACAATAGTATACCCAATTATTTTTTAATATTTTTTAGGTTAAATCATAATGGAGAATATGAAACCATCCTCTACTTGTGGTAAGTCTGATCCACCATGGAATTATTTTTCTTCTTCTCAAGCATTTGATGGAAATATCCAATATAACTGTATGTTTTACGGTAGAATATTTAAAGGGGGAGGAATTTTTAGAATGAAAAAACATCTTGTTGGTGTTAAGGGTAATATGGTTTTTTGCAAAAAGGTACCACTTGATGTACGTGATATGATTGAAAAATATTTGCAGCAACAAGTAAAAAAGAAAAAGTAAAATAAAGAGGCTCATGATATATCTTTTGGAGATGATGAAACACCACAAGTATTAGATAAAGGAAAAAAGAAAAGCTACTATTGACATAGATTCTTATTTTTCTCCAAGAACTACTCCTGGTTCTCAACCTAATCTAAAAAGTTTTATGGTTGATAAGGATGTTGTTTTACGATCTAAAGAGCATTGGATAGATGGTTCTATCATTCATATATTCCTTTAAATACTTTAAATTCACCATACTTTCAAGAAGCAGTTGATGCACAACAGCAATAGGTCCATGATTTAAAGTACCATCTTATTTTGAGTTGCATGTGCCTTTGCTTCAAGATTTAAAAAAGGAATGTTAGTTAATTGTGGATACATATAAATCTAGTTGGGAATCAACATGATGCACTATTATGGTAGATGAATGGACGAATCAAAGACAAAGAACCTTGATTAATTTCTTAGTTTATTGTAATATTGGAATAACTTTTATCAAGTCTGTTGATGCTTCTGACATGGTAAAAAGTGCTAATGTTTTATCTAAATTATTCTCTGAAATTATCGAGTAGGTTAGATCAAAGAATGTTGTGCATTTTGTTATAGACAATGCAGTTAATTATGTATCAACTGGGTACTTATTACAATCAAAGTATGGGCATATTTATTGGTCTCCATGCGTTGCTCATTGTATAAATCTTATTTTAAAAGATATTGGTGGTATGGACCATATTTCTAGTCTTGTTTCCCATGCATATAAGATCACAATTTTTCTGTATAATCATGTCACATTTTTGTCTTGGTTAAAAAACAAGAATATTGGGTTGAGATCGTTCGTCCCGCTGCTACCAGGTTTGCAAGTACATTTATTACTTTGAAAAGTGTTTATGAACATAAGCAACTACTTCAAAATTTAGTGACAAGTAAACACTTTTCAAGTCATAAATTATCAAAGAGTAAAAAAGGAAAAAGAAGTTTGCGCTATTATTCTCGATAATAAATGTTGGGATGCTTGCTTTATCAATGTAAAGATTATGGCTCCGCTTATAAAGCTGTTGAAAATTGTTGACTCAGATGAGAAGCCATTTCTGGGCTATATATATGATGGTATATATAAAGCTCACAAAATAATTATAAATATTTTTAAAGGAAAGGAGAAATTGTACAAGCCTTATATAGATATTATTATGAGATAAACATCTTACTTAAAGGATCCACTTAGCAGCTTATTTTCTCAATCCTTATTGCTTATATAGTGGAGAAGAATGTACAATTTATATTATGAGTGGTTTGTTTGATGTGATTGAATGTAAAGGTATTTCCTCTATTGAAGGGCAATTACAAACGATAAATGAAATTAAATTGAATCGTGAAGGTTTAAAGAGTTTTGTTAGATCATCAGCAAAGAGAGAACTTATGTTGAAAAAAGTGTAGCCAGGTAAGTTTTATACTTTTAATTCATTATTTACTTATTAATAATATATTTTTATCATAACTATTAATTTAATATATAGTGCTCCAACATTGAGAAAGCTAACTATTAAGTTACTCAGTCAAACAGCTTCTGCATTAGGTTGTGAACGTAATTGAAGTGTTTTTGAACGTATTCATACAAAGAAACGAAATTGTTTGGAACATCAAAGACTTAATGACCTTGTTTACGTTACTTATAATTTGAGAATGAAGAATAGGTATTTTATAGTTTTGTTTTATTTCAATAATTTTATTTTATTATTGATTTTATAATTTCTCTATTATGTATTTAGAGAGTTTAGTAAGAAGAAAACATATAATCTAGTTGATATTGATTGTATTGAACATACTAATTTTTGGATCGAAAAAGAAGAATTATCACCTGATCTTGATTATAATGAACTTGAAAAGACGATTTATGAAGAAAATGCATTTATCACAACGAATGAATTAAGAACATCTATTGATGGTCAGTTCAAGTCTTATTTTGATCATATTTAAGTTAAAATTATACTGTATTATAAGTTTACAATTGAGAATAATTTCATATATTACTAATTTGTAATTTATTTTAATGTAGTAGAAGAAGTTGATGCAAATACTTTAGATAAAAGCGTAGTTTATGAATCTTTAAATAGCGTTGAAGAATTTGGAGCTTTTGACGATGATGAGACACAACCTCCTTCAAAAATACAATTTTGATTTTTATTGTTATTTTAGACTCACGTTTATTTATTATTAATTCATTATATAATAATAGACATTGATGTATTTTTTATTTCAATAAAATATTTTATTTTTACTTAGTCTTATAAGTTTTAATTCTTATTTATTATATATCGATTTTATAGTGGTTCACTACCGGTTGAACCTTAAACTTTTCTTTCGATCGGTTTGATGTCCGATTCGATTTTTAAAACATTAGTTCTAATCATCTCCTCCTAACAATATTTGATCTTCTTACACAACAAAGAAAAAAAATAGGAATGACAAATATGACCCGACACGGCTTTGACATGAGTTGACTAGGCTATGGGCCGAGACAACTTGGCCTGATAAAAATGTATAAAATAACGTCGTTTTGTTAAATTTTTTTAAAATATGAGGTTGGGTTAGCTCGCCTGTGGCCCATGGGGTCATGATCCAGGCCACAGACCGGGCAACCACCGATTCATCGCCTAGCCCATTACCATTTCTAAAAGAAATGCATAAACATAATCTAATAGCATGAACATATACTAATTAATCACATTCAAATCGTTTCTCTCAATTGAATTCAATAAGTATGGTGAAGATATCCAAGTAAAATACATTTTCTTTGTAGTTTAAAAATTTTAGAAACTACTTGATTTTAAGGTTTTCAAAAAATTATTTTGTTTTTAATTTTTAAAAAATCCCGACTTTAGATGAAACATATATAGTATGAACATCAAACACGAATTAATCAAATGTTATTTATATGTTGATTCAACGTAGTTCTTAAACTTAAACATAAACTTTACTAATTAAATTTGAGTGAAACTAATAATTTATTATAATTACTTTAAATTATT
The DNA here is from genome assembly GCA_029891385.1 of Erythroxylum novogranatense. Lineage (NCBI taxonomy): Eukaryota > Viridiplantae > Streptophyta > Magnoliopsida > Malpighiales > Erythroxylaceae > Erythroxylum > Erythroxylum novogranatense. The sequence continues at coordinate 4,391,451 of CM057228.1, read as the reverse complement.
AATTTAAGTCAATTTTAATTAGTTTGAGTCAAATTTAAAGGTTGAGTTAGATTATCATATTGGTTACATTTTATTAGTTCACATATGATGTTTATACTACGTGTATTTTGTCGTTATGTTGTAATCGAAATTGAAGAGGAGAAATTTTTAAAATATTGAAAACGAGAGGAATTCTTTTTGAAGATTTTAAAGATTAAAGGTTTTTTTTTTAAGTTTCTTAATTTACAAAAGAGATCTATGTCTTTTACCCAAAGATATCTACTTTTGTAGTCATTTTCTAGTAGGTAGAATAAAAGAATAATTCCTATTATCGTTCGAAAAAATGAGTTGCAAAATCTTGTTTTAATATATTTTGAAAGATATTATAGCATTATGATCAAAGTTTAGGATATCATTTCATACTGGCCGATACACGATCAAAACTGGTATGAACTGAAGGGTCGGTTATATCGGGTTTAAATATCAATCGTTACTGGCCAGTTTTGGATGGTATCGATACAGAAAATTTTAAAAAATAGAGAACTAAAGATTGGCCAAATACCGATCGGTACTGAAATTTTTAAAAATTAGAGAAACTTTTTAACAAAATTTTCAAAAAATTTTAAGCCCTCTCTCCCTCTTTCCTACCTCTCCTTCCCCCCATTTTTTTCAAAGTCTTTTTAATTAATTATTTTATTCACTTCAACTTTTATAATTATTTGAATTTTTAAAAATAAAATAAATATTTTTATTACGAATAATAATTATAAATTAAATAAAACTTAAAATAAATTATTTTATTTAAATTTATTTAAATATTTTATATAATATTTATCAATAAAATATTAATAAAATATTTTATTTTTAAAATAAATAATTTAAAATTATTATTTATAAACTAATATTTATTTTATATATTTTAATTATTAAATAAAATTCATATATTTTAAAAACATATTTTAAATTTAATTATATTTATTAATAATTATTAAATTAATTTTATAAAATTAAATTAAAATTGTGATTATTATTTATTATTTTATTTTTAGATACATGTTTAAAATATACAGTACAACTATACAATATGATAATAAATTATTTTGTAATTTTAAAATAATTTAAAACTATTTTATAAATTTAAAAATTATCTAAAATAGTACTTACCGATATAATACCGTATTAAAACTTAATCTGATATGATATTCGGAATATTGCTTATGATACTTTTAATTCAATATTTTTATCTACCACAAAAACCTGTCTTAATTTGTACGAAAATTAATCTTTCAGGAATTTCTTTACCAGAACCTTTTTTTGAATTTCTACGAACCGAGTCCACGAAAAAACAAAACATAGATGCCTGATGCTACTGCTAGGGATTAAGACTTGAAAGTTGATAGATGTGACCATATGTACAATTATTGCAGTTCCTACTCCTAAGGTCTCGGCCGCCATTAAATTTTCGATGATCCCACCAACTCCATCATTTATATTTAAGGTCGTGAATGTGACTGTAACATATATGCTTCAGCCAAGTAATAATGTATGACAGTATCGTACTAGTGGCAACAATACTCCATTAACATGTTTCTTTATTTTTTTTCTTCCTACCTTCTCCTCTTACTTTATGAATTGACTAGTCCATAATGTTAGTTAGTAATACGTAAACCTTTGAATTGGTGTGTAAACAAGCAACCAAAGGTACCTTCGTGCTTGTCGTGCTCTTTCTCTTTTTATATGAAACAGTTGGGAAATTGTTATTATGGCAAGTTCTCACTTAAGAAAGAATGTGTTCTTAATTTCACTTTCGGTTGTTCTACAAACGAATGGATCGAATCGGATTCGAATATGAAATGATAAATTTAGTTTGGTAACTTTCTGATCATCATAAAGATCAGTTAACGCGTTTTTAAGATATAGAACATTATCTCTTAATTGTAATTGATATTGGTTAACATCAATTTCATATATTCAATGGTCTAACTTTGGATAGAAAGTACTGTGAATGTAATTAAGATAAAATTTAGTAAACACCATCCATAGAATTCCTCAGCTTCTGTAGTCCAACGCGGAGCATGGTAGATGAAATCCAAAATGTCAGATATTTTCTTGTAAAAATATAAAGTTTCAACGTCAATTTCACTATCACACCTTCTCGAGAAACATTTCTTAACCTCTAATGGCACAATCACTTGATTGAGATATCTCAAACTCAGCCATGTACATGACACAGAATGAGTCTGACTCATGATCTACGTGAATTGGACCTGTGATGAGATTCGATTCATATAATCAGAGAGTAAAAGGAAAATTTTTGTATGTTGTAGAGGTGAAAAAGATTTGGAAACACTGATCTCACTTTGATTACCAAACTTTGAAAAACCAATAAATAGGGTTTATTTTCTGATAAATGAAAAAAAACTAAGTATTAACCACAAAAATTGATCAGCAGATCACCTTTAGGTTACAAATTACTAACAACCAAAGGTTGTTTTCTTTTTTTTTTGGGTTGCCCACGAGGTATACTAGTAGGGTACCAAAGGTTGTTTTCTATTTTTTTTTTGTTGCCCACGAGGTATACTAGTAGGGTCCCAACTATAGGAAGGCACTCATCTACTCTCATACTAATCTTCGCTCGAACTGGGTAGGTCTCTGCGAAGAAAGTTCAATCTCAAGTTTTAAGCAATTTGCATCGTGAGGACGATTGAACCATGACCTCACTTAAGACAGGAGAGCTCCTTACCAACTCATCTGCGCCATGGGGTTTTTCTACTTGTTAAATCTGCCATAGAGAACATTACTCGTAATTACAGGATTTTTGAGTTGACATATTCAAAGAAATGTTACATACATACACAGCATGTCCTTGTATAACGTTGACTTAGCTTTTTGTAAATTACTTTGGATCAAGACGTTTGAAGAATCATTTCTAAAATCAAAGGTTAGGTTTAGACTTAAGGAGGTTCTTTGCCGACCTTATTAATTAGGATCTAAGGTACACCAACCTCATCAATGTAAGAACAAAGCAAAACAAGGGCTTGCCTTCGACTCTATCTATCTAGTAATACCATAGGATTATCTACTTCATTGCGGTATTATTAGGTTGCTTTTGTATGAAATCGAGATCACTTAATTGGTTGGTGAAGACCGAGAATGTAAGTAAAGATTAATTTTACTTCTTAATTATTTTGACAAGCAACAATTCTTTGACTTCTTTAACTAAATTCACCCTTTTTTTTATATATTTTTTACTCCATGGATGAACATAATCAACATCAAAAAGCCTGGATTTACCAGGTTAATATTATAGTCAATTTCTTGTGAGAAAAGGGAAACAACCCAACTGCTTACGTTAGAAAGTATGTGATTTGCGTCTCCCTTTTGCCTTTCTTTTTGTTGTAAGATAACGTTTTTACATAATAGTCAAACAACCCTTAAGTTATATATAGGCTACATACACAATTGTAATTAGTTATTGTTTTGAGTCCTAATTTTTAATTAATTACTGACTTTACTCTTATGTAAATATTCATTCTTTATATTAGATCAACCTGCTCAACACACTTGTATCAAAACTTATCCAAAGTCATAGAGCTTGTGTTCCATATGGGTTTGAAAAATAAAGAGAAAATTTAGGCCGTACATGCATTTGATCTTCTAAAAGTCTTAAGCTTTGGAAGGTCTTTCATTTACGTTCAGTAGAAATGGACATGAGTGAAGGTAATACAATAATGGAGAAGTCAAAAGCCAAATCTGTCCCAAACCTAACACTAGTGGAAGACCTTAGCCTAGACTCAACCCCTTTTGGTTGCCATCCCTAGACATATATACCACCGTCGAATTGGACTGCTGATTAGAATGAGAATGAGACCATTTTGAGTATATTCTTAAAGGAAAGCATCAAGAGGAACTAATCAAATTCGATTCTACCACTTGGTTTTTAGTTATTGGTTCATCAAATAACTTTCACATAATACATAATTTACAAGAGATTACTTACATTTAATATCAATTATTGGAAATACTAAAATTACCAAAAACACAAAAATAGAGATAAGTCATTGAAATTTGTCATAAAATGAGTACTTGAATTGGAAAATTGAACATTTATTTTAATTTTATTGTTCCATTAGTCCTTTTTGGTTATATTATATTCTTTAAATTGATGTTTTAATTAATCTTTTTCTAATTTTTAGTAGGTAGGATTCTCTTTCTAATTTTATTGTGTCCATTCATATCTAGTGCCCAAAACAACTTTATTTTTAACCATTAGACAGAATTAGATAGTCTCTATCTTATGTCTAATAGCTAAAATGATGTCGTTTTAGACATTAAAGCAGATTATCTTAACTCACTTTTTGGTGCATGATATGTATCTAGAAACAGAATGCTCATAATAAAAGTCAATGAGAAACGATAAAAGTCAAGTGTCAACGCCCTTTTATCTGTTTAAGAAGTTGTTATCCGCTGCTTTGAGAAGTGCAATTTGATCAAATAGGAAGTAATCTTTCATGACCTTTGTGAAAACATTTGGTCAAAATAATAATAAAAAATGTTAGCTGTCACTCAAAAGTCGCCTTGTCCAATTAAGGTTCTATAACCCACAACCTTTTTGAAAAATATCTATTTAATCCATATTTTTGTTATAAAATTTCCTAATTCCTTGTTAATTTGTTAAAAATTCACTTACAAAGTCTTAAATCTATATATTTAATAGAGTCAAATTCTAATAATGTCATAATTTAAAATGAAGAAATAACTTATAATCCCTTACATTTCTTTTCATGGCTTCATTTACTAATTCATTTGATCTTCACTTGATAATATGTACCCTTATAAAATCTTCAATTCCAATAAATGGTAGCAAAGTTCACTATTTTTATTAAAAATATATTCATAACATTAAGAAATTATGAATATAACACGCTAATTGTTTAACTATAATGGACATAATGTCTCCTAATTAAATTATATAGCATTAGTGTATTTTAGGATATCTTCAAATATCTTTTGAGTTATTATCATTTTAAAATTTAACATTTCATATTTTATATCAATATCTCTTTAATAGTTAAGGGTAAGGCTGCATAATATTGGATGTTTTCAAATTTTGTGTATTAACAGAATTTTAATAAGTTGTTGTTATTAATATGTTGGATTATTAAATATGTATTTTAAAAAAATAAATGTGGGCATTTTGATATACAAGAAAAAAAAACTATCTCAATACCCATCAATATCTTAGAAAATTAAATAAAAGAAGGAAGATTAGATTAGTTGTGTCTCTATTATGATTGCTTGCTAGTCATATAATTCCCAACTTTTGTGTTTCTAACTACTTGGGGTCCCTCTTATCATTGAAGGATCTTTCTACGTCACTTTTTGGACATTGATGCTTTAGTCAACTCTCCCTTTCTCTGTGTCTTGTAGATAAACAAAAAATTACGAAGACATAATCATATGCAGTATCTCCCATTACAATAAAAACCAATTAAGATGATCAAGATTGCGATAGATATGGAGTTTGGAGCCACTTCCTCCGGAGTGGTTGGGTAGTTCAGATCAAACGGTTTTGGTCAATCACTTGATCATCTTACTTACCCTGAAAAATACTTATAATCCAATAATGTATAAACAACATGAATGATTATAATGACAGATCAAAAAAAGAAACTTTAACTCCTTTTCATGTGTGAACACCAAGACTTCTCAATATAATCACCTGTGATGAATCAGTAATCGTCTTTTCTTTTCTGGGTTCGCTATGTTTTCTTACTTAGAAAAGAACTTCTGATAATAATATAAACGACGAGTTCAAACTGAGCACAGGTGTTATCTGCTATCAGGTTAAATAGCTTGTGACGACTTTTCAGGACTAAAACTTGGAAAATTTGTACGCAATTTCTTGGAAATCAAGCAATCTTCATAGTGTATATGTTTCAACCATAACAATGTCAGCACGTTTCCGGAGTCCAAACACAAGGAAAACAAATTCTTCTACAAAAGATTATAATATGCATGCAAGTTATGCTTCTGTTTCTCGAAACCCACCTGGGCTGAGATTCACTGGATACTAATCTATCGTGCAAGATCATTTCAGGAATGTCATGTGGTGATTGAAACAGGAAAAGGAACTTCGTCATCCAAATGAGTCCTTAATCACAAATATTTAGTTGGTGATGAACCCTTGAAAAGAGTCGCAGATAGATCACCAATGACACAGATTTGAAAACGTGTAATATACCTACTCCTGGACATGAAAGCTATGTACTAGAATGATAAGCGCAAAGGTTAATGTGAACCGAAGGTTACAGACGACATGAACAGTATATAATCTATAGACTCTAGAGTCTAGAATATTTCACAAAAGAAGTAAGTCCTGGTGCAACTCCGAACCTAGGATGTTTCTTGAAATAAAGGGTGTTCAAGGAGAAGGTGATCAGGCCAAAGGGAAGGAGCATCTCCACCGTAGCTTGAAAGAGTGGAAGAATCGCCGGTGAAGTTGATCGGACAAGGCTGTGTAATGACAGGAGCGCCTGATGGAGGAGATGGGATATCGATTGAAGACGGCGGAAGATATGGAGAGTTAGGCGAGGTCTCTCCATGACTGAACACCGTAAAGTCAAGAGCTTGAGCCAATTGGTGTTTGTTCAATTGTGTTTGATAGCTGCAAGGGACTTGCAAGTCAGGCAAATGAGAGAAAGGGACATCCATGGCCTCAAGACCGTGAAGAGAGTTGGGTGTTAAATCCATTTGGGTTGAGGTTGTAACTGGGCTGTGCTTGACAGAAGCAAGAGAATTCAATAGGTAATAAGTGTCCATGTCACTGAAACTGTTAGTGTTGATGTTTGAGCTTGTTGCTGTGGAAGATGGAGTTTGCGGCTGGAGAAGGTACTGTAAGTATTGAAGACTAGCCATCTGTGCAGCTTCTGCTTGGAGTCTCGCAGCATGTTCTTCCACAGAGTGACTGTCCATAAGCTCCTTTAGGTTAGCCAGAGCTATAAGATGAGGCAAGCTAGAGAAGATGTCAGCTCGAGGACGATGAGTCATAGGATCAAAACCCATCTGTATCAGCTTTTTCTTGAGATGGGTATTCCAAAAGTTCTTAATTTCGTTGTCTGTCCTACCAGGTAGCTGGCTTGCAATCGCCGACCATCTGGTATTGAGAAAAGAAAAGCAAAACGATGAGCATATGATGAAGATCCATGTCGAATCAGAGATTACTATCAGAATCAAGTCAATTACTTGTTGCCAAGAACAGCATGAAGATTAAGAATCGTCTGTTCTTCTTCTGCAGAAAACTTTCCTCTCTTGATATCTGGCCTTAAATAGTTTGTCCATCTCAGTCTGCAACTCTTCCCACATCTGTTAAGACCTGCAAAACAAGTTATTCTAGTTCGTCAGAGACAGAAACATAGTCAAAATCACATAAAAGTCATCTCAATTTGAATAGACACTGTACCAGCAAGTTTAGGGAGGGCTCTCCAGCTTCCATGACCATGTTTCTGTATGTATTTGACAAGCTTTTGATCTTCTTCGGGAGTCCAGGGACCTTTCTTAAGTCCACTCTCATCACAACACGGAGACCTTCCCATTCTTGTGGCTATGATATGTTCACTTGCTTGTCTCCTCCTTCAAACTAAGAGATATGTCTGCCTCCTGCCAATCCAACCAGTAACTGGAGGCTTAATATTTATATACAATCTTGTTCTTGGCAGCTTCCCATCTACTAGCAAAATAGGTATGCCCTTGTTCTTCTTGAAATGTCAAATTCATCCTCCTTGGGAAATGATTTCCATTTTCTTAGAACTAATTTAATATGTCAATGAAGTCATTATTTCCTTTGTCGTGCCAAATTAGCCCCCACAAGCCATTTTTAATTACAATTATTTAAGTTCTATTTATTAATTCCAAAAGTCTAATTTAATACTCCATTTTTATTTAAAAATATACTTAATACTGCAAGCTTTAATTTTCGTCAAATAAACTTTATTTTTATAATTTAAAGACATAATTTCAAATGGCCTAGCCATGCAATTAAAGTGAAAAACAGGTGGAAGTTGAGTGACAATTAGAAGACGACCAAGGTTTGCTAATTTAATAATTCAAAGAGATTAGGAAGTGGGTTTTTAATTAATTACCGATTAATCAACACATTAATGGTGGTCAAGGAAAAAGAGGAGGAAGGAACAAAAATAACAATATGTGATTTTTTTTTTTTTGAAGTGTCCTAAGAGAGTCCCAATTATAGGAAGACATTTTTAAGTCATTCATATTCAAACTAATCTTCACTCGAGTCGGATAAATTTTTTGTGAAAGGTAAAACTCTGACTTCAAATTTTAAACGATTGCATATATAAGGAGAATTTAAACTTACAACTTCACTTAAACCAGAAAAATTCTTTACCAACTCGCCTGCGACATGGTTCATAATATTTGATTAATAAATGTAAAGAGAAGATGTTGGCGTCAAAGAACAGGTGGCACGTCACCGCTGGTCATAGAAACTCATTCCATGCACGCAACAAGCTACTCGTTTCGTCACCCTGTGCATGGCTTCCCAATAATGTTCATCTTACGTATTATCAATTTACTTAATCACAAGTATTAAAAAAATATGGGCAATTAAATATCTATTACATTAAACAAATACCAGCACATGCATACATTATATATATGTATATAAAAATATTTTAAAACCGTTTGAAAATTAAGCTTATAAGATAAGAGGTTTAAGACTTAAAAGTTTTAGTCAGCATTAATTATCATAAATTTGACTAAAATTTAAATACAATTAAAAATTATGATATATAATTAAATGGGATTTTTATATATCGAAAAATTTGAAGTTTAATTAAAAATTATTAAATGAAAATTTATTTATTTAGTTTGTTTACAAGAAATTAATAATTTATAAAATTAACTGCTTAATTAATCAACTGATCGGTTTTAATGAAAATTTTAAAATAAATTGAACTGAAAATTTAAAATCTAACCCAAATTTAGATGGTTAAAAGTTTTGTAATTGAACTTGTCAAATCAAATGAATTTTTGAAGTTTGTCAATTTTCTTTCCCAATATAAAAAAAGAAAGGAATTTAGAGAGAAGAATAATATGTAATTATGTGTCTCAAATTATATACATAAAGAATATTTTTAATTAATTCCTAATTAGATGCTACTCATCATTTAATCTAGATAATAAAATTTACAAATATTAAATTCATCAAATTCTTAATTACAAATTATGGGTACTCCATAATTATATACGGTACAAATATAATTATAAAAATGCACGTGTAATTATAAAAAATAAAATTTCATTGAAAATGTTGAAAAACAATAGCTCCTAAGAATGATTGAGTTGATGGAGTTGGAGCATGAGGTTAAAAGGTCTTGTGTTTGAATTTATCTACTTACGTTCTTTCGATTGAATCTATCATACAAGATTTGTCTAGTACGAAATACTTGATTAGTGTAATTTACGGGCTATTGTGTCCATCATTTTTTTACTCGTTTTATGCCACAAACATAATTTATAAGGGAGTATTTCTTATAATCATGCACACACATCATATGTATTATTTTGCGTATCTTGTTGAAAAGATTATCTTCAGGAAGATATATATGGCAGTTTTGACTCGTACCCATTTACTGAACTCTCCGTAATTAAAAAAGAAGAAAGTATCTTTAACAAAGACTAACCTATATACGTACTCGCCACTGTCTATTCAGCATAGCTCACGAGTAAGACTCGGGAAGTTTTGTGACGAAGAGAATGTAATTTAACTATGTTTTTGCTTATGCTAGGTTAGATATAACTGGTTTATCTAAACTCGAACCAAACACTTCCCGAAACACAGATTTATGAGAGTAGCAGGTCTTAGTCATATACACTAACTACATATTTTTATTCTCTGATCAATACACGTTTGCTTATAATTAATATGGTTTCATACTCTACTAGATGCTCTCTTAGAAGCATATTCTATGGATGTTATGTACAATCTCTCATAATCAGTGCGATCATACTTCCATTGATATTTCATGAATTCACCTCTTTAGTAAGCAATTGACTCCAAGTATTTGCAATTTTGGTAATTGTCAGTAATATTAATATGTAGGCCTTATATGTAGTTAGGTTGTGTGTGGTGTTGAATATTTTACAAGAGTGAGTTCCCTCGTGTGTGCATGATCATATTGCATTCTAACCAACCACATCGCCAATGGGCCACGTTTCGGTCCCCCATTCCCCACTTTTGCCTCTACGTGATTAATGCTAATACCTACTTATAAAAATACAAAATCATATAATCATATGCAATCAACATTTTATATTTTATGCCATTATGCAATCTCCATTCAATACTATTAGCATGCGTGTATTAGTGTGCTTATTCACTTCTGAGTTACTATTTATATCAAGTGCATAGTTTTATAAAATTATAAGGGATTGCAAGTGACATTACTATTGTTAATTATAACTATAACGTATCACATTTAATTCCAATAAAAATCATGGAAGGATGTGACCTCTTTGACCAGTAAGGGAGCTGGTTAGAGGAGAGGTTGGTGCAGCAAACACAGAAATTCGATCACCTTTTCGAGATATACAAGACCCTTGTTCTTCTTCTTTAACCCCCCAAAAGATGTGTTAATGGCGGCCACTTCTTGGTGCCCTTTTGTCCCTTAATTTTGTATCAGATCAGATATGTTAGTTTCTGCAGAAGTGAAGAACAATGAATTAAATCTTGACCAAAAGTCATATCTACAAGGTTCAATTCCAAAACACAGATTATATGCGTTCACTACTTTTGAAACGAATACAATTTTTTGTTAATAGAAATATGAATCACATCGGAACGAATACAAATGCTTTCTTCTGTTCCTCTGCAAGAAAACCAAGAAAAGGCCACAAAAATCAACAGAATGTTCTTAAAGAAATCAGGCTTGAGTACAAGCATTTCCATGGTATTTGATTTCTTTGCATGCTATCAGAAACTTAACTCCAAATGGGCTAGCTCTACACGATAGCTAAGCAAGCTAATTAAGTATAATCGTATTTTATTGTTATTGTATCCATGGTCATTTGAAACTACGTACCCTAATCATTTACAATTTCCCTATTACTCGTAATTATAAACTTTGATATAAAGTTCAATGGGTCCAGGTCACAGGACAAAGTCTGTCGGTACGGTCATCATTTACTTACCACATAAGCTAAGTTTTTTCTAACCTTAAAGGCACTTGTCAAAGGTTCACATCAATGGCCACAAAGGGTCAAGGCAAACAAGGACGAGAATTGGTTACATTCATAGGTTTTGTCCTCCCTCATTTTCTTCTTCACTTACCTCATTTTCCTTTCTCCACAAGTTTTGCCAGTAAGAGAAACCAAAGTCAGCTGTCTTTAGCAATAGGTTAAAAGGGAAAGGAACATAAAGCATATGTGTATATATAAGATAAGACTACTTCTCTTAAATTTCGATTAAAAATAACGATGAAACTTATGCAAATTAACTCAGCTTTTAACTCGACCTAATTTAATTAAATTTGATTTAAATTAACAATTTAATATAATTATAATAAAGTAATAGATTTGGATTGAAGAGTTGATGGGATCATCATATAAATAATCTTTAATTAGTATAATTGTGATGTTCGTGACGCTTGTACTTTATTATTATTTTTAACTAAAATCTTAAAAATTCAAAATTTTTAAAAATTAAGAAAATTTTCTAGGAAATGTCTATGTCTTTTAATCATTAAAAAAGTAAAGAAAACGTACTAAAAGATCTATGTCCTTTGCTCATAAAAAAGAGTAAAGCAAACATCCTAAACCACTTGCTCACGAAACCTAGTTAAAAGATTTCTTCACATGAAAAGATCAACAAAAGTGATCATATTACTTCTTCAACTAGGGTTCCTTGTCGGTGTAAGGGACAGTCCATCAACCCACAACAGATCAGGCCCAATACCTACATCATAATTCACATCTTCCAGAAGACTCCTCCTCGATACTCTTGTTATTTCTGTTATAACCGAATACTATCACACAGCTGTATTAATCAAGTGTATATATATGCTCTTTCTCATCACTGTAAAGCATTACGTTGATAATAAGAAATTCATTTTACATTCTTACCTTTACATGGTATCAGAGCTATACAGACAAACGTCTATGGCTAATTCTCCTTCTTCCTCTATGGCGACTATTGATTCTTCTTCAGATCAGCTTCTAAATTTTCCTTCTCTTGCCAAATCATTAAACTTCACCATCACTAAACTTACCCGTTCAAATTACATTACCGGAGAGCTCAGTCCTTCTTGCTATTCGTGCCTTGGAACTTGAAAATTTATCTCATCATCTTCGCAATTCTGCTCTTTGTTCTTCTCTCCAATGACAATACATCTCACCTAATCACGAATACCGCCTTTGGCATAGATCGACCAACTTCTCCTTTCTTTGGCTATTGTCCACTTGTCGATGATGATGTTGTTAGTCTTGTTACTCAACGCCAAACCTCTGTTGATGTTTGGGTTACCTGGAAAAATTGTTTGCTCAAACAAGCATGGTCAAAGTGTTACGGTTGAAACAATGACTTTCCTCAATTAAAAGGGATCAGATAATATCAGCACATATATGCAGAAAATAAAAATTATCAGTGACTCACTCCGTTTGGCTGGTCATCCAGTTTCTGAATCTGAACTTATTCTTAGTGTCCTTGCTGGCCTAGGACAAGATTATGACCCTATTGTCTGCCTTTTATCAAATACTATGGCTTTTACTTCTTTTCAGGATGTACAAAGCTCCCTTCTCATGCATGAAACACGTCTGGAGCAACAACATGCTGTGTCTCAAATCTCCCCACCACCAACAGTCAACCTTGCCAGTCATTCTTCCTCCTCAACTACTTCTGGTAGCAGACATTGGGGCCGGGGCAGAGGTCCAAGAGGAAGAGGGGGCAGATCCACTCCTCGGGTATTTTGTCAACTGTGCCAAAAACCATACCATTCTGCTTTACAGTGTCACAAGAGATTCAACCAGAACTGGCACGGTCCTCCACTCCTTCCACAGCCCTGGCGCTCTTCTCCTAATTATGTGCAGAACAACACTGCATATAACACCTCACCTCAAGCTCATTATGCTCAGTCTGGCTCCTCCACTTCCTACATGCCTCCTCCGCATTCAGTTGCATCGTCTGAGCCATCACCTGAGTCCACCTGGTTTGTTGACAGTGGAGCAACCAACCATGTTACTCCTGACATTCAGAACTTGAGCATCAGCTCTCCATATACTGGCAATGAACATTTAACTGTAGGAAATGGTAACATTTTACCTATCCAGAACATTGGTTCATCTTCCTTTAAATTTAATGCTTCTCCTAACCCTTTACATCTTCACAACATTTTACATGTGCCTTCCATTACTCGCAATCTTCTAAGTATTTCTAAGTTTACCAAAGACAATAATATTGTTGCTGAATTTTCTGCTAATGATTGTTTATTTAAGGACAAGCTTTCAGGGACCACTCTTCTACAGGGAACTCTGCAGGATGGGCTATACCTACTCAAGACAGCACCTAAAGCTTCTCACTCATCCTCAGTTGCCACTCCTTCATCCGATTCTACTTTTCCTAGTGTCTATGTCACAACAGTAGATGCCAATGTGCTACATGCCACAATGGGTCATCCTTCCTCTTCTATTTTATCCAAGATTGCATGATCTATGAATGTTAAAATTGATAAGCACTCTCTTAAATTTTGTGATGCTTGTAAAGTTGGAAAGTTACACCAACTTCCCTTTCAAACTCATTCAATCAATGTTACTGCTCCTTTTGAAATTGTGTATTCTGACTTATGGGGTCCTTCCCCATCTTTATCAACAGAAGGACATAGATACTATATTATCTTCATCGATGCCTACACTAGATTTACTTGGTTCTATCCTTTAAAACTTAAATCTGAAGCCCTTTCCACTTTTATCAATTTTAAAACACATGTAGAATTACAATTTAATCATAAGATCAAAGCTTTTCACACTGATAATGGGGGGGAATATCAGTCTTTTCGATCTTACCTTGCATCACAAGGCATCTCTCTTCGGTTATCATGTCCTTATACACATCAACAAAACGGTGTTTCTGAAAGGAAACATCGTCACATTACAGAAATGGGTCTCACTCTCCTCTCTCATGCATCAATGCCTCTCTCCTTTTGGTTAGAAGCTTTTCTCACAGCCACCTATCTAATTAATCAATTACCTAGTCCCATTACCAATTTCAAATCCCCTTATGAGCTTCTTTATCATAAACAGCCAGCCTATGCTCTTCTAAAACCTTTTGGTTGTAGTTGTTTTCCTTATTTACGACCTTACTCTCCTCATAAATTCAACTTTCACACTACTAAATGTGTTTTTCTTGGCTATAGCTTGTTTCATCGTGGTTACAAATGTCTTAATGCTAATGGTCAAATCTATATCTCTCGCCATGTTGTTTTCAATCCATCCGAATATGCCTATCCACTCCTTTTTCCAACCTCTTCCCCTTTACCTTCTGCCTCTCACAGAGCTCATTCTCCTTTCCCTCTATCTCTTCTTAAGATTTCTCCCTCCTCTATTCAGCCTACTGCTGCAAGTTCTCTGCTGCGGAGTTGGTCTCCAGAAGCTGCTCCAACCTCTTCCTCCTCACAGGTAAACTCTCCTCCTCTATCTTCTGCTTTACACTCACCTTTGTCTTGCCCTCACAACTCTCCTATTCCTTCTGCTCCTCTCCCAAACACTCATCCTATGCAAACTCGATCTAAGAGTGGCATTTTCAAACCTAAACTATACCATGCCCCTCTCTCTTCCTTACCAATCCATGAACCCTCATCTGTTTCATTTGCCCTACAAGATCCTATTTGGAAAGCTGCTATGGATGCTGAAATACTTGCCTTACATTCCAACAGTACCTGGACTCTTGTACCTTATCAACCTAGCATGAATGTTTTGGGGACTAAGTGGGTTTTTCGGGTTAAATATCACCCGGATGGCTCATTTGACAAAGCCAAAGCCGGTTGGTGGCGAGGGTTTAATCAAACTCTGGTGTGGACTTTCTTGAGACTTTCAGCCCGATGGTCAAATCCTCTACAATCAAGGTAATCCTTTCCCTAGCAGTCTCTTTTCGGTGGGATATCCAACAGATTGATATCAACAATGCATTCCTTAATGGAATTCTACATGAGGAGGTCTACATTAATCAGCCTCAAGGGTATGTTGATTCTTCTAATCCTACTCATGTGTGTAAGCTTTCTAAAGCCCTATATGGGCTCAAACAGGCTCCTCGTGCCTGGTTCTTTACTCTCAAACAAACTCTTCAGCAATGGGGTTTTAAACCGTCCAAATGTGATACCTCACTTTTCTCTCTTCATCAACATCATACAAAACTTTTTATTTTGATCTATGTTGATGACATACTTATCACTGGGAACGACAGAAAGGCCATTCACCAGCTCATTCTCCGTTTACAGGACAAATTTGCTCTAAAGACTCTTGGTTCTCTGCATTATTTTCTAGGTTTTGAGGTTCATCGCACTTCTACTGGTTTATATCTATCACAGCAGAAATACATTTATGATCTTCTACAGAGGGCAAATATGGTTACCTGCAAGCCGTGTTCCACCCCTGTTGCCTCTGGTCAGAAGCTTTCTGCCTTTGACGGTGATCCCATCACAAATCCGTCTGATTACCGCAGCCTTGTTGGTGGTCTGCAATACCTATGCCACAGTCGACCAGATATTAGTTTTATTGTAAACAAATTAAGTCAATTTTTAGTCAATCCCCTTCAGCCACACTGGGTTGCCCTAAAGAGAGTTCTTCGATACTTACGTGGCACTGCTGATACCAAGCTCTTTTTCAGCTCTTCTTCGTCTCCCTTGCAAATCCATGCTTTTTCAGACTCGGATTGAATTTGGATCATTGACGATCGCAAGTCTACCTCCGTGGTGTGTTTTTCTGGGTGGAAATCTGGTTCATTGGAGCTCCAAAAAGCAGTCGGTTGTTGCTCGCTCCAGTACTGAGGTGAATATCGTGCTCTATCCACTCTCTCGACCGAGATCCTTTGGCTATTGTCGTTCCTCTCTGAATTAGGGTTTTCACCCTCTCCTCGCCCCATCATCTGGTGTGACAATAACAGCGCCCGTGCCTTGTCCCGTAAGCGATGTCTTTCATGCCCGCACGAAGCACATTGAGATCGATGTGCACTTTCTTCGTGATCGAGTTCTTTGCAGAAGCTTGAGATCAACTACATCGATTAGAAGATCGACTTGCGATCTCTTTCTGAATCTATGTCTTTGGACCGACACTTGCACTTGTGTACCAAACTCAAGCTTTGCGATCCACGACGCTTGTGTTTGCGAGGGATGTAAGGACGATCCATCAACCCACAAATGATCGGGCCCAATACCTACATCATAATTCACATCTTCCGAAGACTCCTCCTCGATACTCTTGTTATTTCGTTATAACCGAATACTATCACACAGCTGTATTAATCAAGTGTATATATATGCTCTTTCTCATCACTGTAAAGCATTACGTTGATAATAAGAAATTCATTTTACATTCTTACCTTTACAGTCGGATGGACCATCCTCCTCATGAAGGTCATTAAACTAAAGGATTTAGAAAGCTAAGTGATGTCACTCACAAAGAAAGCATACAATCTCTGTAGATTAGAAAAATAAGATGGTTGTAGTTTCAGCTAAACAACTAATTTGCCTGTTCTGTTAAGTTTCCACCCGATACATCTAAACTCGGACTTTCTGTGCTTCTTCCATGCCACGTATTGAGTTTCTTGTCGTTCCATTTCCATGCAGAATGAAACCCTAGTTATATGTTAATATGTTTTCGATCTCTTCGAGAAAGAGAAGTTAACATCGTCGATGTCAGGTCTTGTCAATATCTGTTGCAATGATCATGCTTTAATTTGCCACCGTATCCTGTGTCTAGATCTTATGCTCTAACAATCAAAGTATGTCTACGTTAGTAAAAGGAAAATCGAACTAAATGTATTATAGACGTGTTTGATTAAAATAAGCTAAGATTGGTTGAAGACTAGTCAGGTTATTTCTCTAACGAATGACAGTGATAGTCCCTCTAAGTATCTATGTAGTTGAATGGGAACTTAATTAATACCGTCTTTGGAGTAGAAAGAGTTCGATGAAGATAGTTCATGCATAACATGAACTTTACATAGTTCCATTACGTCCATTACACGTGAGCTGTATTTATGACCATATACATGTATATTGTCAATCACCAACTTTCACCCTTTTCAATTATTCGTGGCCTAACAACCCTAATAGAAAAAGACAAGAACATATTGAAGAATACAAGTGGGGTATGGAAGATCTGTGCTAATTTCATCATATCTTTACTATTTCAATGACAATTACATGTGTTTACCGAAGTTCAAGTAGCCGACGACTAATTATGTAACATCCCAAATGTTAAGGACATTATTAGCGAATATGAACTCGAAATCGAATCGTTTGGACTTGATCTAATGTGAATTGTGATTCTATTTTATTAATTTAAACTTAGAAATATTAAATTAAGTAAATTAAAGTAATAATTAGTGCATTGTCAAAAAATTTATAATTAATGCTTTTAATTACACTGTTTACATTAATATAAGAGTGGTCAAGTTTTCTCAACCGTTATGACCAACTTTAAAGATCACATCCTTCTTAATTTTAGGTATATATACGATAAATGTTCAAATCAAGTCACCGAGTTGTGCTATATAAATTTGTTTTAGGCATCAACTACCATGTCATTTGGTGGCTTAACTTCAATAGGCAATGACATCATAGTTAACAGGTCAGGATAGCGAAAGATAGTGAAACTGATAGTTGATATACATATATATATGATTGGTCAATTATTATATTTCATGTAGTAAGCAAATGCAGATACAGCACATCATATCACACACAAATATGTACACACACATAGGTATGAACTTATTCAACCTAATTTGATTCAAAAGTGTTGAATTAAACTAGGTTTGGTTTTGTTTAAATTCAAAATTGTCAAATTAAACTCGATTTGATTATGTTCAAAATCGAATGATAATTAAGCTAGAAAAATTCAACCTAAGACTCCGTTAGTAATATGTCATATATATATAATTGTCAAATTAAACTTGATTTGATTATGTTTAGGTTGAATTTTTCCAACTTAGTTATAATTCAAGTTCAAACATAATCAAATCGAGTTTAATTTGATAATTTTAATTTGAACATAATCAAACTGAGTTTAATTCAACATTGTTAATCAAATTAGGCTGATTATCTTGCATCATTTTTTAAATGTTATAATTATGATTTCAAATTAAAACAACGTAGAAATCTTTATTTTTAATAGATTTATTCGAACATGTTTAGACTAAGTTCTAGTCAAGATTAGGGTAAGAATATTCGAACTCAACCTTAGAAAGACTCTTCAAAATTTTAATTATACATGAAGATCGAATGAGTTGAAAATTCGAGTGTTCTTATCTAGACCCACCAAAGGCTATGGCCTATGAGAGAATCCATGATATCTCCTCTTAAATAACATATATGCATCTTCTAAATAAAACAGAGGTGTGTAGTGTAGGGTGAAGAATCACGTGTTAGCTATAGGGTTACTTCCAAGTAGGACCTCATCCTGAACTGAACCTCTACTACAAGAGATGCTGCTTCGTGAAGGTAAAAATTGGTGAAAACATTTGTACAATTTTGCATCTAGTTAAACCCTAAGGTCATAAATGTAATTGCAATATTACACTCAAAATTATTATTGTAAATTGTCGCAATTATATCCGCATTATCTATAAATATCTTCCGTGTCTTCTTAATGTAATTTGTAATCTAAAAATTTAAAACTTTTATATTTCCATATTTGGTTATATAATTACCAGTTTGAATCTAAATTAAATTCGAGTTGATTAAATTTTACTCAAAATTTAAATTTGGGAGAGAATTTGAACTAAACTTGAGTCACACTTCCAACCGATTTGGCCCTACTTGTTACCATCACTTGGCTACAATTGATTTTGTAATGGTTTCATTGTAAGACTCTTGGCCTTATCAAGCTATACAATTAGATTTTATCATAGATCGAATATAAACTATAATCCAATATTTTAAGTTTATTTTCAAGTAAACCATTGGATTCAACTAATTCATTAGAAAGATTTAGGACTATTGGTGATAATGAGTCAAGCGGATTTGAGTCCGAACCTAAATTTTTTTAAAAAATCTTAAAATTGAAATTCAATTCGATCTTAGTTTATTGACTTCGACCTGGGTCGGATTCAACTAAATTCTCATCCCTGTTTAGGACATAGAGGTGCTATCCAAGTTTCTTAATCAGAGTTTAAGATCGATGATAAGTCTCTGTTATATCCTTTACCAGATCAAATTGATGGTTGAGGTAATTAAACTTCAGTGAGCATCAGTACTACATTTCCTGAATATATAACAACCTATCTTCCTCCTGTTACATATATCTAGTGACAAACTACAATTTGATCCGATGTGACATTCCGATCAAGTAACTAGTTAAGAAACCGAATTTAGATATGTTTAAAACAAGAAGTGAATTTCAGAAACATACCTTGATGATCAGGAGTTGTGACATTTAAGCTTGTCAAGTACGTACTTTGATATTCCCAAGCCATCAATGAACAGAAGAGCCCTAAAGACAGAAGTTTCCACACCACATTTCCAACAGCAACTCATTTTGCAGAACAGATCAGTAGAAAGATTTGTCGACGGGGCTTGACAGGTTTTATCATGAAAAAGCAAGAATCAAATGGAAAGGTTGAAAAGCAGAAGAGCCACATGCTCATAGTCAAAAGCTGCATTCATGAAAAAGAATCTTTGGACATAATGGGAGTTAGTAGGAAAGGGTTATTAGAAAACAGGATACGATCTGTGTCTACAGTAAGCTGACTACTAGCTTGGCATGCTTTTCCGCGACACAAGCACATGGTTCTATAAAGTGTCTCTCTTTTGCATCATGAGACTGAGTTTATAACTGTGATGGTACTCTTTCCCAAATTTGTCAGGATGATGCATAATCCTTCCATTTGAGCTGTTCTTGCAAACACTGTAATGGTCTCCCATAAACGAATCTTTCTGGAGACAACTATTCTAAAGATGGAAAGTTGAAAAATGTAATAAAGGAATCCATGGATTGACTTTTGGAAGGTCATATGTTGCAGAAAGTCTTAGACTAGGTTATATGTTGTAGAAAAAAGATTCAATTGGCAGTGATATAGTATTGGCAACAAAGTTGAAAAGCTGGAGCCTTCAAAACAATGACTTTAATAATACTACCAAATGCCACAGGGACTTCCAATCATAGAGAGGTTACGTTACGAAAAGGAGAAAAAGAATAATAGAACCACGAATAGCAGAACATTATACAGAAAGAGAAGAAAAATGGCAATAGTTTAAGGAGTTACTACTGCTTTATCATAGAAAGGTACATTTTTCACAGGCAAGAAGAGACATTTGGACGAGTCTCACGCAGATTTTTCAGCTTCTGCAGCAGCAGCAGCTTCTTCCTCTTGCAACTTTTTCAAAGATGGAGGTGGTCTGACAACTATATTTTTCTTCCATTGCCTGTCGAGCTTCCTTGACAACCTCTTATTTATCCCCTCCTCAATTTCTCTTTCCCGCTTAACAGTAAGCATGCGAGCAATCTGTAATTTTTTATTTTTAACCACAATTAAAGAAGTCGAAAATGGTATATAAAGGATGAATTATCACAGTATTTGGTTCATTATGCACATAGCTCAATATCTATCATCAACATTTACAGAACAAACATCAAAGCAGCGCATTCATCTACTTTCACTAGCGATAGTCAAATGTAGTAACTGACTTACTACAAGATACGTTTATATCCAATTCACAAAGATCATTACAAATAAAACTTCTGAATAACAATCGTCATTTTAACCCCTAAGAGGTCCTATTCCTATTCAATCCACTTTTCCTTTCACTGATGAAGCAACATAAAGTATTCATAGTTTTGTCCCAAAAATGTTAAACATGTAACCCATGAAGCATATGAAGCAACAATTAAATTCCTCAAAGATTAGCATTCAGGTCCTCCCTTCTACTAACAACAACCTTCAAGAGAAAGACATCACAATACCTAATGCTACACCCACAGTGATACACAAAATTTCACAAGGTTCCAAGACAACTTGGGATTAACCTTTTGGCCCAGAGTAAACAAGCAATCAACAACTTTTGAGCTTATACAGACTTTCTTGCTCACGCAATCCCTGCTAAAGGGTCTTGAGAACCAGCATCGTCTTTGAGAATATTAGCGAGGCAGCACTCAGGATGATAGTAACCAAGAATAGTTACTAAAAAAACTAAAATTACAACTTCTAGTGCATAACTAGTATCAACAAACATTAAGATTCCTCCTTTCTAGCATTCAGCAACTGGAAAAGTGAAAAATGGACAAAAACAACAATAGAAGTAAAATAAAAGCAATCGTTCTGGGAACATTAATCTTGATATCACACAACTAGAGCACAGAGCTTCCACTAGAAACTCAAAAACTTGTTCAAAACCAAAACCCTCTTTAGCCTATATTTATATTATCATTATGGCATGAGAAGAAGTACCTAATCACTTCCGCCTCTATTTTCTTTCAGCTTTTTGGTGAACTCTCCACCTAATTTTACAGACAGCACACAACTGCTTCACTGCCCAAAACATAAACCAGAAAGTTCCCATTTCCAGGTACATGGACCAAGCTTGCAATTCGTTTATGTCACATACCACACACCATGATTAACAACTCCAAGCTAATCAAGCTTCACTAAAAGCACAATGTGGTACCAGTAAAGCAAACAAAATTGCTACACAACAAGTTCTCGCCATATGAGTATAAAAGGCAAACTCAGATCTCGAATTTAACATTTTACCAACTGCAACAGATACGAAATCCGTAAACAGCAAAAGGGCTTGAAAAGGGAATCAAGAAGCACAAACCCGTTTGCGCATGCGGCGAAACTCGCTGGACTTGAACTCGTTACGTGCCGATTTCTGAAGTCGGAGCATAAAAAGCTCGCCTTTAAGATCGACAACCTCTTCGTTGATTTCCTCTGTGGTCTTGGACCTGATTTCCTTCAACTCTTCTTCTCTCTTTGCCATCATTATCACAGACGAAGATGGGATTTTGGAAGACAAGAATCGCTGTTTCATGGGTTGGCAAGCTGGAAGGTGACATTTGTGGCGGATTTGGATTCCGGAGAAGCTGGAGTTGGGGATTCGCAACGCAGGCTTTGGACGTAGAGTCAAAGTTGAAAGGTTAAACATGTCTTCGTGCTTTCTATCTCTTCAGCTCTCTGTGTACAGTGTGTAGCTTCCAATCAATTGCTCAATGACAGTCTCAATGAAGTAGATAAGGAAATGAGCTCTGCTGTGTAACTCTGTTCCTCTGGTTTTCTAGTTTTTATGGTTTTCTTTTTTCCTTTTGCTCATAGTATTTCATACTTAAGAAATTAAGTACTTTTGAATTTTGAAGAGAATTCTTGAAATGCAATTTGTTGTGAACCTTTTTTTTTTTGGGTTGAAAATGTAGAAATTTAATTGCCAAATTATAAAAATAGCATATTTTATCATCATTGTCGTTAACGTCTAGTTGAATTTTCGTACAAATTTGAAAAGTTTAACATATCGAAATATTTATAAAATTAAATTTATAATATTTATGAAATATAAATATATAAAATTGTTATTATTATCATCATTTATTCTAAAATCTTGTAATGATGCAAGATCCGGAGATGTATTAATAGTACGCATATTAAACAAAAACATATAATCCAATTAGTGAGATTGGTTTGCCCTTATTTTTCATTTATAAATTTGAATAAAAATATTAAAAGTTTAATCTAATTTTGAATAAAATAAAATAAATTTAATTTAATTTTAATTAAATAAATTATTTTGAATTAAACAAATTTCTAAAATTTAAATTTAAAGTATTAAAATTTATATATAATTAAAATTATGTTACAATAAATTTTATTAATTAATTTAATATTATACTAAATTATTTCATATTCATAACTATTCATAATTATTTTCAAATTTATTCATAGTTATCTATTCATAAATTTTATTTCAAATTTACTCATTTTATATTTTGATAAGTAATTAAGAATACAATTTTAATTAAATCTTTTATTTTATAAAATATATACTTAATAATTTAAATATTAATTTCATTTATTTTATTTTATTAATTCATTAAGCCAAAATCAATATTTGGACAAAAGGACGAGATTGCACTAATTGATGTACTTGAGTGACTTAATTGGCAATATCAATAAATATATGTACCTATCTCTAATCTATTCCAAAACTTTTGTGTATTTCTTTGCTTGGGCGAAAGGAGAAGCAAAACCCTCTTCTTCTTCCTCAAAAATTCCCCATTTCACATACAAATCAAAGGCCTGAACAGAAAGTGAAGCCATTTGATGCAGTTTGTGGGGAGTTGAATAGAGAAGAAGATAAGAGGAAGAAGGAATAAAGAAAGAGATTAGAGGGAGGAGAAGTGAATGTGGTGATGGGTGCGGCTGGCTCCAAACTCGAGAAAGCTCTAGGCGATCAATTCCCTGAAGGAGAGCGCTACTTTGGCCTCGAGAACTTTGGCAATACTTGTTACTGCAACAGCGTCTTGCAGGTTTTTCTTTTCCTCCTCTCTTCTTTGTCTATCTATTCTCTGTAATTTCCAAATTCTCTAACTTTTTTTTTTCAACTTCGTTCATTTAGTGTTTTCTCTTCAATTGTACGGTTGATTTTATGCTTAATCAAGCGGGTTAGGTCTGAATTTTCTGTTCTCCTAATTCGGAAGTTTCTTGAGTGACCTTGCTGTGGAATCCGGTTAAATTTCTGACTTCTAAGCTTATGGTGTGTAGAGCTTCTGTGCTTATGAATGATCATTGTAGAGAGGATTGGTTGCTCACGGGTCACCGATGTGCATTTGAGAACTTGTTTTCAAATTACGTTGTAATCGTTTTGCCCAGAATGTGTTCCCTATTGTCCTTTTAACTCTTTTACTGTGTCAGGGTTTGGTGAGAAGAGTCTTTATATGTTATTATTAGCTGTTGCGAATGATAAGAATCGTGTCCTTTGGTTATTTGGAGATTCTCTCCTGCAACATTTTCTGATCCTCTAAATCTTTGTTCACCATGCAGGCACTTTATTTTTGTGTACCATTTCGTGAACAGTTACTAGACTATTATGCAACTAACAAAAATATTGCGGATGTTGAAGAGAACCTCTTGACATGCTTGGCAGATCTGTTTTCACAGGTGACAATTCTGAAGGGTTGTCTTTTGATCTTACTCTCATTTTTCTATGATGAATTGTTATGGGGCTCATTCTGGTTATTTCGTCATGGTTGTCAATTGCATTCCATCCATTTCTCTCATTTTCTAACTATCACTGTTGTTGCAGTTTTTGATATTACCGTGTGTTTGCACATATTCATATTTTTTTTCTACGTTCAAATGTGATTGTCTCCTTTTGACATTAGTTGTTAGCTTTGTATTTGAAGTTATAATAGAATGTGTCATTCATAATAATTAAAGATGATCATTTTTGCAAAATGCAAAAGAGGCTGAGTGCATTCTCATTTTTTACATCTTTTCAGTTCCAAAAATTTCTCAACATCTCTTATTTTTTCTTAAATGCGATAGAACTAATTGTTTCATTTGATGTGCTTTATTGAGGTGAATGTTATTACTAACATTTTCTCCAGCAACTCTGTTTTTGATCGAATGGAATTTGGTTATCCCCGGATATATTGTTTGATGTTCTCTTTTTTATTGTTTGACATAGCTTAATGACAGTAACAATATCTATTGAGCTTATCTACTCTTCATGAAAAAGTTTCTTTTATTGGGTCATTCCACACGTTTCACAAAATTGTTCAGAATGGTTTTGATCAAAAAAATAAATGAAGATGCCTGGATTGTTGGATCTTTTCTATTTTCTGACTTGTTATCGTTGGCAGTTCAAGGCAATAACTTTAACATCATGCTATTACACTTAGCCAATGATTGAATAAAGAAGTTGATAGCAATAACTTTAATATCATGCAATTACACTTGGTCAACTATTGGATAAAGAAGTTCACATGTCGTGCAACATAATTCTTTGTTGAGTTACAGAAAGGAGAAGTAAATGTTATCTTTTGAAAAATATATTTAGCATTTTTTTTCATCACTCAAGCTATGGTGCCTTAATAACTTTTGGTTTTTTAATTTTATAGATAAGCTCGCAGAAAAAGAAAACAGGTGTCATTGCACCAAAGCGTTTTGTACAGAGATTGAAGAAACAAAATGAAATTTTCCGTAGTTATATGCACCAGGTATTTGCTTATGCTTTAATTGATTAAATGATTCCTGAGATTGATTTTGGCAGTTGAATGCACACTTTTATCACTACCTCAGTAAAACCTTCTTGAGCAACAAATGTCCATATATGTCATGTAGGATGCTCATGAATTTTTGAATTTCTTGCTGAATGAACTTGTTGACACATTGGAGAAAGAAGCAAAAGCTGAGAAAAGTGACCCAGAAGCTTCATTGCCACCCAAAAAGGCTGTAAATGGGCTAAAAAATGCACAGGCAAATGGTCCCACAAAAGAGCCTTTAGTTACCTGGGTACACAAAAATTTTCAGGCGAGTGCTTTAAAATGCATATATGCTAGTTCAATATTTTTTCTGCTTTTATTAAATTGATGGGTTGTATACTAAATTCATAAGCATTAGCAGCGTATGAATTCCTTGCATATCTGTTGTTGGATGTTCTCTTATTTCTCCATGCTCATACTTTGTTTTAATCTGATTGATCTCATACTTGTTTGAATCAGGGAATACTTACCAATGAGACAAGGTGTTTGCAGTGTGAAACTGTGACAGCAAGAGATGAAACTTTTTTAGACTTAAGTCTTGATATTGAACAGAACAGCTCAATAACAAGCTGTTTAAAAAATTTTAGTTCCACAGAGACTTTGAATGCAGAAGATAAATTTTTCTGTGACAAGTGCTGCAGGTGTGTAGTTTTTGCACGCACTCTTGTTATAACTGGTAGTTCTGGGGGTTCTGCCATGTGCTTTTTGATCAAAACACACTGTTCTGGTTGGAACCTAAGCAGCTAATCAATGTTTTGTTTCCATGAATAGAGCAATCAACTTTTAGCTGGCATCATACTCATTTTGCTATTCACGATAGTTACCATTTTGTAATAGTGTTTGAATTATTTTACTGTTTCATTATTTCTACTAATTACAGCAACATTTTACTGTCAATGTGTTGGATGGTTATTGTTGGTCTTTTAGGTATTAAGTTTTTGGTCTTTTTCTACATTCAGTTTACAAGAAGCCCAGAAAAGGATGAAGATAAAGAAACCTCCTCACATCTTGGTAATCCATCTAAAGAGGTTCAAATACATTGAGCAGCTAGGCCGGTATAAGAAGCTGTCTTACAGAGTTGTCTTCCCACTAGAGCTGAAACTGAGCAACACACTGGAAAATGCCGATATTGAGTACTCACTATTTGCAGTAGTTGTCCATGTTGGTAGTGGGCCAAATCATGGGCACTATGTGAGCCTTGTGAAAAGCCATGATCACTGGTTATTCTTCGACGATGAAAATGTGGAAATGATTGATGAGTCTGTCATTCAGACATTTTTTGGGTCAGCACAGGAGTTTTCTAGTAACACAGACCATGGTTATATATTGTTCTATGAGAGCCTTGGTGCCAGTGACAAGAGCTGAGAGGGGGAAGCTTTGGTTTTCTAAAGTAGGTGTTTTAAGCATTTAGAGTGGACACAGCTTTCATTGCCTTCTGTGATTGTTTCTTCTTTCCCCTTCTTCTCCAACCAGTGGGAAGGGCTGTCCGGTCTCCATGTTTCAGATGGCAATCTCTGGGTTGCAAAAAATGTATACTTGGTTGTTTCCATGTACAGTAGATGGCACAAGCACACCGCCACCCTTTTGCTTCTTTTCAGAATAAAAGTTAGAAATAGCTACTTAAATGGTTTGAGAACTTCACCGAGTAGTCTTGTACTCTTTTTTGTGTAGAATGGTCAAATTGATACTTCAAATGCAGCATGGCTGGAATTACTTAGTTTTATCATCCTATTAGTAAATTAAGTGGTACATGTTTGTAGTAGACCAGAATGTTAATTCAATACAATGCACGGTTATTACTTGTATTCTTGGTAGTTTCAGTCCTAATAACTCTCTGAGATAGTCTACTTAGCTAGCTACTTGTAACTTCTACTGTGGTAGGAATATGAAATTATGTTTCCAGGGAGTACTGAAAAGTCATCGCACAGTAGTTTGGCAAGCAGCTGAAGGTGTAGGAGAGAATATTAGGGTTCCCATGTTGGCTTGAGATTTGTTTGATTAGAGGTAGATGGTGAGAACCAGACATAAGGAAGAACTATCCAGGTCTAGACTTGAATTCTGTACCCAGGTTTTTATCAGAAGTGGGCGATAGTTGTATAGGACTAGTTTATTGGTGTTTGCTACAGGTTCATCTTTAAGATTCACTTTGGTAAGCTTCAAGATTTCAATTCAGGAGATTACAAAATGAATAGTAGCAGGAACTTGAGCTTTCAGGATTGATCTGCTTTTCTAGTGTTCAAGCACAGAGGATGGAATATCCTGACAGATTTGGGAGAAACCACGTTCTCATGGTGGAAAGGAAAAGGTACGTTTCCCACTTTCTGTCAAGACATACCTCCGCCAAGACGCATATGTGCGAATTCCCCTTGATATCTTCAATTCATTTCAAGTCTGTCCTTAGCTATTCTCCAACTAATTGTCACATTCTTCCCCACTTGCATATATCAAACTAATCAAAGTAAAGTCATGCAAGTTGAAGGGGTTATAGTTGCCATTTTGGCTCGGGTTCCATTCGACGTCCACAGAAAAAGTTTGAAAAGCCCAAAAGTACGAGTTTCGGGCTTTTGATCCGGTCTGAAGATTGATTAAGTTCAAATTTAACTTTAGGTTGATTTTAAAATTTAAAATTATTTTTGTTATTACACATAAATTGATTTGCATGTTTTTAAATAACTTTGTTTTAAATATTTTTGTATTATTAAAAATAATTTTTGTTAAAAGAAAATATACTTAAATAAGTATTTTTAATTGACATTATCATAATCATTATCGTTACACTTAGTTTGAAGTTTTACAATAATATGAAAAAAAGTGTTTATTATTATTATTATTATTTTATATATATATATATATATGTGTGATTTAAAAGATAAATATTATTTTTATTGAATAATAATTTAAAAAAACAATTATATGAAACACCACGTGTGTAATTGGCTTTTCGCAATGCTTGTAAATTCCAAACGAATCAGTTTCGATACCTGACGTTGACATCCTTGATCGGACCAAAGACCGACCACAAGACGCCGAAAACCTCCCCAACGCAAAGTGTACACAGCCAAATCCAACCCAATGAAAGCTACGTGAATTCCGGTTGCAGGCGGCGTATTACTACCAAACTACGCCGCTTCCTCCGCCGCATTTCCCATATTCCGATCTCTGTCACTTTCCTATCTCCAACAACAACAACGTCAACTTGGACATCATCGAGATACTATTCTGTCTCTCTTCCTCTTCACGCCTCTCGCTTTCGTCATAACTTGACAAAGAAAAAAACTTAACCGTCCCATTTTATAGATTTTAGTCTTTCTCTTTTTGTGTGACGAACTTGGTTTCTCTTCAATTCCCTCATTTCATTGTTTGTCAAATTCAATGTACGGGCTGTTGGACTCCAAATCTGATACCTCCAATCAACCGCTCTTCATCGGGGGTCTTTTTCTCGACTGCTACCAACCCACTTGTCCTTCTGTTGTCTCTTTGATTTCTTCAAAGAATAGTTGTTCTGTGTTGAGGTTTGATGGCCGTCGACGGCGGCGAAGATGCGTCGGACATAACGTTGGGGTGTTTTTGTCAGTCAGTCTGTCAGGTCAACAAGGGTACGTTGGTGAATCGCGAGATAGGTTGGACCAAAACGGCGATGAGAAAAATCTAGAGGAGGAAAATGTGGCGGTTCTCACAGTGGCGGGTGTGGAGAAAGTAGCAAAGAAAGTTGAAGTGCGGGGATCAGCTGCTTTGAACACCACCATGCATCTTTGGGCTGGCGTGGTAGCTGCAATGGTCTCAAGGTTTTTGTTTTATGAATTCCCATCACAAATATTCCATCAAGATGTTCACTTTTGTAACTTTTGCGAACTGTTTGTGTTGGTCATAGGACTTTCATAGCGCCTTTGGAAAGGATGAAGCTGGAGTACATTGTGAGAGGTGAGCAGAAGAGTCTTTTTGAGCTGATCAGGAGAATAGCAACCACCGAAGGAGTGAGAGGTTTCTGGAAAGGGAATGTTGTCAATATTCTTCGAACTGCTCCATTCAAATCTATCAATTTCTATGCTTATGATACTTACAGGAGTCGGTTGTTGAAGTGGTCTGGGAATGAGGAAACCACGAACTTTGAGAGGTTTGTTGCTGGTGCTGCTGCTGGAATCACTGCAACCTTGCTTTGCTTGCCAATGGACACGGTAAACTGCAACTTTAGACTTTGACAGTCATTATGTGTTTCCATAGACTTGATTTTCTTGCTAGAGATTGCCGATAGTCTTGTCTTGTGGAGTGAACATGTATCTTTTTCCAAATTTTTTAATCTATGAATCTGTGGTTAAGATTGATATGAAGTTCATTAGAAAGGATGGGAACATCATGGACTGTGTGGTATTTGGAGAGCTTCTTCTCTTTAACTTAGTGCAATTAGAAATGCACATGATGCACTACTTAACAAATACTGCTTATCTTCGGATATAAAAGCACGCTCTTCCTCAGACAGAGTTCATCTTTTCTTTTCTCCAAGCTTTGTTGATGACACTTTCACGCTAATTCTATTTTGTTAGTTCACTTGAAGAAATTTCAGTGTAGTCAACTTTCTGAAACTAATTTTGAAGAATTTCGGTGCTAAGGTTGTGTTTTCTAGTGATAGATACTTGGTAGATGTAATATGTGATGTCTTTTCTTCACCTTAGATTTCATTTCAGAAAATGAGATTCATTTGTCTTAGTTTTGCATAGTATCAATCCAACAAAAATCCAAGATTTCCAGGGAAGGAAGCCTGCAAAAATCCTAGTTATCCTGCTATGTCAGTTGCTTTTGGAAGTGGCTGCCATAATGTGTTTCCATGTGACATATATGTTCATTTTAAGCGTGTTGATAACTGAAATCTCATCAATTAATTGTTACTGGTTATGAGCTAAGAATTCAACCTCTCTCTCTATATGTGTCAAATGGATCCATTATAAAAGAATCTTAGCTTAGTACCTTCAGTTTCCAACCTGCATCAGCTTTACTTCTGCCAATTGATGGTGGTTGGTCTATTATGAGGGATGCATTGTCATGTTGTTGGCTGTATGAGAACAATTTTTCATAAAGCTGCATTAATTTATGGGATGCTTCAACGTGATTACTTATTCCATTAAGCATTGCGTGATTTGTCAAACTTCATGTTTTGTAGGTAAGAACAAAAATAGTGGCTCCTGGTGGCGAAGCATTAGGTGGTGTTATCGGCACTTTCCGTTACATGATCCAGAATGAAGGCTTTTTTTCTCTTTATAAGGGTTTGCTTCCCTCAATAGTGAGCATGGCACCTTCAGGTGCTGTTTACTATGGCGTCTATGATATGTTAAAATCAGCTTACCTTCATTCACCAGAAGGAAGGAAGAGAATTCAAAATCTGAAAGAAGAGGGTGAGAAACTAAATGCACTGGAGCAACTGGAGTTGGGTCCCATGAGAACATTGCTTTATGGGGCAATTGCTGGCTGTTGCTCTGAAGCTGCGACTTATCCATTTGAGGTTGTTAGGAGACATCTTCAAATGCAAGTTGGGGCAACAAAGATGAGTGCATTGGCTACTTGTGCCAAGATAGTTGAACAAGGAGGTGTCCCTGCTCTATATGCAGGATTAGTACCTAGCTTATTGCAGGTATGATACATATACTCTTTTCAGGGACTTTTCCTTTTGATATGTTCAGAGATTCTGCTTGAAAGATTGGAAGTAATCAGATGTTCTGGTGGGTGATTGTCCATAGCATTGACAGTATTTTCTGCTAGGTGGTTGCTGTGTTCAATAAGCTAAAAAGAAAAAGAAACCCATAACCCGTTTACACTTTTGGGTATCAGTTTTCTTTCTTGGATGTTCTAACCAGTGGATTTTATAATCCTGCAGGTTTTACCATCAGCTGCTATAAGCTACTTCGTATATGAGTTCATGAAGATCGTGCTCAAAGTCGAATCGAGTTAAACACATTCAATCTGCATAAAGGAACCACTGGATTATTACTGTTGTTTTAGGAGAAGTTAATAATTCTGCCGTTGGTGCTATCTGTGTTCTACTGCACCTGTGTTCCTGATTTTTTTAAAGTAAGAAGTGAAAGTAAAAGATAAGCTATCTAGATGAGACGAGGCATTCGGGCCTGTTTGCTCGTCAGATGCGTTTGTGAATCATATATGACCATTTTTCTATGAAATTAACTTTGCTTTCTGATTATGAGGATCGCTTTTGGTATAAAAAAAATCCCTCTCCTGAGACTTTTGAGGGTTTTTTTTCCAGATGGACGTTGAGAAACCTGATTGTGGAGGCTTAAAGTTATGACTTTTGGGCCATGAACTTCTACTTAATACTGTAACATAAATCCTGATAGATTGCGTATCAGAACCAAAGAGCCTGTGTGCTTGAAAATCTGCGTTAAAAGAGAGAACAGAAAAGATCCAGGCAAGTCACGAGAAGAACAGGCACTTGAACATACATGGCCCGTGACTTGAGACTGGTCTTTCATAAACGACAACTCTAGACCTTGTCCTCCTCTGCTTTTGCTCTTTTCTGTTCTGTTTCTTTTTTCCGGTTCAATGTTTCATGAAGTCTTGGGAAAGTATCATCAATGTGGGACCAAGTTCCTGACAAATACTACTTACATGTCAAGTCATCTTCATTGCCAACATACAAGATTCTGACCCTTCCATGTTTCCCTTCTTGACCCTTTCTATAAAAAAAGTTCACATCTTTATTTATCACTAAATCTTATTATATATATATTTATATATCCTCTGTTTTCCTTAATTTTTCTTTAATTTTTGAACGCATATAAATATAATATAATTTCAAGCTTTTTCATGAAAAGGTGTAGGCTTTATTAAATGTTATTTTCAATATCTAAGAAAAATGTTTCTGGTACTGTTGTGTTGAGCAAATCTAGGGCACTGAAAGATTACAGTGGAGGTCAGGAGGGGTCCTTTCCGAGGATGGGATACCCTCATATTTATCTACTTAAATAAATCTACGTAAATTATATATTCTAAAATGATATAAAGTAATAATTTGTATTTAATTAATATTTTATAAATTTTCAGTGTATTTTCAAAATTGATAATTAATATAGTTTATTTAAATTATTATAAAAATTAATTATTTTATTTTTATTAGATGATATATGTATATATAATCAATATGAGCAATGAGGGCAAAAAATGAAGAAAAGAAATAATAGGAAGTGAGACTTGAGATGGAAGCTTTTGTCGTCTAAGGATGATGTCGCAATCAGGAGCTTCTCTGTCTCAGCACAGCACAGGTAAACAACTCTACCGTCGTCCATATTCCATGTAACGTTCGTATCCAACCGTCACACCCACTGTTTAACTCTTTCTGGGTCGCACTCATTTTCTCTCTTGAGTTGCTATGTGTAAAGAATTTTTTATTATCTGCAAGTTTTAGTAACTGGGTGGTCGCCATTTTTGTTGTACAACTTAAAGCTTAGCTTCCAGTTTCATCTCTGTAATGGCTGCCGCTAGCCCCTGCGATGAGGTTAGATACGTTTGGGTTTTCTTTGACAATTTTCTAAGCATCTCCACCTTATTTTTCATGGAAAGTTTACAAATTTTAGCTACATTGGTGGCAAATATTTTGATTTTGGAGTCCAGCTTACGCGATATCCAACTTCTGATCGTCTGAATTTTGGTTCCTGGTCAGCATTTATAACCCAAGTTCCAATCTTTTTTAAGATTTCTTTCTCCATTTTCTCTGGAAGCAAAGACACCTTTGTGTTTTATCTCGTGGAATTGAAAGCTTAACTCGTATCCAATGTAGTGAGAATGAAGATTGAAGTTTCTTTTTTATTCTTGGCTTTTTTGGATTGTTTTCAGTTGCTGAAGCAGCCGAGTTTTGGTGAGGGAAGAGGGCATTGCTCTCTAGGTAAAAGTATAATCATTTCAGTTATGTAGTTAAATTTCCATGTTAGTGTCAATGGTGGTGTGGTTAATAGGATGTTCTTCTCTTGAAATATCAGAGGTTGTGCCTCTACTTCTTGAGAAGACTCCCCTTTCAGTGGAAGAAAATTGCCCCTTTCTCAGTCATATTGTAAGCTTATTTTGCTGCTTTGATCCATTTCTTCAAGTTTGAGTTCGGCCTTAGGCTCCGTTCCATTTTGTAAATGTTTGATAAATATCTTATGCATACCTTGCCCTGTATTTTATATTCTATGCATTCTGGATTCCTAAACAGTAATTGTTTAATTTTCTTAGTCTTTAGATAAGATTTTTCATTTGTGTGCTTTTGAACTTTTCATCATTGATACAGGATCAAGATGTCTATAGTATTTCGTTATTAGCAGGTGGAGGGAACAATGGTCGACAATGTGCATCGCAGGTAGCCGTCTTAGGCTTTGTTGAACTTCCTCCTCCACCAAAAACCAAGATTTGCATAGATCCTCGGTCGAATTGCCAGAACTTCGTTAATTTGCAAATGGAAAATGCAGAGGCATATTCACCATGCGTTGTTGATATAGAATTAGACTTAGAAAGTAGTGGAAAGACAAAATTAGATGATGAAACAGCTGGAAGTATCAAAAGTGGGGGTCTACTAACGGTAAGAGCTTCTGGTGCTTCACAATAATGAACAATTACAGCATATTACTGTGTATTAAAGACTGGATTTAAGTTGCAAACGAACATCAATGCACCTGAAAGTGTTTAAATGTGTTATCGAGTCATCAGTAGCTTGGCCTTAATGACATAATCTTCATATATATCTGTTTGCTATGCTTCAATTTGTTGGTTACACTGCAGGGGATGCTGATCAGACAGGCAAGCCAAAAAATCTTCTACAGTTTTATGCAGCTTTTTACAAATCAGAGCTCCACATTGATGAAGTTGATTTCGAGAGGTATGAGGGCTTATCCTGTTGCCTTACTGAGGCACGGTAATTTATCCGACCAATTTCATGTTGAGATAGGGGGAATTTTGCAGGCGTTTCCCATGTAAAGCATTACTTCACGTTTATTGCATCTTTATTTCACTATCTGCTCACAAACTTTGAAAACTCGTGCTTATGCTGGTAATATGCTCTGTTCCTCTTGCTGAAGGCAATAATGTTTAGTTCACAACATTGTAGTGTTTCCTCTGATTTCAATTAAATTTCCTGTTTCAAGCTTACTGTTAAATTCCCACAAAATATGCTTGCAATTCTGTTTTGTGATTTTGATTGTTTCCATTTGACAGATAAATCATTTACAGAGAGAATTCAGGATACACCAAATAACAGACTCAGAAGATATAAACGATCAGCATCATTTGATTCAAGAAAAATTGTTCTACTATTCTCAATTCTGTAAGTTTTGGATTCACTAGCAAAATAAAAAACTGAAACTTTTCTTTTTCTGGTTGATGTTTTTCAGTTCCACAGCATTGCTTTATTTTCATGAAGGCTTTGTATGCATTTGCTGTTAATGACTTATGATGACTAACCTGATAGTGCAGTAGGACCAGTGATGGAGTTACCAACTATTTTGCATTTTGAGAGGCTTAAAATACCCACAAAATAAGCTCATGCACATTTTAGGGTGGATTTCTTTAACTGTGAAATCACTTCAAGATTACACATGAAAGTTGGATCAGTCAAAATCTGTAGATTGAATACTAAGGCAATCTTTCACATATTGACAGGAATTTTGAGCTATAACAAAAGTTTTGCTGAAGAGCATGTGATGATAATCGGATTAACCCTTAACAATTTTGCTTCATTTAATTCTCAGCACAAATAAGAAGTCGGAAGTTCATCAGAGCACTTTGAGATACAAGGACAATGATACTAACCCATTCATCAGTTCATGGTGCTTAGGAGTAGAACTAAAAAGCAATTATACATTATAGAACATGTCTTTCTTTTCTACCATTTGCCAGGCCTTCTTTATAACCACCTCTGCTGTGTTTCTTAATTTGATGCAGCTCGAGCCTGGGGACGTTGATATTGATATATCTGACATTAAGAGTGAGGCAGTCGGTCGAGGTATTTGTTAATGTCTAACGGTTTTCTCTTAGTAGTTTTCAGTTTCATGCTTCAAGTTGTTTATCAGAAGTTCTCTCCATGAAACTTGCTGCTGAAGATCCTTTTTTGCTCTTAATTTGTAAGGACAAGTGTGAGCATGTGCTCTGTACATAAGTAATAACTATGCTCCAGTTCTGTTTAAGCTATAACTAGCAATCAAGATGGCGCCAACAATTTCGAGTTTGGTGGAGTTTCTCATCTTATATTAGAAGCATAAAACGATTTACCAGATGGCACCATGATCCAAACTTTATGAGTTTTCAGAAAATAAGAGATCAATATCTCGGTTGCATTTTTAAATTATGCAAAAGCTACTGGAATGGTGATTTTACACATACCAAGCCAGCTATGAATATTATGAATTCACCTGCAATATTTGCCCGACTTTGGTCTGGTATATCAACGAATTCTTTCACTACAAAGCAATGATGTTGAAAAATCAGTTGATAATGTATAAATATTGGTTATAGAAAAGAAAAAAATTGGATAGTAATGAACAGGAAAAGCAATTGGAGAGTAACGAACAAGAACAGCCTGAACAGCCTAATTGTCAAATTGTCAAATTTTACGGTAAATAAAGAAGACGGCCTTATGCCCCCCTAAGGACTTTGAAACCTGTAAACATAGTGAACGAATCTGCAGCTGAGTAGTTCATGTCAAAATCATCATCAGCTGTGTGATAATGTTTGTATGGTGTGAAACGGTACCGAATGTTTTCTCTATCTGCTCTAAAATAAGCTCCACTAACATGCACAACCCCCTCCTTGTTGATCCGTCTGGGATGAACTGACTGTAGCCTTCAGGTTGACATCCACCATGTCTTCTTGTTTTGTTGAAGAAAGTGTTTCCATCCCTGGCAATGCGGCAGCAATCTTGCGAAATAGAGGCTGAAGTTTCCATTAAAATAAAAGACAAACGTGTCAATATCAAAAGCACCGAGGCTAGGAGAAAATGAGCAAAGTGATCAAGGAATCAATCAGCTCAAACTTTGTTAACACTAGGTGAATGGTCTCTCACCTTAATATTAAATCCTGCTTTGGCACTGGTTTCAATGAACATAACTCCAAACTCACGAGCCTTGCTATCCCCTTCCTCTATTGAAACTTGCCTGTTTGATCACGAAGGTTGCATAATGGGAACCAGTGTAAAATAACTATAGGTATGGATATGAGTTGGGCTTAAAAAGCAACAAATAATTGTAAATATGTACAGCTAGCGAAATTTACAAAGAAAATCGAGAATAGCACTGGAAGAAGCATACTCATAGGATTGAAGGATAGACAGGCATTCAGGTCTCATTCATTCAAAACAGTTGATAAATGCAAAGTAGAAGTAAACGGCACGTCTTTTTAAGCAACTATTCAATCTAAACACAGCTACGATTGCCATTTTCCAATAAGGTTCCTTCTGCTGTCTGCCTATGTACAAATTCCATTTTCTCAGTAATGCTATGAAAACTTATATACATGTAGTAGCAAGTTTTTGTGATTGCTCCTCTGACTTTCAACTCTTACGTCAGAGAACTAAGTCCAAAATCTCTTCGCCACAAGCAGCCATCAACAACACCTAAAAAGCCATATGTTATATCCAACTAATATGGACTACAATTTCCAGAAAAACTAATATGGACTACAGACCCAAGAGAAAAGATAAACCAGCAATTACAGTCAGAATATTTCACCTTTTGTCAACTAAATCAGTTTTGTTGCCCACAAGAACTATAATAACATCACTCCCTCGTTCTGTTCGTACTTCCTCAATCCACTTGGCAGTGTTCAAAAACGATTGCCTATCTGCATAATAATGAGTGGATAATGCATCTACTATCGTACAATCTCAAATGTATGGAATAATTTCAAACGTTGAGCAAATTGAACGACTGCCTGTGTAAAATAAAAGCACAAAAAGAAGAACCAAGAAACTAAAGAAAATCTGCTTCAGAATGCAAGGGAAACATCTGTAAATGTAGATGCATTTTGTGGGAATATGCCCAAGTATACAGGTGTCCGAATTCATGCAAGAAGAGTGAAATCTCAAATATATTGCTTTTTACTTCTTTCAATCATTTGTATCTTAACTAGTAATGAAACCTTGTCCATCTGCAAAATATCCCATTTTATCATTTCCTATTAGTTGAAACAGTTTCAAGTAAAGCAACTCACTTGCTACATCATAGCCAATTACAGCAACAGATGAATCCCGGATATAGCTGGGTATAAGACTTCTAAATCTTTCTTGTCCAGCAGTATCCCTACAGAATTAAATAAACAAGTTCGAAAAAATAGATTCACAGGAACAAAATGGATGAACACAACATAATCCTCAGAAATTAGTAAATAAAAGAGTTTTCGATGGAATTAGGCACAAAATATTTAACGATCGTTACCAACTGCAAGCAAAAGAGAACAACATAATTACATACACCAGCCAACTATATCCTTATTCCAAGAACAGGACTTCATAAACAAAAGAAGAGGAAACTTTTGACAATAGCATTACCAACGAGAAATTGAGGTTTAAAAGGGAAAAAAGGAATCGTAATTGAAGAAGTTCAATTCAAATGCAAAAATTGGAACTGATTTTCATTGATTCAAAAACCCGCATCCTCGTGCTCTCAGGAGACAATCTTGTGTTCTAGAACCTAAAATCATCTCAGACTAATCTGCTTCATTGTTCCTTCTCTACTTTAATGCTGACTCTTGATCTTATTATGAAACTACGAAAAGCACTACGCAAACTCTTTCCAACTCCTTTGTGGGATTAATAGCTTTTGAGAAAGGCATAAGAAGATAACCTATAATATTTCGCAAGATTCTTGCATTGTTGATCAACCGATGCTATCAAATTTCAAGCTTTTCAAGGACATTTCAAACAACTGTAGCAAAAATCACTATAACAAGATAACAGAAACCGCCACACGTATCAAAACCCGAGAAGAGTATGAATAATAGGCTACCAAAGCTGCAAACGAACAGTGCGATCTTCGAGGTACATTGTTTTGGACAGAAAATCAATTCCGATAGTAGCCTGCAATGCACAACAAACACAGAACACCACTAAAACAACAAAGTCTCGTAACTCAAAGATCCAAGCTACAAAATTAAACATCAGCTTCTTCTCTCAAACAGATCAACAAACAAAATCTAAACGTAAACTACTCCCCTGCTTTCAATAATTCACGTCACCAAACAGATCGAAACAACCAAATCCATATCCAACTAGTCTCAAATCTTCCAAACCCCATTTCATCTAAACACCAAAATTCATTTTAAGAAAATATGATCAAGAGAATTGATACCTGATAAGTGGTGTCGAACTTATCGTACATGAATCGAGTGATAATGCTGGTCTTACCCACCGACTGATCGCCGAGGAACACCAGCTTGTACTTGGCCAGAGGAGACACTGTCGCCATTTCTCCTTTACTTTTGGAGAATTCGAATGATCGAATTGAAACAGACTGACAAAAAAAAAGAAAAAAAAAAAGATCGCTTCAGTTTTAACGCATGACAGTTACTTAACAGTTGTGAGGAGGCGCGAGTTAGTTAAAAGTTTATTTTTCCTCTTTTGCCCCTCCTCTCTTTTAATCTAACATTTCATATCTTAAAAGAGCAGGCACATGATAATATTATTTTAACTTTAATTTTAATTTTATGATAAAATTATTTAAGTGGAATATTGTTTTTTTAATTATTCAAAATGGTTACATCCATTCCAATCACAAACATGATTAATATGGCCAATGTTTCACATCATTTCAGTTTCATAAAATCAAAATTTATGACTTTTATTTAACTTAATTTTAAAATTTAAAATAAAATCAAAATTTATGACTTAAATTCATCTTAAAATAAAATTTATTTGTTAATACGAGAATATAAATATTCAAGTTTAAATCCAGTCACGGGAATGTTGAAAAATATGACTCATAGACAGTTTTATATTATTCTTTAACCATGTCTTATTTGATGCTTTTGAATTTTCTTAAACTTTATAAAGTTCTCTTTCTTTCTTTGAAAACTTTGAGCAATCATTGATGTAGTTGCTTCGTTTGGAAAGATATGACATCAAATTTAAAGTTTAGTCATTGCGTCTATTCAGATAAACCGTCGAGTTTTGAATAGATTATTCGAAGGATATTATTTTGTGCTACAATATTTTGAGTATGCCAATTGAGGACTTCTTCCACTGGAGAAACAAGTACATGATTACCATATGAAGTAACACTTGTAGATCTCGAGTAAGGTCTTACAGATACTCAAGTGGAATTTATACAATAGTGGTCTCATTCTGAGACCTGAATCAAATGGCTTAAAGATGGCATAAGAAGAATGTGTAATACTCCTAAAATAAGGACTAATCGAGCCAACAAAATCAGATTGGACATACTAAGTATTTTATGTGAAAAAAAAGAAGAAAAGATAAGAGGAAAAAAGAGATCAGTCATTAATTATAAGCCTCTAAATCACTTTCTACAAGATAACAGGTTTCCTGTGCCTAAGGGTATGTTTGGAAGATTAGGGTGGAATGGAATGGAATGACAATTAATGGAATGAAATGGAATTGAGTGGAATGGAATGGAATGAAATGGGTCACTCCATTGTTTGGAAGTTTAAATAAAATAAGAGAGGAACTTCTTTGACCATTGTTTGGAAGTGATACTAAAAATGAATGGAATGGAATTGCTTGTAATATTTTTTTCCAAAATTACCCTTGTAATAAAATATACATAGTTGCCATGAAACAATTGTAGTAACCCCAAAACATTTCAAATTGTAGGATGCTTAGAATATAGTTTTCTTATTTTCTTATACAAGCAATCAACTTTTTTGTTCTTTTTCTTTAACCTTCATCGCACCGTACTCTTCGTTAAGCATTTATTCATGTGTTTTGTTATGGTCGATAATCATTCTTGGCGTTGTAAATCTATTTCTACATTTCGCAGTGTATATTAATAATATATTTAAAATTTATGAACATTCACAATGCTAGCTTTATCAAGAACATTTGAGCCGTGCTTATTAATGACATATTTTAAATTTAAATTTTTGACGTAATGATTGGAAAATGAATCTCGTGTCTCACAAATACATAAAGCTCATTTGATGCGTACCCAAACATAAAAAAAAAATTTCACCTTATCATCATTAACATAACTATTATTTATAGCATTGAGGTATAGGAAAATGCTCGTCAATGGAAGAAGCCAGTTGAAAGAGAAACACAATGGACGTAGTAACATGTAGCTGCGTAGGTATTTGCTGGACTGAGGTTGTAATTTTATTAATTTTTTGAGGATATTTTTGTCATTAAATTAAGGTTTGGAAGGCAAGTCATGTCATTCCATCCTTAACCCCCCAATTTGGGAGGTTACAAAATATTAGATTTTGGATGGCAAATGATGGCTTCCAAAGCCATTAATTGCCATTCCATCATGTTTTAAAATAGACTCCCAAACAATGGCTTGAGTCATTTGAGTCATTCCATTCCATTTCATTCTATCCCTCCACTCACATCCAAACATACCCTAAGATAAATACACAGGTGTTGTCTCTAAAGGAAGCCAAATTATTTTCAAAGTTCGATCTACAAGCTAGTTTTTGGCAATTGGGTATAAAGCCGAAAGACAACATTCTATATTCTTAATGCCTAGTATCAATGGATAGTCATGCCCTCTGGGCTAAAAGTTGCCCCGTCATTGTTCTAAAAAGCTATAACCAAAATCTATGACAATATGCTCGCAAGCTCCTTAATTTATATTGATGATATCTTGCTTTATTCTTGGATCCAACAAGACCCTGTTGCGACAATCAATTTATCAAAAAATAATCAATTTATTAATTAATCAGTTAATTTTTTTAATTAATGAGTTCTTATAATTCAAATAAATCAATTAATTGTTATTGATTAATTTCTTTTTAATTAAACTTTAAATTTTAAATGAGTAAGAAAATATCTTACAATTATATTTCAAATTTTTAATTTTATTCAAATTTTAACCAATTTTATGACAGTCTTGTATTAGTTAAACCTTTTAAACTTTAAATTTGTTGATCCTATTTTAAAAACATTATTAAATTTAAATACATAATGAGTTCAAATGGAGGCCCAAACTAATTTTTCATCTCTAATGTTTGGATATATATGTGTGTGTGTAATCCTAAAAACATGCACATGGAGATAGAGAAAGGAGCTTATAAAAGATGAGAGGAATTGATTTGATAGCAATGCAACCAGCTTTCATCAATAATTCCAAAGAAGAAAGCAATGTTCAGGCTAGCAAACAGCAGCTTTTAAGGTTGGAGCCACACAAGTACAATACTAATGTTGGGCCAGGCAACAAATACGTGGTTCAAAATTGACAATTCAGAACCAAAACATTCTCACCTCTGACTCTCAGAACCTGTGTGATGTGCATCTCCGTCCCAATTTCTCTTCTGAGCACTCTCCTTCTCTTCAGATTTGTGACAATGACAGGAACGATATGTGCTGCTCACCAGCTTACTTAACAGTACCCTTATTCTAACCACAAACTCCATTGTTGCATTTATTGAAACCAAACAACCCCACCCCCACCCCCACCCCCCACTATCCAATAACCTCTTTTATCATGTTATTACGCCAACCAAATCCTACCATCGGTAACATCTGCATAGCTCAAGTTCAGCCGCCATGAAAAACCTTTTTGCAGGTCGATTGGAAAGCCCAGGAAGTGATTCTGATGGAATGGACAGAGTTCATGAAAGAAGCATCATTGTTCCCACCAACGCTATGGCTTTAGCTGATAGCTTTGAGAAGAAAGAACAATCATGGTACTGCTGCTTATATCAATCATATTTTTAGCAAGTAAACCAGTAATACTTTTGCATCGGTAGTAGTTTGTTAGTTGGCAGATGCTGTAAGTATTTATTCCTGGAGTAAGACAAATATCTGAGCCTGTATTACCTTATGCAGCAGCTCTCTCTTACTCATGCCCCCCCTCCCCTCATGGGATCATGCAGGTCCGTCAGTTCCCAGGTCCCAACAGATCTATCCATTCAAGTTCAAGACGTCACTTTTACAGTCCACAAGGTAATTCACTGGTAGAAGCAAAGACAGAGCTTCACAAGGCACAATCTGCCCTTCTCTTTCGTGTTTGCATGACATAGATTGATAGAGAACTGAATTTGCTCACTAGATAACTGATGCAATCAGTCGAAGAAGATATCACTTCGCTGCATCTAAAACAATGATATTTGAGCAGATAAGGTGAATTTTTTCTTTTGCTACAATGGAAATCATACAGGTATAATGTTTCCCAGATACAAAATAAAAACAAATAGTGTATGTCTATAGGTACATGAAGATGGAACATTTTAAAGACTATATAGCCCATTCTGCATCCACAAAATCCCTCTTCTATTTCTAATGTCCCAGCATCCCTGTCCATAATCTCTTCTCGAGGAAGAGATACAAATTCACCACAGAAAACAAGATTATACAAAGAGTGATGAGAAAGTATGTTTCTTCCCAGGAAAGTAAAGAATGATGAGAACATATGTTTCTTCCCAGAAAAGTATAGCACACAAGCTTACAATTTCACAACTCTGCATCATATGAAAGCCTAGAACCAAATTGGGAAGTTTTAGCCTTCCAGGAAACCCAGATTCATACATGTTAAGGAAAAGAATATGAAAAGGTAAAACTACAAAGTTTAGCATATTCAGCCATGCGGAAACCTTGTCATCAAACTATTTTCCTCATCTCAAGATGGAAATAAATCATTCCTTCTATCTTTGAAAACAACAGTGCATATTATGTTACATGCGACAAAACATAGGCAAGACATCATAGCCAGGCAACTTGAATATCCTATTCTACGGCATATCAAACCTAAGGAAACTGATTTAGGTTGATAAAATCGTCTTCTTTTATTTCAACAGTTTTGAAGCACAAATCAGTGTATAGATTAAGTTTCTCTAGATAAACCATAACATATATATACTAACTCATTCATCTTTGCTCTAACAGTATCCCTTGGTATCCAAATGCGGCTATATAGGGCATCTGGAACTTCAGCCTTCAATTTCAAATTTTGGCTATGAACTCAAATTCGAAAACTTCCCAGGTGGATCAGAAACATTTGAAATCATTCTAAAATTCTGTTATGGCCTTCCTTTGGATTTAAACCCCACCAACATAGCGCCACTACGATGTGCCTCTGAATTCTTAGAGATGAGTGAAGAATTTGAAGAAGGAAATCTTATCTCGAAGACAGAAGCATATCTTTCATTCATAATCCTATCTTCCTGGAAAGATACTATCAATGTTCTTAAATCTTGCGAAAATTTATCACCATGGGCTGAAAATCTACAAATTGTTAGAAGATGCTGTGATTTAATTGCATGGAAGGCTTCCAGACAGAATGCTTCAACTGGAGATGCAGTTAATGAAGAAGGGTGGTGGTATGAAGATGTGGCTACACTTCACATTGATCACTACATGAGGATAATAACTGCAATTAGGGCAAAGGGGGTGAAACCAGATATTGTAGGCAAAAGTATAATGCATTATGCTGTGAGATGGTTGCCAGGTTTGGATCTGAAATTGGAAGGACTAAGAGGTTATGGGTACGGAAAAACTGAGTTGCATTTCAGTATTTTGAGTGGTAGGAAGGAAGATGAGGGTATTGGACATAGAAAGGAGCAAAAGAACATTAT
This sequence comes from Erythroxylum novogranatense, assembly GCA_029891385.1. Classification (NCBI taxonomy): domain Eukaryota; kingdom Viridiplantae; phylum Streptophyta; class Magnoliopsida; order Malpighiales; family Erythroxylaceae; genus Erythroxylum; species Erythroxylum novogranatense. The sequence goes on along the minus strand of CM057228.1, from coordinate 4,347,276 downwards.
CGAAAGCCTAGTAAGCTTACTTCCTCCTCAACATGATTCTGTCCCATGTAAGTTCCTACTGAAGATGTTAAAGATGGCCATGGTTTATTGCGCATCTCCAGCTTTGATTTCAGAGCTTGAGAAAAGAGCAGGGATAACTTTGGAAAGTGCCAACGTTAATGATCTCTTACTTCCTACCTACAAAAGCGAGGATCAAGTGAAAACAACAAAGTGAGTGTTCCACCCTCTCTTTCTTGCTTGATCTATGACAGAACACTATAGCATGGACAGGTAGCATACATATTTAGCTCTTACCTTTAAATAATTACTAATTGTCAAAGACATGTGGTACAGACTAGCTGAAAAATGCACAATGCATAACATTGATGCGGTACAAAGAATTATAGAATACTACCTGATGCATCAACAAGAGCAACAACAAATGCAACCAATGCCCGGGAAGTCATTTGTCGCCAAGCTATTGGATAATTACCTAGCTGAGATTGCAAGAGACCCAAATCTTTCTGTTACCAAATTTCAAGTTTTGGCGGAATCTCTGGCAGAAAATGCTCGAATGTGTGATGATGGTCTTTACAGAGCTATTGACACATACCTCCAGGTTTGCCTTAATTTATGTATAAACTTCTATTATGCAGGATAATGAAGTCTAAAATCCCTAAAATTGGTTCAGACTCATCCATCACTCTCTGAGCATGAACGGAAAAGGCTGTGCAAAATTATGAACTGTGAGAGATTATCGCTGGATGCATGCATGCATGCAGCAAAAAATGAAAGGCTGCCTGTAAGAACTGTGATTCAGGTAAAATTTTATCAGAAGTTTAAAATAACAAATGCTTGTCAAGATCCATGAATATGCTCTACACAGAATTTAAAGAATATACCTAATTTGAAATGCCTTAGAGACTACTGAAAAGCTTACGGAAAAACATTCCACTTGCTACTGATTAAAAATTGCTGGGAACCTACAGCGTATAAGATTCTTGAATGTTTATGTAAATGGCCAACCTCACCTCCATAATGTAGGCATACCAACACATGTGACTTGTGCAGATATCTTGCAGATGAAAATTTTCATGAAAAATTTGGCACACAATCTGCCTATATGCTTCATATTATTTAGTCGAAGGCGGATATGCAGGTTTTGTTTGCAGAGCAAGTGAAAATGAGAACATCCTTGCAAGGGAAAGAGCAAATAGCAAGTGGAAACAGCTCGGAACAAGAGTCAAATCAATCAGCGACAAAAACAGAAATAACGGTCCTTAAGGAAGAACTAGAAATAACGGTCCTTAAGGAAGAACTAGAGACTGTAAAGGCAAAGATGGCAGAGTTGCAGAGAGACTACTCCGAGCTGCAACATGAATATGACAAGGTAAACAACAAGAAAAAGAGCATATCAGGATGGAGTATCAATTGGAAAAAGATCAGGAGATCATCTCTTCTCCATAAAAAAGGAGATATAGAAGAAACTGAAGCAGAACAGAGACAATCCATTCCACTAGACTGCAATAGAAGCTCTGAGAGAAGGTTATCCTTATCATAATCGTTCTAAGCACCAGACTGGCATATGCTAAATCGAGCTGATGGAAGGCTTGAATAGTAAGCCAATCCTCCAGATTCTACTACTGCATGGCTTTCTTAATGCTTCCAGAAAAGTTTCTACTGAGCTTTTTGCTCATCAGTTAAGACACGTAGCATCCAAGCATCTATCCACCTGCACGTCTTTCATACTGGTGGAGGTATTATGCTTATAGTTTGCCGCAAACTTATTTATTAGAGGCATACAAGTTTCCTAATGGTGTATGTACAATATTAGCAATTGCAGAATCACAGAAATGGAAGTGTTAATTCTTCGTAACAAGCAGATGATTAGCGAAACAACCTAACCAAGGTAAATGAAGTTCCCCAAGCAAGGACACCGCTCGTCCATTTGCAGAACTTAGCAACAAAAGTGTCTTTAGTCGAGATTTTAGAGGATGAATAAATATTTTTTATAGCAAAATTAAAAAAAAAAGTATTTGATTATAAATAACTTTTTTTTTTGGTAGGAATAACTTTTTTTTACTATCAAAATATAGCTTTTTAAGAAACTTAAATTTAAAAATAAAAAAATATTTTTCAAATAAATTTTTAGATTAATTAATAAGTTTATTTATTAAGCTCTTTTACTCTTATGTTTTATATACAATTTTCACAATATTTATAAATTTATCTTCACGCTTATTTTAAAATTTAAATAATATTATTTGACCTTTTAATATAATTTAATATTTATTTTTATATTAATTTTACTTATGTTATAATTCATATAAGAAATTTGCTTATATTTTATATGGTTGAAAATTATATAATAATTAATATATTATAATTTGCATAATATTTTAAATAATATTTATATACATAAATAATTTTATTATAAAATAAAATATAATTAAAATTAGAAAAAGGTGTTTTTAACTTTTATATTGTAAAATAATATAAGGCTCTTCTAAACTTTTTTTTTTTAATTTACAGCCTTCTTTTAAAAAAAAGCTTTTCTAAACAAAAATGATATGATTTCATCCAAACTCACACTAAATGACATTAAAGGATGCTAAAAGTCATTAAAACAAAAACCCTAACTCCAGAATTACCTACTAGTCCTCACGCTACTCCAAGGATAGTCTTCTCAGCCGCCACGTCACCGCTGCGGCGGGCCCTACAGCTTGGCTTGCCAGCCCTCTCCTCCTTATCTTCGTCAGCCTCCTCTTCCCATCGCCACCGTCTTCTTCAACGAAGCTAGATTTTTTCTGCTTATTCATCCTCTCCTTCTCATCAGCTAAGGCCTTGAGAGGGAAGATATGAGGAGAAACGAAAAGAGGTATACCCAGAGTCACGTACGCCTTCTTATAATCGGGCTTGGCGATGAGCAGACCGCCACGCTTCCTCTTCCTGCCCTCCATGTTGAGTGTACGGACTCTTGTCGACGTCGAAGTCGTGGAGTGACTGGAGTACTCGCTTGATTTCGATCTTGGAGGCAGATGGAACGGTTTTCAAGGCGATTTCTTTGATGTTCGTGAAGGTTGTGGGTGCGAGCCTGAGAGGAGCCTTATCGGAAGGTTCGCGAAGTGCACAACGTTTCTTCCTAATCTGCCCGCCATTTTCACGCTCTCTGGTTTCTGGTGCAGGTGAGTGTGCGTCTTGGTTAGTTCGGTGGTTATGCCAATACTGTTGGAATCGCAACGGCCGGGCCGAACCGGGTCAGGGATTCTGATGACGAGTTCAAGCTCCGACTCGGAATCAAAATTGAAAATGGCACAGTGTTTGTATAATTATTTAAATATTTAAATTTTAAAGCAATTTTATTTTCAATAATTATATTAAACCGACTTTTGACAAATGCCAAGTAATAGTAACAAAAGATCAAATATAATTTTAAATTCAATTTTAATAATTAGCTCGACCATTTTGAGGGAGTAAAGTCTTAATCTGTCAAACAGGTATATAATCATAAGTTAATAGTAACGAAGATAAAGATACTATTAGCAACAGGTGTATAATTATAAGTACATAATCATAAGTTAACGGTAACGAAGATAAAAATACTATTAGCAACAGGTGTATAATTATAAGTTAATGGTGACGAAGATAAAGATACTAGCGAATGTATAACTATAATAGAAAAGATAAAGTAATAAATGTAATGATAAAAGACAAATTAAAGATAACTAATATTAAAATTTAGTGATTCAAACGTACTAAAATAGAGCTATCTTAATATTCTAGTAAAAAGATACAAGATTGTAATTTCAGTCTGAAATTTACCGAAGAACTGACCAATGATTTGAATCTCATCTGCTGAATTAAATTGATGACGTACGGAACGCTCCATCCACGGGAAGCCAGATCGGAGCGGTCTTAAAATTCGGTTTGAATTGGATGGGTACTGGCCGATTTTACGGCATCAATCATCTGAATCAATACCGGAATTTTTAGGGACCGTTTCGCAAAAAAAAAAATTCAGGACCAATTTGTAAAATAAAAAAATTAACCCTAATTTTATCTAACCTACCTACCCGAGCCCGACTCTCACCCTCTCTGCCTCTCATTGTCTTCTTCGCTCCTCGCCGACTCTCCCTCTCTCATCGTCTCTCCCTTCCGCCGGCCGGACTCCAGCGTGTGGCGTCTCCGACCTGCTAGCCTTTGCGCCGCCGCCTTTGCCTCTTCTCCGACTGCCGCCTCGCCTCGCCTCGCCTCAAGACTTCCAAGGTCCACTGACATCGTCTTCTCCTCACCGTGATCGCACACAAGACGACCTTGGCCTCCGCCTCCTCACACCGCATCTCTCGTCTTCGTCCTCCTCGCGCTCACCCTCCGGCGTTCTCCACCGCACACCATCCGACCTTCTCCTTCGTCCATCGGTGAAGACTGAAGACCGATTGATATTTGAGATTTGTTTAATTTTTTATGGGCATTTTGAAATTTATGATTGTTTGATTGTGTTGGTTGTTGATTATAGTGGAATTGAGGTGAAAAAAATGGTATTATTGTGTTGGATTTGGATTTGGGGGGAAGTTTGGTAGTGGCTTCGGTGGGATTGGAAATTGTTAGGGTTTGGAATTTGGATGTTGTTGATTTCGGTTGGAGACTTAGAGTTGTAATTTTTGTATTTGTTTTGTGAGTTATTTAATTAAACCGAAAGTGGAAGTTTGATTGATTGAAATTGGATTTTGGAAATGAATTTTAGCTAATTGTATTTTGGAATTGAAAATTGGATGGAAGTGGATTGGAAATTAAATTTGGAATTAGAATTAAAATTGGAATTGAATTTTGGAATTGGATTGAAAATAAATTTGAAATTGGAATTAAAATTGAATTTTGAATTGGATTGGAAATAAAATTTTGAATTGGGATTGGAAATTGGATTTGGAATTTGTAATTAGAACTTAAAAGTGAATTAGAAATTAAAATTTGCTAATTGGATTTGGAAATTGAATTGAAAATATAATTGTTATTTCAAATTAACAATTATTGTTATTTCAAATTAACTAAATTATTGTTATTTCAAATTAATTGTTATTATTATTTATTATTAACATTTTAAAGTATGATTGATGTAAGCAATAAATTAGTAAAGTATCAAGATCATCATATAATATATCAATATAATTTATTTTACAATTTTTAAAAATTTAGGGACTATTTTATAAATTTAAAAATATCCCAAAGCAGTATCCGATTAACCGACATCTTTGATCGTTCGCTTAGAATTCAATCCGTCAGATCTTGAGTTGATGACAGTATTCATAACATTGGAACTGACTCTTAATAAAAAATTGTTATGTATTACCCACGGGGAAAAAAAAGGGGGGGAAATGAAAAAGACCTATTGGCAAGTGTCGGGCCATCAAGTTGGAATCTTTGAAATCAAATCATGAATCTGACTGATACAATTACAAATTACAAAACCCTAATGTTGGAATCAGAATATAAATCAACAATTAAAGAAATTAAAGGGTGTGGAATCTTCTTGGTCAGCATGAATCAACGGCTGTGATTGAAAAAGCTTACCGTATAAGCAGAACACACAAACGCAAGCACACACGCCCATTGCATTTCCATTCAGCAGCCTCCAAGCCGTGAGAGACACGGAGTAGCCAGCCGCCGGTCAGGTTCGAGCGGGTTCAGACATGTGTGGGATTCTCGCAGTGTTTGGTTGCATAGACAACTCTCAGGCCAAACGGTCCCGTGTCATTGAATTGTCTCGCAGGTTGCTTCTTTAATCCCTGTTTCATTCCTCCGTTTGTTTTGGTTGTTTATGGAGGTTTGTGTTAATTGTTTGCGATTAAGTGTAGGTTGAGGCATAGAGGGCCTGACTGGAGTGGGTTGCATTGTCATGAAGACTGTTATCTTGCTCATCAACGTTTGGCTATCATGGACCCTGCCTCCGGGGATCAACCTCTCTACAATGAAGAGAAGACTGTTGTTGTCACGGTAACTAACTGTTTAGGATGATTAAGGTTTGTGTTTTGGACTGAACTCTTGTGTTTTGATGTCGGGGTTTTGATTTTCAGGTTAATGGGGAAATATATAACCACCAGGAATTGAGGAAGAAGCTCAAGTCTCATGAGTTCCGAACTGGAAGTGACTGTGAAGTGATTGCCCATCTTGTAAGTTTTGGATTCCCAATCTTGATCTAACACAGCTTGTATGTAGAAAGTTTTCATCTTTATGATTGTTACACGACTTCCCCACTTGTGTTGTCAGTATGAAGAATATGGAGAAAACTTTGTGGACATGTTGGATGGCATGTTCTCCTTTGTCCTTCTTGATACTCGTGACAAAAGTTTCATTGCAGCCCGTGATGCTATCGGCATTACCCCACTTTACATGGGCTGGGGACTTGATGGTATGATGCCTTATATTGCACATTTACTTGCAAGTTTCTTTTCTTGATGCTCTTAGGACGGATTGCAAGAGTTATTTTTTGAATTATGAGTAAAGAACCTGAATCTTTAATGTGTGAGAAGTTTCTATAAGTGGAGCAGTTGCCTTCTTTACAGTCTCTTTGCAAATTTGCTAAGTAATATGGCAATGCTGAAATACCAGCTGTAATAAGTATTCTGCCAAAAGTTGCAAAATCTAAGAAGGGAGATCGATGTATTGTAGCTTATTGGATATGCTGCAGCTAAATCATGGCATAATATTTGTTACACTTGTTGCTGTCCCTTCTGTCCTTCATGTGCCAAAAGTGGGCTTTGAGTTTATCTTGCAATTATAAACTTTGATGTTGCTTGATGGTTCCGTCTATTAATATAGTTAACGGTATCTATCTTCACTAGTTTCTTAATTTGGTAAACACATGGTTTATGGCATGAAACTATATGAATCTCGTAGTTTTCACGTGTCACTTAATTTCCTTTGATTATAAGAATGGTAGTCCTAACCAATTGACACACAATTAACCTTTCAGGATCGATATGGTTTGCTTCAGAAATGAAAGCTTTGAGTGATGATTGTGAACGATTTATCTCCTTCCCTCCTGGTCATTTATATTCAAGCAAACGAGGTAGGCAGTTGTTAGTTTGTGAATGTTGGATTTGTAATTAATTTATAGCAATTGATTATCAGATTATGTACTTTCTCCATTCCTAGTTCTGTTTTAAATTTTTTTATTACACTTGCTATTTGATAGCCAGATTAGGTGTCGATAACCATCTTTCTTGTTTTCATCCACGGCTGAGTTTACTTTGTCTCTAATATTTATTTTAGATTCATCCTTGTAAAGATATCACAAATTGAAGTCATCAGTTCACTCACAAACTATTATATCTAGTGCTGCTCCAATAAATGTCCATGTTTTTAAACAATTTCTCATTTCTCCATCCTCATTAGAAAAGTTACCGAGTGGACAATTTTAGTTGGGGGTAAGTCTGTAGCAAAAACAGTGATATTTTGGATGATTAGGAAATAACTGTTGTCCTTTTATTCTTCTTCAGCAGCTGTCTCACAAATTTGAATACTTATCTCTTTGTTGCCTCCTGTATTTGTTTTTTCTTCTTGTAGGTGAGCTTAGAAGGTGGTATAACCCGCCTTGGTATTTAGAGCAAATACCTTCAATTCCATATGATCCTCTAGTTCTACGGGAAGCTTTTGAAAAGGCATGTCTTTTACTCTGTTTATATGGTTGTTGATCATCTAGTTTTAAGTCTTTACTGCTTGTATTTCATGTATTTGTAGCTCACTGTGGATTCGAGTTGGAAAGTGTATAGTTGCATAGGTTTTATTGAACTCCACTTTGTTCAAATGTGTTCTAGAAAACAAATTTTCAGTACAAAGCTATGGGTAATTGATTGTGTGGGTTATCATTCTATTCAGAAGTTGACCTTTTAATTTCTGTTCTGTTACAAAGTATGGCTTGTTTGTATTAGTTCCTTCTTTTACATTGTTGTGGCTTGTTTGTATTAGTTCCTTCTTTTACATTGTGAAGTTTTGAGCAGAACCGCACAGTGGGGGGGACTTTTATAGTCAATGCATTTCTGTGTTTTTATGTCTAGTTCGTGTGGGTGTAAAGTATATTTATCTTTTTGCAGTTTAATTAGTTATAGTGGTCAAGTTATATGCAACTCTACATGTTCTAACTTTGTTCAATTGTTCGTTCCTTATGCTGCTTCTATCAGGCTGTGATCAAAAGACTCATGACAGATGTACCATTTGGAGTGCTTCTTTCTGGAGGACTGGATTCATCACTTGTTGCTGCTGTGGCTTCTCGCCGCTTGAATGAATTGGAAGCTGCTAATCAATGGGGTTCAAAATTGCATACCTTCTGCATTGGCTTGAAGGTATTGTCATTATACTTGGTGATTCTTAACTGCTTGCATTTCCCATTATTAGCCGGACAGATTTGGGGTAAATATGCTGCATTACTTTACCAAAGTTGACATGTGAAAGGACTTAGAGACTGTTAGGGACTTCACTGTTTTTTGTATTTTCTTTATATGGAGGTACTGATGGATGTACTTATGTTTTAGCTCTGAAGATATGCATCCCATACCTCATAATTTGTAGCCTTTGCTTCTGTTGATTAACCTTATCGTGAGGCCATTTACAAAACATTAGTGCCTGACTTAAGGCTTCCACTCTGTGGTGCAAATAAAATATGAATTTCTTTCTCCATTGATGAGATAAATGGTTTTTATGCTTGCTAGTTCTTTTGTTTGTGCCTAGAGATGATTTTGTAAATAGTTTGTTGAGCATGTTAAACTGTGTTGAAAAAGGTTCTACGTCATCCAAGAAGGGCCTATAAGTGCCTACTACTACATTACAGCATTTGTTTCTATGTGCTCTTCCAATAGCCAGTCAATATACCAGCTTTAGTTGATATTATTTTTACTGGCATTTCCAACAATAATTTTTAGAACCGACACAGTAATTCAAAAAGTCACAGGATCCTGAATGTCCTTGTGAGGCAATGGTATTTCATTTTCATTTCCTTTATCGTCTGTTTGTGAGTGTCTGTCTGAATTCTGTTTTCTGCTTATTCATGGGTTATACTTTTCTACAAATCAGGGTTCGCCAGACCTAAGATCTGCACGAGAGGTAGCAGATTATCTCCAAACTCGTCACCATGAATTTCACTTTACTGTTCAGGTAATGACTAGTTTTAAGTGGAATAGAATTAAAAAAAAAATCAACTTAGTGCATGTGTAAGGCCCAATATCTGAGGTGCATGTCTTCATGCTTACTCATAGGCTAATGTGTTTTATTGCTGTATCAGGAGGGGTTAGATGCCATTGAGGAAGTCATTTACCATATTGAAACTTATGATGTGACCACTATTAGAGCTAGCACCCCTATGTTTCTTATGTCACGAAAAATCAAATCTTTAGGAGTGAAAATGGTTATTTCTGGGGAAGGCTCAGATGAAATTTTTGGAGGTTACTTGTATTTTCACAAGGCACCCAACAAAAAGGAGTTTCATGAAGAGACCTGTCGAAAGGTATGATTTTTGCATTTTTATTTGGGTTTGACAATGCCCTGGTGATCCAGGCTGTTTTGCTATATCCAATACTCTTATTTGCACAACTTTGTTTTCTGATAAAACAGATTAAAGCTCTCCATCTGTATGACTGCTTGAGGGCCAATAAATCCACTTCAGCATGGGGTGTTGAGGCTCGTGTCCCCTTTTTGGATAAAGAATTCATCAACATTGCAATGAGCATAGATCCTGAGTGGAAAATGGTATACACTATTCTCCAAGCTTATTATCCACGAGCAAGAAAAACCTTTTCAGGGTCATTCTGAATTGTCTTTTTCCAACATAAAAGGCTATCTATCTGTCAATCCATGCCTTAGAACTAATCTTATCGAGCAGTAAAAACGAACCTTGGCTTATGAATTATAAAGAATTGACCTCTGCAAATTTGGCACGTTTTCATTCTCCAATTCACTGGTTAAGTAATTGTCCATGGATGATATTCAGTTTATGTCATCTACAATTGTTTGCTTCATTACATCAGGAAGTTACAAATAATACTCTGTTGTCTGTTCATGATGACTAATGACAAATTCTGAAGAGCACATATATTTGTAGGTCTATCATTGTACAGTGATTATCACTTTTGTCCTTGCAGATCAGGCCTGACCTTGGAAGGATTGAGAAGTGGGTGTTGCGCAATGCCTTTGATGATGAGAAGAACCCATATCTTCCAAAGGTACCAAAATTTCTGCGTCTCTAGATGTAATGACATAAATCTATTTCTATCTTGATTCTTTATTCTCTGGCATGATTTTCATGGGAAAGTGCTGATTCTCTTTTTATCTTGTCCTAGCACATATTGTACAGGCAGAAGGAACAATTCAGTGATGGAGTTGGATACAGTTGGATTGATGGTCTGAAGGACCACGCAAACAAACAGGTGTATAAAGATGATCTTTAGTGGGTTTTGTTTGGAATCTTTGAATTTTTCATCTCATTCACATTCAAACAATTATTTGTTTGCGATACAGGGAACATGAAATATTTCATATGGCCTGTCTATTTAATGTATCAAGTCATTAATTCTGCCTTAGTTGCCTGTGATATATCTTAGTTTTGAATTGGCAGGTTACAGATTCAATGTTGCTGAATGCAAAGTTTCTTTACCCAGAAAATACTCCTACCACAAAAGAGGCCTATTACTACAGGACAATATTTGAGAAATTCTTTCAAAAGGTCTGTTCTTTAGTAATCGTTAATTCATCTGCAGCTTCTCGGATATTTGATGATGAGCCTTATTTTTATTGTTACGCTATTGCAAAGTTTCTATGCACATCATTTCCATCCTTCATTCACCTTGAGATATAGATGATAGATCTCCCATTTCGAAACAGAACGCAGCAAGGTCAACCGTTCCTGGAGGTCCAAGTGTGGCATGCAGCACTGCAAAGGCGGTGGAATGGGATGCAGCATGGTCAAAGAATCCTGACCCATCTGGCCGTGCTGCTCTAGGTGTTCATGAAGCAGCATATCAGGAACTATCTACCAGTCTGGTAAATGGTTCCACTCAATAAGTATGACAATGGATTTGTAGAGAAAGCTGCAATAGTTGTTTAGTTGAGTTTTTACTAGCAGGATTACTTAGCATCACTGTGATACAACCTGCTGGTTTGAAGAGGTAACTGATTTTATTGTCACTAGACCTTCATAAAATTTTCTCATTAACAATGCGGTTTCTTGCCCTTCCCCCATTTTGGTAAAGTAAACCAGCTCTCTGATTGTTACAGATCCTGTGCAAAAGGCTTATGGTCAAGTTTGTCCCGATAGGAAGGTGTTGAAAAGCTGTTTGTCCATACCTGCGTTTAGAAGCTTGTTTCTGTCTTTCTTCTTTGTATTATTTTCTGGTGTTACCAGCTAGAAGTTCTTAGAGTAACATGTTCCAATCCTTGTGACTTCATTATCCTTTGTTTAGTAGGTTTCTGTTGCAGAATATTGTGTAATTTCGAGGTTATAATAAGTTAGTATTGTGATTGTCAACAAGTTGTTTGTTACACTTTTCTGATCTTATAAGAAACAAGGAATTCACGCGGTGGCGACGAGACAGGCCAAGCCCGAATCATATAAGGCCCGATCACAAGTTTGAGAAAAAACGGTCCTAAGATTGTCTAGGATCAAATATTTGAGTTTTGAGATTAAGCCTAGCAAGTTATGTTTTAACTCGTTGATTTCAAGTTAATCTTGTCGACTTAACTAATTTTTAATTTGAATTTAAATTAATTAAATTTTACTTAAATTAATAATTTAAGATAATTATAATCAATTTTTATTATATAATATTTAATTAACTTATACGTGAAGTTTATATTATATATGTTTTATTATTATTTTCACAAAAGTACATGTAAAATTAAAAATAAAAGCTTTATAGGATTTGAAAAATTAGCAATTTTAAAAATTATTTAATTATAAAATATGGGATAGATATAAGTCCCGACAAAAACCATAAGACTTCGTTTGGTTGGCGGAAAAGTAAAGTGAATTTGGAATATGATTATTGGAAAATAAATCTATGGACAGTAAAGATATTCACATGTTTGGATACTTATAAAAATTCTAATAGGAAAGTTTGGTAGATTTTATTATAATATTTGGTATGTAACATTATTTTATACAATGTAATTTAATTTTAACTTATGTTTTCAATTATATCCATACAAATGAATAAAATTTAAATCATTAGATAAGAAAAAATATGAACATGAAGATTGTCGATTGAAACTTTTAAGTATAAATATTCAAAATCTAAATCTTAGCCGAAATCTGAAAATTTTTAAAATATGGGAGATTTTTGCAAAATTTTCAAAAAATTTAAAATTTCCTCCTCCTCTTATCTCTCCTTCCCTCTTTTTCAAAGTTTTTAATTAGTTATTTTATTTATTTCAACTTTTATAATTATTGTAAATTTTTAATTTTGTTTTAAAATAATAATAAATATTTTATTACTAATAATAATTATAAATTAAATAAAACTTAAAAATATTTTATTTAAATTTATTTTAATATTTTATATAATATTTATTAATAAAGTATTAATAAAATATTTATTTTAAAAATACATATTTTAAAAATTATTATTTATAAACTAATATTTATTTTATATATTTTAATTATTAAATCAAAATTTATTTGAAATTTAGATATTTTAAAGTCGCAGAATTGAGAGAGAACGAAGGGTTAAATTGTCCAATGTATTTTTTAGATTAAATTTCTAGGGAAAGTAATCTAAATACCAAGGGGTGTTGGATTTAAAATCCAAAGAAAGTGCCACTATTTTTTCTATATTGGAAAAGTTTTTACTTTTCTAACTAGTCAAAAAAGAACCAAATATAATAATTTAAATTTTAGAAAAAAATATTACTTTTTCAAGCAACAATTTGTGTCAACCAAACGAAGCCTAAGTCTATTATTCCCGCTATCTTTGAATATTCGAGTTCGTAACGGAAAAAACTACCGCTTAACCAAATCCTATTAAGTCTTGTATCCTAGTAAGAGGCGGATTTCAGACAGCCGTCAATGAAACCAACTTGGATAGCTTATAAATACAAAGTTGTACGAGTCTTAAGTAATTGAAGGAGAAAGTTTGGTTTTGTTTTTACTTTGTACGATTAGCCTCGGACCAACCATGAATTCAACTGTGATCAGAGAAGTATGGAACGGGAATTTTGAAGAAGAGCTTGTGATGCTCGATGCAGCATTGTACAGGTTTCATGTCATATCGGTCGACACAGAGTTCCCAGGTTGTATCTTGAAGACAAGAAGGAATGAGACTGATGATGTTCGTTACAAGCACCTGAAGTTCAATGTCGAAAACTCGAAACTGATTCAACTCGGGATCACCTTGTCGGATGAGTTGGGAGTCGTTTTCGTGACATGGGAGTTCAACTTCCAGTTTGATGTTGAGGAGGACAAACACTCCCCTGATTCTATCCACTTCCTGAAGCTATGTGGGATTGACTTCTGTAGACTGAAAAAGGAAGGCATTGTGATGGAGAGATTCTCACCTTCTTTCTCTCACATCCTCCGGAAGCATAGGAACGCTCAATGGGTTACTTTCCATGGCTTGTATGATCTAGCACATGTTCTACAAGCGGTGACCCTTTTGCCAGAGTCTGTTCAGGAATTTGCTGCACTTGTTCGTCTTGTATTCGTTTCGGTGGTTGATGTGAAGTACATGGCAAGATTTTGCAGAGGGCTCCAGAATGGTGAATTGGGGCTTCAGAAGCTCGGAGAGTGCCTTGCCATTGCAAGACTTGGTGCAGCACATAATGCTGGATCCGATAGTTTACTTACTAGTCTAGTTTATGCAAACATGAAGCTGACATTAGGTATCAATCCTTCCAACTATGAAGGTTGTCTGTATGGCCTGGATATCACAACACAAGATCTAGAGGAAGTATCACTCCTACCCTCTTCAGTACCGTTACCGTGTTTTTCTCCCGATATCAACTAACACAGTATACTTTTGTCTAATTGTACTTCCGATATCAACTAACGTGGCCTACTTTTTTCTAATTGTAACACTAGTTCAGCCAAATAGTATAAGCATCTGAGATCAATCTTTGTTAATTCCACTGGCATCACAATCAACTTTCTCCTGGTTCCGTCTTTTTTCTTGATAGGATTGCATAGAAGAAGTAGATGAAGATATACCCAGTAAAAACAAATGTACTATATGATATGCCACAGAATCTGCTTTGTTTATGAATTTGAAGTTTAATACGAATTTCATTAAAACCTGAGATTTTCTCTTGCTCGTTTGCTAAGATTGACTCAACCGTGTTTCAAAAGCTGCGGTCCCCGAAAACATTAAAGAATATTCTGATGAAACAAGAAAGCTGATAAATAGCAATAATACATCTAAAGCTCAAGTTCCAGACATTATCTCTAATTTGGGTACTCAGAAACTGCGAGGTCCTGTAAAATTATAAAGGAAAAGCAGAATAAATCAATACCAACTTACTAACAGGCATTTAAGTATAGCAGAATAAGATAACATTACAAATCCTTCACATGAAGAACAGAGATGATCATATTAAATTACACGGATGAACATGCGAAAAGTCTTCGTGATTAATATCTCGAGTAATTAGGATGCATCTTCAAACTACGAATCTATTTGAAGAAACACATTCGTACTCTAAATGATGCATAAAATGTTAGGTTTATGTCATTCATAAGGGAATAAAAGATCAGTGCTGTTCCTACAGAACGGGTAATGGTTGTGCACAATTACCCATGAATTTCATACTTCTGGCCAATGCTTCAAGCTCCATAAGAAAATTCACTTTCTTCTCAATTTGCATAATATCATTCGGAGGACAGAATAAGGCAACAAAATGCAAATGTTAATCCAAAGATTACCAGAAGACTGAGTTGAGGCTAGAGCATCCTCTTCTCTATAACCTACGAATTGATATCCCATGTCTCCATGCACTGTGAAGAAGAGAGAAAGAGAGAGAGTCAATAAAGGACAGCCATGAACTAACGATAAGGAAGAGGAAGAAGGTCCTGTATGTTCCGAAAAAGCAATATTTAAGCGCTATAGTTAAGAGTCAACTTTCCTACATCCCTGTAGAGTAAAACCAAGCCCCCCCTTGAACAAGAGTCATGGTGAAGTATAAAGAGCAAATCTAGTTCTCACTGAAAGTACAAATGTAAGGTTGAGATGTGAGCAGAAGACCTACCAATGAAACAGGAGACTACATATGTTCACTCATCGTCTCAATCCATTGTCATTACCATCATTCCCTTCAGCAACTTTCGCATGAGAATCACCCTTCTCATGACTCTGATATGCATTAAACCTATAAATGTTGTAAAAGAACCAGTATTTAAGGACAGTTCCTGACAATAAAATCTGTCAAACTTATAAAAACGGTCCAATAAGAACATGTACCTATAGATAGCTGAATTGTGACAGCATGTCCAAGCTGAAAGCCTGCAGTGAATTCAGTTTCTATTACTGAATCCCATGTACAACCAGTCCATATTAAGTTTCCTGCATTCATTAGTACATTCAAGATGAGGAATATGTTCGCCAAGAGGTGATCTTGGAACTAAACCGCACTCCAACCAGCTGCTTTTTCTACACCCCTAGCCTTCATCATCTCTCTCACTCTTTGTGCTTGCTCCCACTTACCACTATAACTAAGCATGTTGGCTAACATTATATGATAACCATCATTATCTGGGTCAGATTCAATAGCACGCCTTGCTATCCTTAAGCCTGTCTCAATTTGATTGTGAATTTTACAAGCACTCAACAAAGCTCCCCAGACATTGCCATCTGGAGGAAATGGCATTGACAGAACCACTTCTTCAGCTTCCAGCAATTTCCCTGATCTTCCAAGAAGATCTACCAGACAAGTATAGATCTTTAGACTGGGTTCAACAGAATAAAGATGCATTCTATTGAACAGATTCTTCCCTTCTTCAACAAGTCCTGCATGTGCACAAGCTGAAATAAGCAAGAGAAAGGTGATCGCGTTTGGTTTAACCTTTGATCGTTCCATTTGTTGGAATATTTCAATCGCAGATTTTGCATGTCCGTGCATTCCATAACCTGAGATCATTACATTCCAAGAAATAGCGTCTCTTTCTTCCATTGAGTTGAACAACTGTCTAGACTTCTCTAGCTGCCCACATTTTGCATACATATTAACCAATGCAGAAACAAGAGATACATTTAGCTCGAACCCTTCCTTTTCAATGTAGCGGTGAACCATTTCTCCTTTATCTAAGGATGCAACATTAGAACAAGCTGAAAGCACTGTTACTAATGTGGCTTGGTTAGGCTTGAATTTTTGTAAAATCATATGCTCGAAAAGAGCAATAGCCTGACCAGCAACCCCACAACACACATATGATGAAATCAATGTGTTCCATGTGACAACATCTTTGTTTGTTCTATAGAATATTCTCTTTGCAACAGTCAAATTACCGCTCTTTCCATACATGTCTATAAGTGCATTGGCAATGGAAACATTTTGATACGTCAAAGCTCTAATTACATAACCATGAATCGATCTGCATAAACGAATTGCCCCTAACTGGGAACAAGAAGAAATTACAGAGACCAGGCAGCTGGAATCAGTTTTAATTCCTTCATTTTGCATCTCTCTGAACAATTCTATGCACCTTCCTCCCATTCCTAGTTTAGCATAACCACAAACCATAATGGCACACGATTCTTTACTCCATTCATGTTCCTTATCAAAAAGCTTCTCTGAAGGAATCAAAAGTCCAAATTTGCAATACATGGACAGTAATGCAGTGTTAACTATATGATCTATCACATAATTTTTCCTTATAATCAGCCCATGAAAAGCCTTTCCTTCCCTCACATGCAAGGAGTTGCCAAAACCTGATAGGATGCAACTTAGAATTATCCTATCTGGAAACAAACCATCAATCTGCATATCCCAAAACAAACTTATGCAATCATACATAAGACCGTATCTTGCATGGATATTGATGATCGATGTCCATGAAATAAGATCCTTATCAACCAATTCACTAAAGGAATTACACCCCTCACTTAAATCCCCACACTTGGAGTAAATTGACAGAAGAGAAGATTGAACAACCAAAGAACACCCAAGTCCAGTTTTCACCACAAAAGCATGCAAACACCTGCCTACAACCAAGGCACCCAAATCAGCACAAGCTTGAAGCCCTCCTTCCATTGTCCTAAAGTTCATTCTCTCACCAATACCACCAGTCCTATGCATTTCACTAATACACTCCAAACCCAACTCACTCTCCCCGTTCTGCGCATACCCAATGACAAGCGTCGTCCACGAGACAACATCTCTCACAGTCATTTCATCAAACAAAACACCCGCGTCCCACGTGAACCCAAATTTACTATACATGTACACCAAAGATGACCCAACGGCACAATTTCCCTCAAAAAGTCCGGATTTTGCAACCAACCCATGAACACACTTCCCCTGATTCACCCACAAAAGCTCAGCACAAGTAGCCACAACCATGGGGAACGTAAACTGACTAGGCAGGATGTTAGACAACCGCATGCGAACATAAAAGTCATAAGCTTCAGCGTAATTTCCACAAGAGAAGTGAGATTGAATGAGGGAGTTCCAAAGAAAGGTGTCTTTTTCATTAACTGAATAAAAAACTTTGTTGCAAGAATGGAGTCTCTGAGAGGAGGCATAGAAAGATATGAGCTTGGAAGATATGAAAACATTGTTTGTATTCCCACTTGTAATGACAAGAGCATGAGACTTAAGGACAACATCGAAACTCGGATGGCGTAGGCAGAAGATGGAGTTGAGGTGGCCATTAAGGTAGTCACAAGTTGAATGACACGATTTAGCAGAGAGACGAGGAAACAATCCCTTGAAAAGGTAGTTGGTTGTCTTGAGGTTGATCATGTAACTAAGTTTGTTCGATGTGACGCAAAAACCATCACTTGAATAGATAGAGTGCCACGGGTGTTCTGCATCTATTGCTCCTCACATCCTTGTCTTATAACAGATTTTTCTGAAATTTACAGATTGCATTGGATCTATGTCAAATGCTTAGAACTCACTTCTTATTCTTTACGACTTGTGTATGGTGAAGAAATGGAACGGATTGTGATCATATTCATTCCATTATTATTGTTGAATTTGAAATAGCTGCTTCGGATTCTCGTGGAATAACTCCATTAAAACTTCATTTGAACTTAGTGCTTCAAAGTAATAAAGATTATTACACATTTAATATCACAAAGAGATTATATCCATCCAGAACATCTGATACAAACAGTGGAAAACTCTGTTGAACTGCGATTCCAAAAAGGACCAACAACCAGACTTATACAAGCATGTCTCTTGTACTTGTGAATGTAGGCTGAAGGTAGAAGATAATTTTTTTACTGTACACAGAATATCTACATCGAGCTGCATTGCAACTCACTCAGCAGTCAGCTTAATCCGATTATATCGAAGTTCGTCGATCAAATATACAGCGTTGTTGATCCCATGGATATGTCTGCCTCATTGTTGGTTGACTGATTACCACCTGCAAATTCCAGGCGCTTCCGTTCTGCTTAAAGCTAGCATTTCCTCGTACTTTGAACCATATACAAAACCCCACAACTGTAATTCCAAGAAGGAAATGAAGAATAACTTAAGACACTCCTGCTAAATGAACTTGGGAAATGGCTCAGTATGTGCCTAAACACCCCCGAAAGTAATGGACCAGAAAGAAATTGTATAATATGTTGTGAAGACATATGCATACCTCAACCTCTTTAACTTCAAAATCTTCAGAATGCGCAAGACAAGAGTTTCCGTAAGTTTCCGAGACCGAACTTGATCCATTTAATCTTTTGTTTAAGAAAAACATGAATGTAGTAAGACCACACATGTCCACTTTGTCATATTTGAGAATTGACATAAAACTCACATCATAAAGTATTTCTGAAAAATAGCAAAAGTAGCAGAGAAGAGAATCAGGGTCTCACAGGTCACCATCCAGGTAGAGAGCAAAGTGACCACCCCCACCAATTGCCAGGTAATCAGTAGAGCACAGAGTAAAATATCGATTAGCACCTGTTTCAGTATTGTAATAAGAGAACTCGCAGATTGATTGCACTGAAAAGGTTTCCAACTAGTTTCTCACTATCCAGCAACCGCTCAAATAACCTGATGGTCAATTCTTCAACTGTTGCCCACTGATTTAATTCAGTACGACTAAAAAGTACAAAATTTGACCATTCTTAAGATTCAAATAGCAGCATGTTATTCATGGGAATTCAGAGCATAGAAAGCCTTCTGATGGATCTAGTGCACTTCCAGGTACCAGTCATACATTCTTCTGATTGAGATCTATAGGTGTATAGACGAGAAGTTGAATATGTATTGTAGGTCAATATGTCTCGTTATAAGAAGTTCAATATATAATGTTGGTCAGACATTGAGATTTGTTCAAAATGTCATTGCAGTAAAGGTGATATGAAATTTTTCTTAAAATGGGTCTTAGATCAACTCTCTGCAGGTTCAGAATGTCATTGCGTACCACATTCCTAAGTTACTTGTTTAAAAGGGAAAGCATTTAACCCAGGGTTGCTCGTAGCAAGGGAAAAAAGAAAATACCTGTGGGACGGAAAATAATGGGATTGCCAGGTATGTCAGTGAAAACAAATGTACTATTTGTTCCCTGTTCAAACTAAATGTCAGCATTATAGTTTACGTGCTTAGTAAATTCACTGAAGGTTAATGTGAATTTTATCACCACCTGATATTTTCTCTTGTTGGTAGGTCTTAGGGGTGCCTCAACCAAGCCACCAAAAACTGCACCCTTTTGGTCTCCAACAACCTGAAAGAAGAGTTTACTGGGTGAGATCGGTAGCCTCCTCCCAGACCAGAATAACAGACACAAAAAGCTATAAAATAAATAGTAATTATCCATCCAAGCTCAAATTTTTGCAACGTTAATTGCTTGAGTAACTGAGGCAAATCTGCAGGAGATGAATTTACAAGTCAATCACTTTGCTGCTCTATATGATGCTTGGAATGTTAATTTTCAAGTAGATATATAGATGAGAACTAATGAAATATGGTTCTATATCACAAAAGACGGAGTTGGTTGTATGCAACTATATGCCTTTGTAAATCTGGTGAAGTTCCAAAAGAATATTTATTAATTTCAATCTGTATAACCTTAAGAACAGAAATGAAGGAGACTAGAGTTAACCAAGATATTACCAAAAGACTGAGTCCAGGCCAGAGCATGCTTCTCCTGTATAAGGTTGAAAGTGATATCCCATGCCTCCACGTACTGTAAAGAACCATGGAGACAGAGTAAGAAAAAGATTGTTCCATTTACCAGCAAGCAGGAGTAAGACCTACATTATTGGAAAAATCATAATTCAACACTACAGATGAGTACATGTTCTTGCACCTGTAGAGTAATAACCATTTCCTATCTTGAACAAGAGCAGGAAGAGAAGTATAAAGAACGCGTCTAGCTTTCTCTGAAAGAAGTAATGAGGGTTCTGATGTGGTAGGAAGATCTATCAAAGAGACAGGCTCTGTCATAGTCTCCACATGATGCATCTCAAGTCTGTCATCATTATCATCACTCTCATCAGTAGCTTTCGAGTCAGAATCACCCTTTGACTCTTGACTTCGATATCCACTAAACCTTGCAGCTTGGTAAATAGCACGAAGAGACTGCTTCCCACGAGAAAATAAACTTTTCTTTGCACCATTCTCTCTCATTAAGGGCTCAGAAGGTTGGCCACCAAATTCTGCCTGATCATCACTCTGCTCAGAAGTTTTCTCATTGTTCCCAGATTCTGAAGATGACAATAAGGAGTAGAGAAAAGCAGTAAATGAAGAAGTATCAGGTCCATCAACCGGATGGACATATTCTTCTGCAATAGAGTCTAGCTGATTCCTGTCTGAGTCACTATCTTCTTCCTGTTTTAACAATAGATCAACAATTTGTTGAAGATTAGCCATGAATTATAATCAAGAAACACAATATAGCTCCTGAAATAAGTCCCAGCATTTACATTCCTAATGAATTTTTTTGCACTCCATATATAGAAAGGCAACGAAATAACAGCTTAGGATCCCGATAAGAGAATTTCAATCCAAAAATATGCCACGAGTTCATCGGCAAGATAATCCTTATCCTGGGCAAGTACTATTAAACACCGGATAAGCTCTGAGCCAACTCAGTGAAGTGAATAGGATAATATAAAGCAGGATGGAAGAATATTAGTCATGTCCTCCCATTCCATTAAAAGTGGATTCTTTTCCATCGAATTATCAAAATGAGTACAAATGATCACCCAAAATAAACATAAAGAAAGTTCATAACTTCGAAGTGAAAAGAGAAAAAAAACAACTATGAAACATCAAAATCGAAAATAGTAAAGGACAACCAGGTAGAATTTCCCTCCGAACCAAATGGGTATTCAAGAAATCTTCCAGAAAACGTCAATTAATTAATGGGATAATCATATTCGAACTCAAAAAGGAACCGAACAAGCGAAATAAACTTTTCAGATCAAATTAACCATAGGATCAGCCAGAAATAAACTTTTCAGATCAAATTAACCATAGGATCAGCCAGAAAGATCCCAACTTTGAACTACTCAGCAATCATACAAATATGCGTACACTTACAGTGGCAGAAGGGGGACGAGAATGGGGCTTGGAGGGTTTATCAGATATAGGATTGAGCAAGACAGTGGTGATATCAGACACAAAATGGACTGCTTTGCTCCTCAAAGATTTCTGTTTTCCCATTGTTTTTCCCCCTTTTCTCTATATTAAGGATGATGAATTTGAAACACAAACCAGACTTAGATTACCAAAAACTATGTAGTTAATAAGCACATAGAATAGCATTTATGTGATTGATTCCTTCATGCTTTTTGACCCAAAATTCATCTCTATAAAACAGAACAGAAAGAAAAAAGATTGATCTTTTATCTTCCCTTCCCCTTTCCTTTTCTGGCTCTCCAATAGCTGGTAAGTAGTAGGGTGAGTCGTGGCAAAGATTAGCAGCTTATTCATTCTAATTGATGTTTTGAATGACCCCAGCAAGCAAATGGACTCCATGGCCCAATGGATAAGGCGCTGGTCTACGGAACCAGAGATTCTGGGTTCGATCCCCAGTGGAGTCGAATCATAATTTTTGTTCCCAGGTGATTGAGCTTTTTAATTTGGTTTATCTCAAATGGGCTTTAGACTCATTATTTAAAAAATATATATTTTATTTAAAACTAAAATTATATTCATTTAAACACAATTAATGTTTGCAGATTAGATTGTGAAACTTGAATTTTAGCTAATTTAAAACTCACAATTTTTACAAATAAAAAGGTTTAAGCTTGATCAATATAAATTGAGTATATTGATTTTAAGTTGAGTCAAGCTCAATTGGATCGAATAATTTTGATATCTATAGCTCAATTGAGCAGTTAATGCCACTTGAAAGAATCAACCACAAATTCTTATATATATGTTAAACTATCTTACTTAAAGATTAAGATTTTAATTAAGGATAATAATAGGTTGGAATGATAAAAAATTGATAAAATTTAATATGAAGTCTAGTTGAGTTTCAGACCAGTAATTTGAACTCGACTCAAACTCATTGGGAGATAAAGTTTTAATATGAAATTTAGTTGAGTTCCAGACTGGTAATTTGAACTAGACTCATATTCGTTTGATGGAAAGTTTTAGAGTAACTAGAAAAAAGTTACTTCTTTGTGACCATAAAATCATAGGTTCAAATTACAAAAACAACTTTCGTAAAAGTTATAAAGAGAAGATTGCATATATTAATGCCCTTCTCATAAACTCTCATAAAGTGGAGAGTTTTGTGCACAAAGTACGCTAATTTTGTCACTTTAGATTAAACTAATCAAACCTAAATTTCCAAGTCTAATCCTAACATATTCCCTGCAACTAAGGAGGTTTCATAATTTTTACTAGAGAATTTTGACCCAAATGTTTTTTTATGGATAAACACAAAATTAGATTAAATCAAAAATGACATTATTTAATATAATATATTACAAATATTATTTTAATAAAATAAATATTTAAAATAATACTATTTTATTTAAACCGATTGGATCATTTTAATTTTGACTTTGGATCATTTTAATTTTGACTCTAACTTAAATTTAAATAATTCCTAATTTCTATTCTATACTAAGGCAAGCATGTTAAAGATCCTATCTTTTTTTTGTCTTTGACTAGGGTATCTACCGGCGGAGCCAGTGATTAATCTCCTCGCTGATGGAAAGGAACCTTACAAGATGGGACAGCTGACCTAAAAATTTAAGGTTGCTCCATACTCAAAGTCAATGATCAAACTCCTGACTTTTAGTTAAGGGTGGATGAGTTCCTTGTCACTCAACCACACCCCTTAAATTAAAAGGTCCTATCTTTTAACAATTACAACTTTAAGCAACAAACCAGTTCCATTCGCAATCATCACTCTATATAGACCATGGAAGAGGGAGAATCGAGTAAGAACAACAACCACAACAACCCGGCTTTCATCACCATCTTTAACAACACACCGTCTCTAAACAAAATGAAGATTGATGTTAACTAAATCTCGGAGCAAAAAGATAGAAGAATAACTAAATGTCAACAAAAAGAACCCCAAAATTCAAGTTATCTTAAAAGAAATGAGAGGTATTGTTGGCGGAAGCATAGAAATTTCTTGGTGGGGTTAATAGGTTCGTGAGAGGAAAAATAAAAGTTCAAAGAAGGTTACGAATGCTTTTCATAAGAACTTGAACTTGACTATTGGGAGAATAAAAGGTTGATATCCATAAGCAATACTTACAAGTTAGTTTTCGTATTTTTATATCAGCATTCTTGTGTTGTTGTTTTTTGTTTTTTTCCTTTTACATTTACTTATGTTCTCTTGAGAAAAAATTATTTTAAATTAAAAGATAATTTTCTTAAATTTTAGTTGCAAAATATTGAAAATTCAATTACACACCATATAATTATAAATATTAATAGACTAATAAAATATAACTAAAATAATAATTTAATTTAATTCTTAAATTTGACTTAATTAATTTAATTCCTAAAATTGACTTAATTAATTTAATTTAATTAATTTTATAACAATTTAATATTGATTAAAATTTTAAATTTTAAACTTTTCCTAACCAATTAAATATTTGCTTCGATTTTTAAAACATTTAATCTTTACCGCCATTTAGTGACGGAGCTATGTTGTCATGGAGGGGGGCCATGGCGCCCCCCCTTTCAAATTTTTTTTTTTAAAAATTACTTATATAATTAATATTTTTAAAATTATAAATATAAGTAGCCCCCCTTAAGAAAAATTTTTGCATTTAGATGTTAGCCTCCAGCCCCCCCTTAGAGTCGAGTCTAGCTTCGTCCCTGCCGCCATTCTTGTATTTAGGCTTGTATATATGCGAGTATTTGGTAGGGACGTGATTTTTTATATTCTCTATTTTATTCTAATTCTGTTCTACTTTATTTTAATCATATAATTATGTTAATCTTATATAAATATACGATTAAGATAAAATAGAGCATAATTAGAATAAAATAAAGAATACATAAAATTTGAAATTTCACGTAAGTATATGATTAAGACGAATCGGAGAAGGGTGGTAAGATAACGGAACATAATAGAAGGTGCAGAGCACCTGAGTCCCGTTTGGTGTCATCTACGTGATCATTTCAGCTAGACCATGACTCACTTGTCGGTGTATTCTTTTCGGTTCTCAAGTGATGAACATTGCGACGACAAGTACGAAGTCGACAAGGAGGAGTCCTGCTGTTAAGTATCTTTTTGACAGCCACTGGACGTAGTGGTTGTGGTGCCAACCAACTCAAAAGGTGAGCTCATGGTCATGGTTGCAGACCCCACTTTGCTCGAAATCTTCCAGGAAATAGATCGTGAAGCCAACGAGCTGAAAATGCGGATTGATTGACACGGTAAAAGTTGTACGTGGCAGTGAAGATATCAATGTTTATGATAATCAAAGGTCGCAGATTGCGATGATATCGTTTTTAAAAATTCAATCTTTTTCAGTTTTGGTAAGAAAATGATACCTTTTCACTGTCTTCTCGTTTCCTTTTCCACCACCATAGTCAATCATCAGGCATTAATAAGTAAGGTTCTTCACGGTCTCACTCACTCGCTCTCTCACTCCTGTTGATCCATTCCATTGTTTTCGACTTTTCTCAGGAAAAAGGGAACACTTCAAAAGTTCTTGTGAAGTAAAAGAATGGCCACTCTTAAACTTCCTTCTCATGTTCCTGCTCCATCTGAGGACGCTGAACAACTCCGAAAAGCCTTCGAAGGTCTGCCCGCTTTACTCTTTCTTCAACAACCCCATCACCTGTTTAGTTTTTGATGATCGACCCCTTTTTGTGATGCTATAAAGCTGATTTCTTTGCTTTTAATTGTGGCTGTTGAAACATCAGTTGTGTTTATATTGTTGTTCACTTATCTGCCCCTGGAAGATCAATCAATCTCTGACTTTTTTTTTAAAATCTCTGTTTTACTTTCCCTTTATGTTGCAATGGTTATATGTGCACTTAGTTTCTTGATATTTGGTGGCTGATTGCATTTTTATTTCTTGAAATATCGATAGCACAAGGCGAATGGTCATATGATTAGTATTTCCAGAAACTGCTGCTTTGATTGGTATTTGTTCTTGTAGTTGTTCCTTCAGATTTATACCTCCATGAATACAGATCTGCAATGTCCTCCGGCTTGGATACTCTTTCATACTCATATAAATCTTTTGTATCTACATTTATGTGGTTTTTTGCAAGAGTAGATAAATCAGCTGGAGTTGAAAGTCGACATTATTAATTCATGGATTTGATTTAAACCAAATATACATCTGTGCTTCATGATCAAAGTGGACTAGACAGATCATTGTGTTCTAAGTCTCGAAAAGGTTTTCTGGTGGCTCTGTAGTTGATTGTTGTTCAAATTCAGGACCAACTTTAACTGATTCATTATCAATCAATCGATCTGAATACTGAGTTGTTTGAATCCTGATTTTACCAGGATGGGGTACAAATGAGTCGTTGATTATCGACATATTGGCGCATAGGAATGCTGCACAACGTAACAAAATTAGACAGACTTATGCTGAAGCTTATGGGGAAGATCTACTCAAAGTCCTTGACAAGGAGCTTTCTAGTGACTTTGAGGTCAGCCAAAAGAGTTTTTCCCCCCTCTTCTGTTACTTGAAATCAAACACCAGTAATAGCTGTTGCTTTCAAGAAAAATTCTCTGTCCAACTTGTTGATCCACTCCTTTTATAGCCATTGCTTTTGTTAATTGATTTTTACCTCAAGCAGAGATGTGTACTTCTATGGACATTGGATCCTGCTGAGCGTGATGCATATTTGGCTAATGCATCTACTAAAAGATTCACCTCGAGCAACTGGGTCATTATGGAAATAGCTTGTGCTAGATCATCACTCGATCTATTCAAAGCAAGACAGGCATATCATGCTCGTTATAAGAGGTCTCTCGAAGAAGATGTTGCACATCACACAACTGGAGACTACCGCAAGGTACTTCCTTAAGCTGTTTTACTATAACTTCGGATGGAAACAACCTCAACTTTAGTAATGGACATTGGAAGATCCCACTCTCTCAAGCGCCCCTCACAGTTGATAGTCCTCCTCATTTGAGGATACTGTTTTGGATAATTTTCATCACTGTCGACTAACCTGATATGAATACTTGTGCAATTCTTGATCCATTCCAATGTCCTCGTGTCATGGAGTTTATGCGAACCAATAGATACAAACTTCTAAAGCTTTTCAAAGTTCATTCCAAATTCATCTCCATTGAAACCAGATGAAGATCTCATATTGCTATTACTTTGTAGTTTGCACCTCTAAAATGTTTCGTTTAATTTTATATATGAAATATCCCATTATACAAGGCTTTCTTTGTTATCATTCACTTCTCGTTTTACGTGATGTCCCCATGCAGTTGTTGGTTCCTCTTGTGACTGCATTTAGGTATGAAGGAGATGAGGTGAACATGACATTGGCAAGATCAGAGGCTAAGACACTTCATGAAAAGATTGCAGAAAAAGCTTACAATGATGAGGAGATAATCAGAATTCTGTCTACAAGAAGTAAGGCACAGATTAATGCAACATTGAATCACTACAACAATGCCTTTGGAAATGCTATTAACAAGGTACTACATCTTGTATAATTCAGTTAACCTACATTGACTGCTTTAATTTGTTCAGAATTCATGAACTTAAATCTCCTCCTTACTTCTTGTGATTGATTCTTTGAAACACAAGTCTAGTATTCATAACCTGCTACATTTTCTTGTGGAAGTGCTTGGATATTTTTCTTGAGCTCATTGATTTCAAAGAACTTTTAGATGGTCTATGACACGAATCGTCACTAGTCCTGATTAATGGAACTTGTTGTAGGACTTGAAGGCTGATCCCAATGACGAGTTCCTCAAATTTTTGAGAGCAACAATCAAATGCTTGACCACCCCAGCGAGGTACTTTGAGAAAGCCCTGAGGCTAGCCATCAACAAAATGGGAACAGATGAAGGGGCACTTACCAGAATTGTAACAACGAGAGCAGAGGTGGACATGGAACATATTAAAGAGCAATATCATCGCAGAAACAGTGTTCCTCTAGACCGTGCAATTGCCAAAGACGCTTCGGGTGACTACGAGAAAATGCTTCTTCATTTGATCGGCCATGGAGATGCTTGAACCATTCCTTTTCAGTGTGGAAGTACTTAATTCATGAATTTTGTTTATGTCAGTGTCCTATGAGGCTTCTTTCCTGGTGTGAGTTATGCCTTCTCAGATGTGCTTGCTTGTCTTTCGTTTGTATTTGATGTTTTTAGTATCCTTTGATACTTAAATAAAGCTTTGATAGAGACCAAGTTGGTTTTTTATGATACACATTACGTTATATATTAGCTCTTTTGTAGTTGATCTGTATTATGGCACCAGCTCTTTTGTAGTTGATCTGTATTATGGCACCAGTGTATCTGTAGGCTAGACCCTGAAATTGGTGACCTTGATAGGTTGGAATTGAGCTGACAAGTAAAGCTTTTAACTTGATTAAGACTTAACTTAGCTGATCAAATATTTTCGGGAATTTCCATCCAACTTGCTTGGTCTGAATATTTGAATTTAAGACTTTGACTTTAATTGTCAGAGTTTTAAAATATTAAGTTACTAAATTAAATTTTTAAAAATTAAAATATTGAATTAAAAAATCATAAAAAAAAAGTTTTATCACTCTGAAATTTGTTCTGCTATTGCAGAATTAAACCTGCACTAATTCTTGAAAGGTAAGGTAAAAGAGAAGAAGATTGTAAATGATGTCACGTGGCAATGGTCTTCTTAGTCTCTTGTTTCCTGCATTATAGGTTGTTACTTGCTACTAGTAGTAATACTTGCTACTAGTGTGTGACCAAACATCCAACTCAAACCAGTGAAAATGACTCATTTGCTTATCGGATCTAAAAGCTTCACTCAGTAGATCCAAAGCTTTTGCAGTGACAAAGACTTCATTAGAAACTAATAGGGTAGGGTCTTCATGAAACATATTATACGTATTTCACATACATTAAGATGGGATAACTCAATTAGGAGCCCTTCCTACTACTGGATACACTGCAGGAGCTGTGACATTACTACATTGCTCAAAGGGGCGTCCTACCATTTAAAACATAGCACTCACACAAAGATATAGGCATGAAACCAAGCATGCAAGATGATGGAGTTAGATTGGTCAGAGTCAAACCAATGCAATGGTGCTCCCACCCCCGGGAGGCTTGCGTACGCCGCCGAAATAGTCCCTGGCCTTGGATTCTGTTTTCCCATCTGCAAAGATGTCACTGCCACTCATTTCTTTCAGTTTAGCAAAACTTAGTGGCTTTTCAGCAGATCCAGGAGGAACATCTCCTTTGAAAATATCATTGCCTGTAAGTTCTTGAAACTTCTGGTTGTGTATCTTCTTCGATGTATTAGTAACTGGTTCTTCACCGAAAAGGATGTTGCTTTGACCTCCAGCAGGCTACAGGCAATGACATTGAAAATTTTAGCTTGATTACTCAGTTAAAAGTCACAAAGAAAGAGTTGCAAATATTTTGCACCTTACACGGGCATCAAGATAACCAAGGTTGAAATGCAGCCATCCCCAAAAGGGGAATCCTAATTGGCAAAGCAAGGCAAGAAAAATCAATGATGTTTTATGGGGCCTGTGTCTTGATATGTATGACAAGATTTTCTCTAACCCAAATTGAAGTAAAGAGACATAAATCAAACACCCCGAAGAAATATTCATAACCAGCTGGGTTTGACCATCAAGGGAAAGTCTTGAAACGATAAAATGAAGCATAAAAATGGAGGAGGCAAAAGGTGGAATGAGAGAATAGACATATATGTTTTTATACATGAAGTCGAGGGTCTTTCTGAGTCGTAATCTGTAAATAACCCATCTACAACTGTGTGGCATACACATCCTAGAAGGATAAAACCTGTACATAACTTGGCTTATCATTGTAAGGAAATTAAGAAAACCAAAGAGGCTCATGCATGAAAACGATAAACTCACATTAGAAACTTTAACAGACGTCCGTATATTTCTTGGTGCAGGTTCTCCAATATCCTTGCTCTCTCTTGTCTCCATGTGGCGTGCAGCAGCCAATGATCGAGGTTTAATTTCAGGGGAAGGGGCAAAGATATCATGTCCACTGATCTCCTTGAATTTTGCATTTGATATCTGTTTCTTACTCTTAGTGTCCAACTCACTTTGTAATGTTCCACTCAGTTCTCGCTGCTTTGCGACTTCAGGGATGGAGGTGGGTTTCTTGGGAGAGATTTTCTCCTCAGCATCAAAAGATATTTGGCTAATTCCATTCAATGCTTGCTGAGAATCACCCATTAATTAAGAGGATGAGAATTACCATACATTTTAACCTTATGTAGAGCTGTAATAGTCAGGACATGGGAGATGAAAGGAGCACCTGATAAACGCGTACGCTGGTCCTATTATTAAGATTAGCAGTGCCGGAGTCAGATGAATTATTTTCGCCGTTAGCAGAAAAAATGCCACTGCCAGTCATCTCCTTCAGTTTATTCCCCGAGCATGGCTTCCTGCGAATAGGAAAGGGAATCACTCTTATTATCTTTGTTCATCGATACAAATAGGAATATGGAATCCTGGTACAGTTCCATTCTAACTGAAAACGAATACATCTAGTGGCATTTCCTTTTCAGTGACTTTAGCATGGTTTCTACACGATTTATGATCCACTATTCCCCAGCAAAACATAAGACATAAAAATGAACTGGGATCTTACAAACTCTACTCCTAAACATCTAGCTGAAAAGAAACTTCAATGTTGAACATTGAATGATAAACTAAACCAAAGAGTAAAAGAACGCATCTAGAAACAATAACTTTCTGAGTAAGAATCAAAGCTGGTTCCGCATTTAAAACTGTAACACATCTGTAGTAAAAGGAAGATCTTTATTAGCACTTCTCTTTCCTTTTCTTAATTACTTCTTGAAACATTTAGCGTTCATGGAAGCAACACCAGATCTGATTTCACCAGCTAAAAAAAAGCAAAAATATAGAAGGAAAGATTCACATTTCCAATATAAAAACCTTTTCTTTTAGTTAAAACTTTCCCAGCAAACTAAATCTTCTACAACATAAACACATGAATCGGAGGAAAAAAGCTCACTTCTTCATGAGACTCTCGGCTTCCTCGTCAGTGACCTGACCTCCAAACAGGACCTTGTTGATTCTATCGGATGGCTGAAACAACGAAAAAGCTCAAAGTTATCTAGCTACAAACTCTCAGTTCAAGAAGACAGATGGTGCATTAATACAGTACCTGGTGAGAACGGTGGGTGGAGTTGGATTGCGAAGACTGAGAAGGAGGAGCCTCCGTCCACGTAAGCAGATCGGAGGTGGAAGTGTGTGGCTTTCGCACTGCTGAGTTTCTCTCCATTTCTTCTTACAAACAACACTGCGAGGGATGCTATTGCTTGGCCTTTGATTTTCTTGTCTTGTAGCAAAGGATATGAGTGAGGGAGAGAGACTTTTGACTTTTTGTAATATAAAGTGAAAGTCAGATTTTTATTGTATTATTTTATAATATAATCTTAGTTTAATTAAAATTAAATATTTGAAAGGTTTTTATATTGTGGGATGTGATGTTTTAACTGAAGTCTATAATCTAAACATTTTAATTATGATAAAATCAATTAAAGCATTCTTTTGAAAAAGTAAACCCTTTATTTCATTAAACATAAAATGGGAATATTGCTCAAATCATTCACTAATGATGTTAAAATAATAATAATAATAATATGCAAATATTTGAGTGATACGATCTTAAAATAACAAGAGGTCCAGTAAATTCAACTTACTCTAATTATTACAGAAGTTGTTTGCGAATGATCAACAAAATTATAAATAAATAAATAATAAAGTTATAAAATATAAAATAATAATAATAAGAAAAGAAGGAGGAGATTAATAATAAAATAATGATAATAAAAAATAAAATGTGAAAATAATAATAATAAGTAGGAAAACAATACTAAGAAACTAATAATATTAATAATACTATGTAGGAAAATCGTAATAATAGTTATTATTCAACAAATAATAATAATAATAATGGTAATATTATTATTATTAATACTAATGATAGTAATAATAATACTAATAATAGTAATCAATTAATAGAAAAGTGATAGGATCTTGAGTTTTGGTAAATGTCATTCATTTGGTTTTATTTTATTTTCTTCCAAATGTTTTATTTTATTTTAAAATAATTAAAATTTCTGTTCTCCTTTTCAACAAATAGCATTTTATAGTAATTGCACTCCCACTATTAACAATAAAAAATCAGAAAATAGCATATATTTTGATTTTATTTATTATTAAGAAATTAACCTTATCTTAATTTATTATATATATTTTTACTAAATATAAAGTCAGAAATAATACGAAAATTTAAGCCCAATCTCTAAATCAAAATTTGTTTACAAAATAACTTTTAAAATTTATATTTTAATTTATAATTATCATGAAATTAATTTTGATTTTATAATTAATTTATTTTAAATTAAAATTAACAAATCAAAATTTATTATTATTTAATGATTTAATAAAAACAGTTAAAATCAAATAATTAGGTAATGTTCATTTAATTAATTATAAAACAAGAACAAAAACAAAAGGCCGAAACTATGAAACTCACTTTTTATAGTTTCAAGTTATGAAAATAAAAGATTAAAACGGATTAAACCTATCACACTCTTGAATAAACATAAAACTATTACTCACTGTATTGGGAATATATATATAGTTCTTGGTTCTTAGTTATTGGTATATATATATATTGCAGGTAGGAGATCAACATCTATTTCTTTGACCCTTTCTTCTCCTACTTTCCTGATATAGATCAACATCTATTTCTTTTAATCCAGGAGAGTAGGAGAAGAAAGGGTCAAAGAAATAGATGTTGATCTCTTATCAGGAAAGTAGGAGAAGAAAGGGTAAAAGAAATAGATATTGATCTATATATATATAATCCAGAAAAGTAGGAGAAGAAAGGGTAAAAGAAATAGATGTTGATCTCTTACCTGCAATTTTATTCATCAGAGTTTTACAACATTTGTGGGCAACTCACAAATTCTAGCCCAAAGAATTGCAAAATCTCAGTACACAGCATTGTCCCCCCATCCTGTCTACCCCTTTCCCATCCATTCCACTAATTCCCTTCAAAAATGGAGGAAAAAAAATGAAAATTAAGAAATGCAAAACCTGTACAGACTTGGATTCACTATGCTACTGAACAAATCTCTACTGTGTCTCTGTGTCTGTGTACGTGAGCAACTAGTAATGGTGATCTGCTTCCTGATCGATGGCTCTGTATATAATACTTCCACATAAGATCAAGACAAATATCATCAATGGCAAAGCAAGTCATAACACGACGTGAATAAGCTCTAAGGCCAACTCATGCATTGAGAGTGATGCATTGAGAGAATTAACACGTTCCTGCGATTATATAAGGGAAGTGACGGTCACAAGTCTTTTGGAAGAATGACTTTCACCTGCCCCAGGCCCTATGCCACATTCATAGCACAACATCTCAGATGGGTGAGTGTGTGAGATAACTGAATCTCACTGCTTAATGGTTCGAAGCTCCCAGTTACCCTCGCCGTCAATAAGCCGTAATTCCACGGAATGGAAAGGTATTAGAGCGGGACGCTGGGACACACAAAGTACATAAACCGGTGAAGAGAAGGGTGATAAAATTTAAGATTCTGGAGAACTCCATTGTGACTCAAGTGACAAATTATGATTAGCATTGTAATATTGATATTGCAGTCCATCGAATCGAAGAAGACAGTACAGAATATCTCTTTAAATGGTGAAAATAAAGATAAAAGAAGCAATTTATGTCAAAAAATTGAGAAGGTTTAATGTTTTGCTGTAATAATACAAGAACCATTTACCTGTGAAGAGGTTACAACTGTTATGTCCATATCTTTAGCAAGCCTGTAAAGTTGTTCCTCAACGTCAACACTCGTGGCACTGCAAGTCAGGAAGGTAATGAATAAGAAACTGTGAAGGAAAAAGGGGAGGCTTCATTTCAGCGTAACAATATGGAATGAGACCTACTTGGTGCATTCATCCAGGATGCCAAATTTAGGCTTGTGAAAGAATAGGCGAGCCTAGCAAAAAAGATTTCGAAACATCACGTCTTGAGAAATCCAAAAATAGTCTGTAATGCTGTTATTTAAACAACTATACTTCCTAGTAATAATTATTAGCTGCACTCACCATGCCTAGCCTCTGCTGTTCTCCAAGAGACAGTATGTCTTCCCAATTTAGATTAACATCCCAACCACCTTCCTCTCTTTCTAAAAGATAGTTCAGTCTAACATTTTCCAGAATAGTCTTTAAATATGAATCGAGAATGTTTGAAGAGTCGTAAGATTTCTCCCCTGAAATACCATGCAATAACAATCAGAAAATAACGAATAAAGAGAAACTGGCAAATCATAAACGTATTTGGAAATGTAACATCTAAAAATAACATTGATTCCCCAAAAAGAAAGTTGTATAGATGGCACAATCACAAGGAAGACAATTTTAGCCCATCTAAATCGATCTTACATGTGTAGACATTCTAAGAAACAGCGCGTACATGTGTGTCTATATATATACACATATATATAGAAATGAAATATTTGTCTAAGTGGCAAAATGTGGGCTGTACATGTATTAAAATATTTTAATTATTAAAAAACCAAAGAAAAAGATCAACATGCAAGAACTTTTACCTTTTCCAAACAACTTAGCAGTCCTAACTTCTGCTTCGTCTTGGGAGAGAGGATATATGATTTGATCTCTTAAGGTTCCTAAGCATGTATATGGTCTTTGAGGAACATAGAAGATGCCATAACCAGATCCAGACTCCTTGCTAATATCTGGTGATGGTTTAATAAGCCTTCCGCTTACATTAGGCCAGAGACCTCTTAGGACTCGGAAAATAGAACTTTTCCCACTCCCATTTGGACCTTAACAATTCATGCAGATCCCAGATGTAACTTGATAAGATGATTAAGAGTTGCAGAAAGAAAAGGTGCAACAGAATAAGATAAGCCAAGAAAGAATTTCATTACCAGTAACAAGCAGACTTTTTCCTTCGCTAATGTCACATGATAACTGCTTTGCCAACAACTTCTGAGTTGGGGTAATCATATCAACCTCGAGGAAGGAAATTGTGTCCTTCGAGTGAAGGTCAACCTTCTCAGGGGATTCAAGTAATTTAGCAGGTGATAAATCTCCTGCATAATCACTTCTATAAGCTCAATTTCATGACTTGAGACAAATTACAAAGTACAATGGAAAAGTCTGTCCTACATTGATTGTCATTTATGCAATATTCTACAGTTAGACGAACAAGGCCGGTTTCACTACCTACCAGAATCTTGGAGGAAAGTTCAAGAGGCAAGAACAACATCACTTCATCTCATTCTCCCCTCTTCTTCCATTGTTATTCATTTAGCATTTCATGGTCTTGGGGCAAGGGGTCAGTGGGTGGCATTGAGATGCTATTATCGACATGAAATCTTAAAGATAAACCAATCTGTTTAGCATCCAGTTCATGGACTCTAAAGCATTGAGTTGCATTCACTAATTGTCTCAACAACTTCCTTTGCCCTACTATCGAAATTCCCTATATCTACCCATTAAGTCCACTTCAGGCATCAATCAAAATAAAATACATTACTAGGCAACTTGCTAATTAAACTAGAGAGCTTTAGAAGACCTTCCTTTAAGCTAATAATTCGAGTGACAGACACAACCACAACCACAGTGTTTTCAAATAAACATCAACACTCAAGGGGAGAAATGAAAATTCAACAATCAACTCTAAAAAAGTTGATGTAACTTTGTGAACAGACCCACATTTTTTCTGCACTACCATTGGTTCTATAGTGCTTCCCTGTCCATAATGTCAATGCCAACATATATCTTTGTGTTAACATACCCACAGCCGATGCAAGTAATATTGACTTACAGTAAAGAACAAAAGCTTCCGAGGAACAAAGGGTAACTGTCTCTTCCTAGCAAGGTACCAGGGTCATAGAACTTTGGATACATTTGTCAACCAATTTGCCCATAAAATGAAACCAACCTTAAATTATTTTAGCGAACAGTATTGAGTTGGAAAAGTAGAAAATTTTACCAGATTGTGAAGCATCCAGGAGTTCTTCAAGCTCAAAAATTCTATTTATACCGCCTGATAACTCAAGAAACTTCTTGTGCAGCTCAAGGATGTCCCCAAATGCCAAAAAGCTTTGGGACACAACAGAAGCCAAGAACCGCAAAGCATGTGCCAGCTCACCTGAATAAATTTGATTCTTTTAAGAGGGCAAGAAAAAGGAGGACACATACAGAGATAGAGCAGCTCAAATAATCATATATTATTCCACCTTGAGTTGAAGTCATAGCTCGATCCCCTGTGTGTTCAAGCGCATACAACAAACTCAAACCCCATGTAACGTTATTAGGAAGTTGCTTTGTGACAAAATCATCCAGGATACCATATAACCATTTCTTCTTTAAAAGTATCATTGAGTGATCAAGCAGTTCCCTGAACCTTGACTCAATCATCTGCTCAACAGAGAAGTCATAAATAAAAGAGTAAAGAGCAACATATATGCAGTGCCAAGAAATGAAATATAGGAAGAGCACCAACCAGTAGAAAGACTAATGTTGCAAACTAAAAGTAACTTACAGCTTTTTCTCTTGCACCACCTCCAAAGAAAGCAACAGATTCAGCATGAGTCCTCAGTCTTTCATGCATGAACCTAATTATGAATGGCTTGTTTCAGAAGACTTTACAGAAATCTAGAACCAAATACTATTCTCTCCATGCTTCTATGTGTAAGTATGCATGTCTACTTATTAAAGATACAGAAGCATTGAACCTGCAGCTATAATCTGATTACCTGAAGGTCCCCTCAAGCTGTTGCTCTTGACCAGCCAGATCACCAAAATCAGGAGTTACTGTCCTCAGAAAACCCAAACCAAGCAACATATATGCATACAATATGGCTACACCCCTTCGACCTGTTAGAAGCTTCATTCTCCAGGTAAACCTACACAGCAAGCATGGTAACAAGTATTTAGAATAAGAGAAAGGTCGATCAAGAATTTTTCTGTCTCTCCCTCTTTTCATTTTCTTTCTTTTTTTCTTTTTGTCCGTGTGGATGGATGGCTTGGGGGTGAATAAAGAGAGAAGGGGTGTGAGGTTTGTCACAGGAGTTGCCAAATATTCATTATGAGCACTTAGTGAAGGAATTATACAAACAGGAGTAACCTGTGACTCAGCTACTCACCATAGGATGTCAACACATGGCTTTACCATTCCAGTTACCAATCCAGATAGTTCACTGGTTAGCTTTTCAAGATCCTGAGTGATTCTCTGATCTGCATCAATATTTCTGTGGGACATGTGGAACACCTGTGACATGTCAGAATAACTGTTAAAACTTAAAAGCAACAGGAAGCCGAGGGTGGAGGGGTATAACGTAAAAGACAAAAAAGATATTCTGCAGTCGGAAAAATACAACCATAAAAATACATAGTTCAACATAAGAGCAAAAGATTTCCTGGATTATCAGATACTCAACAGTGGATAAAGAGAATATCATCTTTAAATATACTATGTACTCCGGTTTAAGCAAAAAATTATTCTCAAATTCAAACAACAAAAGAAACTGTACAAGTATTAGACAGTATTACGTTATAAAATGCATTGTTCCTCAAATAGTTCATTAGTAGGTGACGAGTCAAGCAGATTCTCCATCCAAGCGCTAGCATTGCTGTCAAGTGCCTTCAAGAAACAAAAATTTTTCATTAAATACATCGCAAAAATAAATAACATAAAAACAAATCACAAAAGAAAACAGTAATTGTGAACATTTTCTCACCGCAGCATAAAAAGCTAAAAAAGTTAAAGTCATTTACCAATCATGAAAGAAATTTCATTAATAGCTAAAAAAAGAAAATAAACACAAGTTTTTAACAAAGCACTAAATGAACTTCCAATTTAACCATTTCCATAGGAGTAAGATCCAACTTCATTCTAAATGCTAACTCAACAAAAAAACTAATTGGAGATCATATCACAAACTATCACCTTAAATTTAAACATACAAAAGAAAACCAAATAGTAGCCACTTATGTTATGATTGGGGAAACGTTTTGCTATGGAATCAGAGCATTATCTTTTCGAAACCCAAGCAGCTAAAATACAGTAGTTTCCAACGTATATGTTTTAAACAAAATTGAGTAGCTCAAGAGATCAATTCTTTAGGTAGAAGGGTACTACAAGCCTGTGCAGTTTCAGAAAACAAGAGTGTTTCCTAGGGAAAAGGAAGAATAAAACTTTGTGGAAATATCAAAATCAATGAAGCACAGTGAAATATAAGGATCTCACATCTTGACTTTACAACAATCAAAACATGTCTCCCAAAATCAATAGGTCCTACACAACCAAGAAAGTAGTTATAAAATGGCCACCATACAAATTACTTGAGATTCATGGAAAGCATAGGAATCAGAGATGCAGAATGCGTAAGACGTAGATTGCCACTTCAATGTTAAGCAAAGACAACACCAATTAGGTAATTTAGTAGAAACCCATTGTTTGAGATTTATTTTTTGTCAATTAAAAAGGAACTCACCTTAAAGAAGGTGCAATTAAAGAAGATGCAGCGCTTTGTAGAATGCTAACACCAATCAACCGAATGAAGGCTGCTTTGTCCTGCTCCAAAACGTACTTCACAGTGGTACCTGTGATAGTTAGCAAGGAAAATGGTTAGCCCTCAGAATTTTGGACGAATAAAATCAAAATGGATACTTGTACCATTTAATGAAGCAATCCGATCAGAGACCCATGTTCTGGAGACAACAAGAAAAGCTACTGACAGTAACTGTGCCCCCTGTTTGTCAAGTATAGATGGTACCTAAGCCACAAGGAACAAGATGTCAATGAAGATCAAGGAATGGCAGATACTGAAACCCTCAAAGAAACACGACACATTGTGCGTCATACAGTCATTCAGTGGCTAATAAATGAATGCCCGAGTTTAATATAAGACAAACATGAACCACATCCAGAAATCAACAAGCAGGCCCAACAATGAGCGACAGAAGATCAAGAGTTTAACAGCTAGCATTTGAAATCAAATTCATGTATGCTTAAGTGGATTTATTATCATTAACTGAATATGAAAATAAGGTTCCAGTCATTGGATATAGTAGTATCAAGTCAAAATCCCTCTCTTTCTCCTCTTATTCTGTCAACCATCAAAAGGACCTCCCAAATCTCAACAAAGGAGAAATGGTAGATCATAATCTACAGTATACTTATGAGTATTCACAAGGACCATAAATGAACAATTATTCTTTGACAAAGATAATTACTAAAGCCTAACAGCAACCCAGAGAGTTTGAATTCAGTAATAACCCAGCCCACTTCCTAGCCCATTAAGAAATGCATTCATGCTGAAAGCTCTTCACTAGAATATTATCTGATCCCAACTACCAAAACAAACAAACAAACTTCTGAGTAGAATATTCTGTTTGATCCCAATTGCAAGAGAACTGTCATACCAGTATTCTCAACATCGCAGCAACTCTCACTGGCAATGCCCTTGGGGTCCCTTGGAGTTGTGGAAAAAGGGGCACAGGATGACTGGAACCTCCACTGGGAGATACTGCTATAACCTCTGAAATGTATGATTGTGACTTTGCACTTGAGAATCCCTGGATAAGAATCATCATGAGTTTTATACAAACAAATTATGTTTGAGGGTCTACAAATTAGAGAAACTACAAGAACAGAGTATTAAGACCTCATCAGTATTTGTAAATGCTCGTTCAACTACCATTGCGTCATTTTGACGATCTGTTTCGGACATAATCATGACATTGTTTTCAGGCTCATTCTGGGATGGAAGATCCTTGCTGAAATTTACAGGGCTCAACCAAACTGTTTTTGTCAGAATATCATGAATGTAAAATCAAACAGAAATATAGAGAAATCAAGATTTCACCTTTTGTAAATAACACGCCAACCCCCTTCTCCATTCAAGGATAAGACCACATCATGAAATGCCACTAGAGCTGGCCGATGAGATATAGTTATACAGGATGTTCCCATAGCTCGAACTTTAGCACAAAAACGTTCTTCCATGTCAGTAGTTACAGCACTAGTACACTCATCAAGGATTGCAAACTTAGGCTTATGATAGAATAGTCTGGCCATTCCCAACCTTTGTTGCTCTCCCAGGGAGAGCTCCTCACCCCAATTGACCTCCTTTTCAGGGGGGTAACGATCTAATAGATACCCAAGATCAACCTAGATATAGAATACAATGATGTAACTTAACACATATTGCGCGAAAAAGATTCAGGAAAGATGTATGGAAAAGATGAGGATTACATTTTTTAACAGTTCCAACATTGTACTGCAGGTGAGGGGTTCAACCTCCTGTTCTGCAGTGAGAGGATAAATTAACTGATCACGGAGAGTGCCTACAGCTGTATATGGCCTTTGAGGAACATAGAATATCTCCTTGTTGAGATCAGAACCAACACCAGGTTTTACAATATGGCCTGATACCAATGGCCAAAGTCCACCTAGAACTCTGAAAAGTGAGCTTTTGCCACTGCCATTTGGACCTTGACAGAAAAGGAAATAGAGAAGTGAATAAATTTAACAAGGAATTACACATCTGAAGCTAAAGCAATATTATAACATAATTGAGACACCCATCGATGGTAAATAAGCAATTTCTATTGAAAGACCAAGCACGAATAAAAGAATCAAATATCACATTAGTTGAGAAAAAAGATGATATTAAATGCTCAGACTCTAGAATCCCGAGAGACAAGAACAACTACTAATTTTGCAGCAATAAAAAAGATTCCAATAGGCACCCATGATATGGTCCTATTTGATAAATCTAAATGACTAAAAAGTTAGACAGACAATTGAAGTTGAGTAGCAAGGAAAAAGCACTATTATGGATAAAGACCTCCCATAAGGAAGAACTCCAAATTTGAAGAAACTATCAACCAGCAGCCAAAGGCTTGTCCTAACAGTGTTGCCAAGTTTAAAAGGGTGATAAAGGGTGCACTGACTTTATACAAGAATCTTGTAACCAGCAATAAATAGTAGTTAAACATGAAAAGTAAACAAAGGGAATCATAACACATTGACAACCAACAGAAAACCAAACATGGAGATTATCGTAAGAGATAGAAAAATTAAGAAGCCATTGAAGCAAAACGTTACTACCTGTAATCAACAGATTAGACCCTGGTTCAACTTTAAGAGTTAGATCCTCTACCAAAACATTACCGGTAGGTGTAACAACCTGGACATGTAATAGGATCAGAAGAGCCTGGAATGATTGAAAGTATATCACCATATTTTTACAACTTCTTAATTTCAATTACCTTGACACCAGAGAACTCAACAAAATCAGCTTCGCTAAAGTAGTTCCTACTTCCACTTCGTTGCAGAGATGCTTTGCCATCACCACTTAGCTCTCTTGATATGACTATTAATTCATGAATGCGATCAGCATAACCACTGTAATAACACCAGGACAAAAGATGATCAAAGCCCAGTAGAAAAATACTTAACTTTTATAGGGAGACTGCTTTTGCTTCCATAATTTCTCTATTTAATGTTGCAAAATCTTCCTACTTTATCTCTACCCAAATAGCTCAATAGATATCATTCAGCAATTCATTTGCAGGCCCAAGACAATATAAAGGCAGAAACGCCAGGCTTCTGGAGAGAATTATAAAGTGCAAAACAATGATCCACAAATGATACCTGAGTCGACTAAGCCTTCTTGAGCTGATAGATAGAGTTGCCAGTGACTGAAAAAGAGATATTACAACACTGGTGTGATATCTTAAATTGCTCAACATTGTTGCCCTTCCCAAAGTGGAAGTGTCAGGTCTAAGATTGCCAGCAAAGAATGGTTCAATGATCAAAATGACAGCAACTGTAGCACCAAGATACTTGACCAAAAAGTCCTGAATCATGCCAAACCACCAATGTTCATGATTAACTACTCTCATGTGCCTAACAAGATCCCCAAACTTTTCCTGAATATGAAACTCTTCCCTACGTTCTCCACCATAAAATGCTACACTTTCCGAATTGGTCCTCAAACGTGAATGAAGCTGCCGATATTCACCTTCCAGTTGTTGTTCTTTGGACATTAGGTTCCCAAAAGCAGGAGAGAAGTTTTTAATCATGGCTCCCGCTCCCAGTACGTAGCCCTGAAGACCAATAGCACATGAAAAGGATTCCATAATCATCAAGGACAGAAAAATATTGAAATTAAGATCACGTACCAGTATCCAAAAGAAATATTTTGGGCTAGTATAAGAACACAAGCGCCAAGTGTAAAGGAGGCAATCAGTAACTGCTGTCAAGTCTTCCTGCACAAGCTCACTAAGCTCTGAACTGAATCTTGGTACATCACTAGCAATTTGTTGTTCAGGATTGGTAACCCGACCATCAACGTTTGATATCTTATAATAGGCCATGTTCTGGAAAGAAAAAAAATCAAGAAAACTGACTACATATATTCCAAGGTTAAACAAAGATGGTACATTCTTCAGTTAACATCTAAACAAGATTGGTTTTGGCTGAAATGTTGGCCAATGTTCTAAACTGAAGACTGTGATGGTGAATGTTGGGCACTAACTTGCAACTGCCAGATCTTTGACAAAGCAGAATTTCTTAAAATTAG
The DNA here is from genome assembly GCA_029891385.1 of Erythroxylum novogranatense. Taxonomy (NCBI): domain Eukaryota; kingdom Viridiplantae; phylum Streptophyta; class Magnoliopsida; order Malpighiales; family Erythroxylaceae; genus Erythroxylum; species Erythroxylum novogranatense. The sequence continues at coordinate 4,304,875 of CM057228.1, read as the reverse complement.
TACCTGTACATAATATCTCCAGGCTCTCCCATCAACCAGTGGGAAAGCAGAAAATGCAACATCACAGTAAATGCAATGACATTATCTTAAATAAGATAATAAATCTTTTGCAAGCAAAAAGTTCACTGAAAAAAGGAAAAAAATCCAATACAGGCTGACAACAAATGAAAAAACTAGAACCAAATTGTGATGTTCAACTGACTTACCTACTTTTGAAAAAGCACAAACCTAAACCAATATTTGCTGTTGCACCAATTAACATGCATTTTTTTTCCATAAAAGGAAGTGAGAAGGTCATTCCTTGAGTAAAGCAACTATGATGCATAAAGACCTCAAACAGTTAAGAAACCATTCTAACCAAAAGGGAATGAATTAAAAATTTGAGATAAAGGTAAGAAGGATAAAGATTCACGAAATGTTAATTCTACAAACAACCCATGAAAGAAAATTATGGTGAAACGTAACGAAAGAATTATACAGAACAAAAATTCAGAGAAGATAAAAAATTGAATGCAATAAGCTGATCCATTATAAGCAGACAAAAATACATCCATGAGAATTTTGTGTAGTTCTGCACAGAAATGATGATATTAGCAGGATTACCTCAAAGTAATGGGAATGGACAAGTTTCGTCAATATTTTTCTGAAACAAATGCTCAAGGTCCCGCTAACGTATTTTGATGTAGAATGAATAGTTGATAAAAGAAAACATAATAAGATATTTTCTGATATAAGACGGAAAAATAATGGTACACGTCGGAGAAAGGCAGCTCGGAACAGAAACCCTTGTACTTTTGCCAGTCTATTGGTCAAAGCAGTTCTCAAAACCTGCAGAGAATATGAACCAGCATTACCGGACACATCAAGGCAGTGCAAAAGCCAACAAGTTTACACATATATATATGCCCCAGAACAAATCAAAGAAAACAATAATGCACATACATGTGCAGTTATTCCGCAAATTTCATAGTGGAGTTTCAATATTGCTCAGTGTTCAATGAAACAGTTCACTTCCTTTGTTTTAGTTTCCAAACCTAAAAATTATGCCATTGTGATTTGAACAGAATACTGCTCACCAAACACATGGATTGGATGTTTGTTGCCAAAATTGGAGATAATTCACGAGTTAAAGTCAATAGAGTGAAAATGTTATATATTTTGTTCCTCCCACCTAGTAACATGGAAAATCAGTACAAACATACACCAGAGATGTACATCTGATGAAAAGTTCCCCAATTCCTGAATAATATTCGAATAGAAAAGATTCTTTATCTAAACATACTCATGACTCTCTTTATGCAGTATATCACGAGGCAAAAATTGTACAATGTTGATACTTAAGTGTTAAACCTCCAAAAATAAAGAATAAATGCATAACACTTTACAGACCAAATGCATAACAATTCTGATAAAATTACAGTCAATAGACAAATGATAATTTTTTGGTTATGAAAAATTGCAACTAAAACCTTTAAAGCCATAGGTGGAAGTATATTAAAAAATTATATGTATTTTTTTCGAAATTAAATTATTAAATTATATTTGTATTTGCTATAACAGACCTGGCATTTATCTTTTAAACATGTCCGGTGAATCCAATGTATCATGACTTTAGAATCCATAGAAAAATATAAGATGACAAAAAGTTCAACAACAGAAAGATAAGTTTGTAAATTTCCATAACATACGAATTCACACAGAGGATACACTTACTGCAAGGGCCACCATGAACAAAAGGTTGCCAGCACCCATTCTGCCCATCTCAGAGAGAAGGACTGCTGCTAGAACTTTAACTGACTTCAAACCTCCTTTCTTTTTAGTTGCATTACTATTGTTATTATCCTCCGCAGCCAGTTTGTTCGATTCCTCCTTATCATCTCTAAGCCCATTGTAAAAGCAAATCGAACCCAATCTCTTTTTGCTATATCGAGACTGGACATAAGCAGCAGTCCCACCAGCAACCAAAATACTAGCGGCAAAGAGTAGAGATTTCCTGTTTAAATAGAAAAGGTACAATCAGTTATCAAGTTTCAACTATGGATATTTTGTTTTTATAAACAATGCGGACCTGGTCAGAGTTTATCGGCAGCTCGAAACATTTTAAATCAATGAAAAGAAGTTTCATCATAAATTATTTCACCGCAGTTATTCAAAATTACTAATTAACTTAGAATATCATTTACACATTATATCTAGCAACCAATGCATGTTCAAAAATTCTCTAGAATTGAAATTTATTGCCACTGAATCTCCTATACTAATCTGAATGCTATGAAGTTAACACAGTTGATGATAAGTGTATTAATAATGAAGGATCCAACCTTCGAATCCCTTATATTTGAATACACAAGTAAATATAATCAAGAAACTTGTTGGCAATTGATCAGTCAAATTGACCAAGACAATAATCTATCCAAAACAGAATCTCTTAACAAGTTTTAAATTGAAATGGAATTAAGCACGGCACGAATTCAAGTAACAATTTCATAGTAGAAAACAATTAAATTAAGAGAATGGCTAAAGAAAACATACATTCCAGAAATATAACAATCACAAATAGAAAAAATAAAATGCATCAAAAAAGTTGAACCTTCTTGAAGCCAGGATGCTTCGCCCATGTTCGGTAAATTGCAAGAGTTGAAGAGAAGGCATGTTGAATATGAACCTCCCTTAGCGACCAAGTATCAGCAGTTGCAACAATATCATAGCAATTTAAAAGCATTAACCATCTGCATTAACAAAAAAGCAATAGCTTATACTTGCCTCATAAGCATAGAAAAGTAAAAACAATAGCAAATGCAACACATTCCTAAAGGAGAACTGCAAAAGACTCGATAGGAGTATTGAGAAACCAATTGTTGTAAGAGTTAATAAAGGTAACAATCACTATTAGAAATTCAGAAGGAACAATTGGAAAGTAATTAAGGAAGAGGACTGATAGCCTCCGGGTTGCTACCACTTCAACAAAACAAGAATGTCACCGATACGTTTCCTAATATGACAACCAAACAACTGCTAATCAAGGTGAAACACGGGGAAATGACAAAGATTAGGAAAGTCTCTATCTGTACGTAATGCATATAATCTTATCAAGATGCAATCTTTTCCTCTTTACAGACCATGCATAGTATGGTCACCAAATCTGCTTTATGAAAAAGGTTCACACATCCTCATATTTCCCAGGTACTAACTTATGACAATAATGGAATTAGAAGGGACATTGTAGCAAAATTTTGGAACCCAATTGAGTCATAATCATGATCCAGGAATCCTATAACATCTAAAGTCATGCTTCATGCATTTAGACAATTGAACCACTTAAAGGGCCGACCAACCAAACACAGGAACAACCAAAAGTTCCAAGACTGCACATCAGCAACATCGTCAAAGGAAGAACAGAAACACCCATAAACCAAAGGAAAGACTTACACAGTTCAGCTAAAATGAACATACAGAATTCAAGAAAACCCATACCTCGCCTCCGAATAGGCAATTCAAAAGAGCCAGAGAGCAGAGTATCAGCAACTGATCAGTCATCGAAATCGAAATCAGTATGTATGCGAGACACTCGATCGACTAGAAATGGAAAACGAAACAAAACCATAGAGTTTGATCACTTATAGAATTGAATTAACGATACAACAAAAGAGAAGCCCTGAAATAGAGAGGATTTTGGCTGTATCAAGCTATTATTGAGGAATGAATTATTTCCTGATTATAATATTGTTTCCTATTTCTGTTTTTTAATTTATTACAATTATTAGACCTTCTTTTTACCTGAAAAATAAATTATATTTTTTAATTTGAAGTTTGTATAGCTCTATATTTATGTTTTTCTAGAAATTATATATTTCTTTTTTAATATTAAAAACAGCCTCGTCGTTACGTAAGAATAAGTCTGTATACTATCAGACCACTTCATATCTTACTTCATTGTGGGATTTCGGATTAGGTGTAAGGATGATCATCATATATTTCTTTTTAATCTTCTAGTAAGATACTGATCATGGGGCTATTATGACAATTTAAACATTAATACATCTAATTAATTGATGTATCTTATTTGAAATGGTGATGCTATAAGTAGGACTTACAATAGATTACAATACACCTTAGTCAATGATTAGGTATCAGCAATTGAATTTTCATGGTGCAAATCCAAGAAGATTCGAAGAAGTTAGCTCATTCATCGTTAAAAATTTATATTGAAAGGACTATCGATATTTTTAAGGCTTAATAGAAGATATCGTAGAAAATGTCTTAAGTATTTATTGATAGATACAAATAGAATAATTTATGCAACTTTTGTATTGCATAATTATATTAAAAGAAGCATAATTGGCGACTCGATTTTTAACATTATTAATCAAGATTTTAAATTTATATCTCCGATTTATTTGAAGATGTTGAAGTTAACTCTACGCAAGAAGGTATTGAAGAACCAAAACTTATGAGATAACAATTATTCGTGATAATATTACTTCTAGTTTAATAACAGTTAGATGTCGTTCTTAGATTATTATAAACATTTGCTTTAATAATGGTTTGTCTTGTTTAAATTTTAATGAGAATATTAAAAAACTAAGATATAATAATTATATCCTTATAAAATTTTTAAAGTCATGCCTCGTATGTCATTTTACACTTTAAATAAACAGTTAATGTTATTCGATGATCAAATTAACTATATTATTTCATTGTTAGCTAATTGCTGATAAAATGAGCTAACAACTAATACAATTTACTGATTGCCAAACATGCCCATATCATCTAAAGTCATGTCCTACTTCCTTAATTTCTCTTATTTTATTATCTCTTTATAATTTATATAGATTCTTCATTGTAAATTCATACCTTAATATTAATAATAACAATAAAGACATTGAATTTTTTGGATAATTTCTAAATTATAAGAATTTTAAAATGACCATAAGAAAAGTAAAAAATTATAACTAGGAACCTAAAAGAAAAAATAAAGGCATAATTTAAAGTTCACTTTATATATATCTTCAACATTTTGTTTTGTGTTGTTTAATTTTCCTTTCTCTCAAAGTTTTCCTCTTCTAAATCTTCTCATGTGACTTCCTCTCTTTTCGGAGACAGGTTAAACCCAAAAGAATAATAAGATAGTAACACTCGGTTGCTCTAAATAAGATTCTTCTTGATCTTGTTTTATATAATCTTTGTTATGATGTTAATCTAATTTTAAGAAATATTCATCTTTTAATTTTTAGATTTAATTTTAAAATAAAATTATTTTAAAAATAAAAATATATATAATACTTAAAATTTACTATCTTATAAAATCAACATAAAATTAAAATTAAAATGCGGGTGTAATCCAATCTCAAAATAATCGAATTATTAGAATAAAAGAAGTTGCAAACAGTCTAAAGTATTTAATAGCGACTTTATCATATACAACTGATATTAAATTGATATAAAACCTGAATATACTAAATAAGAAGTAAAAATATAAAATAATTAAAATAAAATATTTTATTGAAATAAAATACATTAACGTCTATTATTTTATAATAAACTAATAATAAATCAAATCTAATAATTTAGACTAAAATTTAGTCTTATATAAAATTTAAAATAACAATAAAATTATTTTCTAAAAAATTGTTTCTTATTTTGATTAAAAGTTTCAAATTCTCTAACACTACCTCGTAAACTAAGCATACATAAACTTTTCAACTGAATTCAAATAATTTTAATTTTTAGACTATTTGTTTTAGATTTCAGTTAAAAATAATCTTAAAATATATGTGATATAAATATGATATATTAACTAATCTTATACAATGATCTCACTCAATTTTAAATTCAAATTGAATTAATTAAATTTGAAATAATTAATAATTTATTATTATTATTTTAAATTATTAATTAATTAATTAATTAATTAATTTTAAGTCACAATTAAAAATTAAATTAAATTATCATTTCAGTTATATTTTATTGGTCTATTAATATTTATATGACATGTAATTAAAGTTTTATCTTAATTTTGTAATTAAAATTTAAGAGGAAAGATTTTTAATTAAAATAAAATAATTTTAAAAATTATCATTTTTACTTCAAGAGCACAAATATTTGTAAAAAAACAGAGAAAATATAAGAAAGAGATTTTAAAAAATTAGCTACATCTTTTTCCAGTCAAATAATGACCAATGAAAATAAATAGTAAAGACAGAAGCATCCTTCTTCCAAGACAAACAAGCTTCTGACTGTGATATGTCCCATCAACTATTTAAGATTTAAAGTTACAATTGTTCGGCCAGCACTTTATTCCTACGGGTTGACCCGGTGTGAGCGGGGATTAGTTTAAGAGTGGATGGCTTAAAAGTGCCGCTCTCATAGTTGAGACCCTCCTAGGATACCTCGTGGGCTAACAAAAAAAAAATTTACAATTCTAGATGTCATTATATAGTCATTATATAGTTAAGTATAACTAATCTTTTTTTTACATATATAACATGTACATTAGGTTTCTCAATTTTTGCCGGATTAATCATAAGCCCTTAAAACTTTACCCTAAGAGTCTTATAGGAGGTAAATCTGAACTACAAGATCCCTTAGGTTCTTATATAACCTATACACTTTTGCACACAAGAAGTTGTCATATACTGATTGTTCAGTTGATGATTAATTACTGGATCTGCTCAACATCATATTCCCATCAGCCCTCAAGTTCTCTAATAGCTTCAATTCTTACATTGTCGCTAGAAGTGAGAAGTCTGTAATTGATTCGACCAAAGAGCATCCCCAGGAGGCTAGAAGATCATCAACAACAAAAATTCCCCTCTCTCCTCCTTATGGCGACTCGAATTCAAGACCTCTTATAAAAGATAGTCTTAAGTGAAGAGTTGACTTCTACTAATCTTGACATGACAGCTAGGGAAAAGATGCTCGGGTATGCCTATTCTATCCTTTTATCTTAAAAAGGTAGAATCGCCCACCCTAGGCATCCCCACATCCCGGTCCGATAAAGTAGTGAGGGGGTAAATCACGGTCTGATCTCATTTAGTTTCTCAGAAAGGCGGCCTAGTGCTCAATGCGCATAAGAAATTACCACATTAGATGAACTCTCACACTACCAAAACGGAGGAGAGAGGACATTGGAAATTCCACCCCTCCCCCAAAAAAGTCCTGGATTTTTGGAGATGGGACATTGAAAATTTCGCAATTCTATTGAAAAGAGTTGACTCCTACTAATATTGACGTGACAACTAGGGAAAAGATGCTCGGGTATGCCTATTCTATCCTTTTATCTTAAAAAGGTATAATCGCCCACCCTAGGCGTCCCCACATCCCGGCCCGATAAAGTAGTGAGAGGGTAAATCACGGTCTGATCTCATTTAATTTCTCAGAAAGGCGGCCCAGTGTTCAATGCACATAAGAAATTACCACATTAGATGAACTCTCATACTACCGAAACGGAAGAGAGGGGACATTGGAAATTCCTCCCCCCTCCCCCAAAAGAGTCATGGATTTTTGGAGATGGGACATTGAAAATTTCGCAATTCTATTGAAAAGAGTTGACTCCTACTAATCTTGACGTGACAGCTAGGGAAAAGATGCTCGGGTATGCCTATTCTATCCTTTTATCTTAAAAAGGTAGAATCGCCCACCTTAGGCATCCCCACATTCCGGCCCGATAAAGTAGTGAGGGGAAAAATCACGGTCTGATCTCATTTAGTTTCTCATAAAGGCGGCCCAGTGCTCAATGCTCATAAGAAATTACCACATTAGATAAACTCTCACACTACCGAAACGGAGGAGAGGGGACATTGGAAATTCCACTCCCCCTCCTCCAAAAGAGTCCTGGATTTTTGGAGATGGGACATTGAAAATTTCGCAATTCTATTGAAAAGAGTTGACTCCTACAAATCTTGACGTGACAGCTAGGAAAAAGATGCTCGGGTATGCCTATTCTATCCTTTTATCTTAAAAAGGTAGAATCGCCCACCCTAGGCGTCCCCACATCCCGGCCCGATAAAGTAGTGAGAGGGTAAATCACGGTCTGATCTCATTTAGTTTCTCAGAAAGGCGGCTCAGTGCTCAATGCGCATAAGAAATTACCACATTAGATGAACTCTCACACTACCGAAACGGAGGAGAGGGGACATTGGAAATTCTACCCCCTCCCCCAAAAGAGTCCTGGATTTTTGGAGATGGGACATTGAAAATTTCGCAATTCTATTGAAAAGAGTTGACTCCTACTAATCTTGACGTGACAGCTAGGAAAAAGATGCTCGAGTATGCCTATTCTATCCTTTTATCTTAAAAAGGTAGAATCGCCAACCCTAGGCGTCCCCACATCCCGGCCCGATAAAGTAGTGAGAGGGTAAATCACTGTCTGATCTCATTTAGTTTCTCAGAAAAGCGGCCCAGTGCTCAATGCGCATAAGAAATTACCACATTAGATGAACTCTCACACTACCGAAACGGAGGAGAGGGGACATTGGAAATTCCACCCCCTCCCCCAAAAGAGTACTGGATTTTTGGAGATGGGACATTGAAAATTTCGCAATTTTATTGAAAAGAGTTGACTCCTACTAATCTTGACATGACAGCTAGGGAAAAGATGCTCGGGTATGCCTATTCTATCCTTTTATCTTAAAAAGGTAGAATCGCCTACCCTAGGCGTTCTCACATCCCGGCCCGATAAAGTAGTGAGGGGGTAAATCACGGTCTGATCTCATTTAGTTTCTCAGAAAGGCGGCCCAGTGCTCAATGCGCATAAGAAATTACCACATTAGATGAACTCTCACACTACCGAAACGGAGGAGAGGGGACATTGGAAATTCCACCCCCCTTCCCCAAAAGAGTCCTGGATTTTTGGAGATGGGACATTGAAAATTTCGCAATTATATTGAAAACAGTTGACTCCTACTAATCTTGACGTGACAGCTAGGGAAAAGATGCTCGAGTATGCCTATTCTATCCTTTTATCTTAAAGAGGTAGAATCGCCCACCCTAGGCGTCCCCACATCCCGGCCCGATAAAGTAGTGAGGGGGTAAATCACGGTCTGATCTCATTTAATTTCTCAGAAAGGCGGCCCAGTGCTCAATGTGCATAAGAAATTACCACATTAGATGAACTCTCACACTACCGAAACGGAGGAGAGGGGACATTGGAAATTCCACCCCCCCCCCTCCCCCAAAAGAGTCCTGGATTTTTGGAGATGGGACATTGAAAATTTCGCAATTATATTGAAAACAGTTGACTCCTACTAATCTTGACGTGACAGCTAGGGAAAAGATGCTCGGGTATGCCTATTATATCCTTTTATCTTAAAAAGGTAGAATCGTCAACCCTAGGCGTCCCCACATCCCGGCCCGATAAAGTAGTGAGGGGATAAATCACGGTCTGATCTCATTTAGTTTCTCAGAAAAGCGGCCCAGTGCTCAATGTGCATAAAAAATTACCACATTAGATGAACTCCCACACTACCGAAACGGAGAAGAGGGGACATTGGAAAACCCACCCCCCTTCCCCAAAAGAGTCCTGGATTTTTGGAGATGGGACATTGAAAATTTCGCAATTATATTGAAAACAGTTGACTCCTACTAATCTTGACGTGACAGCTAGGGAAAAGATGCTCGAGTATGCCTATTCTATCCTTTTATCTTAAAGAGGTAGAATCGCCCACCCTAGGCGTCCCCACATCCCGGCCCGATAAAGTAGTGAGGGGGTAAATCACGGTCTGATCTCATTTAGTTTCTCAGAAAGGCGGCTCAGTGCTCAATGTGCATAAGAAATTACCACATTAGATGAACTCTCACACTACCGAAACGGAGGAGAGGGGACATTGGAAATTCCACCCCCCTCCCCCAAAAGAGTCCTGGATTTTTGGAGATGGGACATTGAAAATTTCGCAATTATATTGAAAACAGTTGACTCCTACTAATCTTGACGTGACAGCTAGGGAAAAGATGCTCGGGTATGCCTATTATATCATTTTATCTTAAAAAGGTAGAATCGTCAACCCTAGGCGTCCCCACATCCCGGCCCGATAAAGTAGTGAGGGGGTAAATCACGGTCTGATCTCATTTAGTTTTCTAAAAGCGGCCCAAAGGTCTCAATGTGCATAAAAAATTACCACATTAGTTGAACTCTCACACTACCGAAACGGAGAAGAGGGGACATTGGAAAACCCACTTCCCTCCCCCAAAAGAGTCCTGGATTTTTGGAGATGGGACATTGAAAATTTTGCAATTCTATTCAAAAAAGTTGACTCCTACTAATCTTGACGTGACAACTAGGGAAAAGATGCTAGGATATGCCTATTCTATCCTTTTATCTTAAAATGGTATAATCGCCCACCCTAGGCGTCCCTACATCCCGACCTGATAAAGTAGTGAGGAGGTAAATCACTATTCGATCTCATTTAGTTTTCTCGAAAAGCTACCAGGTTTCAATGCGCATAAGAAATTACGACATTAGATGAACTCTCACACTACCGAAACGGAAGAGAGGGGACATTGGAAATTCCGCAATTCTAATGAAAATTTATTAGTGATTTTTTTCACGTTCTTCTACTTCGTTTATTGAAACCCAAGTACTATCAGTTGCTGGCTTACCCGACCTTTTAATAAGGAAACACCAACATTGAATCCCATGCCTTTTTCCAACTTTCCTGACATCAAGCACCTTTTAAACATCCTGCTGTTTTGCTGGAAAATGACTAATTTGCTCTACAATAGGGTTGATCTCCTCATGAAGTCCCTCAAAAGGATGCAAGTCAGCTGTGTTAAAGATGAGACTGCTTTGTAGATCCTATTTTCTTCAACACTTTACATGGTATAAACTTCTGAGACTCGAGCTTGTGATAAGTACCTTTAGGGAAACGTTCCTGCCTCTGGTGCGCTAACACCATATCTCCTTCCTTATATTCTTAAGCTCGGCGGCCTTGATTATAAGCTGCTACATATGATGCACTGTTGTTTTTCAAGGCTTCCCTAACTTCTTTATGAACTTGTTGAATGTGTTCAGCAAAGAGTATTCCATCATCACTCACTCTAGCTTCTGGTGGTAGTGGCACCAAGTCAAGCACGTGTTGCAGTTTCAACCCATAGGCTTCTTCAAACGGAGTTTTTTCGATAGTTACATTCATAGAATTATTGCAAGCAAATTCTGCCTATGGTATGACAAAATCCCAAGACTTCACATAACTACCAACAAGTAATTTATTGCCTTAATAACTCTGTATTATTCAAAAGTTGCTAAAAAAATTTTGATATATAAAAATTAGCAAAAAAAATTCTGAGTTGAAATTTTATTAACTCACGTTTCAAGCGTGGAGGAATAAACACATTAAGGTTTTTTTAAAGAAAATCGAAAACATAAAGTTAATAGAGTAATATTTTATATCTCGGGTTTAATTAATTCTTTATATAACATGAGGCCGCCATGTTAATTTTGTCAATTTTCCAAGCTGTCATTACTACCTATGTTTAGCCTTCAGTTTGAGGATGACAGGTGCTTTTGTCTGTTGTTTCCTCCGATATATTCCTATTTTAAATTGCGCTGACGACCATTTTCTTATCTGAATCTCTAATTCAGGCTAGCTGATCATCTGCGAAAAATATCTCTAAAAATGCTTACAATGGAGACCAATTCTCAAAATAACATTTCGAATGGTATGACATCCATTAATCTAAGCAATCCATCAGATCCAGGAGGTAAGAATTTAACATAGATCCAAAGCTCACTTGACTATAACACTTTACTCATTGACTTCATTATGCTCTCTTTGAATGACGATTGTATGTTGTTTGTTCGGTATCTTCTGATGAATGCATGTTGTAACCTGTAAAAATTATCCTCAAAATTCTTTACCATAATCATCTTGCTCTTTTATCTTTATGATTCCCAATTGAAAGCCTGGAACTTCACTGAATTTATTAAAGACTTGCATGTTTTCTCTATTTAAAATATTATAGAAATAATGCTTAAAACGGAAATCAAGTCTCAAAATAACATCTTGAACGGTATGAAATCCAATAATGTAAACAGTCCATCAGTTTTTTAGTTTTCTAATTTTTAGTTTAAAAATAAAAATAGGCCCGGTTAAGTTGGGGGTTCAAATTTGGCTGTTTCAAGCCTAGTCAATCTAGATTGGGCTAGGGCCCCAGCAGGCTTGCCTAGCCATTGCCATGCCTAGTTATTATGTGCAAATAATTAAATTAATCAATAACTAAATTAACTTAATAAAAAATAATCTCTCATATATAATAAAATGAGAGTTAAATTTAATTCACCATACAAACTTGTTGTAATTTATATTTTAGTGACCTAGACCTTGATTTAGGGATGACAACGGGTCAACTCATGAGCTAGTCTTGCCAATTTAAAAATAAAATAAAATAAAAATTATAAAACATCTTTTTTTTAATCAGGTCCACGCCAGAATTACCTAGACCCGAGCTTCACCGTTAATTATAGAAAATATATGTAATAATTATATTAAAACTTAGATATGTAAAATACATATTTTATTATCAATAAATTGCAAAATAAAGTTTTGGATCTATCTATGGTAAAGAAACATATATCAAACACATGATAAGTTGAGTCATGTTCTTATTTCCACAGGAAATCAAGAATAACTTTATGTACTTACAAGTAACTAATCCATGTCTCCTCTAAAAGAGCTAGCATTAATTGCAAGTCTCTTCTAGGTACATTAAAGTGATTAGACTATAATGGCTTCAAGCCAAATTGAGAGCATGGATTAAAGCCCCATTTATTTATTTTAACATGATTATGAATTAATAGTTACATTGAGAAGAAAAAAAAGAAAAGGAAGTGTAATTAGTTGAAAATTTAACTTTTATTCATATTAATGTACAAAATTATTAATAAATCTTATGTTCAAAAATTTTAAATTTCATACTAAAAATTTATTTAAATTGCCTCTATCATATAATTTGAATTTGGGAATACTTTAACTAATTTATCTAAAATATAAGATCTGAAAATCATTAAGTATGTAATTAAAAAGCTAGTAATTTTGAGTTCTTTATTATTAATATATATATATATATATATATATTATAAAAAGTAAAAAATTGGAAAGCAAATATATATTATTAAAAAAACTCATGAAATGAAATTGAAGGAAATTCAACAGGAGCAAGCAGGCAAATTGGGGTCTTTAGGAGAGGACATGATCCTCTGTGCTATTTACTCTGTCTCATTTTATCTCAACCATTTATTTATCTATGACCCACATAAATAAATGATTAAGATGAAATGAGACAGAGTTGGGATAGGATAAATGACACAAAAGATTTGAGGGGTTTTAGGAGCGCGCTTACCAATGGACATATAGCGTTAGCTTTGACGTTTGAATTGGGTACAAACCAGCATTATGGATATTGTTTTACATCGGGATTAGTTATATCAGGTTTAAATATCGATCGGTACTGGTCTATTTTGGATAGTAATAGTTGGTATTGACCGATACCGAAAATTTTAAAAAGTAGTGAATACCAGCCGGTATTAAAATTTTAACAAAATAAGGAGACTTTTTTGCAAAATTTTTAAAAAAATTTAAAATCTCCCTCCCTCTCTCCATTTCTCACCTCTCTGTTTTTCAAAATTTTGTTATTTTATTTACTTCAACTTTTCTAATTATTGTAATTTTTAATTTTGATTTCAAAATAATAATAAATATTATGATTACTAATAATAATTATAAATTAAATAAACTTAAAACTAAATTATTTTTATTTAAATTTATTTTAATAATTTATATAATATTTATTAATAAATAATAAAAATATTTATTTTAAAATAAATAATTAAAAATTATTATTTATGAGCTAATATTTATTATATACATTTTAATTATTAATCAAAATTTATTTGAAATTGATATGATTTAAATTTAATTATATTTATTAATAATTATTAAATTAAATTTATAAATTAAATTAAAATTGTGATTATTATTTATTATTTATATTTTGAAGACATGGTTAAAAATACAATACAACTATAAAATATGACAACAAACTATTTTGTAATTTTTAAAAGATTCAATAATTATTTTATAAATTTAAAAATTACTCAAAAAAAATTATATGTTAATACTAATACTAATTTAATATGATACTTGGGCCAAACGAAGGAAAAAACGGAATCTCAGGATGTCAAAAATCGCTTCTGACATCGGTGCACACGCCCGACCCCGCTACAATAGCACTGGAATGTCGACATACGGCTGGCTCGTGCACCGCTTGCCGAGCAGAGAACCCAATCTGATAATAAGCATTCGTGAGTACAAACACCTATCATTTCTACCGATTAGTTTTGCTGTATCAAATATTGAGAAGCCCAATCCTTATCCAAGACCCCGGGCACGAACTCATCAAGTTTATACCTTGCGTATGATTGCTATTTTTGATATTTGGAGACGGAACAGAACAAAAATTTAGAGACATAACGGAACAAAAATTAGAAATAGTGAGATGTTTGGTTGTGGTGGACAGAACAGAAAAAAACTATCTCCGTCTCAAGGACATAATGTGTTTGGTTGCAGTAAACAGAACAAAAAATTGTGTCAATGACAAAAATACCCCTGGTTCTTAATACGATTAGAAATATGTAATTTATTGATAATTTTATTACGAATGATTTATATTAATTAAAATTAACAAATAATAATAATAACAATTTCAAATTAAGATTGAATAATAATAATAACAACAACAACAAAATTAATAACATTAATTAATAAGTTCAAAATGTATAATAAAATAAATTTGAATTACAATAAATATAAAGTACATAATAATAAATATGATTAGAAATATAAAATTCATTGATAATTTTATCACGAATGATTTATATTGATTAAAAATTAACAAATAATAATAACAACAATTTCAAATTAAGATTGAATAATAATAACAACAACAAAATTAATAACATTAATAAATAAGTTCAAAATATATAATAATAATAAATTTGAATTACAATAAATACAAAGTACATAATAATAATAATAATAATAATAATAAAAAAAATACAAAATAATGCTTAATAATGATAACAATACACCTACTACTACTAATAATAATAATAATAAGAAGAAATTTATAATAATAATAAAACAAAACAAATTGTATGATAACAATAATAATATTATTAATAATAACAATAATTAATACCAACATTTATTATAATAATAATAATAACAAAATGAATAACAATTATAAAAAGTTCAAAATGTATAATAATAATAAATACAAAATATATAATAATAAAAAAACAAAAAAATAAAACAAAAAAAGGGAGGACAGGTTCTGTCCCCCTGTCCTCCCTTTTTGGGAGGAACAAAACAACTTATTCCTATCATACGGTGACGGTGGATAGAAACTCGAGGATAATAATCAAACGTCACACGGAGATAAGATTTATATGTCTCGTCTTCTGTCTTCACTAACGAGGACAGGAACCAAACACAAGGATACAACATAATGTGTCGAAGTTAAGGATGACATTTAAATTCGGACTTTAGCATAGTGCGATCAAAATTAACAGATCAGATTCACATTGATAAATGTACCCTCAGAAGTCATAACTCATTTTTATTTCAGATTCACATCCTAATGTACAATTGCTTTTTAACACTTACCATCTCTTTTTCTTAGCATCAAGAAAGCTGAAGAAGCCAAAATGTAACAGATGAGCAATCATAAAAAATTTAAGACTCACTTCTAAACCAAGTGATGACTTCTGAACACCGATCATTCATGGACTTAACCTGTTTCTTACAAAACTGAGAAGCTGCATAAGTGGTGAGAGGGATGAAGCAGCCATATCATTCATAGTACCTTCATGTACTTGTTCAAATGCAGTGTCATTCGGAGGATTGCGAACTTCTACAAATTCAAGATTCATCTTCTTCAAGCTGCAATTTGTAACCATGCTTCATGCCTGCACCAAAATCATGGTGGTCACAGTATATTTGAGAATTTCCAAACCTAAGACACTATTCTTACTGAAGTTTGAAATGCTGAATGATACCTTTCAATGATGGCTTGCCGTGTTTATCTTTCCTTCCGCCATCATCATCCTTCCATTCACTTCCGTTGTCGTCGTCGTCGTCATCTTCATCACCCATTTCATCCCTTCTGTCGTTTCCTATATCACTTTCACTGGCTGTTTCCCATTCAGAATCATCACTTTCCTGTCCACGCATGTTATCAGTGATACCCTCAGAGCGGACACCGCCGTGTTCGATAGCTGCCTCTCTAAACAACCAGGCTGCACGCATTTGCTTCCTAACCAGTCGCTCAGCGTAGTCTGGAACTTTATTTTGCCTCAAAGACAGGTCGGGATCATTCGACTGAGAGCATTCGTTAATGAACATAATAGCATCTAACAAGCTTTCCTTAGCTAAGCCTAGCATATCATAAGCCTGAGATCTTCTCCAAAGACTCTTCGCATGACGATTTAGAGGACTGTGAAGGCAAAGTGCACGGGTAGCATCACTTATAGCGGCTAAGGGTTGTTGTAACAGAAGATGACACTGAGCTCGATTACTGTAAAGAACGACTCTTTCTTTTCTGGACCTCATCGGGCACAGGGCCAAGGCCTCTGAGTACTTCAGTGCAGCTCCAGTTATATTCCCTGATGAGAAAAGGGAATTCCCTTCAAGCTTGACCACCAATGCTGCTGCCTGCTTAATATGAAGGTCCTCTTTTGACATATCCTTTTCCCATTTCAATCTTTGATTAGAATTTAACACTTCCTCAATTAATTCTTTCGTTCGGCTAGAAATCGAGCTGCGTCCCGTTCCTGGTGATTGAATACATTCCTGAAGTACATTAACAATGGAATCCCCAAGTTTCTTGTGATCACCAAGTGTTGCAATCTCTGCCAGGTCTACAAGAGCAGGCACTGCCTTATCAATCACCTATACGGCATAGAAAGAAACATAAGGTGAAAACCAACTTAAAGTCGAATATCCAAAAATCAATTTACCTTGTGGCATGTACTAGGATCTTGAAGCAGCCAAAGAAGACAATCTACAGCCATATACTGCCAATCATCTGATGAGCGAGCAATATTACACAATGCCTCAATAATACCAGGACAGCTAGCTACAGGACCTCGACCAAGTTTATGATGACAAATTGTTCTCAATAAACCTATACCAGCAGGTGAGTTCTCGTTAACAAGTCCACCCCACATCCCGGGAAGTTTAACCAAGAACTCAGGCTTGCATATGGTGGGAAGAAAATCGGGCTTGAAAGCGAAGCAATTAATAAGCTGAAGAGACCAGCACTGTAGCTGACTTGCCCATTCCTCTGCTTTTCTCGATTCCATTTCAACACCTCCCATGCCACGAGTCAGCAAATCACAGTGATAACCGAGCCTTCTATCAAACAACTGGTAAAAGTGCGAGTAGACTATTTCTAGTGAACTCATTGCAAGTTGGATAGAAAGCTCAAGGATTTCACCATGGCTCGCTATAGAGGGAAAAGTGCGGGCATAAGTAGCCAAGTGTCCAAGGGCTCGCACGGCCACTCTCTGTTCCACCCATGTCAACCTCCCTCTCAAAAGCTCAACCAAGGGAGGAATTACACCAGCGCGGACAGCACTTTCAGCAAATTCTTCCATATTCATAGTATACGATCCAATGACATGTGCTGCATAGTAGGGAATGTATATATTCTGGTCGTGAGCAAGCCAGCGACGATTCTTTAAACCTTTCCCTATAAGCGAAGTCATGCATTCGAAAATTCCCAATTCAATGAACTCAGGGTCATTGGAATGTGCCATTGCAGTGTTCCAGAGGCCACTAATTGGAAGAACCTGGCCATCATCATCTTGCAAAGGGAGTTCTCTAAAGAATTTTAATACACTTGCTCTACGCTTGCTGGGATTCCCTTCCTTCATGACACAGAAAAAGCAACCAGGGTATGGACAGTCGGTAGTGATTTTATCCATGCTCAGATACTCAATTGCTTGAATTCATAGACCTCCGACTCAATTCCTCGTCGACTAGGTGGACACGTTAACTACATTCAACCCAAAACTAAAGAACGTAAAGTGCCAGTCACAACACATATTCACAAAAACAGTATAATTGTCGGGAGAACAAGGACATTTCCACAATGATGTCTCCTACATGGTCAACACACAATGACAAACTAAATACAAATTTTCGTTCAACCAAGTGTGATATATAAGGAAAGTGCCACACACTGTCCAAGTTGCAACTTCTGCAACAAATTGAAATCGATCACATGGAAACAAGATAGACAAAATGGTGTTGTTCCCCTTCACCTTCACATATTGCTGTTCTCAGCTCACACAGATTAGAAGAAAAATGATACATGTTGTACCATTAAAAACCGTTCACTGGAATCGAGTAAAAACTCCATCTGCTATAGTCAATCAATTGGCAATCTTTCCTTAGAGCTTTTGTAGCTAATATCAAAGGATCAACACCTAACAGATATCAACATGAGTGATTACAAACTGGTCATAAGTTCTACCTAGATGCAACTAATCATAGAATCCAAAAGTCAGTTTCTTTAGATCCTATTACAGAAAGAATCTCAATTTCAACAAAAACATGAGTAATTCAGATCTTTTAAAAAAATTGAATTCAAAAAGCAAAATGGGGAGCAAAAAAGAACCACTGAAACACCAAGTCACAGGAGAAAAAAAAAAACACTATCAATGGAGGAAAGCCTACTCCATATGATGGAAACTGTCAAAAGGTGATCAAAAGTATCTATTGTGAACCAAAAAAGAGAAGCAGCATTAATGAGAAGAAGGTGCAAAAACCAAATGAAAATAAAAGGTAATAAGAAAATGACAAGAACATGGGAAGAGAAGAGATGAGACCACTTCAGCAAGCAAGGGAGAAAGAAGCCGAAGACCTCGAGACCACCAAATCCTCCACCAAGATGAAAGGGAACGGACATTTTGGGAGACAAAGTCCGTCGGCGGCAGTCGAGTTCGGCGGGGAGGATGACGGTGATCGGAGTAAGGCGGCTTTGTTCTGATTTGTTTCTGATTCTGACAGCGGAGAGAGAAGGATATTTTGTATTGTAATCAACAAAACAGAGAACACCTCCCTCTTTCTTTGAACTTTCCCTCCTGTTTTTTAATACAACAGTTCGTGTTCTTTTATCCAGAGCCCCACTCGCAGTCATTAACAGTCGCTGTCACTACAAGCACGGGACCCACTACTGTGAAGTTAGGCCTCGGCTATGCGGGGAGTAAGAGGGAGATGGACTGATGGAGTAACACGGATGGCGCGTGGAGATATCTTCTGCTTAGTGGGGGCTCTGGGTCCCATTTTCTTACATGCCTCGTCTCTCCTCGGAGCTGTCTTGTTTCGTTGCTTTTACCGTTTCGTTGAACTCCAAACAGAAAATAACGGAAATATCGATAGACTCTTTAAGCTTATATGAAATTTTCAATTTCATCCCCAAATTTTAATAAGTGCAAATATAAGATAAAAAATAAAAATATTTTTTATATATTTTTGTTAATTTTAATTTTATATTTATAATATTTACAATTATTTAACATATTATGTTCTTACAACATCTTTGAATTCCAACCTGAAAATAACAAAATATCAATAAACTCCTTAAAATTATATAAAACTTCAATTTTATCCCAAAATTTTAATAAGTTCAAATAAAAGAAAATTTTTAATTATTTTAATAAAAACCATTACATGACCAGTAAAATAATTTATATAAATAACTTAATTTAATAGCTATTAAGAAGAAAGGGGAGGGTCCCTCCCACGACATAGACAACTCAAGCTCTTCAATGGTTTTTGGATCCAACAATTTGATGTCCATATCCACGTGCAAGAAAACAAAATCATTTAACGGGGAATCAGTAGGAGACTAGGAGTACTTCAAGAGCAGAACTATACTCTCAATTACAATTAAAAAAACAAATGTAAATATACCGAGAAGCTAATTGAAATTAAACCGTGATTTACTCCTTTGTTATGTTGTCGAACTAAAGTGTGGTGATTCCACCTTTTGAGTGTATTGTATGGAGTGGCAACATGTCTAACTAGACTGGGTCCACTCCGGTTGAGCCTAATCAAAAGTGTTTGTACTTAAGGCTCTCACCTCGAGTTTAGGGGTGCTTAGTTAATGAGTTTGAAAAAAAATTAATAGGTAAGAAATAAAAAAATGAATAGTTGGTTGTTGATTATTATTATAAAGACAATAATTTGATATCTCACTTTTAGATAATCCTCCGTACCCTCTATTTAATAAAAGAATTAGATTCGTGATTCTTTTTAAAATATTTTAATACTAATTAATTAATTAAAGTATAACTAATTATAATATAATTAATTAAAATAATAATTATTATTAATTAATTAAATATATTTCATTCATTAATTAAAATATTATAATTAATTAATTAAAATATAAATAATTACAATATAATTAATTAAAATGTTATCATTAATTAATTAATTACATTATAATTAATTAAAATATAAGTAATTACAATATTATTTTAATTAATTAGTTACATTATAATTAATTAAAATGTTATTAATTAATTAATTACTTATAATTAATTAAGATATAATTAATTTTTATTTGTCAATATGTATTTGTTATAAATCAACCAATATTAATGATAATTATAATCATTCTTTTTTCTTAATTGACCATTATAATTATAATATTTTTTTATTTTTTATTTTATAATTTTAAAAAGAGTCCTGTCTTTTCAAAAAATAACGTATTATATATTGATGTACTCAGACTCATTAACTCTGTTTAGGTCCAACTGGGTTGGGTTCGCTTACTCTGTTTAGGTCCGTAGTTCAAACTTCATGTTATCCATTGGCTGCATATCTAGCAGCACGGTACAACCGTGCACGTATGATTGCAGTTGGTGCATTTCTGTGGGTTGCCGCTACTTTCCTCCTTGCCGCTTCCTCTACGTTCTTACAGGTCCGTATTTAACTCTCACCATAGCTTTTTTGACCTTATTCAGTATTGCTATTTGTCTTATTCCTTTCTGGTTTCTGGGTAATTTCTCTCTTTTTTTTCAGTTTTGCAAGTTGTTCCAAACATTATCATTATCTGCTTTCTTTTTCGGGCGTTTCGTGGATATATGAGTAGATCTGTACGCTGAAAAAAGTTGGGGCTTGGATTAGTACTAATGTCATTTTCTAAGGACTTAAAAAGAGTTGGAATTTCTACCTGCAGAGCTACCCTTCTTTCGATCTCATTGTTCCATTTATAAAGAGGCCAGTGTGCTTCAATAGAAGTTGCCAAAACAAGGGTCAGATTAATCGATGACCATTTATGAAAGAATAAGGAAACAGAGCTTAAGTTTACAAATAAGGATGATATTCTTTTTATCTAATGGATATGTGAAGAAGAAAGCTTAAGACTAGTTGAATTAAGCCAAGAATTTGGAAGAAGAAAATATAAGTAGAAGCTATTTGCATAAATCCACATTAGTCCTACATATCTAAGCTTATACATTGGCTGTGCTGATCACAAATTTCTGTTTTTCCTTGCCATGATCACAAATTCTAAGCTTGATATATCAGGTGGCAATCTCAAGAGGTTTAAATGGGATAGGAGTTGCCATTGTCATACCTGCCATTCATTCTCTTGTTGCTGATTCAACTGATGAAAGCAATCGTGGCATGGCTTTTGGATGGTTACAGTTAACAGGAGAATTGAGTTCCATCATTGGTGGCAGGAATGGAGCCAGACTCAACTCTAAGGGGGAGCGGGGGGCCAATATCTAATAGGAATTTTTTTTAAAGGGGGGTCACTTATATTTGTAATTTTAAAAATTTTAATTATATAAGTAATTTAAAAAAAAAATTGAAAGGGGGGGCCTGTAACATGGCTCCGTCCCTGATTGGTGGTCTTTGTTTTGTTCTAATGGCCTCAACCAGATTCATGGGAATACCTGATTGGAGAGTTGCTAGTTGCTTTCCATCTGGTTGCAATCATAAGTGTAATAGTTGGTATTCTGGTCCAACTCTTTGCCAATGATCCGCACTTTTCATGAACTGACAAAACCACTATAGGGAAAACTCCACAACCTTTTATTGAATTAAAGGACCTGATCAAAGAAGCAAAGTGTGTCATGAAAATACCATGTTTCCAGATAATTGTTGCTCAAGGTGTTTCTGAATTCTTGGTCATTTGGTGGGTCAGCTTTATCATTTGTTTTATTTGGTGGCATATTACAAGTGGTTCAATCTAATTTGGGACCGATGAAAGCGAATGTGACTTTTTGTACATATCAATAAGGGATGGCAATCAAGTTGGACTGAGCCACTTAGGCTAAATTTTCGTTTGAGCCTGAGACACATTGCTTAAACCCAACCCTAATCATCACTTGGCTAGTGTAGATAAGGCAAACAGTTTACTATTAAATTGACCCATTCACCTGTAATCAAGGATGGTATTCTAAGTTAGGCTCCATCTAGTATGAATTCAAAGAATTTGATTTAAGTTAATCAAAATTTGAGCTAAATTTGAGTTTTTTCTTTTAACTTTTGATGATCAGGTTGGGTTTAGATTTTACTACCAGTCTCAATTCAAAATTTAAAAATTTTAAATAAAAATGACATTATTTTGATTAAAACAATATCATTTGTAAACATATTCAAAATTATTTGAACTTGATCTAGTATCAATTAAGATTCGAATTGTGGTCTTTGAGATTAATCACAGACCCAACTTAATACTAATCCTATCGGTAATATGTAATTTGAATTACGAAAATAAGTAATTCGAGCCTGATTTACAATTTAAACAAATTCTTGTCATATCATTTTAACTAAAACCTAAAATTTGAGCAAATTATCCAAAATAATATTATTTAATCCTACTTTTTTTAAATTTATCATTTTGAATAAATATGTTACCGAGACATCGAATTATTTAACTCATATCTTCAATTCCAAATTGGACTTATAATTCAATCAAATTAAGCTCATATGCCCCACCTATTATCATCTATAATTTTAAGACTTATCTAAAAGAAAAGCATCTTTGTGGCTATTGTAGACTTTAAGAAGAAAGAAAGTCTTTAAACAAGGGGTATGGATGGTAATGGGTAGGAGTTGATTCAAGTATTATTTTACTCATATCTATATTCATTTTTTATGACTCAATTCATTATCTAATTAAAATTTATTGGTTTCTACGATTTTTTACCTATATCCAAATCTATTGAATTGTTCAAGTTTTTAGATATTCGTCAAGTTATATAGTACATAAAATATAACTTATAAATAAAAATATAAAGAGTATATTTTTTAACGCTCCAAATTAAAATTATTTTAATAACAATAAATCAAAATTTTGATTTGTATGTCTTAAAAACCATAAAATTTGAATAATAAAAATCATAATGTCTAGTGCAAAGCAATGTTATGAATACCGTATCGGACTCGATGCGGATTGGGCTCTGGAACGAACAGTGCAGAATATGCTTCGATGCAAGAATCTGAATTCGGATATTTTTAAATTTATAAAATAGTCCCTAAATTTTTAAAATTGCAAAATAGTCCATATTGATATATTATACAACTGATTGTATACTTTACCGCCATCGTTTACATCAACCATACTTTAAAAATCTTAATAATAGATAATAATGACAATTAATTTGAAATAACAATAATTTTAAATATTTTACATATAAATAATAACCACAATTAATATAAATAAAAACAATCATTATCATACAATTATAAAACTAAGAATAATACAAAGCATTTAAAATATTACAATCATACAATTTCATCATTACAATAAATAATATTACATATTTACATCAAAAGATTCAAAACATCCGATAAAAGAACAATAAATATTACAAAAAGAGTTGATGACGAATAAGCAATCAAGTAGGATTTGAACTGAAACAAAATATTACATTGACATTACATACATATAATTTAACATAAACATCAATGATCAAATACAAGTAAAATTAAAAGAAGAGGAAAATTAAAACACGAAGTTCAATCGTCGATGGAAGGATACTCATTGAATCAAGATCGAATTTAATTGATCATTTGGTACAAAATCCTCATCATTGAGAGGAGCTTCATCATCATCATCATTCAAATTTAATGCACCAAATGACATGTCAATGCTTTCCCATCCAAGATCATCCTCCACATTCAAATCACTCACATCAACCAAATTGGGTTCTTCAGAAACCCAATCCGCCAAAATATCAATATTATCAATCGCAATTGGATCATTTGAAGAACTTGTGCTACTAAGAGTCCTAGTAAACAATTACATTTAATTATTAGAAAATTATAAGAAATTATATCAAAATTAATAATGAAAATAATGAAAATAACGTACCTTTCCCGAAGCTTCAAATTGTAACGAACATAAACCAAGTCATTCAACCTCTTATGCTCCAATCTATTCCTTTTCTTGGAATGGATAAATTCAAATGTGCTCCAGTTTCGTTCACACCCAGTTGCACTCACACATTGACTTAAAATTCGAATTGCAAACTTTCTCAATTCTGGAACACTACATCCGAAAAGATCCCACCAAGCAACTGCAAGTTATAAGAAAACAAAAGTAGTGTTATAAACAAAATAAAGTGATAAATAAATTTCAACAAATAAGAAATAGGAAATAAATAATACCTGGAGAAAGAAGTCCTCTTTGTTGAATAGCGACCGACATTCCAAAATCTTCATAAGAGTATTTATAAGCCTCCATTTGACTGGTTAAAACAACTTGCATTGAGTCATGAGGAACAATTGTTGTAACTGTCATAAGCATTCCTCTACTAACTTCAGCTTGCTTTTAGGATTCATCTAAAATACACATTAGGATTCAAAAGCCCACTACAAACAATGGCGAAGAAAGTTGTTTTCTCCTTCTATCATTAATGATTGAGATAAATGGTTCAGATAAAGAAGGCCTATGTTTGATTGGCCTTGATTGCTTCCGTTGCTCTCTCCATAAGATCAAAATATAACCCATTGTTGGCTTTTCTTCACTATCACCAACCAAGCACCTCACCAAAGGCTCACAAACTCGGATAACGAATTGACATTGCACCAAAATTCCTATCTTCCAATATGATACTCTGGACCTCCATTCCAAAGATTAGACCTAGCATCTGAGATGTAACCCACTTATCACTTGTAAACATTTGTCTTAACTCCTTCCTCAATGAAAGAAAAGACTGAAGTGATAAGAAATTTGTTGCAAATCTTGTCACAGCAGGGCGACACAAATTCCTACCATTGGTAAATTCCCTTCTCATCAAATTTAAAACCCATGCACGATTATAAATAAATTTTGTCACCTTTTTTGCCTTCTGCATGGTCTCATCAAAAACAGGAAAATACCTAGGATTTCCTATATCCTCCAGTATTAAGTCAATGCAATGTGCAACACAAGGAGTCCAAAAGAATGAATTATAGGTTCTCTGCAACCTCATCCCTGCCGCTTTATAAGCGGAATCATTGTCAGTAATAAACTGAACAATGTTTTCTACCCCTACTTCATTCACAACTTCATCAAATATCCGAAACAAATTATCAGCATTTCTAATCATGCCAGATGCATCAATCGATTTTAAAAACATTGAGCCATTAAAACAATAAACCAAAAAATTTATAATAGGCTCTTGTCTCCTATTCGTCCAACCATCACACATAATTGAGCATCCATTAATACCCCAATTCACTCTTCTTTCAGCTAAATAAGCTCTCATTTCAGACACAGCACAACTCAAAAGTTTACCTCTTAAGTCATCAACGGATGGCCCTTTGTATCTGGACCATAAGAGGCTATGGCATCTATCATAGGTTGATAATAATATGATTGAGAAGAATTAAATGACGAACTCAGATCATACCACCATCTAGCTACTCGCCATATCAACATTGTGAGTCGCATCTCTTATCGCATTGCACTACGAATTGAAGGTTGAGCTCCTGAGTTGTTCGTGGTGCAAAGAAACTAGATGGCGCCTTCTTCTCTTCCTCATTTCGATTCTGCGGGATCCCGAGGTGAGATGGAACACTACCATACCACTCCCACTACCACTACCACTACCACCTTCAACATCTCCATAATCACCACGGAAATCGGAAATGAACTTCCACTACCAATTTCAAGATTCAATCTTACCTTCTATCTTTCTCAAATTGATGTTCCTCAAGAATGTTTTCATCCGCCACTTCACATCATGAGTGACTTTTTACAAGCTTCCACATCTCCTTTAACCCCACTAAATGCCTTTTCAATCGGGTGATTCCTCCACTTTCAAATGCTTGTTACAAAACAAGCAAATGGTATGATTCTTTTGACGGAACCGCATCAAGATGAGCCCAATTTGGATCATTGTATCTTCCTAAACTAGATTGATCGGAGTATTTGAACTTCCTTCCATTTATCTCGTACACAAAATGAATAACACATAATTTCAAAGACATAATGACAATTCAATTCAATCCAATCCAATCCAATTCAATTCAATCAAATTCAATTCAATCAAATACAATTCAATTCAATTCAATCCAATCCAATTCAATCTAATCCAATCCAATCCAATTCAATCAAATTCAATTCAATCAAATACTATTCAATCCAATTCAATCCAATCCAATCCAATCCAATTCAATTCAATTCAATTCAAATCTATTTCTAATTCCAATTCAATTCAATCCAATTCGGTTCAATTCAATCCAATACAATTCAATTGCAATTCAATCAATCCATTCAAATTGAATTGAATTCAATTCAATCAAATGTCATCCAATTCAATTCAATTCAATTCAATTCAATCAAATACAATTCAATTCAATTCAATCCAATTCAATTCAATTCAATCCAATCCAATTTAATTCAATCAAATTCAATTCAATCCAATCCAATTTAATTCAATCAAATTCAATTCAATCAAATACAATTCAATCCAATTCAATCCAATGCAATCCAATCCAATCCAATCCAATCTAATTCAATTCAATTTAATTCAATTCAATTCAATTCAATTCTAATTCCAATTCAATCCAATTCAATCCAATCTAATTCAATTCAATTCAATTCAATTCAATTCAAATCTAATTCCAATTCCAATTCAATTCAATCCAATCCAATTCAATTCAATCCAATACAATTCAATTGCAATTCAATCAATCCATTCAAATTGAATTCAATTCAATTCAATCAAATGCCATCCAATTCAATCCAATGCAATCCAATTCAATCCAATCCAATCCAATTTAATTCAATCAAATTCAATTCAATTCAATCCAATTCAATCCAATCCAATCCAATCCAATCAAATCTAATTCAATTCAATTCAATTCAATTCAATTCAAATCTAATTCCAATTCCAATTCAATTCAATCCAATTCAATCCAATTCAATCCAATACAATTCAATTGCAATTCAATCAATCCATTCAAATTGAATTCAATTCAATTCAATCAAATGTCATCCAATGCAATTCAATTCAATTCCAATTCAATCAATCCATTCAAATTCAATCCAATCCAATCCAATCCAATCCAATTTAATTCAATCCAATCTAATCCAATCTAATTGGATTCAATCCAATCCAATCCAATTCAATCCATACCAATCCAATCCAATTCCAATTCCAATTCCAATTCCAATTCAAATCCAATTCAATTACAATCTAATTCAATTCCAATTCAATTCCAATCCAATTCCATTCCAATTCCAATTCAATTCAATTTAATTCAATTACAATTCCAATTTAATACAATTCTATTTCAATTTAAAACATACTCCAACAATTTGCAATTCTATTCTAATTCCAATTCAATTCCAATTCCAATTCATTTCTATTCAATTTCATTCAATTCCAATTCCAATTCCATTCATTCCATTTAATTCCAATTCTCATTCATTTCATTCAATTTCAATTCCATTCATTCCATTCAATTCTAATTCCATTCCATTCAATCCATTTCCATTTCCATTTCCATTTCCATTTTCATTCAACCAATTTTCAATCCAATTCTAATTCCCATTTCAAAATTAATCAACCAATTTTTTAATCCAATTCTAATTCCCATTCCAAAATTAATTATCCATTCAAATTCAAATATCCAACTCCAATTTCCAATTACAATTTCTAATTCCAAAATGCAAAAATCTAATTTTCAACTCTAATTTCCAAATCTAATTTTCAGTACAATTCCAAATTTTATTCCAATTCTAATTATAAGTTTACAACAGATTCTAATCAAATTTTATGCCAATTTTAATACCTTAAAATCTACTCATTTACAATCACCAATAAAAAATCCAACATCATCTACGGATCATCATCATCCACAAATGCCAATTTCTAATTTTCCAACGCAACAAACAACAGGATTCATTCAATATTTCAACATCATCTTCGGATCATCATCATCCACAAATCCAACCAACACAAAAAACACAAGCAAATTTTGTCCAAAAGCCAAGAAAAATTAAACAACACAATCGGTCATTTACAATCTGGGTCGATGTCGGATGCTCAGCAGGCGGGGCCGGTGGGCCGTTGGGTGTGCGGTGATGACGTCCGGCGTCGAAGACGGCGACGCAAGGGTGTGCGGTGGGCGGAGGTGGATCTCGAACAAAGCGGCGACGGCCGGGCGATGGCTTGGCGTTGAAGACGGCGAGGCTACGCAAGGCTGTTGGGCCGGACGGGGATCTCAGAAGGCGGCGATGGCTTCGGGAGGCGACGGCTTCGACTCCACGTCCACGACTCCAAGAGGACGAAGACACAGAAGAAGAGGAGGCGAGGGCATGAGGTGACGATCGACAAGCGGCGGCGAGAGGAAGGAAGCGATCGGAGAGGAGCGGCGGCGATGTGAGAGGAGAGAACGGAGAAGAGAGAAATGTGAGAGTTTGAGAGGGAGAGGCACGAAGGCATGGGTCGGGTAGGGTTAGATTTTTAGGGTTTATTTTTCATTTATTGCAAAATGGTCCCTGAATTTTATAATTTTTTGCGGATTAGTCCCGATATTTCTGAATGCCGTGATGCCTTCAGATGCATCTTAAATAGGCTTGCATCGTCCTAATTTAAACCCAGACTAATTTAATCTGCCCTGGTTCGATGAATCGGTAGAAGCGAACGGAATCCGTTCCATTGGTGCAAAGATAACATATATTTTTCACAATTAAGAATCGAAACAATGACAAAAATATCCAAAGTTTCAAATTATTTTTGCGTAAATTTCAGAACATTCAAAACTCCATCTCTATATCATTTACATTGTTATTATTCTATAAGAAAATCAAATATAATAAAAAAGTTGAGGACCGAAGAGGTAAGTGAGGATTTTAAAACTGTTTATTCTTATAAAATATTAATACTTTATTAAATTTAATCATAAATATTTAAGAAAACCGAAAATAATGTTAATAAAAAATATATGGTATAAATATCTATCAGTTTGAGTTATTACTAAATTCATACCCACGTCTATTTTTTAGCATTTATTTAAAATCTATTTTTTTTAATCTGCATGTTCATTATTTGGATTAGATGATGCAGATATTTCTCCGTTGAAAAATTTTCTATCATCCCTAACAAGGGGTTAAAAACTTAAAAGTCCCGAAAGTCGTTTAATTTCTGCTTAGTGACAACGACGCTGGATAACCTAATTTATTCTGATAATTGACACTGGCCAAACACAGGCCGTTGATTTTGTGGTCACTACCAAAGTCGCTTTTTGCAGGAAAAGTACTTACACGTTACAACCAATCTTTTTGTGAGATTCAGATCAAAAAGTTATCTGAAACTAATACACATTCGTATGTACACAAGACTGACTCTCTACAAATGTTGTCGGTTGAATGAATCTCCACCGACACTCTGTGATTAAGATCGTTGGCTGATTGCTATTCACTAGACACACAAGATAATTCAACGCAATTAAATTAAATATTTAAATTTATTTATTTATTTTTAATTTACAGACTTTACTACGTTGTTATTGTTTATAATGTAAGTTTAAGTTTGAATTGGATTAAATTTAAAATTTTATATTTATATTTAAATACATTAATATTGATTTAATTTATTAATTTTAAGTATCATTAATTAGTTTATTATATAAAATAAATATAATAAACCAGTCTTTTACTAATTATAGATTAGACTATGTACTACTAGATCTTAAGATTGTGTACTACTAGACCTTTCAAAATTCACACCGCCTCAACTTAATTTAAATGGTGTTGTTGAAATATTATGGAACTATAAGTAAATATAGTCACGATATTATTATTATTACAATAATATTATAAACTTATATTTAAATTGAATTAATATTAATTCAATTTACTAATTATAAGTTAATTTAATCGATCTAATTAAAATTAATTTAATTATTATCTAAAATTAAATACTATAGAATGATTTCGAATTATATTACTAAGTTCATATTGTTTCTAAATGAAAACAACGAATATATATTGTCGTCGTCATTATCATCATCACACTTAATCCGAAGTCATGCAACGAATTTATATTGTATTGTTTACAATTGCAATGACATATATAATAATTTACAATTTAAGAACTTGTTACCAATAATTTTTATTGGTAATTATTTGGATAAAATACAGAAATTACATTAGTTTTGCAAAGTTCTTGGAACTCTTCTTTGTAAATACCTAAATTATATTTAAAAATTGCAATTTTGATTAATTCTTCTTACGCTCCTCGCCACCTTCCTCCAAATAGGTCTTTTTTCTCCGATCAGCTTTGGCAAACAGACAAATAGAAAGAAAACACGTGGCATAAACCCCGTGAACTTTCCAATTAGTCTTGGGCGGCTGGTGCAGAACCGCCCTGTGAAACACCGCCACGTAGTAATGTAACCCGACGGCGAAACCCACCAAGGTCTGACCCAGACTCAGAAGTCTGGACCCCAACCCGGACGCGGTCGAGAACACGAGAACCAAGTGCATGAGAAGGAGCAACAAGTACAAGATATAGCCAAGTGTCTGAAGTATCATTAGACAGAAATAAGTGGATTGCGACGTGGTGTTGAATAAGAACTTGAGGGGCTCGACGGCGGTGACCAGAGAGGTGAGGCAGAGAATGGAGAAGTAGATGGAAAGGTAAGCTTGGATAAAGATCAGGACTTTCTGGATGGAGAAGTAAGCTTTGAGATGGTTGACGATTAACAAGGCAAGGATTAGTGGGATCAGTACGAAAGCGACTGAGGCTATTGAGGCAATGGTGGAGGCGTACTTGTTTCCGACTATCGGTTTGAACCCTTTTGTCATTTCTTTGTTGGCTTTTGTCATGTACTTCTTGGAAGTGATTGAGATGCTCTCGAAGTCTCGTTGGATTGTTTGTTGGAACCTGGAGGGTAAGTCCCTGAACTCAGAGATTAGATCATCGTCATCTTCTTGGTCCCCCAAACTCATGGGTTGCTTATTTGCCTGACCCTGAGTGGTTTTAGGGTCTTGTTTCGTGGATTTTGGGGTCTTGTTTTGTTTCTGGGATTCTGTGTAGCTGACTTTGGGACTTGGGTTTTGGTTTGTGGAAGTGGGTTTGGTCGTTTTGTTCTTGGGAGAACCTGGTTTTATCAGATCTGAGCTTTTCTTGGTGGAGGAGGTAGTATCAGTCTTTGTAAAGTTGGACGCTTTTGGTGTGGAGTACTTCTTTTGCAGTGAGGTGGAATTGAGCTTCTTGAGCTCAGTTTCGGACAGTAGACTAGTGGATGTTGCTTTAGTTGAATTCACAACTTTTGACGTGGAGTACTTCTTTTGCAGTGAGGTGGAATTGAGCTTCTTGAGCTCAGTTTTGGACAGTACACTAGTGGATGTTGCTTTGGTTGAATTCACAGACTTCAGTTTGGTCTGGTTCTTGGTGGGCAGGTTTGTTTTCAGGAGTTTGGTTTGGTTTTTTGGAGATGAATTGGGTTTGATGAGCTTGGTCTGATTCTTCTTGCTCTTTTCCTTCAGAACATTGCCCTCATCCTTTTTCACTTCCAACAGCATTCTTCTATCACTAAAACCCAAAACCTGATTTTCCTCAAGCAGATGACCCTCTGAGGAGGCACAAAGAAGAAGACAGGTAAACACAAGCAGAACAAGATGAAGTAGAAGTACCTTTCTGAAACTGAGTGGAACCATCTTGGAGCATCTAACTCAGGAGCTTGGAAGATGTAAGAAACTTGTTTGAATGTGAGAGAGGAGAGGAATTAGTGAAGGAACGAGTGGATATTTATGGGAGTGAGTGATTGAATCATACCTTAAAATGGACAAAAAGTGAAGCTCACATGACAAGAAGTAGTAAAAACTATGAAGCCATGAAATTCCAATTCCAATGTAAGTTCTACTTATAGGTAAAACGCGGTTTCAGTACACAGTTCACAGGTCCCGGTGTTGCTACTGCCGTCTGATAAGAGAGTCTTGTCTTTCCAGAAAATAACGTATTAAGTAAAAGTAGAGACCTTTGTAGCTCTTGGCCAGCATATATTAATGTAGTCAGATTCATCAACTCCAGACAAGCTTGGAAAATAATAAAAAAGAAATTGGCAAATCACATAAAAGAGCCTTTGTGATATACTTGATTATTCATCTTAATTCCTGTATTTTTGATTCGTTCACCTTAGCCCCTGTATTTTTTATTCTCATTCAAGATATCCAATTAGCTGTTTTCGGACAAATTTGCCCTTGGCTATTTAAATCCAACATCTCCCATCTCTTCTTCATCTCAGTTGCTTTTCTCTTTCTAACTATACACTCTTATTATTATTATTATTATTATTATTATTATTATTATTATTATATAATTTGTATTTATTATTATTCAAAATTATTATTACTATTATTATTATTGTTATTAGCATATAATTTTTATTTATTATTATCAAAATTTATTATCACAATTTATTCAAATTTATTATTATGATGTTTAATTATAATAATTATAATTATAATTATTATATAATATTTATTTATTAATAATAAATAAAATGGCCAACTTTTACAAATGGCCCTAATGAATGGCCTTTTTTTAATGGCCATTCACTAGGGCGAGGGCTCGCCCTAGTGAACGGCCATTTTTTAATTGCCATTCACTTGGCGAGCCCTCATACAGTGATAAAACCATTTCATGAGGCGAGGCTTTATGATAATATATATTATTTATTTAAATAATAAATAAGATTTAATAATATTATAAATTATTAAATAACATTATCTAATAAAAATTATATGCTAATAACAATAATAATAATAATTTTGAATAATAATAAATACAAATTATATAATAATAATTAGACATAATAAGATAATAATAGTAATAATAGTGTTATTTGAATAATGTTATTATCTTATTATGTCTAATTATTATTATATAATTTGTATTTATTATTATTATTATTATTAGCATATAATTTTATTTATATAATTTTATTAGATAATGTTATTTAATAATTTATAATATTATTAAATGTTATTTATTATTTAAATAAATAAATATATTATTATAAAGCCCTCGCCCCGATGAAATGACCATTTAATAGCCTTATCACCAGGGCGAGGGCTCGCCCTAGTGAATGGCAATTAAAAAATGGCCACTCGCCTTAGTGAATGGCCATTAAAAAAGGTTATTCACTGGAAATAGCCTCCGCCAGTGAATGGCCATTTGCAAAAGTTGGCCATTTTATTTATTATTAATAAATAAATATTATATAATAATAATAATTATAATTATTATAATTAAACATCATAATAATAAATTTGAATAAATTGTGATAATAATAAATAAAATTATATGCTAATAACAATAATAATAATAGTAATAATAATTTTGAATAATAATAAATACAAATTATATAATAATAATAATAATAATAATAATAATAATAATAATAATAATAATAATAATAATAATAATAATAATAAGAGTGTATAGTTAGAACGAAAAAAGCAACTGAGATGAAGAAGAGAGGGGAGATGTTGAGTTTAAATAGTCAAGGGCAAATTTGTCCGAAAATAGCTAATTGAGTATCTTGAATGAGAATAAAAAATACAAGGGCTAAGATGAACGAATCAAAAACACAGGGATTAAGATGAATAATCAAGTATATCACAAGGGCTCTTTTATGTGATTTGCCAAAGAAATTCGACTTAATTAAATTAAAAATTATCAAATTTAAGCTGAATTTTTAAAGATACTTAAATATTTTACTTGAAGTAAATCAAATTTTGATTTAAAATATTTTTGTATGAAATTAGTAGTTTTAGTTCATATTTGAGATGAATTTTAATCAACAAAATTATGAAATTTGAAATTTATCGATTTTTAAAATTAAGAAATTTAAATAAAAGGCTCAAATTTCAAACAAACAAAGGTTCACTTTTAAAAGAGAGGGTTCAAGGTTTAAATGAAATAAATTTTAAATAAAATCTTAAGGTCCCAGGTCCTTGTAAAGCAGGGAGTCCTCTGTACTAGACACGTGACTTTGACTTTTAATGAGTTACATTTAACTATTTTGACAACTTTGTTACTTGTAATAGATTTTCTTATAATAGAAACAATTAATTGATAAAATTAAAATTAAGGAGGCGGTTGATTTACATAAAAAACGGTAATAAAATGAGAATGAATATAGCAAAAATGAGAATGAATATTATTATTATGATAGTTAATTAAGAGAAAGGAATGATTAACATTATCATTGATATTTTAATTAATTAATTATAATGTTATGTAATTAACTACATTTTAATTAATTAATTAATTATAATATTGTAATAAATAAATAAATTATATCTTAATTAATTATATTGTAATTAATTAATTATATTTTAACTAAATATAATTAATTACAATATTTTAATTAATGAATGAAAATATTTTAATTAATTATACTGTTATTAATTAATTAATAAATTTTATTTTAATTAATTATAATGTAATTTGATAATAATATAATTTTAATTAATTATATTGTTATTAATTAATTATTATTTAAAATATTAAAAAAAGTCATTACTAAGAAATGAGTTTCATTCCTCTACTAAATGGAGGGTAGAAAGGATTCTACAAAAGTGGGATATCAAACTATTGCTCCTATAATGATAATCAACAATTAACTATTCACCTTTCATTCCTTACTCATTAATCCCTTCCCAAAACTCATCAACCAAGCACATCCTAAAATATAATAATTTATTAACTAAATATTTTAAATCAATTAATTAGAATTGTGTTTGTCAAATTTTTATTTCTCTTTTTTTAATCTTTAAAAAAGTTGAAATCACGTATATTTTAGAGGAGACCAAATGTCTGTACCAATTTGCCAGTTCCAAACCTCATCCACAAACTTTGTAATAAATAAACGAGTTTTGGGGAAGTTGTTGTTTGGCACTGATAAACGGCACAGACGATTTTCTTCCATTTCATAGCCGGAGTGTTTGACTCATCCCTTAATCAGAATTTTCAAGTTCGAGTTCTGAAATTGGAGAAATCTATTTGACCATCACTTTACTCTTTACAGGTTGATTTGGTGCGAGCGGGGATTAATCTAAGAGTGAATAACTTAAAAGTACCTTCTCATTATTGAGATCCTTCTAAAGTATCTCGTGGATTAAAAAAAAAAAAAAAAAAGCCGGTGTGTTTGACTCACATTGGTCTTCTTCCAGTTTGTTACTTTTCCTCCCTGGAAGTCGACATAGTTGACTTGCCTGCAGCACTCGTCTGAACTCTGAACGTTCATACAGTTTCAATGTAAGAAAAGGGTAAGTCAAAGTCCGGTGAGTCCACTTTTAAAAGTATACAATAATTAGATACACCAGCATTATAGTTTTTTTAATTTAATGTCTAATTTTAAAACGAAATTTATAGACTAGATTTAAAATTATTTTTACTGCCACTACATAAATATTCATCTATTATTTCAACAAGTTATATAAAATTTAAAACTGAATCAATAAATTAAAAGTTAAAATATAAATAAAATAATAAAATAATGATAATTAAAATAAAATAAAATAAAATAGAGAAAAAGATAATAAAATAAATAAATATGTATCAATAAAATATAAAATAAGAAATAAAATAAATAATATAATGCATATAGAATAAGGCATTAAAAAATATATAATGTATAGATGACATTTCTTTGTCAATGAGA
This sequence comes from Erythroxylum novogranatense, assembly GCA_029891385.1. Classification (NCBI taxonomy): domain Eukaryota; kingdom Viridiplantae; phylum Streptophyta; class Magnoliopsida; order Malpighiales; family Erythroxylaceae; genus Erythroxylum; species Erythroxylum novogranatense. The sequence goes on along the minus strand of CM057228.1, from coordinate 4,268,684 downwards.
AATTGGAAATAAGAAATCCTGAAGCCATATCAAACTGTAGTTTCAATTGCTCTTCTTGAATCACCATCATCACGTACCTTTCAGAGTAGTCGTTGATGATGATAGGTACTGGACCTCAGGTTTTAAAAGCCAGAATAAAAGAAACAAAAATTCTTTTATGATTTTTTATTATCCCATCTGTGATGCACATGAAGGAGTGTGAGATGGAGACCTAGCCATGCAGGAAAAGATCACAATTACTTTCTAGTTTCGTTTCATTGAAGTGTGTCTGTCAAGAACCTGGGCATCTTCCATGTGCTGATGTTTCATATGTCTCCTTCAATCCTCAAGTCTAATGGTGACTTTTGCTCCATAGATCTTCAGTAATACCCCTTGTTGGCCTAGTCTTTTTCAGGATATATTTAAGATTTCTAATATACTTAAAGAACCTTATGAGCTAATAAAATGAGTTTCAGGAAATTTAGAAAGAAAAAAGCTGATAAATTTTGAAGAGAATAGTTTTTGACAAGATAATGAAAAGAAATCAACATCCATTGTCTTAATCCTGTGGCTGATGATGACCAGTTTCAGGGGCAATTCGTTTCTCAGATGACAGAAATCACAGGTTCCTACTCATGCCTGAAAGGGAAAAAAATTTCTGTAGGATCTCGTCATTGTGAAATTGAAAGCGCCTGTAAACAACGTCAATCTTGGCAATGAATGGTCCTGACGAAGCATTTCCTGTCATCCCAAGTTTTGATACAATATACAGAAAGGCCAACTTCTGCTCTGACAGGACGATGTCAGTGTCCTGAGTTTGATAATGTTAGCTGGTGATACAGTAGAGCCTTCTCATCATTATCATCCAAATCAAATATCTCATCCTTTTCATATTCTAATTCCATTTCGGTTACCCCTTCAACTTTCAACTCTTTTGATTCTGCAATGTGTTGGTGAGAGTATAGTTGTCCTGTAGGAGAATTATCTGTGTCTAAATGCTGCATTTCCGAATCTATTAATGCAGTCATTCTGGCCTGATCGCGGTCTCTAGGGTATGTGCAATAGAGGAAAGAATAGATGAAGCAGCATATAGCCATTGGAACTCCAATTGCAGTGTATAGTGCCTTAGCAAGTGATGCAGCATTTTCTCTGTCTGTTTCAATTGCCACACCATCTGATGATGTTTCAGGAGTCTTATAACCATAAACATGTTGCGCCAAAATACCAACTGCAGGAGGAGCAAATGAAGCTAGTACGGATTCAAAAGACATGTCCAGAGCATAGATGCTCGTTCGAGATCTCTCTGGGACTATCTCTGCAAATATTGGACTGCGTGTGACATTAATAACCAATTCAAAACAGAGACCAAGGGTTGGAAGTTTAGATATAGCAACCTACATTTAGAGAACAGTTTGACCAGTATCAAAGCTCATGCTTCCAGTAGAATATCCTGAGCAACTAGGCTCTCTCCTTCTTTACCATGACACATAGAATGAAATTTTCACATTTTAACTTTGAATCTAAGGGATACTTCCTTGCATTAGTGCATTTGAATAAGCTGATTTTAGCTCAATTATTACTTCCAACAAGATCAAAACAGATGATGAGAACCAAGGTTGATACAGTTCTCACACCACAGCTCAGCAATGCGCATAATGTTATATAAGAATTACTCAGACCTAAAGTATCCATTCATTGGTTAAACTCATTGAACAATCAATGCTCGACAGTGATTGCAGAGAGCAAACTAGTCTGTTCATCAAGTTGATATCCAAATTTGGAAATTACATTTGAGCATCTGTATTGGTGATTACAGAATCACTATGAGGTTTTCTGGAGTGCAGTTTTAACTTTCTAAACTAGAGTATTAAATTTTATCCCAAGATCCTGTATATCTCATATTCACTATTCCAATGCAATGATTGACAAACTTACTGCATTCTTTCTTCCCTCATTTTCGGTAAGAGTTCCAACTCCTAATACAAAAGTAAAGTGCAAGGAATCAAGAGCACTTACTTGTTTGTGGCAGGAGCATTCCAGGACGTGGTCAATCCCATGATGAAAAAAACCAGACCATGCCAAAATGATGTAGATGGATCATCAGGTAGGCCCAGCAGCAGAATTGCCGCTAGAGGAATGAATGAACCAGCACTTATCTGTGACAGAACTATCCTTCCTGAATTGGGAAATTGTTTGGCAAGTGTATCCCCCATATACCCTCCAAACAAACCACCAAGTGAAATAGCGACTGCAAATAGAGTCATTAGAAAAGCTGTCTTTTCATGAGAGAAGCCAATAAGTTCTAACCACATAGGGGCAAATGATAAAGCTGACCCAGCAAATGACCCAGAAACACCTTGAGCAACAATTATCTGGAAACACGGTATTTTCATAACAAACTTTGCTTCTTTGATCAGGTCCTTTAATTCAATAGAAGGCTGTGGAGTTTTTCCTTTAGTGGTTTTGTCAGTTTCTGAAAAGCGCGGATCATTGGCAAAGAGTTGGACCAGAATACCAACTATTAGACTTATGATTGCAACCAGATGGAAAGCAACTCTCCAACCAGGTATTCCCATGAATGTGGTTGAGGCCATTAGAACAGAACAAAGACCACCAATGATGGAACCCAATTTTCCTGTTAACTGCAGCCATCCAAAAGCCAGGCCACGATTGCTTTCATCAGTTGAATCAGCAACAAGAGACTGAATGGCAGGTATGACAATGGCAAGTCCTATCCCATTTAAACCTCTTGAGATTGCCACCTGATATATCCAGCTTAGAATTTGTGATCGTGGCAAGGAAAAACAGAAATTTGTGATCAGCACAGCCAATATATAAGCTTAGATATGCAGGACTAATGTGGATTTATGCAAATACCTTCTACTTATATTTTCTTCTTCCAAATTCTTGGCTTAATTCAGCTAGTCTTAAGCTTTCTTCTTTACAAATCCATTAGATAAAAAGAATATCCTTATTTGTAAACTTAAGCTAGATTTCCTTATTTTTTCATACATGGTCATCGATTAATCTGACCCTTGTTTTTGCAACTTCTATTGAAGCACACTGGCCTCTTTAGAAATGGAACAATGAGATCGAAAGAGGAGTAGCTCTGCAACCAGAAATTCTAACTCTCTTTAAATCCTCGGAAAATGACATTAGTGATAATCCAAGCTCCAACTTTTTCCAACATGCAGATCTGCTCATATATCCACGAAACACCCAAAAAAGAAAGCAGATGATGTTTGGAACAACTTGCAAAACTGAAAAAAAGAAAAATTACCCAGAAACCAGAAAGGAATAAGATAAATAGCAATACTGAATAAGGTCAAAAAAGCTATGGTGAGAGTTAAAGAAGGACCTGTAAGAACGTAGAGGAAACGGCAACAAGGAAAGTAGCAGCAGCCCAGAGAAATGCACCAACTGCAATCACGCGAGCACGGTTGTATCGTGCTGCTAGATAAGCAGCCAATGGATAACACGAAGATTGAACTATGGACCTAAACAGAGTAAGAGAACCCAACCCAGTTGGATCTGTGTGTAAAGCTGCTCCAACTTCTTTGTACACCCCAGGTAACAATGACTCGTCTGCACTCTCCATAATAGCTGCTAGATTCACCAGCACTAATGTTAACGTCTCCTGTTTCATGGTTGAAATTTTTCTTTGATTGCAGATAGTTCCAGTACCAGAAACAAAGGGAAGCTCTGTTTTCTCCATTGACTTCGTAGATGACAAACTCACAACGAGGGTGGGACCGTAAAGAATTAGTTTATGGGGGTTTGACACGTGGAGGTTAGATTCGTCGAGGTCTTTGGATCAATGTTATGAATACCGTCTGCAAAACGATGCGGATTGAGCTACTGGCAGAACCGCATCTAAGATTATCGGTTAGATGCAAAGACTGCTTCGGGATATTTTTAAATTTATAAAATAATTCCTAAACTTTTAAAAATTGCAAAATAGTTCATATAAATATATTTTATATAGCTGTATTGTATAATATTAACCAATAAATATAATTAATTTTAAAATATATAAATTTTGATTTAATAATTGAAAATGTATAAAATAAATATTAGTTTAAAAATAATAATTTTCAAATTATTTATTTTGAAAATTAAATATTTTTATTAATACTTTAGTAATAAATATTATATAAAATATTTAAATAAATTTAAATAAAAATAATTTATTAGTAATTAAAATTAAAATATTTTATTTTTAAGTTTTATTTAATTTATAATTATTATTAGTAATAAAATATTTATTATTATTTTAAAAAGTTTGAAAAAAAAGGAGGGAATGAGAGGGAGGGAAGAGATTTTGAAAATTTTTAAAATTTTGCAAAAAAACCCCCAAATTTTTTAAAATTTCCGGTACCGACCGGTATTTGACCGGTATTTTGAATACCGGCCGGTACCGGCCGGTACAGCCGAAATCAGCCGGTACCGACCGGTATTTAAATCCGGTACCAAAATTTGAAATCCGGTACCGGATTTGGACCGGACGAGACGTATATCGTGCGGCACTGCCGGCGATTTGAACGGAATTCAAAACATTGCTTTGGATTGGTACGAGGAGTGAATTAATAGTTTCCAATTTCCGAAATTTTTGGAATATTATGAGACACTTGATTTCCTACGTTGAAGTATTTCATTTTAAGGTACTATTATAATATTCCTTCCTTCCGTTACTATATATTTTTTCCAACTTTACTTATTATGTTCCGACCTAAATAGCAATGTAATTTTAAAATTTACACTAAAATTTAAGTTAAATTTTAACATTTTGAAGTATTCAAATGAACCTTAATGTTTATAAAAGTTCAATATAAACTCTAATAATTAGAAAACGTTTCAAATAATCAAAGACTATTTTGGATGTTTTTCCAAACATTAAAGTTTACTTTGAACATTTTATAAACATTAGAGTTTATTTTGAACATATTGAAATGTTAAAATCTAACTCAAATTTTAGTATAAACATTATGGGCTAAATAAATCGCAATGTCTGTATGTATTTGTTCCTTTTCAAATTTACAGTCATATTTATTAATGAAATAAATGAGAAAAATAAAATGAATGTAGTGTAAATAATTAATTTTATGATTTGTCACAAGCTACTAAATCTCTAAATTTACTATGAGTAATATAAAAATGTTAATGTAGGAATGAGAAAACTACTTTTTAGAGTTTAGAACAATAGTGTACTAATCTATTTAATATGGAAATGTTTTAAAACGTTTTTAAGAAATGGGGATTTTGTATATCATTATCTCATAAAATCATTTTAAATAACAAAATTATAGGACTTGACGTGAGAGTATAGATTCATTTGAGGTCTTTCCTACAATTTACGAATTAATATTAGAGATGACATTTTGGAATTAATAAGACATCTAAATTTCTATATTGTAGGTACAATTATTAGAGATGACAAAGAGGTACAGACCTAGCCCAACCTGACTTTTTTAAGGTCTTGTTTGAGTGGATGTTAATTAATGGAATGAAATATAATAAAATGAAAGGAAAACGAATGATTTATAATAGAATGAAATGGAATATAGTAAAATATTGTTTGGGAAGGATAAAAGGGTTCATAATGTAATGTAGTGAAATATTGTTTGGAAGATGAATGGAATGGAATGTAATGTATAATAAATTACTTTTATACCCTTATATTAAAATGGTTGTTGCAGGAGATTTATTATTTTATTATTAATTATATAAAATATTAGTATTAATTATTTAATATATTTTATTTTATTTTATTTTATGTGATTTATATTAAAATAATTTATTTATATAAAAATATATACAAACAATTAAAGAATACTTTTTTACATATTTTCTATTTTCATTAATAAATTTTATTAAATTTTTATTAATTATATACAATTTATTATTAATTATATAAAACATTATTATTAATTATTTAATATATATTTTATTTTATTTTATTATATTCTATTCTATGTGATTTATATATAAAATAATTTATTTTATTTATATTTATATAGAAATATATACAAATAATTAAAGAATAATTTTAAATATATTTTCTATTTCTCATTAATAAAATTTTATTTATTTTTAATTATATACAATTTATTATTAATTATAAAATTATTATTATTAATTATTTAATAAATTTATTATATTAAAATTTTATTTATATTTAAAATAATTTATTTATATTTTATTTATATAGAAATATATACAAACAATAATATATTTTAATATATTTTTATTAATGAAAATAGAAAATATATAAATATTATTATTTAATTGTTTTTATATATTTCTATATAAATAAAATAAATAAATAAATTTTAAATATAAATTTTGTATTTATTATTATTATTATATATAATTTATTATTAATAATATAAAATAATATTATTAATTATTTAATAAAATTTATTATATTAAATATTACTACAATATATTTAATATATTAATATTATGATTCGATCATAGCTGATATTAAGAAGAATTATTGAGGGTATATTAGGTAGTATGTATTTATTAGTTTATTCCATCCTAAACCCCCCGAATCGAATGTTTCTTATTTTCACTATTTAAGATGGAATGGAACGTAACATGAAATCCTACACTTCTATCCCAATTCATTCTATTCTATTATGAAACCTTCAAACAAACGATGGAAATGTGTTACGTTCCATCCCATTCTATTATTAACCCTCAAACCAAACAGAACCTAAGTGAACGAGTTTAAGCTAAGTTTACCAAATTTTCAACATGATTCAAACTTTTGATTATAAAACAATTCTAATTTTGAGGCTTTTTATTTATATGCTGTAAGACATTATTTAAGGTACTATGATAATATTATATATTTCCAAAATTTCCCAATTTTACTTATTAGGCATGCATTTGCTTCTTTCAAATTGATGGCCACATTTGTTAATAAAATAAACAAAAATAAAAATGTCTGGTGTAAATAATTAAAATTTCAAATTTTATTACTTGTCCATTAAATCTCTAAATTTATGATTAATATAAAAATGTTCATGTAAGAATAAGAAAACTTCAAAGCTACGGTTTAAAATAATTGTTTTACCACATTGAGCTTATCTTTATGTAAAAATAAGAAAAATTTTAAACCTGCTAAAATTAAAAATCCACTTAATATTAACTTTTAAAAATTGTCTCGCTGGGTTCTCAATTTAAAGATACAAATTAATATTTTGAGATTTTTACGAGAATTGAACAAAATTTTATGATGAGTACCAACACAATTATAAGTTCCTTAAAGACTAATAAAAATAATTTATTTTTATAGTCACACAAAATTTAATGTAATATTCAAATTTAAATTTTACTTATATTTAATATTCATCAGTTTCTTTCCAAACTTATGGACATATTCATTAATGCAATAAAAGCATAACCTTATGGACATATTCATAATTTATAACTAGGTTAATATTAAAATTTATTTCATTCAAGAATTCTTAGTTTTAAAATCCATTGTAAATAATAATTAATAAATTATATATTTTAAATAAATTATTCAAATATATATCCTCTATTCAGGTATCTGATATGTTATGTCCACAGCTGCTTCAACACAAACTATCTTTTAATAGTAAGTAAATGATTCAAAACTTAATATCAAATAATTATTTTTATTTTAATATAATTATTGAAGTATAAAATTATTTATCACGTAAATATTAAAGTTTCAAATATTTTATTTATTTAATGGCTCATCAGTACTATTCATTATTATAATTAATCGTAGGTTCATTTTATAATAATTTGAAGTTTTGATTGATAATTCCAATTAATATTATAAAATTTATAATTTAAAATAAATTAGCTCTTAAAATGATTTGAACTAAATTTGTAAATAATTAAATGAAAATCGGTAAATATTCCTTTTCATAAATTTATAAACGATTTCACCTTTGGATTAACACCCATCTCAGACGTTTTATCCCGAGTTTGAGAATGTTAGCTGGTGAGATAGCAGAGCCTTCTGGTCATTCTCATCCAAGTCGACGGTCTCATCCTTCCCATACTCCAACTCCATTTCTGATTTCAGCTCTTTCGATTCTGCAATGTGATGGTGAACGTACACTTGTGCTGTGGGAGAATCATCTGCGTCTAAATGCTGCATTTCCGACTCTATTAACGCAGTCATTCTGGCCCGATCACGGTCTCTGGGGTATGTGCAATAGAGGAAAGAGTAGATGGAGCAGCATAGAGCCATCGGAATTCCAATTGCAGTGTACAGTGCCTTGGCAAGTGATGCAGCATTTTCTCGATCTGTTTCAACTGGTGATGATGATGATGACGTTTCAGGATTCTTGTAACCATAAACATGTTGAGCCAAAACGCCAACCAAAGGAGGAGCGAATGAAGCTAGTACGGATTCAAATGACCGGTCCAAAGCATAGATGCTCGTTCGTAATCTCTCTGGGACTATCTCTGCAAATATTGGACTGTGTACACCATCAGATAAAAGAAAAAAGGAAACCAAAAAGTTATGGTAAAAGACATTGGAACTGTTAGTCTGGTTTAAGTAAAAGTAAAAAAAAAAAAATCCACCGGAGTTTTTTTTATAAATTACTTAAGCTACTTTATTTCACCGGAGAACTTACTTGTTTGTGGCAGGACCATTCCAGGACATGCTCAATCCCATGATGAAGAAAACCAGACCATGCAAAAATGCTGTAGATGGATCATCAGGTAAGACCAGAAGCAGAATTGCTGCCAGTGGAATGGCTGAACCGGAGCTTATCTGCGACAGAACTATCCTTCCAGAATTAGGAAATCGTTTAGCAAGTGCATCTCCCATATACCCACCAAACAACCCACCAAGTGAACCAGCAGCTACAAAAAGAGTCATGAGAAAAGCTGTCTTTTCATGAGAGAAGCCGATAAGTTCTAACCACATCGGAGCAAATGATAAAGCTGACCAGGGAAATGTCCCAAAAACTCCTTGAGCCACGAATATCTGAAAAGATGGTATCTTCGTGACAGTCATGGCTTCTGCGATCAGGTCCTTCAATTCAGAAACAAAAGTCTGTGTGTTTTCTTTAGCGGTTTCGTCGGTTTTTGAAAAGCGCGGATCTTTGGCAAAGAATCGGACCAGAATACCGACTATTACACTTATAATTCCGACCAGATGGAAAGCAACTCTCCAACCAGCTATGCCCATGAACGTGGTTGATGCTATCAGTACAGAACAGAAACCGCCAATGATGGAACCAAAGTTTCCTGTTAGTTGCAGCCATCCAAAAGCCCTTCCACGATTGCTTTCATCAGTTGAATCAGCAACAAGAGACTGAATGGCAGGTACGACTATGGCAAGTCCTATTCCATTTAGACCTCTTGAGATTGCCACCTGATCGAAACAAGAAAACATTAAAATGGATGAAAAACAGGAATTTTGGTATAATCTTAGGACAAATGTGGATTTATGCATAACCATTTAGCATAAATTTAGCTTTCTTCTCCATAAATTCAACCTGATAACACAGATTTGACGTTCTGAACTTTAGGGTATTCAGAATGCTCGTGTAGCTTTCCCTGGTTTCAGTAACTATATACATTAAAGGAAACCTCCTCCATTGTAAGCTTAGCCTCTGTTTCCTTATTTATTATACCACATAACAGAAATGGCCACCGATTTGTTTTGGCAACTTTTATTAAAGCACATCGGCTTCTTTATAAATGAAACAAAAAGATTGAAAAAGGGATCGAATCATTGCAAGAAATTTCAAGTCATTTGAAATGGCATTAATACTAAACCAAGCCTCAACTTTTTCCAAGAAACCAGATCTGTTCATATTATCAACCGAACAAGAAAAGCACATAATGGTAATGGTCGATTGGGATCAACTTGTAAAACTGAAAAAAATATAAAAATTACCCAGATATCTGAAAGGAATAAGAGAAATAGCAATGCTGAATAAAGGTCAAAAAGCTATGGCGAGATGTGTAGAGGGACCTGTAAGAAAGTAGAGGAAATGGCTACAAGGAAAGTAGCAGCAGCCCAGAGAAATGCCCCAACTGCAATCACACGGGCACGGTTGTAACGTGAAGCTAGGTAAGCAGCCAATGGGTAACATAAACATTGAACTATGGATCTAAACAGAGTAAGCGAGCCCAACCCAGTTGGATCTGTGTGTAAAGCTGCTCCAACTTCTTTGTACACTCCTGGTAACAATGACTCGTCTGCTCTCTCCATAATAGATGCCAGATTGACCAGAACCATTGTTAATGTCTCCTGTTTCATGGCTGAAAGTGTTCGCCAAAGATTCTCTGGTCCAGTTCCAGAAACAGAGAAAGCTCTGTTTTTAAGTTTGGAAAGTTGACCTCGTAGGTGACAAGCTCATGACGAAGGTGGGACTTAGAAAATGAGTTTATCTTCGGACACGTGGAGGGTGTAGATTCGTCTAGTGAATATTGTTTCCAATTTCTTATTTTTAGGATATTAATGAAACACTTGTTAATTTTCTGTGTCGTTACTTTAGCATACTTTTTTCTAAAATATTCCAATTTTGTTATTTTATAATAAGCATTTGCTTCTTTTCAAGCTCGTGGCCAATTAAATAAAGCAACTTGTGACAAATCTCCAAACCTTTTCGTCATGAGTCATGACAAACTGTGATTTATAAATCATCTTGATTAAGTAAATAACTTAATTGTAATAAATAGCATACTGAAGAAATTAAAGGAGTTAGGATAGAAACATCCAAAGTACGTAATCGATTTCAAATGGTGGGTCAATGTAAAACTAAAAAGAAGAAGTATCTTCATAAGACAAGTAGTGATGAGAAGCTAACATAAATATAGAAACTAATTTGATAATGAATTAACTAAGAATAACCATTTAGGAAAAATTACTACTACAACAACAATTATTAAATAAAAGTTATGTTGATGGCAAGTTCAGAACTACATAGTATTGAGATATTGTTTATGAAATTCAAATAAAATTGTATATTAAAATTAATTTGTTAAATAAATTTTAAAATTTTAAACTTTATAAAGTATATTTTCTAATATAATTTAAGGTGATAATAAAATAATTTCATATTTAATTCATTTAAATAAAAAAATGTTAATTTTTATATATAAAAGATAGACTTTATTTCAGTAATTTATTTATTTTTGGATAAAAGGAGGCAAAACGCCAATAATAGTATACTACAACATACACATTCTTAAAATGGTTGTACTAGAGCATTCCTGGTCGAGGATAGTGCTTATCCCTGCTAGGGGAGTAGTGAATAGGAGACTTAAGGCAAAATTTGTCATCCAATCAACGACATAATTTCATTCATTTTCATTCATTATAGGTGCATCTGTAGTTAACTTTGTATATAAGTTTCTTTTGTATTTTTGTAACGAAGTAATGAACAGAAATGAATGATAACTCATTCACCAAATTATCTCTTCTCTGTTCTTTATATTTGAACATGGTATCAAAGACAGTTGACTAAGATAGACGTGTGATAGTGAGTCTGGTTGTTGCTGTGAGGAATTTTGTTGATTCTTCGTATCAGGAGTTGATTGCAGGAGAAATGGCAGATTCACGAACATATGCAAGAAGGAATGAATTTCAGGAGGGTGACCCCTATCGACTACACTATTTAGATCATCCAGGAATGGTGCTTGTAACATCGCCATTGACTAGGTCCAATTACATGAGTTGGAGTTTTTCAATCATGAATTCGTTGAAAGCAAAGGAAAAGTCACGGTTCATTGATGGTTCTTTGATTGTACCAGTGAATGATGTAGAGTATAAAAGATGGAGGAAAGTTGATTGTATGATAAAGCAATGGATTTTGAATTCTATAGAGAAGGAACTTGTAGATGCCTTTATCTACAGTACAAATTCCAAGATTCTTTGAGATAGAATAGAAGAAAGGTTTGGGGACAAGAACAATAGTTCGCAAATTTATCAAATACAAAGAGAGATCAATGTTACAGAACAAGGCAATAATTCTCTGGCTATATATTACAGCAAAATGAAAAAATGTTTGGATGAGTTGAATAGGTTGGAACTGATGCCAATGTGTCAATGTAGTGGTTGCAATTGTGGACTGAACAAGAAACTAGAAGCAGCAAAAATGAAGCAGAAAGTATTGCAATTCTTGATGGGACTTAATCAGTCCTTTGATCATATCAGAAGTCAGATCTTAGCATCTGATCCTCTACCTAGTATTGATAAGGTGTATTCTATGGTTGCAAGAGTTGAAAGGCAGAGACACATACAAATGCAGAATATTGAGTCAACAGAAAACAGTGCTATGTTTGTTAAAAGCAGTAATGTTAGCAAAGGAAGTTTTAAAAGGAGAGATAATAAAAAGAAAGAGGCTAAACATTGTGATCATTGCAATATGGAGGGGCATGAGAGGGATTCTTGTTTTAAAATTCATGATTATCCGGATTGGTGGAAGGAATTGAAACAAAAGAAGGTAGTTCAATAAGATAAAAAGGGTAAACAAGTTCACTTAGTAGAAGTTCCTTTTGATGAGATTTCTGAACAGAGAAATGGTGCTGATATTACAAAGTTGATTCAACAAGAGCTTTCGAAGATCCTAAAAGGCAAACGGATTGTTGATACAGAATGCATGAATTTTGTCAATATTGAGCATGCAGGTATGTTGTTAGTGAATTCACGTATGAATATACCTGTATATGCAAAACATGATGACTGGATAACTAACACTGGTGCTTCCACACATATATACACTAAGAAAGAATGGTTTTAGAACTTCTATAAAGTTTCAAAACTGACTAAAGTGCATTTACCAAATAGAGTGGTTGTTGATGTCAAGTATAAAGAAGATGTGGTGTTGAGTAATCAGACGATGTCGAATAATGTGTTATTTGTTCATAGTTTCAGCCACAACTTGATTTCAGTAAGTAAACTGGTTAAGTCTGCACCAGTAATGCTTAAATGCTATTCTACTCACTGTGATCTATAGGACCTCTTGACTAATAGCCTGATTGTTTTTGGAGAAGTTAAGGACAATTTATATGTCATCAAGGGAGACACATTTAGAAGACAAGAGATCAGAAGTAAGGAGAAATGTGACTTGTTTTGCAAAGATTCAAGCACTGTAAATAGAAGCAATGGTGAAACTGCTTGTGTGATAAAGAAAACAGTAGTGATCAAATGTGATGTTTTACATAGAAGTCTAGGTCATCCATTTAATTCTGTAACGTAGCAGTTTTCATGTTGTAATGGTTTACAGAAAATTGTTACAAACCTGAGTTGTGAAGCTTGTTCAATGGCCAAACAAACTAGATTAAGTTTTCCAACCAGTGATACTAAATGTTTTAACATTTTTGACATAATACATATGGATGTAAGGGGTCCTTATGCTTAGGCAACCTTTTCTGGAGCACATTATTTTCTCACGATTGTGGATGAATATAGCAAGAGTACATGGACTTTTCTTATGGCTTCGAAGTTACAAGGGAGTTACATCCTAAAGGTTTTTGTTGCTATGGTAAAAACTCAGTTTTCCAGCATTATAAAGATAAGATAATGAGATCTGAAAATGGCACAGAGATTTTGAGTCATGCAACTCAAGATTTATTGAAAGAAGAAGGTATTCATCATCAGAGGAGTAGTCCATGTACTCCTTAACAGAATGGGACAGTAGAAAGAAAACAGACACATTCTTAAAGTTGCAAGGGCATTGATGTTTCGATCTAGTTTACCAAAGAAATTTTGGTGTGATAGTATCTTACATGCTACTTATCTCATAAATAGGTAGCCTTCTGCATCTCTAAACTAGAAAACACCTTATGAATTACTGTTAGATAAGGAGCCCAACTATGATATTGTTAAATCTTTTGGTTGTTTATGTTTCTTTACAAATGTGCGGCCACAGAAGGATAAATTTGCAGCTAGAGCCAGAAGATGCATATACTTGGGACATTCGATGAGACAGAAAGGTTACAAGTTATATGATCTTGAAAGTAAAGGACATGTTACTGCTAGAGATATTGTTTTATATGAAGAAAATTTTCCTTTTCATTCTAGTTTATAAACTTCATAGCAGCTGCGACAAAAGAGTGTTATACAAGTTCCATTTTCAGCTGAACCACGAGATACATACTTAACAATGCATGATGCAAATGGATCAAAACCAGAGGAAAATTTTAGGCCTGTAGATTCAGTTGCAGTCTTAATGGACCAGTCAGACCTGATGCAAATATCAACAAAGATTAGAAGAAGTTCCAGACTAAGAAATGCACCTTCTTAGTTAAATGATTTTGTAACAAACAGTGTTACTAAAAATCAGTCAAGACAAAGGACAATTACAGTGAAGCAACCCACTAGTTATACTCCTATGGTTTATCCTTTTATACATCCAACAAAGTTTTCTTCAGAATATAAATGTTTTCTGACAAAGGTTGATAAGATTGATGATCCTTTGTCTTATTCAGAAGCTAAAGGTAAACATTAATGGGAGAGTGCAATGAAACAGGAGTTGAAAGTCTTAAAGGATAATCAAACGTCAGAATTGGTGAAGTTGCCTTCAGGGAAGTCGGCTATAAGCTCGAAGTGGGTTTTTAAGACATCATGATAGCTCAGTTGATAAATATAAGGCAAGATTGGTTGCCAAGGGCTACAATCAAGTGGAGGGTGAAGATTATATAGATAGTTTTTCTCCAGTAGCTAAAACAGTTACTGTGAGAATTGTTTTAGCTTTGGCTTCTGCAAAACAGTGGATTCTTCATCAAATAGACATCAATAATGCCTTTTTACATGGGTTTATTGATGAAGAATTATACATGTTGCCTCCTGAAAGTTATGCTAAGGTGAAATAAGGAGAAGTGTGTAGGTTGAAGAGGTCTATTTATGGCTTGAAACAAGCCTCAAGGCAATGGAATGTTGAATTGACTGCTGCATTACTGGATTTTGGTTTTAAACAATCAGTTCATGATAACTGTTTGATTGTATATCATGAAGGAGCAGAATTTGTGGTAGTACTTATCTACGTTGATGATATGTTGTCGACTGGTACTTCAGAACAGGTGATTAATACTTTGAAGTCTTTTCTAGATTGAAAGTTTACTATAAAGAATCTAGGACCAGTTAGATACTTTCTTGGATTGGAAATTGCAAAATCCTTTAATGGCACTTATGTGAATCAGAGGAAATATATTCTGGATCTCATTTATGAAGTAGGTTTAATAGGTGCCAAACCAGTTACAGCTCTTATGCAAAAAGGGGATTTACTTGAAGATGCTCACAAGTATAAAGAGTAGTGGGAAGATTGTTATAATTAGGGTTTACAAGACCAGATATCACTTATGTAGTGCATCAGTTAAGTCAATATGTGCATGCTCCTAGAATAGTTCGTTGGAATTGTGCCATGCATGTATTGATGTAAAACCCCATACTAAGGATTTTTCTGAAGAAGCAAGTAAGTTGTATTATAGTTTTTGGGTGTTTTGCAAATGTATTGATGCTATTGTAGTACTGGAATTGAGTACATGCATCAAAAGTTTCAGTATGATAGCTTCGGTAATGCCCAGGATGTTTTATATAAACTTGGTGTGATTTCGAAAATATGTAGATTATGTAATGGAGCTTGGGGGAATGGAAATTCATTGTGATGTGATTAAGTACATAAAAATGTGGTAAAGAATAGTGTGGCTATAGGTTCTGCATTAGTTGTAGTTTTAAAATACAGTCACAGTAGAAAGAATAGAAAATACGCAGTAGTGAGAGAAAGCTTGTATAAGGAATTGATTTTTAGTATTTGAATATAGATTTGATTTGTTTGAGCTGTGATGAGCTGAAATGGAAGTAGAAGAATTGGTTTAAGTGTGATATGTCTTCACTGAATAAGAGGGAAGTGTAAAATCTGGGAAGTTGAAGATGACGAGCTTGAAAGATTTCATCTTTGTGAAAGTTCACTGCGGCCAACTCTTTTTAATTCGCCATAGCCAACTTGAAGAATTTGATTTTTGTGAAAATCCGCCGCGGCAAACTTTTAAGAAAATGTCGAAGAATTTTGCTATCTGGAAAGTTCGCCGCGGCGAAGTTTCCTGACAACTTAAACATATTTTGGTATTTTAGGCATAACTTTCTCTGTAGTTATCCGAATGGAGTGATTTTTAATTTGGAGTAAACTAGAGACATAAGGCTACAGATTGTCTAAAGAGATTAAATCTAATTCTGCCTAAATTTGATTGGAAATTGAGATAAGAATTTTGATGAAGCTCAAGAACAACCTGAAATCTTTTGAATATAACTTTCAGTATACTAAACCAAATTGGACGAACTTGGTATCATTGGAAACCTAAGACAAAGAGGGATAATTTTTTAGAAGGAAGTATTACCTAATTACCTCAACTACCTGATGAGAATAATTGAGCAAGGTGGACCCGAAAGTTGGGTGTGGCATAAATCTGGATTGAGGGTTTGAGTATAGTTTCATATGATCGATAATGTGATAAGATTAGGGATAAGAAACCCAAATTTTTGACATAAACATGCATCATACATATTCAGTATAAATGAGTGTGCATAATTGAATTCATAATTGTGCACAATAGTAATATATGTTTGTATTGAATGTTTTAGAGGAACTCTTAGAGTGACTGATTCCAGATATTATCAGGACTTCGAGGTAATAAACAATAAGGGAGCTTTTGTAAGTAATTTTTAGACTGTAATTTTTGTAAGTAATTTAAACAGTAAATTTTGTAAACAAGTTTTGATGGTTTTGTTTTGACTATTTTGTTTGTTATTGATTTGGAATATTGAATGATTTGCCAAGCTGTAAGTATATGATATGCTTAAATACATGGTGTGAAACATTGATTGCCATGCAAATTGAATTTCAAACATTTCTGATTTTGAATCTGTTAAGTCCTGGTTGTGGGTAAATAG
Source organism: Erythroxylum novogranatense (assembly GCA_029891385.1). Taxonomy (NCBI): domain Eukaryota; kingdom Viridiplantae; phylum Streptophyta; class Magnoliopsida; order Malpighiales; family Erythroxylaceae; genus Erythroxylum; species Erythroxylum novogranatense. Next base: position 4,251,805 of record CM057228.1, on the reverse strand, counting down.
GCATGCTTAGAAGGGTCTACAGTTGCTTCTGTGACACTTTGGTGTCTTATGTTATTGACACTTCAGTGTCTTCTGTTATCGACACTTCGGTGTCTTTTGTTAGTGACACTTCGGTGTCGAGACTTCGGTCTCTTTTGTATAAGTCCCGTTACCTACTTCTGTAAATAGATTTAGCAGTCTTCTGATTTTGTACTCTGATGTCGGTTTGATTTGTTATTAGCTAAATTATGTTCTGATTTTGAAGGTTTATACATTTTGTGTGATGAAATTCTGATAACCATAATATCTATTCTGAAATGCAATAAATTTGATTTACTATTTAAGAATTCTTTTAAAGTGAATTAATTATTACTCACTAAGCTATATGCTTAGCACGGTGGATTTGTCCTGTATAGGTTTAAAGAGAAAGACGTAGGGATTGGGACAAGTCAACCGCAATGGTCAAAGGAATTTGAAATTTGTTTTGTTTAAAATATATTTTGAGTTTATTTTTGGACTTGTTTTGGACGTATACGACTCCTGAATTTTTGTTTCAAGGTTTGTAATAACCTTAATTCAGGTTGATTTATGAAATTTGATATGTTTCGTATGTTTTCAAAATGTTGATTTTTGAATGCTATGCTTCAGCGAAATGATGATGAATGTTTCGTATGTATTGGTTTTGTCTCAGTTCTATATGCATATATGTTGTATGTGTGGCGCCTCTGTATCCTCCCAGGGGGTATTAGGGCGTCACAATTGAAGTATTTGAAGGGATGCCCTTTGTTAGGTTTGTTTTATCCAGTTTCAGCAAATTTTCAACCTGTTGTGTATAGCGATGCAAACTAGGCAACGTGTATGGACAATAGAAAATCTCTGGCAGGTTATTGTGTTTTTCTGGGGCAATCCCTTGTATCTTGGAAGTATAAAAAGTAGGCTACAGTTTTCAGATCATCAGCTGAGGCAGAATATAGGAGCATGGCTGATGCTGTGACTGAGCTTATCTAGATTTCATTTATTCTTAAAGACTTGGTAGTACAATTTTGCCTTCCAGTTTCTCTGTATTGTGACAATAAAGCAGTCTTACATATAACTGCTAATCCTGTTTTCTATGAGAGAACTAAGCACGTTGACATTGATTGTCACATGGTTAGACAACAGACTAAGGAAGGTTTAGTGGAACTAGTATATGTTCCTTATTCTCTACAAATAGCTTATATATTTACCAAATCTCTCAATGCACCAATGTTCAATCATTTCAAGTTCAAGTTGGGTTTGATTGATTTTCACCAAGATCCAACTTGAGGAGGGACTATTGAAATATAAATGTAAATAGTTATTTAACGTTAGTTAAAAGCGAAGTTTTTTTGTTACAATCGACTACTTAAATGGACACTTAGCTTAGTCTTCGTATCTATAGTTAGCTTTATATATAAGTTTCTTTTGTATTTTTGTAACGAAGTAATGAACAGAAATGAATGATAACTCTTTCATTCACCGAGTTATTTATTCTCTGTTCTTTATACGTGAACAATAAATTATAAATATAAAACTTTAATAAAGAGTAATTATACACAAAATTGAGTAATAATCTCTAGAATTTCATACCTAGTTGGAGGTAAAACCTTGAAATATTTGAATTTTAATTAAAGTAAATGATTCAAAACTTAATATCAAATAATTATTTTATTACTATTATTTATTTTAATATAATTATTGAAGTATAAAATTATTTATCACGTAAATATTAAAGTTTCAAATATTTTATTTATTTAATGGCTCATCAGCACTATTCATTATTATAATTAATGGTAGGTTCATTTTATAATAATTTGAAGTTTTGATTGATAATTCCAATTAATATTATAAATTTTATAATTTAAAATAAATTAACTCTTAAAATGATTTGAACTAAATTTATAAATAATTACATGAAAATCGGTAAATATTCCTTTTCCGATTTCACCTTTGGATTAACACCCATCTCAGACGTTTTATCCCGAGTTTGAGAATGTTAGCTGGTAAGATAGCAGAGCCTTCCGGTCATTCTCATCCAAGTCGACGGTCTCATCCTTCCCATTCTCCAACTCCATTTCTGATTTCAGCTCTTTCGATTCTGCAATGTGATGGTGAACGTACACTTGTGCTGTGGGAGAATCATCTGCGTCTAAATGCTGCATTTCCGACTCCATTAATGCGGTCATTCTGGCCCGATCACGGTCTCTGGGGTATGTGCAATAGAGGAAAGAGTAGATGGAGCAGCATAGAGCCATCGGAATTCCAATTGCAGTGTACAGTGCCTTGGCAAGTGATGCAGCATTTTCTCGATCTGTTTCAACTGATGATGATGATGTTTTGGGATTCTTGTAACCATAAACATGTTGAGCCAAAACGCCAACCAAAGGAGGAGCGAATGAAGCTAGTACGGATTCAAATGACCGGTCCAAAGCATAGATGCTCGTTCGTAATCTCTCTGGGACTATCTCTGCAAATATTGGACTGTGTACACCATTAGATAAAAGAAAAAAGGAAACCAAAAAGTTATGGTAAAAGACATTGGAACTGTTCGTCTGGTTTAAGTAAAAGTAAAAAAAAAAAATTTCCACCGGAGTTTTTTTTTTTTAATTACTTAAGCTACTTTATTTCACCGGAGAACTTACTTGTTTGTGGCAGGACCATTCCAGGACATGCTCAATCCCATGATGAAGAAAACCAGACCATGCAAAAATGCTGTAGATGGATCATCAGGTAAGACCAGAAGCAGAATTGCTGCCAGTGGAATGGCTGAACCGGAGCTTATCTGCGACAGAACTATCCTTCCAGAATTAGGAAATCGTTTAGCAAGTGCATCTCCCATATACCCTCCAAACAACCCACCAAGTGAACCAGCAGCTACAAAAAGAGTCATGAGAAAAGCTGTCTTTTCATGAGAGAAGCCGATAAGTTCTAACCACATCGGAGCAAATGATAAAGCTGACCAGGGAAATGTCCCAAAAACTCCTTGAGCCACGAATATCTGAAAAGATGGTATCTTCGTGACAGTCATGGCTTCTGCGATCAGGTCCTTCAATTCAGAAACAAAAGTCTGTGTGTTTTCTTTAGCGGTTTCGTCGGTTTTTGAAAAGCGCGGATCTTTGGCAAAGAATCGGACCAGAATACCGACTATTACACTTATAATTCCGACCAGATGGAAAGCAACTCTCCAACCAGCTATGCCCATGAACGTGGTTGATGCTATCAGTACAGAACAGAAACCGCCAATGATGGAACCAAAGTTTCCTGTTAGTTGCAGCCATCCAAAAGCCCTTCCACGATTGCTTTCATCAGTTGAATCAGCAACAAGAGACTGAATGGCAGGTACGACTATGGCAAGTCCTATTCCATTTAGACCTCTTGAGATTGCCACCTGATCGAAACAAGAAAACATTAAAATGGATGAAAACAGGAATTTTGGTATAATCTTAGGACAAATGTGGATTTATGCATAACCATTTAGCATAAATTTAGCTTTCTTCTCCATAAATTCAACCTGATAACACAGATTTGACGTTCTGAGCTTTAGGGTATTCAGAATGCTCGTGTAGCTTTCCCTGGTTTCAGTAACTATATACATTAAAGGAAACCTCCTCCATTGTAAGCTTAGCCTCTGTTTCCTTATTTATTATACCACATAACAGAAATGGCCACCGATTTGTTTTGGCAACTTTTATTAAAGCACATCGGCTTCTTTATAAATGAAACAAAAAGATTGAAAAAGGGATCGAATCATTGCAAGAAATTTCAAGTCATTTGAAATGGCATTAATACTAAACCAAGCCTCAACTTTTTCCAAGAAACCAGATCTGTTCATATTATCAACCGAACAAGAAAAGCACATAATGGTAATGGTCGATTGGGATCAACTTGCAAAACTGAAAAAAATATAAAAATTACCCAGATATCTGAAAGGAATAAGAGAAATAGCAATGCTGAATAAAGGTCAAAAAGCTATGGCGAGATGTGTAGAGGGACCTGTAAGAAAGTAGAGGAAATGGCTACAAGGAAAGTAGCAGCAGCCCAGAGAAATGCCCCTTTTTTTATTATTTTATGATAAGCATTTGCTTCTTTTCAAGCCCCTTTTTTTTTTTTTTTGTGCGTTTTAGCAACTCAGTTACATCCAGATTAATTCCTGCTCACATCGAGTCAGTCTGTAAGAAGTAAAGTGCTAGCTAAACAGATTTTTCTATTTTTAGAACTCGAATTTGAAAACTCTTGTTAAGAGATGAGAGTGCTGAACCACTCACACGAATTATATTTGATTAGCTCGTGACTAGTTTTAATAAAGCAACCTGTGTCAAATCACCAAACCTTTTGGTCCTGAGTCATCACAAACTATAATTTATAAATCATCTTGATTAAGTAAACAACTTCTTGGCATACCTAAAAGATAAAGAAATTAAAGGAATTAGGATAGAAACATCCAAACAAGGTAATCAATTTCAAATGATGGGTTAATGTAAAAACTAAAAAGAATAAATATCTTCGTAAGGTACTTATTATAAATATCTTAAGACAAGTAGTGATGAGAAGAATGTGCTAACATAGATGTAGACACCAATTTGATAATGAATTAACTAAGAAGAACCATTTAGGTAAAACTACTACTACAATAACAATTATTAAATAAAAGTTCCGTTGATGGCAGGTTTAAAAAAGTTTAGAAGAACATAGTCTTGAAAGATTGTTTATGAAATTCAAATAAAATTGTATATCAAAATTAATTTGTTAAAATAAAATTTTAAAAATTTAAATTTGTAAAATATATACTTTCTAATATAATTAAAGGTGATAATAAACTAATTTCATATTTAATTTTAGTTAAATAAATATGTTAATTTTATAGATAAAAAATGAACTTTACTTTAATCCTTAATTAATTAATTAATTAATTTTTGGATAAAAAGGAGGCAAAACGCTAATGATAGTATACTACAACGGACACATTCTTGAAATGGTTGTACTAGAGCAATCCTGGTCTAGGATATATAGTACTTATCCCTGTTGGAGGAGTAGTGAGTTCATGACACCTTAATGGGAGACTTAAAGCAAAATTTGCCATCTAATTAGCGACATAGTTTCATTAATTATAGGTGTGTACAATTTTGATCTCCCAAACTCTTGTAATCATTTTTTTAGAAACTAAGGTCTAGTCGCAATGGATGGAAGAATCCACCTCGTTAATAAGCTTAATAACTACATGTACTATCTACCTCCAATATTACTCGTCTCGATCCAAAATTCCAAGCCAATTCCTACCCTTTAAGTGCTCCCTAAAGTTCTGATGCTATAGGAGTGCAACTACCAATACGAAAGGCAAAACCCTTCTTCCAATACCCACAATCATCCCTCATCAAGCCTCTAGGTAAGGCCAAGCTACAGGACGCCTTGACTGCACCATCCCAATTCCTACCCTTTAAGAGCTCCCTAAAGTTCTGATGCTATAGGAGTGCAACTACCAATACGAAAGGCAAAACCCTTCTTCCAATACCCACAATCATCCCTCATCTAGCCTCTACAGGACGCCTTGACTGCACCATTGGTATTAAACTTACACCACCCTGCTTATGGAGCACGCCACCAATCTAGACTTCTCGGATAGATATTCTTGGGTAGTTAGGCTAGTAATTGTATTCACCTTCACAATGTCTTTTAACTATGGCCATAATCACATCCACGCATTGTTTGGGAGGAACCTCATAAAATATCTACTAATTTCTCCATTTCTAGATTAACCAACATGTAACTCCAAATATTAGGCTCCATAACTCCATTATAAAACGATACTGAAATAACTCAGTTGATGACACTCACTTGTATTACGAGATGTACAAGAAATATATACAGAAGAATTACAGAGGTTGTTGTAACTAATTAAATAATGAAGTATCTTAGAGGATATAAATGAATAAGAGAGTATCTGTGAAGATATACAGAGAAGAGAAGATAAGATACACTAATTATTTCCTATTACGCCCCCACAAGATGAAGTCACGGGATGTAACATTCATCTTGGTCCTGAAAATTTCAAATTTGTGTCTGGATAGTGGTTTAGTCAGGGCATCAACAGTTTGAGATAATGTTGAGACGTGAGAAACGCGTAGATTTCGTTATTGGATCTGTTCTCTAACAAAATGATAGTCTAATGCAAGATGTTTCATCTGAGAATGGAAAACAGGATTGGAGCAAACATACTTAGCTCCCAAGTTATCACAGTAGATCGTAGGTATATCCTGAGAAATAACATGGAGTTCCCGTAGTAGATTACGAATCCACATAACTTCAGCAGCAGTGTTCGTTACAGCGCGATATTCTGCTTCTGTGGAAGATCTAGCAATTGTGTGTTGAAGTTTTGAGCTCCAAGAAACAGGGTTGCCTCCAAAGTAAATGATATATGCAGATGTAGATGTCTTGGTGTCTGCGTCTCCTCCCCAGTCGGTGTCACTGAAGGCTTGAAGTTTGAAGTGGTGCGGTTGATTCAGTTGGAGACCGAAGGCATGTGTATGTTTGAGATAACGAAGAGTACGTTTGAGCTGCTGGAAGTGAATTGTAGTAGGTTTGTGCATGTACTGAGACAAATTATTGACAGCAAAGTTGAGATCTGGACGCGTCAAGAGGACATACTGTAAGGCACCCAAGATACTGTGATAGAGATGCGCATCGGTGGCGGCTGATCCATCATGAAGTTTCAGGGTAGTTGATGGACATAAAGGGGTGGCACATGGATTGCAATCTGCCATTTTAAATTTGATGAGTAAATCATGAATGTAGCGTTGTTGAGAGAGGAAAATACCATCACCATTTGGTATGAGTTCGATGCCAAGAAAAGAAGACGGAGTCCCCATGTGTTTGAGTGAGAAAGTGCATGAGATATCTGCAATAAATATGTCAAGTTCAGATGATGAGTTACCAGTGAGTAGTAGATCATCAACGTATACCAGAAAATACATGATAACACCTCGACATTTATATATGAAAAGAGAAGAATCACAGGTGTTGCTGGTGAAGCCAAACTGAAGAGGGAAGACACGAAGTTCTTGGTACCATGCGCGTGGAGCTTGCTTTAGGCCATAGATAGCTTTGTGTAATTGACAAACATATGTGGGATGCTCCTTGTTAATAAATCCTGGTGGTTGTTGCATGTATACAGTTTCTATAAGTCGGCCTTGAAGAACTGTGTTATTTACATCCATTTGATGTAGAGGCCAAGAGTTTACCAACGCCAGGGACAGAAAAATTTTGATTGTTTGATGTTTCACCGAAGGTGAGAAGGTTTCTGTGTAGTCAATTTTGGGACATTGACTGTAGCCTTTGGCAACAAGACGAGACTTATACCGAGCCACTGATCCATCCAGATTGCGTTTGATGCGAAAAAGCCACATACACCCAATGACATTATGAGCTTCTGAAGCTGGAACTAGTGTCCAAGTTCCATTACGTAACAGTGCATTATATTCTGAAAGAGCGGACGTGCGCCAATGTGGTAATTGTAAGGCTTGATGGATTGTGCGTGGTTCATCAATGTGAGGTAGAGGGTGACAGGTAGTGATGAAGGTTTTGGGTTTATGGATATTGTTTTTGGATCGGGTGATCATAGGATGAATATTAGTGGATTGGTGTGGTGGTTGTGAGAATGGTGAGGTAGAATCAGACGATATTAGTGGTGAGGAACAATGGGGCTATTGAGTTTGTGAAGTTTCTGTAGGAGCAGATAGTGCGGGTCGTACAGGTGATGCCACAATGGGAATAAGTTGATGAGACATAGGTGGAGAGGCCAAGGTGTCGAAAGAGGAAGAGTGCAACAATGGTTTGTGTGACTCATAAGGAAATTGATCATCGACAAAGACAACATGTCTAGAGGTGTATAATTTGTTTGTTTGCAGGTCAAGACATAGATAGGCAAATTGGGTGGGGGAGTAACCAACAAAGACACATGAAGTGGACCTTGGTTGAAGTTTATGCAAGGTATATGGAAGAATCTAGGGAAAAAAAAGGTAGCCAAAGGAATGGAGATGTGTGTAACCGGGTGGCTGATTAAATAATTTTTCAAGTGGGGTTTTCATGTGAAGTGTCATAGTGGGTAATCTATTTATGAGATAAACCGTTGTACGGGTAGCATAGGACCAAAATTTTGCAGGAAGTTTGCTGTGATGAAGAAGGGCTCTAGCGGTTTCAACTATATGTCGATGACGATGTTCAGACATCCCATTTTGTTTGGGATTATGTGGTGGAGCGGTAAGGTCAGTGATGCCATGATGGGTTAGGAAGGATTTAAGTTTGATGAACTCACCACCATTATCCGAGTACAAGGTTTTTATAAGTGTTTCAAATTGAGTTTCAACAAGTTTTCTAAAGTTTGTAAATGTAGAAAAAATGATAGATTTATTTTTTAACAAGTAAACCCATGTATATTTTGTGAAGTGATCAACAAAAATGACATAATAACGAAAACCATCAGCCGAAATCATCAGTGCAGGACCCCAAATATCAAAGAATATTATTTCTAGAGGTTTAGTACTTTGCAAGTGAAGAGCTGAAAAAGGTAGTTTATGACTCTTGGCACACTGACATGAAATACACATAGCAGATGATGACAAACGGGATCCTAACTTATGATTCGATTGAAGAAAGTTAAACACTTTAGTAGATGGATGACCTAAGATGTGATGGAGAAATGGTGGATTTGGAAGTTTGGTATGAAAGACAACTGGTTTGCTCATCAGAAGACAGAGATCATATAGATCATTGTGGCATGAACCTGTAAGAAGCACTGCCTTGGTCTGCAGATCCTTCACCTGAAAACAGTTGGGAAAGAATTCAATGTAGATGTTATTTCTGGTGCATAGGCGTTTAATGGAAAGAAGATTTTTATTGATTTTTGGCACATGTAGAACCTTGTCACAGATGATGGATTTAGAAATAGTGGGAAGATAGAAACTACCAGTGTTATCTATGGCAACTTCGTATCCATCTCCAACCTGCAGATTGTCATCCCCTTTGTATGGGGAATGTATGGACAAATTATTAAGATCATTGGTAACATGATGGGTAGCACCTGAATCGAGAATCCACTGCCCTTTTGAGACCCTTCCGTGTGAACATTATAAGCACCTAGAACAAGATGTGGTCGTGATGTAGGCGGCATATGTCAGTTTTGTTGTTTGAGAGGCTTCCCATGTAGGAGCCAGCACGTCTTGGCTGTGTGACGAGGTTTGTCACAGTATTTGACAGATGATGTCTTGTTGGTCAGTCATGCCAGGATTGACAAAAAAATGTGCTTTGGTACTGTTGAGGATAGGAGAGCGGTGTGATGAACCAGTATGGTTGGGACGACTAGAGCGTCGTTGATAGCCTGGGCGTTGTTTGCTGGAAACATACACAGACAGTGCTTGAACAGATTCTTCCATCATCATTTTCCGCTCCAGAAAACTCTCAAAGTCAACTAGTTTTTCGTGCAGATCATCAAAACAAATCGGAGTTTCGAGAGCACGAATGGCAGCACTAACATCCTTAAAATCAGCTGACAGACAATTTAAAGTGTGGATTACCAAATCCGTATCATCTAACGGTGAACTGACAATTGCAATCTCATCTGCAATGCCTTTAATTTCCTTCAAATATTCGGAGATGGGTCTGCTTCCCTTCCGAATGCAAATCAGCTTTTCCTTTAGAGACATGAGTCTCGATCTGGACTTACCAGCATATGTCTTAGCAAGAAGCTCCCAGGCCTCCTTAGAAGAATGAGCCGAGCCAAGAAGTGTTGCAATATGCGAAGCAACAGTAGTCATCAATGCATGAAGAACAAACTGATCTTGACGAATCCAGATATCCAGTTCTGGACTTGTGGTGTCTGGGCAAGAAATAGTGCCATCAACATAGCCTTTAACGTTATAACCAATGAGTAGTGCACTAAACTGTACTCTCCAGGCAGGAAAATTGGCACCATTTAATTTAGAATCAGAAGCGAATCCAGTGTTGAACATGATCAGATTTTGTGTTATTGTGGTTTCGGTATTGACAGCAAATGTAGCTGTGGCTGCAGATTCAGTATCTTGAGACATTTATAGTGGTTTCGGTGTTTATGAAACAGAGGCGGAAGTAGTTTTGGAAAAAAAATGATGTTGTTAGGCTATGGCTCTGATACCAAAAAACGATACTGAAATAACTCAGTTGATGACACTCACTTGTATCACGAGATGTACAAGAAATATATATAGAAGAATTACATAAGTTGTTGTAACTAACTAAATAATGAAGTATCTTAGAGGATATACATGAATAAGAGAGTATCTGTGAAGATATACTGAGAAGAGAAGATAAGATACACTAACTATTTCCTATTACATTATACCTCAGCGACTGAATAAGTGTGCATGGATAAATTACCAATTCAACCGAGTGGTGGGGTTTATTGATATAAAATCATTCTAGATACTGTTCCATGAATTATTACACAATGCTGCATACACCGATTTAACTTTAAAAATCCCTAAGTCATTTCATCCATTATAGAGTTTATCCATCTCGATATTAGCAGAAAGAGGGCTCATGGTTGCAATACGCAGAAATACAAAAGCTGGGAAACCTGTAAAATAGTCCATTTCTAGTTTCCGTCTTCATCAACATAATCCTTCACCTGAGCAGATTTCTCTTCTTTCAGAAATAGGATACACGACCCACTTCGATAACTTAGTAGTTCCTAGCCACACATCCTCTCAAAATAGTATAGAGGTACTATTTCCTAAAGCCCAACAAACATTGGTATACATGACTGGCCACACCTTACAGATGGCTCTTCAAAGGAAGAAGCAACAACTAGCTTGCACTATCTCAGGGATTGTGTCCATTATGTGAAGATATTTTCCTCTTAGAACTTGAACCCAAAGGGGCTGATGATTAACAATTACATTCAAAGCTAACTTCATAATAAAAGCTTCATTACTTTCTTTCAAACCCCTTATCCCGAAACCTCCCCGGTCTTTCAATTGACACACGTCTTTCCAGTTAATCAAACTCGTCTTCCGCTTTCCTCCAGTAGCTCCCCACAGAAAACGACTACAAGTACCCTGAATTTGATCTATCGCTCCTTGAGGAATAGATGTAGTTTGCATGGTGTAACAAGACAAGGATAACTGATTGAGCAAAAGTAGTGCAGCCATCTAAATAAATATTTTGAGTCGACTAGCTTGTTAACCTTTGATGAACACATGATCTGCAATTGGTTAATATGTACTAGTGGTCATCTGCTTGTGAAGAATCGGCACGCCAAGATATCAACCCAAACCCTTTGCGAGCTTGAATCCCAAACTATTACTAAGATATCTTGCTTCCTTCTCAGAGACACTATTAGAGCGAAAGCGTGTAGTTTTTTCGTGGCTCACAACTTGACCTGAGCTATCACAGAAATCCTGCAACACCTTTTTGATAGTCCACATTTGATCTCCTGAAGCCTTTGCAAATAGGATGAGGTCATTTGCAAAAACTAAATGAGAAACGGAAGGCTCTTTTACTGGTTTTAAAAGGAAGCCATTTTTTATGACGGACTTGTGCCTCGATGCCCATAGAGAGACTTTTCATGCGCAAGACAAAGAGATATGGTGAGAGATGATCTCCTTGTCGAATATCACAGGTAACCCAAAATGCAGGTGATAATAAGCTTAATTAACTGACCAGAGAATCTTGTTAAGAATTCTCTAGACTCAGTATAATTTGTTATACCGGATTCTGTTTTCATTTTCTGTTAGCATCTTTCCTCTCTCTGTAACAATTTGTTGTCCTGTTCTCATGTATATATATTCATTCTCTATGTACCAATACACATAGAAAAATATACTTGATCATTTACCTTTCTCTTTATGGTATCAGAGCCGCAAGCATAACTGCAGTCGTTTTTTTCGATCCTACTTTCTCCTCATGGCTCCCGATGCTTCTCTTCTGGCCAACGGTACCTCCGGCCTCATATTCCTCAACATGCAATCCATCTTCAAGTTAACAGGTTCAAACTATCCGACGTGGCGCGTACAAATTTCCTCTCTTCTCATCGGTTATGATCTTATGGGCTTTGTTGATGGCACTCACCCCTGTCCTGATGAGACTGATGACTCTTATAAAAATTGGGTACGGCAGGATAAACTCCTACTTCATGCCCTTACCACCTCTGTCTATGCTACCATTATCAATATGCTGGGATCTATTACCTCCTCTCAGCATGCCTGGGCACTTCTTGCTCGGATGTTCGCAAATAAGTCGCGGTCCCGCCTTATGTCTCTTAAAGAGAGACTAATTAATCTCACCAAGGGTGACTCCTCCATTTCTGATTATCTTCAACGCATCAAGGGCATTGCAGATGAAATCGCCATTATTGGTGGTCCGATTGATGGCACCGATCTAGTTATCCACACTCTCAACGACCTCCCATCTGACTATCGTGATCTCTGTGCGGCTCTCCGTGCTTGGGAACAACCCATTTCCTTTGAAGATCTTTTTGAAAAACTCACTGATCATGAATCTTTCCTGTTACGGCAATCCCAGCTCGCTGATTCTGCTCATCCTCTCACGGCCAATGCTGCCACTAGAGTATGGCCCTCGTATTCTCGTCCACCTCTGCGAGCTCCGTTCAACTCCCCTCCCGTGTATACTCGCCAATCCACTCCGTAGGGCCCGATTCACTCGTATCGCACCACCATCTGTCAATACTGTGAAAAACCGGGTCACACTGCCAAGGTGTGTCGCAAACTACATCGCCGCAAGTCTGGTACTCCTGCCGGCGGCACTGGTGCTTATCACTCTCCCTCTGCCCATTTTTGCTGGCTATTCCCAACCCTCTAACCCTTCGGGGCCACCTTTACCATATACAGGCCCTCCTGCCTTTTGGCCAACCAGTCCACCAAATACATCCTCTGGCCCAACTGCCTCCCATACTACCTTCCCACCCTCCTTATCTTCCTCTCACCCATGGATTCTCGACTCCGGTGCCTCCCACCGTGTTACTAACAACTTAGATCATCTTTCCCTCCACTCTCCATATTCAGGAAACGCTCATCTTCAAGTAGGTGATGGGTTTGACCTTCCAATAACACATACTGGTAGTTTCCATTACATCTCTCCCTCCAAGTTGTTTAATAATGTTTTTCATGTTCCAAATATCAGTCGTAATCTTATTTCGGTCAAACAATTTTGCACCACTAATAATGTTTCTGTGGAACTCTTTCCTAATCAGTTCCAGGTGAGGGATCTGCGGACGAAGGAAGTACTCCTCTCGGGGATGTGTCACGGTGACCTTTATACATTCAACCTACCGCCCTCCTGCCCCTCTGCTCTTATGTCTACTGTTTCGAGTCCTGCTCTTCTTCATCACATTCTGGGTCATCCCTCTCACAAAGTGATGTCGCATCTTCAGTCCAGTCAACACCTCCGATGCCACTCCAAACTTCCTCTTCTGTGTGTATCCTGTGAATGTGCCAAAAGTCACAAACTCCCATTCTCTACTCAACATCTTCTCAGCACTCGCCCACTAGAATTACTATTCTCAAATGTTTGGGGTCCAGCTCCCGTGCCTTCCGTTGATGGTTTTCGTTTTTATGTAGTTTTCATTGATCATTTTTCTAAATATGTCTGGTTATATCCTCTTCGTCAAAAATCCGATGTTCTTACTGTTTTCAGTTCCTTCAAAAACTTTGTGGAAAATTTCTTTAATGTCAAAATCAAATCATTATATACTGATAATGGTGGTGAGTTTATCAAACTCCGTTTGTTCTTGTCAAAGCATGGTATCTCTCATTTCACCACTCCTCCATACACCTCCGAACTCAATGGTACCTCTGAATGTCGCCACCGTCATATCATTGAAACTACCCGTTCCCTTCTTCACTTCAGTCATTTGCCGCCAAAATTCTGGGCTCATGCTGCTTCAACAACCGTTTACCTTATCAACCGTCTGCCCACTCCACTTCTCTCTATGAAATCTCCCTATGAACTCCTTCATCACTCTCCTCCCACCTACAACAATCTTCATGCTTTCGGATGTTTATGTTTCCCTTGGTTACGTCCTTATAAGGATAATAAATTACAACCTAGGTCCATTCCTTGTGTATTTGTTGGTTACTCTCTTCATCAAATTGCCTACCTCTGTCTTGATCGAACCTCCAACAAAATCTATACTTCTCGCCATGTCAAGTTCATTGACCATCAATTCCCATTTGCAGCTGAGTCGTCTCCAATTCCCTCCCCTGTTCCCGCTGTCTCTCCTCCCCCCCTCACCCCTCCTCACCAGATTATCCCGCTTTATCCAGTGACACCATCCTCTCATGAGGGCGTACTTCCTCCGCTACACCATCCCAGCGCGCGCCCGTTTTGCTCCATATGGCGCCGTTTTTGTTTCTCCAATACGACGCCATTTTGATTTTTCTTGCTTGTTATTTTCTCCAATCCGACCTTTGTTCACTATTTTGCTTATATCTTTTCCGTCCGACATCCGATTGAGTTGATTCTTATGGCGTTGGATTCCTAAGACAATTATCTACATCCTCATGGAAAATTATGAATTTTTGAGATTAAATTAATGGTGATTAATTTAATCAAATTGAGTCGGGAAATTTTCCAAACCTAGTTCAGTATTTTGAGAAATTCGGGATCTACAGAGATCCGATTGAAGCAATTCTTGAGGAGAAATAAAGATAAGACAAGGGGCTACAAATCATATGAAGAAATGAAATGTCAATTTTGCCCCTAAGACTTTTAATTTCTGAATTTAAGTTCGGATTAGGGTGTAAATTTTGGATTAGGAACATCTGAGAGTATTTTGAGCATAACTTTTGATCTGGGAATCGAAATGAGGTGATTCTTGTTTTGAATTAAACTAGAGACATAAGGCTACAATTGTTATGAAGACATCGAGTTTCAATTCTGGGATTAAGAATGTAAATGTTTGGACGGAAATAATCATACATGAAAAATGTGTTAGAATATCGATATACCCGAACTATTTTCCGTATAACTTTTGATGTAGTGATCAGAATTGAGCGCGGTCAGTAGCGTTGGATTCGTATGATTGAGAGGAACATTTATCGAGAAGAAAGTTTTAACAAATTCCTTCAACTCGATAGTGCGAATCAAAACCGCAAGTGAAAATGGCATAAAGTAACATGTTAGGGGCAATATGGTCATTTATCTATCTTTTAAATGATGTGGCTTTAAAACAACAAGGAGTTGTCGTTTTTTAAGAGGAAAATACGATGATGAGTGAAAAGAAAAGAAGAAGAAGAAGAAAGAAGAGTGGAGAAGTTTCGTATGGAGAAAAGAAGAGAGAGAAATTTAAGTTCCAACTTTTCTACTTGATTCTTAAGGCTTTTGGGATTTCTCTAAGAAGGAAAAGGATGGAGAATGAAGAGAGCTTCCTTCCAAGCCAAAGAAATTTGAAAATGGAGGAGAAAGAGGTAAGGGAAAATTTTCAACTTTGAGTTTTTGATGAATTTTTGGTTTAGAAACATGGATAGAGACTTGGGTTTGTGATTTATGAAGTTAATTTTGATGTTTATGCTTTAGGTGAAGTTTAATTTGAAAAATTGTAAATTGGGGGTTTAGGCCAAAATTAGAAATTTGGGGATTTTCCCAAATTTTGTGAATTAATGGTGTAGAATCATCAATAATAGCATGAATTGATGAAATATGGAATCAATTTTGAAGAAATTATGTTTTATGATATTGAATTTGTGCAAATTGGTTTAGGCCAATTTTGAAAATTGGGGATTTTCAAAATTGGGGATTTAAATAGCTTGAATATGAGAGGAATTGATATTTCCTAAGTTCAATTTGAGAAATTAAGTTAATTATGATATTGAATTTGATTGGATTGATTTAGGTTCAATTTGTAATTTGGAGGTTTTTGGAATTAGTGATGTAACTATCTTGAATTAGTAAGAATTGATGACTTAAGCATCAAATGAAGGATTAAGTTATTTATGAGATTAAATTTTGGATGAAATTGATTTAGGAATTTTCAATTCGAAGGAAGAAAGGAGAAAATGTCAAATCAAGCATTGGACAAGATGCTAGCATGGATATGAGGTGGGTAGTATATTTATTTATTGAATTATAAGCTAAATGTGAATTTTGAAAATTAAAGAAAGCAAAATTTGATTTTGATAAATTATTATTGATAAAAATGTTTGAAAAAGGATGTAAATGTTTGAAATTATGATTTCAAAGAAGTAAAATGAGTTTTAGAAAATGCAAGACTTATGAATTTCATGGTATTCAAATTATATGATTTATGATTTAAATGAATTAAAGAAGTAGTGCATATATTGTGATGAATATGTGATTTAAGTGATGATGTGAATGTCATTAAATTTTGTTATGTGAATCCATGTGTATATGGTTGTGGCATTTATGACACAATATGATGATGTGATTTGAAAATGTGAAAAGTAAGATGTTTGAAAAGTACCTTGAGCCATCCGAAATGCCGTTTTGCTTATGTGCTATATGGGTTTGGTAAGGTCTTTTGTGAGAGTCATTTCTCTACTTGTTATAGCCTTCTCCTACGCCCGCTAGTGGCATAGGAGTTCGATCTCGGACTCTCCGCTCACATTCGCATGTACGAGAGCGCTATATGCGGAATGTGCAAGACGTCTGTTGGACCAAACCAAACCAAATCATTTGATGTGTTATGTGATTTGTGTTGGATGTCGCAGTATAACCCAAGAAACACACGCCGCAAAGATAACTCGCAAACACCTATGGGTGGGGTGTGGGGTCCAACACTAAACCACTTGAAGTGTTATGTGATTTTGCTTTGTTTATGTTGTGATGTATTATGACGTGATGCATTCATATTTGAAATTGTACATAAGAAATGAGAAAGTAAATGTTTATGAATATTTTAAAACAAATGAAGATTTGGAAATTTTAGAAAATGTTGATGAAGGTTCATGAATGTTTTGAAAGGTTTTAAAATGAATGTTTGGATTAATTTCCGAATGGGAAATGTTTGAAAAGTTTGAAAAATAAAAGATTTTTTCGCTTATTGTTCAGTTTATAAATATATTATCCACGAGCTTCCGAGCTCACCCCCCCTTTCATCCCCAATCTCCAGGTTTTTAAGCAGGAGAACGGATGAAAGACGAGCAATGTTTGTATTTATGTGTAAAGTTCGATGTTCATATTGGATTTTATGGATGGTTAGAAAACCAGAAAAAGTGTATTTAGTCCGAATGTAGAGAATGTGTTATGAATTCTGAATGTATGTATTTGAGTTAGGTTGTGGAATTGAATATGTGTATGATTATGGATTTATTTACCAAATTGCATTTGCGTATGGATTTGGATATGAATGGGATTGATTGAGATTTTGTACGATCAATTGAGAATTTATGAAGTGTTAGACATAGGATTGCGTTTCTGCTGGTGTTTGGATTCCGGACGGGAGGTCCGATGATTTTGCATTGTGTTTGGACATTTTAGAAGTGTTTTTGACTCTTTGCAAATTTTTGGGCTGTCAAAATACAGTCGTTATGTTGCCGAAATTTTAGTAAAAAGGGTTTAAAAAGTGAGTTTGACAATTGATATGGATGTATAAGAAGATGATTAATAAGAATCAAGCAAATTGAGAATTGCATGAGGAATAGTTTCCTAGAAAGGGAAATCGATATGGTTTTGATTAGTATGAGAATGGTTTTAAGATAAATAAGATGAGAAAAAAGAAAAAGAAAAAAAAATTTATACCGATTTTGGAATGTCTTAGTCTAGATTTCCAACGCGTCTCGCATAGTTGTTTCATAATTGTGTTCGGATGTCGGATCCGTTGTTGCTTTATGTTTTTGTTTCGGAATTTGAATTCCGTGTCCGATACTTGGTTTTTGCGTACCGATTAATTTGCTTCCGTTTCGTTCCGCTTCGAATTCGTTAAGAACTCCGTTCTTTCCAATTTTGTTTTCCGTTTTTCGGTTGGGATCCGACTCTCGGATCGGGTTCCAACATTTATGGTATCAGAGCCCAGTACTATGATCTTACTTGGGCGTATGAGTATGAATAAGGAATTGATAAGAGTTTGTAAAGATAAGAGTGAATTTATGAGAATGTGCTAAGTGATCATTTGATTTTGATGAAAGAAATATGATTGTCTTTAGGAATTTGAAATTGATGTGCATAACTTGTCATGACTTATTTGAAGAATTAAAGTGATTGTTTGTTTTGGGTGTTAAGAATATGATTGATTGGAAACATGTGTTTGTGGAACTTAAGATGTGAATTGCAAAATGAATTGGGAGAAATTGATATAGCTTGTATTTCTGTGAGATGAGAGTATGACTTTTAGAAAGATGACGTGATGGTAAAGATTAAATGATGATTGAACGATGTTAGGGTTCCTTAAGAAATGAACCATTGACTTGTGTCCATAAGTGTAGAATCAATGAGTTATGACTATAGTGATTTGATATGATATGAGTGGTATGTGATTTAAGGAAATGAAAATTGTGAAGAGATTGAGAATATGTATGATGAGTAAATTAGAAAAAATAAAAAATGCTTGATGATCTTTGTTTAGAAAGACAGTTTTGCAAGGATGAGGTACTTGGAGTTTAATCTAGTATGAATTTCGAGGACGAAATTCTTTTAAGAGGGGGAGAAATGTTGGACCCCGATCTTTGAGTGAAATTTGAATTATGAAAATGAAATTTAAGGAGTGCTTGGTGAATGTATTGTATAATAGATGGCTTAAAATTTAAAGAATATTGAGAAGAAAAGAAATGATTTGATTTTGATATCTTTGGGGTTTTGAGTGGATTGGTATGGTTTATGAAATTAAGTGAATGAGTTGATTGAAATTAAGTTGAAAATCATGACTAAAAAGAGAAAGAGTGAAAATATGAAAAATTGTGAAATAGTTGACTTTTTGGCCTTTGAAAGTTGACTTTGATTTAGGTAAAATTTGATAAAATGGTCTTCTGGAAACTTGTAGGTTATGTTAAGAGCTTTCTGAAGCCATAAAGTTTGTAATTTTTCGATATCGGGAGTGAAAGTTATGATCAGTCAAAGTTTATGTGTGATAGGGTTGACTTTTGACTTTAATTATGATTGAAACTTTGACTGAGAAATTAACCTAGTTAGAGGTTAATTGAGCTTTGATGTTCTTCATGAAAATTTAAGGATTTGTTTTGATCTTTATTTCGATATAAAGTATGCAATTTTTCGATCTCGGAATAATAAGTTATGATTTTTACAAGTTTATATTGTGGTTTTAGCATGATTATTAGAGGATCGTATCTTTGACCGGAAAATGGACTCCTTTATGAGTCGAATTGATTTGTATGTCCTGCATGGAAGTTGAAGAACTTCCTTTAAGCTTTCTATAGAGACTAGGTTTGTCAAAATTAGAGTTCAGGAGTAAGAGTTATGAATTTTGGAAGTTTCGGGTTTTTTGTGAAAAAAATGAAAATGAAAATGAAGTTTTCCAGTCACTAGGGCGACTCATCGCCCTAGCGATGGCGAGCTTTCAACTCGCATCGCCCTAGCGATGGAGAGCGTCCGGCTCGCATCGCTAGGGCGACGCGTCGCCCGGGGCGAGCGAGCCTTCGCCTCGCCCAGCGCGCGCTCGTTTCGCTCCATACGGCGTCGTTTTTGTTTCTCCAATACGACGCCATTTTGATTTTTCTTGCTTGTTATTTCCTCCAATCCGACCTTTGTTCACTATTTTGCTTATATCTTTTCCGTCCGACATCCGATTGAGTTGATTCTTGCGGCGTTGGATTCCTAAGACAATTATCTACATCCTCATGGAAAATTATGAATTTTTGAGATTAAATTAATGGTGATTAATTTAATCAAAGTGAGTCAGGAAATTTTTCGAACGTAGTTCAGTATTTTGAGAAATTCGGGATCTACAGAGATCCGATTGAAGCGATTCTTGAGGCAAAATAAAGATAAGACAAGGGGCTACAAATCATATGAAGAAATAAAATGTCAATTTTGCCCCTAAGACTTTTAATTTCTGAATTTAAGTTCAGATTAGGGTGTAAATTTTGGATTAGGAACATATGAGAGTATTTTGAGTATAACTTTTGATCTGGGAATCGAAATGAGGTGATTCTTGTTTTGATTGAAACTAGAGACATAAGGCTACAATTGTTATGAAGACATCAAGTTTCAATTCTGGGATTAAGAATGTGAATATTTGGACGGAAATAATCGTACATGAAAAATGTGTTAGAATATGGATATACCCGAACTGTTTTCTGCATAACTTTTGATGTAGTGATCGGAATTGAGCGCGGTCAGTGGTGTTGGATTCGTATGATTGAGAGGAACATTTCTTGAGAAGAAAGTTTTAACAAATTCCTTCAACTCGATAGTGCGAATCAAAACCGTAAGTGAAAATGGCATAAAGTAACATGTTAGGGGCAATATGGTCATTTATCTATCTTTTAAATGATGTGGCTTTAAAACAACAAGGAGTTGTCATTTTTTAAGAGGAAAATACGATGATGAGTGAAAAGAAAAGAAGAAGAAGAAGAAAGAAGAGTGGAGAAGTTTCGTATGGAGAAAAGAAGAGAGAGAAATTTAAGTTCCAACTTTTCTACTTGATTCTTAAGGCTTTTGGGATTTCTCCAAGAAGGAAAAGGATGGAGAATGAAGAGAGCTTCCTTCCAAGCCAAAGAAATTCGAAAATGGAGGAGAAAGAGGTAAGAGAAAATTTTCAACTTTGAGTTTTTGATGAATTTTTGGTTTAGAAACATGGATAGAGACTTGGGTTTGTGATTTATGAAGTTAATTTTGATGTTTATGCTTTAGGTGAAGTTTAATTTGAAAAATTGTAAATTGGAGGTTTAGGCCAAAATTAGAAATTTGGGGATTTTCTCAAATTTTGTGAATTAATGGTGTAGAATCATCAATAATAGTATGAATTGATGAAATATGGAATCAATTTTGAAGAAATTATGTTTTATGATATTGAATTTGTGCAAATTGGTTTAGGCCAATTTTGAAAATTGGGGATTTTCAAAATTGGAGATTTAAATAGCTTGAATATGAGAGGAATTGATATTTCCTAAGTTCAATTTGAGAAATTAAGTTAATTATGATATTGAATTTGATTGGATTGATTTAGGTTCAATTTGTAATTTGGAGGTTTTTGGAATTAGTGATGTAACTATCTTGGAATTAGTAATAATTGATGACTTAAGCATCAAATTGAAGAATTAAGTTATTTATGAGATTAAATTTTGGATGAAATTGATTTAGGAATTTTCAATTGGAAGGAAGAAAGGAGAAAAGGTCAAATCAAGCATTGGACAAGATGCTAGCATGGATATGAGGTGGGTGGTATATTTATTTATTGAATTATAAGCTAAATGTGAAAATTTGAAAATTAAAGAAAGAAAAATTTGATTTTGATAAATTATTATTGATAAAATGTTTGAAAAAGGATGTAAATGTTTGAAATTATGATTTCAAAGAAGTAAAATGAGTTTTAGAAAATGCAAGACTTATGAATTTCATGGTATTCAAATTATATGATTTATGATTTAAATGAATTAAAGAAGTAGTGCATATATTGTGATAAATATGTGATTTAAGTGATGATGTGAATGTCATTAAATTTTGTTATGTGAATCCATGTGTATATGGTTGTGGCATTTATGACACAATATGATGATGTAATTTGAAAAATGTGAAAAGTAAGATGTTTGAAAAGTGCTTTCGGGCCATCTGAAATGTCGTTTTGCTTATGTGCTATATGGGTTTGGTAAGGTCTTTTGTGGGTCAGCGTTGTCTCTACTTATTATAGCCTTCTCCCGGCTGCCCGCTAGTGGCATAGGAGTTCCGATCTCGGACTCCCCTCCGCTCACGGCCGCATGTAACCACTTATCTTGCGGAATGTGCGAGACGTCTCTTTTGGACCAAACCAAACCAAATCATTTGATGTGTTATGTGATTTGTGTTGGATGCATGCAGTATAACCCAAGAAACACACGCCGCAAAGATAACTCGCAAACACCTACGGGTGGGGTGTGGGGTCCAACACTAAACCACATGAAGTGTTATGTGATTTTGCTTTGTTTATGTTGTGATGTATTATGACGTGATGCATTCATATTTGAAATTGTACATAAGAAATGAGAAAGTAAATGTTTATGAATATTTTAAAACAAATGAAGATTTGGAAATTTTAGAAAATGTTGATGAAGGTTCATGAATATTTTAAAAGGTTTTAAAATGAATGTTTGGATTAATTTCCGAATGGGAAATGTTTGAAAAGTTTGAAAAGTTTGAAAAATAAAAGATTTTTTCGCTTATTGTTCAGTTTATAAATATATTATCCACGAGCTCGAAGCTACCCCCTTTCATCCCCAATCTCCGTGTTTTAAGCGGAGAACGGATGAAAGACGAGCAATGTTTGTATTTATGTAAAATTCGATGTTCAGATTGATTTTATGGATGGTTAGAAAACCGAAAAAGTGTATTTAGTCCAAATGTAGAGAATGTGTTATGAATTCGAATGTATGTATTTGAGTTAGGTTGTGGAATTGAATATGTATGATTATGGATTTATTTACCAAATTGCATTTGCGTATGGATTTGGATATGAATGGGATTGATTGAGATTTTGTACGATCAATTGAGAATTTATGAAGTGTTAGACATAGGATTGCGTTTCTACTGGTGTTTGGATTCCGGACGGGAGGTCCGATGATTTTGCATTGTGTTTGGACATTTTAGAAGTGTTTTTGACTCTTTGCAAATTTTTGGGCTGTCAAAATACAGTCGTTATGCTGCCGAAATTTCAGTAAAAAGGGTTTAAAAAGTGAGTTTGACAATTGATATGGATGTATAAGAAGATGATTAATAAGAATCAAGCAAATTGAGAATTGCATGAGGAATAGTTTCCTAGAAAGGGAAATCGATATGGTTTTGATTAGTATGAGAATGGTTTTAAGATAAATAAGATGAGAAAAAAAGAAAAAGAAAAAGAAATTTATACCGGTTTTGGAATGTCTTAGTCTAGATTTCCAACGCGTCTCGCATAGTTGTTTCATAATTGTGTTCGAATGTCGGATCCGTTGTTGCTTTATGTTTTTCTTTCGAAATTTGAATTCCGTGTCCGATACTTGATTTTCGCGTACCGATTAATTTGCTTCCATTTCGTTCCGCTTCGAATTCGTTAAGAACTCCGTTCTTTCCAATTTTGTTTTCCGTTTTTCGGTTGGGATCCGGCTCTCAGATCAGGTTCCAACAATAATGCTTTGGTGCGGAATGGAACTTGGGACTTAGTTCCGGCCACTGATGGGATGAATGTGGTGAGCTGCATGTGGCTTTTTTGTACAAAGCGCAAACCCGACGGCTCTATTGATCGCTACAAATCCCGACTGGTTGCTAAGGGCTATAGCCAATGTTCGGGCATTGACTTCAAGGAAACGTATTCCCCAGTTGCCAAACATCAGACTATCAAGGTCATACTCACTATTGCGCTCACCTCTCCTTGGCCTCTCCACCAGATGGACGTGAACAATGCGTTTCTTCAAGGCCATCTTCAAGAAACCGTCTACATGAAACAACCTCCAGGCTTCGTTCATTCAGATTTTCCTCAGCATGTTTGTCGACTTCGTAAGCCCATCTATGATTTGCGGCAAGCACCGAGAGCGTGGTACACCGAACTCCAGACTTTTCTTCTTCAATATTGTTTTAAAACAAGTGCCAGTGACTCTTCTCTCTTCATTTATCATGTGAACAATGTCACCATGTATTTTCTTGTCTACGTTGATGACCTCTTATTCACAGGGAGCTCCTCATCACAACTCACACATTTCATGACAGCTATCTCCTCCCGGTTCTCCCTAAAGAACCTTTGTACTCCGAATTATTTTCTGGGCATTGAGATCACTCCTACTATCGACGGCCTATTTCTCTCCCAACAACGGTACATTCATGATCTCCTCCACAAATTCAACATGGATGCTGCGAAACCTTGTGCGACTCCATTATGCACCTCTACCATACTGAAGTTGGATGATGGTACACCGTTGGTTAATGGCACTTTATACCGACGTATACTGGGCGCTCTACAATATGTAACCATCATTAGACCAGATCTGAGCTATGCCATCAACAAGCTCTCTCAGTTTATGCACCAACCGACGGACACCCACTTTACTCAACTGAAGCGCACGTTAAGGTACCTAAAACATACCCATGACTATGGCTTACACCTACGTCGACCCCGACATCTAAATCTTACGGCCTATAGTGATGCTGATTGGGGCAGAAACTTTGATTCTAAAACGTCTACTTCTGCATATGTGATCTATCTTGGGGGCAATCCTGTATCATGGTACTCCAAACGACAACGTACTGTGGCAAGATCCTCCACCGAAGCCAACACCACTGCTGAACTCCTATGGCTGCGACACTTACTGGATGAACTTCACATACACTCCTCGAGTCCCCCTACCATTTTCTGTGATAACGTCGGTGCAACTTATGTATGCTCAAACCTTGTCTATCATTCTCGAATGAAACATCTATCGTTAGACTATCATTTTGTGCGTGAACAAGTTCAACTGTAGCATCTTCGGGTGTTCCACATTTCCACTCATGATCAGATAGCGGATGCTCTCACCAAACCTCTTTCTCGTGCCAAATTCGACGTATTTCGAACCAAGATGAATGTCTCTTCTCGACAATTCATCTTGCGGGGGCATGTTAAGAATTCTCTAGACTCAGTATAATTTGTTATACCGGATTCTGTTTTCATTTTCTGTTAGCATCTTTCCTCTCTCTGTAACAATTTGTTGTCCTGTTCTCATGTATATATATTCATTCTCTCTGTACCAATACACATAGAAAAATATACTTGATCATTTACCTTTCTCTTTAAATCTAATGTCCTCCAAAATATCTTGAATAAACTCCCATTGTAATTTATCATAAGCCTTTTGGAGGTCTATTTTAATAGTCATATACTTACTTCCCGCTCAACGCCTCATAGTATGTATGACCTCTTGGATAATAATAATTTTTTCCGTTGTATTATGTCCTTGCACAAAACATGTTTGGGAAGGATTCACCAAGTTAGGGAGCAGATACTTCAACTGACTGACAGTCAACTTTGTGATCAGCTTATATAGTACATAAGTTGATCGGACGGAATTGTTACAAAGTCAGATGACGGTCAACTTTGGGTATAAGAATCAAAAGAGTTGAATTCATATACATCGGAGTATCACCACTGGAAAAGGCCTCCTCTACCATGTTTACCAACAAATCCTCCTGAGTGAGAATATTCACGTAATCCTCTAAGAGAGTGTTTTCAAGAGTAGGAATGTCAATGAGTCAGGTCGGGTTGAGTTCAAGTCGCTCCTGAGCCGGCCTACTAGACCATGGGATAAGGTGGCCCGTGGTTTGATGGGCCGGGATAAGTCAGCCCATAGCTCAGGTTAACCACAGGCTGACCCAACCTGGCTCATCTTATAATTTTTTAAGAAAATGCAAAATAGACGTTATTTTTTAAGTAACGATTGGGTCACGGATCAAACCGGGCTAGACTAAGCTGTGGCTCGATCAGGTCGACCACTTTTAGCTCGTGGCTAGATCAACTCGAGGTAAAATTGACATTCCTACTCAACAGTATATAGCTTCCGTGAATTATATGCTCCAAGGCTTTTTGGATGCTAGTTAGTCTAGCCTCTATTCTCCTTTTTCGTTGCTATATACTGCTAAAAACGTTCGAGTTCCAATCTTGTGCCACTGATGCAAACTCTTGAGCTGCTTTCGACGTATGAGTACTCGAATTCCAATGATCGTTAACTAAATCTTTGAAAGATTTACGGGTTATCCAAGGGGCTAAAAACTGAAAGACCTTCCTACAAGTTCCCCTTACTTGATTACCCTGTTTAATGATCAGGGGTCGATGATCATAATGAAATTTTGGTGGATGAAAAATAGAACAAAACTGGAAATGATTGAGCCAGGATTGGTTTTCCAAAGCTCTATCATTCCTCTCCATAAGAGATCCCCTAGACCAAGTGTATCGAGGACCTTCATATCCCAAGTCCTGAAGTC
Source organism: Erythroxylum novogranatense (assembly GCA_029891385.1). Taxonomy (NCBI): domain Eukaryota; kingdom Viridiplantae; phylum Streptophyta; class Magnoliopsida; order Malpighiales; family Erythroxylaceae; genus Erythroxylum; species Erythroxylum novogranatense. The sequence goes on along the minus strand of CM057228.1, from coordinate 4,225,732 downwards.
CATTTTGTTGAACAAAAACTTCTGAAGAATTTACACGACCCACTTCTTCAATGCAAACCTCCCTTCCTATCCTCGACTAGTAACATTACGTTAAAATTGCCCGCTTATAAATGAAGCACGTGTGTGGCACTTACATTGTTTGATCAAGTCATGTACAGTTATTACGATAGGTTATATCTGCACATATTGTTATCTATCTGTTAGGTAGTTTAAATTCAAATTCATCTCCTTGATTACAGGATTACTCTTGTACCAGAGTCGTGTATTTAATTCTTGTAAAGTTATCAATGAAGTTAAGCGTTTCTTCACAGATTCTTTACCTCTTTATGGTAATCAGAGCCATTTCACTCTAGACGAGTAATACCAATTTTTTTTCCTCACACCTTAGCCTTCCCATTTCTTGCCATAATGACTGGCGCAACAGCCAACGGAGACACTAACAATGCCACCAGCCTAATCATTCAGTTTAATCCGACGTCTCAACTCCCGATTAAACTATCTGGAAGTGTTAACTTTTCCACTTGGAAGGCTCAAATGTCTATGTTGATGCATGGACATGATCTTTTTGGCCATCTTGATGGCACCAAGGAAATTCCCTCTCACACCATTGGAGAGACCAGTAACCCCAACCCAGCCTACAGTTTATGGTTCCGACAGGATCAGCTTATCCAGAATGCAATCATGGCGTCTGTCGACCCAACTATTGCCCCAACCGTTGCCAATGCTTGTTCTTCTCAGCGTGCCTGGGAAGCCCTTCATGCTACATGCGCAAACAAGTCTCAATCAAGACTTTTTGGTCTCTGTGATCAGCTTGCACGGCTTAACAAAGACACTCAGACAATGTCCGACTATCTTCATCGGGTGCGAGCCTTGGCCGATGAGCTTGCTCAAGCCGGTGCACCTCTTGCAAATGAGGAATTGATCGTCCAAATCTTACGAGGTCTCGGATCCGAATATCGTGAGATCTCAGCCGCTATTCGAGCTCGGGATACGACTATTACGTATGAGGATTTGTATGACAAGCTCATGGATCAAGAAGTTTTTCTTCAACACGAAGAATCAAAAAAACCGACAGCCACTATTACTGCTGCAGTTGCCCAATGCACTACGCCATCCAATACCACCAATCCTCCTCATCACAATCGACGCAATAATCAATCGTGGCGTCCAAATGGTCGGTATCAAAATCAATCCTCTCAGTGGCATGGTAATACTCGTTCGAATAATGGACGAAAATTGGTTTGTTGCCAGCTGTGCAAGAAGCCTGGTCATGAGGCTGATGTGTGCCGATCAATGTCTCATAATCATCATGAAGCCAAAGCCAATTATGCCATGATGCAATTGCCTCATCCCGACTCGTGGCTGGTAGACTCCGGTGCTTCACATCACATGACATCGGAGCCTTATGATATGCCACGATACTACGGCAATGACGGTATTACAGTTGGGAATGGTATGAAAATCCCAATTACTCATTCTGGCACTACTTAATTAACTGCATCTAATACTTCTTTCATGCTTTCTAACACTCTGTGTGCACCCGATATGAAACATAATCTTATCTCGGTTTCTCAATTTTGTCATGATAACAAGGCATCTATTGAATTTTTTCCCACTTTTTTTTGTGTGAAGGATCTCCAAACGAGGACACCATTGGTGCACGGACGGAGTAAAGATGGCTTGTACGTATGGCCTCAACCGACGCAATCACCACCTCAAGCCCTTGCCGCCGTCAAAACCACTCCTCTTGATGTCTGGCACTATAGATTAGGTCATCCTCATTTAAAGATTTTGAACTTTGTTTGCAGCAAGTTCTGTTTACCTATTTCAAATAAAGAAAATTTTACCTCTTGCAATTCTTGTCAGTGCAATAAATCGCATAGGTTACCATTCAAAGAGTTTACTTTAAACAGTACAAAGCCTTTGCAAACTGTGTTTAGCGATCTCTGAGGTCCCTCACCAGTGCTTTCCATTGATAAAAAATTATATTATTGCATCTTTGTTGATCAATATACCAAGTACACTTGGATATATACACTGACAAAAAAAAGTGAAGTCAAAGAAATTTTTCAAACCGTGAAACCGATTCTTGAAAAACATTTTTCAACACATATTTTGTCTTTCTACACTGATGGTGGCACTGAATACAAAAGCCTTGATCCATATCTTGCTACTAATGGTATCGAACACCTAGTAAGTCCCCCCTACACCCCACAAAGAGTAGCTATAGTTGAGCGTCGTCACCGGCACATTGTCGAAACCGCAAAAACATTGCTCTCTCAAGCTGACTTGCCGACCTCCTTATGGTCTTTTGCCTGTCATCATGCTGTGTATCTTATCAATCGACTACCCACACCGTTGCTACACTATCAATCTCCCTATGAAAAACTATTCACCAAACAACCAGCCTATGCAACCTTGAAAAGCTTCGGATGTCTATGTTACCCTTGGCTAAAACCGTATCAAAATCATAAACTTGACCCAAAATCGACACCATGTGTGTACCTAGGTGTGTCTCTCAGTCACCACTGCCACATATGTTATGACCCCATGACCAACAAGCTCTATTTGTCCAGGGATGTAACCTTTGTCGAAACTGAATTTCCATACAAAACACGGTTCAAAAACTTGCTGGCAAGAACAAATGTAGCCTGGGATATGTCCCCTGTTGTCAGCCAAGATCGACAGTCAATAGTCCCTCAACCTTCCCAGGAGCTGCCTCCACCAATCATTGTTCCCTCAGCCACAACCGACTCATCACAAGCCATCGACTCCAGTGCTGATCCAATGCAGTCCTCGTCCAATCAAGGTACTTCAATTTCCCACTCTATTATTTCATTGCCTAATATTAGTTCCCATATCTATCCTATTGTTCAACCAGAGAGCACTACCTTAAATGCCCAAACCGAGAGCATCAACCAGGTTTCCGAACCCACCACCTCCCAAGCTGCACTCGACAACCTTATTCCTCTTTCCTCTGAAACAGTCCCTTTCCCAGCCCTTAATCCTACCTTAAACGCCAATCGAGTTGTCACCAGGTCCCAAAATAACATTTTTAAACCGAAACCGAAATTCAACTATGTTGCCAATTTATCACCTGATGTTGTCCCAACGACTGTTAAACAAGCCCAAAAACACAAAGAGTGGAGGGTTGCAATGAAAGAAGAGTATGATGCATTAATTAGAACTAATACATGGGACTTGGTTCCTCGGGATGATACAAAAAATATTGTTGCTTGTAAGTGGATTTTCAGGATTAAACGCAAACCAGATGGGTCGATTGATAGGTACAAGGCACGGTTGGTTGCAAAGGGGTTCACCCAACGACCGGGAATTGATTATCACTCCACTTTTAGTCCGGTTGTCAAGCAAACAACGGTTCGGATTGTTCTTACTATTGCTGTCTCGAGAAATTGGGTGATAAGGCAACTTGATGTCAACAATGCGTTCTTGCAATGAGACCTAAAAGAAGAGGTCTACATGTCTCAACCACAAGGGTTCGAAGCCTCAGCAGCTCCAAATCACGTTTGTCGCCTTCGGAAAGCGATTTATGGACTCAAACAGGCTCCATTGGCATGGTAACTGGCTTTGACCAATTACTTGCATGATCTTGGTTTTCAAAAATCAAAATCGGATCCATCTCTTTTTATGTTCAGCCATGGTTCGGTTCAGATTTTTGTTTTAGTTTATGTCGATGATATCATACTTACGGGCAGCCATGAAACCGCTGTTGCAAGGGTTATTACCTCTCTTCATAGTCGGTTTTCTATCAAGGATCTGGGTCAGCTTCATTATTTCTTGGGAGTTGAGGTAACTCGGAATGATAAAAGTTTGTTTTTGGCTCAGACTGGTTATATTGATGAACTATTGGCCGCTGAAAATATGCATGAGTGTAAGGCAGCCCCGACACCGATGAGTAACTCCGAGGTGCTCACATTACACGATGGCGCCTCTTCCTTTGATGCCACACGCTACCGCTCTGTTCTTGGGAAACTACAGTATCTATCTTTCACAAGACCTGACATCAATTATGCAGTCAATAAGTTGTCTCAGTTTATGCATCGACCCTCGGAGTTGCATTGGAAAGCTCTAAAGCGTGTTCTCCGTTATTTACGCGGTACTTCAAGGCTTGGACTGCATTTGCGCTAAACGACTAGCACAGTTTTGTCTATGTATGCTGATGCCGATTGGGCAGGGGATACAAATGGTCGAAACTCCACTTCCGGACAGATTCTCTTTCTTGGAGCGAATCCGGTGAGCTGGTCTTCTAAAAAGTAACAGACCGTAGCTCGGTCCTCCACAGAAGCCGAGTTTAAAGCTGTTGCGAATGTTGTATTTGAAGTTTGCTGGGTTCAAAATTTGCTTGCTGAGCTTCGTATCTTTCCACCTAGTGCTCCAACAATCTACTGTGACAATGTTGGTGTCACATATCTCAGCAAGAATCCGGCCATAAACACGAGAATGAAACATGTCGCAGTTGATTTTCACTATGTTCGCAACAAAGTTCAACTCAATGAACTCAACGTTGTTCATGTCCATGCCCATGATCAACTTGCTGATGCTCTAACCAAACCATTGGTGAAGTCTGTTTTTCAACACCACTTATTCAAGCTTGGAGTTGCTTCCAATTGCAAGCTTGAGGGGGGCGTATAAATGAAACACGTGTGTGGCACTTACATTGTTTTATCAAGTCATGTACAGTTATTACGATAGGTTATATCTGCACATATTGTTATCTATCTGTTAGGTAGTTTAAATTCAAATTCATCTCCTTGATTACAGGATTACTCTTGTACCAGAGTCGTGTATTTAATTCTTGTAAAGTTATCAATGAAGTCAAGCGTTTCTTCACTGATTCTTTACCTCTTTACCGCTAAAAGCCACAGATGATTCCTTATAGTCACATTTAGATTCTGTAAGGCAGATCACAAATTCTTCCTCTCAGAGGGCGTGGGACTAGCATAGACGACTGTCAAGAAATAAGTATAGTCAATACTACCGCTCATACTCAAGTGAATGAATTGGGGATGGCTAGATTCCACTTTGATGTTCAAAAGCTCTTTCCATAGAATCCATATTCCGCCGCTGAAACCAATTGCTTCCACACGATAAGAGAAAGGAAATCTCATACCAGTAATCACACCATTAGCATTCTCGCCACTTATCTTTGGTTCCATAATTACCACCAAGTCTAGATTATGACTCCGCTTGTATTCAAGAAAAAATCGCAAAAATCTCTTGCTACCGGCACCACGACAATTCCAAGCAAAAATATTCTCCATCAATGGAACTTAGCGGGAATGAAGTATGAACTTTATGAAGTCCCAGGAGGAGACTCAGCCGTCTCCACTTCTACCATCTTTTAGGCGTTTATCTCCTTTAGAAAATGACAAACATTGTCAACATTTATATGTGGAGATGGACAGCTTTTTTAGTCGTGTTCCCTTCTTCACCTACAGATTCATCAAGGCCCCTTTTCCCCTACTACTCTGTGGATCGGGCGGGCTTGCCTTTAGCTCCCACACCTCCACCAATTCTTGTCTGATAATGGGATTCATCCTCCCCGTTTATGGACTTTTCCCTGAAAGAGTTATCTTCAGTTTCTTGTATTACAATAGGGGTGTGTTTCCTCGTATCGAATTTGGTGGTTCTCATATAATATTCCAGTCCCTGCATCATCATTCCGGAAGATTCTCCTGCAGCTGCTGCTTTTAGATGGGTATGAGTCATGGTGTCCGAGGGCCGTATCATAACGGTTGTCTCACTGGGATGGCTAATGGGAACCCATACTCTCCTTTTTCTACAGGATTTTAGGAGCATTCGGCAATCCTCCCATAGTCGTTACTGGCTTCATGTAATGTCTCCTCACTTTAGTTGACACGTGCATCCAAGGTCCAAATTTGGCCTCATCTGCGTTTGACGGTTCCGCCATACTGGGTTCTTCTGTCGAGGTCTTCAATGGAGCCTCCTCCACCATGGCAACCATTTATATAGCATCTTTACACTCTTTATCCACATGTCCACATCTGCTACAGGTGTAGCAAATTCGTGGTAAGCCTTCGTATTTAACTCTTACATATTATGAAAATTGTTATAATTATGTTTAGTTTGTCATTTCTAATATTCGAGCTATACAACCAATAAGAGAAAAATTAGAATTAGCACAAAATTTGTATCAATTTTAAACAACTGAATTCACGTTTTTACAATCTCAGTTAATCCAACGTACTAGTACTCATCTAGAATAATGACAAATCTTCAATCCATTCAATCTATTGATTCAACTATTTTAGATGTTGATAATTTAGAATTATAAGAATCATTAGGTACTTTTCATATCAATATCTTATTATCTAATGATAAGCAAAACAAAATTTTAAAATACGGTTAAATTTAAAATCTGGTCAAGATATCCAACAATCATTATTTCAATATATTATCAATCAAAAAATATTATTTATTTAAAAAAATCATACATGAAACACATGTTAGAATTGATCAATGTAATGAATATATACGAATCAACTTAATTGATCAAGAACAAATAATTAGACAATTACAACAAAATTCCTAAGGATAAACGCTCAAAATTCAAATATATTCATATATCTACTATTTAAATCCTTTTAAAATATACATTCCAAGAATGAATTGATTTACCTATACAAATGGCTATAATAGATGAAAGAATGATTAATTTAAATAATCTAATTATCGGAATTATGAATGATAATTTAGCTTATGGCAAGATTAAATTTAACAAGCGGTTAAAATCAGGCATACCATTAAAATCTTATAAATTGATGAAACCATAACCATAGCTTATAAATTTTATAAAGAAAATCTTATAACTACTGGACAATTTCTTTTTCTATAACTTACCAAATCAATTATGCTTTAACTAATTCTCATCATAGTATTGAATTTAAAATATCGATAAAATTTATATTGATCAATTATTTAATAATGTTGCAAAAGTAGGTACTAAATTTTAGAACAAAACTACGAACCTTACCAGCTATTCAATATCCTATTCAATTAAATCCCTCTATTTCTGAAAGACATTCTTTTTCAAAAGGATCTCCTTCTACTAGTACACCCTAATTATTAATACCATTTTATTGGACCAATGGTGGTTGACAAATTAAATTTCTTTATGTTTTGATAATAATAAAATATATAGAATTAGTTAAGGAATTATTTCAGGTAATTTGGAGTCAAATACATCAAGACTACATCAATCTTGAATTGACAAGACATAAATCAAGGTGAAATCAAGAAGGAAGCAATCTTCATCATGTTAGAGACATTAATAATGAAGATTATAGAAGATTTGATTGGATATTACCGTTGAAGCCAACATAAGTCGACTAGTACATCATAAGTCGACTAATATATCAAGATCCGTCAGGTTGAGAACATCATAAGTCGACTAGAACATCATAAGTCCACTAATATATGAAGATCTGTTAACACAAGTCGACTAATAGTCCATAAGTCGACTTATCGAAGGCCACAAGTCGACTTATACTGCATAAGTCGACTTATTGAAGAGCGAAGATAAAATTTTACGAAAATCGTTGTCACAAGTCGACTTACACACCACGACAAGTCGACTTATGAGTACAGCGAACTGACTCTAATGAAGTCAATTAGTCACAAATGAAAAGGAGGATATTAAGGAACGGTCATAAAAATTATACAACGGCTAGAATGTGTTCCAACGTTTATTTTCTTCAAGTATAAAGAGTGGATGATTGATGAAGAGTGCACGGAAGTTTTATAAGCAAAAAGACTCTTCTATTGCTCCAAAGTTTGCTCATTATTGCTCTTATATTGTTACACCGTTGTATTGAGCTTTGTTCTTCAATCTTTATCTTATCTCTCTTGCAATTTTAGTGATTAGTGAAAGATCACTTGTGACGTAGGATTTGTGCCGGAAACAAATCGTTTGTAAAGGTAGCTTGAGCCGGAAATCAAGCGGTATTGTAAGAAGTTCACACTCAACTTAAAAAGTGTATAGTAAAGTGGTTTGAAAAATCCTAAGTGGGAGTTTAGGTAGAGGACGTAGGTCTTAACACCGAACCTCTATAAAAACAGTGTTTACTCTTCTTCCCTACTCTTTATATTTAAATTTGATTAAATTTTTTTTGTGTGAATTAACTTCTGATTTTATTGTAGAAAATTACAAAAAGCTTTAAAGATCTATTCAACCCCCCTTCTAGATCGTTGACACATTTAAACTAAAAGCTTTAGCTTGTAGTTGGGGTACTTCAAATCCTCTCTAACCCACCATGCTTTTGCACAACTTCAAGGCGGTTCGGAAGCAGTGGTTGTACTGCAACTCGAAAAAGTAAAGTAAAGTAAAGAGAGGAAAAGACTATAAGTAAAAAAGAAGAGTAGATTCCTATCAGAAAGTAATCTTAGCTGGAGTGCTGACTATATGTTTTTTGTTTGGATTTGTTATCTTATTCTTCAATTATGACATCAACTAATCCAATGTCATCTTCTTTGTCGGGACTTCTTGGAGTTGGAGTAGAAGGACAATATTTACAATGACGCTTGGGATGATCACGAAGTTGTTTGCAGATGGCATACTTCCATTGTTCAGTTAAGTCTAAAAAAATGCCTTCCATTGAAGAAAAAGATGTAGCAAATTGTTGAATTATTTGTAATGCTTCAGAAGTGATGGGATTTTTATAGGAAGAGATCATTATCATATTGGATCCCTTATAATTGACCTTGATAGTAGATGCATCTATGATTTTAGCATTCTGAGTGAAAATTCCATCTAAACATTGTAGATTGAATTGATTTATAAGCTCCCATTGAAAGGTATGTCTTGGAGGGTTGTTAGTTGGAGGATACATACCATTGCTTATTCCGATTTGTAAAAATGCGATCCTTGAGAGTTTAATTTCAGCATCCTTTACTGAATCTGTTTCCTTGAATATATGATAGCTTTAGGTAAAGTATTGATTTGATCCATTTTGATTGGTTTTCCTAATGATTTCATTCGGGTGTTTTAATACTGGGTTGCGGAATTCTGCTAATGCTTGCTCAGCATCTGTACGAGATGTAAGACTTTTATGTAAAACTCCATATTTACCTGTTATGTGGACTACTGCCTGATGCCATTCATCATATATGCTTGCCATGGTCCATTGTAGATGACATAAACTTTGGATTCTTTAACATCTTTCTTTCTTTGTGAGATAATAGGATTTTTGACTCTAGATGATTGAGTAATTTGATGGGGAGTAATAAGTGGGATAGGAGATGGCGAGGATGGTGTTTGAGGATTTGATCCAGGTTGAGCATTTGGCCCAGGTTGTGTTGATTGATCTTGGGATGTTTGATCTTATTGGTTCTCCCAAAGGGTTATAGTAGGCGAAGTTGATTAATCTCCTTGGTTACACTACCAACTTGTTGTTGTAATTACATTAATTCCATTTCTTTTTTCTTTAATGAATCCTTGAGACTTAATATAGCTACTTCCATTCTCGAATAAGAATATCTGCAAGAAAATTATCAGTAGATTTGATATACTGAATAGTAAATTAGTACTGATTTAACTCCAGTTGCCATCGAATAAGACGACTTTCATAAAGCCACATAGATAAACAATGCCGAATTTTTTAGCGTTTTGTTATGCTTATTGTAGAAAAAGTTTCACTTACACGAAGATTAATAATCTTTTTTACTCGAATGATGCAAGAGGTGGCACCTACTCTACAACGACAACAAAAAATTGAGGAATTATTCCAGCTATTAGATACTAAAAAACAAGAATTAAAAAACTTTTATCATGTTTTTAATAATCACTATGTTGTGAATCGAGAGCCCATAACAGATGATACAGCAGCGGCAGCAGGTCCACGAAGAAGTGGAAGACCAAGGATGCTTTCTAGAAGGCTCGGAGACTATGAATTGAATGCCACATCAGCAGGTGCTAGTACCAGCGTGCGTAACCGTTTTGCACGGAAAGATAGGGAACGAGGAATATACAGAAGGACGAGGGCAGAATCATATTTTTTATGCTTATTGTTATGACTGTTGAACTTTTTCTCCTTCTCACCTCACACTCTCGTTATTCTTAGACATTTTTCCAGAATTTTCCCTGTTGAATCCATTACTTTTGAATGAAATAATCCTCTGTTTCCCCTTATTTGCAATGAACCTTTGCTATTTCGGAGTACACACGACATTGGTGCTTTCATTGTTGCTCTGTACAGATGACGGAGCATCAATATCAAACTCGCTTCAAAGTTTTGGATGACTATGTTAAGGATGTTTCTGACTCACAGTCTCTTCTCCGTCGCGAACTCGATGAAACTCGTTCTCTTCACCGGCGGGACATTGATTCCATTGCTTCTTTTATGGCGGAGCAAAGGCAGCTTTTGCGTGAAGTCATGGAACGTCTGGCATCGCCACCACACCAGCGTTCGACGGAGACTCCGTTTCATGGTTCCACTTCTAGCGCTAATCCTCTTGGCCGCCACAAGCCTGCACCGGTGCAGCTCTCGCACTTTAATGGTTCCAATCCGGAACATTGGGTCCTTCAAGCAGGTCGTTACTTTGACTTTTATCATATTCAGGTCGATGACCGCCTCACGATATCGTCGTTTTACTTTGACGAGGTGACCGCCGACTGGTACGATTGAATGTACCGGAATCGGCAACTTTCCGATTGGGAAGCTTTCACGGTGGCGTTGGTTCAGCATTTTAAGACCACTGATTTCAAAGAACCCGAAGGTCTGCTAGCCAAGCTCCAACAGCACACATCAGTTAGTTCTTATCCGGCCTCGTTTGAGTCCATTACGAACCGCATCATTACCCTGCCCAATCATTTTCTGGTGCACTGCTTTATATATGGCCTTAGGTCCGATATTAACACTCTGTCCTTATACACAAGCCCACTAGTCTAGCTGAAGCCATGTCACTAGCCCAACTACATGAACAACACATACTTTTGGAAAAGGGCCTGGGTCGACCATCCTTGGGCAACACCAAACCCCTTTTGCCCACACCCAAGTCTCCACACATTTCCTCCACCACATTCACCCCGCCACTCCCTAACCCCGCTCCGACGACAACCTTACCTAGTGACCAACAGCTCCCGTTCCGTCGTCTCTCTCCGGTCGAGGCTGCCCAACGCCGATCGAATGGTCTCTGTTACCATTGTGATGAAAAATACACTTGGGATCACAAGTGTAAAGCCAAACCCCATTTGTTGCTTCTTGAAGAGGAATCTGACCCGCCCGACCCGAATGAGCCTCCCGCTGTTTTCCAGCAGCCCACCGACGATGATGCCGACTAGCCCCCACAACCTCCGTCGACCATATCGTATAATGCTTTGGCAGGAGGATGTTCATCCTCAACTCTCAGGTTTCAGGGGTCTATTCATGGCAACGATGTTCAGGTACTCTTGGATGGGGGTAGCACCTGTAACTTTGTTCAGACAAGTTTCGCTAAGTTCTTGGGTCTTCCGATTATGACTACTTCAACATTTTCCGTAATGGTTGGCAGTGGTGAGAAACTCACGTGCACAGGGGTCGTGAGAGACGTGCCGTTAGTGATACAGGGTCAGCAAATTACAGTGGATTTGTTTGTGTTGCCTATCCAAGGCTGGGACCTCATCTTGGGTGTTGCTTGGCTAGCAACTCTCGGCCATGTGGTTACCGATTATTCCTCATCAGTATTTGAATTCGATTACAAAGGACAGCATGTGAAGTGGGTCGGTGACCATGCACCCCTTGCCCGCCAAGTCCAGTTTAATGGGTTGAAAAGGCTTGCATGCACACATGCAATTGTTGAGTTATTTCGGTTGGAATTTGATCCAGAGCCTACTCGGGAGTAGGCACCTATCAGTGAGGAAATTCACCATTTGTTGCATCAGTTTGAGGATGTATTTACACGCCCTCATGGGCTGCCTTCGTCTCGGCGTTGCGACCATTCGATTCATCTTTTACCCGACAGTAAACTGGTCAATGTAAAGCCGTATCAATACCCACATTTCTAGAAGCATGAAATGGAAAAATTGGTCGCTAAAATGTTACAGGAGGGGTTAATTCGCCCAAGCACGAGTCCCTTCTCCTCCCCGGTCTTGTTAGTTCGTAAAAAGGATGGTTCGTGGCGCTTTTGCGTTGATTATCGGGCATTGAACGCAATCAATGTGAAAGACCGATTCCTAATTCCGACCATTGATGAGCTTTTCGATGAGTTACATGGGGCTTGTTGCTTCTCGAAACTTGATTTACTTGTTGGGTTCCATCAAGTCAGAATTAAGTGCGGTGATGAAGCTAAAACGGCCTTTCGTACACATAACGGTCATTACGAATTTCTTGTGATGCCGTTTGGACTTACAAACTCTCCCTCGACTTTTCAGAGTTTGATGACCGACGTGTTTCAGCCAGTATTACGTAAGTTTGGCCTTGTGTTTTTTGACGATATTTTGATATATAGTCCTACTTGGGTTTCTCATATCGAGCATTTGAGTGTGGTTCTTCAGTTATTACGGTATCACCGATTTGTGGCCAAGAAATCCAAGTGTCTTTTCAGCTTAACTGCAGTGGGGTACCTCGGCCATGTAATTTCAGGCCAAGGAGTTGCTGTTGATTTGGAAAAAATCGCAGCAATCCAAAATTGGCCTGTTCCAGCCTCGGTGAAAGAAGTTAGGGGTTTCTTGGGGCTCGCGGGCTATTACCGTCGATTCATCAAACACTTCACCTCCATCGTCGTTCCCTTGATTGACTTATTACGGAAGGATGGGTTCCTTTGGTCCAATCAATCAGCTCAGGCTTTTACTCAGTTGAAGCTACGATTGAGTGCAGCCTCTGTTCTGGGATTACCTAATTTTGAGAAGCCCTTTACTATTGAGACGGATGTATCGGGTTCCGGTGTTGGTGCAGTTTTGACGCAAGAAGGCCATCCCATTGCATACTACAGTCAGATTTTATGCCCTCGGATGCGGCAAGCCTCGACTTATCAGCGAGAGATGTACGTCATCATGCAATCCATTGCCAAATGGCGGCAGTACCTCTTAGGGAGGAAGTTTACTATCGTTACCAATCAACAGCCCCTTCGTGGCATGATTGGTCAGCTAATTCAGACTCCTGATCAACAACGATGGCTGAGTAAATTGCTTGGGTATGATTCTGACATTGTGTATCGACCGGGGAAGGCCAATAGTACAGCGGATGCACTTTCGAGGGTGCCACCAAGTCAGTTCTTTTCCATCTCTACGGTTCACTTTGATATCATCAATGATATCTGTGAGGCTAATCGGTCCAGTGTTGCCCTTATTGCTCTGTAGCAACGTCTTCTGAACAACCCAAATGAGTTGCCTAATTTCAATTTTAAGGATGGCTTGCTTTTCTTTCGGGATCGATTGGTGTTGTCGTCTGATTCTCCATTATGTACGCAGCTTTTACATGAGTTTCATACCTCTCCTGTAGGCGGACATTCTGTTATCATTAGAACCTTTCACCGTTTGTCCTCGCAATTTTTCTGGCCAATGATGCGTCGCGATGTTAAGAAGTATGTTAGCAAATGCCAAGTATGTCAGCAGATGAAATCCTCTTCTTTGAGCCCCGGGGGACTTCCCGAGTCCGTGTTTGAAGCTATCTCTATGGGCTTTATCACGGGTTTACCGAGCTCTCATGGGAAAACGGTGATTTTGGTCATTGTTGATAGGCTTTCGAAGTATAGACACTTCATTGGGTTACCATCCAATTTCTCCAACATTTCAGTAGCTACTGCCTTTGTTCAGGAGGTTGTCCACCTTCACGGCATCCCTTCTGAGATCGTTTCTGACAGGGATGCCCGTTTTCTTAGTGAGTTTTGGAAGGAACTACATAAGCTCCAGGGTACAACTCTGTGTATGAGCACCGCTTACCATCCCTAGTCCGATGGGCAAACCGAAGCCCTTAACAAGTGCCTCGAGATGTACTTATGTTGTTACATTGTCTATAACCCTAGTGCTTGGATGAGAATGCTCCCTTGGGCAGAATTCTTGTACAACACCTCCTTTCAAACTTCTGTTGGCATTACTCCCTTCGAGGTACTTTATGGTCGACCACCTCCTCGTATTTTACGTTATGTTAAAGATACTAGTCAGCATGCTCTTGTGGATTGCCAATTGCGTGAACGTGATACGGTTTTAAGGCTGTTGAAGGAGAACCTCCGGAAAGCACAGGCTCGAATGAAACTTGTTGCTGATCGGCATCGACGAGAAGTGTCTTTCGAGGTTGGGGACTGGGTCTATGTTAAACTCCAACCTTTTCGCCAATCTTCAGTCCGTCTGCAACGCCATTGCAAGTTGGGGAGACGATACTTTGGTCCTTATCAAGTGCTAAGCAAGGTTGGTACCGTGGCTTACAAACTTGAGTTACCTCCATCGGCTCAAATCCACCCGGTGTTTCATGTCTCTTTGCTAAAAAAGTGTTTAGGCGATCCCGCTCAACAAATCTCTCCCCTGCACTTGGTCGACACCAACTCCACCTTGCTTCTTCAACCTCAAGCAATTCTGAACACTAGATTAGTGCAGCGTTCCAGTTCTTTGGTCGAGCAGTGGCTCGTGCAGTGGGAAGGGTTGCTTCCGGAGGACGCCACTTGGGAGGACAAGGACCGACCATTTGATGAAGACATTTCCGGATTTCAACCTTGCGGACAAGGTTCAAGCTGATGGGGTGGGTATTGTTGTGAATCGAGAGCCCATAACAGATGATACAGCAGCGGCAGCAGGTCCACGAAGAAGTGGAAGACCAAGGATGCTTTCTAGAAGGCTCGGAGACTATGAATTGAATGCCACATCAGCAGATGCTAGTACTAACTGTGCGTAACCGTTTTGCATGAAAAGATAGGGAACGAGGAATATGCAGAAGGATATGCAGAAGGACGAGGGCAGAATCATATTTTTTATGCTTATTGTTATGACTGTTGAACTTTTTCTCCTTCTCACCTCACACTCTCGTTATTCTTAGACATTTTTCCAGCATTTTTCCTGTTGAATCCATTACTTTTGAATGAAATAATCCTCTGTTTCCCCTTATTTGCTGTGAACCTTTGCTATTTCGGAGTACACACGACACACTATCTTATTACTTATATTCAACCTTGTATTCAGCATGATTAGAAATATTATATCATTTAAATGACGGATCCTAATTGTTCCATTTGTAGACAGTTAAGTAGTTATATACAATATATTGAACAATTAAAAAACCAAATATCAAGATGAAGTTACATATTATAAATATCGATATAATTATAATATTTGAGTACTATCTTCAAAATCGTGGACAATATGGACCTAAAGCTATCATATATTCAAGGAAACAGATTCAGTAAAGGATGCTAAAATTAAACTCTCAAGGATCGCACAAATCGGAATAAGCAATGGTATGTATCCTCCAATTGACAACCTTCCAAGATATACCTTTCAACGAGAGCTTATAAATCAATTCAATCTACAATGTTTGGATGGAGTTTTCACTGAGTGTGCTAGAATCACAGATGATAATGATCTCTTCCTATAAAAATCCCATCACTTCTGAAGCATTACAGATTATTCAACAATTTGCTATACCTTTTTCTTCAATGGAAGGCATTTTTTCAGACTTAACCGAACAATGGAAGTATGCCATCTGTAAACAACTTCAGTATAACCCAAGTATCATTGTAAATATTGTCCTTCTACTACGACTCCAAGAAGTGAAAGTTTCTAATCCTTCTGGATGATATTATCATTTATTCTAATCATCTTAATTTTTTTATGTAATTTTGATTCTAAACATTTGTAATATGAATGGCTCCTCCTAGATTATTAAAATCTCAATCTTTACGTTTATCCAAACCAATTCGATTTACTAAACCTGACAAAAATGTAGAAAAATCAATCAAAATTACTGCTCCTATTATTCATAATACTCCAATAGAAAAATCTACAGAGTTAAAAGACATTTAAAAATCAGTTAAATGATTTAACTGCATATATTAAGAATACGTTATGAGTATTACACAACATGTGCGTAAAATAAAGGAAAATCAAAATCACTTAGATGATCAAATTACTGAATTAATAAAAGTTGAGACTAGTACAATACATAACGGTTGAACTGTTAGATAGATTTCCCACACCAACCACTAGCACATTGAGATAATCAGTAATGGATAGTTCAAATTTTACTAGAAAGTAATGATTTTCCGGATCAAATACCTTGAACTCTCCTCCAGGCTTCAATGCGAGTTTGCAGACCCCGCATTTCCAGAACTCCTCAGAGCCGACGAACAGCCACTGTTTGCTGGATAGAAGCATCTAAGACGTTCTCAATCCTCTCTGAGAATTGAATGGATGGGATATCTATGTCCTCAGTAACCACGACATCGTCTGAATTTAGGACTACATCCATCTCTTTTTCTAAGTCAAGTCCCGTCGTCTCAGTCCTGGACCCCAGAAGTTTCTCTTTGAAGGAGGGTAATGGTATTCCTTCGGCAGACGTCATCTCCTCTCTGAACTTTAGCTTCTTCGTTTTACGTTCATCGTTATCGTGTGGTGAGGAACCTGCCACGAGCGGTTTAATTTAACTCAAAATTTATCATAAAACTATCTTGCGCATGAAACAAAACGACGACGGTTTAATAAGGTTAAATAAAAAGGACAAAAATTACAAGAGAGTCCAAATACTGAACGATGATGATCACAGTCATCGGCGACTCTCGCTTAACTTGCCTCTGTAAAATCCGTCATGGCAATTCTCACCCCCACCGGACCAACCATCGTGATTTTCAAACCACGCGCCGGCTACACCGTCGTCTGCAGTTCTCCAACAGTGACTTGGAACCACTATGGAAGCCAATATCTTTGTCATCAGAAACAGAGACAACAATCGAAACATAACAAGCATTCGATGGTCAGTTGCTGTCTTGTTGGAAATACTCAATCATGTCAAACTCACTCGCGGAAACTGGTGGATGAATTTGACCCAGATCTTCCGTTGGAGAAAGCTTTGACCCCACCTAGCTCATGGTACACTGAACCTTCCTTTTACGACATGGAACTCAATCGTGTCTTCTACAGAGGTTGGCAGGCTGTTGGTCAGTATCTGCTTCACTCACCTTTTCTGTTGTTCTTGTTCTTTATGGATAATAGGGGAAGATTCTGTATTTGGCTGTTGAGAACGTCATCAATTAATTACCGATGTTCGTTTGCAGGATACATCGATCAGATAAAGGATCCCCGTGACTTCTTCTCTGGAAAGTATGAATCTTTTTTCTTCTTTTGTAGGTTCTCCTGTTATTTGGACGTTTGGTGTTTGCCTTTGGTCGTTTCCTGCTTGGAACGATCAAGGGAGATACTTGATTTGCTTCATCACAATTTAAGCAGTCTATTGTGTTTTTATTTATTGTTTATGAAGAAAAATAGATTCAACTATGGCAGGTTAGGAAGTGTAGAGTTTGTGGTATGTAAGGACGATAATGGGAAGCTTCATGCATTCCACAACGTGTGTCGACATCACGCCTCTCTTCTTACTACCGGAAGTGGACAGAAATCTTCCTTTGTATGCCCTTACCATGTGAGCATAGGTTAACTTGTGATTTTCACTATAAAGTTGTTATAATTATGTATATATGGTTACATACTTGAGAAAGTTCTGCTGAATCTGTGGTTGGCATGATGAAGAAATTCAATTTGGCATGATGAAGAAATTCATTTAACAAATTCTGAATGCAGCTTTTCATTACTTTCCGTCAGCTTCTAGAGTTGCAAAGTGAGCTTCATTATTAGAAAGATAGTTGCTTGGACGTTGATGGTGAAGTTGGTTTTAACTAACATTATTGCAAGCTCAGGATCAGTTTATGAGCTTGGAATTGTTACATAAAGAGGAATGGAAAGTATTTTTGAAAATTTTTTCACTTTTGAAATATTGTACGACATAGCATTCAGTTACAGAATATTTCAAAAAGTTGTGTATAAGAGCTCAAGCAGTAACATACTTCTTTATTAGCTCTTGCTTCACAAAGTTGTTCTTGCCTGGCTTCATGATATGCGGAGTCCATTTCCTTATGTCATGGATTTTTTATTTTGTAATATAGTCCAATCCCTGCTTATAAAAGTGACAGTGCATCCTGCATTCTGTCTATATTCTCCAGATTGGGTAGAGAATGGTTTTTTATGGTAATGAAGTAATAAATACAGACCAGAACATTTCTGCTTAGTTTCATTGTGCTAAGGTTTTTGAGTTTGTACATTTGTCTAAGTTCCAGTTACCAAAAAACAACCCTCTGTGTTTTCTGGCTTGGTAGAGAATAACTTATACACTAGGGATGAAAACTGGTAATTGAGATATACCGGGGTGTAGCAATCTACCAATGTCAATGCTTGTCCATCGTAAAGAAGCTTCCTGCTACTTTTGTCACAATTTTCATTTTTCTTAATAACATGCACTCTTTCATATAAACAAATCAGCATGTCTAGGTTTCCCATAATTTTAAGAGGTGTCCTTTGTGTAGAAACTTTTGAAAGTTGCTATATATGACCTGTTTGTCATGTAATCTATATTTCATATATGGGAAAGCAAGTTTATGCAATCTATATTCTGACCTGTTTTTGTTTCTTCCTTTTACATTGAAATGATTCTTCTGTAGGGATGGACATATGGGCTAGATGGAGCACTTCTTAAAGCAACAAGGATAACCGGGATGCAGAACTTTGATGTTAAAGTATGTTCAGAGCTAGAGTGGTAGTTCTATTTTCCTTTCATGTGATACATTTTCAGGCTAGATGAATAATTCAGTTAACACTCTGGCAATCAAGCATAGGAATATGGGCTTGTACCAATACATGTAGCAACTTGGGGGCCATTTATTCTTCTCAATTTGGATAAAGATACTTCATATCGGGAGGAAGCTGATCACAGTATGGTGGGAAAGGAATGGCTTGGTAGCTGTTCAGAATTATTGAAGACAAACGGAGTCGATTCTTCTCTGAGTTATTTGTGTAGGCGTGTATATGAAATTGACTGTAACTGGAAGGTATGGTCTAATGACAAGCTTTCATTTCTTTGTAAATTTCCAATGCCTTTTAATGCACATTACGATTTACTGGATATATTTGTCAGACAGAGAATCGTTACTTTCAGTTCTCAATATGCCTGGTAACTGAACACAAGTCATGTGATTCCTTGTCCTCATTGTAGTGTTGATATCTTAAATGGATCTTTTGGGTAATACCTGTTTTATTTGTAGCTGAATCTAATCAAATGCCACTTTGCCCTTCCCCTTCAAAATCATCTGTGACAGGTATTTTGTGACAACTACTTAGATGGGGGTTACCATGTACCATATGCACACAAAGACCTTGCATCTGGTCTTAATTTTGATTCTTACTCCACCGCGGTATGCTTTTGCATTTTTAACTTACATTCTGCAATTTTGTATTTAAAGTTGACAAAACGTAAATTAAACTCAGTTTCACTGTATATTTGAGCCACTTCACTAGAAAAAGAATATATCAATTGAGCCCTTAAACTGAGGTGGAAAATGTTAGGGCTGGCAGGTTTGCAGCTATTCGTGAGATATCATATATTCGTTAAGCATCAGGTATCACCGTATCAGGCACTGTAATACGACTAATTATGCACGTTTTTCATTTGCCGTATAGCTTTACGAAAAGGTGAGCATTCAAAGTTGCGAAAGTGGCTCAACGGAAAGTGAAGGCAATTTTGATCGACTTGGATCAAAAGCTTTATATGCTTTTATATATCCAAATTTCATGATCAATAGGTACGTACTTAATCCAGATGATTTTGGTGGGCTGCTTCATATCCCTACTCTGTTGTAACTAGTGTTTTGTGATCCGTACAGATACGGCCCTTGGATGGACACCAATCTGGTACTGCCACTGGGACCTAGGAAATGTCAAGTGATATTCGATTACTTCATTGAGGCTCATCTTAAGGTATACTTATGCTTATGCATGAACACTGCTGCATAATGAAGCACCTAACTCTGTAAGTACATTTGGGTGCATATGCTTGCTTGCATGCTTGCGGGCTTGTGTACATCCAACTTATACAGCTTGCTATACGGCGTTGTTGTTCTTTTCGTCATTATCATTGATAGAACATGGTTTTTAGAATTTGGACATTAGAGATGATATTTCTGTTCAAAATGACTTTGGAGCTGCTTTATACGAGCATTTCTGTCGGTGTTTGATGAAGTGAGTGAATTGCCGTTAATGATAAATCTCAAACTGAATGGCTCAAAATTGCAGTAAATCTGTTTCTGGCTTGGCATTCTTTTACCATGCTTTTTGAACACGAGCTACATTCCTTCGCTCTATGGTCTTGTTTAAAATTAGAATTGGCATCTAGAGATTCTTGTGGCTTGTGAAATCAATCTCATAACATCATTGAAGTAATCAGAATTTGATCCAGTAGGCATTTACTTTTACATTTTGGCCTCAGGAGGACAAAACTTTTATTGAGAGAAGTCTGAGGGATAGTGAAAGAGTGCAGGTATCCATATATATATCTTCATAAGTCTACCAATTTGTTTATTTTAACTGAGAGTGAACAAATGTTTCTTGTGGCTAATCTTATATGCTTAATGCCTGATTACAGATGGAAGATATCATTCTATCTGAAGGTGTTCAAAGAGGTCTTGAATCACCTGCTTATATCAGCGGTCGGTACGCACCCCGAGTCGAGCAAGCTATGTATCATTTTCATCAACTGCTTCATCAAAACCTTAAAGGTTAAGAAGTTGCCGTTGTTATGCATTAGTTCCAGGGACTAAAAGCTGTTATCTGCCAAATGTTCCTTAAGACAAGAAACAACATGAGTTTGCATTGAGAATAAGGTTGCTTTGCAGTTCCAAGGTTCTTGAGCAGCAGTGTTTAGTCGGTTCCCTTCCCATCATCAAATTTGATTGTATTTACCAACTTTATTTTTATAATATATTTTATTTTTTAAAATTACTTGGAGATATTTTTAACAAAAATAACTAATCTTTTCTCAAATTTATGCCTGAGTTTTCTAATATAAATTATTATATTATATGAATTATTGTTAATAGAAATATATTTGTTATTTAATAACAAGCCCAAAAAAAGAATAAAACGAATTAAAATTTTATTTTTGAATTAAGTGTGGATAAAAAATATGAATGTAGAATATAGTTTGGAGTGACTCACCGAAAGTGTTCATTGTTAGCTATCAAATCACAATCTTTGATTGTGATGATCACAGAGGTTATAATCACTATCTTTTGGGATCTTTTGCAAAAGGTGAAGTTATGTGTATGCTTTTCAAATTTCAGTAAGTTTTAACTTTTACTTTTCCTTCTTCACACAACTTTTGTTTGTGGTACTTCCTTTTTTGTCTGTTTTTCTTTATATATACATTGAGTATTCCAACTTTTGTAGGAATAATTCTGAGCTCCTAAAATCCTATTCTAAGAGTTTTAGAAGAGTTAAATTTGAAATTTCAAGATTTCTCAAATTTCTGTATACTAACTTATACATTTTTGAGCACAAGTAGTCATGTCATACTAATTGTTTAGTTGATGATTCTTTTTTGTCATTTTTACTTTTTGATTTTTACATTTAGGACTTGCATCAAAAGTTAAACACTAAAAAGATAGATGTTGTAAAATCAAAAGATTATTAATAGTTTTTTAAAATTAGAAGTATATTAATAATATGTCAAACCATAAGGATGTACACAAGCCCGCAAAAGGTATTTTTAAATGGCATTGAATAAAAATTTTAGAGTGCTAATTTGAGAATTGATGATTTGACATTTAAACAAATAATTAATAATAAATTTGGTGAAAATTAAATATTATTTTTCTACCAAAATATTTTCAGAAATTTAGAAAACTAAAATCAAAAAATTATCAGATTTAATTAAAAGGAATATTTTTAAAAACTCAAATGAATTCAAGCAACTTGCCAATCAAATGTTATTAGATTGGACCGGATTTGCAGGCACATTTGGGGCTAAGTGGATAGAGTGGGACCCTATAATTATATGGCCTTCAGAGGCTGAGTCAGTAGCCATGATTTTCATGATATGGGCCTCAAGGAAAGGGCATGATGACGAGGGGAAACACATGATGTACAAAGGACGGCTGGGCTTTGACTAGGGACCACCCTACGCCATTTGTCTTTCTCTAGTTTTTCATATGCACATTTTGACGCATTTTTCAAAAAACATCTTAATTAAAAAAAAGGCATAATTTTCGTTTTATTTGAAATAAAAATTTTGAAATACGAAAGCTTATTTCTAATTAATAGAGATATTATTTCTAATAACTTATAGCAATAAAACATTTATTGAATATTGTTGTTGTTCTTTCTAAAGACTGCCTGCATAGTATATCTAAATGTTCTAATTAGTACCTTGCTACAACGCTCCATAATAAAAGTATCATCTTCACTATAATGCATGATTTCAATACCAAGATAGGTGATCCTACTTTATCTAAATGTTTGCAAGTTTAGATCCAAATCACTGAACCAGATTAAAATCTTACAATCATTATGATTATTTTACATCACCAGATGTTTTATTGTCTACAAAATTATATTTTAGAGCTTAACTTTTCAATTTTACTTCAAATTTTCTTTATATAATTTCTAATCGTTTTAATAATCAGAGTATTATTATTCAGATCGAGTCATTAATTATCTATTCCTCAATTTTCAACCCAAGATTTCATTTTTTTTAAAGTTTTTTCTTTATCTACTTTTGAGTTTCACGTGCCTTTGTTCATCTAATCTCCACTTGTGTCCAATATTCATCATTACATGGACTATTGCTGGAATTAAAGGTTAATCTTATTATTAACATTGAATACATCAATTGCTTCAAAAGAAGGTAACTCATTCCTCCAATTACATAGAAATGATTTTAGCAATTTTGAGGAAAGCTCTTTAATTATTCATTATCATTATTATTTCTTAACCTTTGACTAAAAAGTAATTATACTTTTATAATTTTAATTTAAAATAATATCTTCAGACTTTACATTTCAGTGAGACTCTTATTAAATATTGTCGTCGTAAGTTCAATCTATTTTAAATAATACATAATATTAATATTTTAGTTTAAAATAAAGTAGTTAAGCATTTTTTAAAGGTACTTTAAAATTTTAAATCTTAATTATATTAACTTAATACAAATTATAATAAAATCACATTCATTGTGAAGTAAATCATGTCCATAGTAGTTGTTGTACCTTAGCTATCAATCAATGCTTTAGGATTCATTTGGATTGTGCCAAAAAATGGATAGAATAGAATCATGACCTTGGAACTTAAGCTCGTGAGCACCGATATAAGAGAATACGTTTCTGCTTAAAGCTCCAAAGAGTAGTGGCAGACAAATGTTGACTTCACGAAAATCACCTCTGACCCACTGAGGTAGACAAATTAGCAATTACGACGGTGAATTAATTTTAAATTCATTAAATATTGTTTCTGTTCGAGGCCACGAATGTGATGGTAACAGGAAATGGTAAAAGAATTCTTGTGCTTTGATTTTTTTTTCTTTTAATTACTATATTTTAAAAAATTTATCGTTTATTTTTATAATATTGTTTTGTTATTATATAAATTTTATGTTATGTTTTATGAGTTTTATATCTATTTTTCATTTAAAATATGTAATATTATAATTTTAAAATTTTAATACAACTATTTAAAGATAATTGTGTCATATAGTAAGTAAATAATAATCAAAAGATCAAGCTTCATAAAATTCAACATTATTAATTTAATAAAAAGTATACTTATTCCGATTCAAAGTTTTAATACTCTTCGAACTAATGTTACGAATATCATACCGATTTAGTACCGGATTAGGTTTTGATGCAGATTATATCGGTGTCGGTTAATAATAGATACCGTTTTAGGTAATTTTTTAAATTTATGAAATAGTCCCTAATTTTTAAAATTATAAAATAGTTTATTGTCATATTATACAGATTGTATTGTATATTTTTAACCATGTATTCACAAATAATAATAATAAATAATAATCACAATTTTATTTAATTTATAAAATTAATTTAATAGTTATTAATAAATATAATTATTTAATATATATTTTAAAATATATAAATTTCAAATAAATTTTGATTTAATATTTAAAATATATATAATAAATATTAGTTTATAAATTGTAAATTTTAAATTATTTGTTTTAAAAATAAAATATTTTCATTAATACTTTATTAATAAATATTATATAAAATATTTAAATAAATTTAAATAAAATATTTTATTTTTAAGTTTAATTTAAATTATAATAATTATTAGTAATAATAATTTAATCGGTATTTTAAATATCGATCGGTATCAACCTAGTACCATTCAAAATAGGTCAATACCAACCGGTATATAAATCGATATAATATACCTTTTGTTTTGTACTAATTTGGTCCAATACGAAACGATATTCACATCTGTGCTTTACATATGTGCTTTTGACTCATAAATTTAGAAAATGTTAAGACTAATGTTGACTTGCATAATTTTATATTAAAGTCAAGGTTTAAAACCAAATTCAAGTTAAACCGATAAGACAAAAGTTTAAAGAAAAGAATAGAATTAAAAATTTCAAAATATGATTAAAAGAGACTGTTCTTATTCATAAAAAATTGAAGTTTAATTTAAAAAATTGTTAAATAAAAATAATAGATTTATTTTAGTTTATAAGAACATGTAAATTTATAAAATTGACTAAAACTAAAAAATTAGACGGCTCAAAAAATTTACGATTGAATTGATCAAATCGGTTAAATTTTGTAATCATTAATTAAAGTCATGTCTTTTATTTAATTAATATATTAATTAATATGGACAGATAATAATTAATATATACATAAACATTAAAAGCATCTCATTTTCTATCATGTTACAAATTTCTTAACTAAGTCGGAATCATGATTTCATGAGTTTTGACTAAATCTGTTCTGTAAAAGTAACTAAGTTCTAGTACTGTACATGTAATGATTAATAATTTATTTATTTGTCGTCGTGTGGCGTGGGAGGAATTATTATAGATTTTGAATTTGAAATATTTTAAATTATTCAAAACAATTAATTCATTAGTTCGTTGTGTTGTTTATTTTAAATATTTGATTTAGTATATGTTCGGATGGACTTTTAAGAGGCTAATAAATACTTTTTACTATAAAACCTTTTTAAGAAAAATAAATATTTTGTTGTAAAATAAAATTTACTCTTTTAATAGATATAACTTTTTGGCAGTCAAAATATAACTTTTAATAAGCTCAAATTTGAAGTTTCTCAAAAAGTCAATTTTCATGTAAAATTTTCAGAGCAATTAATGAGCTTATTTTTTAGTCCCTTTTATCTTTATGTTTTACACATAATTCCTACAATACCCACAAATTCATCTTTCCGTTTATTATATATTTAATTACTTACTCAACTTGGATATTTATTTTAAGATTTATATAATATTATCTGACTTTTTATATTTTAATTTTTATTTTCGATATTAGTTTCCTTATGTTATAATCTATATAAAAGATTTTGTTAGATATATTTTTATTTATGTTTTATATAGATTAAAATTATATAATAATTAATATATTGTATTTTACATATTATTTAATATACTTTAAATAATATTTATATGCATAAATAATCTTTATTACATAATAAAATATAGTTAAAATTAAAATATTTTTATTTTTATGTTACTAAACAATGTATTGTATGAATCTCTTTCACAAAAGTTCTTTTTTAAATGACAGTTAAACAAATCAATTGTCTTTTTATAATAGTTCTTTTCAGGAAAGATCTATACAAAAAACTTTACTGATAGAAGCTGTACTGGTATAAGTCTAACCAAATAAAAGTTTAGATTGCATTTATTGATTGTATTATTGGAATATTTCTTAACTTATAAAATATAATATAATAATTATTATATGGTACGAAAGTCCCATTACTTCAACCCCATTTCCACCATACTCCATTAAGATCTGATTAAACATGGGAGCGTTATGATTTTCATTGCCGTTGAGCCATCTTAATTGATCTTTAAAACGGTGTCCCACTCCAAATTTGAAATTTTATGATTTGATTTGAAAAAAAAAAAAACCCCTAAATCTCACAAGCTTAGAGGTGGACACGTGTAACATTTCTAGGTACTTAGCGTGTTTAGGGAACACATATTGCAATTTGGTGTCTGAACATTATAATAATGTAGATCAAGATCCATACTGGTCAAAAAGCAATGAATATATATATTTCTTCTTCTATAGCCTCTCACCAAACCAACCCTTTTTCTTTCCACCCTGGTGTTTGTTATCTAAAGCTGTTTAATTTATATTTAAATACATAATTTAAACAAATTAATTAATTAATTTTAATATTTTCCTTTATTCTTTGTCTCTAAATCATTAAAATATAAAATAACTTTCTAATAACATCTTGAACTTAAATTTTTATTTAGTAAACGCCTTAAATATTTCAAAAATAAACTTAAAACTAAATTGGTAAAATAAAATGTTTAAAGTTTAAAGATTCAATTACTATTAGATTTTCTTAAAATCAGTATACAATAAAGGCTAAAATAAAAATTTTAAAAGATAATCGAAGAAGGAGATTATCTTTATTTACTGAAAAAGTTTTAAGTTTAACTAAAAAGATTATTAATTAAAACCAATTAATTTATTCTAATTTCAAAAACTAGTTAATAAACCAATTAATTTTTGGAGAAGAAAGTTTGTCTTCTAAAAAATTTAAATATAATCACTTGTGTCACTTGTGTTGTTTCAACTTTGTTTTAATCTATCTCGTCTGTATATTTATGTGAGAACCACTTAAATATATAAATAAAATGGTCTGAAACATAATTGAAACAATACAAATGACACTGGTAATTAGGTCTCAAAAAAATTAGGTATTTGAGTACATGCCCTTTACAAAATGAAGGAATGGCTTCACTAGAGCTTCAGCCTTTTCTTCATTGGGTACTAAAAGTAGTGCAACTTTTTTCTTTTTTTTGACTTTGGGTTCTTGGAGTTTTAAGCTTTTGTTTATATGCATATAGACACATACACATGTGAGAAAATGATACCTTTTGCCAGCTTGTCACAACTATTTCAGCCTTTTTTGACACATAGGTTGTGTGAGTGAGTCACATTGAGTGTATTGAGTGCTACTAAGTCAGAGAGAAAAGACATCATGGCTATGTAGCAAAAGGGCCAGCTCATTCACTAGCATGGGCCAATATGATTCCTAAAAGAGGTGTGTTAGGAAAAAGAAAAGGTAGAAAAGAAAAAAGAAAATCTAAAAACCATCCCAAAACATCTGCATTAAAAGGCTCCTAAATCCAATGGTCTAATCATTTGAAAATTTTCAATTTTCTGTAGAAATGAATAGGGTAATCTCTTTTTGAATCTTTGGGATTTGAGTCCTACAAAATTATTAGAGTAGTGCAATTGAAATTTGAAAGAGGTTGGACCACCCCTTTATAAAATAGAGATTACAAAATTATTAGAGTAGTGCAATTGAAATTTGAAAGTGGTTGGACCATCCTTTTATAAAATAGAGATGTTGCTATTTTTAAATATGTACTGGATAAATTTTTAAATTAACATAATAATCTGTAAATTATGTTAATCGGGTACTTCATACTAGGTAAATTTTGTATGATCAACTCAATTAAGAGAATGTAAGTAAGAGAATTTGAATATAAGATCTTTTAACCCTATATCCCTATTTCGCCAACTCGATAACTCCTAACAAATGACTCCCCAAAATCTTATACATTAATTCTCATATTGTACATTGCCAAAAATAAAAAATAAAAATATTGAAATCTACATTACGGGTCACTTCACTTTATGATTCAAAATTTAAATAAGCCAAGGAGGAGTGAAAGTTTGGAATCTATAATTGAAGTGAAAAAGATCATGATCTATCAATCAATGGGGGACATCGCATAGATGCAAAAAGATTATCAACTTTTTAGATATATCATCTGTTGCACCAACATTAACAGTAATGATTAACAGTTTCAGAGGAGTGCTTTTGATTTGTCAACTTCTTTATTTAGAGACTCTCTCTAGAGAAAGAGATTTTTGGTGGTGGTTGTCATGCTTTGTCAATGGCGTTTTGGCGGGAAAGAAGATATTTTTGTGACTCGTTCTTATCTTTTGTTTTTTTGCTATCGTGCGTGATGTTACAGTATTTTAATTAAAGCATACATACATATATACATATACACATTTATACTTTGAAGTGTAAGTTTGGGTTAAATATGATAAGTTGTATATCCCAACGTTTAGGATGAAGTTAGATTTTGAGTGTATTATTTAGGGTAAAATATGTATACATCTTTTATAATTTTCCTTATTCTAAAAGGGTAAAAGACACTAATCCTTTCCATAATTTAAGAAATCTTTAAAAATTAATGATTTTAAATTCTCAAAAAATTATTCTAGTTTTATTTTTAGAAAATCGTTATTTTAAAATTTGGTTAAAAGATAATAATGATGAGCATCAAATATTTACTAATCAAATGCTATAATTAAATTTAACTCAAATTAGTAACTTATTATAATTATTTTAACATATTAATTTAAGTCAAATTTGATTGAATCGAGTTGAGTTTAAGAACTAAATTGAGTTACTATATTAGTTATACTTTCGTAGTTATTTCTATCCAAAGTTTAAAATAAGGTTTAAAAAACTAATAAGGATTTTCTAAAATTTTAAAACTAGGAATTATCTTTATTATTTTTAATCACTAAAAATTATGCAATATTATAAATTAAAGACCTTCACAAATCGTTATGCAATCAATGTCGAAATACATATTATCAAGTGCACATGCAAGTTGACCTAAGCTATTCATAACATAATGCTTCGATTTAATTGTTAGATTTGATGAAAAAAAGAAATATTAGTTATTCCCTAGACAATCATGTTTGTATAACTTGGTAATCAATGGTTCTATTCATCAATAGTCAAGCGATTTGATTAATGCATATATATATATATATAATATAATATAATAAATATTTTCACGACTTCGAGAGAGGTTTGGTAGGATCAAGACTAAATTAATAACGTAATTGATTATTAATGTACGCTTCCAATCATGTAGGGACACACCAAAAGGGGCAAAACACCAATTTAGAAGGTCAATGATCATTTAATGCCCTAATTAGCAAGAAGAACATAATTAAACTTACTATGCTTATGATAATAATGTTATTGATAGAAAATATTATTTTATTTTAATTTTCCAATTGATAGAATTCCAAAGTTGACTCTTCATCTGCTTTGTTGGTATAATAATTTGAGATTTAAAAATGTATAATTTCATATTTTTTATTTGAAAAATAGGGGAATAATACAAAGTAAGAAAATGAGAGTAATAAAGACACATCCACAGAATCACAGGAAAACATATTGAATTCACAGAGGCAAGATTGCGGCGGCTAGGGTAGGGATTCCTCAAATCACGCCACCGAACACTCTCAAACATCATATTCATTAGGACTTGCTTAGAAACTTGGAAATAAGGAAATTAATAAAAGAAATTAATCTAATAAACACTGCCCTTCTCTCAAACACAAACATGTCAACAGAAGACTAAGAACATAATGGAACTAAGTGAATGTACGATGATCCAAAGTGTATGTATAATATAAAAGTTTCTAAGTCTTGGTTTCTTCCTCTTCCTTAAAATAGTCAAACCTAAACAAACACATTAAATCAACTAACAGACAAAAGATGACATGCAACCATGGAATGGGTAATCCCCATTTTGATCAGTTAGAGACAGAAATAATCTAAAGGGTTCAGTTTCAGTATAACTTAGAATGAGAAGATGAAGGATATTGTCGAAGAAAACCTGGTATTATTTACATATAATTAATTAAAAGTGAAAAAAAAGAAGAAAGAAGAACAATGCTCTAGTTCATGGTTGTGAAAGTCAGACGGAAGTGGCACGAGAAATATTCTTCTTTTTCCTGCATCGATCAAGATACTCACCGCCATTTCTGCTCTTTGTCTGAATGGGTCCTTTCTGATCGATGCTTTTTTCTTTAAGGCTGATATGTCTGTTTGCTGTTTCCTGATTAATCTGAAGAACAAATCCATGATTCCACCATGCCTTCACTTCTCACACCTACGGTCTCCAGCCCTTTATCAACGTTAAAATCCAAAGGGTTCGAACCCGAGTAGTGAGCCTTCCCATTCGTGACTCGCTGCGAGTTGTTGTAGCTGCTTCCATTGATACTCCTCAAGAGACCTTGATGATCATTACCCTCATTTGACCCAGCTCCATCTGCCCAGTTTGGAGTATTGCTGTCAGAACTCCTGCGCAAGGTCGAGGCGTCTGATGATGGCGGCGATACCATGTTTTGAAGACCTGTGTTGACATGCCCGTGGCTCAAGCCAAAGTCTTCTAGACCACCCATTTTGAGATGTGAAACACTGGATGGAAGTTCCAAGGTGGAGCTTTGTTGCTGTGGTCCTGTGGAGCCAAGAATCGTTGAATTGGTAAGAGGGTATTTAGGAGTAGGGGCTTGAAGGATAGAGTGGAAATTGAGAATTGGGTTTTGCATGTTGATGTTGAGCAGATTGTTCTGTGACTGTTGCTTCAAGAAGCCTAAATCAGAGGGTAGATGGTAGTTAACGGAAGTTGAAGAATTAGTAGTAGCTGTTGTAGTAGTAGCACTAGCATTGATGTTACTGGTAGTAGTTGACGCTATGCCGTCAGTAAGAGAATTTGCTGAAGAAGAAGGCTGAGAGAGAAACGGAGGTGCTGTCGGCGGTGGTCGGACTTTTTGAGGAAAAGGTTGCAAGAGGTACGGTAGTGGTACTGAAGGGTCCAAAGGGGAGGTAATTGCTGACCTGAAACTAGAAGTCACGGTCCCAAAAAGATCGAGTCTTGTTCTTGGAAACGGCGAAGAAGACGTGAAGGGTGGTGCAGGAATACCAGTGAACTCCTGAACCATGGCGCGGAAATTGTTGGTGTCTGTGGTCAACACAGTAGTTGGTGCACGCCTAGAAGCTCTGGATCTCTTCTTCGGATTTCGAGCAGTACTGTTGTTGGTGCTGACACTGTTGCTACTGTTGTTCTGATGATCATTCGAGCCCGAAACTCGTGGAGGCGCACCTTGTATTCCCGGAAGGATCTGTGGAGACACAAAACGGTTTCTGCTGCTTTCAGTTTGGTTGGTGAAGAGCTGTTGGGTTGGTGAGGAAGTAGTTATGAAGCCCCCAAGATCATTGCAACTCGGTTCAGATCTTAGGTTCTTGGACCAGACAACATCGAGGTTCAGGATTGAATTGGGATTGGTGAGTGGTGGTGGTGCGGTTGACCTTGATACAGGATCAAAGTAGTTAGAAAAAGGGTCAAACATTGAAGAAGACGAGGACGCGTGGTGGTGATGGTGGTAGTGGTGGTCTGTTGGTGGCGACGGTTGCGGCGGTGGGTTAAGCATGGGACCACGGCTTAATGGGTGGTGGTTGTTACTAGTATTGTTCAAGAAAGCTGAGATCGACTCAGCGCGTGAATCAAACTCCTCATCACCACTGCTAGAAGATTGAACACTTCCACTATTACCAGAATCCATTTTCTCTTATAGACTCAGATATGAAAAGACAGATACTTCTTACACAGACTTGTCAAAGAGGAAACAAACAAAGAAAAGCATGAGATCTTCTGGAAAAGTATGAGGATTATCAGAGAAAGTAACCAACAGGCTAACTAGTTGTCTTTAAACCTCTGATCTGCAACCAAGACTTGTTTTTTCTTTCTCTTTGGGGAAAAGGGTATGCAAGAAAGAAGATAACAAACATCACAAGGATCATGAAATTGATGGTTTCACTTTGCACCAACTGATACAGAGACAGAGAAAGCAAGAATGAAAGAGACTAAAAAAAAAACAAAAGTTTAGGCAGCTCCCTTTTGTTTTTACTAACATATGCGTATGTTACGCAGAGAAGAGTCTCTTCTCTTTCTCTATGTACCATTTTCTTCTACGGTCGGTGTGGGCACTGGGCAGACATGTGAAACAGATAGAGAAAAAAAGAGTATGGAGGTGACAAGCTATAGGAGGGGGAGGAGGAGAGCAAAGGGTCAAAGTCAGTGAGAGTTTGTGTGTTTTTGATTCCCAAATGTGAAAAGAAGAAAAAACAAAGATTTTGATGTTCCAAAATACTATAATACTTTAAAAATTGCATTAAAAAAACCATTTTCAGATTTTTTTTTCTTATTATCTTTTTGGTTTTAATTGGAAAGAATAATGAGGCGGGCAAGCAACCAAATCAGAGAAGCTGGTTGTTGAAATAATGATATAAAGGAGAAGGGGTAGCATAGCAACCAGCACAAGCTCATTACTTTAGATTATGTTTTGGATAAATTATTTCCAAGATCATAATTTTAATTTTAATTTATAACACTACACATTAAAATTTATAAAATACATATATCAATATTATTTATTGCATCACTTTTAATAATAAAATATTTTTGAAAAGCTTTAACAGATTTAGGTCATTTAGACTTGTTTTTAGTCTTTATAATTTTTATAAATTTCTGCCTTTAAATAGTATAAAATAATTTTCTCGTGATGTGAATTTTAAATTTTGATTTAATACTATATTAAATTATTCTTACTCCATGTATAAAATTTCAGTTAATTAAAGATTAAGATTAAATATATCAATTATAGTCTACATGGCTTCTATGTGATAAGTTCTTAAGTATATTCGAGTCTTTTCTCATTGATGCGATGGTAGATGATAGAGTTAGCCATAATAAACTAAACCCTTTCATAGCCACAGCCTTTTTGACTCAGTCATCATTCATCAAGACCCTTTCCCTAATGAAAATATATCTTCAGAAGAAGGAAAAAAGATTAATAAAAAAAAGGAAAATCTCATTATATCTGGAATGTCATTATTGAGGAAACCTGAGAGAATCTTTTCCACAGGTTTTTCTTCTGCTAGAACTTGGATTCAAACTCATCTTCATCATCATCAGAGATTCCTCCGCTAAAATCTTTCGTTTGCAAACCCCACAGTACCCTCATTATCTACTCATGTTTTATGACACTATAATGCTTGACTAAATGCATCAGCATTCGTGGAGGACAAAACAAGAAACCTCCCATCTCTGTAATGGTGCGCAAGAGATGGATAGATCAGTTCAACAACATCCCAAGTTCGCTACAACCATCAGAACTAAAAGAAAAGCTTACAACTATATATATCTCCTCCTTTTCTTTATTCTCATTTGTATATGTTGAAAATATCATTACCAACTCCAATATTCAATCATATTATTGTTACCCAACTCGTGTTTAGATTAGACGTATGTGTGTGTATCATCAAGCTACGTGTTCTACGTTATTCTCTTCTTTTATACCTGTAGCCTCTGCTTTGTTTGACCAAACCCTAACCCTAGCAAGACATGAATCCGATGATAGTCCAAGTTCACACGTAAATTTCTACTCTTTAAATCATTTATTTAAATTGCATTAAAAAAATTAAATGTTCTGAATTTATATTACAACAAAATTAGAATAATTACATGAATTCTCTTAGAAGTTAAACTAATTCTTCAAAATATTTTAAATTATGAATTGTATTTTTATTAAAGATAATGGTAAAATACATATAACGTAATAACACATATAAATTAATAAAAATGTTATTAATATAATGATTTAATATAATTCTTAAATTCGATCATAATTAATTAAATTATTATAATTATCTTAAATTATTGATTTGGATCGAATTTAATTATTTAAGTTAGAGTTAATAGTTGAATTGAGTGTATACGTTAATTTGTGTATATTATTTATATCAAGTATATTATACTGTTATTTTTTAAATTAAGAAATATTTTTAAAAAATAAAAACTATATATTTAAAATTATTTAAATCAAGATAAATTTGTCGTTTACATATAATAAATTAATAACAACCACTCCTTTGTCAAAATCTCCTTCTACAGTTGCAGAGTTGATGGTCGAATCATCATCAGTACCCTTAATGACTTTTCGAACTTTATCCAGCCAATGACACGTTGACACGTGGGAGTTATTATTCTCAAATTCACTTACTAATTATGCCATTGCCCAGTTCAAGTTACTTGCATTGCACCTGTAAAATTGTTGGGGGTCATTTTTAACTGTATGTGGGCACTATCTTGCCCAACTCGAAAAGACTTGTGATGACAAAGAATGTGGATTGACAGGACCTCCATCATTGTCGATGGAGTCTGTGGATGATAAATTAAAAAGAATACTACACTACACCCACATAATTTCACGGAACCAAATCGCCTGTACGTTTTTTTTCCAGTTCCAATAACCTCGTCCACAGACTTTGCAAATACATAAGTGAGATTTGTGGATGATATGGTTTGGCGCAGATGATTTCACTCCCTCTGGTCCGCTTGATGGGAATCTTCAACGATGATACGTTTATGACATAAGATTCAGAAAAAAAGAGGTTTTAGAAGGAATTAATGGTTGAGTACGAGAGTGGATTGAAGTTTCAATAAATAGGCAGTTGGAAGTACTCTATTATTTTCAAGAATATTGCACCGAAAGTTTTGGATGAGTCCTGATGTTGATCGGTTTATCGCCTTTTCTTTTTCCCTCGTTTACGTGTAAATTGTTAAACAATCGTTTCATCCTAATATTACAATTTAAGTTGGTGTGTGAAGTTAACTTAATTAATTTTATATTTTTTTTAATATATCTTTTCAAGTAAAAAAATTTTGACCTTAAAATTTACACAGACTTATTCTATCTTGTACGGAATAAAATGAATGGTAGGACTTGAACTCATGATTATTTAGTCATGAAGGTTTTGATACTATGTTAAGTAACCATTTTACCACAATAGTTTAAATTATCGTGTGAGGACAAATTAATTAGTTTTATATATTCACTAATATAAATAAATACAAAATCATCACTTTTGCAAAGAGCTTTTTTAAACTTTCGAATAACCATTATTAATTTCACTCATATTACTTATATATTATACGAATTAATTAAAATTAAATTCCAAATTTTTTGTGTTAGGAAATATAAAATTATTAAAATTAAATAATCGTTTCATCGTAATAATTCAATTTAAGTTAGTATGTGAGGTCAACTTAATTAATTTTATATATTTATTAATATACCCTTTCAAGTAAAAAATTTTGGCCTTAAAATTTGCATGATTCATTCTACCTTGATCTTGAATAAAATAAATAGTAAGACTTGAACTCGTGATTATTTGATTACTAAAGTTTTGATACTATATTAAGTAACTGTTTTATCACATAGCTTAAATTATTGTGTGAGATCAAATTAATTAGTTTTGTATATTCACTAACATAAACAAATACAAAATCATCACTTTGCAAAAGAGCTTCCTTTTTACTTTCGAATAACCATTATTGATTTCGCTCATATTGCTTATATATTATACGAATTAATTAAAATTAAATTCCAAATTTTGTTGTGTTAGGAAATATAAAATTAGTCTTCAATACATATTATATATATAGGAAAAGTATGAATTACCCTTTTATTTAATATTGAATATATATCTGAGATTATTTTCTACTGACATAAATTTTTTTATTAATTTAATATTATTGAGGACAATTAGTAAATTGATATTTTAACTTTTAGGTAACAAATTATATTTTCAATAGTAATCGATTAGGTTAATTAATATTAAGTATATGTCTGGACTTACATTACGTTAATACAATAAAATTGTATATAAAAACTAAATTCGTGAATAAAGCACAGCTTTAAAATGTGATATTCCATAAATCAGACTTGACACTTGAGATATGATTTATTGTAAATTGCCTGTGTTATAAGATTTTGATATATATAGAACAATGTGATACGGATGACTTATGTAATGTTAATTAGGAAAATTAACAAATTAATACCTTAACTCTTAGGTAATAAAATTTATTTAAAATTAACAAATAAATCATATCCATAAAATGTGACGATCCATGTATAAAAGTCGACACTAAATATGTTGTAAATTGACTATCCTATAAGACTATATTGTACATTTATGCAAATTCATCACTTAATGAGATTTTACTTGAAATACATTGCTTTTTTAAGTACTTCTAAATTTGTCTATTTTGTTATGTCATACATCTTTTTTATATTTGCGGATACATTATTTCTTAATACAAACCTAAAATCATTGGTAGTCAAGAGATTGTCCTTATCAACCTTGATGATGAAGGAGGATTAATGTAAGAAGAAGAACAACAACAATAGCATTCTATATAAATCCTGCTGATACGTAGAGTCTGCGGAGGTCTAATAGTATGCAGCCTTACTTCTAACTAGCGGAGAGGTTATTTCCAAAAGGATCAATATAAGAAGCTAATCAAAAAGATAAATGAAGCATATCCAAACATCTCTTTACTTTCTTATATTTAAGATATATAGATTGAATTTTATGAACATGTAACACCCTAAATTCATATTAATTCAATAGTAATTTTAATTTGAGTTTAAGATAAAATGCATTAAAATAATCAGTTATAAATTGACTATGTTGGAGAATTATTCAAAGTTGTTAAAATGTCGTCTTTGTTTAAAAATAAAATTTTAGAGTAGTAAGATAAGGTATGTTACCGTTAGAAGATAAATTTTTTCTATTAAGATAAAGTTATTATTTGTTATAGGATTTAAACTTTTAAATTTTTTATTTGTTTAATCTTTATCCATATATTAGCTAAGTTTGTTGTTTTATTGTCTATATATTTTGGCCTTCATGTCAATATAATGTAAACCTATCAATAAATTACCACTTGCATTATCTCTTTTCTATTATACTCTATTTTAGTTAGTTTCTTGTTTTAAAATTCAACATGATATTAGAGCTCTCAAAGGTCTTGAAACTTATGAGTGATTAATGCTTTACAAGCTTAAGAGCAAAGAAGAGCAATGAGAAACCAAAAAAAGTGAAAAGATGATGGAGGGAGCCTATCAAACGAAGGTTTCGTCATCTAAGAAGAAAGCAATCATTCCTTAATGTAGCCATTGTGAGAAGTTTGGTCATAAAGAGAAAAATTGCTAGCATAAAGAGAAGTCTCGATATTTTATAAAAAATGATTGCAAGTTTAACAATAAAAACAAACAAATATAGTGTAAGGGATTGAAGAAGACAATCTCTTATAGTTGGTGAGAAGTGCACAAGATGCATCATAGAGAGAAGTGCTCTATGGAAATAATTGATGAAAGATATGCTCTAACCATTGAAGGCTGATAGGAAATACATCATTAAATTCAAAAAAACTTATAATTTTAAATCAAGAAGGAATGTTAGAGAATGATTCAAAGTTGTTAAAAGTATTGTATTTGTTTAAAAATAAAATTTAAGAGTAATAAGATAAAGATAAAATCTATTATCGTTAGAAGATAAAATTTTTCCATTAAGATACAGTTGTTATTTGCTAGATGGTTTAAACTTTTAAATTTTTATTTGTTTAATTAATCTTTTTGAGATATTAGCTAAGTTTGTTATTTCATTCCTTATATATTTAGGTTTTCATGTCAATGTAAAGTGCACTTATCAATAAATTATCTCATGCATTATCTCTTTTCTATTATACTCTATTTTAGTTAATTTCGGTTCTAAAATTCATCATACTAGTAATCCAAATCATAAATTTATAAAAGTTTTAAACCCTTCTCTTTAATTTAATATTGAATTAACTTCAACCTCCCATGAGGTTGATACAATTTGTTTTTATAAAGTTCATATTGAAACAATAACAATTTTAATTCAAAATTGAAATAATTATGTATTCAAAATAATTAATTATAAAACAAATTTTCAATCTATTTATTAAAAAAATAAGCCTCCTTTCTTTTGACATAAGATTTGACACACCACTTCGTATGTGAAATTAGTCAATCACAGAATTTAAATGTTACAAGATTCAAATCTTACATATTTTCAGAAAATTGGATACAACATTTCCATAGTATATTTTCTCACAACATAGAGTCATCATTTTCGAATTTTCATTTTTTTTCTATTTTTTTTTACCATAAATCATAAAACCTAACTGAGCTCTCCAAAGCGCTGAATATGAACTTAAGCAAGCAATTATTACGAACTTAAATATAGGAAATAGATGATAAGTCCATCCATGTAACAGTACTAGAAAGAGCAGAAGAAGAAGAAGATCCTACTGAACAAGACAGAACCAACTTTCCATGATGTACGTACGCCATTTAACTTTTACGCAATACAATGTATTGGGGGCACCGAATTCTCGTCGTGGAAATATATTCTCAATATCAGAATTTCTGAATGACCACTTGCAAGAATATTTCCTCTGTCGTCTTCCCTTTGTATTCTCTTCGTCTTCCCCGTGTTTCGTACTCTGGTATTTGTTCCTCACCATCCATTTAGAATCTTAACAACTATAAAGATATGGTTAAACTACGTTTTGTGTACTTTCATGAAATTAACTTTCTGCCTTTCACTTTACTTAAAGGAAATGGAAATAAGTAAGGAATGATCATCTGTCTTTTATTCCCGGAATATGGATTCTGTGCATGCGGAAAAGAAAAATGGGGACCAAGACAATTTACATGTGAAGGGATAAGAGAAATAGAATTATTTTAATCTTTAATTTTTTTTTTAATTTTTAACTTTTTAAAAAATTAATTTTCTTAGATTTTGGTTAAAGTGAAATATATATCATACATGAATTAATTAAATATCACTAATATGATAATTTGACTCGCCATTTAAAATTATTAATTTAAGATCATTATAATAAATTATTAATTCAAGACAAATTTAATTATTTAGATTCGGATTTAATAATTGAATTAAATTATTATATAAGCCTAATGTAATTGGTTTATGTGTGATACTTATGTTGCGTATATTTGGCTATTTTCTAATTGAAGTTTTAAAAACTAAAATTTGAAAATTTTATAGATAATTTATTCATACTTAATTTTAAATTATAAAAGGTGTTTTATAATTTGAAAATTTCTTATTGAACACATATCAAAATTTAGTATTTAACGGATTGAAATATATATGTATTTTAATTTTAATTTTAGTATATTTAATTATTTTAACACTAAAATTTAATAACAGGACTTCTTTTAATATTAAATTTTTAAGTGATTTAAAATAATAAAATAGCTTTTAAAAGGAGTAAAACCATGAAACAAAATTTGAATGGACTTTGAACATGGATCCAAGTTTGGGCAGCTATGAGGCTCAACAATTAATTACATGAGACTTGAAAAGGCCCAATTTGTGCCACTCAGCCCATGTTAAGAGAAAGAGACATAACCATCCAGTTCCTTGGGTAATGGAACAGACCGACTTCTGAGCGTTGGATGGCTTGATCAGGGCCTGGTCAGGCGCTTGACGTTTGAATGGTTCAACCATTATGCGCTAACTAAGCAAAATTTGTCTAGTTTTATTAAGAAGCGATTAATATTATAGGCGTCTTAATTGAGTTAATATATAAATAATTAAAAGTAGTGAGGACCAGAAACTTAAAAATTACAAACAATGACTTAACTCCTCTCATGTTTTTACTAGTATTTTAATTATTATTGATAGAATATTGTAATATAAAGTTATAAAATAATAAGTTATATTTTGTTAGAATCAAGATAGAACGTAATCACATAGATCGTATTAAACAGGATCTTTGCACATGTGTACAAAAACAAAAATCATATACTTAAATTATTGTTGTAGTTTCACCAATTAAAGAACATTTACTGCATTTCTCCTTCTACAGAAGTTTTTTGTTCAAAAGATTACTCTTATCTTTTGTTCTTTGCTTTTTAAATTCAAAACTTTAACTACCTTTGGTAGTTATTTAAAGTATAATTGTCATAATACCCTTAATGTTTGTATGTGATTCATTATCTCCTACTCATACATGATAGGTTTTAATCTAATTAAAAAAACTCTGCAATGTTTATACTTGTTCAATAACCGATATGACCAGCTTACGATGAGAGTACATTACCATATATCTATTATGAGTGTATGGCATCTCGATTAACAAATTAATTCAAGGACTTATGCGTCATTGAGTAGACATTGTATGCTATATTTTAGGTCATATATTACATTTGCACTTTTCTTTTATCTTATTTAGTTTTTTTATGTCATGACTGTATTCAAATTCTCAACTAAAGAGACGATAGCTATCTATGAATACTTTTCATGTGAGTCAATGATCTAAAATAAATAACC
This sequence comes from Erythroxylum novogranatense, assembly GCA_029891385.1. NCBI lineage: Eukaryota > Viridiplantae > Streptophyta > Magnoliopsida > Malpighiales > Erythroxylaceae > Erythroxylum > Erythroxylum novogranatense. Next base: position 4,185,423 of record CM057228.1, on the reverse strand, counting down.
TTCCTCTGTTCTCAATTCTTTTTTGAATTAAATTTAATTTGCTTTCCTATAATAATTCCATAGGATTGCATCTTGTATGATCTTTTGGCAATAAACTAAAGTAGTAAACCTTAAATTCAATTCTCAATAATGAAACAAGAGTCATAAGGGTACATGATATGTTCTTCTCAACCTCAAGGGTCTCACATAATATAAGATGAGATATGGAGACTTACATTAATCCCTTTTTATGGTCAGTTGTGTACACGTGGTACGAGTGATGCGTTATGGTATTTACCCACTTTGTTTAACTTGAATATCTTTCATTCAAGAAATACCGTATAAATGATAGCTCAAACATACTAAATGTTTAACTTGAGTTCACTGATCTACTTAAAATATGTTCAGAACTCGCATCTGGCAATGTAAGATAGATATAATGATTAAATCTCTTTGAACCAATTTTCTTACAGCATTTATGATTTAAGTTTCTCATTCTCAATTATCACCTAGATAATAAACTTTAAGCATGCCTCATCTCTAGCGAGCATAAACACTAGAGGTGATTTCCCGCGTGAGAGGATCAATCTATAATCTGTCTAATATACTTGTGATTCATCCCATAATATATTTATTAAAAAACATATATATTCATGAATCAAATGATACACAATGTATATCCTTCATCATACATTATATCCAAAATATGACATTATAATGAGTGAACATACACAGAAAAATGTTTATTAGTACATTTCAACATCTATATAGTCTTAGTGATTTTACATGCCTAATGTATATGTCTCTAGAAATTGACTTTGTCATTGGGTCTGCTATCATATCTCCGTAGATATATATTTCATGTTTATTTCTCCTTTCACACAATTATACTTGATATCTACGTGTTTTGTCTTACAATGAAATTTGGGTCTTTAGTATAAGTGATTGCAGCTTGACTATCACAGTTGATGGTCACTAAATTAATTTTACTTTTAGTGACTCTCAAATGTACTAAGAATCGATCAAGTCATACAACCTCTTGTACTGCAGTTGAGAATGCTATACATTCAACTTCCATTGTGGATAATGCTACACAAGATTGTTTCTTACTTTCCAATGATATTGCTTCATGGTTTAGCAAGAGTATATATTATGAGGTAGATTTTTTTCATCTAAATCTCCTTTCCAATCTGTATACCCTTGTATACGTAAATCATTGCCTTGATAATATAATGCATAGTCTACAGTTCCCTTTAGATACCTCAATATTCTCTTTACTACTTTCGAATATGCTTGGCCATGATTTGATTAATATATGCTCACCATCCCAACAACGTAACAAATATTTGGTCTTGTATATATCATTGCATACATAAGACTTTCAATTGCACAAAAGTATAGAACATTCTTCATTTGTTCCCGTTCTTGTGGCATTGATGGGCAATTTCTCTTATTAAGGCCTTCGTTTTTAACAGTAGGATTATAAATTGGTTTGGAATCTTGCATACATAATAGTTTAAGAATTCTTTGAATGTACATTGCTTATAAAAGTGATAACATTCTCTTCAAATGGTCTCTTGAACTCTTGACTCTAAGAATATATGCCGCTTCACCCATGTCTTTCATTTCAAATTCAGATGATAACCAATCTTTGATTTACGTAAGAAATACACAGTCATTACAAGCAATTAATATTATCTTTGGAACTCTTAACATACACACAATGGTCTTCATCGATCATCTGAAAATCATACGAAATGATTACGTTATGAAAACGAATGTACCATTGTCTTGAAGACTGGTTCAGACCATAAATTGATTTTAATAATCAACATACCTTATTTTCTTATCGTTATTTATAATATCACATTTCACCTTAACATTTTTAAAATAATGCTGATAACATAACAATATTAGGGTACAAAATAGTACCATATATAGCATTAGAAAATTGTTTAGAAAAACTTTGATTTTTAAAATTATATAAAAACTCGATTAAATTTTTGTTTCACGAATAATCAATTCTCTTAGACTTTAGTTAACATCAAGTGTGAACTAATCAAATGTAACTAATATATTTTAAACTAAACTCGAACTAATTAAATTTAACTTAAATTAATAATTTAAAATAATTATAATAAATTATTAGTTTTATTCAAATTAAATTGATTTGAGATTAAAAACTAATTTAAATTATCATATAAATAATATTTGATTAATTGACATATGACATTTATAATACATAAATTTTATCAATATTTTCTAAGTATAAGAAAAAGAGTTTTAAAAATTTTAAAAATCTAAAATTCAAAATATATATGTCTTTTACCAAAAAAAGAAATCTAACGAACTCGTCAAAGACCGGTTACACAAGCTCATACGTATAATTTGAACACGTTTCACTCCTCTAACCACGTGTCGGTGGGCATGCAAAGAGCTTGAAATTCACAAGACGACGACGGAAGCAAGCTGTCAAACAGAAACAATATATCGAAGCAATCGATCTTATGCCTCTTTCATATGGAGGCAGCAAGTGAAAAGGCAAGAGGTTCACACGAGAAAGAGCAGCTTGTTACGTCGAGCTTACGGCAGGATCGCTCGTTGGTTTGGCTAAGAAGAAGAGGCATCTAAGAGCCACAACTTTCCCATACTACATGTTGGACTTTTTATTTCTAATATGCAGAAAACTATCTGATCTTTATTCAACATAAACTCGTTGTTTATATAGACATAGTTGTAACAAGAAAATATTAACTGAAGCCTAAAGAAAAGGGATCTAAAATCTACAACGGTATTATTTGTTTGATACTAACAACTAAATTTGTTGACTTATTCTTTTGCTGCAACATGATGCACCTTTAACACTACAAGACCACCCTGCGAGTCAAGCGCATGCACAACAGAGTCTTCACGAAGCTGAAACAGTCACAGAGAATGTGAAAAAGCTAATTAAAGAGTTTAGAACCTATAGATGGAACCCTGAAAATCCCAACTTGAAACCTTTTCTCCAATCTTATACTTCCTCGACCTCTCCACCTGTGGCCCCATGGTGCGAATTACTCAGCTTTCGTTCTTCTGTGTCACTGTGTGATGTGAGCAGGAGTAAAGATCACCGTGGAGATGGTGTGCGTGACAAGGGCGAGCTTGTTATTCCAGTTAGACCCATGACCAAAACTAGGACCAAGAGATTTAAAGAGACTCTTTAGACGCATATGGGCTTTTATCTTGAGAAGATGGCGAGCTCTAAGCCTATTGGAGGAGAGCTAGTTGGGTCATAGCCTAAATTGATCCACTTGTCTCAAATCCTTGGACTGGATATACTTGGAGCTTGAAGACACGAAGACTTGGGCTATTTTAATGCTTCATCATTTAAGCCCAATAGCATATCAGACCTATTTATTTAATTTTTGGACTTCGTTTTATTTTGGACTTCCATGTATTTTAGCCCAACCTTTTATTATTTGACCTAGGTATAAATAGTTATATTCTAGGGTTTTTGGAAAAAACTTTTAGATCGGAATTGTGGAAAAGTCGTCAGCTTCGGTAGAGAAAAACATCGTTCTCTTGTTCTTGTTATTTTTTGAACCATCTTTCACTTATCAATTATTTTCCCAATTGTGGCGTGTTGATTGTTCGTTTATTTGAGTTTTATTTCGACATCGGAATTGTTTGGAACAAGTTTTCAAGAAGTGTCGTAGAAATCAAACCTTGCGTATCCTTATTCTTCTGTTTGTTGAAATCGAAAATTCCATCAAATCGTCATCAATCTTTCAGTGGTTTGCATTATTTGATATCAGAGCTAGTTTGTAGGAGAATTCTTATTCAACTCAATCAAAATTCAAGAAACCGCTGCCGTCACCATCCAATTATTGTCGTATCATCAATTCAGGTGTGAATTAATTTTTGACCTAAGATTTCAATCTTTCTCTTATTTTTTTTATTTTAGTTAGAGTTTTGAATTATTTGTTGAAAGTTTTCAGTACATAGCAAAAAAAAGTTAAAAAAAAGTTCAAAAAAAACGATAAAAGAGTTTGAAAAAAACAAAAAAAGGAAAAAAATCTGAGGAAAAAAAGAGTCAGAAAAAAAGAGTAGGACAAAAAAGAAAAGAAGAAATTCGACAGAAAAAAGCCAAAAAAAAATATGAAAATTTTTGGAAAAAAAAATAAAAGATCAAAAATTTTAGATTTGCTAGCTTGTTATTGGTTGTTGGTTTGGGTTGTTTGTTACTTGTTATTTAAGCTACATTTGGAGCATTGATTTGTCGAAACTGTGGTTCTGATTGTAACTTAGATTTCGAAAAACTTTGAGTGGTAAAAGACAAGAGTGTGTGAGCTTATTTGAGAGAGTCATTGTCGTGACTTAAACACGAGGAGAGTGAAAAATTCCTGAGTGAAACACGTGAGGGAGTGTGTGAGGTTGTTTATCGCTAACTTTGTTTTGCAGGTATATCATTTTATTTATAATGTCACAGGGAGGTAGTAATGATGACAACCAAAGGGGAGATGCAAACATCGCTTTCACTTTGAGAGCCATGCAGCAACAATTTGAGAGGTTCAATCTAGCCTTAAATGAGGTTAGGGGACAAATGGAAGAGTTCAGACAAGGGAGACGCGAGGAACCTCAGGATAGGCGTGCAGATGTAAGTTAGTGGCAACCACCACCTCGTCGGTAACCACCACGGTATGAGCCTGAGGAGGAGGAGGAGGACTATGAAGAGCGCATGCCTAGGAGAGCTCGGAGAGGAGAAGCCCTCGACAGACGAGATGGAGACCTCAAATCCATCAAGATGCAGATCCCAACATTCAAGGGAAGGAATGATGCTGAGGCGTACTTGGAGTGGGAAAGGAAGGTTGATATGATCTTCGAGTGTCATAACTTCTCGGAGGAGAAAAAGGTAAAACTTGTTGCTGTTGAATTTACAGATTATGCACTAATATTGTGGGATCAGCTTGTGACCTCTAGGAGGAGGAATGGAGAAAGACCCATCAATACTTGGGCAGCGATGAAGGCGTGTATGAGGAAGAGATTTGTGCCATCTTACCATTATAGGGAGATGCATCAAAAGCTCCAAAGACTCACACAAGGGTCTAAGTCAGTAAAGGACTACCACAAGGAGATGGAGATTGCTATGATCCGAGCTAATATAGTGGAGGACCCCGAGACCACCATGGCAAGGTTCTTGAGTGGATTGAAGAGGGAGATAGCGAATGTGGTGGAGTTACAGCATTACTTGGAAATTGAGGACATGGTGAACGTGACCATGAAGGTGAAAAAACAAATCAAAGCTAGAGTGGCCGCAAGGAGTGGAGCAAGTTCTAGTTATTCATGGAACTCAAAATGGCTCGGGAAGGAGGAGAAGTACAAGGATAAAGGGGTGGACTTCAAGGAAGCACCTAAGAAATCAATTGGGGGATCTGAACAGAAAGGTACTTCAAATACCCAAGCTACTTCTGGTAAACATTCATCTATAAAATGTTTTAAATGTTTGGGTACTGGCTATATTGCTTCTCAATGCCCTAATAGAAAGTGATGCATGTGAAGGATAATGGGGTTGTTGATTTTGAGGATAGTGATATTGATGATTTTTCATGTGATAGTGTTTGTGATGATGATGAAGAATATGTGGAAAGAGCTGTCACAGGAGAAGCAGTTACAGTTAGGAGAGTATTAAGTGCTAGAGTTAGAGATGAGATTCTGGATCAGAGGGAGAGCCTATTCTATTCAAGGTGTTTGATGGGTGGAAAGATGTGTAACTTGATCACAAATGGAGGTAGTTGTACCAATGGAGCTAGTCGAACTATGGTAGAGAAATTGAGCTTGACATGTAGGAAACACCCAGAATCATATAATTTACAGTGGTTTAATAACAGTGCGGATGTGAAGGTGACTAGACAGGTACTGGTGCCATTTTCTATAGGGAGCTATGAGGATGAGGTGCTGTGTGAAGTAATACCAATGGAGGCAAGACATTTGCTATTGGGGAGGCCTTGGCAGTTTGACAAGAGGGTAGCACATGATGGGTATACCAATAGGTACTCCTTTAAGTTTAAGGGTAGGAACTTCATTCTATTACCTTTATCACCTCATGAATTGTACTTGGACCAAATCAAATCAAGTAAAAGTGAGGAGGGTTTGGGTAGTGAGAACAAAAAAAGTGAAGAGAGAAAAGAGGCCCACAAGAAAAATGAATTTGGCCCAATGGTGAGTGACTGCAAAGGTGAGGAAAAAAAAGTGAGATGTGTAGGAGAGAAGAGCTCTAAGAGAGAAAAGAAAGAGAGAAAAGTGAGCTTGTTTGCAACGGGAAAAGAGTTGAGGAGAGTAACTAGAGAGAAAAGGGTACTAGTAGTGGTGAGATACAAAGAGTGTTTAGTTTCTGACATTAACCTTCTTAATTTTTTACCTAGTGCTTTTGCTTTGGATCCTAGGGGCGATAGTTCGTTCCAGGTGTTGGAAAAGATAAATGACAACGTCAACAAGATTGAATTGCCAGGTAAGTATTCTTGTAACGTCCCAAATTAGGGGTTAAAATATTAAAGAAATTTAGTACAAATTATGTTTGTTATTTGCTTATTAAATATTTGCTTAAATTGTGCATAAGTATTTTGGCATGCATTCATGACATTTTTTGGGTAAATTGGTTTAATGAAACTTAGGATTGATTCGGACCGTAGTAATATAATTTTAGTAATTTTTGTATACTTCAAATATTTTTAGAAATTGATGGTGAATTAATTTTGAGTTAAAAATTTATGTTACGAGTCATTATTTTATGACAGAATTTTGGTGAATTTTCGGAAGTTGTCTGGAACTTTTGGGTATTTGTTTGTTATAAGAATTCAAAACAATGTATTTGGTTTAAAAAGAATATTTTATTAATAAAAATACTACTAACAGAAACGAAGAGACTTATTAACAATTGACATTTGGCTTCGTTATATCTATACATATAGACTAAGCCTTCTCAGGAAAGGGACACGTACTATACACGTTGTTCACATGCAAGATGCCCAGTAGTTTTAGTAGCTTAGTCGGTTGGTTTTCGTAGCTTAGTCAGTAAGTAACTCCACTGTGTTTATAATGTAAATATATATATGTTCATGCATGGCTTTGAAGACTTGTTCTATATATACATATCTGTATGTTTTGTTAATGTTAGAAAAACAAGAACATGATGAATTCATTATACTCTGTATATATATATAAATATATATATCATATACGTGAATTATATGTTTATTTTTGGTACTGATTATGCTGAGAATTATGAGAGTCGAAGTTGGTGAGTTTTGAAACATACATGAATATTTGAAAATATACAGTTGTGTGAGAAGGTGAATATGTGTTTGTAAATGATGTTTGAAGTTGAAAATTAATTTCTGAATTGGTTGGTGAGGTTTTGATATTGGGATGAGGTACATGAAGTGTAAGAATAAATAAAGAAAATGAAAGAAAGTGTAATAATAAGGAATTTGAAAGTTCTAGTAGAGAGAGAGAGAAAGTTGGAATGTTAAGTTTTGTGATCTTTGGAGTATAAGTTGTTTCTGATGATTCTGATAGGTTAGAAATGCTAAATAGGTTAGTTTTAAAGTGATGAAGTTAAAGAAAAATGGAAGAAAACTTTGTTGTTACGTCTGGTTTGGTGAAGAAGACGATGAACAGTGATATAAGTCGACCTGTTGTGGTGTATAAGTCTACTTATTGCATGAAAATGTCATCTCCGCTCTTCAATAAGTCGAGTTATGCAAGTGTAAGTCGACTTGTGGTGTTATATAAGTCGACTTGTGTAAGTATAAGTCGACTTTTGTGTGTTTTAATGGATAAGTCGACTTGTGTAAGCATAAGTCGACTTGTCGTGTTATGTAAGTCGACTTGTATAAGTATAAGTCGACTTGTGTGTGATAAACTTCACTCTTTTGACCATATCTTTGTCATCCAACCTCCGAATGACCTGATTCTCGAAGCATTGGATTCGTAAGAAAATTTTCTACCTCTTTATGTGAAATTTGTAAATTTTCAGATTTAATTAATAATCAAGGATTTAATAATTTAAGTTAAGAATTTAGGGTTTGGTCCCGAAATTTGTCATGAACATGCATCCTGCATATCCATCATATATTGGTGAATTTTTAATCATGCACAATAGTGATTTATATCTGTGTTCCCTATTATAGAGGAATGACCTTCTTTGGATATTCTTTGGGACTTGAGGCAATAAACGAAGAAAGGCGCTTTTGGTAAAGTAATCTGGTCGATAATTTGATACATAATATAGGTAGAAAATTTCAGTAAATACTTTAGGTAAGTAATTTGTTTTAAGATAAATTTTGTGAGTGCTATTTGCCTGCACATGAAATATCTGAAATGACCTTGTTCTATTTTAAAACTGTTAAGTCCTAGTTGTGGGTAAATAGGCATGCCTAGAAGGGTCTGCAGCTGCTCCTGTTATTTGACACTTTGGTGTCTCCTGATATCGAGACATATGTCTCTCCTGCTGATACTAATTATGGTATCTCCTGTATAAGTCCCGTTACCCACTTCTATTCATGGAGTTATAAGTTTGATTTGTTTTGTATTCTGATATCTGTTTGATTCTGACATAAACTAAATTATATTCTGATAATGAAGGATCTCCTGTGTTCTGCCGTTCTGTTTAGTATAAAAATCTGTTCTGAAATGCATTCTTTCTATTTACTAAAATCTGTTAATATAGATTAGTTATTACTCACTAAGCTATATGCTTAGCACGGTGGATTTGTCCCGTGTAGGTTCAGAGCGAAGAGATTAAGGACTGGGACAAGTCATCTGTAGTGGCCAAAAGAGTCTGAGTTTTGTTTCACGCAAAACAAAAATATATTTTGTTTGGTTTGTTTGGGCCTGTAAATATTCTTTGGATTTGTTTCTGAAATTATGAGATGTATTATATGTGTGTTACGTTTAGTTTTTAAAAATGCATGTGTGAAACGTTTTGATTTGTTTGTCCTGTCTTGGGTGGCATCCATGTATCCTCTCAGGGGGTATTTAGGTGTTACATCTTTTGGTATCAGAGCAAGTTTAGGCGGTTCTGGTTTAACCACGGTTTGCCTATTGTTTTCCGTTGAGTGTCTAAGTTGTGTTTTGGCCTAATGCGGTGTCCCATGTTTTGTCTTTAGAAATTACGATGGAAGGATCTCACGAATTTGTTTGAAGTTCTTTGAGTAATCAGTAGAGCAAACTCGTTCGAAATACTGGACCGTTAAGGTCAATCAAGAGGAAGTCGAGGTTCCACCTCCTCCTCCACTCAAGGAGAAGCTTTGATTGTCGTCCCCAGGATATGATGACTTTGCTGCATCGGATGACAACACCTAAAGCTCCGATTGATCAGCTGAGGAAGTATGGGGCTGAAGAATTTTCTGGGACTCCTCTGGAGGAATATGAAGGGGCCGAGTTCTGGATTGAGAAGATGAAGAGGGTATTGGATGAGATTAGTTGTCCAACAGAGCAGATGGTGCACTGTGCTGTTTCTCTTCTTCAGGGAGCTGCTTATGAATGGTGGAAATTTGTTTTAAGGAGTCCTCAGTTACCGGTGCCTCTGACTTGGGAATTTTTTGCCCAAGAATTTAGAACTAAGTACGTGACGGAAGCTTACAGAAAGGATCGGTGGAAGCAATTTCTGAATCTGAAACAGAGGAGTTTGTCTGTTGCTGAGTATGATCGGGAGTTCAATCGGCTCAGTAAGTATGCCCCTGAATCTGTGTCGACTGAAGAGTTCCGATGCCATCAATTCAAGGAGGGATTGCATGACTCCATTAAGGAGCATCTGGCAACGTTCACTCTGTTACCACAATTTACTTACCATCAGTTGGTACAGGCTGCAATAAAAGTAGAAAGACAAGAGACGATCAGGAAAGAAAGAAGTCAGAGAAGAGACTTTAATAGAGGAGGCCAGTCTTCGGGGAAACGAAGTCGGGAAGGTAGTTCCTCTGCACCGAGAGTTGCTCAGAGATCTGCGATACAGGGAAGGCAACAAAACTTTTCTGCATCGACTGCCTCTAGTAGGGGTTCTTCTGGGGGTCGAGGTTCTGGTGCTCCGGAATGCCCACACTGCTCTATTCACCATTAGGGTGTCTGCTGGAGAGCTACAGGTGTATGTTTTCGTTATGGCAGTACGGAGCATATGATTGCAAATTGCCCTCTGAGACAGTCTGGGATGGCACAAGCTAGTGGAGAGGTTTCGCATGCTTCAGTTAGGAACAGAGGTCGAGGAAGAGGCCGAGGCGGATATAATCAGAGCAGGGCTAATCCGAACTCGCACTTTTCGAAGCGTGAATCGACCAATTGTGCCTTACGCTTCAGCCTAGGGCTTATGCACCGAAGCTCGTGAGGATCGTGGATGCACCGATGTCATTCTTTGGTATGGTTTCTCTCTTTGGTTCGAATTGTATGCATTAATTGATCCTGGATCTTCACATTCATATATCTGTGCTGGAGAAATGTTTGTTAAGGAGATGCTTATAGATCAGTTAGAATATGACATGCATGTAACTAGTCCTCTAGGTAGTAGTGTGTTGGTGAATCAGGTGGTTAAGAATTGTCCTATTAAGATTCAAGAAAGTGAGTATGCAGCGGATCTGATTAAGTTGCCGTTTCACGAATTCGATTTGATTCTGGGTATGGATTGCCTGTCTAAACATCAGGCAATAATCGACTGTAAGACGAAGACAGATTTCTTAAAGAGGCCCTACCAGTCTGAGATTGTATTTCGTGGTGGTTGCACACGCGCTCGACTAATGTAGTATTCGCTATGCAAGCTCAAAAGCTTCTCGGGAAGGGTGTGAAGCTTATCTAGCTTTTGTACTTGATTCCCGAAGGATGTTGCTAAGGAGAAACCGCTGAGATTCTCAGTAGTGAATGAGTTTCAGATGTTTTCCCGAGGAATTGCCGGACTCCTCAGAAAGGGAAGTGGAGTTATCTATTGAAGTTGTGCCTGGTACCGCTCCTATATCCAGAGCACCGTATAGAATGGCTCCTACTGAGTTAAAGGAGTTGAAGTTGCAGTTACAAGAACTTCTGGATAAGGGGTTTATTAGACCAAGTGTATCACCGTGGGGTACACCGGTGTTATTTGTGAAGAAGAAGGATGGTACACTGAGAATGTGCATCAACTACAGGCAGTTAAATAGAGTCACAGTGAAGAATAGGTATTCACTGCCAAGGATTGACGATCTATTTGATCAGTTAAAAGATGCAGGAGTGTTTTCAAAGATAGATCTACGATCAGGATATTATCAGCTTCGGGTCAAGGATGTGGATGTGCCAAAGACTGCATTTAGGACCCGTTGTGGACATTATGAGTTCCTAGTAATGCCATTCGGGTTAACTAATGCTCCTGCAGCATCCATGGATTTGATGAATAGAGTATTCAGGCCATATTTGGATCAGATTGTTGTGGTTATACTGGTCTACTCTAGGACTGAACAGGATCATAGTGAACATCTCCGAATGATCTTGCAGACCCTGCGGGAAAGACAGTTATATGCTAAGTTGAGTAAATGTGATTTCTGGCTTCAGGAGATATCATTTTTAGGGCATGTAGTCTCTACTGAAGGAATTACAGTTGATCCTAGTAAGATAGAGGCAATTGTTAATTGGAAGCCACTACAGAATGTGACGGAAGTAAGAAGTTTTCTGGTTCTGGCTGGTTATTATCGTCGGTTTGTTAAGGGATTTTCAGTGATAGCATCCCCTTTAACTAAACTTTTACGAAAGGGAGTAAAGTATGAATGGTCTGATAGATGTCAGAGTAGTTTTGATCAGTTGAAAAATATGCTTACTGAAGCTCCTATATTAGTTCAACCTACGGCTGGTAAGGAGTATGTTATGTATACTGATGCATCTGGAATTGGTTTAGGTTGTGTATTGATGCAGGAAGGAAAGGTAGTTGCTTATGCTTCTAGACAACTAAAGACTCATGAACAGAATTACCCTACACATGATCTGGAACTTGCAGCAGTAGTGTTTGCCTTAAAAATTTGGCGACACTATCTGTATGGTGAAAGGTGTAGAATTTTCACAGATCATAAGAGTCTGAAGTATCTGCTTACATAGAAGGAACTCAATTTGAGACAACGACGTTGGTTGGAATTATTTAAAGACTATGATTGTATTGTAGACTATCATCCGGGTAAGGCTAATGTTGTAGCAGATGCCTTAAGTCGAAAGACTATCTCGGCTTTATCACTGAAGCAGATTGGATGGAAGTTGGGATCTGATGGAGCCTTGATGGCTCAATTGATAGCAAGGCCCACGTTGAGACATTAGATTTGTAATGCTCAAAGAGCTGATGATAAGTTACAATAACTTATCATGGCTACTCAGGAAGGTAAACAGACTGATTTTTCTGTGCAGGGTGGTGGTGAATTGTATTATAAGGATATGTTCTACAATGCGGTTGACAACTTCGGTTTGTCTGTCCGTTTGCGGATGATAACTGGAACTCATTAACAGTTTAGTTTTCTGTAATGTGAACAATTCATTCCAGAATGTACTAGTGAAAATTTTATCCCTATAACTCACAATTGTTTCTGGTATCCCATGTAAACGAACTATTTCCCTCATAAACACCTTAGCAATAGTAACAGAATTGAAAGGATGTTTCATATGAATAAAGTGATAGTATTTAGATAACCTGTCAACTACTCCAAGAATTACCGTGTATCCATTGGAAGAGGGTAGACCTTCTATAAAATCAGCTGAAATTTCTGACCATATGCGATTGGGAATTGGAAGTGGTTGGAGGAGGCCAGCAGGTTTGGTGGTCTCATACTTGTTGCGCTGACAAACTTCACATTCATGCAAAAACTTTTTCACTGCTTGTCGCATTCCTATCTATTGAAAGTCCCTTTTAAGTCTGGATAGCGTTTTCAGATAGCCAAAATGACCACCTGTGGAAGTCGAGTGACATTCAACTAATAGAGAGGGAATTAAAGAGCATTTAGGACTCAAATAAGTCTTGTTATTGAGATATAAAACCCCATTCCGAAAATTTAGTTCACGTCCAGGTGGGCAAGTCCTCACAGCTTCTCTGTAAAAAGGATCACTATTGATTTCTTCTTGCAATTTGGGCCACCAATCAGCTACAGGGAATGACAAAACAGTCATGTTACATTCAACTCTTCTGGACAAGGCATCAGCTCCTTGGTTTTCTTTTCCTTTGCGATACTTAATCTTGTAATCGTAACCGAGAAGTTTTGGTAACCATCTTGCTTGGGCTGGTGTAGTTATTCGCTGCTCCAAGAGACATTTCAAGCTTCGTTGATCCGTACGAACCAAGAAGGGTCGTCCTAAAAGGTAGGGTCGCCACTTCCGGACAACTTTAACGATGGCCAACATTTCTTTCTCATACGTGGAGAGATGTAATGCCTACCCTTTCAAGGCCTCGCTATAATATGCAATAGGGCGGTTGCCCTGAGACAATATTTCTCCAATCTCGAAACCACTAGCATCGCTTTCCACAATAAATTCCTTGGAGAAGTCAGGGAGAGCCAAAATTGGTGGCGAGGATAAGGCTGTTTTGAGTTGCTCGAAGGCTCTAGCTGCCTCTGCATTCCAAGAGAATCTGGCCTTTGTTAATAATTGAGTAAGGGGAAAAGCGATACCTCCAAAATGTTTGATGAACTTGCGGTAGTATCCGGCGAGGCCTAGAAATCCTCTGACAACCCTTACGGTTGTCAGCTCCGGCCACTCAAGTACTGCTTGGATTTTTTTCGGATCCACCGCCACTCCTTGTTCTGATATCACATGACCAAGATAATCGACCTCTGTAACACCAAATTGACACTTGATATCTTTTGCAAACAACTGATGCTTCTCCAATATTTGAAGGACGATTTCCAAGTGCTCAAGGTGGGCTGTCCAAGTCCTGCTATAAATTAAAATATCATCAAAAAATACAAGAATGAATTTTATTAAGTAAGGACGAAATATTTCATTCATCAAGGCTTGGAAGGTGGCTGGAGCATTTGTTAGACCAAACGGCATAACAACGAATTCGTAGTGCCCTTCATGTGTCCGAAAAGCTGTTTTGTGGATATCCTCGTTTTGAACTCGGATCTGGTGATATCCGGATCTTAAGTCAAGTTAAGAATAAAACTTAGATCCGCGTAATTCATCCAATAACTCATCAATAACAGGGATCAGAAACTTGTCCTTGATGGTTATTTCGTTGAGTGCTCGATAATCAACGCAAAATCGCCAACTTCCATCCGATTTTTTTACAAGCAGTACTGGTGAAGAGAATGGGCTACGGCTTGGTCGAATCAACCCAGTGGTGAGGAGTTCTTGGACCATCTTTTTGATTTCAGTCTTTTGATAAAAGGGTAACGGTAGGGTCGAACCGAAATGGGTTTGCTATTTGGAAGGAGTGGTATGTGGTGGTCGTGGCTTCTTTTTGGTGGTAAATGTTTTGGTTCTTTGAAAACTTGGTGGTAAGTCAGGAGCAAGTTTTGTATTTCGGTAGGATGAGCTTTCCAACAGAAGACAGTGTGTAGGATATTTGGAGAGTTTTGGTCAAGGGATGATACATATAACTACAAACTAGAACCAAACATTAAATTGCATTCCTTCCTGGAGAAGGGTTTGAATTTATCAAACTTGATGCCTTGCAAGACTACTGATTGCTCATTATCGTGGATCACCATCGTCAGCTTCCTGTAGTCGGTTTGAATCGGTCCCAGTGTAGCCAACCATTGAACCCCCAACACTACTGGACACGTTGCAACAGGTAGAATATAGAAGTCAGCCATGCCTCGGTATTCTTGCACAGAAAAACTCACCCCTTTACAGATTCCTTTGCATGTGATTTGTTCTCGATTTGCTACCATCACCTTCAACCGCTCATCCTTTTTCACAATCAATCCGCATTGCTTTGTTAAATTTTGATCCACAAAATTGTGGGTACTACCGCTGTCGACTAAGATCGTCACATCCCTTCCCCTTAGTTTTTCGGATAACCGAATAGTTTGAGGATGATTGGTTCCTTCGATGGCATGGAGAGATACTTACGGAATTGCTTCTCCTATTTTTGAACTTGTATCTAAACAGTCCTCCACCATTTCATCCTCAATAGCAAATAGTTGAGGTTTGACACACCAATGACCAAGCACATATTTCTCGTCACAATAATAGCACAAGCCTTTCTCTCTTTGCTCCTTTGCTTCTTGACCTGTAATGCGTCGAAAGGGTACAGTGGTTCCACTGTTGGGGGCAAGTTTGGAACTAGGCGGTGGTCTTAGAAGTCCTGGGTTTGGATGGCTTTTGTTTGTCCATGATGGCTTGGCTGCTGGAATAGTTTTCTTTTGAAGGTTTAATTTTTCTTCGACTACTCTTGCCATTCCAATAGCACTCATTAGGGAGCGAGGATGCTTGAGCTTAACCTCTAGTCGGATGTCATCTCGGAGTCCTGCAATGAAAGCACTCACCAAAAAGGTCTCTGGTAAATTGTCGATGCGATGCGACAATCTTTCAAAGGTCTCCTGATATTCTGTTAGTGTCGCGGTCTGTCGTAAACATGTGAGGGCTTCTCTTGGATCATCGTGCTCCGTAGGACCGAATCTTTTGATAACTGCTCGAGCGAATTAATCCCATGAAATTGGTCCTGTGAACTTAGTGAACCACCGATGCCATTGCAAGGCAATTCCTTCTAAATGGAATGAGGTGAGATGAACTTGGTCCTGAGATGGTACTTCCTTATATGAGAAATATTGTTCAGCCTTGTAGGATCATCCTTGCGGGTCAGTGCCATCAAACTTTGGGAAATGGAGTTTCATGTGTTGTCTGTTGCCTGGGGTGGTTAATGTGGAAGTCTGTAGGTTTTGCAAGTTCTGGGGTTTGTAGGTCTGATGTGGGATTGACCCTTGAGAGATCTGGGGATTGCTTGGTTGGTGAGGTTGAGATGTACTAGAGCTTCCTAAATTTCTGGAAGCAAATGGGTTCTCATCTTGTGATGCATGTGGAGGGTGGATGGTGGTTTCAATGTGTTGTAGTTTGGTCAGGATGGTTTCAAGTGTGGAGTGAAGTTGGTGGATACTGGATTCATGTCGTCCCAATATCTCTTGAGTCTCGTTTCGAAGCTCAGCGTTGGATTGATTTCGAGTATTCATTTGAGTCAAAACCTGGCTCTGATACTAATTGATAAGGATTTTTAGGAGAGTTACACCCAAAAACTAGCTTATGAAGGTAGAGAGCCCAAAGTCCTTATAAATCTCATATCAATTTTGTATTTAATTAATATGAGATTCAAGTCTAATACCTTACAATTAGATCAAACTGTAATACAGATAAAGAAAAAAGTAGAAGACTTAATCTATTAATGTTCCATGGCGATCCATTGAGTGTAGAACATCACTTGCTGATGGTGTAGGTCGATTGAGCCATGGCTCAAAACGACAAAGCTACCGGCGGACGGCAGAGAATACAGGCAATCACCTGCAGATAGAAAGAAGCTGGATGGTCTGTACGAATGTATCCTATGTGCTTGTTGTAGTGCTTCGTGTCCCTCTTATTGGTGGAACCCTGAGGAGTTCCTGGGACCAGCTGCTTTGCCCCATGCTTATAGATGGATCAGTGACAGGTACATACAAACGCCAACCTCAACTCATTTTGATCGAATTTTTGTTCTTAATACGTCTCACGAGAGGTGTTGAAGCGATGGATTGGTTCAGTCGAGACGAATTCTCAGACAAACGGCTTCAAGCTCTAACAGAGGATCACAAGAAGCTATACAGGTGCAGGACTATAAAGAACTGCAAAGTAACATGTCCAAAAAGTCTTAGTCCTGCTGATGCCATTCAAGATGAAGACCAAGCATTTGGTTTCTCAACCTGTGGAAGAGCTTGAAAGCAAAAGGAGCTATCAAGTTTCTTGAATCAGATCATCAAGTACCTTTTAGAGTTGCAGAAGTTACTATGTCTTCTAGTAACCTGAAACTGACCTAATAAAGAACCCGAGTTTGTGTTTATGCTTAAGAAAGAGCTCTACTTGTTAAACTCCAATGTGCTTGTGGAACCGATAAGACCTTAAATTTCTGTTGCTTTCCCCACAAAAAATATGGCATAAGAGGTTCAAAATTTTCAAAATTGGTATATTTAAATAAATTTTGTAATTTTTATTATGATTTTTTGGATAAATATATATATTTTTACAATAAGATATAGATTTAAGGATTTAGAAATTAGGTTCATTTCATAAAATTATGTTCATTTTATGGACTAAAATTTTAAAATTTCTGAAATAATTGAGTTTTAGTTAAATATAATTTACATAAACTTATGCACGTCTAATTATTATTCATCTTTTCACTTTCATTTTAACTAAAATAATTTTCATATTACCTCCTTGTTTTTTTCCCAATGTTTTGAGGGGATTAGCCACATAGGGGACCAACCCAACTCGAATTTCGTGCATTCACTGGGTTGGGCCTAACTAGACCCGATGTTGTCATACAAAAGCAAAAGTAAAGATCAGTTGATATGAAGTCAGAAAATTCCTGAAAAATGAAAATCAAACCAAAAGTTCCTTATCACACAAGTAGCAGGCTCGTTGAGATATTGTTGGAAGATGAGAACACAAATTAGAGTTTCTTCTTGAGGGTTCCATGTAATGGTATCTTAATGCCCTTTTCAATTAGCAAAAGGTCAAAACCCGAATGAGAAAATGTCACGAACACCTGCAAATGACTTCAACAAATGTGTGTATTCCAGAAGAAGACTCAGAAAATGAGGGAAATAATAGCTGAAGTATTAATATTAGATAAGTATTCAGCCGCACAGATTCAAGGCAGCAATTACAAGTAAATGGAAAGATAACGTTTAGAGAAAAGAAATCCGAGGAAGGGAAACTAGAAGAAGAGACATTCAGAAGGGAAAACTTGTCAAAAAATTTCTCTCTTCTTCCTTCCCAAAACCACCCATTCATATATCTTCATTTTCTCTGACCTTCAACGATTTCTTTCTGACCCTCGTACTGCGCCTTACCAACGCCTCTGGACGTACCTCTGGTTGTACCTCCTCATGCGCATCTTCTGCCATCTGTCCACTCATAACAACCTCATCATTTGGTTGCAATTCCCCATCATCCCTTGCCAGCTCACCACTCCTAACATCCTCCTTCGGTGCTTGCTCTTGCTCTCCTATAGTCATGACATTACCCTCCCCATCGAAATTGACCTTGTCCTCAAGGTCAAAGCCAGGATAGTGCTGCTGCAGATAGGATTTCAGTTCCCAAGTGGGAGCTATATCAGAGCCCCACTGAATGAGAAATTGTTGTTCTGGTCGGCCTGCACTGATGATCCATCTGTTCTGTAAAATTTTCAAGGGAGAAATAATTGGCCCCTCTTCCACTGTTGTCAAGGGCAGGGGCATGTATGGCGCCGTGGGAGTACCTTCACATTTCTTAAGATAAGAAACATGGAATACGGGATGAATTTTAGCCTCCGCTGGTAGTCTGAGTTTATAAGCAACTGTGCCAAATTTCTCCAAAACCTCAAAAGGGCCAAAATACCTCAACGATAGCTTCTGATTTTTGCGCAGCTGAACTGAATGTTGTCTATAGGGCTGAAGTTTCACAAAGACAAGGTCACCAACCTGAAAATGCTCTTCTGTTCTCTTTTTATCCGCAAACTTCTTCATACGCAACTGTGCCTTCTCTAAATTGTATTTCAGAACATCTAAGACAGCATCCCTTTCTTTCAATTGTTCAAACAAATCCGGGGGAACTTCTAAGGAGAGGACACCGCGACTAATGGAGGGTGGATCACGGCCAAACACAGCCTTGAACGGTGTCATACCAATAGAGGATTGGAAGGCTGTGTTATACCAATATTCCGCCCACGGAAGATAATTCACCCACAGCTTAGGCGTGTCAAATACAAAACACCGCAAATACATTTCCAAGCAACGATTGAGGGCTTCACTCTGACCATCCGTTTGTGGGTGGTATGAGGAGCTCATCTTCAGAGTAGTTTGCTGTAACTTGAATAGATGTTGCCAAAAAGCACTAGTAAAAACCTTGTCTCTATCCGAGACGATGGACTTCGGAATACCGTGTAATTTCACCACTGTTTGAACAAAGGCTTCAGCCACTTGGGGAGCAGTATAATTAGCCTTGAGGGGTGCAAAATGGCCAGACTTCGTTAATCGGTCAATCACTACCATGATGACAGTATAACCCTTGGAATTAGGTAATCCGGTAACAAAATCCATGGCTACATCTTCCCACACTTGCTGCGGAATTGGAAGTGGGCTTAATAACCCACTAGGATGCAGTTGAGATACCTTAGCTCTCTGACAAACCTGGCATTGTCGAATGTAAGTTTTCAGATGTGTTCTCATGTTTTTCCAAAAGAATTGAGTTGCCAACCTGGCCAATGTACGCGTGAAACCAGCATGGCCTCCTTGGGTGGAGGAATGGAACTCCTCTAACAGCTGTTGAATAATATCAGTGGCTGTGTGTGGAACGACTATCTTCTTACGCCAATAAATGAGACCATCCTTCAAGGTATATTCAGAATACAAAGCTGGATTTTGTTCAATCCGGCAAATTAAGTCTTGTAATTCCTCCGATTGCTTCACAGTATCCCTGATTTCTGCCACTATATCTGCTTGATTAGTTGTGACAGCCACATAACAGCATCTAGAAAGAGCATCAGCAGCTTGATTAGTGCTGCCCGGTTTATATTCAATAGAATAGTTGAAACCCAATAACTTAGGTAGCCATGCCTCTTGTTCCGGAGTTTGTATGGTCTGCTCTGAAAGATGCTTTAAACTTTTCTGGTCAGTCCGGATGATGAAATAGTGGCCTATCAAGTAGTGCCTGAATTTAGCCACAGCTTCAGTGATTGCGTAGAGCTCCCTCACATAAGTTGATTGAGCTTGCATACGGGCAGATAGTTTCTTAGAAAAGTAAGCAACGGGATGGGCTTCTTGAGACAATACTGCACCTATTCCTCCCCCAGATGCATCAGTTTCCACTACAAATGGCTTAGAAAAATCGGGCATAACCAAGATAGGGGCATTCACCAGCGCTGTCTTGAGTTTCTCAAAAGCCGTATGTGCCTCTTCATCCCATTTGAAGTTGTTTTTCTGCAATAAAGCTGTTAGGGGGCTCGCAATGGAAGCATAATGTTTGATGAACCTACGGTAATACCCCGTGAGTCCAAGAAACCCCCTGAGTTGTGAGACATTGACAGGTATGGGCCAGTTAATAACCGCTGTCACCTTCTCTGGATCCATTTCAACTCCCTGGACAGAAACAACATGCCCCAAGTAATGCATTTTGGGTTGCCCAAAAGAACATTTTGATAGTTTAGCATACAGTTGGTGTTCCGTCAACATAACCAGTACCAATTCTAAATGATGTAAATGGAGATCCCAATCAGTACTATACACCAATATATCATCGAAGAATACCAGAACAAACCGACGCAAGTAAGCTTTGAAAACATCGTTCATTAAGGATTGAAAAGTAGCAGGGGCATTTGTAAGCCCGAAGGGCATGACAAGCCACTCATAATGCCCTTGTGGTGTTCTGAAAGCAGTTTTGACAATATCCTCCTCCTTAACCAGAATTTGGTGATAACCCGATCTAAGATCTAGCTTGGAAAAATAACACGCACCCTTAAGTTCATCAAGCAACTCATCCACCGAAGGAATAGGGAAAGAATCCTTCGTTGTGACAGCATTGAGAGCCCTGTAATCAGTACAAAACCTCCATGAGCCATCCTTTTTCTTGACTAATAGAACAGGGGCAGAATAGGGGCTGTTGCTGGGACGGATGATGCCCTCCTGCAGCATCTCATTTACCATGTTTTCTATCTGATTTTTCTGATAGAAAGGGTATCTATATGGCTTGACCTTCACAGGTGGTATTCCGGGTTGAAGAGTGATAGCATGATCATGAGATCTGCGTGGTGGCAAACCTCTGGGCACTTGGAATACTCCCCTATACTTCAGCAACAATTCTTGTAAGTCAGACGACATGTCTTTGGGTAATTCCAGCTGCTGTTCTATAACCTCCTTTGACCCCAAATATTCCATCGTATAACATTCTTCTATGGCATCTGTATCACACAACCTGAGCAATTGATGGAAGTGAGCCACCTTGGGTATTCGGTTGCGCTCCCCTTTCAGAGTAACCCATGTCCCATTTTGAAAAATTTTCAATACCGATGTACTGTAATCAGATATGTGCTCTCCCAGTGTGGCAAGCCAATCAGCCCCTAACACAATATCATAACGAGTTGCATCCAAGACTAATGCAGAAATCGTGATGCGGGTGTTATCGATAATCAGAGGAATGTCTCTGACCATAGTCTGGCCCTTTAGAATTTGACCACCTCCCACTAAAACCTTGAACCCAGGGATTTGTTCCTCTGCCATCTTCAAATGCTTGACAATCCGGGGTTTTATAAAGTTATCGTCACTCCCCCCATCCAGAAAAACCGAGACATCAGTTCCAAGTATAGATCCATGAAACAGAATCGTACACTTACCAGGTGCTCCTTGCGATGCTTGGAGAGATAAATGGAGCAACTCGATAGTTTCCTCCTGCTCCCCATGCGTTTCTGTTTCTTGACTTAGGTCTCCCTCTTCAATGTTTCCGTCATCTGGGCTACACTCCATGAGTAAATGATGTCGATTAGGGCACCGGTGATTCATCGTGAACTTTTCATCACAAGTAAAACAGAGGCCTTTCTCCCGTTTCAGCTGCATCTCAGCCGGCGTTAAACGCTTGACCGACGTTAAAGGTTTTGACAAGGGCGTTGGTAACAATGGGGGTAATGGCGCCCTGACTGCTGTCGGAATCGGAACCGTGGGTGTTATGTAAGTTTGAGGTCCACCCCCTGTTCTTACCCCTTGCGTTGTCTGCGTGGAAACAGATCCTCCCCCTGAACTCTTCCCTGTACTACCCACTTGATAGCTGCGATTCCGCAAAAATCCCCAATTAGGTGAGTTCTTCTCATCAAGTAATCTAGCTAGAGCTGCTGCCTTGGATAACGTCGTTGGTTCCCTTGAAATTACTTCTCGTCGGATCTCATCCTTCAAGCCACTGATGAAGCAATCCAGAAGGGCATCTGCGGCAATCCCTTCCACCCTATTTGCAAGAACCATGAAACGAGTATGGTATTCCTGGACTGACCCGGTTTGATTTAGCTTGAAAAGTTGGGCCCTGGGATTTTCATATTCGGTTGGCCCAAAATGTAGCTCAACTGCCCTAGACAAAGCAGCCCAAGATGTGATCTGGTTTGTCTTTTGCATCAGCTGAAACCAAGCCACGACGTCACCTTCCATGTTCACAGCTGCTATCACCACCTTTTCAACCTCGGAAGTGTTGTAATAAGCAAAATACTGTTCAGCTCTGAAGATCCAATTTAAAGGATCTGCGCCGTTAAACTTGGGGAAATCAATTTTAGCAAGCCTCGTGTGACCCTGAGTGTTAGTCTTAGAAGTTCGAGGGACCGCGGCTGACCTCCGATCCGAAAGCGACCAACTCATCGGAGAGACTGGTCATTGCCTTAGCAATCTCCTCTACGCTGCTTTCGATCTTTTCCATTCTCGCGGATGATGAAAAGTCTCGTTGTTCTCCCAACAAATGCAGCTTATTAATCTCCATCTGAAATTCTTTTCGTAACTCACTGTCCGCCATTATAGGGTCCTCTCAATGAAAGCACCAATTTGTCACGAACACCTGCAAATGACTTCAACAAATGTGTGTATTCCAGAAGAAGACTCAGAAAATGAGGGAAATAATAGCTGAAGTATTAATATTAGATAAGTATTCAGCCGCACAGATTCAAGGCAGCAATTACAAGTAAATGGAAAGATAACGTTTAGAGAAAAGAAATCCGAGGAAGGGAAACTAGAAGAAGAGACATTCAGAAGGGAAAACTTGTCAAAAAATTTCTCTCTTCTTCCTTCCCAAAACCACCCATTCATATATCTTCATTTTCTCTGACCTTCAACGATTTCTTTCTGACCCTCGTACTGCGCCTTACCAACGCCTCTGGACGTACCTCTGGTTGTACCTCCTCATGCGCATCTTCTGCCATCTGTCCACTCATAACAACCTCATCATTTGGTTGCAATTCCCCATCATCCCTTGCCAGCTCACCACTCCTAACATCCTCCTTCGGTGCTTGCTCTTGCTCTCCTATAGTCATGACAGAAAATTGGAAGGCATAATCTTGCATTTCGACATGACAGCACAACAAAGAATGGTATAGAGACCAAAGTGTTGGACAGGACTTGCCTGATAGACAGCTGTTTAAGTACAACGTGCTTTCCTCTCTCTCTCTCTCTCTCTGAGGAATATTCCAAAATAGTAGGAAATGCCCACAGAGTGCTTGCTCATGTTTTTGCTAAATATCTAGAGATCCAGATTTAAGAAAAGACCGAGTCTTTTGCCTCCCTTTCAATGGAAAGTGAAGGAGAAGGAGAAAAAAGAACAAAAAATGGAATAATCTAATCTCCTAAACTTTATACTTTCAATAAAAACAAAACATAATATTGGATAGGTTGCAGGTTGCTTCTCTTTTTTGTTTCCATTTTGACAAATGTTCTCTCTGTAACACCAATCATGACATTTCATAATCTGTCCCTCACTAAGAGAGAGAGAAAAGGAGAAGACTTCTTAATTCCCTGGCAGCCAGTATCCAGGAGGCTTTGAACATCATCTCCTGGAGCTAGGCTTTAGCTTTCAGACGCCGTTTTTCTTTTTCTTTGATCAAAGTTTCAATTTGTCTTCGGCTATATAAGAATCCGTTCATGCCCTTTTGTATCCTTTTTCCTGATAGCTAGTTTTGATCAGAACAAGGCCTTTCATTTTATATTCATCGATGTTTCTTGTGATCCTGATGATATCATCTTCATGTTTGGATTGAAAATGTACTGTTGTTTTATATCATAGAAGTTCCTGGAGGAAACCTGTGATGGGAATGGGAGACGTTTCCCCTGAAAGGGGAACTGGTTGTGGGCTGTACAACACAGTTTTTGGTCGAAGAAGCTTTTGGCCGAGAAGGTCGACATCGACAGGATCAGTTCCTGCGGTGGTTAATGGAAGAGAGTTTGCGAAAACACCAAGAAATCCATGGCGGCGTAGGAGTGGCTCTGACGAGTCTGCATTCTTAGACAACTCTGCAGGTATATTATCAGAGGGACCTCAGAAACCCATCACCAATGCTCCTAATCATCCCAGAATCCCTCCAGCTCAGCAATGCCAGAACTATGGAAGAAAACTTCCAGGTGAATCAACCAAAGCGGGTTCGAACAAAGTTCAAGTGAATCAAAACCAAGTTCTGGCTGCTAAAGCTAGGAAGCTACCTAAGGAGGCCATTGGAATCTCTGGTGAGCTTGAGAATATGATTGCTGAGCATCACAAAAACAAGGGAAATGGTAACCTTGTTCGGGCTTCATCGAGCAACGTAATGCTTTTGGGGAACTTAGGGAATTTAAAGCAATCAGGAGGTGGAGGGCACCCAAATTCTTATAGTGTTCTTGATTACCTTCCTAAGACAAAAGAAGAGAACATCAAGTCTAATGGGAAGTATCCGAATAGTGTGATGGGAAATGTGGTGAAGAAACAAAATGAAGAGAGGTCAAGTGCAGACCAGTCAGGTTCCTTGTGCAGGGCTCTATCCACTAGAATGGATCCTGAGCAATTGAAAATTATGGGAAATGAAGATTACAAGAATGGGAATTTTGCAGAGGCATTGGCTTTGTATGATGCAGCAATCGCAATTGACCCGAATAAAGCTTCATACAGAAGCAATAAAAGTGCAGCTTTGACAGCTCTAGGCAAGCTTCTTGAAGCTGTTTTTGAGTGCAGAGAGGCCATAAGGATTGAACCTCATTATCATAGAGCTCATCAACGATTGGCGAACTTGTATCTCAGGTAAAAATCTGAAACTTGTTCATGAAACCTGAATGATACTGAAGTGAAAATTCTTAGTCATCTTAAATCTTCAATTGTTAACCCAATTTTCCAATGTTTATTTAGGTTAGGGGATGCAGAGAAAGCTGTGTATCATTACAGACAGGCGGGGCCTGAGGCTGACCCTGATGATGTGTCCAAGGCCAAAGTCCTTCGGGTTCGTCTCAGCAAGTGCACAGAGGCTCGAAAGCATCGGGATTGGAATACCCTGATAAAGGAGACAGAGGCTGCTATATCTGCCGGTGCAGATTCAGCTCCACAGGTGAGCCCGGAAAACAACCTTGTAGATGCATACTAGTAGGATTTGTCTGATCACTCGCGTTTTTGTTTTTGGATAGATATATGCTCTGCAAGCTGAGGCCTTGATCAAGCTTCACAGGCACCAGGAAGCAGAAGAAGCATTGAGAAAGGGTCCGAATTTCGAGGTTGATGCCTGTACAAGGTACTTCGGTTCCATTGGTAATGCAAATTTGTTGGTGGTTCGCGCACAGGTTGACATGGCTACTGGCAGGTTAGTCTTGTGTATGGTAAACTGTTCATGCAATTCATTTAACTGCACAAGTTGCTGAAGAAAATGGTGATAGATTGTACAAGCTCATGATGGGGAATATAGCATAGAAACCTGATTACTTAACTTATGTTGCATAACAACTCAAAAGGGTAATTGTTGCCTGGAAAAAGTGGAACCATAAAGATACTAAAAGTTGGAACTTGGCAAAGTTGGACCCCTTTTTACCCACCTAACATTGCTTCAATAGCTTTCTGCAGAAAATAGTTTGACTCATTTTGTGATCCATCAGTGTCCACCAGAGTTGGCAAAAAAGAAAATTTTCAACGGGCTTAGGCTGAACTCGGCCTGAAACCCACCCAAAATTTGGCCTCAGGCCTAACCTAAGCTTTTCTAGAAAAGCACCTTAATATTTATATATACATAGACAATCAAACAAGCAGAAGATCATGGCTTAATTGATTTGTTCTGCTTTTTTCTGACAGCAACTTTTATTTATAAGCAAAGCCTTGATTCAAGTTCAAAAGTGAGACTAATGAAATCACACAGTCCAGTTGTGTTCTAACAATCTTTTGACAGATTTGATGATGCATTGACGACCGCTCAACGAGCAACGAAGCTTGACTGTAACAACAAGGAAGCAAATATGTTGATCAGAAGGACGAAAGCTGTGTCAACAGCTCGATCAATCGGTAACCAGCTGTTCAAAGCAGCAAAATACTCTGAGGCCTGCGTTGCTTATGGAGAAGGGCTCGAGCATGATCCTTACAACTCAGTGTTACTCTGCAACCGAGCAGCTTGCCGGTCCAAGCTTCACCAGTATGAGAAAGCATTGGAAGACATTAACTCTGCGCTTAATCTACGACCTGGTTATGCTAAAGCTAGACTTAGAAGAGCAGATTGCAATGCCAAGGTCAGAAAAAAAAAATACTACATTACTCTTTAGCAGCCATAAATCATAACATACTATATGTTATCAATTCATAAAATCATAGACTATGGTGAGTCTTGCTTAGGGTTGTCAATGTGGCAGGCCCGATTCAACCTAAATTTTGTATAGGTCCTATCCCAGCTAACTCAAGCATAAATTTGATCAGATTTTTAGAATAGATCAAAAAGTTCAAGTCTAATTAAGATTTAAGTTAAAATATAGATTTCATATCGAGCTAAGTATAGATATGAATATAGATTTCATATCGAGCTAAGTATAAATATGACATTTGAACTAGACTTAACCTAAGTTAATAACTCAAATTTATTCGATTTAAAGCATAAATTTGATTAGACTTTAGAATAGATCGAAAAGTTCAGGTCTAATTAAGATTTAAGTTACAATTTAGATTTCATATTGGGCAGTTTGAACCAGGTCTAACCTAAGTTAATGACTCAAATCCAATTTGAATAAAATTTAGAATTGTGAGGTTGGCTTGAGACCTAAAAGGTCCAAATGATCTCGCGACTCGCCTAAAACTAAAACTATGTTGTTTTAAGTAGACTTCTTAAAATAGTGTCATTTTGATTTAACGCTATGTTATGTTTGATTGAGAGTTTATTAATGAAACAGAATGTAATATAACATTATTTTATCGTTTGGAACGAGGGTTTAAAATGAAATATAATAGAATAAGATGAAAGAGTCAGATTTGATATTACATCTCATTCCATCTTAAACAATAAAATGAAGAACCTCCGATTTGAGAGGTTTATGATAGAATGTAAAATGATAAACAATTTATATTACATTGCATCATAAACCCTTCATCCAAACAACATTTCACTATATTACATTTTGAACTCTTTCATTCCACAACAAATTTCTAATATTATAACTATTTATATTTTACTTCATTATAAATCATTTCGTCTCATTTTATTTTATTAAAAATTTTACGTCTAATCAAACATAACCTAAATAACTTAGGAAGTTTAATCTAAACAATATTGTTTTGGGGCAGTCAAATGGACTTGGTGGCATGAGCGCCCAATACAAGTTGAGTTCAGGCCATAGATTCTTATGATTGGATTGGGCTGCCCAATACAAAGTTAGAAAATTGTTTAATGGGAAGGGTTATGCAATTTCGGGCTGGCTCAGACCCTTTGCCAACTCTATTGCACCTGATGTTGTGCTTTGTTTGTGAAACAGTTGGGGAAATGGGAAGCATCAGTACAAGACTACGAGATATTACAAAGAGAAGCACCAGATGATGAAGAGGTGAGGCAAGGATTGATGGATGTTAAGGCACAGCTGATGAAGAAACACAAGGTTGGCGATGTTAAGGACTTAACTCAACGTTAGAGAGATATCCGATCACCGGAGACTTCTAAAACAGCCGGAAAATGGACAGTGGGAACAATGTGAGTCCCCGGATACTGCACGAGGCAGAGCACTGAAAAGATGAAGTTAGGCCAAACATTTTTTTAGAATCTTCTGTTCTGTCAAGGGAATTGTTAGACCAGTTGGTTTCTATGTATAGTTGTTTTGTGTGAAAATTGTTTTGGAAAGCTTACAAGTTTGTGCATCGTGACCCACAATTTCTTGTTCAATTTGAACTAATCCGAAAGTGTAATATTATGTTCTTTGAGACCTTAGTGAAACTTCAATCAATAGAAATAAATATTTCATAAAATTAATTTTATAATTATTATTCTTTTAAATAAATTATTTTTAGATATTAAAGATATTTATTCTATTTTCATTTTCCAACCAATTGAAGAGAGTAAATAAATATTTGTTAACTATAAATACAAAATTTCATAAAGAATAATAGGAATTTTGGTAAAATAAATTTCATAATGAACAAAAAATTTCACTAAAAGAGTTATACAATAGGCTTTGAGTAGGGTCACGCTCAGTCTGAAGTCAACAGGTCAGATCTAGATGATCAAGCCTCAAGTCTGCTTTTTTATAAAAAAAATTAGAGGTGAGGCTCAACTTAGACTAGGCTCAACTTTTTACAAATTCATTTTGTCTATTTATTCCAATTGTTTAAGTTCAAAAATTAAAAAAGTTAAAATTCAAGAATCAATCCATACTTAAATTCAAAAATTAGGTGAAAAATTTCAAGAGCAAATTTGGGTTATATAAGATACCACACTAAAACCTAATGAGTCCTAACACTTATAATTGTTACATAATATTTATTTTAATAATATGTATATAATATTATACTATTTAGTTCGCAATAAAATTAAAGATAAAATTTAATTCACTCAATCATTAAGTAATATGAAATTAATCAAAATTTATTATAAAATTAATTAATTAGAATTTTTACATGCACTTCTATTAATATTATAATTAATTAATTAATTAATTAAAAGGATCATGTATCATCTCAAATTACAAAATTAATAAAAAACAAAATAACCATTTGTAGGTTTAACAAGATTATCCAATTGATTACAACTCATCCACAAGGAAACTTGACAAATCACAAACCTCCACCGACTTGAATATAAAAATAATTTTTTTTGAAAAAGACTTAAATTTGGATAATTATATATACACATACACATTTATATTAATTTTATATATTTTGTATTAATTAATAAAGCTAATTTAATGATCTCAATGTTACATCTTTGTTAGACCTCCAAAATCCCGGTCACATGCAATCCTTATTGCCATGCATACCCTAACCCACTCCATTTTCGTCTATCACATGTCATTGTCGCCACCAGAACCCTCCGCCCTCTTCTTTCACCGTCCACCGTTTCCCAGTGGAGGGGGTCCGAGCTAGCGACGGTTTGGTCTCTCCAAAACCTTCAACGCCTAAAAACCATCCAAAGTTCCTCCCAAGAGACCTCCCTCTTGTCAGAGATCAAAATTACCCCCACCAGCATCCCCTCCACCCATCACGTCCTACGTCATTTAGATTCCCAAGGACCAGATATTCGCCGTACCACAGCGGGAAAATGCGAACATCGCCGAACGTTACAAGAACGGTCCTGGAAAGAAAGAGGGATCATCAGGGAACTGCTACTGTTGCTGGTCATTTATTATCCTTAGTTCCTTACAGTGATTGTGATCATAATCCTAGTTGGTGTGCTCGTAGGAGTGTTAAATCGTTTTTTTAATCCTGAAGTTCCAACCTTCTCGATTGTGCATGTTAGCGTCAACAATTCACCACCTTCTACGTACTGGGAACGAAACAAACGTTTGGTATGAGATAGCAGTCGTGGTGATGAAGGACAGAAATAGAGGGATGAAAGTTTGTCATGATCGGAAAAAAGGGTAGGTCACAGTCACATTATTGTATAAGGGTCGAGGAGTGGGTGAAGGAGGGTTTCATGTATCGCATCAAGATATGCTAATTCATCGAGCAAAGTCCAAGTAGGTTTAACCAACTTGAATGGGCTTAATTTGCCTCCTGATATTGGAGACAGCATTCGAGTCAGAGAAGGCAAAAGACAAGTTGGTTTAACCTTAGAAATGCATGTTCCTACGAAACATGATTTTGGATACCTGAATTTGTGCAGAAAGGAAATTTATGTTGTCTGCGATTTTATGGTGACTTCGTTACGGGCAGATAAGGATGTTCTAGGGGAGCAACGTGGAATGAATTTTGCGTAAATAAAATTTCATTGAAATTACTATTTAGATGTGTAAAAGAAATTTAATTGTTGAATTAATTCAGAAAAATAATGTTTTAAAATCTAATTGGAAGTTAAACCGATAAGACAATATAAAATTGACTAAATATTATATAAAATTAAAGAATTTTGAAAGTTATCGAAATAGAATATTTTTATCTATCGAATAATTTAAAATTTAATTAAAATAAATTATTAAATAAAAAGTTTTAAGGACTTATTAATTTAAAAATTGACTGATTAATCAATAAATTAATATGTGTTTAACAATAAAAATTATTAAAATAAACTGAATTGACAAAATTTGACAGTTCATGATTTTACAATTAAATCGATTGAACTAGTTGTGTTTTTGCAACCTAATGATTTGATTATCTTCGCAAATTACTCTGTAGATTATTTTTTTTGGTAAAATGGATGAAGGAGAAAAGAAACTAACTCCTCAAGAATGCAACAAAACATTGATCGCTTTGGAGAATCTCTTGAAGTCCCAAAGACGGGTCTGGCTAAACAACCCAATGATCATCACAAGAGGACCCAATCTTGACAAGAAAATCTGTATAGCGATTGCTCACCCTAAGAACATGATGAATGGAGAAGCACCACTAAAAGCTCCCTAATATCTTTGATAATAGACAGAAGATAGTGGAAATCATTAGAAGAATCAAGTATAAGGTTGATAGCCTTTGAAGAGTCTGACTCAACAAGGAGATTTCTGTAATCAAAGCTCCAAACAAACTGAAGACCACGTCGAATCGCCTGAAGTTCCGCAACCATAATAGTTGTAAACCCAATTGCACCTAAAAAACCCGTAAGCCATCTACCAAATTGATCCCGAAGTAAATCACCAAACCCTGCTTTCCTTGGATTCCTGAAAGCACTATCATTCGTATTAAGCTTAGCAAAATTTTTTGGTGGCATCTCCAACGCAATCCACCTAACTTCTCGGTTCTTGGAATTTGCTTGAGCATTGCTCCTAGCAAAAGCAATGAGATACTTGTTGAATAGACTCCTTTGCCATTGGACTTGAGACATCATAGGTATCAACGAGCCTTCTATACTCTCTTTATTCCGAGCTCACCAAATAACACAGCACCTAGTGACAACGCAAAGGAGAGCTTCCTAAGAAATACCTTAATCCAAGACATTTGAGCGCAGCCAATCCTCCAAAGAATCACTAAAAATTTGTTTATTCCCATCCCCTACTCGAATATGGTCCCAAAAGACTCTTACCCATATGCAATCACGTAGCACATGAAGAATAGTTTCATGCATTCTATTGCATCGCGCACACTTGGAGAACATGGTCATATTTCGCTCAAAACGATGTAGGTTAGTTGGGAGGCGATCCTAACTAATTAATCATAAGAAAAACTTGAACTTTTGGGGAATAGGGAGCTTCCATAGCTTGACCCAACACTTCCATTCATCTGAAGGATATAGAACTCTAGAAATAAAATCATGTCATGATTTAGCTGAATATTTTCTTGACGAAGACTCGCCACACACAAGAAGATCTTGTATGTTATGGGCGATTGAAAAAGGTATAGCATAAATGTAAGAGGAGACCTCACTCAGGATATGGGTACGTAAAGAATGAGGATACCATGTACGCATATCCGTGGGGATATCAGCTACCATCAATCCCTTCTCTTGCCGATCAATATTCGGAATACAATAGCGAATTAAGAGGCATATCCCCAACCCACCTATCATACCATCACAAAATTTGCTCACCATTGCCAACCCTCCATTTGTAACCATCCTTGAGATAGGGCATGCACAGCACGCCAAATAGCATGCCAGCAAAGAAAGGCGTTTGAAAAGGAAGGACTAGTAAGAACCCGAGGGTCGCGACAGTATTTGGAGCCAAGCACGCGAGTCCAGGGCTTAGTATCCCTCAAATGTGTTTAGCACTGCAAACCATCTTCCAGTTAATCAAATGAATCTCCTCACTACCTTCTATCGAGTTTCAAAGAATGTTCCTGCAAAGTCTATCAATTTCTGAATAAAGCCCTCAAGGTAACTAAGTGGTCTGTATGGTGTAATTGAAAAAATTACAGAAAAATCATAAAAGTTAATGATAATTGAATTACAATTATAAATTTTATCTATTATATTTAAAAATAATTTTTCTATCAATTATACTAATAAATTTTTAATAACTCAACCTTTGAGTCTCAAATTTCAATATGATCTTGGATTGAATTGATATTTGTAATCATACGCCACATTAATTTCACTACATGCAAACGATATTTTATTACACATGAAATATTAACGTAGTACATTTATACTTTTCAAATGTAGAACAATTATAAATATGAAATATCAACTTCGTACAATTTCCTTTATTTAAAATGTAAATAATTATATTTTCGGACTAGAATAAAACATTCTATCCATTTTAGTAAACATTATTGACACATATCATCTTGATTTAATGACATATATCTATCTATCTAGCTATATGAATATTTTGATTGATGATGTACTCCAAAGTAAAGGGCAATCCAATTTTTATCTTTATAAATGTACAAGACAAAATAACAAAGTACAAGCCCATTAGTTCACGTCCTCAATGTAACGAGGGACCTCATGGCCCAAGTAATGCTACGTGTTATGGGCTTATTCACATGTAATGGCAAATACCAACTTCTGCTCAGTAAATGCTTAAAACCTCGGCAACCCATATATGTAGAATCTATACAAAGTAGGTTAATCATTGGTTCATTAGAAGATGCTGTTTAGTTACTTATCAAGCCCTTGCATGTTTGACTAGTTAATTATATTTATGATAATGTCATTAAAATAGTTTGAATTATCCTCCGATCAACTTAATTCAATTCAATTTAATTTGATCCAACTTAATCTGAGTTGAAATTCATCAAATAACTTGAATTGGTATTTAAGATGATATAAATATGCGTATGCTCGTATTTTAATATCTAGATTATGTTTCTATTTGTATGATGAAAATTAGAAAATGCTGCTTCATATAATCATATTGTATATCTACTCATGACAATTGTCCATAGTCAAAATAGCATAGCTAATGGGCTATCAATCAATAATATATATTTTGATGAAAAGAGTTAGTCAATTTAAAGAAACTAGTCAATTGTATTGGTTAGACATTCACTTTCTTTCTTTTGTTTAAGAATTGATTAACTTGACTAAGCAATGCACTTTGGACCTAAATGTTGGTTAGGTTAGTTCTCCAAGAACACGAACATATATATTATTACGATACATTATATGTATCTAACTCGAGGAAGATCCCTCCAAATGCAATCTTGAGTCATTTTCCCTCTATAGTTACAAGAAAACAACAAAACAAGCACCAAAGTAAAGCAATAAGGTTAAAAAGGAGGCAGTACTTTGAAACAAGTGTTGGATTAAAGGAGAGAAACTTTAAAAGAGGCATTAAACAATTTTGTGAAAGGGGAATAGGAAACAATGGAGAATGGAAACTTTAGAAGAGGACTATACTTTTTGTTTATGGCTCTTCAACTAATGCTTTACAACTTTGTTGTAATTATGAAAGTTCTGAAAGGAGCCTTCCCCAACTTCATATTTCTTTTTGTTTTTCTTTCATGCACTTGCACATGGTTAGTTGGGAAATAATGCCACTTTCTATGGGATTCATTGTTTTAATTATAATTGCCTTATAATGCTTTTCTTTTCCTTGTTTAACTATCCATGTTTATTGGTCTCTATCAATCTTAAAGTCAAGCTAAATAATTTCAGTTTACTTCTTGACTTAAAACTTCCACATACACTTGTTCGATCCTCTATGCATTATTGTTCAATCTAAGAAACATGTTGATGTAGGAAGCTGGTTCGCACTTTGTTTTCTTCACTTTTTAGTATTGGATTTTAGTGAGTTTAAAAGAGAAATGAGAGGTGGTGAACAGCTTTTCACAACAGTTATACCAAGAAAAACAAAATAAGAAAAGGGATCAAAAGGTGAATGAGAAAGCACACAAACAAGAAGAGAACAGGTTCGTTAATGGATGTTCTCTTATGTACGTTGTCTCGTTGTAAAATGCGGAGCAAACAGCATCATGAAATATTCTTCCAGCACGAAGACAATTATCTCTATACAGTGAAATTCACTGAAGTTAAATGTTTAATTTTTTATTTTTAAGATTTATTTAAAAAATTAGATACTTATATGAAGTTATTTAATTGGAAATAATTTATTGCAACCGATTTAATAATATATTTCATAAATTTTTGTTTTGAAAAGTAATTTATAAATAAAGCAAAACATCATATCTCAACCCAAAAATTAATGACATTAAATTATAAGTAAATTGTTCTTTAATTAGTTTCTTCTAATTACTCGTGGGAAATTAACAACTTGGCTTAATATAATAATGCCCCAGTCAAAGTTCACTGAATCTATGTGCCAAGTCTTTCCTGTCAATTTTTAGGGTTGATGAAGTGATAATGTATAATTGCACGAACGTTGATGTCAATGAACTGACAATCCTGTAACAGGGTCAAGAAATGATAGCAGTCGTCCTGGAAAGTTTTGGTTCGACGCAGAGGTCCATATCAAAGTCGCAAGTTGTTCATGCACCAATTCAGAACTTTCTTCCTGTCTTAAACCTACATGCATGAAAAAACCAAAAACATATCTCAAAGACTCCAGCTGACTTCCTTCATTCTCTCCCCACATTCAATGCAGTCCCATGGTGTTTAGTTTCCATCATCAACAACCATTACTTGGACTGCAAGCATTTACAGATCTGACTCAGACAATCTAAAACACGTTTTACTATTCTAGTTTGAATGGCTCAGACCGACTACCATTCTTAGGTCTTCAAAACCACGAACATTGGGTCTCATGCAAAGACCGGGAAGTGATAACCAATTGGCCAATTCCACATATTACCAATTATTCAATGCTCTGGTTTTTCTCATCAATCCCATTCAGAGGTGTCAGAGGAATTCTGACAAGAGGGGTCAGCCCAATATCCTGTTTCCACGTAGGTGCTGTTCATATGTTCCCCATAACAATGGCATCTGGGTCACATGGGAATCCATGTGACTATAGGAGTTAGGCACATCCGACCAATGAGTAGACCGGCCAGCATTGACATATAAAAAATACTTAACATTATATATAAAACCATCGTATTTACGGTGTTCCTGGACAAACCACCCACCACTCTTTTATCTGGTTAGTGGCTCGACCCTCTAGGCGGGGACCAATTCCCCAGATTGACACAGGGAATGAAAATCCTTTTTTATTTTTACTTGTATCCTAAGAAATCGACACCTCACCTATGTTACTTACAAGATCAACCCTTTAGTTTATTCTTGCTCTTTAACGCATTAGTTTCTAATAGCAAATGCACAGACCGAATCCCGATCAACAATGTGTATGGTTCAGTTGTTCACATGAAAGATTTTGCATATATCTCGAGTTGTTGTCTGGTTTTTGAGACCGGAGAGGTTGACATATGAGCGTAGTTTATTCCAAGTCTAAAAGGTACCCTAATAAGACTGCATATACAGGTATGTATGATTATACGATATGATGGCAGTGAAAGAGAGTTGGTTGCTTTGGGAGCAGGGTTCTACTTGCTTTTTGAGATCAATTATTGAAGCTTACAAAGACATAGTTTATTTCAGTTAAGGCACCAATGATGGAGTCTCGATGGAACCTAGTGGAGTCCATCTTTCCACGTCCAAAAAGAAACACATCCAAAGGAGTGTTTTTGTGAAAGCTTGGAGGCATGTTAATTGTCTCTATTCCACCAAAAAAAAAAGAAAAAAGAAAAATTCGAGTGTATTTTTTCTTCACATCAAAACCACTCTCTTCACTACTTCTTTTAAGTGGATTCCAACTCCTCATTCAATCACAGATTCCCTTCCTCACTGGTGGGTTTCCTTTTCATAGACCTAACCAAAAAGCATGCATGACAAAATAACCTCCAAAATTCACTAGGGCAGATTCGTTTCATTTCTTATCAGATATGTGTGTGTGTTTGTGGGGGTGGGGCTCCTCCAAATCTAAGCACCCAATGGACTAGGCCTTGTTCCTATGTTTGTGAGCAACTTTACTCTCCTAGCTTGTTTGCTTAGACTATTCCAACTAACGCTATTAGCTACCTCTCCTTATTGCTTGTGGGGCTTGTGATTATCATATAGTAACACCCCTTCATCCAATAAGTTCTTATACATAAATGTTTAAAACACACACAAATCCAGTCAACTCATGAACATCTTTGACTAAATTATATGATCTATACTATGCAAATGAAGAGAAAAGAAGAGACTGAGTTGTTATTACATTGGTGTGCCACTTATGTTCAATTATGGCACCAACTCAATAATTTTCTATTAGAAAAAGGGTATCTCTAAAGCATATTAAAAATCTCCCAAAATCTTCTCTCCTCCTTGTCTCAGAAAAGGGTGTATGTACATCTTTGGTATGCAAAGAAGGAGACAGGTATAGGTTGTCAAAAAATAAGAATTAATTAAACCAATGATCCATCATAGTTTTCCTTAAAGCATCACTAATCTATTATTGGTTTCCCAATAATTTGACTATATTTAGCTGCATTTGATCTCCATCAATCCTATAAAAGTAAGGAATCAGTTGAATAATTGATCAAAGACAGCTTAGCTAGCTAGCTAGTAGCTCGATGTAAGGCATGGGATAATAATAATAATAAAAGGTAGATCAAATTGCAACTAGAAAACGAGATTTGGTTTAGTAAAAAGATTCTTATTTATTGAGATTTGAGAAGAAGCCAACGCATATTCCCCTTCAAGAATGTAAAGTGCTACTGCTTTGCAACAATTATTGACCTAATAATACTAACACATTGAAAGACTCAAAGACATATC
The DNA here is from genome assembly GCA_029891385.1 of Erythroxylum novogranatense. Lineage (NCBI taxonomy): Eukaryota > Viridiplantae > Streptophyta > Magnoliopsida > Malpighiales > Erythroxylaceae > Erythroxylum > Erythroxylum novogranatense. The sequence goes on along the minus strand of CM057228.1, from coordinate 4,148,516 downwards.
TATTTGGTAATATGGGAAATTTTTTGAATCAATGGCTTATGGAACGAACATAGAGAAGAAGTCAATCGAAACAAATATAATAGCACCATCATATGAATTATCTAGCTCATAGGTGTTTCTTTTGACTCAGCATGCCTCGAGTAATACTTCAAAAGGTATGCTTAATCCAAAATAAGGGGTCCCTACATTTTTGTTTTACCAAAATCTCCAGTAAAAGATGAACATAAAATGATATATCTTATCTTCATATATAGAATTTGTCTTTAAGCTTTACTCAATAAAGGTCATCAACTTAATTAGTTACCCTTTGGTTTTCATTATTGTAACAATGCATGTCTTCTCATAGTAACATGATCCCAACTAATCACATTTTAAAAAATTAGGGTACCATTAATTTCTCGAAAGCTGAATCAGATCCTTATGCCTAAGGGGCAAGTGAGTGGTGTATAATCGAGTTAGCTTTCCTTGCCGCTCTAAAACATATCATTTTAAGTACAATGATAGGCTTTTTTGAAAATTTTATTACAATGACAGTTGTTCGTTGAAGTAGTGTTCTATTTTAAACATAACATGTAAGGGACAACTAATTACATTATTTTTAATATTAATAACTTGTTATTATATATTAATTTCATGTATGCCCAATTGCTTGCAAAAGCGTAAGAGTAGATTATGAATCCTTGGTTTACTTAAAAATGTAGGTATATTTGTAGGTATGTATAAGGAGTATACGTATAGTGTCTTGGAATAAATAATTAGATATTTTACATGAAGCAGCTTTTGACACTCCAAAGGTACGTAGTTGCTTCCACGCATCACTGAGGTGGAGATGGCTACTTCCTGTCTGTTTCAATCCAAAACAATGGGCATCCGATGCTTATTAAACATAGTCATGGCTAAGGTTTTTATGACTCCAAATGTCCAATTCTGAAGTGCTTCCAAATTTAATAAAATGGCTGGTCTGAGATCTCCATGAAGTTGTATTATTGATTTGTGTGATCACTGCATGCAATAGAAGCAATTACCAATATGTAGATTAGTTTTAGGGTCTAGGAATGAATTGGTTCATGCTCTCAAATATTTACTAGAAATTAAATCAAGCAAAAATTTTATATATAAGATAATAAAAAATAACGTGAAAATATTTTTATTTCTAAAATAATATCGGCATAACTTGATTGGTCGATTCAACTCAATTTAATTTTAATGAAATTTAATGACTATTTGAGTTTTAAATGGTTATTAGAATTGGTTTGAAATATAATACTAAGCAATTAATAGTATTAATTAAGAATATTGATTTTAAAGTTAGTAAAGGAATAGGCCATGTATATTGTAAACACCATGCATTCATGCCGAAGTGTTCATCTTTAGATCCATATCTGTTAAAGAAAGAGAGCTTCCATTGATTTAGTCAACTTACAAAAATTACACTATCTTTACCCTTGTACAAAAGTAGTTAAAAGAAGTACAAGACCATTAAGGCCAAGAAATAGTTACAACGTCAATTCCTTCTTCTTCTTCTTTTTTCTTTTGTCCTCACACCCTTTTTTTTTCCTCCCCTCTTGTTCACTCTAATTTTATATTATTGAACAAGAAATTACTTTCTAATTCCACCCTTAAGTCCATTTTTCTTCAAGGGTTTCATGCATTCTTCATAATCTTCATAATAGTACTTTTTTACATTCTTGATTGGCCATGTAAAAACTCTCTACCAAACGCTGCAAAAATCCCATAACCTGTGAAAAAAAATAACAAAATTAAAAATCATAAGTGAGCTATATAACAAGTCAAGTAAATTCAAATGAAGAAGAAGAAGACGATATTATGCAAAGTATACAGGATACTTGCCTCAGTTGGTTCTTGCAGAGAATAAAATGCACTTGTGTCCTTGGGAGTTTTAGAGACCAAGATACCAAATCCTTGTCCTCTTTCTCTTAAAACCTGAAGATCATATACTTAAACAAATTAGCATTGGAAAAGAAGAAGAAGAAGAAGAAGAGTAAGAAGTTAATGAAAATATATAATTTTTTGTGTCCTCACAAGCATTGGATACCTTAAATGCATCTTCATCTGTGCGGTCATCGCCTATATAAACAGGAAAAACATCGGTGCAATTGGCAAATCCTACAGGAAATACACAAGTTTTAGAGCTCACTCAAGAATAATATATATATACAAGTTAATAAAATAACATAGTGGAGAGGTGGCTTCCTTGAAGACACTTGATGGGATTCTAGTTCTGGTTTTATCAATAAACAAATGTCCCACAAGACAAAACTTTGTTGGAAGAATGTATATGCTTTGAAAGACGTGAGAAAGAGCAGTGAAACTCACCTAGAGACTCTAGTAAAAATTCAAGAGCCTTCCCTTTGTCCCATTTGATGGTAGGACGGATCTCCAAGACCTGTATTTTTAATAAACACAAAGAAGAAGTAGTAGTTGTAAGTAATTTATTTTAAGTGAGACAATCTCTGAGTCTACCCACATACTAAAAACTGATAAAAAAATGAAAAGAAGAAGAAAGCTGAAGCAGAGGTGATCGTAGCAAATCATTAGATGCCATGTCATGTACAAACACACACCTTTCTTCCTTGAGAAAGTCGAAGCTTTGGGTACTCCTTCAACACTGACTTAACTACATGTGCCAATTCACTCCATTTCTGCAAGTTGTTATGCATAATTTAAGTTAGACAATGCTTATTTTGGAGGGAGGAGATGTCAGTAAGGTTTAACATATGTTATTTACCTTCTCTTCAACACAGCGAAAATGGACTGAGACACAGAACTTGTTGTTCTCCACCTTAGCACCTGGGGTTGATTTTATCTTCTCCACAAGCTCACGGTAAACCTGCAGAAACCACATCATTCTTAGTACTTCTGGCTCTGATTAACCATGTCTTGAGTGAAAAACATTTACATGGAAAATGACTAACCTCGTCGATCATCGGAAGGAATTCACTTGCAGGTTGGAATACGACAGCTTCAGTGCTCTAAAAGAACATAAAAATGGAAGTACAAGAAGAGTAGTTAGAAACAAAGGAATACCCTTTTTTTAACAGTAGCAATGTTTTTATCAGTAGCAAGTGCAAGTTAGAGATAAAGCTCACATACTTTATTGTTTTTGGAGCCTTTTTCTGGTCCCTTGATGTCCATTCCATGGCTTCCAGCGTAATACAGCTCTGCTAATCGTACAAAGTTATAAACCTAAACGTACGAAATGGTTCAAAACCAGCCAAGTTAGAGATAAAACTAAGAAGGAAAAGTGAGATATACTCGTTAGCTTAAACTACATTTCAAGCAAGAACAGTTAAATGAAGTTACCTTGTCTAAGCACCTCCCACTCACTATAGCAGTAGGAAAACACTTGGCTAGCTTTCTCACTGTTGCTCTCATCTAAATTTGACGTGAAACAGAAAAAAGAAAAGTTTTAGAATCATGAGAAGTGTTATGAAAAAGGAAGGAACTAGGAGTGTTGAAAACAGAGACGGACCTTCTTGGACATGAAAGCTCGATCTGGGTCGTCAACAATGGGAGAGAGTGTCCCATCATAATCCATAAACATCACTATCTGCTTTCCTCTCGAAGCCTCAATTATATGCTCAAACATGTCTAAAGCTGATGGAAGACCAAGCTGCAGATAAAAATATCCAACCAAACCAGATTCATCAGATGATCGAAACACAAGCAAAAGAGAAGAAAAAAGAACACCATGAAAGTTGGTATCTTTTTTTCCTGACGGTAAGTACTATACTCACCATCCAAGAATTCTGCTCATCTGCAAGAGAAGGTGTGGACTTGATGTGGGTAGGTGAAGAAGCTTTCATAGAATCAACCCAAGCATTAATTCTAGCGTTTCCATTGATCTCAAGGTTCTTCAAAACTTTGGCTTTCGAAATGGACAAGTAGCCACCAGGCACAGCCGGTGGTTTCTGTGCAGAAGCAGTGAAGATAGAAGAGTTGGAGGCATGAACACCTATGGCAAGACTAGACTTAGCATCAGACACCACCACATTCTTGCTCGTCATCTTTGGCTACAAACTTTGCTGCAACAACCAAACACAACATATATTATTCACCTCCTACACCCCAATAAAAAACCCAATAAAACCAAACCAAACCAAAGAAACCCACCTTCAACAACAGAGAAGGTAGAAAAGAAACAGAGCCCTCTGTTCTTAAGAATCACTTGAATGATTCAGGAAGCGAAGAAAGAACAATGGAGAGACAGAGAAAATTGGAGAGAGCGTGTGGAGAGTGTTGGGTTCTTTGTGATGTGAAGAAGAGTGAGGGCAATGGGTAGGCTTTATAGTTGTAAACCAAGGCACTAACCGACGAGAAAGAGGGTCTCGTGCTAACGCTAAAAGAAAGCTCAGCGCCACCACACCACCACTCCCTAGTCCCTCCTCATGGACTCGCGCTTCGAAGTGGGTCCCACTCTAAAAGGATGGAATGGAATGGATGGGCCCCTTTCCCCTGAAATCATCAGGCGGGACCCACGTCACTCCCCACTTGCGGGACCCGCCCGAGCTTTGGCGCTTAGCCGTCTTTCCATAACTACTGTGACAGCTAATAGTTTCCTCTACGTGGCCTACAAGTTTTGGCTGACTCTATTTTAAATGGGTTTCTGCCACGTGTACTTTCGTAGTCAAGACCCAAGGGATCAAGCACCCCCGTCGGGTTTGGGTTTTACTTTTACTTTTGCTCCGGCGGTGTTTTGAATTTTGATTTCTCATTATAAAGCCTCTTAATCACATGTGTTAGTCATAAATAGTCTTATCCATTGTATGCTTTTTCACTACTTATTTATCATTTAAAATTATTAAATATTTATTTTTATATGTGTTTAAACCAATTTTATTAATAAAAAATTAGATTAACAAAATTCAAAAAAAATTATTTTTTGGAATTTAAAATTAAGACCAAGAGTTGGTAAAGAATAAGAAGTTTGAAACCTAATTTGCTTAATTTTGGATTTTATAAAACGCCCATTGTAATGCAAAGAGAAAACTAGCAACTGATCACCTGAAATGCAAAAACCAACAGCTGCTTAATTTACCAAAAAAAGAAAAAGAAAAACTAACGGCTGCTTTGCTTTCCAATCTATAATTAATTAATTAATTAATCAATTCGTTAATTAAATAATTCAACTCGGACTTATTTTACTATTATTTGTTACCTTTCTCAATGCCTAAGCTACCATAATTAGTTAAACCCTTTTAAGGCAAAACTACAGCTTCCAGGAAAGTCAAAAGAAAGGTTGATTATGTGTACGAAGTCATACTTGATAATTTATTAAATTACATATTAAGTTAATAAATAATTATCATATTAGACTGAATGAATATTTTATACTTAAGGGTTACATCTTATTTAATCATTTCCTTTTTCATGTAATTTTAAGACTAAACTTTTAATAGAAAATATAGAAAAATGAGGCCTTACAAAAATTGGAAAGAAGAGAATCAAGAAAAATATGTCATAATTATTGACCTTCACTTAGATAGTAGCTAGAATTAAAAAAGTCTGACACAATAAGATAAGGGTAAATGACACACTTTAGATTCCTCACGCCTCATTCTTACTGCATAAGAAATCCGACCCAATTTCATTTATGCCTTTATAGGTTGTAAGTTTTCAGGTGTAGGGGAAAGATTTTCACGATGGACGTATAAAATTGTAAAATTATCGTTTCCTCAGGGTCGTTCAGTGAATACTTTTACTGTAACTAGCGACGAGACAAACTGATGTCGTATCCTTCAGGTCGCTCAGTAAAGACTCCTACTGCAACTAACGACAAGACAAGCTGATGTCGTATTATCAGGATCGTTCAGTAAAGACTCCTAACGCAATTAGCAACGAGACAAGTCGATATATATATATTGTTAGTTTTTTTTATATATTTACTTTTTTAACCTACATCACTATTATCATATCATATATGTGTGTGGGTCTATCAGAAACAGTCTCTCTATTATGTAGGGATAAGGCTGCGTACTATCAAACTCCCTAAATCTCGCTTTACTGTGAGATTTCGGAGTATAATGACGATAATGATGATATAATTACCAAATTATAAAATGCGATATATTTGAAAAAGAAAAATTTTAATTCTCTAATAGAAAGACCAATCAAAACCTTAATTCATGTCAAAGCATGCATAAGTTGATAAGATTTAATTTTCTAGGTAATTTCGTAGAAATAGTCTCATAAATTTTACTTAGTTACTAATCTAGAACTTGAGAATTAAAAACATTTTCTTTATGTCTTCACTTATGTTGACTTTAATTCTTTAATTTAACTAACTAAATGATGACTTGTCCTAATAAAAATAATTAACTTATTCTTATACCTAGTAAACGTAATTATTATTTTTAAGTAGTAAATTATATATTATGAATACATTTTGTATCAATCAAACTATTTAAGATTACATAATAAATTTAATTTAAGCATTATAATAACAACAATAATTAAATAAAAATCATGCAAAATTTGAAAAGTCTAATAAAAGACTTTTCAAATTAGTCGGACCAGTTTGAAAAGAACAAAGAATTGACTTTCTTATGCAATTTATTAATGATTTATTGGGGGTAATATAGTTTAACGATTAACTAGAAACTTCTACAACCATATCGTCAGTAAACAGTGTGCTTGTACTTCAATGTCTTTGACTGGCTTGGTTGGATTATGTATAAAATCGAACAAAAATACCAAAAGTTTTAATGAAGATTCAAACAAGTCGAACACGTGTTTCCTGAGTCAGAACTTGCTGTGAGAACTTAAGCAGTTGGTACCTAAAGTTGAGTATAATGGAGGAGCTGAGGAGTAGCTAACCGGCCTATGATGTAGGACTTGGACTTTTCTGTTGCTCTTATGGAATTGTTTAGGTTTCTCAGTACAGTATTAGACTTAAAAACAACCTCATTAAGGACATGATCGAGTTCGGAACTTTTGATCTAGACATGTACTGAGTGATTAAACTCTCGATGAGTATAATTTAAATACACTAGCTCGAAAAGAGAGACCAGAATGTACCAGAGTCAGAGGCAAGCGTGAGTTGTTGGGTTCTTCATGTAGAATTAAATTCAGTCAAAAAGCTAGTATAAACTGCAGAATAGAGCAGGCAATGGCAGGCAAACACTGGGAAGCAAAGCAACTGCAGAGCGTGGTGAGAAAAAAAAAAAAAACCAAAAGGACAGGACACTCTGAATCTACCCTTGAAACTAGGCATATCCAGCGGATCTTTTCTATAATTTTAAAAAATTTAAAATTCTTTAATAAATAAGTTAGTGTGAGTCATTCAGCATTCTCATCCTTTAACAAGAGGTCTCGAGTTCGAGTCCTGATAATGGAAAAATATGTTTGACCAGCACTTTACTCCTTACGGGCTTATTCAGTGCCAGCGAAGATTAGTCTAAGAGTGGATGACTTAAAGGCGTCTTCTCATGAATTGAGACCCTCCTAAAACACCTCGTTGGCTTATAAAAAAAAAATTCTAAGCTTAAATTTTTTTATTTTTTAAATTTTGATCAAAAAATAATGACAAAAAATACACTTAACATAAATATTAATTATAATATAATCAAATATAAATAACGTAATAACTCAATTAAGTTCGATCATAATCAAATATGAATAACGTAATAACTCAATTAAGTTCGATCATAACTAAGTAAATATGATTTAAATTAAAATTTTAAGATATTTATAATAAATTATTAGTTTGACTTATATCAAATTAGTTCGATTCGAGTTTAAGAGTTGAGTTAAATTATTATATAAATAGCATATAATTAGTACAAATGTGATGATTATGTTATGTGTAATTTGTTATTAATTTTAATCGAATTTTGAGAATTTTTGTTTTAAAAATTTAAATTAGAAGTAATTTGTATTTTAAAATTAATTTTTAAAAAACTGTCTTTTACTCCTATGATCAAAATGTATATTCAAAAGAAAAACATTACTTGCAGCCCAAGAATTTGTATTAGAAAAACATAATAAAATAATCAACTCTTCAGACTTGGAGATTTGGGTCATCACTTTTGTTTTAATTTCATAATCAAACGTGTTAACAGAACAGAAAGAAAGTAAAAGATTCTGATCATATTATTATGGTCGGCAGGTTCCTGAAATGTTTCACATGCATATTGGTCTTTCTTTGAAAAACCTTAAACCCAGCCTTTTGTTAATTGGTATCTTATTAGTAGTTCACACTGCAGTTTTAGCAGAGGCCAAGATCTTTCGGTTTTAGTCAAAACAGGAGGCGATGTTTGTGGTGATACTGATGCTTTGGAGCATTTTGGTGTTTTATTTAGGAAAGATACACGTAGTTGCTGATAAATTTATAATTAAGTGGGACAAAAGTGTAAGTAATAAAGTGCAAAGGGACAATTATATAATCTAAAAGGTGATTCCGTGTTCTTCGCCTAAATCTACGCTTTGGAGCATTAATTATATTTATGCTAGCTTCCATACCAGATGAGATGTACCATGTCTAAGTTTAATGAAACATCTTATGTTCTCTCAATAATAAGTTATTGATCATCTACTACATAGAGTGTTCATAGGGGTGATTGTAGGTTAGTGTTAATACAGTAGCTTAAAATATAATGAAACGAGTTAAAAGAGGGGAACCACTTGTTTTCCTTTTGTTTATCATCACATGAATATTTTTAAAATAAAATTTTAGTTGAAAAAATAAATAGTTTAATTATTTTTTTAGAAACATGGAAATTATGATTTTATAACATATTAAACTTTATTTTATTCTAGCATTGGTTAAAATATTACCATTGTGATTAAATTAAAGGAATAAGTTACATACTCTTAAATCTAAATAATGCAAACAGACCATAATAGTTTTAATAGATAGAGAAAAGAAAAGATCAAAAGAGTAAAGATTCCTATATAAATCGATTCTCTTTAACCGATCATGAAAATAAGAATCAATTCCATTGCCATAGCTAATAATTCACATGTTAAATAATTTCCTTGATGTGATATTAAATTCTCTTTAATTATTAGAACCTACTGTTAGATTATTTCATGTCTTTTGTGACTTATAGTTTGAGTCTTATGAAAAGCACACAAGATAATAATTATTGGGTATTAAACAATAAATCTCAAATAGATCAAATACCCTTTCATCTATCTTTCAAAACTAAATCATCATAATGGTTGGTGAACCATTATAATGATTTGTGAACTAACATAATGATTCGTGAAGCAACATAATGATTAGAAAATTAGTATATAAGTTTTAGAAAACTTATGAATGATATATACTGAATTATTATATTAACCATTGAAGAACTATTAAAGAAAGAAAGCAAAGAGGAATAAAAAGTTTTACAGAAAGAACAAGAAATCATAAATACAAGTATGCTTACAAATATCGATCTATTTTCACTTACTACCAATTAACATTACATAATATAATTAAGGAGAAATTAGGTTGCGTTTAGCCATTATTCAAGTACTTATTTTAAGCTCTGTCCTTGCAAAATTAATGAAGATTAAGAATTTTGATACAAGTAGCTAGCATGCATTATAAGCTAAGATTGGCAACATAATTATATGTCAAATGGTATGACTAACCATATTATCATCTCACAACAATGGAATTGACTCAAATCAGGTCGTCTTAATCTGCTTTTATTTAACTAAAGCCTCAAAGGTTTAAAAGTGTAGGCCGTCTAGCCAACAAGAAACATCCACGCACCCCCATTTTAAAAGAAACCCAATGTCGCACATACAAAAACAGTAACACACAGCTTTGTAGGTTTTATGAGGTGTCTATGTTGTTTTTTTACCACGAGTCCTTTAGTTTAAGGGTTCGGAAGGAGCAAATGGTTATGGCCACGAGGAGTTGTTTGTGTTCATTGAGACACCACACGTGTACTTAAGCATCTCTCTTTTCAACACATAGGCAATCTAATCACACACGTGGAGCAAACACCGTGAGTTTGTACCCGTGAAATCCATACGAGAACTAGGTCAGGGCCACATTGCAACTTGTTAATTAGTTGCCTCGACCAGCAAGTAGTCGGCGGAGGATTCGACCATAAATCAGCATCGAACATGTTAGAGAGGCAGAGAGAGTCTAGACTCTAGAGCGATGACAAGGACGTGTTATTCTTGTCGAATACTTGGGACGTAAAATATACATTCATGTTTTAGGTCCAAATTAACGTCATATGCGTCCTTTGCATTATGGATGGGCAAGCTCGATTCTTGAAGCACATGGCTGCCGAAGTGAATGATGTCAACTCCATGAAGAATACATGCGTGACGATTGATATATTATTATACATGACAAGTACACAACTTGTGGCTTAAGCTATACGTTTTTTTTCTTTTTGATAATTAAAAGTTTCTTGGGTAAAACTTTATTTTTCGTTTTAGTTTGTAAATTTTAGAAATTATTATTATTTAATGTATTTTTTAACTATTATGCAATTTTTTGTTTAATTTATTCTTAAAATGTAATATTATATCATTTTAATATTATAAAGGATCAAAATTTAACATAATGTAACAAATAACCTATATGATAACTAAGTAATTTATAAGAAATAAATCATAACTTTTAATATGTTTTAAATAAATTATTTTATGAATAGATGAGTTCATTCCGATCTAAAATGGGAAAATTTTAAAAATGTTTAGAGAATTCAAACACTCGAATAAATAACCTTTAACGTTTGGAATCTCTTTGGAGGAGGTTGCAATGTTCTTGTGGGTAGGCACGACCAAGACCTTGTAAAAGTTTTGGAATGTAGTTAGTTAGTTGGTCAAATTATACTCCATTGTAGAGAGTTCTAGGGTGGTAATTCGTGGTTGATGGACTTTGGGCACAACCAAGTCAAACATTCTAACTTGACAGTCGTCTTAAAACATTAATCAAAGACCTACCTTATGTTATGTTCTTTCTCTCCAACTTTGTTAATGCATTAAGTGGTTAAGGTAGGTATTGTAAATGAACTTGACCTAACTAAAGGAGTAGGAAGAAAGTGAAATTGGTTGATGGTTGGTTGGTTAAAATAAACAAATGACAAGGAGTCGAGTCGTTTGGTGGGGTCGATTGCGTGGCCGGAGTTCGGACATGAAAAAACCAGTCGCCATCTACGCGTGCAAAGCCGAACCTTTTCAACATGTCGGCCTAAGAATTGACACGTGGGGTTTTTGACTTTGTTGTAACCCACCCACTTGGCCTCCACCGACTGGGCCGTCTTGGGGTGTCAGGTGAAGTGAAGCAGTACTAGAGCTTTAGCTTTAGCATTATGCCGGAGTTCATTTCAAGCCGCTTCTTTCTGAAAACAGAGTTTGACGGTCGGTCCTTAAGAGCAAATCATGGGTAAATCAAGTAATGATGACAGGTAGTTTTGTTGGTGACAACCAATTGCCAGAGAAGAGCAAAAGATTTATTGCGTCTTTTGATGTCGTTTGAGAAGACTTTGGGGACGGGATGGGACTGCTCTTCCCTTTCTGCTTTGCTTTTGTTTCTGCAATTCCCCGTCAGGTGGTGGAACCTGAAAACAAGTTAGTATCAAAGTGTTTCAACTAACGTGATAATATATGTTCATGTGAAACATGGAGTTTACATTTATGGGATGTTGTACCATGATGAGTTCTGAAATTCCAAGGAAATAAAGTCTTGCACTTTAGGAAAATTTTAGTGCATTCGAGAAAAAAAAACTAAGTGGCCCTTTGAGGAGTGAACTCAAGTGATAAGAGGGTGGTTGGTAAACTAACAAGGTCAATTAGAACAAGGTCTTAGGTTCGACTTCTGACAATAATAAGAGGCAGTGGACCGCTCTGTTAGGAGGTTGACCAAGATTAAACCGTGATTCAATCATTCAGCGATGATCGGACCTGCGACTGGAGACCCTTGAAGTTAGGGATCAACCTTTTGAAGAAGGGAACTCATAATCACCACCAAGTATGAATTTTGAAATTTCTTTTAAGATTTTGGGGTTGAATCAAATTTATTATTTAATTTGAAGATTTAATTTATGAAATATTAAATTAAAATAGAATTTACATGTATTAAAAATCTATTCAGACAGATACAAAAGATAGTAATTAAGATTTTTATTTTAAAAGAAAATTTCTAACAATAATTTGTTAAGTTATTTATGTTATACCCTTTATTATTTAAATTTTTTACTTCAATTTTTATATTTTGAGAATTATCAATTATTATATTATTACAAAGGAATAAAAATAATTTGTAAAACGAAAAAATCACTAGTATATTTAACCTTAATTTTTAATAATATTAATTATTTACGTGAAATGGGCATTATAGCGTATGAATTGATCGATGAAGTTTTAGGTCATTTTAAGTATCGTTTTCGTATCAGTCAAGTCGACGGCCTCTTTGAAACTCATGATGGCTCAAGCAAGATGGTCCACGTATAGCATATAGCCTGTTGTGTTGAATTTGGATGCAGAGACAAGTTGCAGTATGCAGATATTAAGTACTATACGACCACAATTATTAAGCTGAGAAGGTTGACTTTCAACTGTTTTGAATATTGACTAACTAGACAAATTTATTATATTTAAAAATACATAAAAAGAGATATAGCAGAGTGCCTGGTATCTAATTTCGTATCTATTTGGATAGGTTTATATAGGTAGAGTTTTTGTCGATCGAATTTTTTTAAGAAGTCAGTTGATTGTTTGACTATCATTTAAACAAGAGTTTTTTTAAAGAGTTTTATACAATAAACTGTTTAGTAACATAAAAATAAAAAGAAATTTTAATTTTAATTTTAACTATATTTTATTTTATAATAAAATGATTTATGCATATAAATATTATTTAAAATATATTAAACAATATGTCAAGCACAATATATTAATTATTATATAATTTTAAACATATGAAATATAAATAAAATATATTTAACTAAATTTTTTATATATTATAATATAACTAAAACTAATATCAAAATAAATATTAAAACATATAAAAATTAAATAATAATATGTAAAAATTAAAATAAACGTGAATATATATTTGAGAATATTATGAGAATTATGTGTAAAATATAAGGGTAAAGAAAACAAAAATAGACTCATTAATTAATCTGAAAATTTACTGAAATTTTGTTTTTGAAAAGTTTCAAATTTGAGCTTTTAAAAACTGTATTTTAGCTTCTAAAATATAATTTTATGAAAAAAATTCTTGAATTTTACAACCAAACATTCTTTTTTTTAACAACTTTTGAGATGAAAAGATACTTATTCACTATCTAAAAGTTAAAACAAACAAGTACTTAATAAAAATATATTATTCTTTAGATTTAGAAGGAAGATAATACACATATTATAATATATACATACATACACACATATATATATATTTAAAAAAAATTCAAATAATATACTCGACGAGTTGTACACATCGTCTCTAACCTTGACATTTCAAGTCCATTTTCAAAAGACAGAAGCTTTTGGAGATTCCACGACATTGAAGAGGAAACCAAAGTTTTCGTCTTTTCTTTTCTTTTCTCTAACCGAAGAAAGAGACAACTAACTGAAATAACTGCCACGCCGGCACATCCCCTAAACTTTCGGCTTGATGTGGGACCCGCGAGGGACGAACTCTCACTATAGTAGCGCCACCGCATGATGGGGTTGATGGACCCCCCACACTCACGACGCTTGCTTTTCTCCCCAACTTGTCACGAAGGAGGTGACACGTGAGGGCCCCTGCCCTAAGCATTATTCATACTCCAAGGATGGATGTATCGGATGATGGATGTATCCGATATATCTCTCTCGTCTCTTCTTTATTTGTTGCTTTGTTTGGAATGGTGGCTTTTGAGCATGATCCGTCGTAGCTTCTTTTTTATCCGTTTCACTTTTGTAGGGAAATAAAGAAAAGGATAAATAAATATTATTTTTTATTAAAAAAATTGATAGTATTTTGTGGACTCTTATGTGCAATAAGTGGATTCAATCATCGAAACACTTCAATTTTTATTAAAAGAATCGAATCTTTTACGCAATCTAAGATGTAAAAGAAACGAGAGTAAATTTAAATGAGAAAACGAAAGGAAAGGAAAAAAAAGTGAAATTTAATTTCCTTCGTTTAGATTAGAGTTTTTTAAAATAAGTGAGAGGAAATAGAATTTCCATTGTTTGAATATATAGATGGAAAAGAATAGAAATTAGGTAATAATATATAAATTTGACAAATCTGTTCATGCATATAACTGTTTGTAAAAATCCATATTTTTCGACACGTATATGATTTTTGGTTAGAACATCCAAAGTCTTCAAGAGCATGCAAATCCAATTCGCTAATTTTCAAATAAAATTTGAGCTCTATTTAATACCTAATTAGAAACCAATTTTGAACTCCTTGAAATAATGTTAATTTAGTTTGATATTGCCATGTTTATGTGGTTATATTTTTTACACGAATAAGAAATACAAACAATTAAATAAATGCTGAACGTATATTATATGATCCGCAGGTCGGTCTGTGCTTCTCTCGCAATGTAATGATAACTAATGGCATATCATCCCAGAACTTCACACCAAAAGCTTCGACAATCGTTTTCTTTGTCAATTTCCTTCTTCAACAATCATGAGTGCAATAATAACTAGTTAAAAAAATATGTAAATTGAAGATTGAGATTGAGAACATACTTGGTGGCTGCGGGAGAAGAAAAAAAGGTGGGAGAAGAAAAAAACACCGGGAGACTGTAGGAGAAAAAACAAGTGGAAGACAATAGGGTAGGAAAAAAATAGTCTTTTATAAAGAGGTATTTTAAAAGGGTATTTTTGATAAAATTGTGTCAATTTTTTTAATTCCCTCAATTTCCATCCACTTTTGGACAGATTTTTTTTTTGATTAAAAGGGAAATTTTGAGGTTTAATTTCCCTCTCTTTACTTTACTTTACTTTCATTTCTTTTATTAATTAATTAACCATACAAGGGAAATTTAATTAATTTCTTTTCCATTACTCTCAATTCCTTTCCATTCTCTTGAAACATACACAGTGTTAGTATTTTTAAATTTAATTCTAAGATTTTAATTTAATGACTAATCTTTTAATAATTGTATAAATCAAGTTAAAACATTATTTTTTACCTATATAACACCTTTATTAAATGTTGTTAGAATTTACATTGGACCTATAGGCCCATACAAGAAGAAAAGTTAGACCACATATAAGTTTAAGTGAGGTTTCGCTCTAAAACCAATTAATGATAGGTAGAGTAGCCTACTAGATTTATATGTTAGTATTCTTTCCTCTCTTTCTTCAATGTGAGACAAACTCCCACTCTTTATATTTCAATACACTTCCCTCATGTGTGGGTCTAATACTGCTTTGATACCATGTTAAAATTTACAATGAGTCTACAAGTCTACACGAGAAGGAAAGTTATATCACATACAAGTCTAAGTAAGATTTCATCCTAAAACCAATTGGTGATAGGTGGAGTAGTCTATTATGCTTATATGTTATTCTTCTTTCATCTCTTTCTCCCATGTGAAACAAATTCTCACTCCTTATATTTCAATAAATGTCACATTTATTAACCATATAAACAAAAATCATATTTTGAGATGATTTGTATAAATATAAAAGGTTAGAGAAATTTTTTAAAAGTTTGAGACTAATTTAAATTTTTGTAAAAGATCAACTATTTTTAATATGTTATTTTTAATTAATTACTATTACATCAATAAATATTTAATTTTTCATTTTATTCAAGTTAATTGTTTCAAACATGATATTTATATTAAATTATATACTAAAACTTTTTAGAAAATCCATAAATTAGCTTAGACAATACAATAACATTTTATTTAAAGCCAATCAATTCAATCAAATCTTCTTTTAGCTTTAACCATGTTATTTTCATACCCATAATATCACAACATAGCCATCACCTTTGCCAAATACTCGAAATGCTCTTTTTAAGAGATTGAGCTTTCACACCTCTCTCTTTCTCTCCAATACTAAAATTCGATTATGAAAAAGAGATAAGTGAAATTTGTTAGTCAATTATTGCGACAGGTTAACTGCCTATAACTACCCTAAGTTAAGTTAAATTAACCGCTGGTTTTTGTCAAGGGATCAAAATGAAACCAAGATTTTAAAATAATATATATTTAACTTCAGTGTTAAAATTGGCTAATTAGATGAATGCGTCTAAGTAGACGACCGAGCGTAACACCATTTTGGGCAACAAACAAATACACTTTATCATACGTCTCTTCAATCGACCAAAAGCTGCCTATTAGGATTTACCGACTCAGGACTTCTTGTCATTTTCTTCATTTTCAGCCAACCCTTTTGAATTTTAAATGTGTTTTTTCTTAGTATTCTAATATGCTTACTATTTAACCTAAAGTATAATCGTTTGAGAAAGTACACTTAAAGTCATACAAATCATTCCATACATATCTAGCGATCTACGTTCTAAAGAGGCTTTACTAGATACGAACCTTTTAAGGACACCAAGTTCGAGTGATTAATCTTTTTAAAACCCTAATCTACTCAATTTGATAAATATTAAAATATAAATACTATAAATATAACTTGTTCGGTTATAGTTATCTTACTAACAATCAAATAATCATGGGGTAAGATAATGTTATATATGTGATCTTTAGATTAAAAAGGGATAAAAGTATGATTAAAATAATATGGTATGGAAGCTTAGGAGGGTATGAGTCATTATGTAGTATTTCTACTTTATATTGTTCTATGGTTGAGATGTGGCTCTTCAATAAGCGACAATTAGTCGTTTTCTTCCTTTATTTATGGTTGTAACTTGCAACTTTAACTATATGTTATTTTAACTTGTTTTCCTTCTTTCCACTAACTTTAATAGTATGAAAACTATATGTAATCTTAAAGAAAACACCTTTTGAATTTTTGTGTTAAATATTATACTCGAATTATCCAATTTACTAGCATTTTGTGCAATTATTTGTTTATATTTTCTAATTTTGTGTTTTCAAATAGTTCTTAATTTTTCCTCTTTTTTCCCTTTTCTTGTGGGTTTATCGAAATAACATTTCTGTTAATTAAAGATAAGATTCGTGTTTTAAACCTCCTCATACCTCGCTTCTCATCAAAATTTTATTATTAAGATATTGTTGTTATTATATCTAACTAAAATCTCATGATATGATTTTAATAGGTTTGGATGTTTTTACAAATGGTGTAATGTAATGATAAAGCAACATGCTTGAGTTAAAAAACTTGAATCAATTCAGTTAATTCAACCACAAAATTTGAATCAATCAATATTAATTTATTATAATAAATTTTATTGTTAAAATTAACCAGTTTGTAAATTAAATTATTTTAAAGACCAAATTAAACTAGTTAGTTTTGATTTAACAATCTTTTCTTGGATTAAATTCCAACATCTTTTCTGTTATAATACTATTTTAAATTATTCAAATTTATTCATATATTAATTTTATGACGATTTAATACAAGTTAAATCTTTTAAATTTTAAACATTTTCTTTTATAAATATAATTTCTATTCCAATTTTAAAATATTAGTGGACTTGCTTGTTAAGCAAAAATAACCTTCCATGTAAATTATATTGGAACCTTTTCCTTATCTTGTGCTACTTATAACTCAATATCCTCATTTGACTACTATTACCAAAATGCAACTCAACATAAGAGTATAGTCATCATTCCAAGCTTTGAATTATAATTTGGATTGATTACTATTGATATAATGGCTAAATTGTGGTTGGAAGCCGACTTGGCCAGAAAATGACAATCTTAAAAAAAAAAAAATCATTAAAACCCACTAACCCTACCTACAGGCAAAAGGGTCGACGTGACATTGCATGGATTTCCTTGGATTCCAAGTTCCACGGATTATGTTAAATCATCATCATCTTCTTCCTATTCAAAACCCAAATAGGATTTGAACTCTTCTTTCTTCCGATTGATCTTGATTATGACACAACTTTATGATCAATCCGTATTAAATTTGTCGGTTTACAAATGTAACAAACTCAACATTGATTCCAAAGATAAAGATTGAATAGCTTAGATTTCTACTTCTACTATTCCTTTTTTTTTTCCCCCCTTCACCTAAAATTGGGTACTAAACTCACGGGAGAAGGCTTTCAACCTCAGAGTTTTGGTCCTTATCCTCCGTATCAGCGACATGAATTCGAAGAATCATCATTGTCATCATCATCGAATGATATCATTTTATGCTCTAAGTCCTTATCTTGATCATGTTTAATGGTCGGCAAAACAAGTCAGTCCAAATTTGGGGTCCAATTACTCATATAAGACGTGTTCTCTTAACTTTTTTGTCTAAAAATGAATTTTTATCTACAATCTTCTTGCTAATTATCCCACTTTTTGTTTTCTTTTCTTTTCTTTTCATCTTGAACCTATTGCTTGGGATATTACAACTTCGCTATCACATTACAAGACAAAACAAACTTAAATAAAGGGCTTTGAGATAAATCCATACCTTTTGCCCTTTTCCTTTTATCTTTACTTACCATATCACTTAACTATTTCCAACTGAAACAGTTGGTGATTTGATCTAATGGGACCTTCCTACTAAGGTCCACGTCGGCATGTTGGAGTTACACGTGGCCGACATCAATTTCTTGATAAAAAATTCACATTTGATAATTACGTATTTTATTTTATTGTATTTTAAATAACCTACTTGTGAAGTGACAAATGGTTCTTTTGTTCACGTTTTTACGCCCGTTAAAAAAATAGTGGGAGTCTAGTGTAAAAGTTCACAAAATTGATTTGACGTGATTCTTTTGCAAAATATAATTGTTTTGGCTCAAGTAAATGCGGTCTAAGGAGGCATTTATTATATGTAGTGAAGTATTTACTAGGGTAATAAAACCCTCGTGTAGAGTAAGTTTATGTTTGTTTGGACTTATTATAGTAAAATTTTGTTGTAGAATTTTTTGAACAGAGTTTTCTATTTAAAAAGAACTTTTTTGAAAGAGTTTCATATAATATACTGTTTGACAAGATAAAATAAAAAATATTTTTAATTTTAACTACATTTTATTTTGTAATAAAATTATTTATGCATATAAGTATTATTTAAAGTATATTAAACAATATGCAAAGTACAATTTATTAATTACTGTATAATTTTAAATCATATGAAACATAAATAAAAATATATCTAACCAAATCTTTTATATAAATTATATTATAGGTAAAACTAATATAAAAATAAATATTAAAACATATAAAACCAAATAATGTTATATAAATCTCAAAATAAATATTCAAGTTGAGTTAATAGTTAAATATATAATAAATTATGTATTTTATTGTAATACAAGAAGAAGAATTTGCAAGATAAGCGTGAAGATGAGTTTGTAGGTATTGTGGAAATTATGTGTAAAATATAATGACAAAAGGGACTAAAAATAAACTCATTTAATTGATTTGAAAAACTACTCGTAAAAATTATATTTTATCTGCCAAAAAGTCATATCTATTAAAAAAGCCCTTTTATTTTACAACCAAACACTTAATTTTTAAAAAAAAAGGCTTTTGTAGTGAAAAAATTGCTTATTAACTTCCCAAAACTCATTCAAACAAACAATTATACAATTATCTTATTTATGAAATTAATTCAGGAATCAATTACATATTTGAGATCTAAACAATCATGAGATTGATTATTTTAAATTTTAATTTTCATTATAGTATATTTTATATTTTTAACAACAACAACAACACTCAAGATAAATCTATTAACATGCAGGATTTAAAGAGATCTAATAATACGCAACTTTACTCTTAGCTAGTAAAATGTTATTTCATATTCCATATACTTACATTAATATATATCATCAATAAATTGTATAATATTCAAATAAAATGATTAAAAACTAAATTAGGAGTGATAGTGATTTGAACGAAATTGAAAAATTTTAAGGTTTGAACGAAATTGAAAAATTTTAAGGTCCTAATTTGAATATAAAATTGATAAGTTTGAACTCAAATTCACTTAGAGTTAAAAAATTATTTAGACTTTTAATATCTTTTAAAATAAACTAATTTATTTTTAGCTTGAATTTAAACTAAAACTATGCATATAGAAATATTTTATATCGTAATTTGATTAAGACACTCTTATACCTTAATATCTGAGGTTGGAATTTAAGCAAGACACCTTTGTACTCGTGATCGTTTTTGTTTATTTTCAATTTTTAATTTCAAGTTGGCCTTTTTGTCATCCTCAAGTTGATATTACTAGAACTGATTTTTTTCACTTTTGATCATTTTGGTAGGGATGGCAATTTCTAACCAATAAACTTAAATTTAACTATTTTCAATAAGTTAATATAAAAGTTAGGTTTAGGTTCAGACTAACTCAAAGTTTAATTATTTTAAACAAGATAATATCATTTTTCTTAGAGTAATTAGCCTAAGTTTAGACAATGTAGGTCCAAATCTAATAAAACAAAAAGCCTTTACTTTAATAATTTTGAAGGAGTTATTTTGCATTATTCATAATATTCAGAATAATTTTTAACAGAGTGGAGAATGTCTTGCTTTCTTACGTTGTGAGTGAATGGAATAATTTTCATATCAATCGAGAGATAAACCACAGCCATAGAAGAAGCTGATACCGTTGTCTCTGAGCAATGCATCCGACAGAGACACGAACCTTCGACGAAGTTGTGGAAACATAGAACTTTAAAAGATTCGAACTGAATGTGCAACCTCGTTAACATCTAAGAACGCCCAGAATTTGCTTAAACTTAGATGGTTCATGCTCATCGGTATACTTACATTGGCATTGCTAGCTAAGTAAGTGTCTTTGGATTAAAAAATGAGTATCAATAATTGAACTTGATCTGGGTTCTTTCTTGCGTACGTCCTTTCCTTTAATTTCCCAAGAATCCACTTGGGAATGCTTTCCGGATTCCAACTACCAATGGTTACGAAGAGTAGAGTATAAAGAAACCTTCTAAAGAGAAGAATGGAATCCATTAAAGCGAGTTCCTAGTCTCCATCCTCACATAGTGGTAGTCTTCCTTGAACCATTTTAGCATCTATTACTCTTTATATTCTACGTGTGACGTCTTCAAACGATAACATTTTCAAAAACAAAATCTTTAACAAAAACCAAATTGCTGTAATCAAATTCTTTTGAAGATGGTCTAGCCACCCAAGGGGTCTTAAATCCCAAATGGAACAAATGGTCTTAGTTGAAAATTCCTTTTGACCCGTTTGATCATGAAATACACACACACTTGGTTGCATATGCTCTATTCACAAAAAATTAGATTCACTAATACACCATAACTCACGATTATTACTTTATAAGTACATAGTGACTGAAATAGCGAATTCATATTAAATGTTATGCATCTTCCGAAAAGAGGAAAAGGTTAGATTACTGAAACCACCTAAAGAATCTTACTACACGTGGTTGAGTCAAATGTGGCCAGTGCAAGAATCAACTTCGGTAATATAAGCATCGGGGAATTCTTTTGGAGTGTTGAGAAGATATACCCTTATAGTAAACACATGATATTTCCACAATCAAATCCAGATTTTTCATTAACAAAAGCTAATAGATCAACTACAGTAAGTGCATGCATGATTTGTGGTCCAGAATCTGTTATATTTATTCCAAGTTCGCATGCCAAACAAAGTGTTTGGGAGAGGCAAACGATTCCAAGTTCTACATGTGGGACATGAGCTAGAGAAGATTTTGAAGATCGCAAGCTCATTTCTAGATATGCCAACCCATTTTTTAGCATCAAGTTCATTGAAATTAATATGCAATTGGGCAGCTGAAAAGGGGGTAACGTAATATAAAAATTGCTCCATCCAAAATCTTGAGGTATGAGATATGTTATTGGTATCGTTTTAAGATAAAAAGAGGGATATCTTAGTGGCATAAAATCCAATCCATGGGATCTTCCACAGCTCCAAGCTCTTAGCATTTTTTGTCCTTTTGTGAGGGTTAGCTGCAGCTCATTTAGAGATGAGATTAGACTAAAAATTATATTAACATTTTAAAATAATATTATTTTTATTAAATAAAATTAATTAAAAAATATAATCAAAATTAATCTAAGTGTAATATGAAATTCAAAAAATTTTAAAAATTAAATCCAACTTAAAATTAGATCCATTCTCTTTAAAAATAGTATTAGAATTAAGCTAGATTAGACCTAAAATTATGTTAAATTTTAAAAATAACGTTATTTTCATTAATTTAAAATTCACAAATTAAAAAATCAATCTAATATAAAATTGATTCACTCAATTAAATTTCTTATTTTTAATCAAATTAGAATAATTACTTGAAATCTATAATGTTGATTTTGAAAGACCAATAATACAATGTAGATTTGTACCACAGGTTATTAGAGTAAGAAGAGACTAAAATAAAGGCAGAACTTAAACTATTTTTTTATTCCATTCATAAAGTTAATTGCAAGTGCAATGACACTTTATATAGTACTAAAACCATAACTGACGTTACTAAAAAATTGGAAGCACAATACCATGATTATCACTAACTCAAACTGATAAAACAACCAACCATGTTAAGTAAACGACCCTAAAACAAATCCAACAAACTTATACTTTAAATACCAATAAACACAAATGTTCCTAAATAATAGCTAAATTATTTTGAATCATTCTCAACACTCCCCCTTGATTCAAACTCACATACTCCTAGTTGAGATGTAAAAAACTGATGCTTAGCTTGCGAAAGCGACTTGGTGAAAACATCAACTGTTTGCTCATTAGTTCCACATAACTTCAGTTTAATCTTCCCATCTGCAACCAGCTTGCGTATGAAGTGGTGTTGAACATCTATGTGCTTTGTTCTTCCATGAAATGCCGGATTTTTCGCCATTGCAACTGTGGACCTGTTATCACAATATATCACAGTAGCTTCATTACAGTAAAGATCAAAATCAACAAGCAATTTTTTAAACCACAAAGCTTGACGTGTTGCAGCTGCAGCTGCTATGTACTCCGCTTCAGAAGATGATAAAGCTATTGTGTCTTGTTTCTTTGAACTCCAAGTCACAGCTCCGGAACCAAGGCTAAACACATTACTAGATGTGCTTTTTCTATCATCTAAACACTCTGCCCAGTCACTATCAGTATATCCAACCAACTTGAAGTCTGGCACTTTAGTTACCAGATTCCAAATTTTAATGTACCTGCAACATAACGGAGTATTCTTCGAGCTGCATCAAGATGCTGCTTAGTTGGATTATGCATATACCTTGACACTATGCTTACGGGACAAGCAATGTCAGGCCTTGTATGAGTAAGGTAGTTCAATCCTCCAACTAGACTTCTGTAAGTTATACCATCAGCAGGTTCAGTTCCATCAACACGTTGCAACTTCTCGTTAACATTAATTCATGGGTGTTGCTGCAATTTCACAATTGGTCATGTGAAATCTCTTCAGCAAATTAGTGGCATACTTCTCTTGACACAAAAAAATTCCATCCTCACTTTGCTTCACCTCAAGCCCAAGAAAATAACTCAACAAACCCAAGTCTGACATTTCAAATTCATTCATCATTTTAGACTTAAACTCATCAACCAAGGATTGAACTGAGCCCATATAAATCATATCATCTACATAGAGACAAACGACAAGAAAATCTCCATTACCTTGCTTCTTGAAGTAGAGAGTGGGCTCATTATCACTTTTTGTGAATCCACTTGCTTGAAAGAAAAGATCAATTTTTCTATACCAAGCACGCGGAGCTTGTTTCAGTTCGTAAAGAGCTCTTCTCAGCTTGTAAACCTTGTCTTCTTGACCAACGATAGCATAACCTTCAGGCTGTGAAACATAAACCTCCTCTTCTACCTCACCGTTGAGAAATGCAGACTTCACATCGAACTGATACACTGGTAGTTGTAACTGAGCAGCCAAAGCAAGAAACATTCTCACTGTTTCAAATAGAGCAACAGGTGAGAAAGTCTCTTTATAATCTACCCCATGTTGTTGTGAGTATCCCTTAACAACAAGCCTTGATTTGTGCTTCTGAATACTCCCATCAGAGTTGTACTTTATGCAGAAGACCCACTTGAGCCCTATCAAATTCTTGTCTGCTGGTTTATCAACAAGCTCCCATGTTTCATTCCTTTCGATGGCCTCTAACTCAGCTTCCATTGCATCTTGCCATATTTTCTTTTCAACTACATCATCATATGAGAGAGGATCTGAAACATACAAGGCAAAGGTACAAGTATTGCACGCGTCAGAATATTTTGGGTTTGGTTTTCGGATTCTTATTGACCTTCGCAATAGCACACTAGGTGACTCTTCAGAAGCTTCTGTTGAAATTCTGGTTGATGTTGTTGATGGATTATTGTTTGGTGATAGTGTGCTGATGCTTGGAGGACTGCTACATGTATTACTACTGGAGTTTTGAGTCGGGCTGCCTGGTGGTGTAGAATCTGGTGACAACGAGTTTTGCTCAGCATCTTTATGACCTGTAGGATTAGAAAGTAGTGCTTGTGGCTGTTTATCAGTACTCTGTTAGAGTAGTGCCCTAAAGGCAATCGCCTTTAGCGCATTTTGTACAAAGTTGTGTACAATCTTTATTAAATAAATAAAGAAAGGCATACTTCATTACTTTGCTGTTCATTATTTATGAACTGATATTGATCAATAAGCAAATTAATGAAGTCCATGATATATGACATAGCATGAAGGAAATTATGATGCGATCATACTACTGAGATTCCTATCATGTGAAATTATGTCAGTATCTAAATTATCCCTAGTCATAGGATTACTGAAACTGGACATTGGTAATACGGAAAGACTAGCACATCTCAAGCTCCTTGATTTGTTCAAGCAGTGGATCTCAGAAGCTGTAAATATGAGATATTTAGGGTTGAGATGTGGATGCTTACTAGAGGTAGTAAGTATATTGGATGACCTGCTATGAGATCATCACATGGATGTCCTATTCTAATGTCAGTGATAATCTCATCATAGCAATGGTGTAAGTATCCTTAGACTTGAGGTGCTCAATGATATCTTGGATACTGATTCTATGCTTTGACTCCATTCCTTGTTACCTTACAGAGGTCGCTCATAGGGTGGTGATTGGGTACAGCTTGAGGTATTAGAAGGTAATTGAGTAGCCAATAGAGGATTCACCACTTCTGTGATAGCAGAAGATGATACCCATGACCTCTTGTCAGGGTCATTATTTGGAAATCTCTGGCCGGAGTAAGTATGTCATGAAGAGTGTCTTCATTGACATATTAAGTAATGAGCCCCAGGACAAGAACTGATATCACTTGGACTAGATTTGACATAGTCAATCTAGTAAAGAGTTAACACTTTGCCCATACTCATAACCAAGTGGGGTATAGCATGGTGAAAGGACGAATTGCACGGTAATTGTCTATGAAAAGGTTCGTGATATGGTTCATGATGAATACATGTTCATTCGTCAAACCAATTACTTTCCGGTCAATTGGGGGTCATGATGTGTTGCTAGATACCGCTCATGACTTGCTTGGATTAAGTGTTAATCTAAGTGGCCAAGATAACCGGGAACCTAATGGGTCACACGCATAAGAGTGTCTCGGAGAATTCGTAAAATAGTTTTGGACAGAGTTCCAATATATGGAGAGCAACAGGATTAAATGGATCCCGATGAGATCGAGATATGTCCCTATGAGATCGCGACATCGATATTGCTGAAAAACGTTTCCGGAGGTTTTTTCCATATCGGGACCCGGTAGGTCGGTAGGACCGACCCCAGTGTGACTGGACCACTTCAGCATATATATATATATATATATATGTTAGATACGTGGGAGGAAAGAAGAAGCAAAGGAAGCTTCTTTTGATGCTTAGTCATCAAAGGCATTAAATGAGAAAAAGACAAAAGATGAATAAAGGAGGTGAAGATCGTTGGTGTTTTTAGAAGTGGAAGCATACGATGCTCACTTCTTCATCATCTTTGAGAAAAGCTTATGGAGAAAGGAAAGAGAGTTGATGATCGTGGGTTGGAGAAAGGATTTGAGAAATCCTTAGCTTCATCTCTACATCATCTTCTCCAAGGCTTCTTCATCTTCTCCAACTTCTTCTCCTCTTCATCGTGATTCCAAGCTCTCCAAGAACAAGGTAAGATCTAGCAGTCTTCAACTTGTTCTAGCTATTCCTGGATCAAAGGGTTTGTCCCGGTTAGGTTCCCCGATCTCTGCGTGGATATCATTAGAGACGGTATCCTTTGGCCGTTATGGTTTGAGTTTGTTGTATAGACACATAGATCCTGGCTTTCGGGAAGGTCCCGGAACAAAAATTTTTGTTTTACGCACCGTGGGCATGTGATGCTCACACCGGGATTTTCCTGCAGTGGTATCAGAGCCACTTGTGTCGTATATAACGAAGAAACCTTGACTAGGTCGGAGTTGCCTATTGCTTGTGACGATGATGCATGTTGATTGTGTGAATTTCGAATTCAGTGTAGAAATATAGTTTTCGAAATTTTCTTGCCCAAATATGTTCACAAGATGTTGTTGCATATGTCTGTGGAAGCTCAGAATTTATCAATGTGATTTGATATGGTTTTGCTAATTTATTCCCCAATGTTCTGGTTGCTGTCTTTGTGCACAGTCAATGAACAGGCATGCTTATAAATTCGAGAATAAATGGTAGAAATTTTTTTTTTGGATTTGCTTTCACCAACATGTTTCTAAGATGTTGATGAATGTCTATGAGAATGAAAAAATGTTTTCGAGGTGAGTTACTATTTATTTGAGAATTTATTGTGTGCTGCTGGGAATAACTGTGTTGAGGAATACAGATTCTACATTGGCTTTGTTGCTGAGGTTAGATGAGTTTTTGTTGGAAATAAATCCAAAAAAATTCATGGAACATGTTGTGAATATGTTGTAACCTCTGTAATTTTCTCATAATTTATTGAAGTTGTTTCAATGAGTTTTTCAAGCAAAACACAGAGCTTGGCAGTTTTGAGAAAGTTGCTGGAGCTGTTTTGTTTGGAATGATAAATTGTGTATTTCTCAATTCCAATGCCTTGGATCATTTTTAATGTGATTAAAAATGTGTTATATTGATTTTGTATGCTTTCCAAATTGAATTGCTTGAAATTGGGTTTCCAAAAATTTTCGGATGTCAACTGTGTCACATTAGCGTCTCGTTAGTGTATTTCCTTGTCTTGATTATTTTGGCCGTCACAAATTTTGTGACAAGTGCCGAAGTAATCTTGATAAATTTTAGACTACCTAGAGATACTTAGGGTGATAGTTTGATATTCTTAAATTATTTGGAGATCTGAATGAATAAGAGTGTATTCATCAATTTCAAGTTTTTCATGTATAGTTTGACTATATATGGTAAGCATGGAACAATGAAAGTGTTTCATTGGTATATCATAATAAAGGATATTACACTTGGTATTGTGAATTGGAACTGCACGGATTGAGAAATTAGTCGATTAGATAGCAATTCCACATGGATAAGTCGACTAATAAAGATACAAGTCGACTTGTCCGCAATCGTAGACGATAAGTCGACTTTCAGATAATGGTACAAGTCGACTTGTTCGTGCACAGCTGCATAAGTCGACTTACACATGCATAAGTCGACTTACACATGCATAAGTCGACTTACACACTAGCATAAGTCGACTTACACATGCATAAGTCGACTTACACAAAGGTATAAGTCGACTTATACATACACAAGTCGACTTACAACATGCAAAGATGGGATGATGGATGATTTTAGGTGTAGATTCAATGTGATTGATGAAATATCCTAAATCATTCCATATAGTCATGGTGACTATAATCCTACGGCTTGGAGGAGAAGAAGACGAGACCTGAAAAACTTCACACATCATATGAAAACTAACGCCTTCCATTAATATGGGGAGAACCAGAGTTCTTATAGAGTTGGGTTGTTGGGTAAACCCAAGCTCACTCTATATGGATATGTTCGAACAATGAAAATAAGATTTTCGGATTAATGGGTCGGTTTTCACTAGAAGCGTTGATTTGTTGAGTAAATTCAAGGTCAACGCGGACAGAGGCGAAATTGGGTAGTGTACATCAGATGTACGCGCATCAAGAGTTGATAACCCAATGTGTGTGCATACATCACGGGTTGATAGCACTAGTCGATAGTTGCATCTATGAAGCAATTGGTATGACCGATACCTGCCGATAGATCTAAGGTGGCTTGTTGGGTAAACCCAAGGTCATTTTAGTAATGTCGGATATCTATGATGCAATTGGTATGACCGATACCTACCGATTGACCTAAGGTGGCTTGTTGGGTAAATCCAAGGTCATTTTAGTAATGTCGGATATCGACCCACTAGGACATTTTGTCATAATGTTTCTTAGATTCGCATCGAGGGTTATGGATTCTTTGAAACTAGTGGGAGCCATATGCATGTCATTCAAGTCCTTATGATCATGCATGTAATTCTATTCTAACATTCTTTCTCTTTCCCTATAGTTATCAAGATGACTTCCAGGTGAACTTGCGCCGCTTATGGACTCCAACAAATTAATCGGACCAAATTTTCTAGATTACCGAGAAATCGAGAATTGTTCTCGTGTCGAGGAACTGGATATGTCCTAGATGTTCCACTTCCCGATCCACTGCTGCCGATGCTTCGATGAGGATCGAAAGCATATCAGAAGCATCTTAAAGACGGTGACATGGCTACCGCATTATGCTTGCCTCGATGTCACCAGAGTGCAGAATAAAGCATGAGTCTATGGATGCTAATACCATAGTGTTTCATCTTAGAGAGCTGTTTGATGAGCAAGCTCGGTCTGAAAGGTTCGAGACCTCGAGACTACTCTTCACTACTAAGATGACTCGTGTTCATCTGCAGCAAGATGCATCAAGATGAATGGGTATATTGAGAGGTTGGCCGTCTTAGGTTTTGTTATGGATTATGAATTAAGTGTTGACTTAATTCTAGTTGGATTGTCTGATAGTTATTCACAGTTCTTGTTAAACTATCGGATGAACCAGATATCCACGATAATCTCTGAGTTGATCAATCTGCTCAAGACAGTAGAGCAATCTATCAAGAAGGATAACAAGCAAGTGCTTATGGTGGACTCTTCTTATGGTTCAAAGAAAAAGAAGCTGAAGAAGAAAAGGTCTAAGAAACCGAAAGGAAGTGCACAAGAAGAAAACCAAAGAAATCGCACCAAAGGAACTTGCTTCCATCAGGCAAGACCGCCACCTGAAGCGGGCGTAAAGTCTATCTCGAAGAATTGAAGCGTAAGAAGGCATCAGATGCCTCGACTTCTTTAGGTATGTTTGTCATTGAGGTTAATACTGTTTCTGACCATAACATATGGGTATTAGATACCGTTGTGGCTCACACATATGCAATGATATCTGAGGCCTCGAGATGACGATGAGATTTCATGAAGGAGAACTAGACTGCGTGTAGGAAATGGAGCGAGAGTTCTTGCATTAGCCGTAGGCACTTACTTTTGTCACTCCCCACCGGGCTTGTAATTAAATTGGATAAATGTTATTTTGTACATGTATTAACAAAGAACATATTGTCTGTTTCTTGTTTAAATAGAGCTGGTTTCCATTTGACTTTTAGTAACAATGGTTGTTCTATTAGTTTGAATGGAATGCTTTATGGTACTGGAACATTATGCAATGAAATTTACATATTAGATATGTCACATCCAATTATGAATGTCAATGACACGAAAAGACATAAACGAGATAATTTAAAATCAACTTACTTATGGCATTGTCGCCTTGGCTATATAAATGAGAGACGCATAGCTAAGCTCCATAAGAGTGGAAGTTTAGGGTTCTTTGATTATGAATCATATGACACATGCGAATCTTGTTTATTAGGCAAAATGACTAAATTATCCTTTAAGGGAAAGGGTGAACGAGCGACTGGAGTATTAGAATTAATACATTCAGATGTATGTCGTCCGATGTCCATCCATGCCAGAAGTGGTTGTCTTTACTTCATTACCTTTATCGATGATTATTCTCGATATGGGTACTTGTATCTGATGAGATACAAATCTGAAGCATTTGAAAAGTTCAAACAATTCAGAAATGAAGTAGAAAACCAACTTGGGAAAAGTATCAAGACATTACGATCAGATCGTGGTGGGGAATACTTAGACCAAGAATTTTTGGATTATCTCAGAGATTATGAGATTTTATCTCAATGGACTCCTCCTTACACACCACAGTATAATGGTGTAGCAGAAAGGAGAAATCGAACCTTGTTAGACATGGTACGATCAATGATGGGCTTTGCAAAGTTACCAAAATCCTTTTGGGGGTATGCACTTGAGGCAATACTGCTTACTTGTTACACGAGTTTCATCAAAGGCATTGATGTTACTCCATATGAGATGTGGACTAACAAAAGACCCTATCTTACTCATTTGAAAGTTTGGGGTTGTCCGCTTATGTGAAGCGGACACGGTCGATAAACTTGATGCAAAGTCGATAAGTGTTTGTTAGTAGGATATCCTAAAGAAACAATGGGATATCAATTCTACCTCACGAGGAACAAAAGGTGTTTGTTTCAAGCATGCCATCTTTTAGAGAAAGAGTTTCTTTTACAAGAAGACGGTGGGAGAAAATTTGAGCTTGAAGAAGTTCAAGATGCTCGAATGACGCAGATCAATCGCTCAACTCAAATCGTGACTCATACAGATGAAGTAACAGTTCAACCTTCTACAACACACGAAGTTCGTAGGTCACGTAGGATACGCTCTGTTCCCGAGAGATATGGATTTCTCGTGAATGAACAGAATGACGTATTGCTCATAGAAGATGATGAGCCTACTACCTATGAAGAGGTTCTGAAGAGTTCAGAGTCTGAGAAATGGCTTCAAGCCATGAAGGCTGAAATAGATTCCATGTATGAAAACCAAGTATGGACTTTGGTTGAGGCACCCGAAGGAATAAAACCTATAGGGTGAAAATGGGTTTTCAAAAAGAAAACCGACATGGATGATAATGTAATTACCTATAAAGCAAGGCTTGTGGCTAAAGGCTTTCGTCAAAGACAAGGAGTTGACTACGACGAGACCTTCAGCCCAGTAGCAATGCTTAAATCCATTAGGATACTCCTAGCCATTGCCACTCATTATGACTATGAGATATGACAAATGGATGTGAAGACATCTTTCCTAAATGGAAATTTAGCTGAGAATGTGTATATGACACAACCTGAGGGCTTCACCTCCTATGATGGCGAAAAGGTATGCAAGCTTCAGAAATCCATCTATGGATTGAAACAAGCATCCAGGAGTTGGAATATCCGTTTTGATGAGGTCGCTCATAGGGTGGTGATTGGGTACAGCTTGAGGTATTCGAAGGTAATTGAGTAGCCAATAGAGGATTCACCATTTCTGTGATAGCAGAAGATGATACCCATGGCCTCTTGTTAGGGTCATTACTTGGAAATCTCTGGCCGGAGTAAGTATGTCATGAAGAGTGTCTTCATTGACATATTAAGTAATGAGTCCCAGGACAAGAACTGATATCACTTGGACTAGATTTGACATAGTTAGTCTAGTAAAGAGTTGACACTTTGCCCATACTCATAACCAAGTGGGGTATAGCATGGTGAAAGGACGAATTGCACGGTAATTGTCTATGAAAAGGTTCGTGATATTGTTCATGATGAATACATGTTCATTCATCAAACCAATTACTTTCCGGTCAATTGGGGGTCATGATGTGTTGCTAGATACCGCTCATGACTTGCTTGGATTAAGTGTTAATCTAAGTGGTCAACATAATCGGAACCTAATGGGTCACACGATAAGAGTGTCTCGGAGAATTCAGAAATAGTTTTGGATGAGTTCCAATATATGGAGAGCAACAGATTAAATGGATCCGATGAGATCGAGATATGTCCCGATGAGATCGCGATATCGATATTGCTGAAAAACGCTTTAGGAGGTTTTTCCCATATCGGGACCTTAGAGGTCGGTAGGACCGACCCAGTGTGATTGGACCACTTCAACATACCTAATATATATATATATATATATATATATATATATATATATATATATATATATATATATATATATATATATATATATATATATATATATATATATATATATATATATATAATTCTTTTGATGCTTAGTCATCAAAGGCATTAAATGAGAAAAAGACAAAAGATGAATAAAGGAGGTGAAGATCGTTGGTGTTTTTAGAAGTGGAAGCATATGATGCTCACTTCTTCATCATCTTTGAGAAAAGCTTATGGAGAACGGAAAGAGAGTTGATGATCGTGGGTTTGAGAAAGGATTTGAGAAATCCTTAGCTTCATCTCTACATCATCTTCTCCAAGGCTTCTTCATCTTCTCCAACTTCTTCTCCTCTTCATCGTGATTCCAAGCTCTCCAAGAACAAGGTAAGATCTAGCAGTCTTCAACTTGTTCTAGCTATTCCCGGATCAAAGGGTTTGTCCAGGTTAGGTTCTCCGATCTCTGCGTGGATATCATTAGAGACGGTCTCCTTTGGCCGTTATGGTTTGAGTTTGTTGTATAGACACATGGATCCTGGCTTTCGGGAAGGTCCCGGAATAAAAATTTTTGTTTTCCGCACCGTGGGTATGTGATGCTCACACCGGGATTTTCCTACATACTCCATACCCACCTTTCTTCCTCATTGAACCTAACATCCCTGCTCATAATAACCTTGCCATTCACCGAGTTATACAGCTTATATGCTTTGAATTCAGTACTATAGCCAATGATTATGTATCTTTCAGATTTGCTATCAAGCTTATAACGTAAATCAGATGGAACCAAAGCATAAGCTATACAACCAAAGACTTTCTAGTGTCGTACTCGAGGTTTCTTACCTCTCCATGCCTCAAAAGATGTCAGGTTCATGACTGCTCTGGTTGTCGATATATTCAGCAAGTATACTGCAGTTGCAATAGCCTCGCCCCGGAACTTGTTCGGTAACTCTTTAGCTTGCAACATACTCCGGGCCATTTCAACCACGGTTCTGTTTTTTCGCTCCGCCATGCCATTTTGTTGAAGTGTGTAGGGTGCCGTTAACTCTCTGCGTATACTATACTCTTCACAATAACTAGAGAACTCATGGGACAAAAATTCACCGCCACGATCAGTCCAGAGTGCCTTGATTTTCCTATCACTTTGATTCTCCACCAACATCTTAAATTTCTTGAAATATTCAAAGGCTTCAGATTTCATTTTCAAGAAATACACCCAAATCATACGAGTGTAATCATCAGTAAACAACAGACAGTATCGATTTCCACCAATAGACTCTGTTTGCATTGACCCACACAAATCAGCATGCACCAATTCTAGACAATGTGACACCCTCCATGCCTTTCCAGAAGAAAAGGGTTGCCTACGCTGTTTACCATACACACACCCTTCACAGAAGACATGTTCCCCTATTTTCAGCAATCCTACAACCATCTCATTTTTACTAAGTACCTTTAAACTCTTCTCATTCAAATGCCCAAATCGTAAATGCCACAACCTAGTTTCAGCATCTCCTTTAACAACTAAGGCATTACAAATATCATGTGACACATCAAGAGGGAACATTTTGTTTTGCGTCATTGAAACCACAACAATTATCACACCGGTTTTCTTATCACTTATAGTGCAACCATCATTCTCAAAGATAACAGAATATCCAGTTCTTATCAATTGACCAACACTTAGCAGGTTATAAGCCAATGTAGGCACAAATTGCACATCATAAATGAGTTTAGTATCACCTTGCTCAGTTTTGAGGGCGACGGTACCTTTCCCTTCAACTTGGACAGCTTTATCATTGCCGACTCGCACTTCACTCTTCACTAACTCATCAAGTTTTTTGAACAAGGACTTTGAGCGAGACAAATGGTTCGAGCATCCACTATCAATGAACCATACACCATCAGCAGCATTGGTAGCTTAAGAGTGAGCCATGAATAACTTGGACTCTTCTTCGACCTTCTCCGCAAAGTTTGCCTTCTTGTCATCACTTTGCTTGCTCCAACATTCAGCTTCCTTGTGCCCATATTTTTTACAATAGTGACATTGAATGGAGCTCTTGTTTGCACGCCTTGTTAGAGTAGTGCCCTAAAGGCAATCTCCTTTAGCGCGTTTTGTACAAAGTTGTGTACATACTTTATGAATAAATAAAGAAAGACATATTTCATTAATTTGATGTTCATTATTTATGAATGGATATTGGTCTATAAGCAAATTAATGAAGTCCACGGTACATGACATAGCATGAAGGAAATTGTGATGTGATCATGCTACTGAGATTCCTATCATGTGCAATTATGTCAGTATCTAAATTATCCATAGTCGTAGGATTACTAAAACTGGACATCGGTAATTCGGAAAGACTAGCACATCTCAAGCTCCTTGATTTGATCAAGCAGTGGATCTCAGAAACTGTAATTATGAGATATTTAGGGTTGAGATGTGAATGCTTACTAGAGGTAGTAAGTACGTTGGATGACCTGCTATGAGATCATCACATGGATGTCTTATTCTAATGTCAGTGATAATCTCATCATAGCAATGGTGCAAATATCCTTAGACTTGAGGTGCTCAAGGATATATTGGATACTGATTCTGTGCTTTGACTCCATTCCTTGTTGCTTTACATAGGTCGCTCGTAGGGTGGTGATTGAGTACAGCTTGAGGTATTCGAAGATAATTGAGTAGCCAATAAAGAATCCACCACTTCTGTGATAGCAGAAGATGATACCCATGGCCTCTTGTCAGGGTCATTACTTGGAAATCTCTGGCCGGAATACATATGTCATGAAGAGTGTCTTCAGTGACATATAAAGTAATAAGTCCCAGGAAAAGAACTGAAATCACTTGGGCTAGAGTTGACGTAGTCAATCTAGTAAGAGTTGACACTTTGCCCATACTCATAACCAAGTGGGGTATACCATGGTGAAAGGACGAATTGCACGGTAATTGTCTATAGAAAGGCTTGTGATATGGTTCATGATGAATATAGATTCATTCGTCAAACCAATTACTTTCTGATCAATTGGGGGTCATGATGTGTTGCTAGATACCGCTCATGACTTGCTCAAATTAAGTGTTAATCTAAGTGGCCAACATAACCGGGAACCTAATGGATCACACGCATAAGAGTGTCTCGGAGAATTTGTAAAATAGTTATGGATAGAGATCCAATATATGGAGAGCAATCGGATTAAATGTATCCTGATGAGATCGAGATATGTCCCGATGAGATCGCGACATCGATATTGCTGAAAAAGGTTTCCGGTGATTTTTCATACGGGACCTTGTGAGGTTCAGTAGAACCAATTCTGTAATGACTGGACCACTTCAGCATTTTTATATATATATATATATATATATATATATATATATATATATATATGTTAACGTGGAAGATGGAGAAGATGTCTATCTTTTTAACTTTATATATATATATATATAAAGTGGCTAACGTGGAACACACCTCACCATGTTGCATTAAATGTATTTAATGATGTTAAAGACATATAAAAAGGGTGAAAAAGGATGAGTAGGTTCGTTGGCTTTTGAAAGAAGAAGAAAGAGTTTCCTTCTAAAAGCATACGAGCATCATTTTCATCATCTTTCAAGCTTCAAGCTTCTCTCCATTCATTCTCCATCGTTTCTCAAGCTCTTCAAGGACAAAGGTAAGAGCTAGCACTCTTTAATTTGTTATAGCTATTTCCGGGTCAAAGAGTTTGTCCCGGTTAGATTCTCCGATCTCTGCGTGGATACCGTTAGAGACGGTCTCCTTTGGTCGTTTTGGTTTCATTTTGTTATATAGCCACATGGATCCTGGCTTTCGGGAAGGTCCCGGAACAAAAATTTTTGTTTTCCGCACCGTGGTCATGTGATGCTCACATCGGGATTTTCCTACAGTGGTATCAGAGCCACTTGTGTCGTATATAACAAAGAAATCATAACTAGGTCGGAGCTGCCTATTGCTTGTGACGATGATGCATGTTAACTGTGTTAATTTCGAATTCAGTATAGAAATATAGTTTTCAAAATTTTCTTGCCCATACTTGTTCATAAGATGTTTTGGAATATGTATGTTAAAGACCAGAATTTATCAATGTGATTTGATATGGTTTTGCTAATTTATTCCCTAATGTTCTGGTTGCTGTGTTTGTGCACATTCCTTGAACAGGCATGCTTATAAATTCGAGAATAAATTGTAGAAAACTTTTTTTTCGGATTTTCTTTTACCGACATGTCTCCAAGATGTTTATAAATGTCTATGAGGATGTAAAAATGTTTTCAAGGTAGTTTACTATTTATTTGAGAATTTATTGTGTGCTGCTGGGAATAACTATGTTGAGGAACACAGATTCTACATTGTCTTTGTTGCTGAGGTTGGATGAGTTTTTGTTGGAAATAAATCCTGAAAATATTCATGGAGCATGTTGTGAACATGTTGTAACCTCTGTATTTTTTTCATAATTTATTGAAATTGTTTCAATGATTTTTTCAAGAAAAAGATAGAGCTTGGCAGTTTTGAGAAAGTTGCTGGAGCTGTTTTGTTTGGAATGAATGAATGTGTATTTCTCAATTCCAATGCCTTGGATCATTTTTAATGTGATTAAAAATGTTTTACATTGATGTTGTATGCTTGCCAAACTGAGTTTCTTGAAATTGGGTTTCCAAAAATTTTGGGATGTCAAATGTGTCTCATTAGCGTCTCGTTAGTGTATTTCCTTGTCTTGATTATTTTGGCCGTCACAATTTTGTAACCAGTGCCGAAGTAGTCTTGATAAAGTGTATACTACCTAGAGATACTTAGGGTGATAGTTTGATATTCTCAAATTATTTGTAAATCTAAATGAATAAGAGTGTATTCATTGATTTCAAGTTTCATGTATAGTATAACTATTTATGGTAAGCATGATACAATGAAAGTGTTTCATTGGTACATCATAATAAAGGATATTACACTTGGTATTGTGAATTTGAACTACACGGATTGAAAAATTAGCCGATTAGAGAGCATGACGGTACATGTACCAGTCGACTAGCACATGCACCAGTCGACTAGCATATGCACAAGTCGACTACAACATGCAAAGGTGGGATGATGGATGATTTTAGGTATAGATTCAATGTGATTGATGAAATGCCCGAAATCATTCCATATAGTCATCATGACTATAATCCTATAGCTTGGAGAAGAAGATGATGAGACCTGAGTTTGAAAACCCTCACACATAATATGAAAACTAACGCCTTCCATTAATATGGAGAGAACCAGAGTTCTTATAGAGTTGGGTTGTTGGGTAAACCCAAGCTCACTCTATACGGATATGTTCGAACCATAAAAATAAAATTTTCAGATTAATGGGTCGGTTTTCACTAGAAGCGTTGATTTGTTGAGTCAACTCAAGGTCAACGTGGACAGAGGCGAAATTGGGTAGTGTACATCAGATGTACACGCATCAAGAGTTGATAACCCAATGTGTGTGCATACATCACGAGTTGATAGCACTAGTCGATAGTTACATCTATGAATCAATTGATATGACCGATACCTGCCGATTAATCTAAGGTGACTTGTTGGGTAAAACCAAGGTCATTTTAGTAATGTCGGATATCTATAATGCAATTGGTATGACCGATACCTACCGATTGACCTAAGGTGGCTTGTTGGGTAAACCCAAGGTCATTTTAGTAATGTCGGATATCGACCCACTAGGACATTTTGTCTTAATGTTTCTTTGATTCGTAATGAGGGTTATGGATTCTTTGAAACTAGTGGGAGCCATATGCATGTCATGCAAGTCCTTATGATCATGCATTTAATTATATTCTAACATTCCTTCTCTCTTTCCCTTTAGGTTGATTGAAGATGGCTTCTAGTGTGAATTTGCGCTCACTTATGGATTCTAATAAGTTAACTGGACCTAACTTTCTCGATTGGCTGAGAAATCTGAGAATTGTTCTCAGATCTGAGGAACTGGGCTATGTCCTAGATGTTCCACTTCCTGATCCACCTGCTGTTGATGCTTCTGATGAGGATCAGAAAGCATATCGTAAGCATCTCAAAGACAGTGACATGGCTACCTGTATTATGCTCGCATCTATGTCACCAGAGCTGCAGAAGCAGCATGAGTCTATGGATGATAATACCATAGTGTTTCATCTTAGGGAGCTATTTGATGAGCAAGCTCGGTCTGAAAGGTTCGAGACCTCGAGGCTACTCTTCACGACTAAGATGACTCCAGGTTCATCTACAGTGCAGTATGCACAGAAGATGAATGGGTATATTGAGAGGTTGGTTGTCTTAGGTTTTGTTATGAATTATGAATTAAGTGTTGACTTAATTCTAGTTGGATTGTTTGATAGTTATTCACAGTTTGTGTTAAACTATCGGATGAACCAAATATCCACGACAATCCCTGAGTTGATCAATCTGCTTAAGACAGTAGAGCAATCTATCAAGAAGGATAGTAAGGCAGTGCTTGTGGTGGACTCTTCTTCTGGTTCCAAGAAAAAGAAATTGAAGAAGAAAAGGTCTGAGAAACCAAAAGGAAGTGCAGCCAAGAAGAAAACCAAAGAGACTGCACCAAAAGAAACTTGCTTCCATTGTGACAAGATCGCCACCTGGAAGAGGAATCAGAAGTCTATCTCGAAGAATCGAAGGTAAGAAGGCATCGATGCCTCGGCTCCTTCGTGTATGTTTGTCATCGAGGTTAATCTGCTTCGACTATAACATATGGGTATTAGATACCGTTGTGGCTCACATATGCAACGATATCGCAGGCCTCGTGGACGATGGATGACTCATGAAGGAGAACTAGACCTGCGTGTAGGAAATGGAGCAAGAGTTGCTGCATTAGCCGTAGGCACTTATCTTTATTCACTCCCCAGTGGGCTTGTAATTAAATTGGATGAATGTTATCTAGCACATCTCAAGCTCCTTGATTTGATCAAGCAGTGGATCTCAGAAACTGTAAATATGAGATATTTAGGATTGAGATGTGAATGCTTACTAGAGGTAGTAAGTACATTGGATGACCTGCTACGAGATCATTACATGGATTTCCTATTCTAATGTCAGTGATAATCTCATCATAGCAATGGTGCAAATATCCTTAGACTTGAGGTGCTCAAGGATATCTTGGATACTGATTCTGTGCTTTGACTCCATTCCTTGTTGCCTTACATAGGTCGCTCGTAAAAAGGGTGAAAAAGGATGAGTAGGTTCGTTGGCTTTTAAAAGAAGAAGAAAGAGTTTCCTTCTAAAAGCATACGAGCATCATTTTCATCATCTTTCAAGCTTCAAGCTTCTCTCCATTCATTCTCCATCATTTCTCAAGCTCTCCAAGGACAAAGGTAAGAGCTAGCACTCTTTAATTTGTTCTAGCTATTCCCGGGTCAAAGGGTTTGTCCCGGTTAGGTTCTCCGATCTCTGCGTGGATATCGTTAGAGACGGTCTCCTTTGGTCGTTTTGGTTTGACTTTGTTATATAGTCACATGGATCCTGACTTTCGGGAAGGTCCCGGAATAAAAAATTTTGTTTCCCGCACCGTGGGCATGTGATGCTCACACCGGGATTTTCCTACACGCCCTTCATAAGATCGTCCTCTGCCTCTACCGCCTCCGCGACCTCGACCGCAAAAACCACATCCACCATGTCCACGACCCCTTGAATATTCAGTCTTCCCTTTATAAGAAGAGTCTCCTTTCAATTGAAATGCCTTCTCATCCACCTTACCACTAAGTTTACGCACCCTTACTTCATTAGCTAACAAAGAACTCATCAATTTGTCAAAGGGGTATGTGGACAAATCCTTTGACTCCTCAATAGCAGGAACAAGATAATCAAATGTTTCATTCAAACTCCTCAACACCTTACCCACAACTTGTTCATTACTAATACTTTCACCATAAGACCTCATTTGACTAACAATTTCAGTCACCCTAGACATGTAATTTTGTACAATCTAGTTTTCACCCATCATTAATTCAGCAAAATTGCGATGAAGCGTTTGCATTCGTACCTTAACCACTTTCTGATCACCGAAATACTTCTGCTTGAGTATCTCCCATGCTTCATGGGCCGAAGCTGCTACTGAAATTCGAGGGAAAATATCATCATCCAAAGCTGACTGAATGAAGAACAACGCCTTGGCATCTTTCTTGCGGTTCTCCCTCAGTTGCTGATCAGGCACATTCGGTGCCGGATTCGGTTCGGTTTAACCGTTTTCCACCAAATCCATAGTCTTCATTTTAAGACTCCATAGATGATATTTCTCACCCTTGAAAGTTGGAATTAGAGGCTGAGAAGAAGGGTTTGTACAATTACCTGCCATTTTCTTCACTCAATTTTTGTGGGCTTTGTGGTTGTGGTTGTGGTTCTCTCTTTCTCACGGGGTGTAGTGAGATGAAAATGATTGTGGTTGTGGTGCTCTCTGCACTCACGGGGTGTAGTGAGATGAAAATGAAAAAACTTTACTTTGCTGAGGTGGGACCTCTCTTTCTTTTGATTTTCTAAATTTTGGATGTTAATGTTCCCTAGCGCTCTGATACCACATATTAGAGTCAGAAGAGACTAAAGCAAAGGCAGAACTGAAACTATTTTTTTATTCCATTCATAAAATTAATTGCAAGTACAATGACACTTTATATAGTACTAAAACCATAACTGACGTTACTAAAAAACTGGAAGTACAATACCATGATTACCACTAACTCAAACTGATAAAACAACCAACCATTTTAAGTAAACGATCCTAAAACAACTCCAACAAACTTATACTTTAAATACCAATAAACACAAATGTTCCTAAATAATAGCTAAATTATTTTGAATCATTCTCAACACAGGTGGAGGAGGACCTTGCTTCTTTCACGTGGACAAAAGACATTGATAGACTCCGTGTGAGTGCTTGTCTTATGGGCAGCTTCAGTTTGATTACTAGACTATAATGCTTTTGACATTTCCTTCCATCTTTTCAATGGAAACCAGTTCCTTGTGGGAGCTCGGTTCAAAGGGAATGTGATGCTTTTTTTCTTTATAATTTTCTTGAAGAGTTGCGATCAAGTTTTATTCAAATTCTAAAACTTGAATTTGCTGCGTTTGAAAGGTGAAAATTCCAAGTAATATAACGCTAAAACTTGGTAGCTTAGTCCCTGTACTTAGAGAGGTGTGTTCTGTTTTACTTTTATTGTTCCAACGCTGTTTTAACTTATCTCATCCACATATTTATATAAATCTTATATAAATATGTGGACAAGATAAGTTAGAACAGTAAAAATGGAACAGGTGATATGATCTCCTTGAACTCCTATACTTTTTGTGTTGACTTCACAAATTTTAAGTAACATTAGCAAAAAGGAATTAATTTTCTTAATTTATAGATTAAGAATAGTAATTCCAATTTGAATTGATATAAAAGAGATAAAGATTAATTTGACTCAAGTCAAGTGAATATAAAAACAAGGCAATCGATCATAATTAAGTTTCGACTAATCCAATTAGAGACAAATAAACCTAACAAGACAAAAAAACATTTGTTTATTTTAATATTTGTTTTATTATTCTTTATTCTTTATATTGTTATTTTGATATAAAATTTATTATTTTTATTTTATTTTATTGCTATTTAATGCAATTATTTTTATTTTTATTCTTAGAGGAAATCAAACTCCACAATCATTCATATTTACGGGAAATTTAGACATATATAATAACAGTTTTTATTGATATGGGCTTTAAGAATTATTGTTAGTGATGAGGCTATCCGATACTAAGAGGCCTGAATGTTAACTCATCGGCCCATTTCATTTGGGCCTCCACTGTAGAACCAATGAACTCCATTCCTGTCCTCACTCGACATCTTCGATAAAACATATGTTCGATGAGCCCAACTTCGTTAGAGCTACATTAGTAAGTGTTTCTTATTTATAGATTGGAATTACAGGGTTTCTAAATGGTTATATGAATTTACTTTGTAACTTATTTTAAAGTATTAA
Organism: Erythroxylum novogranatense; assembly: GCA_029891385.1. NCBI lineage: Eukaryota > Viridiplantae > Streptophyta > Magnoliopsida > Malpighiales > Erythroxylaceae > Erythroxylum > Erythroxylum novogranatense. The sequence goes on along the minus strand of CM057228.1, from coordinate 4,106,457 downwards.
AAAGTGTTATATTGCATTAAAATAGTCGATTTAGTCAAACTTATAGAATTGTGTTTAATTTTAATCAAAATTTATCAAATTTTGAATTGTATTTAATTTTAAAATTTTTAAGTTTTAAATTAATTTTGATCTTTAATGTCAAATCTAACTCCAATTCAGAGAACATGCACATAAAAGGGATTAATTACAAAAAATCTAAATTTTGTTCAATTTTATAATTATATTTCAATTTTAAAAGAGACAATAAAATACTCAAATTTTCAATTTTTCAATTTTAGTACGACATTTAAAAAGTCACGATACAATATTCAAACTTTATTTTTTAATTCTAACTCAATTTTGTACTTCATTGTCAAATCTAACTCAAATTCGAGTATTTGCACACAAAAAAGGATTAATTACAAAAAACTTAAACTTTGTTTAATTTTGCAATTATAGTCCGAATTTTAGAAAAATGACAATAAAATATTCAAATTTTTAATTTTTTCAATTTTAACACTAACTTCAAAAAGTAACGATAAAATGCTCAAACTTTAATTTTTTTAATTCTAGCCTGACTTTAGTGTTTTTGTTAAGTAAAAAATGATCTAAATTAGATTACACAGCCCTAACAACCTCACACTTTGATTTTAGTTTTTCTTTTCGTTTTCAATTTGTTCTTTCGACGCTCTTATCTTTCGATTTTCAAATTACGTAGCTGCAATGCTCTCATGTTGAGGGTATTAGAATAATGAACTAAAAACGAAAAGATTGTTGGTACAGAACGCTACAATGCGAGAGTAGTTTGAGACGTCGGAAGAACAAACAAAAAACAAACGACTGAGGCAACTTAAACTGATTTAGGGATTATATTTTTAACAACAACGTTGTTTCATTAATCTTAATTTGTTATGTTATTTTTGACTTATGTGTATTAATAGTTAAGGTTTATGTGACAACTCACGACAATAAACTTAACGTAGTCACTAGCATCATATTAGAATTGAAAAAAAATGAAAATTTGAGGATTTTATTACTACTAAACTTCGATATATAATTACAAAATTGACCAAATATATAGTTTTTTTATAATTAACTAAAAAAATTTCCTAATTTTCTCTTCTTCTACATTAGCACTTATCTCGTCCTTTCCAGTGTCATCTCTTATTTCGCCTCCAGTCCACTCCTCTCACTCATTCTGTCAGTTGTGCTCCTCCTCCTGACTCCATTTCCCTCTGGCCTCCACCATTGCAGCCATCTCTCCTCCTCTCTCTTCTCCCTTTATTCATTTTCTATAATTAACCCAACTTTCCTTTTTCTTTCGTTTATGGAATCCTTGGATAACAACGGGAAGATAAGGAACCAAAGCCTCTAGATTCTAAGGCTTATCTTCTTTCTTTTGTTTTATTGACAGAAGATTGATGTGCTCATTTTTGTTGTCTTGTTCTTTACGAGCATTTGATTAGATGGTCATGGAAGGATTGAGTTTGCTGATGATCTGAAGGGTTGTTTTTTGGGTTGACAGATAGGTGGCATGAGTATGAATCTGGTTCAAGTTCGACCTTCAATAACATGACTTTACGACAACGAGAATCTCAAAGGAGTCGTTATTGTTGGATTATTGTTATTAATGTTATAATAAAAACATAAAAGAATGCCTAGCAAAAGCAACTTTTATATTTATCTATCAGATTCCTAGCTTACGTTAAGTGTGAATGTACGTTATCATTCAAACCTGCAAAGTGCAATTAGAGCAACTTGGCAAGAGCTCCTGACCTTTCTCCACCTTTTAAGGAATAATTTAAGTGACTTTAGGATTGCAGATTTCCAAATCCAATTCACGTCTCTTTTGGCCTCTTATGATATGCTTTTGGTTAGGACAATTATGTTGTACCGTTGTCTTTCACAATAAAGACTTTGTTAGTTTTGCAGATATGATAATTGTAGAAAATAAAGAACACTGAAGACAGATGTGTTCATCTTGTAGTTAGCAAGATTATGGAGAAGAATCATTTTATTAGGAAGATATCTCTTTGCATAAATTTCATCAAGTTTGAGTCATAGCTTCTATGTAGTGTTACAATTATGCGCCATTCTCATCACAGTTGGTGATAAGTAAAACATTAACTTGTAGCGTGCAAGTCTTTGCATCTTGAATCTTTTTATCGGATCAATTTCAACATCATAGTGATCATCAATAGCCCCATAACAATCATAAGACTAAAAAAGGGCTTGCATCTAAAGTTTTCAGATGGTGAAGTCTTCCTTACCAATGAAGACTTTCATTTATTTTCCTACCATCTTGACTGTAGTTTAAAGAAATAAAGAAAGATATTTACTTACTGAAATTCTTGATGATCTTTGATGCTTTGAGTGGCCAAGAAATGCCCTAGGAGGTTTCAAAAAGCTCTGATATCACTTCTGTTAGGATAATTGTGTTGTACTGCCATCTTTCACAATAAAGACTGATAAAGACTTTGTAGTTTTGCAGATATGATAATTGCAAAAAATAAAGACATTGAAGATTTACTTGGTTCGATAGCTTTAATGCTATCTACGTCCAAGGATCTCACTATAGTGGTTCCGCTAATATCAAGAAGAAGAGAATGGTTTACAGAGTTGAGTGTTTATCTAAACACTTGAAAGAGTCTATCAACTCCTCTAATACTCACAAATAAGCCCCTAACACACTCTCAAACTTTTTACTCTAATTCTTACACTCATTTTTTTTGCTCACAAGGTGAAGATAAATTGTAACAATCTGTCCTGATGCTTGAATTGTGTTCCTTTTATAGGAGTAGATTGCTTGGCTTTCGGTTGAACTTTCAATGAGTTAAGGCTTGTACATGTGCTCCTCACATGATGAGCTTAATATATACTTTTGCTACTTGTGCGTTTTGTATTGTTTAAAGCTGAGTTTTAACGACTTCTGAAGTATGGAATAGGACAGTGTTTTGATCATCAGCATTTGACCTACAGAAAGTGAACTTGTTTTGTTTTACTACTTTGGTTCTGAAATCTGATGGGTTTTCTTCTCCTATAATTTTCTCCAGGTTGAAGTACCCTTTCGCCATTTTGTCTCTGACAAAGTGGAGTTTGGAATCTATGTGCTTGGATCTCTCATGCAACACAGGGTCTCTACCAAGGTACAATGCATTCTGACTATTTGTATGCAATACTGGCTTTCTGATATCAATGTTGATTTCTTTCAATATACTTGATAGCCATGTTAGCTCCTTTACACCTTTAGTGATTACATAATACTCTACTTCTGTGGTTGATAAACTTACTACTGATTGCTGTTGTGCTTTTCAGCTGATTGTGTTTACTGATAATGTGAAAGAATATACAGAAATTGACTTTCTTGTGTTCTTATTTGCTGCATATTCTGCACCCACATAACCACATAATAACAAGTAATTGCATTTAGTTAGTTCATCTTTTTGAAAAACATAGTCCGTAGGTAATGGTTTCAGATAAGTATCCGCGCCAGTGTTCTAAACCTGAATTGGCCATGAATTTGCTTAGTATATTAATAACATAAGCTAGGCCAGGCCTTGTGCATAACATAAGATACATAATACTTCCAACACCTACATCGTAGGGATAGTGAGCCATTGCTTTCTTTTCATCTTCGGTCTTAGGACTCTTACTAGACATGAACTGTAGGTGAGATCCTAGGGGAACAGAACTAGGTTTAGCTTCTTCCATGTTGAATTGAGCTAAGACCTTTCTGATATAATTCCTTTGAGCAAGCCAAATTCCTAGAAGTTTCTGAGCTTCTCCCAAGTCTTTTATCTCAAAGTGAATGCATAATTCAGACTTTACCTCTTGAATTCTGTTCAAGTCTTTTCCTATTTTTATTAGGTCATCTACATAGTACTTCATTGTCAAATCTAACTCAAATTCAGAGTATTTGCACACAAAAAAGGGATTAATTACAAAAAAACTTAAACTTTGTTTAATTTTGCAATTATAGTCTGAATTTTAAAAAAGTGACAATAAAATATTCAAATTTTTAATTTTTTCAATTTTAACATTAACTTCAAAAAGTAACGATAAAATGTTCAAACTTTAATTTTTTTTAATTCTAGCCTGACTTTAGTGTTTTTGTTAAGTAAAACATGATCTAAATTAGATTACACAGCCCTAACAACCTCACACTTTGATTTTAGTTTTTCTTTTCGTTTTCAATTTGTTCTTTCGACGCTCTTATCTTTCGATTTTCAAATTACGTAGCTGCAATGCTCTCATGTTGAGGGTATTGGAATAATGAACTAAAACGAAAAGATTGTTGGTACAGAACGCTGCAATGCGAGAGTAGTTTGGGACGTCGGAAGAAAAAACAAAAAACAAATGACTGAGGCAACTTAAACTGATTTAGGGATTATATTTTTAACAACAATGTTGTTTCATTGATCTTAATTTGTTATGTTATTTTTGACTTATGTGTATTAATAGTTAAGGTTTATGTGACAACTCACGACAATAAACTTAACGTAGTCACTAGCATCATATTAGAATTGAAAAAAAATGAAAATTTGAGGATTTTATTACTACTAAACTTCGATATATAATTACAAAATTGACCAAATATATAGTTTTTTATAATTAACAAAAAAAATTCCTAATTTTCTCTTCTTCTACATTAGCACTTGTCTCGTCCTTTCCAGTGTCATCTCTTATTTCGCCTCCAGTCCACTTCTCTCACTCAGTCTGTCAGTTGTGCTCCTCCTCCTGACTCCATTTCCCTCTGGCCTCCACCATTGCAACCATCTCTCCTCCTCTCTCTTCTCCCTTTATTCATTTTCTATAATTAACCCCACTTTCCTTTTTCTTTGGTTTATGGAATCCTTGGATAACAACGGGCAGATAAGGAACCAAAGCCTCTAGATTCTAAGGCTTATCTTCTTTTCTTTTTTTTTTGAAGTAAAAGTTCAACCTCAAATAAAGCAATCAATGACCTTGTCTATCATAAGTGAGTCCTGCAGCAATATAAATACAATCACCAATAAAATTTTTATGCAGCAGCTTGTGCTGCAATCCTCTTCCTAGCCTCCTCAATGATTGACAATTTGATACCCTTGCCTTTGGGAAGAGATACCCATGGCTTGGTTCCCTTGCTAATGGTGAAAACATTGCCCAATCGGGTGGCAAATTCATGACCAAGAGAATCTTGTATGTGAATTGTTTCAAAAGTTCCCTTATGCTTCTCTCTGTTCTTGATGACTCCAACTCGCCCTCTATTCCGTCCTCCAGTTACCATCACAACATTTCCCACGTCAAACTTGATGAAGTCGGTAATCTTATTGATCTCCAAGTCCAGCTTAATGGTGTCATTAGCCTTGATTAGTGGATCCAGATAGCGGATGGTGCGACCATCATATGTTGATAAGATGTATACGGTTGAAGATGAACAATAATGAGAGAGATGTAAACTGAAGATGAACAGTAACGAGAGAGATGTGAACCAAGTAAAAGTACTGGAAAAAATTGAAATTCAAAGAAGAATATACAAAGGGTATAAATAAACCCCAGTAGGCAAAGAAGCCTTACACGTGTAACTTAAGAAACTAATTAACTAAACATTATTTATTTATGTTATTCTGTAATACCCCCCGCAAACTGGACTATAAATATTGATAAGTCCAAGTTTGCGAACATTGTCGTGGAATGGAGAAGATGCCAAAGATTTTGTAAAAATATCCGCAACTTGATCTTGAGAACGGAGTGGAAAAAGATGAATAACTCCAGCATGCAATTTTTCTCGCACGATATGGCAATCAATTTCGATGTGTTTAGTGCGCTCATGAAATGATGGATTTGAGGCAATATGGAGAGCTGATTTATTATCACAATAAATCAATGCAGCTAGAGGATGTTCAACATGCAAATCTTTCAGCAAGAAACGAAGCCATTGTAGCTCACATGTCGTGGCAGCCAATGCACGATACTCAGCTTCGGAGGAACTTCAGGAGACAGTCGTTTGCTTCTTTGATTTCCAGCTGATAAGGGATTGACCAAGAATCACACAATAACCCGTAATTGATCTACGAGTGTCGACACGGCCGGCCCAATCCGAATCACTAAAGGCTTTCAAGGTGCAGTCATTGTTGGATGGGTAGAAAACGCCTTGACCAGGTGCTTGCTTGATATACTTCAGTATTCGTAGTGATGCATGATAATGTGTATCCAGTGGACATGCCAAGAATTGACTCAACGTATTTACTGCAAAAGAGATGTCTGGACGTGTTGTGCAAAGATATAGAAGGCAACCAATCAGTCTTCTATATTCTGAAACGTCTACATATGGTTGTCTATCATTGTTGCTGAATTTCAGAGAGTTGCCCATCGGTGTTGAAACTGGTTTAGAAGCAAGTGTACCTGTATCTGAAAGCAATTCAAGGGAATATTTCCTCTGGGAAATAGTAATCCCCGAGACTGATCTTGCAATCTCAAGGCCCAAGAAGTATTTCAAATCTCCTAAATCTTTAATGGTAAAAGCTCGATCTAGATATAGTTTTATGTTGGCAATTTCCTGTGCAGAATTTCCTGCCAATATGATATCATCAACATATACTAAGATGGTTGTAAAAGAAATGCCAGTGGCTTTAACAAACAAAGAATAATCGGACATGGATTGCTCATAACCTTGAGATACTAACGAAGAAGATAATTTTGCAAACCATTGTCTACTTGCTTGTTTTAAACCATAAAGAGACTTATTTAACTTACAAACTTGATTGGGTTTTTCTGTAATAAGTCCAGTAGGTAATGTCATGTAGACTTCTTCATCAAGTTCACCATGTAAGAAAGCGTTATTGACATCTAATTGTTTTAAAAACCAATTATTCATAGAAGCTAAGGCAAGAAGAAGTCTAACAGTGGTTAGCTTGGCAACTGGACTAAAACTGTCAAAATAATCAAGACCCTCAGTTTGTGTATAACCTTTAGCAACTAAACGAGCCTTGTATCTTTCAATGCTACCATTGACTTTATATTTTATTTTGTAAACCCATTTACAGCCTATGGGTTGTTTGCCTTGTGGTAAGTCAACTAATTGCCAAGTGTTGGTTAATTCTAGTGCTTGCAATTCTTGCTTCATAGCATTTCTCCAACACTCCTTTTTCACAACCTGAGAGTAGGTTTTAGGCTCTATTTCTGTGGTGATAGACATGGCAAAGTGTTTGTAGTTTTCAGAAAGGTTATCATATGTGATAACAGAGGAAAGAGGGTGAGGGATAGATGGTGGGCTGTTGTTATCTGAAGTGATCAAGTTACAGTGATAATTCTGAAGATAACTAGGTGGTTTTGAAGATCTTGTAGATCTTCGTGAGGGAATAGGATGATTGATTTGTGGAAAAGAAGTGTTAGAAGAAATGGCCTGTGGTGATAAGGGTGGAGCTGGAGGGGAAGTAGACTGTGGAAGTGTGTGAGTTAGAACGGAGTCAGTATTGGGAGGAGGGACTGAAAAAGACAAATTAGGGAGCACATCATCATTATATAAAGTAGTACTAGGTAATAAAAATGAAGGGAAAAAAACAGAACTTGATTCACCAGAATTTTGTAAAGGAAAAATGTGTTCAAAAAATACAACATTTCTGGACACAAATATTTCAGAATTAGACAAGTCTTGAACAATATAACCCTTTGTACCTATCTTATATCCAAGAAACATACATTTCCTAGTTCTTGAATCAAACTTAGTTCTCTGTTGTTACAAAGTGGAAGCATAACAAAGACATCCAAAGACTTTAAATAATGAATAGTCAACTTTTGAAGAATATAAATCAGCATAAGGTGACTGATTATTAAGCAAAGGAGTAGGTAAACGATTGATTATGTAAACAACATGAAGAACAGCATAAGACCAAAGCGATTTAGGGAGATTGGCTTGAAAAAATAAAGCCCTTGCCACATTCAAAATGTGTTGATGTTTTCTCTCCACAACACCGTTTTTTTACGGAGTTTCAACGCAAGATGTTTGGTGCCTAATTTCCTTCATCTTATAGAAATCATTCATGAGAAATTCATGGCCATTATCAGATCTATTAATTTGAACTTTACAAGAAAACTGAGTTTCAACGAAATTGATAAAAGCTTGAATTTGTGGCCTTACTTCAGATTTATTCTTAAGCATAGTTGTCCATGTAAATCTAGAATAATCATCCACAATAGTTAAAAAAAACGATGACCATGAATAGAATCTGAAGAATAAGGTCCCCCATATGTCCATATGTAATAAAGCAAAAGATTTAGAGGAAACAGATTTGCTAGATTGAAAGGGTAGCCTTTTCTGTTTAACAAACTGACATACATCACAAGGGTCATGCAGATTTAAACATGAAATGTAAGGAAATTCTTGATGAAGTACATTCAATATAGAATTTGATAAATGGCCTAATCTGAAATGCCAAATGTTCTGTTTGATATGTGAAGAAACAGTATTAACAGAATGATTTAAAGAATCTTGAGAAGAAACTAAAGCAGGAGAGACTAAAACATATAGACCGGTAACTTAATTAATTTGAACCAATCATTCTCCAAAGGCTTGATCTCTGAATAACACAAATTTGACTATGAAACAAGAAACAACAATCTAAAGAATGGGTTAGTTTAGAGACAGAAATTAAATTGAAAGAGAGCTGAGGTATATATAATACATCATTAAGATAAAAATCCTTTGAAAACTGAATTGTACCAGCCTGAGTGGCTGTCAAAAAGGAACCATTGGGTAACTTTACTGAAATGGGAGAGATATTATGTAAAGAAGTAAAGGATTTTGAGTGAAAACAAATGTGATCGATTACTGTATCAAGAATCCATGAATGAGTTGATGTTAAACATCTTATAAATGAAACAATTTTGTAGAAAAAGTGGCGGAACATGTGTGGAGTAGTTATCACTTGATTTGCTATATGTTGTTGATTTGGAGAATTTGACTGATCTTGAGAAGGATTAGCAAGAGACAGCAAGCTATTGTATTCATCCGATGATAAAGTGACAGTAGGAGATGTTGAGGATTCTTGATGAGGATTATCTGAATTTGGATGTAACATGGCTGATGATTGATCATTTGTAGAGTATATGGCAGCAACTATGGGATTTTTGAATTTAAAATTTGGTGGAAAGCCATGTTTACGGTAGCAATTAGATTCAATGTGATTGGTTAATCCACAGTAGGTGCAAAATTTTCCACGAGGAGGAGGAAAATTTTTAGTGAAGGGTGGATTGGGGTTATTTGTAGTTTTCAAACGTGATTGAGACTGAAAGGCAGGGGATGGATTTCTTGATCCATAGGGTGTACCAGTGGGGTTTCTTGGACGAAAATTAGAGGAAGATGATGCCAAGAAACTTGTATGATCAATAGGTGGAGTCATCTGCCTTTCTTGTTGAAGAACCATCGAAAAAACTTTATTTAATGGAGGAAGTGGATCAATTAACATAATCTGAGAACGTACCGAGGTGAACTTAGGATTCAAACCATTGAGAAAACGAATTACATAGTCGTTTTGCTGATAAGTCTTGAAGGTGGTGATAGCGCCACACACACATGGATTGGCGCAGGCACAGGAAGGCAGCAGGCAAAAGTTGGTATATTCATCCCAAAGGATCTTAAGACATGTGAAGTACTCCGAAACTGCCAAATCACTTTGATGAGCAGAGAAAATTTCTTCCTGCAATTCAGCGATCCTGAAAATATTTCCTTGTGAAAAACGGTCACGCAAATCATCCCAGACGTCCGAAGCTTTATCCATCCATAAGACACTTTGGGCGATGGAGGGAGAGAGGCAGTGGGCAATCCAAGAAAGGACCATAGTGTTGCATCGAATCCATATCTGATGAAGGGGATCAGTGGGAGGTGGTGATGGAAGAGAACCTGAAACGAATTGGTACTTGTTCTTGGATAGGAGGGCCATCTTCATCTAGCGTGCCCATTGATGGTAATTTGAACCCGTGAGTGGTGGTGATACGAGAATTAGTGCTGGATTCTCGTTGGCGTGTAGATAGTAGGGATTGGCCGGAGTTAATTGTGCCTTAGCGGCAGCAGCAGTGGTGGGAGGAACTGTGGTTCCATTGATTAGATATGTAGGGTTTGCCATGGCGAGGAAAATAAATTGCAGAATCAAGGTTCTGGGCAAAGAAAGTTCAAGAACTTCGAACGAAAATTGAATAGAAGAAGAAGAAATCAAGAAAGTTTCTCTGATACCATGATAAGATGTAGACGGTTGAAGATGAACAATAATGAGAGAGATGTAAACTGAAGATGAACAATAACAAGAAAGATGTGAACCAAGTAAAAGTACTGGAAAAAATTGAAATTCAAAGAAGAATATACAAAGGGTATAAATAAACCCCAGTAGGCAAAGAAGCCTTGCACGTGTAACTTAAGAAACTAATTAACTAAACATTATTTATTTATGTTATTCTGTAATATATATGTTGAGGTATGGGATACCTTTCTTCCCAAACTGAACAGATCGCACTTTGCAAAGCTTAAACTTTGCCTCATCATCTCTGACAGAGTGAAGTCGGAAACGACCCTTAGTGTCATAGAGGAGTCGGAAATTCTCATTTGTCTTGGGAATAGACACAACATCCATGAAGCCAACTGGGTACGTCTTATCAATCCTGACCTTCCCATCAACAAGAACAAGTCGCTGCATTAGGATAGCAATATCTTTACGAGCATTTGATTATATGGTCATGGAAGGATTGAGTTTGCTGATGATCTGAAGGGTTGTTTTTCGGGTTGACAGATAGGTGGCATGAGTATGAATCTGGTTCAAGTTTGACCTTCAATAACATGACTTTACGTATTAACGAGAATCTCACTGAGTCGTTATTGTTGGATTATTGTTATTAATGTTATAATAAAAACATAAAAGAATGCCTAGCAAAAGCAACATTTATATTTATCTATCAGATTCCTAGCTTACGTTAAGTGTGAATGTACGTTATCATTCAAACCTGTAAAGTGCAATTAGAGCAACTTGGCAAGAGCTCCTGACCTTTCTCCACCTTTTAAGGAATAATTTAAGTGACTTTAGGATTGCATATTTCCAAATCCAATTCACCTCTCTTTTGGCCTCTTATGATATGCTTTTGGTTAGGACAATTATGTTGTACCGCTGTCTTTCACAATAAAGACAAATAAAGACTTTGTTAGTTTTGCAGATATGATAATTGTAGAAAATAAAGAACACTGAAGACAAATGTGTTCATCTTGTCGTTAGCAAGATTATAGAGAAGAATCATTTTATTAGGAAGATATCTCTTTGCATAAATTTCATCAAGTTTGAGTCATAGCTTCTATGTAGTGTTACAATTCTGCACTATTCTCATCACAGTTGGTGATAAGTAAAACATTAACTTGTAGCGTGCAAGTCTTTGCATCTTGAATCTTTTTATCGGATCAATTTCAACATCATAGTGATCATCGATAGCCCCATAATAATCATAAGACTCAAAAAGGGCTTGCATCTAAAGTTTTCAGATGGTGAAGTCTTCCTTACCAATGAAGACTTTCATTTATTTTCCTACCATCTTGACTGTAGTTTAAAGAAATAAAGAAAGATATTTACTTACTGAAATTCTTGATGATCTTTGATGCTTTGAGTGGCCAAGAAATGCCCTAGGAGGTTTCAAAAAGCTCTGATATCACTTATGTTAGGATAATTGTGTTGTACTGCCATCTTTCACAATAAAGACTGATAAAGACTTTGTAGTTTTGCAGATATGATAATTGCAAAAAATAAAGACATTGAAGATTTACTTGGTTCGATAGCTTTAATGCTATCTACGTCCAAGGATCTCACTATAGTGGTTCCGCTAATATCAAGAAGAAGAGAATGGTTTACAGAGTTGAGTGTTTATCTAAACACTTGCAAGAATCTATCAACTCTCCTAATACTCACAAATAAGGACCCTAACACACTCTCAAACTTTTTACTCTAATTCTTACACTCATTGTTTTTTCTTACAAGGTGAAGATAAATTGTAATAATCTGTCCTGATGCTTGAATTGTGTTCCTTTTATAGGAGTAGATTGCTTGGCTTTCGGTTGAACTTTCAATGAGTTAAGGCTTGTACATGTGCTCCTCACATGATCAGCTTAATATATACTTCTGTTGCTTATGCGTTTTGTATTGTTTAAAGCTGAGTTTTAACGACTTCTGATGTATGGAATAGGACAGTGTTTTGATCATCAGCATTTGACCTATGTTTGTCATGTGTGTCTCGTTAAGCTTTGTCTTTTGTTTCTACTGGGAAGAACTTTCGAGAGCTTCTCTCTCTTTCTCTTCTCGACACCTTCAGAAATTTCTTCTTTTCTTCTTCGATTCTTCATGTCTCTTCTGTGTTTGATGTTTCTGAGTGGAGATTGGAGGAGTAAACGTGAGTATCATCACATTTATTCCCTCCTCCTCCGTCAATCTTCACTCAGATCATAGATTTGTGAGTGATTTAGAAATTCGAAAACCATACTTTTACCAACCTAGTGAGATCTGATGCAATTTCTTTCAATTTCATGAGGCTTCACTTATCTGTAAGTAATCCCCACAGAAAGTGAACTTGTTTTGTTTTACTACTTTGGTTCCGAAATCTGATGGGTTTTCTTCTCCTATAATTTTCTCCAGGTTGAAGTACCCTTTCGCGATTTTGTCTCTGAAAAAGTGGAGTTTGGAATCTATGTGCTTGGATCTCTCATGCAACACAGGGTCTCTACCAAGGTACAATACACTCTGACTATTTGTATGCAATACTGACTTTCTGATACCAATGTTGATTTCTTTCAATATACTTGATAGCCATGTTAGCTCCTTTACACCTTTAGTGATTACATAATACTCTGCTTCTGTGGTTGATAAACTTACTACTGATTGTTGTTGTGCTTTTCAGCTGATTGTGTTTACTGATAATGTGAAAAAATATACAGAAATTGACTTTGTTGTGTTCTTATTTGCTGCATAATCTGCACCCACATAACCACATAATAACAAGTAATTGCATTTAGTTAGTTCATCTTTTTGAAAAACATAGTCCGTAGGTAATGGTTTCAGATAAGTATCCGTGCCAGTGTTCTAAACCTGGATTGGCCATGAATTTGCTTAGTATATTAATAACATAAGCTAGGCCAGGCCTTGTGCATAACATAAGATACATAATACTTCCAACACCTACATCGTAGGGATAGTGAGCCATTGCTTTCTTTTCATCTTCAGTCTTAGGACTCTTACTAGACATCAACTGTAGGCGAGATCCTAGGGGAACAGAACTAGGTTTAGCTTCTTCCATGTTGAATTGAGCTAAGACCTTTCTGATATAATTCCTTTGAGCAAGCCAAATTCCTAGAAGTTTCTGAGCTTCTCCCAAGTCTTTTATCTCAAAGTGAATGCATAATTCAGACTTTACCTCTTGAATTCTGTTCAAGTCTTTTCCTATTATTATTAGGTCATCTACATAGACCAACAGGAAGATTGCTTTAGTCATTCCTAGATCCTTAAAGTACAGGCAATAATCATATGAACTTCTAATGAAGTTCATACTAGCAACAACCTCATGGAATTTTTTGTTCCATTGCCTAGGTGCTTGTTTAAGCCCACATAGGGATTTCTGTAGTAGACAGACATGATCTAGCTTATTCTTGTCCTCAAATCTAGCTGGTTGCTTCATGTAGAATGTCTCCTCAAGCTTTCCATATAGGAAGGCTATCTTGACATCCATTTGATGAATTTCCCAGTCATACATAGTAGCTAAGACTAGAATAAGCCTAATGGTTTTGAACTTGACTGCTGGAGAGAATATCTTCTTGTAGCCAATTCCCTCCTTCTGTCTAAACCCTTTAGCTATAAGCATAGCCTTGTGAATCCAAGGTTCTACTTCTATCACTCCTTTTTTCAACTTGAACAGCTATTTGTTCTCAATTAGTTTAGCTTTAGGAGGTCTTGGCACTAAAGTCTAAGTCATGTTATTCATTAGAGAAGAATATTCTTTTTCACAAGCTATCTTCCACTGTTTTGCATCCTTACTTCTCATAGGTTTCAGGAGCCTTATATTCTATAGTTTCAGCCATAAGACATATAAATTCATCAAAGTTTGAGTTTGTATACCTCTTATTGGGAATTCTTTGCCTTAGTTGCCTATCTTTTGTGAGTTGGTAGTCTTGTAGATTTCCTTGTGGATTAGCTGTAGTTGTGTGTGGGGTTTCTCCTTCACCCTCACCTTCAGTTTCTTCTATCATTTTTTCACGACGTGTATTTCCTTGTATACGCTCCATCTCATGAGTTTGAGTTCTATTATCCTCTTCAGTTTCTGGTGGCACATAGAATGAAACTAAGTTATTTAGTGGTCCTAATTGTTCCTGAACTTCACTTTGGAGGTTTGAATTTGAGAAGTTTCTATTCAGCAGAGGAAATTCATCTTCCTTGAAGATTACATCTCTGCTTATAATGATTTTTGAAGCCTCCCTTTTGCAATAGTAAGATCTTATAACCTTTTACTCATTCTGGATATCCTAGGAATACTCCTTTAATTGCTCTAAACTGCAGCTTTCCTTCCTTTTTATGTGTATAAAATTGCACATCTGAAAGTCCTAAGGTAAGTTAGGTTAAGTTTCTTACCATTCCACACTTCTTGTGAAGTCTTATAATCATTAGCAGAGGTGGGAAGTCTATTAACAAGGTAGGTTGTTGTCTTAATAACTTCTCTCCATAGTGAGTGTGAGCAACCCGAAGAGAGTAGCATACACCTAATCTTTTATAGGAGAGTCTTATTGAGTCTCTCAGCTACACCATTCTGCTGAGATGTAGCTCTCACTGTTTTATGCCTTAAGATACCTTTCTTGCTGCAATATTCTTCAAACTCTTTATTGCAGTACTCCAATCAATTGTCAGTCCTTAGGCATCTTAACTTTTTCCCAGTATGATTTTCCATAAATGTATGTCATCTTATTAATTTTTTTAGTGCTTCATCTTTTCTCTTCATCGGATATACCCAGCATTTTTTAGATTTGTCATCAATGACAGACATGAAGTATAGATTCCCTCCTATAGTAGATACTTGAGCTGGCGCCCAGAGATCACTATGGGCATATTCCATGATCTCTGTGGCCCTCTATGCTCCCTTTTGGAAACTGGATTTGTGATGATTTCCTAGCACACATGATTCAAAAAATTCCAACTTTTGTAGGTTTTGATCAGGAACCAATCCTTGTTTAGAGAGGTGGAACAAACTTTTGTTCCCTGCATGATCTAACCTTGCATTCCATTGTTTGGTTGATTCATGATTTCCCTTCTCAATAACTTGATTAACTTCTGTAGAGCCTATGGCATAATACAGCCCACCTCTTTCAATTCCCCTAATAATCTCTCTACCATTCTTTAGGATTTCTCTGAGACCATCTTTTGATCTGATTATAAAACCTTGTTTATCAAACATGCTTTCAGATATCAAATTCCTCCTTACTCCAAGCACAAATTTGACATTAGTAAGGATTCTTTTCTTTCCATCAAACATGTTGATGGAGATATTTCCAATCCCTTTTATCCTTTGCTGCCCAGAATCTGTCATTATTACCTTGGCAGTGATTGGTTTGAATGTAGTGAACCAGTCTCTATGAAAAATCACATGCATTGTACACCCTGAGTCGAAGATCCATTCCCTACTTAGGTCTTCACTCTCTTCAATGACTGCCAGAATGTCATCACCACTTGAGTCTTTTGGTTTCTCCACATTTCTTGCATCTCCACTTTGTGTATCTTTATCCCTTGTCTTCTTTCTGCAGTCCCTTGCAAAATGACCCTCCTTATCACAGTAGAAACACTTTTTTTCTTTTCCTTTTTTCTTCTTTTCCTCACCTTCCTTGGTGTGCTTATTCCTCCCACTTCCCTTTTACCAACTCCCTTTCTTGCTATTCTTCTTATGTGATTTCTTGTCTTGATTGTTTTCTACAAACATCACTTCTGCCTCTTTCTTGAATGGATTAACATCCACTATTTCTTCTATTAGTAAGTCTAATACTCTCTTGACAGTGAGGGATTCTCCACTAGCATGCTTAATTACCTTATTGAATGCATTGAATTCAGAAGGTAAAGCTTTTAGAATCACTACAGCTTGGTGCTCCTAAGAGATCTTTTCATCTGTAGCTTCTAAGTCTTGTACTAACTTAAAGAAATAGTCTAGGTTATCACCTAGGCAGACAGATGTGTTCATCTTGTAGTTAGAAAGATTATGGAGAAGAGTCATCTTGTTAAGAAGACATCTCTTTGCATAAATTTCATCAAGTTTGAGCCATAGCTTCTGTGTAGTGTTACAATTCTGCATTTTTCTTATCACAGTTGGTGATAAGTGAAACATTACCTTGCAGTGTGCAAGTCTTTGCATCTTGAGTCTGTTTATCGGATCAGTTTCAACATCATATTGATATCGATAACCCCATAACAATCATAAGATTCAATAAGGGTTTGCATCTGAAGTTTCCAGATGGTGAAGTCTTCCTTGTTAGTGAAGACTTCCATTTCTTTTCCTACCATCTTGACTGTAGTTTAAAGAAATAAAGAAAGATATTTACTTCCTAAAATTCTTGATGATCTTTGATGCTTTGAGTAGCCCAAGAAATGCCCCAGGAGGTTTCGGAAAGCTCTAATACCACTTATGATAGGATAATTGTGTTGTACTGCTATCTTTCACAATAAAGACTTTGTAGTTTTGCAGATATAATAATTGTAAAAAAAAAAGAACATCGAAGATTTACTTGTTTCGATAGCTTTAATGCTATCTACATCCAAGGATCTCACTGTAGTAATTCCACTAGTATCAAGAAGAAAAGAACAGTTTACAGAGTTGAGTGTTTATCTAAACACTTCCAAGAGTTTATTAACTCTCCTAATACTCACAGATAAGTACCCTAACACACTCTCAAACTTTTTATTCTAAGTCTTACACTCACTATTTTTGCTTACAAGGTGAAGAGAAGATGTAATAATCTGTCCCGATGCTTGAATTGTGTTCCTTTTATAGGAGTAGATTGCTTGGCTTTCGGTTGAACTTTGAATGAGTCAAGGCTTGTGCACGTGCTCCTTACATGATCAGCTTACACTACAACAAAAATGACATACAGTAACACTAGACAGTAACACTTTTGACAATACGTTATAAAATACATATCTACGGTAACATTATATCTTAAAATGTTATGATTCTTAATTTAATAAGTAACACTTTATGATTTTATAACATATAATTTATCATTGATAACATTTTTAAAGTGTTACTAAACATTATAAAAGGTTATTATTTTAAGATGTTACTAAAGTGATTTAAAATAATGACACTTTATATGAGTTATTTTAATAATAAATTTATAACACTTTATATGAGTTATCTTAATATCATAAAATAATAACAATTGATTTGAGTTACCTTAGTAATGTAAAATAATAACATTTTATATAAATTCCTTAGTAAATGTAAAATAATAACACTTTAGAAAAGTTACCATAATATTGTATTATAATAACATTATGTATGTGTTACTTTATTAATAAAATAATAACAATTTATATGAGTTATCTTATTTATGTAAATTAATAACACTTTATGTAAGTTACGTTAGTAACGTAAATCAATAACACTTTATATGAGTTACTTTAGTAAATGTAAAATAATAACACCTTAGAAAAGTTATCATAATAGTATATTATAATAACATTATGTATGAGTTATCTTAGTTATGTAAATTAATAACAATTTATATAAGTTGCGTTAGTAATATAGATCGGTAACACTTTATATGAGTTACTTTAGTAAGAGTAAAATAATAACACTTTAGAAAAGTTATCATAATTGTGTATTATAATAACATTATATATGAGATACTTTATTAATAAAATAATAACAATTTTATGAGATATCTTAGTTATGTAAATTAATAACACTTTATTTAAGTTACGTTAGTAATGTAAATCAACAACACTTTATATGAGTTACTTTAATAAATGTAAAATAATAATACTTTAAAAATTATCACAATAGTTTACTATAACAACGTTACGTATGAATTACTTTATTAATAACTTCCTTTTGTTTCTCCAAAGTTCTAAATCCACTTCCTTTTACGAGTTTAAAAACCTTACCGGTTTTCTTCAATATCACCTATCTAATACTCCTTATTTATTGTTTCAAGAACCCTCAATTGCAAAATTGAAGAATGAATCTTTAAATGTTATTAATGCAGCAAATGGGCAAAAACATCCAGACTGAATGATTCTACTTTAAGTAAATCTATTACGAATGCAAGACTACAAAGATTTATAGTTCAAAAAATAAGCTGTACAAACTTAAAGTTCCCACCTTAGGATTTTCATATATTTATATCATACATCAATATAGAAGCAAGGTATAAGAAACTAGAGACCTAAATCATACCAATGACTAACATTCTATTTCATCAATTATTATTAGCCAAACAAAATTGAGAACATATTTTCTAATATTAAAAGAAAACTACTTTTAAAATTAAATAAAACACTTTTACATTTAATTAAGAAAGTATTTATATTATTTATTTAGAGACTGATTTCTTAATAAATTAGAAAATCTTTTTAATAGATTAGAAAACTATTTTCAAAAATTAAAGAAAGCTCCTTTCCTTGATAAATAAATGAAAACATTTTTCAAATTTTAATCAAGATAATATCCTTTCTAATAAATCAAGGAACTTATTATTAATAAATAAAGAAAACAATTTCTAAATAAATAAAATAACAATTCTCTAAACAAATAAAATCAAGAATTTAATTTGTCTCAATCAAATTGAAATAAATATATTTAATTAAGAAATATCTTTCTTAATTATTTTAAAAATATTTTCTTGATTTCAAGAAGTCTAATTAATTAATTTCATTCTAATTGAAAATAATTAATTCTAATTTTAGAAATAACTTTTCTAATTAATTAATTTCAATATAATTGAAACTAATTAATTCTAATTTTATAAACAACTTTTCTAATTAATTAATTTCAATCTAATTGAAACTAATTAATTTTAATTTTAGAAACTAATTTTCTAAAATTAATTAGGAATCAATATAATTATTAATCTTAATCAAATTAAGAAAATAATTATCTTAATTTTAGAACTGAATAGACAAATTAATTTAATTTAATATTTCAATTCTTTAAAAAATTAAATTAAAATTTAAAACAATCATAAGGAGCATCATTAAACGACAACACAAGGAGGGCAAAAAGGCATGAGAGCTAGGTTTTAATGCTTGGAGGTTTTAACTGGGTTAGGAACTAAATTATCACGTCACGAAAACAGTGAAGGAAAGCTACAGGCGTGAACACCAGAAGTGACCGCCAAAACAAAGCGCGAAGAATTGGTGGTGAGATTAAGGCCTGTTTGGTTGGATATTAATTAATGAAATAGAATGTAACAGAATAGAAGGGAATGGAATGGTTTATAATAGAATAAAATGTAATATAGTAAAAAATTGTTTGAGAAGGATGGAAAGGTTCATAATGTAATGTAGTGAAATATTATTTGGAAGATGAATGGAATGGAATGGAATATATAATAAATGATTTTATACCCTTTATATTAAAATGGATGTTACAAGAGGTTTATTATTTTATTATCAATTATATAAAAATATTAGTATTAATTATTTAATATATTTTTATTTTATTTTGTTTTATGTGATTTATATTTTTTTACATATTTTCTATTTTATTAATAAATTTTTTATTAAATTTATTATTAATTGTATACAATTTATTATTAATTATATAAAATATTATTATTAATTATTTAATATATTTTATTCTATTCTATTCTAGGTGATTTATATATATATATATTATTTTTATTTTCATTTATATAGAAATATATACGAACAATTAAAGAATAATTTTAAATATATTTTCTATTTTCATTAATAAAAATTTTATTTATTTTAATTATATAAAATTTATTATTAATTATATAAAATTATTATTATTAATTATTTAATAAATTTTGTTATATTAAATTTTATTTATATAAAAATTATTTATTTATTTTATTTATATAGAAATATATACAAATAAGAATAATTTTAATATATTTTTATTAATGAAAATAGAAAATATATAAAATTATTATTTAATTGTTTTATATATTTAAATATAAATAAAATAAATAAATAAATTTTAAATATAAAATTTTATATTTTATTATTAAATATATATAATCTATTATTAATAATAAAATATTATTATTAATTATTTAATAAAATTTATTATATTAAATATTAATATATACAAACAAGAATAATTTTAATATATTTTTATTAATAAAATTTGAAAAATATATAAAATTATTATTTAATTATTTTATATATTTCTATATAAAATAAATAAATAAATAAATAAATAAATTTTAAATATAAATTTTATATTTTATTATTAAATATAAATAATTTATTATTAATAATATGAAAATATTATTATTATTAATTATTTAATAAAATTTATTATATTAAATATTACTATATTCTATTTGATATATTAATATTATGATTTAGTCAGA
Organism: Erythroxylum novogranatense; assembly: GCA_029891385.1. Classification (NCBI taxonomy): domain Eukaryota; kingdom Viridiplantae; phylum Streptophyta; class Magnoliopsida; order Malpighiales; family Erythroxylaceae; genus Erythroxylum; species Erythroxylum novogranatense. The sequence continues at coordinate 4,085,906 of CM057228.1, read as the reverse complement.
GTTGATATTAAGAAGAATTATTGAGGGTATATTAGGTAGTATGTATTTATTAGGTTACATTCCATCATAAACCCCCCAAATTGGAGGTTTCTTATTTTCACTGTTTAGGATAGAATGGAACGTAACATGAAACCCTCTACTTTCATTCCAATCTATTCTTTTCTATTATTAAACCTTCAAATAAATGATAGAAATATATTACGTTCCATTGCATTTTATTATTAACCCTCCAAATAAACAGGCCTAAAACGTTTAAAATTTTGTGAGGCCAAAATTTGAAAGAAGGCCCGAGTAGACACCCCCACACTTCTGCAAGAAGAGTTTAAAACATTACTTTTATACCATGACCATGATGACGAAGGTGGAGTAGAGATTTTGAGTAGTCCTGACGGCTGACGTGCATGTCCTGACTCGTCCTACTGTCGATCTATGGAAGCAATTTTGCGTGCAACAAAGCCCAAACCTTTTGGTCCTAAAATGAAAACCCAAACTCAAACACACACACTCGTGAGCTGTTCTTCTAGGGTTGTATCGGGGGTTGCACGCAAATCACGATAGACCCAGAAAGCTCCGAACTTTGATGGGGTCATTCCTCTGTTCACGTCATTGAAAATGGAAACCCCAGTAGAAAAAACCCCACCAACCCAGCAAGAACCAGACATCAAAAGACCCAAAATGTCCACGACAACCTCCGACGAGGAGCCTTGCGACCCGACCAACACCACCAAGAAACAGAGATACAAACGCCGCAAGATTGCCATTTTCTTCGCGTATTGTGGCGTGGGTTACCAAGGAATGCAAAAGAACCCTGGCGCCAAAACCATTGAAGGCGACCTTGAATAGGCCCTCTTTCACTCCGGCGTCGTGCCGCAGCAGGACCATGGCAACCCCAAGCGTTATGACTGGGCTCGCTCTGCTCGAACTGGGTCAGGTCGTTTCGAGTCGGTTCGACATCGACCCTCCCGGACTCGTTCAGTGGTTGAATTCGTTCTTACCCTATCAAATTAGGATCTTTGGGTACAAGCGAGTAACTGCGTCGTATAACGCTAAGAAGTTCTGCGACAGAAGGAGGTATGTGTACTTGCTTCCTATTTTTGCTCTTGATCCTTGCTCGCATCGTGATAGAGAGAGTGTTCTCGCTAGTTTGGGGTCTGGTAAGGAGCTTGTCAAGTGCTTGGAGTGTTCGAAAAGAGGACGTAAAGTTGTTGGAGCAATAGGTAAGCGTAGTTTCGAGTCGAAACCAGTAGACATTTCGTCGAACAATGGAGATGCGTGTGTTACAGAGGATGTTATTGGTGATAATTTGAATAGTGAATCTATAAGGGAATCCGAGGGCTCTGATCATGACGGGATAGAAACAAAATCTTCAGTATTGGTCAGAAATGGGCAGCTTTCGGTTCGAAGTGTAAAGCGGATGAGTTGGGTCTTGAAGGTTCGTTTGGAGACAACTGTTTAAATCTGACTTGTTTTAATTGTAATAACAGTGTTGAAATCAGTGGCCTTGGCGATTGTACGGACAACAGAAGGCTAAAGGCAGACAATTGAAAAATCTCAAAATATCTCAGTAAGGTTTTTTGTTTATATGAAAATGTACACTTGGCTATATGTATGCATGTGTGTATTTTCTCTTAATTATTACTTTTATTTCTCAAAATTGACGCATCCATTTGACAATTCTGTACAAAAGTTAAGTAAATGTAAGTTGTTTGATTTAGTATTTTACGCTTAGTAACTATTTGCTCTTATGTTATGTCATATGAGAAAATAGTTTTAATAATTAATGCAAGTTTAGGTAATTAACTATTTTTTGTTTTCTTGTAATATTTTAAATAATATTTAATATTTACTTTTATTGGTATTATGTCAATATCTTGCATTAATTATTTAAATGTTCATGTTTTTACTCTTCTTAAGTTTGTAACATATGTTATGTCATTCTCCTATATTTGAAAAATATACTGATGATTTATTTTTTAATGGTTGTAGATTGTGGAAGTCAAGGATGGGAAGGTAGCACATGAAAATTGAAGATGATATGGTAGTCAGTATTTGTTTTAATAATTTATGAACTATTTTGGAATAACGATTTAGAGACATGTTATTGTTTTTGTTATCAATGTCTATGTATTTATTATCTATGATTTACTCATCTTTGATGAATAAAATCATCTATTAATTTTATAGTTATAAATTTGTTTTCACATTATTGTACCATTATTTATATAAGTTATACAAGATATATTAGTACCACTATTATAATTGCATCAACAAATATTATCATAAATTCAATAATAATATATTTTTAATATTGTTAAACAATAATCTAGAGCATTTTAGAAGTGTTCTGAAACTCATATCATAACATTTGGCAGATGTAAAAAAAAAAAAGTTATAACAGTTTAAGAATGTTATGGTTAACTAATTTATATGGTTTATAAAATGTACCATAAAATCAATTGTTTGTTATTAATAAATATTATAATATATTAATGTTGCAAAAACTTTTATAATATTTGAAAGTTAATATATAACATTTCAAAATGTTACAAATAACTAATTAATAATATTTATAAAATATAATATAAAATTATTTGTAGCTATTAATAAATGCTATAATAAACTCAACAACAACATTTTATTAATATCATGGAAAACTTATCTATAACATTTTAAAATGTTACAAAATTCATATCTACTACATGTTAATGATGTTGCAAAAAGTTAATATATAACAGTTCAAAATGTTACAAATAGCTAATTAATAACATTTATAAAATATAATATAAACTCGTTTGTAGCTATCAATAAATGTTATAATAAACTCAACAATGATTCTATTAACGTCATGGAAAACCTATTTATAACATTTTAAAATGTTACAAATTTCATATCTACTACATGTTAATGATGTTGTAAAAAGTTAATATATAACAGTGTAAAATGTTACAAATAGTTAATTAATAACATTTATAAAATATAATATAAAATCATTTATAGCTATCAATAATTTTCATATTAAACTCGACAATAATATGTCAAAACTGTTATTAAAGCATCATATCTTTAATAACATGGGCTGTCATAACATACTTATTAGTGTTATTATTCATATTTAATAGCATTTATCACCTGTTACCGTATGTTACTTTTGTTGTAGTGTTAATATATACTTCTGTTGCTTGTGCGTTTTGTATTGTTTGAAGCTGAGTTTTAATGACTTATGATGTATGGAATACCAGTGTTTTGATCATCAACATCTGAACTGTGTTTGTCACGTGTGTCTCATCAAGCTTTGTCTTTTGTTTCTACTGGTAAGAGCTTTCGAGAGCTTCTCTTGCTTTCTCTTTTCGACATCTTTTGACATTTCTTCTTTTCTTCTTCAATGTTTCACGTCTTTTCTGTGTTTGTTATTTCTGAGTGGAGATTGGAGAAGTAAACGTGATTATCATCATACTTTTGAATCACATTTCAACTTTAAAGTTAATAGAAAAAACATTAAGACTATATGCTTATAAGAAAGGAAAGTGTATGTTAGATGTAATGTAATGCAACGCTTAAAAGTTAGAGTCTCTTTACTTGCATGAATTATTAGTATTATTAGTAGCATTAGGGTAAAGAGGAAAAGTAATATAAGAAATTTTATAATTTTCAAAAAAAAGTTTTAATTTTCAAGAAAATCACAAATCTTATATTTGGATTAAAAATAACACAAAATAGTTACAATATAAACATCATATGTAAGCTAATCGAATGTCACTCATAGGATAACTTAACTCAATTTATAAACACGATCTAAAATACTTAAGTTTAATTAAATTAATAATTTAAAATTATTATAACAAATTATTAGTTTGAATTATGTTTAATTAAATTCTACTCAAATCACAAAATCCGTTCAAATAATTTGATGTGAAACGTTTTGGAGAGATGATTAATACTCCAAAGTAGACATCACCGGAAATATTCAGAGGACCACAAATTGACAATAATTGAATCCCAACTTGGAAAAAATGCCATTTGAATCAGTCACACACCTACTTTTTGTCACCTTCATGACTTTGTTGATACGAGCAATTCGAGCTTTTGGATTCGAATCTCTCAACTTCTTTGAAGATTTCGTATTAATTATTACATTTTTAAATATTATTTTATACAAAATCTCAAAATTTTAAGTTGAATGTAATTCAATATTCAAAACTTACTTACCGTGCAGATGAAGCATAACCAGTTAGTCAAGAAAGATTGCTGTAACTTAAAATCAACATTTAAAATGAATTTAAATCCTATTTTTTATTTATATAAAAGTAGAATATCAAATTATTATATATTTCTAAATATAAATAAAATTTGACTTCACATGACACCGAAAACCTTGATTACAGTCCTAAAATATTACATTACATAACTAAACTCAGAGACCCTTCCATGGCCAAGCAAGGATAAAAAAGTACCAGCCAGACCAAGATGGAGGGTTGAGCCCTTACATATTAACATACCAATTACTCGACATACATTCACCTAAATCAGACCTCTGCGAATGCCAAAAATTCCATTGCAGAAGCTACTGATGACACTAAGAACAAACATCCAATATGACAGCAAGGAAAAAGAAGACCAAAGATACATGATAATTTGAGTCTTTAGATGGCTGCCCAGTCAATCTCAACAGAAGGGCATTTCTCCAAGCTAAAGTAATAATCTGTTTCATCCCACTGTGAAGAATTAGAGAAATCCCAAAAGGAAATCTCAGATTCGGGTGAAAAAGATCCTGGAATGGACTCATCTGATAAAGCTGGTGATGAAGACAAGTTCTCCACCTTGTAATTCTCAACTTCAAACTCCCTTTTCAGTTCACTTTCCACAGGATAATCACCTTCCAATTTCGCAGGTAAAGGGGATGAAAGAGTGGTCTCTGAATCAGAAGGAGAACAGGACTGCCCTTTTTTCCCCGGTTTCTGAGAGTTGGCCAAGCTTTGACAAATAGCTTCCAACTTCGCATCAACAGAGGAATGGAGAGGCTTGTAGACACCAAATTCTCCAGAGACATGAGCTCCTTGGCGGCGAAGATTTGGAAAGTTGAGCCTAGCGAACTCTCCCCTTAACTTAAAAGCGGCCTGGTCATAAGCCAAAGCTGCTTCTTCGGCTGTGTCAAAAGTGCCAAGCCAGAGTCTTGTTCTGTTCTTAGGGAGTCTGATCTCAGCAACCCACTTTCCCCAATGCCTCTGCCTCACTCCTCTGTACAGCTTTGTTGGCTTTGGAGGTGAAGCAGATTGTTTCATGGGGACAGGTTTTGGACCCAGAAAGTTAAGCCTTTGGTTACAAACTACCGATCCTTTAGCAACATTAGCCAACTCCTGTTGCTTCTGAGCATAAATTTGTGCTTGGACTTGCAAGATTTGTGATGAGGTAAGCTGATTCAGCCCAATTGAACCCGTTTGCTCGAAACCCTGAGAAAACATGTAGGTGCTCGAAGGGGAGCTAAAGTCGGGGTAAGAATTGGGCTGTGAGGACATTGCAGAGTTATAAGAACAAGAAGGGTAAGAAGAAAAAGACGAATCAGAAGTAGAGGAACAAGAAGCACTCTTCATAAAAGGTTCGAGTGCTCTCATCAGTTCCTCGTTACAAGAATCAGAGAAAACAGAGGATGTCTTACTACTATAAACGTCTATAGCTGTTGCCATACCTTCTAAGAAACAATAAACAACCAAAAGAACTTAAAAGCCAAACTTGTTAATAAGCCAAAAAATAAACAACCAAAACAAGAAAAAAGATGTTAACTGTCTACACCGAAAAATCAACAGAAAGACCCAACCTTGGAAGAGAAAACCAACTGGAGGGGCTCAAAACAAGCCTCAAAGTTGATGAAAACGACTAAAAAAGACAGAAAATCAACCTGGATCTCTATTCTGAACCACCTGGCTTTCAGAAAGGAACAATCTTTATAAGGCTGCTCTTGTATCTAAACACAGTTTCCAATTAAAACCCAACAAGAAAACAAGCCCCAGAAATGTCGAAAGACAGATGATTGACAGAAAGGGATACAGAGAAGCGGGGAAGAGCAGACACGAGGGAGTAAAAAGAAAGCACTTTGTATTGAGCGCGTGTGTGTGTGTGTCTCTGTTGTGTTCTTAAGCTTAGCCTTATCTCAGCTTATATAGACCCCCTTCAAGTTCAAGCCCATAGAGTACTTCCTCTCTCGAAACAGTACAACAAATCGTTTTCCAGTTTTGGCCTTCCAATTTCGATCTTATTACCATTCTCTTTATTACGGTTTAAGAATTAGCAGCGATCTGCGAACTCTTTTGTCGTTAGATTCGAAGTTCGATTCGTTCGATGTTAATGGGCTGTTGCGAGGAAGCTTCACAAAGTAGTTAATGACCGACAGTTGTAATCTGAACCGTACACGTGGAGGTAGTTAATTTGCTGAGGTTTTTTCAGTTTTCGCTTACGAGGCTCAGTTTCAGATGCCTGCTTTGGAATTTAATGAAGCTTTTGTCGTTAGTGGTGCTTAATCAAGGATAAACACAAACCAAACACACTTAATTAACATAAATTCTTATATTAAAAAATGAAGACATAGATTTATATAATTTTATTTATTAATAAAATAATGAATATCACTCTATTAAAAAATTCACCAAGTTTTATTAAGATGTTTTAATAAATTTATATGACTTATATGATTATTTCACTTCCTTCTATAATAATTTAAGTAATTTTAATTTAATAAATATTTAATAAAATTAATACCGTATACTAAAAATTGAAATTAGTAAAATTATTTTATCTTTACAAGTAATGAATCATTGGCCAACTGGTAAAATTTTTATTTTGTAAAATATAAAAGAATAATCGTATATTATGACTTTTCTTAATGTCATTTGGATTAGCTTATATCGGTAGAAACTTTTATCAAGTATAGTTTTTTAGAAGAACTTTTCTAATAAGTCATTGATTGTTTGGTTGTCGTTTAAAAAGAACTTTTTGAAAGAATTTCATATAATAGTACATTTGTAACATAAAACTAAAAAGTAATTTTAATTTTAACTATATTTTATTTTATAATAAAAATTATTTATGCATATAAATATTATTTAAAATATATTAAGCAATATGCAAAGCACAATATATTAATTATTATATAATTTTAAACCATATAAAATATAAATAAAATATATCGAACCAAATCTTTTATAAAATTATAACATAAGTAAAACTAATATCAAAATAAATATTAAAACATATAAAAAAGTCAAATAGTATTATATAAATCTCAAAATAAATGTGAAAATGTGTTTATAGGTATTTTGAAAGTTATGTATAAAATATAAGGACAAAAGGTACTAAAATATACATTAATTTATCTGAAAATTCTACTACTTTTTTAAAAGTTCTATTTTGAACTTCTTAAAAACTACATTTTTTACCAACAAAATTATATCTACTAAAAAGTTTTTTTAATTTTACAACAAAACATTTATTTTTAAAAAAATTATAGTAAAAATTGCTCATTTACTTTTAAAAGTTCAATCAAACAGAACATTATACTTATAAATATCTATGTTAATTTATGCGGACTTAAAAGAATGATTAGGATGATCTTATCCAGATCTATGACTTTTAATGGAGGACTTAGTGAAAATAAGGTTAATTAATGATGACAACCTCTAACAACAACCCATTACATGATAACAATAATTATTACACAACATTACAGGATAGTAATAATTAACAATAATTATTACATACGGATAGATGCGAGAAATCGCTCCAATCCAAGAGATTGAAAATAAAAATCCTTAATTTAAGTTTAAAGATGGTACTTAACAAAGAAGAGACTTAAAATAATATGTATTACTTAAATTAAGTTATTTAATTTTAAATAATAATATTAGTGAATAATTTAATTAATATACCCATGTACATATAAAGAATAGTCGTGAATACTGATTGTAAATTAAGCCTATGTTTAGTTGGGTTATATTAATAGAATTTTTATCAGTAGAGTTTTTTGTAAATCTTTTTTATAAAAACTTTTCTAAAAGGTCAATTGACTATTTGTCTTTTATTAAAAAAACATTTTTAAAAGAGTTTCGTTAATTATATTTTATTTTGTAATAAAATTATTTATACATATAAATATTATTTAAAATATATTAAACAATATGCAAAATACAGTATATTAATTATTATATAATTTTAAACCATATGAAACATAAATGAAAATAAATATAACCATATCTTTTATATATATTATAACATAATTAAAACTAATATAAAATAAATATTAAAACATATAAAAGTCAAATAATATTATATAAATCTCAAAATAATATTCAAGTCGAGTAAATAGTTTAATACATAATAAGCGTGAAGATGAGTTTGTAGGTATTGTAAGAATTATGTGTCAAATATAAGGACAAAATGAACAAAAAAATAGACTCATTAATTAATTTAAAAATTTCCCAAAAAATATGTAAGAATTTTTTTAGAAGTTCAAATTTGAGTTTTTTTAAGTTATATTTTAACTGTCAAAAAGTTATATCTATTAAAAAAGCTATATCTATTAAAGAATGATTTTTATTTTACAATTAAATATCTATTTTTAAAAAAATTATGATAAAAAGTACTTATTGAACTTTTAAAAGTTCATCCAAATAAGCCCTAACCCTCCTTCAACTAGGTTCGACTTCGAAAACACAAATTTGTTGAAATAATATCTTTTTAAGTAAATAAAATAATTTCAAATTTAATTTAAATTACTTTTTAAAAATTAAATTCCATCTGACTCAAACTTTTTAGTAAAGTCAAGTTGAGGGGAATGGTGGGGATGCTTAGCGTGAGGGTGATATTAATGTTGACCACTCACCACAATGCCCAACCGAAAAAGGATTGCGGCGCCTGTCACCTCTCAAGTGTGTACACTTCTCTTTGAAGACAACGAGCGTGGCTTCTAGACTAGAATCCCATTTTACCCCCCTAAGTTACTTTGCTTCTTATCATAATTATGGAATTTATCTCTTAACAAATTTTAATAATTACAAATAAGTACCAATAAAATCCATAATTATTATTTTCAAAAATAAGCATCGAGTAATAAATCACTAAATGCACACAATAATTTTCCAGTATTTTGTGTTTTGTTTATACATTATGTGTCAAGAATGAGTGATTGAGTCAGTGTTATGTGACTATTTTATCACAACAGTTTAAACTATTGTATGAGACTAACTTAATTGATCTTATATATTCACTAATACATCTTCTTGACTAAAAATCTTTTGGACTTGAAACTTGCAAAAGTTCACTTTATTTTGTGCTGAATAATAGGTAGGTAGTAAGATTTGAATTAGCATTCTTGGCCACATGAAAGGTTCGATACTAGTGTTAAGAACTGTTTCAAAGATAATAACTTAAAGCTGTTGTGTGAAATTTAATTTAATTAATTTTATATACTCACTAACAGTCAGAAATGACTGAAAAACAATCCAAAATTATAAATGGATAATATTTCAATGACATTTTCATCCGTAAGACCTACTGATAACATTTCATCATTTTCTGAAGCTATTGGTTCGTAATAATTAGGGGCAATATATCTTCTCAAACTAGAATCAAGTTGGGCAACTTGATTGAATAGTCGTCTAGGTAATTGTCTCATATGCTTTTGTAGATATCCTTATCATGACTTTTATATAAAAAAAATTAATTTAGTGTCAATTTTTTAATTTTAAATTTAATGATTCACATAAATATCTATTTATTAGTCACATCAATAAAAATAATGTTTTAATTTAATTTATATGGATTTTGAAAATTAATCTTAAAAATTAAATACTTTTAGTTTATTTTCTTACAATAATGGTGGCCATATAAAGGAGAGAATGTATTAAAGTATAACTTATAATTTGAAAATTATACTCCTCTTATTCAAAATAAAAGTCGTTTTAGAGATTTTAATTATTCAAAATAAGTATTGATTCACGATTTTTCAGTATGACGTTTATAATTTTATTTCAAAATTACCTTTAATTTCTCTCGCATCATAATTATATATATTATATTTTAAGATAATTCAACATATAATTAATAAAAATATATCAAATATTTCAGTAATTTTTTTAATAAATACATATCTCTCTAAAATAATACTTATTTTAAATAAGATGGAGTATACAACTAAAGTAAAATAATGCAGCAAATTGAAAGAAAGACGTCAAACGAACATCATTAAAGTTTGAAGCGTGTTGGCCTCTGAGTCAGAGTTTGCGTAGGAAATAAGCCTCCAGGAACCAGGGCAACAGCTGACTAAATTTGGTACATAGATCGCAAAGATCTAAAGTGGGTCCTCCTTTGACGCAGATCCACGTAATTTCCGACGTGGACATTACTTGTATCCCACGCAAAGCACCGTTTTTTTCTTTTGTTTTTTTAATCCCATCCTCGCTCTACGTTCATATTGCAAATATAGGATTCGGGTATAGTTCCTATTATTTATTGTTTCTATTATTTTTATTAATGGATCGGTTTACGGGTTAAGCTATCGGGTAAGCTTAGATCTGGACAGATCGGGTCGAGATATAATTAAATTTTTTAACACTTTTAATTTTAAGAGATATTTTTTAAAATTAACAAAAATGACTCGATACCATCGTAATTTTTTTCTTTTTTTATTGTCGTCTTTTCAATCTTAAAAAAAGTTGCATTTAATCCTTTTTTGAAAGGTTAAAGCTTTAAACTTTTGAATAAGTGATCACAAAGTTTAGGACTTTATGGTTGATATATTTTTGAAAACAAAATTAATGTAATTATTAATTGAGTTTATTATTTATTTATTTATTTATTTTATTTTTTAGATTCGAGGAAATCCGTAGGCGGATCAAGTCGGAAGACACCTCTCGAGGATCCATTGGTCTTGTGCACCACCCTACAAATTGAATTAATGAGACATACCTTATTATTGAGGGCCTAATTAGTTTTCCATCTACAGGTAAAATCTCAAATTTATTCAGAAACTTCTTACTGAGAGGGTTAGCAAGATAAAATCGAACCTGAAACTTAACCAAAGTCAAGTCCTACTTTTAAATAAAATTAAAATTGAGATCCTTGAAATTTTATCAAAAGGAAAAATGTAAGGTTAATTATAAAAATAATTTAAATTTTATAAAATTAGCCTAAATTTTAAAACAAGTTAACGATGAAAATAATTAAAAAATAAATGTTTCTATTAATAAAATATAATTTTACAAATAAATTAAAGTTAAATTGTCCCTACTTTAATCCAATTATTAAATAAAACGTTACCAAAATTGGTACTTCAACTCTCTACTTCCAATAAAGAAAAGACAAATTTTGTATAGGGAAAAGAGAGTGTATGAACGCGACAAGCACAACGAGAGGACTTTGGAATTGGAAAGGCATCATCTGGTGATGGCTTTTTTCTACTTCCAACGTTCAAATTTCAGCTCTTCGAGGTCTAATTGGGTGGCCTTATCTTATTCTTTGGAAAAGACCTTTGTGTCACTCGTAAAGACATTAAGGTGTTTTGTTTTTAGGGATAATTAGGGAGTCATAGAGTCAGTAGTGTACTAGTGTGGACTGTGGAGGCTTTCTATATCATCTGCGGATAGAAGCTTACCGCATACGGTAGAGTTGTGGGGAGTCCAAGGGGTCTTATTCTGGATCTGAGTTATCGACGAGTCATTTTAGAAGTAAATTTTTATTTTTTTGAAAGTTATCAATATTTTGTCTTCTTCTCGTACAATTTTATCTTATAAGATTTTCTTTGTGACAATTATCCGAGAATTGTTACAACAAGCTTGGGAGATACGCCTGCAGCACATGCATCACAAAGAAAATCAGAGTGCAGATCACTTAATTTCAATTGTAGGCCTACTCAGTCCAGGCCTATATATTATGCCGAAGCTTTCACTGACAATTTTGGACCGTATTCACTAGGACACGCAAGGCGCGCTATACCGCCGAATTATGCGCTAGTTAGATTGTTAGATGCTTTTGTATTTCCTTTGTACAAATAAAAAGGTGTTTTGGTTTTTTTTCTTTTTGTGATTGAATTTTGTGAAATGTATATAAGAATGTATATAGAATACAAAAATATCATATAGTTGGATTGGTAAAACAAACATAATTGGTACTAATTTTAAATGATAGTATTTAATTTATCAAAGTTAAAATTGATTTAGTTTATAAAATTTTAAAATAATATAATTTGAATAATTTCATATGAGTTTTTTAATAATTGGTTATTAAGTAGTATATCTAAATTCTACACGAAATCAACTATAATAAATAAAATATCAAATAATTTAAGATTATGTTACTAATTCTGTTAACAATAATAAAATTGGTAATTAATGATCATTTGTTGAGCATTTAATGAATTCTTTAACATCGTAAAGTTGAAAATTTTATCATTTAAAATTTTAATTAATTATAAAATTAAATTAGATTACTCATAATTAGTAATATTAAATAACTTTAATAGTACATTTTTGTTATAAAAACATTGTATTATGCTAAAAATAAAACAAAATATCCAAACTAATATTTATGGGTTTTATAAGATAATAGTTAGAAAAACACATAAATCATAAATTTAATCAAACTGATTTTTTCATTAAATTTATATTTTTTATTACAAAATTTGATTTTTGCTTCCTAAGTTTGAATTTGTTACATTGTGGAATTCTGAAATGTAATATTTCATGCTTTCGTCTGTTCGAGATTAGGTTTAGACTTTAACAAGGGAACTTGTGTCAAAATCCTATCGCCACTGGAGAACTCGGAGAGAGCTTAATTGGTTGCTTGACCTTTCTAAATGAATGCGAATTCATAAAAGTCTTCCACTTGCAATAGTTTAATAGAATAACTAAACAAATTAAATTATAGATTAGGATGTGATCTTCTGTCTTCCTTTCTTTGTTCCTATTCTGTTTTATTGAATCTCAACTATTTATTTATATAAAGACTCATCTAAATAAATAGTTAACAAAATAGAAATAAGAGAGAGCAGACAAAAGATTTGAGGGCATTACAGTCTCATACACTAACACCTTTTTTTTTTGTTGTGATTTTAACCTTGGAAAGAAGCTGAATGCTGAGTACTGAGCAGCTTTAAAAGGCTGGTCACAATAGGAGGCCTGATTTTCAGAACCAGCAGGCCTAAGGATCAATCAAGCCATCTTGAAGAGTCACCGTCTACATTTATTAGAAATGACACCAACCATGTTCTCATTTTTCACGCAATTGATGCCGTCTAGAGACTCTAGACAATTCGGACATCTTTCTCATGTTCTAATCTACTTGAATTGAGTAACCATCTGTCTAATATGAGATATTATGTAAGTTAGGTAACAGTAATGCTACTGTGACACATGTTCTAAAGCATAATGCAACACAAGTTTGGTTGCATAACAACTTCTTCAACCAACCAAGTAAAGGATTCAACCACAAAATGAGATATTCATCACACTATCAATGTAAGGTATACTATAAGATGAAGATAGATATACGAATCGTGTAAACTCACTATTGAAGAAGGTTAATCCTGATCCATCATATGCGAATTGACTTGTCAAGGTTGATGTACACTGTTCTCGGAAACAGACAAAAGGGTCATCCTGTTCTATCAAATCGATCACACGTGGTTGCTCTGGATAAATAGTCGTGGATCGTCTACAGACATGTACCAAGTTCTGTCAAATCGATCAGACATGTACCACACGAGATTTTATCTAGGGGAATCCAACAGGTTTGGAATGACAGCACTAGGTGAAATTTAGCAGTCAAATTTTAAAATTTAATCATGTTGACCCTGCTTGGACATTGGCATTGCAATGCAACGGAAATTCTTTTTCATGCTTGATAGAAGACAAACTTTGATATTGTATATAATAACGACAACAGATATTTCAGAGGTTTCAAGTATACGTAGAATTACAAAAGTACAAATTTCATTCTCTTACAACCAAGAAAAAGTAGGTGCTGGGAGGCAGTGCACTAAGTCTTATCTGAAGGCAAGCCAGTGATCCTCTCGAGATCTGTCTTGCAAGTTTCTCTCAAATCTCTCAGCGAGACAAATTTAGCTTCCTGCGAAAAATGTTTAAATATGCATGAACAATCAAACTAGAAGTTGAAGGTTCATAACACACTAGAAAATTTTCTTCAAACCGAACCAAATTTCAAGGACTTCTATCCGGAAACCCCAGCTACAGATAAATTTGGGATGAAAATGACGTAAGTACTTTCAAATTGGATGTATAGGAGGGACTATTCTGCAATGAAAAGTGCAAATAAGTAAAGAGGCTATTATTGCACTCACAAGCTGATTGCTTTCATGACCAAATATGCCATCCATGTAATGAAAGAGGGACCTCCACTGATCCGTGAGGTCAGACTCTAGTTTCACGGATTTCCTGGATTTTCCTTGGCCTTGAGCATCACTTTGTTTTCCTTTGGAAAACTTGTTGATCATGATGCTGGCTTCTTTCTGGCTCTTCCTCAACACTACAATAATGAAAAGAGGAAATTCGTAGCAACAAATTACAGTGGTCGGAACAAATGACAACGCCAACTCAATTAACGCTCGACTTGTCCTACAAAAACTCACCTGCTATTCGGCCCTTGATGTCCTGGTAATGTAGGTCCGACCACATATAAGCAGCTGATTGCCACATTGTACAAAAATATATTAGTTTATCTATCATCAGAACTGCAATGGTCAAATTGCTAATGAAAACAAGGTTAAATGGTCACCTTTCAGGCAACAAGAACAAGAGCAAGCTTTGAGCAAGTCTGCACCCTTACTCGGATTAGCGTAGTCATCTGACTTGAGAGTTGTGCACCTAGTGAACCCAAAAGATATGGATTCTTGAGACTCCGGCAGTTTTGACCACTCAACAGAATCACAGTTGCTAGTGGCCAAGTTAACAACAGAATGATCCTTTAAATCACCAGGGCCACTATGAACAGTAGTAAACCACTGACGTATCAAATTGCTAGTTGTAGCATCAGAAGTGAGCCCAACTTCTTCATCACTCCGTTTCTTACTTTGGCCTGAACTAGTGGCAATAGAACCACTTGAAGCACAACTATCTCTTGAAGCACAACCCTTGACCAATTCAAGACTATCGCAAACAAGTTCAGATTCCTTAATTTCAATTTGGTCACGGGAGTCCAGGGACAAGATTTTCTCGTGTGAAACTTTGCAATGTTGTTTCTTTTCCAAGTTACCAATATCAACTCCCAATTTAGTTTTACACTTTTCCTTCATTAAGTCTACACACACTTGTTTCGGGAAACGTGAATCCTCAGTTTCCTTTCCTACATTTTCTCCATGTCCATCTCCAGATTTATGCCCCAAACCATCCGAAATCAGCGAAAACTTCCTTCTCACTGGCCGATTAGTCAAATCTTCTAAGACACCCCGTGTTTTGGGAACCCCAATTGAGAAATTATCCCCACTCATAGTTGTTACAGAAGCCAACGCCAAAACACACCCAGTAATCAAGTCAACTACTTCGAAACCAGAAACCAAGAACCGACTTCGCAGGTTCGTCAATTCTCAGAACCCACTTCCCTAATTAGCCAAATCCAATAAAAACCGCAATGCACCAAAGATCCACAGATCCAAACAACACAAATTCTCACCAAATAATTGAAAAAAACTTTCTATTTCGTTCACATGGACAGCCACAGAAACCTTCAAAATCATCCCAAGAACAGAATGAACAATTAATTAAGCACTACCTTATGCAAGATTTCAAATGCGCGCAGAGTTTTTAACTCAATACGTACATCATACGTTGTTGAAAAAAATGAAGAAATTGACAAAAGCCCAGAGAGTTTGAGGATGCCGGAGATACTGACCTGAATGACCGATTCGCCGGATCTGTAGATAAAGGAAGTAGCTTTATGCTGAGAAATGGCTCGATCAAATTTGAAACTCTTAACTCTCTCTCATTTCGCGCTTTGGAGAGTGGAGGAAAGAAACCCCAAAAGTCGAATTTTGGTTGAAGGCGGCAACTATTTCACGTTCGGGTCCTGACCCGATTAACAGTAGCCCACCCAACCAACATCAATCTTGAGATCCAAATCACATTGCAGTTTGGCCAATAACCTTACTACAAAAATTATATATATATATATATATATAGAAAATTAACAATTTTACCTCAAATAATTTGAAGTTTAATTAAAAAATTGTTAAATAAAATTAACCAATTAATTTTTGTTTAAAAACTTATTAATTTATAAAAATCAACTTAATAATTAATAAATTGATCGATTTTTAACAATAAAAGTTATTAAAGTAAATAAAATAATAAAAATTAAAAACTCAATAAAAAAAGTTAATCAATTCAAAGTTTTTTAAGTCAATCGAAACCAATTGAGATTTTAATCTTTAATTTTTTGTAATATAATTTTTTAAAATAGGGATTTAGGCCTCGCAATTTCCATTATATAATCCAATGTTCTGAATTCCGTTCCTTTCGGGCTGGAACGAAAACGATACCAGAACGGGAATAAAGATACTAGGGATAAATTTCAGTTGGTACTGGCCAATTTCTGTGGTACCGGCCGGTATTCAAAATATCGGTCAAAAACCGGTCGGTACCGAAAATTTTAAAAAATTAGGGGACTTTTTTGCAAAATTTTTAAAAATTTTCAAAATTTCCCTCCCTCCCTCCTACCTATCTCTCCTTCCCCCCTCTCCCCTTTTTTCAGTTTTAAAAATAATAATAAATACTTTATTACTAATAATAATTATAAATTAAATAAAACTTTAAAATAATTTTTTATTTTTATTACCAATAAATTATTTTATTTTTATTACTAATAAATTATTTTATTTAAATTTATTTTAACATTTTATATAATATTTATTAATAATACTAATAAATTAGTTTATAAATAATAATTTTAAAATTATTACTTATAAACTAATATTTATTTTATATATTTTCAATTATTAAATCAAAATTTATATATTTTAAAATTAATTATATTTATTATTAATTATTAAATTAATTTTATATATTAAATAAAATTGTAATTATGTCCAATTAAATGTAAAATGAAATGGAATGTGAAAAATAACAATTCTAAAAAATAATTCAAAATTTTAATAAAATAGAAAATAATTAATAATTCAAAATTTTGAATTATTTTCATTCTTTACAATTAATTATTATATATAGATAATTATTATATATATATTTATATTATATATAGATAATTATTATATATAGAAATAATTAAAATATAATAAAGATATATATAAACTAAAATGAATAAGATATAAACAAAAAACTAAATTAAATAATCTACAACTTTACAATATGACAATGGACTATTTTATAATTTTAAAAAATTCAAAGACAATTTTATAAATTTAAAAAGATTTTGTATTATTGTAATATTTTAAATACTTTGTATTATTCTTAATTTTATAATTGTATGATGATAATTATTTTATTTATATTAATTGTGGTTATTATTTATATGTAAAATATTTAAAAATATTGTTATTTCATATTAATTTTCATTATTATTTATTATTAAGATTTTGAAAGCATGGTTGATGTAAATAAAGAACTAGTAAAGTATACAAGATAACCAGATAATATACCAATATGGACTATTTTGCAATTCTTAAAAATTTTAGGGACTATTTCATACATTTAAAAAATTTTTCGAAACGGTATCCGATACCAAGCGGTACCGGTACAGTTCTGTTTCAGAGTTCAATCCGATACCGAACCCGGTACGGTATTCATAACATTGATACAATCTCTATTTTGGATTTAGTTAAACAATAGAAAAAATAGTTTCTTTTTTATATAAAAGTTATGCTTATCTACAAAGTTGTCCTTTGCAAATTGTTCCCAAAGTCTATCCACTATTTTGGAAACTTGTTGAACAAAAAATTTTATATTCATCCAGGTTTCTTCCTTATCCATAGGGATAAGATTGTCTATTTATTTATATTACCCTTTTTCTTCTTTCCATTGTTTATAATAATAAATTTTATTTTCAATTCTATACTTAAATAACATTATTAATAAATATAGTTATAATAATTTATTTTATATTTAGAATTGCGATAATCAATTTTAATTTAATTTAATTTGATAATAATATTTGAAAATTATTTATAAAATAATACTAATTTTCTCATTCAATATTATTCTTCATTAACAATTATGCTTAACATCAAATAAATTATGTTTATAGACTATATATTTAGATTAATTAATTGCTAAATCAATAATTAAAAATAAAAGGAATCAAATCTAAAGTTAATTATTTGGCATAAACGTTTTGTAATAAATCAATGCCCTGTTTAGCAATCAGTTGATTGTGTTTCACTGTCCCCTGATAGCTAATTATATCAGCTTATTTGACTAGAGGATTGCATTAGCTGTTTGGTAAAATTAGTTATTTAGTATTAATTGTTTATATGTAAAATAATTTATGAGGACATGATTTTAACAAAAATTATAAGGAAATGAATATTATATATTTTAGTAGCCATATATCTTTAAGGGGCGTTTGGTTTGAGGGTTTGAGAACAAAGGAATTGAATAATTGTAAAAAACAGTGCTTGCTTTAGGATTTTCAATTCAAGGAGAATAGATTTATCCCGTTAAATTTGGGAATCTACTAAGCCCACCAAAGGAGGTGGGTGTCGAGTTTTCATTCCAATCTAAGTTTTTATCACGTTTATATTTTATACTCTTTTATCTCCAACTTTTGTCTTACCATCCTATTTACTTCCTTATCGACTCTTAATTCCTTACAATCTCCCATCTTACCTTATCGCATCTCATCAACGAAGGAATTTTTTGTTCTGCGCCTCTAGCTATATATTCTGAAATCCCTCGTTTTAATTTGATGTTAAATGAATTGAATAGAACATCGTTTCATTTCATTGTAAATAGGGTTTTTGCTCTCTTTTTTTTCCTTATATATTCTCGTTTTATGATTTAATCAAGAGAATAACTAATTTGCTATATGGTTTGATGATTTGAAAGTGCATATGGTTATAGATTGAACGAGAATCATAAAACCAATATGCTCCTTTTTTCCCTTATAATTATTATTTTGTTATTTAATTTGATTTTTCGTATATGGTTTTAACTCTTAAAAAAAAAAAGAAAAAACACATAGCGAATTGTCTTCTACGTTGGTGTTTGTTTATTTGTTTTGTAAAGCTCTTAATGGCTTTCAAGAATAACGAAACAGAAGCATTTTTTACAGTTTTTAACCTCTGTATAAAGACGCAAGCCCTTCATCTTTATCCAAAGTCTGTTTCTTCATAAAAGTCATGCCTTTTTTGTTTTGATAAAGCCTTAACCTTTAGATAAAGAGAAGAATTACTTTTATTTGGTTTACAATTTAACAATTGTATAAAGACGTTCTTGAATTTATTTGGTGTTATTGTTTAACATCTATAAAACAGAAACATGTTTTAAAGCTTTACACATGTTGCGTGCTTTTGGATTCAGATAAAAAAATTATAGCTTCTAAAATTCTTGGAAGAGGCAAATAAATATATATTATTGCCCATTTTGAATAATTAAAATCGAATGTGTACAATAATGTTGTGATCAACTAGGAATATGTCCCTGTTCATATGCATACAATATTATTGTTCATTCTGTGAGCACTCATATTCGTTAACATAATAGTTACCTTTAATTTCAATGTAGAATATTATGGCACGTACCCCTATCATAAATAGATGACGCAAATTAATTCGAAATGCTCGGATTATGACAAAATTGGTTAATGTATTCAATCTAGTTTTTGTTACTTGGTATCAAATGTTGTTGATGCATTTGCACATTACGAGACCCCCATTGAAAACCAAAGAAGAAATCAAACTTGAGAGAATGAAATGGATGTTTAGGCTCACAAAACAATCTGATACTATTTATATTAGTGAGCTCCGAATGGATAGACGTACATTTGGTATATTGTGTGAGATGGTAAGAGATATTGGAGGGTTAAAGGACACTAAGAACTCTTCATTAGAGGAAATAGTTGCTTTGTTTTTATATGTGTTGGCTCACCACAAAAAGTATAGGACAATTGGCTTATTGTTTCATCAAAGTGGGAAAACTATCAGCCGACACTTTAATAGTTGCCTTTTAGCAATCTTGAAATTACATGGAATATTTCTTAAAAGACCTTGACCTATTACGGAAGATTGTGAGGACAACCGTTGGAAGTCTTTCAAGCTACCTTCTTGTTAAATTTTTTTCTATAGGTTTGCAAATTTTTTCAACCATTTAGGGTATTACTTTTTATTTTCAAATTACAAGGTTGTTTAGGTGCTTTAGATAGGACGTTAATTAAAATGACACCTCTATCTGATCAAAAACCGCGGTATTGCACTAGAAAAACAAATGGGTTAGGTGTATGTTGTCCAAATATGCAATTCATATATGTTTTGCCTGATTGGGAGGGTTCAGCACATGATAGTCGTGTACTTCATGAAGCTATAAATAGACCTGATGGACTTAAAGTTCCTCGAGGTATAAGTGCTTCACACACATAGAAAGATATGTATATATTAAAAACTTCATTCAAACTCTAATCTACGTATACTTGTGAAGGTTGTTATTACTTAGTGGACTCTGGATACTGTAGTGCTGAGGGGTTTTTGGTTCCATTTCAAGGTAAACGGTATCACCTTAATGAGTTTCATGGTCATCATCCACGGACACCACAATAATATTTTAAAATGAAGCACTCAAGGCTAAAAATGTTATTGAGAGATGTTTCGGGTTGCTAAAAGGGTGACGGAAAATATTAGCTTCTCCTTAATTTTTTCCAATTGAAACTCAAGTGCGCATCATTTTGGCAAGTTGTCTCCTACATAATTTGATAAGGAAGTACATAAGTTTTGATCCACAAGAGTTGGAGCTAGTTGATGAAGATGATTTAGCAGATGATGACCCCCTTGATAATGAAGATTATTTGTCATTTATTAACCCAACACAAGACTGGGTTAACTTTAGAAATGATTTAGCAAATCAAATGTTTAATAGTTGGAGGGAGAATGTGTGCTTATGTTTAACTTTTTGTATAAATAGAATTATTACTGTTGTATTTGTTTGAGATGTACTTTAGAAATGTGTACTTGTTTGTACTTGTTTCATTTTCTTACTATTGTTGTCTCTGAATTATGTTATTTTTATTTAAGTTATTTGAATAACCATATGAGTTATTGACTTTTGATAAAGTTTATGTTTTCTTTCTTAGGATGGATCAAGAAGAATCTGGTCGAGGTCGGGAAAAAAAATACTTTTAGACAGAAGAAGAGGTATAAGTTTTGATTCAAGATCTTCAAGGAATGGTGTACGATCCTTCATGGAAGACAGATAGTGGGTTTAAGAGCAACTACATGACTGAAGTACATCGAAGAATTATAGAAATAATGCCAAATTTTTTAAAGAAAGTTATTCCTCATCTTGAGTCAAAAATCAAATGGTTGAAGCACAAATTTCATTGCATCAATGTTGTGTTAAGGGAGAGCAGTTGTCAATGGAATGATGTGGAGAAAAAAATTGCATGCGAGAAGCAATGATTTGATAGTTACTGTCAGGTGAGCTATTCATACTTGTTCTCTTTAATCAAATTGGTGGACATGTGACCTTATATAATGTAAAAGTATATTGATTGAAGTTCCATTTTCTGTTTTTTATTTTTATTTTTTTTAGACGCATAAAGAAGCAAAAGGAATGTGGGAATTTAAATTCCCATACTTAAATCAACTTGAATTAGTTTATGGAAGAGATAGAGCTACTGGGTTGAACGTTCAAGGATATGTGGATGATGTTCGAAATATGGAGAATGATCAAAATACAGTAAATGGTGGTGAGTATGTTTGTAGCATCCCACTCCCGCAAGACCCAAACTTGACATCGAGGGTGATATGAGCCCGTGCCTCACGAGGGTGGTATGCTAGAGCAGTCAAACATAGTCCAAAAACTCAGTATGACATTTTTCTTTTGAAAACATTTGTATATGCGGAATTCAGTAAACGATTTGGGTCTGATTTAACACGAAAACATTTTCAATCATACACAATTTCAGTCATAACAGACACTTAACAGTAATTAAACCATCTCATGCACAAAATCCATAACCAAATTGGGCCCAATGATTTTTCTGAACGTTTTCACTAATCACATTACAAATACAACTTTTATCAATTGGGACCCTCTGAAATAACAGTACTATTCTGCGGACCTTCCATAAATACAATTTACATAATTCAGAAAGACACTAATGCAGACGTGAACTGATCCCGACCTCAAATCTCTGACTTGCATGCAGTAGGTATACTCTCGTTAGTCTAACGAGGTACTCTTCCGTTCCTGAAAAATAATTGCAATTTTGGGTGAGTTTGCGAACTCAATGAGAAACTATTATCGATGGTTCACTCAATTCATACATTACGCAAATAGCGTACAGCATATCACAATATCACATTCAGAATACCCTATAGCAATTTACATTTTCTTATGCAATCACAAAATTCAGAAATTTCACAAATCAGTTATCACATAATCAAGAGCATTTAACCCTTTTTCTTAGTCCACAATTTGATCCATACGCATAAAAGTTGCACACATAATCTTTTCCCATTATTTCCCAAATTTTATTCTGAGTTGTGACTGAGCGCTTAAACAGTGAACAGTATTCAGTAGACGCATCTTAGGAAGTAGGAGAGCCCTCTGGGTATGCACTACTTTCTACGTGTCAGTAGGGATAGGAGAGCCCTCTGGGTATGCACTAATCCCTTTCGAGCTCGAGGCTCTTTTTCAGTGATCGAGCTTGTAGCTCTCAGTGGCAGCTCCAGTCACAACCGTTATTAATCAATCAATTATGGAATTCATTTATCACATGCAATCAGAATCAATTTCTCGACAACAGTCATATCATTTCCAATTCCACACTACCATACATTCACAATTTATCCCATGGAGGCGTTCACAAACAATCACATTGGCATATCCAATCACTCAATCCCTCGGACCTTAAGTCCGAGATTCAAACATAACACTTCATATTCACGCATACTTACGTAACATTTAGCGCTTAAAAATTGAGGAACCAACTAGGTTACTCATTGCATTCGAAGCTACCGCTCGAAGTCCCAACAATATCCGTGGAATGTTGTTCCATCGGTACCTCTACACAGTCAAATAATTTCTCATTACTAAATGAACAATCAGAATAATTTAATGATGCACATGTCGCAATTAACAGAATGTACGATGCATGTTCATGACCTTCCCGGCGCTATATCCCAATTTCCACTTTCATTTGTCAAAATCTAACTTTTCACTCAATTGGTCAATAATGACTCATTTCATTTCAATAATATGTCATGGAACTCCACAAGTCCGTTTCTAAAATTCAGTTCAATTCACCATATCATATACACCAAAATATTCCCAAGAAGACCCCAAAATCAGTGTCACTATTCTCTAGATCAAAATTCACCCATTATGCTTAGTTTCTAAAACTCCCAATAGCATTAAATGTATTTACAAAGTCTCAAAATTATACTCTAATTGTCATGAAACAATCCTTAAATTACAATAGGAAACCATATTCAACTTTCTTTCAATATTTAAGATCTCACTCATTTGATTCAAACTTTCTTTCTACTCCTCACTTGTAGACCTTTCTCTAGATCATAACGAATCAAACATCACTTCAATTGGAGGTCTACATCATTAGTTATGTCCGAAATACTAAAGCATAGCAGTTCAGAAGACAGGAGCTCGCCGCGGCGGAAATTTTTTTTGGGGCTCGTCGCGGCGCACCTCTATAAGCTCGCCACAGCGAGTAAAGGAAGTCTCGCCGCGGCGAAGCTCCTCACGCACGCCGCGACCTATCCTTCGTCCCCGAACCTCATTTCACATATTCTTTCTCTAAAATTCAACCATAACTCAACACAACTACCCCAATCTTTCACATTTAACCACAATAAATGCATCAAACAACAATAAAACCACATTAAAGCCAATCACTTACCAATCAAGCTCTCCATCGTAAATTTCCGGAAATTTCTCTAACCCTTTCACTTTCTCTATCACCCATGGCTCTCTCTCAAAACTTCAACAATCTTCATCTTCTCATGGATTAGGGTTGATCTTAACAACAAGGAAAGAGCAAGCAAGCTAAAGATCAAGCAAGGATCGGGTATAGAAGATTGAAAATCACCAAAAGAGGAAGAAGCAAGCTTGCCCTAGGATAGAGAAAGATTTCTTTTCTTCAAATCTTAAAACCTAAGGCATTTAAAGGTAAAACAAATATGTCTCTGGTCTTTTTCCTCACAATACATTTAAATCTCTTTCTCTTTTCACAATCATTTCCAGTCCAATTCCTCTCCAAATTTCAATGGCTCGACATGTTAATTTCTAAAATCATATATCTAATTTTTCCATGGCCATTGGACAGTTATTTCAGTACTATAAAATCAATCAGTCCGTCACTTAGAAATTTTTTCGGTCCGAACTTTTTCTCCCGAATTATCCAGAAAATTTCTAAGGGTCACTAACAATTGATAACCACTCTAAAACAGTTCCAATTCAGATTATCAAACACTATTGTCTCAGAATTCACAGCACACATCATATTCTCAAATAAAAGCCGAGAAATGTCATGCATGCTTATACTTATATGTGCATGTGCCAAATGTCTTATTCCTCTCTATATCGAGAGGCCAAATGCATGCTCATATCGATTATGCAGTCTAACTTACTAGACTGTCCCAATTTACCAATATACCCTTTCCATCAGTGATGGGATGTTACAATTCTCCCCTTCTAACAAAAATTTCGTCCTCAAAATTTCATATATGATATATTAGGAAGGCAGGAGAATTGTTTCGTTTACTTATATTCTGTTTCCCACTTATTTCACTACATGGCTAATTTCTGCCGATTAACTGAAATCAATACAATCAATCACTCTTTGTCCTTTCTCAGACTCTACACTGTCTTACTGTTTCCTCAAGATTACTCGCAATTCTTCACTTTCAGTATCAATAACACATATATCATATCATAGCAATATTTCCTAATCCTATCCATGAACCACTTTGTGAATCCGAATCATCTTTTAGGTTTTAGTCTGACTTACCAATCCATAGTTCAATTCACACCACAGTCACATAGAGGCCACTTTATAACGAATTCAGTTTCCCCTAAATACACCTTTATCTCCATCTAAGTGTATCTTGGCCGAGGTGTTACACTTCGAAGCATTTCATTTATCGCTTATCAGATTACATCTTTTTAATGTTAAAACACTAATCTCATAAGATTCTAATAACCTCGATAATAATCAACTCGACTCATTGTCATTAACTTGGATTTCTTAATCCCTATTATAGATTCATTTCACATATCAACATTATCTCAAATCAATTATAACCTTCGACTATTTTTAGGCCCTGTTCACTTCAATATAGGGGTGAACGACTCTTTTTTTTCTTTCTGTAAGACCCCTTATACACTATTCGAATGGTGCCACCAATATAACGATCGTTATGCCCACAATCAATCTGAACTATACATCAATCTCATATCCCAATGAACTCCCAATTACATTTGTCTCCAGCAATCCAGTCTATTGGTTATTCACACATATAATCATTCGATTTTATACCCTAAACCTTCAATTACTCTTTCAATGTACTCTTATTAGAACCTAAAGCTTCGATTGTTCATTGTGTTTTCTCTAACCGTTTCTTTAGTGGGTATGACACATACTTCTTAATCTAGTCATAAATATCATTTTCTCAAAAGTTGGATTCATTTTCGATTCCTCCATAAAGTTCACACATTCTAAATCCTCAATTTGGGTTTTGTCAATCCTTTTTATACACACCTGATTTGGAAATCCAATAGCTAATAACACTCTCTTTTTGCCCCTTGTTAGCTCGACAGTTTGCACTCAGTATTACATTAGGTTTAACAACCTTATCGCCCAAATTGTGATCCTCTGCCATTGAATTTTCTATTCAATACATTGAATTACAGTACTAGCTTTATTTTTTTAAAATACTCAATCGTTTAATCCTTTTCAAATCTTTCAAATTCCTGGAATATCTTGACCGTTATCGATTTGCATATTCATGGATATATCCATAAATGTTTCTGTACGAATAGAATCTCCAAACTTTCAAAGAAATACCCCATACAACAATTTCAAGTCATCAATCACAAAGCAGACCTTGAGGTTATATTTGTCCCTATGTACATAAAACCTCTTTACACTATTTCAACAGATTACATCATAACTTTTACTGGGACCCTTCGCTAAATATTGCAAATTCTCCAAATGTCTCTTTTTACAATCATCCGTTATGCAATTTACACGTTTTTCCTCAAAGATTTTTGTCAAAGGGCTAAGACCAGAAAATCTATAACAACTTTTGGATGTATCCAGCATACAGCTAGTTCTAAATAACTCCAAATCCCGTATACAAATGTCCCTTGTTATTCCGCATTGTATCAAAACCTTTATCGTCATTAAGTCTTTCAATGTGCCATGTTCGAATACCAATTCATCCACAATTTATTTGATCAAGCTAAGATTCACTCTTATGAAACTTTCATGATATATAAGATTCTCCTATTTATGCAAAATATTCTTCTCCACTTTTCAAACACATTAAAGATACCATTAATGATCATAGTTACTATCCAATTGAAGCACAATGGAGACACTCAACTCTTCAATAATATAGTACTGTCAGAGGCATTGATATCTTTGACAATTTCAACCCAAAATTCTTTATACCCATGCTTGATTCTTATAACTCTTTAAGTATCTTGTTTTCCCAATGAGGAAAAATTCTCTTATGATTTTCTCAGTTTCATAATAACATGTTCTGACATAAGTTCCTTTACACTAGTTTCTCCACATAATTCAATTTATTGCCATCATTACAAACTTGGGTTGATAACACATACATCATATCAACTTTGTACTCCCCGAACATATTGACACAAAATATTCGTGAACCGATATTTTCCTCATAATCGCAATTAATGTCTCCTTAATGTTCAAAAATCCTAGTACATAGTTGGATTCCTTACATTAACATAGTGCATACTTCTCAGTAGCAGATTCTATCTCATACGCTTGAGTCTTTACTAGGATTAGGGCTCCCACAATGACTTTTAATTCATTTCAGATTTATCTTAGATTTTTCCTTTCATTGATAAAATTTTCAATTGTAATCATCTAATCGACTTAATCCAATTCAGGGAAACTCTTCTTTGAAAGAAGATTTCTCACCACTTTCTGCTTATGGAATTCCTAATCAACAACAGTCGTCACATTTCTTGTCAGTCATTCTCAATGCCTTAAGAAATCAATTTTAACTATTCATAATATCCCATGAAGATCGATTTATGCCATAACTCATATAATCAAAACATCCCCATCATTACATCTTATCGAGAGCCAGATATAGAACAACTCACCAATTAGTCACTTACGCTAAGGAAACCTTGATCTCATTTGATTTTTGACAACACTTCCATTTTTGCACCTGTCCTCGTTCGTGAGGGATATGCCATGATCATGTCCTTTTTACAATCTTAATTTATTCCCAATTGATCACTATAAGCGCTTTCACTTCTTATTCCAGCTCATATTGAATTTTAAACTATAAGAATATGACTAGCAATTATCCACTAACTCACCAATTGACTCCGATATCATCTCTATCCATATGATACATATAAGCTTCATATTTTCACTTACTATGGTGTTCCCATTATCAGGTGTGCGGTCACAGGCAATTCAACCGAACCTTGACAACTTTTTCTTCTACATTATCATTGTCTTACATTTCAATCTTTTCATTATTCCATCATACCCATGTATTTTCACACTCAAATCAATATCATAGATGTACAATCATTCTTGATTTCCCACCAACATAATTTGACCCAAAGTCATAAATCCTTATTCATAACTCTCGTCACGGTAATCAAACCCAATTGTAACTTCTCTAGATCATAGAACATTTTATTTTCATCCACTTTATACACTTGCAATCTTGTCATTTCTAACATATCGCTATTTTTCCTCTATCAATCCACAAGTATATATTCATATCTATCCCACATTCAAGGATATATCCTGGTATAACAGTGATATAGCATTTTATAATATATCCACCTATACCAATACACTTAATCTTCGTTCGTCAAATCGAACCTTACACTTTTTCTTATTCCAAAATATCCACAACTTCCATTTATCACATTCTAACATGTCATCATTTTCCTTACTATTTCTAACCGCTTAAACAATTGGTACATGCTCATGCATGTGACTCATATGCTAGACTAGGGATCAGTTGTCACTGTCTGCCATGACTTGACTTAAATGCATGTAACTTGACCCATAATTCGAAAACAACCCATATAAGATAGTACTTCTGGGCTCTGATACCAAAAATGTAGCATCCCACTTTCGCAAGACCCAAACTCGACATCAAGGGTGATATCCGAGCCCGTGCCTCACGAGGGTGGTATGCTAGAGCAGTCAAACACAGTCCAAAAACTCAGTATGACATTTTTCTTTTGAAAACAATTGTATATGCGGAATTCAGTAAACGATTTGGGTCCGATTTAACACTAAAACATTTTCAACCATACACAATTTCAGTCATAACAGACACTTAACAGTAATTAAACCATCTCATGCACAAAATCTATAACCAAATTGGGCCCAATGATTTTTCTGAACGTTTTCACTAATCACATTACAAATACAACTTTTATTAATTGGGGCCCTCTGAAATAACAGTACTATTCTGTGGACCTTGCAGAAATACAATTTACATAATACAGAAAGACACTAATGCAGACGTGAATTGATCCCGACCTCAAATCTCTGACTTGCATGCAGTAGGTATACTCCCGTTAGTCTAACGGGGTACTTTTCCGTTCCTGAAAAATAATTACAATTTTGGGTGAGTTTGCGAACACAATGAGAAACCATCATCGATGGTTCACTCAATTCATACATTATGCAAATAGTGTACAACATATCACAATATCACATTCAGAATACCCTATAGCAATTTACAGTTTCTCATGCAATCACAAAATTCAGAAATTTCACAAATCAGTTATCACATAATCACGAGCATTTAACCCTTTTTCTTAGTCCACAATTTGATCCATACGCATAAAAGTTTCACACATAATCTTTTCCCATTATTTCCCAAATTTTATTCTGAGTTGTGACTAAGCGCTTAAACAGTGAACAGTATTCAGTAGACGCGTCTTAGGAAGTAGGAGAGCCCTCTGGGTATGCACTACTTTTCACGCGTCAATAGGGATAGGAGAGCCCTCTGGGTATGCACTAATCCCTTTCGAGCTCAAGGCTCTTTTTCAGTGATCGAGCTTGTAGCTCTCAGTGGCAGCTCCAGTCACAACCGTTATTAATTAATCAATTATGGAATTCATTTATCACTTGCAATCAGAATCAATTTCTCAACAACAGTCATATCATTTCCAATTCCACACTACCATACATTCACAATTTATCCCATGGAGGCGTTCACAAACAATCACATTGGCATATCCAATCACTCAATCCCTCGGACCTTCGGTCCGAGATTCAAACATAACACTTCATATTCACAGACAGTTTACAGAACATTTAGCAGTTAAAAATTGAGGAACCAACTAGGTTACTCACCTGTACTTCCGAGCTACTGCCTGGAAGTCCCAATAATATCCGTGGAATGTTGTTCCATCGGTACTTCTACACAGTCAAATAATTTCCCATTACTAAATGCACAATCAGAATAATTTAATTATACACATGTCGCAATTAACAGAATGTACGATGCATGTTCATGACCTTCCCGACGCTATATCCCAATTTCTACTTTCATTTGTCAAAATTTAACTTTTCACTCAATTGGTCAATAATGACTCATTTCATTTCAATAATATGTCATGGAACTCCACAAGTCCGTTTCTAAAATTCAGTTCAATTCACCATATCATATACACCAAAATATTCCCAAGGAAACCCCAAAACCAGTGTCACTATTCTCTAGATCAAAATTCACCCATTATGCTCAGTTTCTAAAACTCCCAATAGCATTAAATGTATTTACAAAGTCTCAAAATTATACTCCAATTGTCATGAAACAATCCTTAGATTGCAATAAGAAACCATATTCAACTTTCTTTCAATATTTAAGATCTCACTCATTTGATTCAAACTTTCTTTCTACTCCTCACTTGTAGACCTTTTTCTCTAGATCATAACGAATCAAACATTACTTCAATTGGAGGTCTACATCATTAGTTATGTCCGAAATACTAAAGCATAGCAGTTCAGAAGACAGGAGCTCGCCGCGGCGGAAAATTTTTTTGGGGCTCGCCGCGGCGCATCTCTATAAGCTCGCCGCGACAAGTAAAGGAAGTCTCGCCGCGGCGAAGCTCCTCGCGCACGCCGCGACCTGTCCTTCGTCCCCGAACCTCATTTCACATATTCTTTCTCTAAAATTCAACCATAACTCAACACAACTACCCCAATCTTTCACATTTAACCACAATAAATGCATCAAATAACAATAAAACCATATTAAAGCCAATCACTTACCAATCAAGCTCTCCATCGTAAATTTTCGAAAATTTCTCTAACCCTTTCACTTTCTCTATCACCCACGGCTCTCTCTCAAAACTTCAACAATCTTCATCTTCTCATGGATTAGGGTTGATCTTAACAACAAGGAAAGAGCAAGCAAGCTAAAGATCACGCAAGGATCGGGTATAGAAGATTGAAAATCACCAAAAGAGGAAGAAGCAAGCTTGCCCTAGGATAGAGAAAGATTTCTTTTCTTCAAATCTTAAAACCTAAGGCATTTAAAGGTAAAACAAATATGTCTCTGGTCTTTTTCCTCACAATACATTTAAATCTCTTTCTCTTTTCACAATCATTTCCAGTCCAATTCCTCTCCAAATTTCAATGGCTCGACATGTTAATTTCTAAAATCATATATCTAATTTTTCCATGGCCATTGGACAGTTATTTCAGTACTATAAAATCAATCAGTCCGTCACCCGGAAAATTTTTCGGTCCGGACTTTTTCTCCCGAATTATCCAGAAAATTTCTAAGGGTCACTAACAATTGATAACCACTCTAAAACAGTTCCAATTCATATTATCAAACACTATTGTCTCAGAATTCACAGCACACATCATATTCTCAAATAAAAGCCGGGAAATGTCATGCATGCTTATACTTATATGTGCATGTGCTAAATGTCTTATTCCTCTCTATATCGAGAGGCCAAATGCATGCTCATATTGATTATGCAGTCTAACTTACTAGACCGTCCCAATTTACCAATATACCCTTCCCATCGATGATGGGATGTTACAATATTGGTGAATATGATTTATTATTTGACGAAGAAAACAATGATGTGTGTTCGGATTCGCAAGCAATTTCAACTTACGCAAGCAACATAAATGTGAGAAATGTGAGTGCAAAGCAGAAACAACCATCAAGCAGCAGTGGAGGGGATATAGCAAAAAGGAAGAAGATGTCGTCTATTTCAGCTTCCTTAGATGTCGAGACACAACTGCAAGAAATCAATTCTAGTTTTCGTACTTTTGTGGAAGGCTTTAATAGTAATTTCGTAACCATGGCAAATGCTATTGCAGATGAAAATTTACGTGACAAAGCTACTTCGGAAAAAATGAAAGACGTGGTTAAAGAGTTAATGAAAATTGGCTTTCCAAGTGGTGATGTCTTTAAAGCAGCAAACATTTTCAGCTCAAATAAAGACAAGATTGATGTGTTCCTCAGCCTTTTCGTTGACATGTGAAGGCTTTATGTCTTAAGTTTATTTTGATGTTGTTTTGATGCTTTATGTTTTAGGTACTATGAGAAATCTTGCTTTATGTTTTAGGTTTATTTTGATGTTGTTTTATGTTGTATATTCCATTTTAAATATGATATGGAAATATAGTTGCAATTGTATTATTGACATTATGCAGCTATGTTGACAAATGATCATATAGCTCATCTAATGCTCAAAAATTGTGATAAAATTCCTTGACAAAATTGATTAATTTTTTTTACAAACATATGGAGATAGCCCCAATAAACATATGACGGGAAAATTATTTTCATTTTTATTGAGGGTAAAAATGATATTATATTATCTTTCATTCCCATTAATACAACAAACCAAACAACATTATTGATATTAATACAGAAACTCAAGTTACAAATCAAACATCATTTTTTTGATTTTGTATACCCATCCCCATCCCCTTCTATTATTATACCAATATTCATAGCCAACCTTGTGCTTAAACTAAACGCCTACTTAGTTTAATTTGTAGTCATATGTCTCTAGTTTAATTTAAAATTAAAATCATCCCATTTGATACGTACAGATCAAGTTATAGCTAAAATACAAATGTCTGTTTAATGAAACCACTTTTTTTTAGAAATTCCAGGTCGTTTCATCATTTTCATCTTAAACTAATCAATCAATCATTATCAATCCTTTTGTAATGAATTTAGATAACTATGAACTTTGGCAGAGAGGAAAAACAATGTGCGAGGAGTTTGTGGTTCAAATTTCAAGTCAATCGGATCTTGACCAGATTCACAGTAGTCCACCCAACCAACATCAATCTTGAGATCCAAATCATATTCCAATTGGCCCATAACCTTACTCCTAAAATTTTGATGGAAAATTAACTACTTATTGAAAAGTTTTAAAAATCAAACTAAAAGTTAAATCCATCAAGTAAAAAATTTAAAGTTTAAAAAATTCAATTGAGATTGAACCGTCATAAAATCAACTATTAGTTAAATAAAATTAAATAATTAAAATATAATTAGAAGATATTTTTACTTCTAATAATTTAAAATTTAATTAAAATTATTAAATAAAATTAATTAATTAATTTTATTTTATAATAATTTATTAATTTACCAAAATCGATTGAATAATTAATAAATTGATCTGTTTTAATAACAAAATTATTAAAGTAAATTAAACAATAAAATTAAAACTTAATAAAAACTTGATCAATTCAAAGTTTTTAAGTTAAATCAATCGAATCAATTGAATTTTTAATTTTTAATTTTTGTAATATACTTTTTAAAAATAGGATTTAGCCTAGCAATTTCCATTATACAATCCCCATTTTGGATTTATTTAAACAATGGAAAATAGTTTATTTTTATAAAAACGTTATGGTTATCTACAAAGTTGTCCTTACTTTGCAAGCTGTTCCCAATTTTGATTTTTCCTTTTCTATGTTTAGGTTGCTTTATTTATTAGATAAAATGATGTCATTCTAACTCAAATTTTCAAACTCAAACTTTGATCAATTCAAATTTATTCAATTTCTTAATACTTTTCTTTTGAGTGGGACCTAACAAGTAAGAACACATCTCTTTATTTATTAATTGTAATGAAGAAGATGGCTTCATAAGTTACATTTGTTTAATGAGTGATGGGTCATGAACCTTATTTTCTATATAAAATCAATACTTAGAAGTAACACATTTTAAAAATTGAATAATATTTAACCAAAGTCATGTATATATTATGCTCTTGTGTAATTTTTGACCAACAGCCTCTTTATTCGATAAATGGTAGGATTATATATTATTAAACCTCTCAAAATTTCGCAAATTAACGGTCTTCAACTGATTATAAATTTGAATCAAAGTCAACAAAAATTATATAAGGTCATAATATATACACGTGTCTCACGAGCAATTCAAAGTCTATCCACTATTTTGGAAACTTGTTGAACTAAAAAATTATATTCATCCGTTGACACGTTTCTTCCTTATCCATAGGAATAAGATTGTCTATTTATTTATATTACCACTTTTCTTCTTTCCATTGTTTATAATAATAAATTTTATTTTCAATTCTATACTTAAATAAAATTATTAATAAATCTAGTTTAAATAATTTATTTTGTATATTTAAAATTGAAATAATCAATTTTTATTTTATTTTATTTGATAATAATTTTTAAAATTATTTATAAAATAATACTAATTTTCTCATTCAATATTATGCTTCATTAACAATTTGCTTAACATCAAATAAATTATGTTTATAGACTATATATTCAGATTAATTAATTGTTAAATCAATAATTAAAATAAAAAGGAATCAAATCTAAAGTTAATTATTTGGCATAAACGTTTTGTAATAAATCAAGGTCCTGTTTGGCAATCAATTGATTGCGTTTATTTGTTAACCGATAGCTGATTATATCACTTACTTGATTAGCTATTTGTTATAGATGTTTAGTAAAATTAGTTATTTAATATTAGTTGTTTATGTGTAAAATGACTAACGAGAATATTACTTTAACAAAATTATAAGATATGAATATTATATATTTTAGTAGCCATATGTCTCTAGTTTAATATAAACTTAAAAATCATCTCATTTGGATATGTACAAATCAAGTTATGGCTAAAATACAGATGTCTGTTTAGTGAAACCACTATATTTAAGAAATTCCAGATTACTTCATCATTTTCATCCTAAACTCATCAATAAATTATTATCAATCCTTTTATAATGAATTCAGATGGCCGTGAAATTTGGTAGAGAGGAAAGACAATGTAAGACAATGTGTGAGGAGTTTGTGATTCAAATTTTAAGTCAATCGGAGATCTGAAGAAGAAGTTATGGTTAAAAGAGTGAAAGATGTTCAAAATTGTCAAAAAATCTCTGCACTCTCACTGTCACGATTGTACTTATACATGATCATGCATTTCCAGTTGGTTGCTCACTGTCATGATCGTGCATTTCCAGATATCTACTCTTTGTCATGATTGTGCAACTCCTCTAAGGTTCCCTTCTGTCACGATCATGCTTTTGCACATTAGTGTAAGCCCTCTGAGGTTTCCTCTCTATCACAATACGATCGTGACAAATGATCTTCTCCAGATTTTACGAAACAACATATTTTCATCACTTCTTCATCTCTTTTGCTTAGTCTTTCATTTCTAACTTATGTCTTCATTATTTCCTCTTCATTCATATTTCCATTTAAGCTCAACTCATTCAAACATAAATCAAATTCTATGATTGATCATAAACATAAAAAAAAGAACATATCATATACGCATATTCATCATATTTTCTGCACTTCTTCATTTTCTTTAACACCTTCATTTCATCTCTGGCTATCACCTTAATCTTTCACATTTCAAAACATCACATTTCACTAACCTTTTCTTTAACTCCTACTCACTTTAATTCATCTCTATAACACCTAACGAAATTCACGTATAGAAACAGTGAAAACATAGTATAAGCATATCATCTTTTCATGAAAAAATTTCACTCTGTTTACATTATCATAATGATCTTTTTATCTAAAAGATCATCTCAACAACAATCGATAAAAGGTTAATAATCTCATATGCAAAAATAAAACATTTATATGCACTATTCATCACTCAATATGCATATAAACAATGACCATTATTCTCATGATCATATAATATCAATTAATCACTATATTTGTTTAATATTCATACAACTAACATGTTACTGGGAGAGACTTAGTCGGTACACACACAGGTTGTTATTTCTTTTGAAGAACTTGCAAAATAAGTGATAAAAAATCTTCACTCCATCTTTGCTACAAGACCCTGTGTATTTTATACAAATACTTTATCTTATGGTTATAAAAACGTAGCTTTTGCCCTATATAAAAAGTACTCGAAACAAATAAAGAAACTTTATATTCTTGAGGTTGAAGAATAAAGACCTAATCTGGTTTTATCGTGAAAATCAAGAAATGTGAGAGATGCAAGAAAAGAGCCAAGAAAAACAAAAAATGAGACAGTAAAAGAGTAAAGCATAAAGAAGACAACATTGACATTAAAATAAAAACTATCATTTGATTATGTTAAAATACTCATATGAAGAGGAGCTTCTTTCGACTGGTTAAGTTGAATTAGCCAACTAATCAACTAATAACTAAACAATCTAAACAAATCTACTTATATACTTAAATCTCAATCCCAACTTCTCATATTCCCGCTTAAAATCGTCACTTACACAGTGTCATTTAATGCTTCTGAACTCATTTAATGCTTACACAGTGTCCAAAGCAACAGATATATGATCTTTACTTCCATTCATGTGAAAACAACAGATACAAGATCTTATTATTATGAATTTTTTTGCAAAGTATTTATTATATGTATTTCATTTATTATTATATTATTTAATAATAAATTATTATTATTATATTTGATTATAATATTTATTAATTATATTAAAATAATATACGTAAATTTAATTAATAATAATTATCGTAAATTTGTTAATAAATAATAATAATTATTGTTATTATTATTATTATTATTAAAAAATTTATATTTAGTGTATGTATTTATTTATTTGTTTATTTATTTGTCAATATTCTCAAATGGCTTTATATAACAAAAGTAAACATATATTTTTATCTTTATTATTATTAAGAACAAAATTAACAATAATAACGAATTTAATGATATTATTTAATATAATTAATTAATAATTTTAGTATTAATAAGAATAAATAATAAGTAGAACTTATAGTAATACCTAAAATAATTTGTAACATAACAAATCAGAATGAAATTATAATTATCATAATTTAAAACAATTGATATTATTAAATATTATAATAAATTATTATAATAATAAATGAATCGCCACCAAATGGCCATATCGCCGAGGTGAGGGCCATCGCCTAGCGAAATGGTGGCCATTTCGCTAGGCGATGGCCCATTAATTGGCCATTTCGCTGTATAGGCTATCGCCTCGCAAATGGCCATTTGCAAATAATAATTAATATATATTATTTATTTAAATAATAAATAATATTTAATAATATTTTAAATTATTAAATAACATTATTTAATAAACTATTAGAGTAATCATATAATTATTACAATTATAACTATTATTATTATCATTATTATTTTATAAATTCATAAATAAAATATTTATAAATTAAACCCGATATTATTAATACATAAATAATTTATTAATAATAAGAATAATAGCAAGTAGAGAATTAATAATTAAATCCCATTTTAAATAGTTAAATTAATTTAAATTATGATAATTCATTATTTTCTACTTTTACCAAGCATATGATTTATTTTATTTTTTGGTTGCTATTATTATCTATGGACTTATAAAATAATAATAACAATTAATTTATTATTATTATTATTATCATGATCATCATCATAATAAGAATTTATTAAATATTATTAATAATAATAAAGATCGTAGTAATAATAATAATAATAATAATATTATTATTATTATTATTACACAAACTCATCCTTTCCCGCTTATTATTATTTCTCCTCTCATTGGCTAAGGTTCATCAAGCATTTAATGCTTCTGACTCATTTAATGCTTACACATGCTTCTGACTCATTTTTTGCTCTTTACTTCCATTCTTATTAAAACAAAGCTTACACACACCAAACGAATTCTCCTCTTTTATTTAAACAAAGCCAAACAAAAAAAGAACGATTTTCTTTCACTGGATTGTCTACACAAGACACTTGAGTGCATAGGATAAAGTTCGCCTTGACGATTTAACTTCCTCATTCATCGCGAGAATGTGGAGTGAAAAAGGGTCGATCTTACCGAATAATATTTTGCTTTGAATAGAGTATTTAATACTTCTATGCAGTATACTGCAGTGAATCGCTGTAGAAATTATGCTTTTCTACTAAAATCATCGTAAAGCCACCATTTAATGCTTCTGGAATAACATTTTGCTTCCAATAGAGCTTTTAAGGCTTCTTTACAATTAAAATTTTGCTTTTCTACTAAAATAATTGTAATGCCACCATTTAATGCTTCATGAATAACGTTTTGCATTAAATAGACCATTTAATGCATGCCTTTCTACTAAAATAATCCTAATCCCTTCTATTCCACCTCTTACACTTCCCACATCTGTCTATTGACTTTTCATGTGAAACTTCGCTTGCAAATTTGCCTCTTTAACCATGGCAATTGCTGGACCTTGGATTTTATCACATATTATTTTCCATTGTTTCCTTCTTCGTTTTGTTTTTCCTCGTACTTTTGAAATAGATTGCACATAATTAATAGTGATTTTTGTTGTTCTGGGTCCATTTGAAATGGGTGGTATATAATTGTTGTCCATAGGCTTGAATCAGTCAAGATTAACATTCTCCTAAAATGTTATTCCTTTATTTTTGATGTGTTATTTCTTGGGTATTCTTTTACCTTCCTTATGGCTTCGTCTGAACCGCTTTTATTTCTATTCTTGTGAAATTAACTACAATAATAATTTTGTAGGACGGTAGCCTCGACGTGAAAAACATTAGCCGAAGTTGCAAAGTCAAGGTGATTGATATTTTTTTAATTGAAAATTGTAGTCATATGTATCAATTATATGAAGCATAAAATTTGGTTTGCACAAGAATGCATATATATGATAGGTCAATAGGTTACAACACTATCTCTCACAAGTTGTTGAGCAAAACTAGCAGCATGAATATAAGGTTGTTATATATGTTCTTGCTTTGGTTTTACTACTGAAACTGCCTTAGAAGACAATGGATCATGTGCAAGCAATATAGAATTCACCGTGTGGTTTCACTGATAAACAAATGTGGTATGATGAGAGAAGTTATGAAGTCCAATGGTAGAAATTCTTTTCATCTTCAAGAAAATCAAGATCCGCTATTCAAGGAAAATGCATCAGCTTGTCAACTTGATTGTGCAACTGCTATTGGTGTTTTAGGAGGTATAATGACAGTCTTTATGCAAATTTAATAGATATATATATGATGTGGTCTTTGCATTATTTTTTTAAGCTTAAAGTACGTCCATTTTTTCTCACATTCATTTATTATGTTGTTATTGTTAGGAGTTCATGAAAAT
This sequence comes from Erythroxylum novogranatense, assembly GCA_029891385.1. Classification (NCBI taxonomy): domain Eukaryota; kingdom Viridiplantae; phylum Streptophyta; class Magnoliopsida; order Malpighiales; family Erythroxylaceae; genus Erythroxylum; species Erythroxylum novogranatense. The sequence continues at coordinate 4,046,871 of CM057228.1, read as the reverse complement.
AATATGACAAATTGTTGTTTACAACCTTCCTCTTCAATTCTTCCAAATCCGTCTTCTTGGGAAAGAAGAATATCATCATTGAAACTCATCTAGGACATAATGGTGTTATACCAATTTCGAAGGAAATCGAACGCAAGCATCCATTCACCAAGAGTAGTTTAACATATTCGGATTCAAGCAAAGGCGCCCATTAATGATATTTCAAATCGTACTAAGAACCTTTTCAAAGATTTTAACTCATTACTGTTCCAGGTTTGTCAATGTTTGATTGTATATAAAAAAATTTCCATTTTTTTGGTTACTTATCCAATCTCATAAACTTTCTTTTATGTTTAGAGGAAGTTGGTTGCTCAAACAAACGACTCAAAACAAGGAAAATTTTTGAAGTCAATAGCGTTCCTCACATTCAATCTGTTGCAAGTTCACCATGTTTAATCTCCAAGAGATGTCAAATTGCAAATCCCTTAGCGATGAAGCCAGGAAGACATATAATTAGAAGTATGGGCAATTGTAGTGCTATAACTTGCAATTGCCAAATTCATGACAACCTTGAGGCTTCAAACATTGCATCTGAAATTGGATTGTCACATCTAAATGTTCCACTGGAAGATTATACAACCTCAAACATTGCATCTGAAATTGGATTGCCATATCTAAATGTTCCACTGCAAGATTATACAAATAATGAAGCCAATGACATTACTGATCTTGCGTCAGAAGATTTACAGACTGAACTATCAGATGAAATTGGCAGCACAATAGATAATAATGTGAATGGTATGGATATAATTGTAAATATGCTAAATTAACCGTCTTTCAATTTTTTATGTAATTCTTTCTTCTTCTTTGTTACAGCTATTGTCAATGAATTGAATGTTGCATCTATTGAACAAGGTACACTTCACATGTTTTATTTTTCAATTTATATAATTTGGTTGAGACATTTTATTTTTTTTATCCAATCTACTTATAGGGTATTGCATATTTGAATTCATTTATTATTATTGCAGTTGAAAGTGATGATGCAAACTATGCAACTAATGTTAATCAAGATGATAATATTGAAGAAAGTACTTACTTTGCACATAAAGGTTTAATATCTCAGAGGTTATTTAACATTTTTTACACAACTTCTTTTTGCCTTAGTTAAGTGATAAGTGCATATTTGTCTAATATTTGTGTTTTAATTATTCCTTTTTATTCCTCTTATTGGTTTAATTATTGGGACTTAATTTGATTTAATATTTTAATGAAGGGAATTAAGGGAGGAATAAAACGCAGTATATGCAAGGACAAAACGCAGCACATACATAAATCAAGATGCAGCCCAAGACGTTGGCGTAAAAAGTCAAGTGAAGACAGCACAATAAAGGAGCAATAATCAATTAGTTACATGAGGCAGCTACGGAGTCACGCAGGCATAAGGGAAAAATAGGAGAGCAAATCACGCACGAGGGCTGACGTGGAATTAATGAGACAAGGGCAAAGAGTAAAAAGAAGATAGCAGCTGCATTTTGAAGGAGTCACGCACGCAATAGTGTAGAGAGGATTGAAGAGTGCGGCAATTAATGGGCTCAAAAACAAATAAAAGCAACATGGACAAGAAGTGGGGCCCACGGCAATTAAAAAGAGAAGGAGGAAGAAAACCTAGGAGAAAAAGGACGCACGGTAGTCAAGGAGGAGGGAGCAATTTTGGTGGACTGAAAATAAAGAAACGCACGCAACACATTGGCAGAGTCAACGACGCAGGAAGCAATTTTCCTTGGACTGGAGGACAGCAGCCGCAAGAGAGGCAACACGTGAAGCACGCAGCACAGGATTGAGGAGGGCGGCAACAAGGAACGAAGAAAGGGCTGGAAGTTTTTATTATGGGATACACAACAGTGGCGATGAAGGAGAGGAGTAAGAAAATAGCAGCGTGACTTGGAGAGATTTTCTTAGTTTTTCTTCTTTTCTTGATTATTTAGACAATGTTAATTAAGAATCCTATTTTGTTTAATTCCGTTATGAGTAGCTTAACTGTTTTAGTCGGGAAATTCCAATTGTTATGCTTTGACTCGTGAGACCTATTGTTCTGATTATTTGATTTATAATATTCGTACTATTTCCGTTTTACTGTCATTGTTATTAATTGATTCTGCGATTAGGGCCCGATTGTAGAGTCGGTTAATTTGCATATCGCCAACTGATTTACTTGGTGGTGTTAACTGGGTGATTAGTGTCTGTGGCAATTGGCACTAGGACATATTACTTGTCTGATTTTGTGTTGAGAAACTTGCGATCTAATTAGATGAAGCATGAGTCAGTGCGTAGTCAGTTAGGATTAATGCTTCTTTGGAGTCTAATGCTGTTAATTAATTGAATCTCGGAGAGAGTCTTGAAGGGAACAGTTTAAAGGAGTCTCTTTAACTGTTCTAAAATTAAGAAGAAGCGAGGGAGCCAGAGGTAGTTGGTAACCATAGCTAACCTATTATTAAACCAAAGAAAATATTTGAGTCGATGATCGAGGTCTATGCATAATAATTAGGAATTTCCTGGCTAAGTTGTCGTTATTTGAGTTAATCAATTTTATTTGCGTTCTTTGTTGGTTGCATCATAGTTATCATTTTATTAATTGAGTTTATAAATTTTCAGTGGTTAGTTTAATTAGTAGTTTTAGTCGAAAACTTCAAAACCCCCTTTTAATTAGTTTCATTCGTTCTTTGGCATTAGAATAGAATTAATTTGTTCCATTCTCTGTGGATCGACCCCATTTACCACTGTGCGCAATTTATTTTTGTTTGGTATTTGGGATTTATTTTTGGTGGATTCGACACCCATCAAATTTTGGCGCCGTTGCCGGGGAATGGTAACTAATTGATTTTGTTTTCTTTTTATGCCTAGGAACATTTGTACGGGAGATTCCATCTTGTACGACCCCGAGATCGAAAAGACTGCTAAGAGGCTAAGGAAGTTGAGCAAGCTAAGGAAGAAGCAAGGAGAAGCTCGTGGATTACAGACCCCGGTTGAGTCGGATACTGAAACGGAGTACGAAGAGGAGATTGAAGTTGAACAATGAATGACGGAAGCTTAACCGTGACCACGCGCAGGATATGGCTCTTAACAGAACTCTCCAGGACTTGGGTAGACCCACTGAAGCGCAGCATCCGCTATGCATGGACTTTCCAGAACTTCAAGAAGGGTTCGAATTGAAATCCGGACTCATCCACTTGCTGCCCACCTTCCGTGGTCATGAAGCCCCGCAATGTCACGGAGGACCAAATCAAACTGAGAGCTTTTCCATTCTCGCTGCAGGATGCAGCCAAGGATTGGCTCTACTACCTACCTCCAGGGACAATCAACACTTGGGAAGGGATGTCCCGACAGTTTCTAGAGAAATATTTCCCAGCATCCCGAGCCGCCAACATCAGGCGAGAGATCTGTGGCATTAAGCATAAGGATTCAGAGAACCTCTACGGGTACTGGGAGAGGTACAAAAGAATTTTAGCAAGTTGCCCACAGCATGGCATATCTGAACAATTGATCATCCAGTATTTCTACGAGGGTCTGATTCCAATGGAGCGCAGAATGATGGACGTCGCAAGTGGCGGGGCCATCGTCAAGAAACCCCACCAAGCCCGGAGTTGATATCAACCATGGCAAAGAACTCCAAAGAATTGATTTTCGACCAGATATACCGCCAAGAGTGAATGAGGTAAATGTTACTTCTCTCAATGAGGTCAAGTCTTTGCTAACAACTTTGGTTCGTAATTTGAATGTAGGTACTCCTCCACTGCGAGGCGTGTGGCATCTGCACCAATTTAGCTCACCCAACCGATGCGTGCCCAACACTCCACGATGAAATACCGGAGAATGTGAATTCTATCGGATTTCAACAGAGGAAGTTTGATCCCTATTCAAACACCTACAATCCCGGTTGGAGAAGCCACCCAAATTTCAATTATGCTAACAACCAACCGAACCAACAAAACTTCCTTCACGGACCACCACCACCACCGCAACAGCCTTTGGGCTCAGGTAAGCCTCTTGAAGAAATTGTCCATATGTTAGCTACTAATACTGCAAAATTTCAACAGGACACTGCAACCAGATTTCAAAAGATAAAAGAGAGTATGAAGACTTTAGAGACTCAAATGAGCCAGATAGCTTCTTCAGTTAGCAAATTGGAGACTCAAGGCAAGCTGCCATCTCAAACACTCGACCCGAGGCATAATGTGAGTGCAATTGTCTTAAGAAGTGGTAAGGAATTACAATCCCCAGTCGACAAGAACCCTACACGTGACCACGCCCAGGGTTCCCGTGCAGAGACAGAATAGGAAGCCGAAAGGGAACTTACACGTGACCACGTACAAGATTCAGGTCTAGCAGAAAATCTTCAGAAAACCAAACCTCTAGTGGTTCCACCACCTTTCCCCCAGAGACTAGCTCAGAGCAAGAAAGAAAAGGAAGATAAAAACATCATGGAGTTAATCCAAAAAGTTGAAGTAAACATCCCGCTCCTCGAGGCCATTAAGCAGGTTCCGCGCTATGCCAAATTCCTTAAGGAATTATGCACAAACAAGCATAAGTTAACAGGTAATGAAAGGGTGAGTGTGGGGGAGAATGTTTCAGCTGTCTTACAGAGGAAACTACCTCCTAAGTGTCGCGACCAAGGTATGTTTTCCATTCCTTGCAAAATTGGGAATATTGGTATAAGTAAGGCCATGTGTGACTTAGGAGCCTCTATTAATGTGATGCCTTTATCTGTTTATACCTCCCTGGGTCTTGGTCCGTTAACTAGTACTGGAGTTATAATTCAATTGGCGGATCGATCGATTGTCTATCCTGAAGGTATTTTAGAGGATGTGCTAGTTCAAGTTAATGGATTAATTTTTTCTGCTGATTTCTTTGTTCTGGACATGGAAAATGATAGTTCATCTAAATCTTCTGATATCTTGTTAGGTAGGCCTTTCCTTAGCACGGCTAAGGCAAAGATAGATGTGTATAGTGGTTCATTAACTTTAGAGTTTGATGGTGAAGTGGTGAAATTCGATGTTTATGATGTCATGAAACGTGCTGAAGATGTGTCTTGTGTTTATAAGGTTGATATCATTGAAGATTTGACTCATGAGGTTTTTGCTTTAAATTATGATGATGAGTTGAATTATGCTTTGTGTCATAGCATGTCTGTTGATAGAGTCAGGAGATTTGCTGATCGGTCTGAATTTTTTGATGATATACTTGATGTGGTTTACGCTCTGGAAGCTCTTAAGACTACAAGTATGAAATTTGTGCCTATTAAGTTATCACGATCAGAATCTACACTGTTACCTTCGATTTTGCAGGCCCCAAAGCTGGAGTTCACAAAGCTTCTCGAGCATTTGAAATATGCATATTTAGGTGGTTAATATCGAGACGAGGATCGTCGAGCCTAGGACGTTAAACAAGGGCGTTAATGGGAGGCAGCCCATATTTTTATTTTATTTTATTTTTCTTTCCTTTCTTTTGCTTTATTTTGTGTTCTTTTTGTGTCGTTTGTTTCCTTCTTTCTTTGTTTTGATATTTTCCTTTCCCTCCCTGTGTCCTTCAGGAGGTTCGGCATTGGATCAATTCGGAGTTCTTGGATTACAGCTGGCGGGAGTCCTTTATATGATCATATGTTGGCTCTCATCCCTCACTGTACTAGCTATACCCTACTGGCGGGATGCTTAAACGAGCTCACGTATAAGCCCTCATCTTCACCACCAGACTAGCCCACATCCGAGCACTACTAGGCGCCAGCCCAGCACCATCGCCGCCCCGGATTCAGGGAAGTCCTCAGTTTACTCTTTTCATTTACTTTTACGTTGAGGACAACACATGCTTTAAGTGTGGGGAGGTGATTTATAGCTTTTGAGATGCATACTGTTTTTGTTGATGCATTACTTTGGGATGTGCCCTTCGTTGCCTTTTGGTATTTTTTGATTTTTAACTGTTGATGTCGTGGCAAACTTTAAAAAAAATCCTCTTTTGCTTCATTTTGCTCAATGAATTGTTGTGCCTTAGGTAATGGTGGATTGTTTTAAAGGAGTCGAGAGTATGATTGAGTCCCTTGTTGCTTAATGTTAATTAAATGTTAATGATTTTGTCCTATATGTTGAAGTTGCGGGCCTGAGTTAATTGGTTAGAATTTTAAAAAAAATTGTGTGATTAATCGATGCCTTTCTTTCCTAGAGTCATGTTAAGCTTAGAAGTTGAGTTGGTATATGTGTTGAACTTTGGATTGATGGTGGGAAATTATGGTGGAGAAAGGAAATGAAGAATAAAAATAAAAAGGTGTTAGATTCGTTCCGCCAATCACCAAAGGTGGTTGTGAGCGAAGCCAAAAATCCGTCTAAAGGTTGGACAAGATCGAGTAGCAGGCGACATTCATCACAAATGTTTGCGCTTGCGTAAAAAGGTCTTGAACAACTATGACGTGTGAGGCAACCAACTACTCCTCTGATTACTCGAAAAAAAAAGAAATTTTTTTTTTGCAAGCAACTGAGTAATTGCGAGTAAGGCTAAAGCCACTTGGTGTTGTGATTGACCGAGTAACCGGATGACATTCATCACAAATGTTTGCATTCGCGTAAAAAAGCAAATGACAATTCCGAGCAATTTGTAGCTAAAAACACCTAATTAAGTAATTAAGATTAACCCAATCTTCCCATGACTACCACATAAGTTCGGAATTCCTCATGTATACTAACCACCTGATAAGTGAAATGTGTTTTCTAGGCTTGATTGGTTTTTAATTAAAATTCGGTAATTCATGCATGCGCTTCAATTTGTGTTCAGGCTTGTATCTTCTCATGTGGGAAATTTGTTGCATTTGTTTGACATTTCGTTGACATTGGGACAAGATTGTGCTCTCATTCCTAGTTTACATTACCTTTGTGTTTGTTTCATTTTGTGGAGTGGTTTTTCATTGTGTCTTGGTCCTCTTTTATGCTTGAGGACAAGCTTCATCTAAGTGTGGGGAGATGATTAGAATTATTTATCTTATACAGAATATATGGATCTTGGTGATCCTCAATGCGTCTGCACTTACTGTGGAGCTCAAATGTGGTTCTGTGAGAGGATTCAAAAATCTAAGCACACTACTAACCCCAGATTTGGTCTTTGCTGTGTTCAAGGCAAGATTCAACTACCATATTTGAAGCAACCTCCAAAGTATATCAGGAAGTTAGTATTCAGTAAACATTTGGCAATATCCAAACATTTCATGAAATATATCAGGATTTATAACATGATGTTCAGTTTCACTTCTATGGGAGGAAAGGTTGACAGGTCACTTAATGATGGTCAAAGTCCTTATTCTTTTGTTATGTCTGGTCAGAATTATCATCATATTGGCAGCTTACTTCCAGTTGAAGGCCAGCAACAAAAATTTTCCCAAATGTATATCTTTGATACAGAACATGAAATTGAGAATCGAATGACTGTAATAAGGTACATTTTAAATTCTCATCACGTGTTGCATTTAATTTTCATCTCATTATTCATTTCCAATTATGAAACTATATGTTCCATTTGCAGATCAAAAGATGATGACAATTTTCTTGATCGTAGTGTTGTGATGAATTTGAAGGAGATGCTTGATAGTTATAATATATTGGCTTAGGTTTTTAGAATGGCAAGAGATAGATTTCAAACTACCAATAGCAAGGATTTGAAGCTCAGACTAATCCACAAAAGAGAAAGTGATGGCAGAACTTATAACTTGCCTATAGCATCACAGGTAACAGCATTAGTGGTTGGTGATGTGGATACTTCAGTTATTGGGAAGGATATTATTGTTCAAACACAATGTGGGCTATTACAAAGAGTACATGATTTGCATCCAACCTATCTTCCTTTGCAATATCCTTTGTTATTTCCTTATGGTATAGAAGGATATAGAGAAGATATCTCTCATAGTAATGCATCACTGTCAAGTACTAAAAAGAAGACTAAAGTCACATTACGGGAGTATTTAGCCTTTAGAATGCAAGATAGAGATGATGAAAATTCTCTTCTATTACATGTCGGGACTGTTCCAACAATTTGTTGTTGATGGATACACAATGATGGAAAATCAAAGAATCACTTATGTTAAAACTCATCAACGAGATCTTAGAGTGATCTTTATAGCATCGCTTCAAACGCAGATCGCAAGGGCATACATCAAGCTGCGTCATTGGTAAACGATAATTTTGCCGTCAACTTTTGTTGGAGGGCCAAGATATATGATACAAAATTATCAAGATGCAATGGCCATTTGTAAATGGGCTGGCTATCTAGATATCTTTGTCACTTTCACTTGTAATCCAACTTGGCCAGAATTGACACGTCGATTAAAGGATTTGAATTTGAAAGCACAAGATAGACCAGATCTAATAGTTCGTGTTTTTAAGATGAAGTTAAATTGTTTGATGAAAGAGCTAATGCGAGGCAAAATTTTTGGACCGTTCAAGCCGTAATTTCTCTCCATTATTCTTCATTTTGTATCATGACTTTCTATTACTTTGACCTGTTAACCTTGTTTTTTCCCTTTTAACGACAAATTGCGAAGCACTTGTAATTGTTTGTCTTCCAATTGTTGCTTAATTGAACTGTTCTTATTTCTTAACCAATACTTTTGTACATATTTCATGGTTCATACATTTCTTATGTATTTGTTACAAACATATTTAACTAATCATTTAATGTCCATCCTTTATTAAAGATCCTCTCAAATGTTTATTCATAAACACAATGTAATCTAATATTCGTTGAATCATTAGCATTACTAAATGTCATTATTTTAAATTTGATTCATCAACATCTTTTTTCAAGTTTATCCTGATAGTTAACTGATTTTATATATATATTGTATAATATATTATTTGATAATTCTTTGCATCCTTGTGTCAGTTGTTTACACAATTGAGTTCCAAAAACGTGGCTTACCTCATGCTCACATCCTTCTGTTCTTAAATGATAAAGAGAGGTACCATAATCCTGAAGAGCTTGACAAGATTATTTGTGCTGAGACTCCAGATCCTATTACTGAGACAACTTTATATAATATTGCCTCAAAACATATGATGCATGGGCCTTGTGGAACTCTAAATCCTAAATCTCCATGCATGAATGAAGGTAAATGTGGAAAGTATTATCCAAAATCTTTTGCAAGAATCACATCTTTTGATGATGAAGGATTTCCCATTTATAGGAGAAGAGATGACGGTAAGTTGATACACAAAAAGGGTTGACCTTGATAACCAATTTGTTGTTCCTTACAACCGGAATTGCTTATGAAATATGCATCCCATATAAATGTTGAGTACTGCAATCAAAGTTCATCAATCAAATATCTTTTCAAGTATTTGAGCAAGGAAATGATCGAGTTATTGCGCCTTATATGATCACAGTCTGAGCAATAATGAAATTGATGAACCTAAAATGTTCTTAGATTGTCGATATATTTCTTCTCATGAAGCATGCTCTAGAATATTTGATTTTGAAATTCATTATAGACAACCATCTGTTGAGAGGCTTTATTTTCACCTTCCGATGAACAACAAGTATACTTTATGTAAGGGCAAACATCAATCGATTGCTAACAAGCCAAGGAACAAGAGAGCATGTTTCTTGCTTGGATGGAGGCCAACAAGAAATTCCTAGAAGGTAAACATCTTACCTATGCAGAGTATCCCTCTAAGTTTGTCTACCAAAGTGAGAATAAAATTTGGAAGAAAAGACTGAAAGGATGGAAAATTGGTAGAATGATTCATGTTTCACCAACCGGTGAACTTTTCTATGTCGACTTCTATTGAGTCAAGTGAAAGGCTCGTAAAGCTATGATGATATAAGAACTGCCAATGGAATAATTTATCCAACTTTTAGGGATGCATGTTATCAACTTGGGTTACTAAGTGATGATAGAGAATATATTGATGCGATTAATGAAGCATCTTTGTGGTAACGCTCATTATTTGAGATCTCTATTCATTACAATGCTCTTGTCCAATTCTATTTCACGACCGAATATGTATGGGACAAGACATGGAGGCTTCTAGCAGAAGATATTGTTTATTCTCAAAAAAAATATGGATGCAATGGTGAGCAACATAATCTTCAAATCATTCCAAACCATCGTATTTTTATTTGTTCAAGCATTGGATTATATTTCTCTTCATACTATTTCAATTTCATTAGTCAAACCATAAATTATTTTATATCAAATATTCCTTTCAATATTCCAATTGTTTTATGTTTATACATTAGTATCGTTATATCTTAAGAGTCGCTTCACACATTTGGTCTTATTTTTTGTGAAAACTATTTCAATGTTAACTGCTATTTTTTTTACAGCTTTAAGACTTACAGATTCTCAACTGCAAAATTTTGCTCTAGCAGAGATAGACAATCTCCTCAAAGGCAATGGCAAAAGCTTGCAAGATTTTCCTCCAATGCCTATTCCTCAAGGCCATGTTGATCTTGATTTGCACAATAGACTTATTGCAGATCAGTTAAACTTTAATAGGCAACTACTTTCAGAACAACTAAGTACTCTTTTGAGCACAATGACTGATGAACAAAGAGTTGTGTATAATACAATTATGGAATCTATAATTCAAAACAAGGGAGGAACTTTTTTTTTGTATAGCTATGGTGGAACAGGAAAAACTTTCATATGGAACGCTCTCACTTGTGCATTAAGATTAGAAGGGCATATTGTGCTCACTGTAGCATCCAATGGTATTGCATCAACCTTACTTCCTGCTGGACGCACTGCTCATTCTAGGTTTGCTATTCCTATTCAATTGACTGATGAATCAATATGTAATATCAAACAAGGAAGTTTCAATGCAGAGTTGTTGCAAAAAACTAAATTGATAATTTAGGATGAAGCTCCTATGGTTAAGAGGCAATGCTTTAAGTCTCTAGACAGCACGCTTCGTGATATTCTCAGATTTGACGTTCCTGATAGTCTTCATAAACCCTTTGGTGGAAAGTCTGTTGTATTTGGTGGTGATTTCAGACAAATACTACCTGTAATTCGTGGTGGTTCAAGATCTGACATTGTTTATGCATCGATGAAGTCTTCTTACTTATGGCCGCTTTGTCAAGTCCTAACTCTGACAAAAAACATGCGATTGCATCTAAATTCTCAAAACACTGATGCTGATGAATTGAAAGAGTTTTCATATTGGGTGCTTAAGATTGGGGATGGAAAATTATCAGAACCTAATGATGGAGAAGCAGTAGTGGAAATACCTACTGAATTTCTACTGACTGAGTTTCATGATCCTGTTGCAGCTATTGTTGAGTCAACTTATCCAAAGATTAAAGATAAATTTAATGATCCATGCTACTTGAAGGGCAGAGCTATTTTAACTCCAACTTTGGATGTTGTTGATAAAGTTAATGATTATATTCTATCTCTTATTCCTGGTGAAGCTAAGGAATACCTAAGCTCTGATTCTATATTTGCAGCAAATGAACAATGTGAATTCTTGCAAGAATTGCATCCGGTTGAGTACTTAAACACATTGCAGTGCTTAGGCTTGGCTAATCACAAATTGATATTGAAAGTTGGAACTCCTATTATGCTCATCCGAAATATTAATCAATCGGCTGGACTTTGCAATGGCACACGACTTATTATTACACAGCTTGGTGTTAATGTTGTAGAAGCTAAACATATATCTGGAACTCACTTTGGTGAAAGAGTATACATCTCTAGAATGACAATGACACCTACAGAGTCAATTTGGCCCTTCCAACTTCAAAGGAGACAATTTCCATTCAATATCTCATATTGTATGACGATAAACAAAAGTCAAGGCCAATCTCTTGATTATGTTGGATTGTATCTGCCAAGGCCCATTTTCACGCATGGACAATTATATGTGGCAGTTTCAAGGGTGAAATCAAAGCATGGACTCAAAATACTGGTTCATAATACAGAAAATGAAGCATTATCTTAGACACTCAATGTTGTTTATAAAGAAATATTTCAAGATCTTTAGCATTATGCTTCATTTATTTTGAAACATTTATGAATTGTTTAATATTATACTTTTTGGACTATCAACCACATGCTAATATATTTGGTTCTTTCTTTGTTAAATCTTTGATTTAATTCATTTATGTTGTAGCTTCTTTGCTTATATTTGTTATTTACATTTTATACATTGGAGCTTTAGCTTTGATTTGAGTGTTTTTTTCCATATTTTGTTTCATTCATATTTTACGCACTTATTTGCCTTTTATAAATTAAAGGCATTTGGAATGCTTCACTAATTTATCTTTTCAGTTTTTTATTCATTGAGCTTTTATTTCCTAACACATCTTCCTTGAAGTAAATAGCTTAAAATGTCTTCCATGAAAGTCAACTACATTGGTCAGTTGCATACTGAGAAGGAGTCTTGGAAAATAGCTGTAAGAATTATTAGGCTGTGGAACGTTTGTTATCGAAACTCCCCTAATGTTGTCTCTAATCTGCAAATGTTGTTGCTTGATCAGAAGGTATATTCATTTTCCATTGCTTATTATTGATATTGATAGCTGAGTATTTTAAAATGATTACAGTTTATAAACAAATATGTTGTATTTTGACAGGAAGATAAAATTCAAGCTACAATTGGAACAGAGAAGTTAGTGACCAAGCATCGTGATTCAATTGGGGAAGGCAAATGTGTCATCATACATAAATTTGTTGTGGTAGACAATTCTGGAGATTATAGAGCAAGTCAACACAAATATAAGATTAATTTCCACTTTGACACAACAGTCAATGCTATTGATTTGGATATTCCTCTATTCTCTTTCAATTTCGTGCCATTCATGATATTCGGAAGACAAGATTCTAAGGGTTATTTGATTGGTAATCATATATATTTATTTCTTCAATGGTCTCCATTTATTTTTTTTACCAAGTTAGTCATTTATGATATGATTTCTTTTTTTAGCCTTTATTGATTTCTTTATTCTTGTCAAACAGATGTCCTTGGAGAGATGACTTCATATGAAACTTGTAAAGAATTCCAAAGGAATAATCTCAAATCAAAATTTCTGAATGTATATCTGACAGATAAAAGGTTATCTTTACTTTCAATAACTATTCTATTGTACTCTTTGTGTGCAAAATAGTATTTATGCATTAATGTTATCTTTCAGTAACAACAAGATCAAGTGCACATTGTTTGGTGAATATGCTGAATTTTTGCTTAATACAATGAGGGATACACAAGAAATATCAATCATTATTGTTTTTCAACTTGCTATGATATCAAGCTCTGCTGGTACATTATTTTCTTCAAAGCATTTTTTGTAGTTCACTTTGTTCATTTTTTTGAAAAAAGCTTAACATATCACACTTTTCCTTGCAGGAGAAATCAAGATTTCTAATGCTTGGAATGCTTCAAAGCTACTGATTAACCCCGACATCCCTTCATTTAAGAATTTAAAATGAGGTAATTATATTTTATGATGACTTATTATCATGTTATCTTAAATTTGTATCATTGCATATATATGCACTACCTATTTATTTAATTCTTTTTGCTTTAGCCTCAGTTTGATAATGGTTGGGGAAACACCTTCCCAAAGATACTCTCAGCTTGATCATCCTTTGTTGAGTCAATCCCCTTTGAATGATTTCTTATCTCTTGAAACAAGAAAAAAGATTACAGAACTGAGACGGTGTGAGGTAAATTGAAAATACATAATTATTTTCTTCATTTTAAATTTATACTCCTACATTTTACAAGCTGACCCATATTTTCATAACATGACAATAGAATGGCATTTATACTATTCTTGCAACCATTAGAAAGATCCAAACTGAGCAGAATTGGTACATTGATGCATGCTCCATTCATGGATGTAAAGTCAAAATTGAGAATGACCTACTCATGTGCTTTAAATGTCGGAACACTCCAAATAGAATTGTAACGAGGTATATCATCATTTTGAATTTTATGAAAACTTAATTTTGTATAACGATAAACACTAATCTTTGATATATTTATGTATTCTAGATATAAAGTACATGTTCAAGTAAAAGATGCTTATGATGGTCTGGAGTCATTTGTATTATTTGATGATCAAGCCTTCCAATTGATTCAAGTTAGTGTAAATGATCTCAGAAATCGTCTAATTAAGGTTTGTAAAAGATTATATTCTTTATTTTTTTTATCGAAAATTGCCTACTCTTTCATGTGTTTATGTACAATTAATTTGTTCATTAGGAAAGAGATGAAGATGGCTTTCCTGATGAGTTAGAATGCTTGGTTAAGAAAACGTATCTTTTTAAGGTACAAGTCACAGAATTTAATAAAATCAACAAATCTTCCAGTTTCACTGTCAAGAAAGTAAGTTGCAATGAGGAACTAATCAATAAATACCTAGATTCTCCACCCCAGTCTCAGGTATTACTCCACTTCACACATTTCTTATGATTTTTGTTTTAATTTTGGTGGGGTTTTATTCTGCAGTCGATTGATGCATTTAGAAGTTATGTGGTTGTTACAATGTTCTATTGACTCCATTCTCTTTTCTATCTTTTTTAATTATTGGTGGTGTTTGCATGATGCCTGACTTTAGTTGTTTTATTGGACAAAAATGCAAGTTTTGGGTTCTTATGTTTTGGGAACTTTATGGGTTTTGCTTTCGCCATAATTTCGCCATAATTTGCTTTCGCCATAGTTTGCATTCTGTTACCGAAATTATGCTTCTTTTCATAGCTTCATGATCAATGGCAGTTTGGTAATGTTGAGTTTATACGTTTACAGATTGTCTTTGTTATTCTTCTTCATGTTTTTGTTGTTGGATAAGTGTCAATTAGTTGGATATTTATTATATTAGGTCCAAAAAATAGTTTTTATTTCTTATAGTCGAAAACAAACAATAGTATTTATTTCCTTTTGTTTTGATAGTCTCCTTTTTTTTCATTTCAAAAATATTTCTTGTGCTTCTCTGATGGACAATGGTTTCAACACTTTTGGGATTGCCTTAGAACCCGTATCAGCCAGTTGTTACAATTGTTGGATACTTGCATCTGATTTTCAAACCTGTTTTTCTCTTCATACGTAATATTTCAAACAATGTATGATACAAACTTCATTCTGTTTGCTTACTAACTTCATAAAGCAAGTACTTCCTAATTGCCCTATATGGTGGAAGAATTTGTAAGAAGCTCGACTACTTGCTACATTTAGTGTATGAAAGGTGGAATCTTGATGATTTGCTATTGAGAGAAACTAGAAATTAGATGTATTCAAACCTGTTTTTCTCTTCTTTTCATTGACGCTATATTAAATAATTCAGACACATATTATCTCATTGTTAAACCAATCATTGTTAAATTAATTACATGGAAATAGGCATTCAGTAATCAATTATTAACTTCTACTTTGCAGGATTCAATTCTGGATGAATCACTAAGTAACATTCCTGTTGATATTGTGTCTCTGTCCGAATTACCTATTTCCAACAAACAAGTACGTACATTCCATTAATATTATGTATAATGTGGATCACACATGAATGATTAATTTAATTCATTTAAATTAATGCTATGATTCTATTCAATCCAATGCACCACAATCAGTTTCTGCATCTGAAATTGTAAGATAATCTCTTGCTTTACAAACTTGAATTTTGTTGTTTGATGAAAAAAACAATAGCATAGTAACCTATAGAAAGTGGCAACGTATCTACTTCTCTTATAACATACTTTTCATTCTGCAGCACTCAAATCGCATTGATTCACTCAACTACTTTTCAGATAATATTCTCGATGAGTGTATTTTTGTCTCTACAGTTGATAACAAAGTACGTACATCTATTTTTTCAATATATTTATGTATTTTGCCTTCCACTTATTGAGTTTATTTAATTACAGGATGATAGAGCTGCAATTTGTAACACTGAAATAGACATTGTTTCTTCAGCTGAAGTGACACCCCAGATTTCCAAAATGAAGAGACCAATTGCAGAAACTTCTGAGATTGATATTCCTTTATGTGATTTAATATCACCACAAATGTCTTCAACCAAGTTCACCACAAAAATCAAAAGAGAAAAGTTAACTTAACAGTCAAATGTCCAAGAATGATCATTTTGTTGTTAGCTACTTTTTGTTTACTACACTATGTATCTATTTTGGGGCCTGCAAGTATTTTGTACTTAAATAGTAAATGATCTATCTTTTGTACTTGTCTAAATACGCATCGCCCTCGCGAGAATTGCCTTCTGTTTTGTTTTAATTTAAGAATTCCCTACTGTTGAGTCACCATTTTATTACGATTATTATAAATTTTCTTCTTCATGATAAATTAAAAAAAAAACTTAAGCCAATGTCCCTCGCCAAAATGCACCACTGTTAAAAATTATTCACAATTTTATTACGATTAGTAATTTCGTTTATGATAATAAATAGGAAAAATTTATGGTTATTTTTTGTCATTCATTATCAACACATTCAACTTTTAGAGGATTTCAAGAATTTTTATTAGAAATTATATTATAATTTATAATAAAATTGTTATCTTTCTTTAATCATTCTTATTATTTTAATTGTTTTCACATTTGATTATTCTAATTTCATTATTATTTCTTATTTTACAAATTATCGCCACAATTATTATAAGTTGTGCTAAATTTATATTAGTTATTATTTTCACAATTATATTATTTTTAAATTTATTATGGTTATTTAATTATTGTAATTAATATAACTTTTAAATTGAGCTTTAATTATTAATTCTGAACTTACTATCATTCATCTTATTAATATATATGCTTTTATTAATGCTATTAAATAATTTAATTTAATTCCAAATTTTTATTAGTTTTATCCTTCATAACAATAACGATTTGATAAAGTTTTGACTAATAATAAGCAAATTCTTTTTAAATTATATATTTATTAATTATAACTAATATTCTTATTAATATTATAACAACCCTAAAATCAACCAGCCGACTTGGGTCAAACAACCTTTTTTTTTAACCTGACAACGAACATTAGTGTCCCGTACGAAATAACATATCCTTGACGTTGAAATGCGCAACATCATTAACTACCACGATCAGGTCCAATAATAACTCGCCAAGTGGCATTTGGACACGTACCCTCTGCATTGTGCCGATATATATAACAAAGACGGAAACTACTTTCCTTGCCATTTTAGTTTTCTTCACAATCACACCTTCACGCAAAGAAAATGGAGCAGAGAGACACGAATTCCACGCCGGACGACGAGACCATAATTGCGAACCGCCGCATACGACGGCTTTCGCTGCACCTGGCACCGGTGGAACGCCCTCTGGACCAACTAACCATGTTAACATGTGCTAAGGCGACCAAGCTTTCGGTGGACACACAGAAATTGAGCGTGTACATGAGAGGGAAGCACAGGGACCTGCAGGAGAAGGTGTTTGAGTATTTCGTGTCCAGGCCTGACTTGCAGACCCCGCTTGAGATTCCGAAAGACGAGTATAGAGAGCTGTGTTGGAGACAGCTCTCGGGTTTGGTAAGGGAAGCTGGGATTAGGCCTTTTAGGTATGTGGCGGAGGATCCTTCTAAGTATTTTGCCATTGTTGAGGCCGCTGGTGCCTTCGACATGTCGCTTGGGATTAAGATGGGTGTTCAGTACAGGTTTGTTCTTTTTCTGCATTGAGATCAGGATGAGTGATCGTGTTTGGGATATTCAGTTTTTGCTTAATACTTGGTTTGATCTTTTGTTCGAGACGATCAAATTGGAGATTGAATGTTTGTTTTTAATGCGGTTCACCTTATGATCTACAATTCCAAGCCAGTACTTGATGATATTCTTTAGCTTCAAACGTATTTGTTAATATCGTGTCACTGATGTTTAGATATTGTTTGTGCAGTCTCTGGGGAGGCTCAGTTCTCAACTTAGGTACTAAAAAGCATAGGGAGAGGTACTTTGACGGTATTGACAACTTGGATTATCCTGGTTGTTTTGCCATGACAGAGCTTCATCATGGTAAGTTTTCATTTGATTCTGCGGAATGAGATATCTGTTGTTGCGTCTTGTTAAGTTTATTCTGCTTGTTATTGTGAGTGATCCATGATTCACCAAGTTCAAACATTTTTTTTGGGGGTCTAGAGAGATTCAAACTGACTATTGGTTCTTTATACCATTTGAGAATGAAGCAAAGATAGAACATTACTAAGAGAAGATCAATTCCCTGAAGAAGTATCTTACTTGCTCCTTGTGAACTGTTCTGAGAACGAATCTGATATAATTTGTGATTTCAGATTTGGAAGTAAAAATTAAAGATGTTCCTGATATGGAATGTGATCTGGGTTTCATCTCTCTACCTTTTTTGTTGCAACTAGGAATAACTACAGGACGATTATGGTCATTCATTGTTCCTCTGCACTTCTGTTCTTTTATTGTGTATATGACTGTGTGCTCGTTTGAATACATCTGTTTTTGACCTTGCATAGTGATTTAAGATTGAGAGTATGCATTTGACCTGATTTGCTTTGTATATCTTATGTTTCTCCTCTTTATTGTTTCTTTTTGAAACACAATTATTGACCTTTTACTTTTATGCTTACAGGTTCCAATGTTCAAGGCCTTCAAACCCTTGCAACTTTTGACCCAATTACAGATGAATTTATAATCAACACACCAAATGATGGGGCCATCAAATGGTGGATTGGCAATGCTGCTGTTCATGGAAAATTTGCCACTGTTTTTGCCAAGTTAATGTTGCCTACCCATGATGAAAAAGGGGTTTCTGATATGGGTGTTCACGCCTTCATTGTTCCAATAAGGGACATGAAAACCCACCAGACACTTCCAGGAATTGAAATACATGATTGTGGGCAGAAGGTTGGCCTGAATGGGGTAGATAATGGAGCACTGAAATTCAATTCAGTTAGAATTCCGCGAGATAATCTTCTAAATCGATTCGGAGATGTTTCACGGGATGGCAAGTACACCAGCAGTCTTCCTACCATAAATAGACGATTTGCTGCTACATTAGGGGAGCTCGTTGGTGGACGTGTTGCCCTTGCATATTCTTCGGTCAGTGTTTTGAAGATTGCGGTAATAATTGCTACCCGATATTCTTTATTGCGACAGCAGTTTGGCCCTCCCAAGCAGCCTGAAGTCAGTATAATTGATTATCAGTCTCATCAGCACAAGTTAATGCCCATGCTGGCTTCAACTTACGCATTCCATTTTGCCTCTGTGCATTTGGTGGAGAGGTATTCTGAGATGAAAAAGACTCAGGACGAGCAACTGGTTGGAGATGTTCATACACTGTCTTCAGGTCTCAAGGCTTATGTGACATCATATACGGCAAAATCATTGAGCATTTGCAGAGAAGCATGTGGTGGACATGGATATGCTGCTGTCAACCGGTTTGGGAGTTTGAGAAATGATCATGACATTTTTCAAACATTTGAAGGAGACAACACGGTTCTGTTACAACAGGTTGTGCTCAAATCTATTACATTACTCGTTGCTTTAAAATCAAGTGTGATCTAATAGCTTATTTATGGCATAGTTCATTTATCCCATTTAGAGAGTTGACTCTGGTAGGTTTGAGTAATTAGATAGATCTAGGGCAAGAGTTGACACTCTGCATCTACCCTCAACCTGAAAAGGCAATGGGTTTGAAGAAGTATAGCAGCTAGAATCTTGTGGTCATCTTTGTAGCATCTTCCTTGAGGTATATAATTACAACTACAGTAAGCCCTGGAGGCTTTCCCGTCATATTTCTAGTTATTCAAAAGCTCTGGAATTAGGTCATCTAATGGATGGTATATTTCAAGAGTATGTGAAGCTATTATTTGCAGATTGGAATGCTGGTTGACGTCAATCACTTAGGATGGTATTGATTGGGTTCTTCCTTAAAAATCGCAGCTCGATGGTAATCCTGAATTTAATTTGAACAGGCAATTATGAATGCATTATTCTCTTTTTTTGAAATCTTTGTTTTGGTTTTGTTGGAGCCTTTCTGAAGTAGTGTTTATGGAAATTATGATTAAGAAGCTTCTTTATCTAGCCACTTACATGAGAAGTAATCTGGCACTGAATTTATCTGAGGATTTAATTGTAATGCAGGTAGCTGGCTTTCTTTTGAAGCAATATCAGGAAAAGTTCCAAGGTGGGACTCTGACAGTCACATGGAACTATTTGAGAGAATCTATGAACACATATCTGTCTCAGCCCAATCCTGTAACTGCACGTTGGGAAGGTGAAGAACACTTGCGAGATCCTAAATTCCAGTTGGATGCCTTCAGAGTAAGTTCTGAATTGATGCTATGTCTGAAAAATGCTGCAACTGGTAGAACAAGGGACCTATATTTACAACTTTTATTACTGTTTATGTTTCAGTATCGAACATCTAGATTGCTTCAGAGCGTAGCTGTACGACTTCGGAAGCACAGCAAAACTCTTGGTGGCTTTGGTGCTTGGAACAGATGCTTGAATCACCTTCTCACACTTGCAGAGTCGCATATCGAGTCGGTCATCCTTGCAAAGTTTATTGAAGCTGTACAGAAGTATTTCCTAATCTTGGAATCAGAAATTCTCTCTATCTAATTTATGCTGTTAGTTTGCTGCTGAACTTGTCTTTACTATGCCAGCTGCCGTGATCCATGTTCTAGAGCTGCTTTGAAACTTGTCTGTGATCTTTATGCCTTGGACCGAATCTGGAAGGACATAGGGACCTATCGTAACGTCGACTATGTTGCTCCAAACAAAGCTAAGGTATTGATATACACAGAATCACAAGGTCGCAGGATTGCTTTCCCGTTTTTCACATGATAATAGGAAGGAATAGGAATGTTAAAGAATATTTTCCTCTTATGCAGGCAATACACAAACTTACTGAGTACCTGAGTTTCCAAGTCAGGAACATTGCAAGAGAGCTCATAGATGCATTTGATCTTCCACACTTCGTTACTCGTGCTCCGATTGCCATGCAGTCAGAAGCTTACAGTCAGTACACACAGTATGTTGGTTTCTAGTTTCAAGAGAACAAAATCTCAACAACCGAGAAATTCAACAGCTCCTTATGAGGAGTTTTGCTTGAAGGGTTAGTATACAGCTTCTCTCAAACCTTACTCTGAACACTCATGTTGGAAGAATAAAGGAATTATAGAACTTCCATGTACATCAGTACATGTCATTGTGATACGTTGGACAGAAATATGTAACTTAACGATTCTTTTTGGAAAGCCCAATGGTAGTTGTTAGTGAACTCACCCTTAGTCGGTCTTCCAAGGCAAAAAAAAAAAAATAGTTTTTGAGTTAAATGGATCATGCTAGCTTCAAGAATGTGTTGTTCAAAAGAATTATGATTTTAGTGTAGGAGACCAAGTGATACATTGGATTAAAGTTTTAAAGAAATTTGCAAGTTGCTCATATGCAGAGTACTACAGAGAACAACTGAAAGGAAAAAACAGCGCACTGTTGCTAACTATGGTTAAGTTATATTCTGCACTACTCAGAAATATCTGTTTTTTTCACATGAAGTCTTTGAAACAACACTTTGACATATACATGTTTCTATTTCAATCTCCAACCACAGACTCAGAAATGATTATATATCACACAGATGAAAGCTCTAATATCTAACTGGCTTGTAATTCAAGTATGCCATCTGAGCTGCCTCACCTTTCTGTCTGATATCCTCGTACATCTTAAGTGATGCCTCAGAGAACTTATTCAGTCTGTCAAGAACCTTTGTCAAACTAGCATGTACACAGCACAAATTTGTTGATACGTTGGAATTCTTCTCATCCTCTTTGCCTTCAGATTCTGCGTTGTTTGGATCGATTACTTTCTCCTCAGTTTGTGTCTGGTCTGTGTGTTGCTCAATTAAATGGTTCAGATCAGCTAGGAAGGCCTTAATGGCGTTTCCGAGTTCTTCAGACGGCAATGCTCTTATTCCTGCAGACCAGTCACGGCATAGAACAAATATAGGAGGGGCTAGGAGCCGACGCGGGGAGAAAGGCCTCCTGTTCTTGGAACGCTCCTGTGGCAGCAAAATGCAATTCTGCAGCCACCCATTAAGAGCTTCAACATAGGATGCATGGCTATTAACCCAATTGGCGAAGCTCAAGCCAAACCACTCGATCTCCTGCTGAAGCTCAGCCATGATTTGTTTATGAGCATCTCCCTGTGGAATTCCTGTGGTGCTCCGCGAATGGTATGCCAACGAGATGGTTATGTACTGTGTATGATGACATTCAAGCATGGCCTTCCACATTCTGATCAATCTGCACATGTTTATTGATCATAAATCTGATAATTCCAATGAACTAATTAATCATAACCAGTACAGGGATTTATTCCACATCTTTAGAACATCAAGGTCCCTAACTTCTCTTTTGGTTTGTAAGTAAGTTTATAGGATCCACAAACATTTGAATCCCAGTGGAAGAGAAGGCATTTTTACCTTCTCCACCACTGACTCGCAAGCTCATCCATAGAATCAGTAAATTAAGGTCAGAACAATGAGATAGAATATATATGTCATAGTTCTCAGTTCCCCAACTCACCCCTGAATCAGCTCTAGAATTTGTGGCTGCAACTCTTCATCTCTCATTTTCTCAATCCGCTTAGATATTGATTCTACAGAATGAATCGCAACTCTTATCCGAGAATGCAAGTCCTTCACAACTGCTCGGGTCTTGTCCATGACATTAGGACTAAGATCCTTGGCAAACTGGTGCCTAAGTTGGTCACACTTTCGATCATACTCTTTCCTGATAGATTCACTGGCCTGCAGAAATTCGTATCAGAAGTAAGCACATAAAAGAGGTGCAACATAAGCCATTATTCATGACATAACTATAAGACCAAATGCTGGACATTAGATCTTCAAAAGAATGAAAAGAACACCTCTAGACTCTATGAAAAAATACCTTAACTTCGTCGTGGAGTTTTCTTTCCCAGGCATACAGTCGGTCGAGTGTGGAGGAATGACTACCTGCAATCATGCAGAATTCTTCCATAAAATCACTACCACTGTCAGACACATCATCTTTTGTTGTCGTAACAAGTGGACTTTTCGATGAAGATGACCTTGAAGATGTTGTTCGCTTCCAGGTAATGACTTTAGTGGCATGCTCCACAGGTTCTGCAACAGTATTGAAGAATTTACTTAACAATAAAACAGAGAGGAAAATAACTTCATATGAATGCACGAAAACAGAAACATTCCAAATCCAAACAAGTTCCCCTGCTGGTTAGAAGGTAAACATCTACCTGCTATGAAAAATGTAGGGTTGTAGGTGTTCTTTACTTCAACCCTACATTTTTCACTTCAAGCATGACTTAAGGAAACCTCGAACTTACCATGAGAAACAAGAGCATTATTACCGCGACAGCACACAAGTGGCAAAGCAGCTAACATGTCTAAGGTGGATGTGCTCCCTGCAAGAAACAGAGTAGTCCGAGAGTATTAGGAGAAAGGTCCACATAAAAAGATAACCTTTTCACCGCCAACAGTTTGTAAATAAAGATACCAAAGTCATTAACTGTTTAGTCATCCACCAAGGTAACTCTACCTTTTGCCTCTGAATATCCAACTCTGATGTTGCTTGCTTCAAGCATCCTGGCCACTTCCTTGCCAGATTCTGAGGCTCTAAAGAATCGGTGTTCGATATCCTTTATGCTCGAAAGAAAATCCTTGGCTCTATGGGTAATATATTCTGATGGATCTTCCCTGTCGGCAGATAAATATTTTGCTGCGCCAGCTTTCTCCCCCTTAGAACCTGATTGCTCAAGAACCAGACCGCCACCATTTTGCACTGTTTCTGCTTTCCTCACTTGGCTATCAAATGCTTGTCCTATAGAACCTTTAACTCCCATCATTTTATTAGAAGGGGCCTTACCTTCTACTCTTGTACCAAAATTTCCATTTGAAGTTGCTTTCATTTGCATGTCAGAGATTTCAACACTTTTTTCCTTTCCCTCAGGTCTCAAGCTTCCTTCTTGTAATTGTGTCTTTCTGTCTAAACCAGTATTTGGGCAGTTTCCCTTTAAATCTAGCACATTTTGGTGAACACCAAACTTTTCAGTGTTAAACTCAGTCCACCCTCCCATATAATCAAAATCCATATTCAACTTATTGTGCCCAATAAACCTGAAGCTGTCACAATTATCACTAGGATCAAAATAATCCCAAGATCTACCGGACTCGAAAGGAGGTGGAGGTGGCGGAGGCGGCATTGGCATGGAGAATCCAAGACAATCATCCTCCACAAGACCATCAACACAATTATTGTTCAAGTCAACTTTAACAGTCACTGCATTAGTACCACCACCAGCTTTCATATAATTCATATTCACAACCTGAGGAGAAACAGGGCTTTCGTTGTGCAATGGTGAATCCGGGACCTCTGCATTGTGGGAAGGAGAGGGAGAAGGGTACGAGGAATGTGATGGAGTCTTGTCAAGCTCAGTGGCTGACGTTGTAGATAGAGAGGACTCTGTTACAACTTCAGCCTCAGCAAACCTTCGCAGAGCTATTCCAACGTTCTTAAGAGAACTAACGTAAGAGACATGAGCTGCTGCAAGATTGTACCTTGAATCAATTGCTTGCTTTATGAACTTCATGCGTTCTCTGCATAGACGCAAAGCGTCATTTCTATCGGCTTTTGAGCTCGCCGAACCCATTTCTTGAAGTGACTATTAGGAGGAGCTTCACCAAATCAACTCTAGCTTTTGGAAGCTAAGTATCTATAGATGAAAAACGAGCTTGAAGAACCAAAATTTCACGAACTATCCAGCCCAGTTCATCAGAGTATCTGCATTTCTCAATATCAAACAGAAGTCTCTTAAAAATGGCCCTGTATGAGCTCAATATATCCACCAAGAGTTCGAACAACCCAACTCTTCACAAAAAGTAAAGCATTTCATTTCTCAAAAAAAAAAAAAAATTAAGACTTGAACAAACTCACAGACACAGCAAAACAGTATAAACAATAAAAAAAGATAAAACTCAAAACCCTTTCTGTCCAAAACCCTCACCTTTCTCTAGAACAGAGCAACCTTTTTCCAGCCACAGACGTTCCTGTGTCGTGCGTTTAACGAGAAACCTACTTGAATAAAGCCTTCAACTAGGGATGGTGACAAGACCCAGGCAGTGCAAATCGAAGAAGAAGAAGAAGTGGGACTGAACAGAGAAGCCAAAAGAAAAACAAAAGAAAGCACAGAGGAGTAGTTGTTTTCAAAGAAGATGAGCAAGCATTTAACACCAAAGAACAAGCAAAAGAGAGTAGAGTAGCTGGTGAATCATTAAACCACAACCATTAACGGAAACCTGAAAGATTGAAAAAACCAAAGCAATTAGAGCACGAAATCCTACAAGAAGTAATGAGTCTCCAAAAAAGTTCAGATTTTGCAGCGAAACGCATACATACCTTCGAGAGAGTTATAGACCAGAATGATGAAAAACAAGAAAAGTGATGTATTGAAAGACAGAGATAAACGGAGAGAGAGAGAGGAATCTGCAAAAGTTGATAACAGAGAAATTGTCTCGATTTGTGTGTAACATCTACGTTCATTCCAATCTAACTAAGACCAACTAGGCAGACCTACTGAGCCAAGAAAGATGCGACCTTTTTACTCAACTCTGGTGCATTTGGACATTTTCACTCTCAAACAAGCCTCCATGAGCAGTACAATGTAGGATGAAAACGGGGTGGCACTAAAACAGGAATTAACATCATGTGTTCAGTTGGTCAGTTGTTGCTATGACTGATGTTATGAGATAGATGAGTATGCACGAGAAAAGGTTCAGAGGTGTGTTTTCTTGGGAAATGTGCAGATTGACGAGATTGCCCTCTGTTTTCCCCCGAAAACTCCCAAACGGCTCCTGAAAATCCGGGCCTTTTGGGAATTGAATCACAACTTTTTCCATTTGCTTTCTATTATATATCACTCCTAAAAGAGATTTTTGGAGGAAATTATGGGTGCCTTTTTTTTTCCCCTGTAACGTTAATTATGTCTATTTTTTATTTATAATTTTAAATTTTATTTTATCTAAATATATTCTATTTATGATCTATTTCTTATTTATTTTTGTCTCCTAATTCTTTCCATTTTATCTCCCAATAATTTATAATAATTCACAAATTTAGATTTACTAATTATTCTCGTATTACTCGACTCAATAAAATTTATCGATTTTGAAATGATTTTACTAGTCAATGCTATTTATATGACGATTAGATCCAATTTAAACTTGAACAAAATTAATTAAATTTAGCTCAAATTAATTATTTATTATAATTTTTTAAATTATTAATTTAAGTTAAATTTAATTTATCTTTGCCATGTTTAAAATGTGAGTTTGATTATGATATTAATGATATTTGTTTAGTTTACGTTTAACATTCATATTTCATACCGAGCGAGTTTCATTATTATTTTTCATTATTATTTTTAACCAAAGCTTAAAAGGGCAGCTCAGATTTCATCTAACTCAACCACGACTTGGAAGGCCTCGCTGAAAATAAGGTAACCCAGGAGGTGTGAATTTGCTAATCTAATAGGAGCTGGGAAGCAAACCAACTTCTAGTTTTACAACTAGTTACCTTGTGGAACTTTGCCTTTATTCAATTTATCAGAGATGAACTGCCTTAAACCCCACTTATCTATCACAATATGATCGTTGCATAGGCTTTGAGAGAGAACTTAGACCAAAGCTTTGCTTCTCGTAAGAGATCTATCCAGTTCAAGCGGAAATTAGTCTGAGTGTAGATAGTTTAAAGGTATCTTTCTATAATTGAAACCCTCTTAAAACTTCTCATGGACAACTGAAAAAAAAAAGAAGAGGAGACAATTCTCTATTCACTCTAGATACCATTATTACTTGACTTTCTTCTGAAATTCTACAAACTAATTTGATTTGAGGGGACAACACTACTATCTGGAAGCATACTAGTCAAGGAGCAATTTTGTAGACAATTCATGCAAAGGAACTTCACTACCACTCCATGGTCAAAGGTAGTCTGGATTGAAAAGCACCACCCCCAGCAACCTTTATACTTTGGACAACTGTGAAAAAACGATTTCTGACGATGGATAGGTTGAAGTGTTTCCTTTACATGCCAAACTGGTGCATCATCTGTCAGAAAGTGAAAGTGAAAGAAAGCCATGATCACTTGTTCTTTAAATGTGAGTTTGTTAAATCTAACTGGTTGTCCCTTCTACACATATGTTTCATCAATCACTACCCTAATGATTAGAGCTTGATTAAGTTGCAGAGCTTTCCTTCCTTGTCAAGGCCATTTGGGATGAAAGAGACTCTCGTATATTTCAGAATCAACGATCCACCAAAGAGCTGTTCTAACAGAACTTGACCCAACAATCCCTCACCAACATCGGCATGCACAAACACAGATTATATAACCTGGACTATTGGGTGATAATGCAGCATATCTAGCTAACTCGTTGTATTTGAAGCTTGTTTTTTGTGCTATTCCATTCCTAGCTATGTATGTTAATTAGCTTCACAATCATGGATACTCTCAGTAGCCTGTAAACTTTGATTTTGCCTTTAACGGCCAAATGCTTTGCATTTTCTCAAGGACAAATATTTAAAAGATGCAGATTAAAATGATAAAAATAATAATTATATATATATATATATATATAGACAAGGATAATAATAGCAACAAAATAAGTAATAAAATAAGTATAAAATAATAAAATAAATACAAAATAAGGTAAAATTACAAGTTAGAGATCAAATAAATAAATAAATACACAAACAAGAAAATGACAAATAAATAAATAAAATAAACAAGTTATTACAAAAAATGTTTAGACTAAGTAAAGAAATCATTAGATTTAATAGCTAAGAGGATTGTTTTAATTTATAGACTAAAATATTTAAATCAAGTTAAGGTTATTTTAAATAATAAAATCAAAATAATACCATTTTAAAAGGGTTTGAATTATAACGATCGATGAGGCCAAATGTTACATAGGGTTAATTATTAAAAAATTCAAACTTTCGTCAAATTTTAATTATAACTCAAATTTTAAAAGTAGTAATAAAATATCAAAATTTTTAATTTTTTCATTTCTAGTCTAAATTTTAAAAGTGACAATAAAATGTTCTCAATTATAATATGACATTATTTATTATTTTTTGATATCATCACCATTTATTTTATGTTTGTTCTTCTAACGCCCAAACTATTTTTACATTATAGCGCATCGCACTAGTAAGTTATGTTAATTTTGATTGACGCGTATTATAATTAAAGTTTTTGAAACATGTAGCAAGTCATATAAGTAAACTTAACAAAAATATTAACATCGGGTTAGAATTGATAAAATAAAATTTTGAGCATTTTATTATTACCTTTTAAATTTCATGTTATAATTGAAAAATTGAAAGTTTGAATATTTAATGGTTACTTTTAAAGTTCATATTATAATTAAAAAATTAACAAAATTTTAACTTTTTGATAATTAATGCATGTATATATACACACATACGGAGGAATACACCTTGTAAACAACTGAATATCTTCTGAGGTCTCAGATTCATCAACATACCTTTATATATAATATCTTCGGAGGCCTCAGATTCCTCAACACACCTTTATATATACATAAAGGTGTGTTGATGAATTGAGACCTCAGAAGATATTCAGTTGTTTACAAGGTGCATTCCTGCCTGCAGACTGCTTTGAAGGTGACAGAATCAATGAACAGGGGATGATGCTTTGTTTTGTTTTATTGATATGGAATGTCACTGAGCCATGATTGCCCATTTAGCGAGTCTTTCTATGATTAATTAATTAATTAATTAATGTTGTGGTCAAAAAAGAAAACAAGCAGATGGCCCATAAAAAGTTCTAAAGTTGAAAAAAGATGTTGAAAGTAATACATTAGAACATAAAAAGCATATTAATCAAATGTTTGATAGAATTTTAAAGCGAACAAGATCTTGGATCATAACCAACAACATGAAAGATTGCTGCTTCAGTACCAAGCCCTTTGTAAGCGCGTACTGAAGACTGGATTCGTCACCGTGGGCTAAACCCTGAGGACCATCAAGCTTTCAACATTCAACCTTCTGCTAGGACCCTCGAGGATCTCCTACGGGCTTTAACAGTTACCAGTTTGGATTATTATAAATTCGATTCAATTTAATTATAGACTCAATTATATTATTATGAATTGGTGGTTATTAGAAATTATATATGTTTAAGATCATGGAAGCATGCAACGGACGAGGATTGGTCTATGGGATAGTATCAGAGACAGGGAAGCTTGTAACTTTGTCATGTCACAGTTTACGTCAATGGTGGAAAAAGACAGTTTGATTTGATACAAATGCTCCTATAGCCATTGCCAAGTACTTGCCACAAGCAAGCGAGCAAGTAGGTTGGATCCAAACTCGTATACGCATATATATCTACTACGACTTGCAAGACAGTACATAGTGGCCACCTGGAGTCGATGTTTAGTGGGTTGAGCAAGGATCTTCTTCCCAAGAACATGGTCCAACTCCTAACAGGAAACCACAGAGTCTCAAGAAAGCTTGGAAGGTGAGTGTTCTGACTGCTGTTATAGAGCACATGTTGTCTGAAAATGGCTCGTGTGAGAAGATTAGTTTAGCATTCCATGTGTCTACAAGACAGGACGTCGTTAATGGGGTCTCTGATAAGATTAACCCTCAGATCACTGCGAACTATTCGTGATCCAGTGGAACTGTTAAAGTGTTGCTGATTGGTGAAATGGTTTTATATTGACCCATTATTGCGATTTATCGTAATTTTGATTACATTATCCGCATTTATCGTAATCAACTCAATATAGCCTGCAATCTGCAATTTAAAACCTTTGAAACAAAGCCATGTCAAGTTGTCAACTCTGTGAGTGAATCCTGTAAAAACATTGCCAGAATTATGAGCGCATCATCTTCATCATACTAGACCTAGCTAGAGATGGAAACGGGATGGATTGGGTTCAGATTTTGCAGAATTCAACCTCAGTTGGAATTTTTTTTTATACTAGACTCCAATCTGACCCGGAACTCCATCTCTGAAAATGCCATACTTGTAATGCCAATTACTCCTTCTTCCCTCATCAACATGTCCTTACCACCATTTTTTTATACAGTATAACTGTATAAAAGGGCAAAATCTCTGTAAAGTAACTTCAAAGTCTTTTACTGAACATTCTCTCCAAGATGCAGCCCAAAGCAGCAGCACTTGAAGTTATTCCCCAACCCAACAAGGGAACTCAGAACTTGAGCTAGCCCCAGCCCAATAAATAAAGGCAAAAGCATCAATTTCATAATGCAGCTGATCAAGGGGAAGATACTTACTAATCTTTACAGGTGAAAAATGAATATATGATATTAAAATGTTGAACAGACATGTATACAAATATGACTAATGCTATTTTATAGGAACTAGAAAGCAAATGCTTCTTTTATCCTGAAACATCAACATCCAATTATATAACAGGGTGTTTGGTTCACTTGTTGGAACATATAAAGAATGGAACAGTTATTTTTAGAAGAAAATAGATAAAAATAGAATAAAATAAATATTATTTATTTTGGTTTATTCCTAAGAATTTCTAATGATGATGTATGTCAGCATTTAGTTTAAAATATATATTTGAAATAACAAAATAATAACTAACAAAAGGACCAAAATATCTATTATAGTCCCTACTAATTATATTCTTCTTCTTCTTCTTATTATTATTATTATTATTATTATTTTTATTTTATTTTTATTTTGTTATGATTATAATAATATTTATTATTACTATTATTATTCATCACTACCATTCTAGGAATAGTTAAAGATTGGGAAGATATATCTTTAGATATTATGCAAATTCAGTAACAACTAAACTTTAGGGTTATCTATTCCTTATAATTTTTCAATCAAACAAAGTAACAATTTGTTATCAAGAATAGATAAGGAATGAAATAGTGATTCCTCTTAACCAAACACCCCATAATTATATTCATCATCTGAAAATTTAGGATAAAATTAGAATTTTCTATGTAGTTTAAGTAATTTTTTAAAATAATTTTTAAAATTTTTAAAAAATCATCATACTTTTCGATATTATTAAAAAGATTCTTATACTTTCATTCAAAATTAGTAAGAAAATACAGGTGATATGAATATGATACGTAGATTAATCAGCTGTATAATGAATTAACCAATTTCTTAAACTTCACTTTAAATTAATTAAACTTAAATAAGATTATTATAATAAAATTATTATTTTATATAGAGATTATTCACTTTATAGTAAATTTAACATTATATTGAATTGATATACCAGTATCATTTGATTATTTCGTATATAATGTTCATTTTATAAGTTTTGCTAATATTCTTAATAAAATTTAAAAGGAGTTTTCTAAAATTAAAACCACAAAATGTTTTTCGAAAAACCTTAAAAAATTAACAGCTTTTATAAAATTACTTAAACTAAATAGAACTCTCTTGTCTTCTACTCAGAAATCTATACAAAATCTGGGCTTTTGTCTTCGTGAGAACAGCCCATGGAATTCAGGAGAAAGTGAGTTATTGGAAGAAGAAAAAGTATTGGAATCCATAATTGATGTCTGGTGTGGGGGTGCCCTTTTCTGGGCTCCCAATGATGAGGGCATAAAATAATTGCTTTGCACACAAAAACACATAAAACAGTGGGACTGTGTCCTTTATGCCCCTATCATTGTATCTTTGCCTATAACTCCTTTCAAGTTGGTATGGTAGGAAACATCCATTATTACACACCTCATCTCATGTTTCATCCTTTTTCTCTTCATCCACACGAAATCATCTGTCCCAAAGTAGTGTTTTAATCTTGTGTCCACATATTTATCAGTCTGTTACATAAATGTGTAAATACAATTAATTAGATCTGATTAACTGAAACAAAAGATCTAGTTCCTCGTATATTAACTCATACTTTACACATTTTTCATACATTCGACTATATTTTGTTTAATTTATGTAATAAATTCCATCTGAGGTTGACCAGAGAATAGTGACTAAAGTTTTATAATAACATATTTTACGGTGTAAATCTTTTGACTTTTCAATTTGGTATTTAAATTTAAAATTTTCTCAATTAAGTGATCAACTTTTATAACTTTAACAATTAAATTCAAAACTTGTAAAATTAAGCATTCACATGAATTTATACATAAACATATACTCCATAACCCCATAACTATCCTAACTAACATTTTGAATTTAAATTGTTAAAATAAAAGTAGTTACTTAAATTAATTGAAATTTTTAAAATTTAAGTATTAATTTGAAAAATAAAAAAATTGTAGTACTTTAAAATCTAATACTCCTAAAATTTTATATAAATAATTTAATAAATTAAGTGTATTTGAATCCAATTACATAGTTAGTAGTGATTGAAGTAGGCATGTTTATAAAATTTGAAGTTGTTAGCTCACATGCACGACAGGGGACCCCAATAATTGACAGAAAGTCATCTCAATAATTTGTAGAAAAGCTTGAGAGTTAAGTGTGCTAATTTAATAATTGATGCATTAAATACAGAGAACGGCCAAGAAAATTATTGCTCTGATGAGTCATCAAACTAAGAATACAATAGAGCAGGTGACCGTTTTTATCATATAAATATTTGCTAAAGGAATGCTTCCACCTGAGCCGAGTATTAAATATGTAAGATAAAAAATTTAATTAGTATTAGACTATTATAAAATTAATTAAAGATTAAATAAAACTAAATAATTTAAAACATAATTAAAGAAAACATATTTACCTATTGAAATTTAAATTTTAATGGAAAAGAAAATATTAAATAAAAATTGATTTGTTTATTTTATTTATAAAATTTATTAGTATACGAAAAATAATCAATCAATTAATTAATTGATCGGTCTTTGATAACAAAGATTATTAAATTAATTTGAACCAGAAAGTTAAAAATTAAATTAAAAATTATTTTATTTAAGATTTTACTATTATATCAACTGAATTGATTCGATTTTTAAAACATTTATTTTGTGTAATCTTTTTAAGCGAATATGAAAATTGAAAAGCAACATAAATAATGTAAGGCTATAAGCTAATCAACAGGATTATTAAATGTAAGTTATATTTTTAGAAGTTAAATAAAAATTCATTATTAGCTTTGAAGGGTATCATGATAAAGGAAATTACAATATATTTTTAAAGTCATGTTCTTATAGGTCATTTTATATATAAACAACTAATTTTACCAAATATTTATAATAAATAGTTAATTTAATTGACTGGTCAAATCAACTTATATAATTAACTATCAGTTAACAGCTAATCCAATCAGTTGACAGTTGATTGCTCTCTATTATAGATCCAAAGGCATCAAATTTTTTGTACAAACTTAAGATGTCTATGTTAAAAAACGATGCAGTGTTATGTGTAACATTACATTAACAAAACGAACGTGAAATCGAAACCTTAATTATTTGACAACGACACAACACACACTAGTGATAAGAACATTCCCTAAATCAGTCGAGAGCTATAATTAAAATTACTCCCGTTGAAATTGAAAAACAGGCAAGTTACTGTTTGTTTGACAGTGATCAAATGGCCAATCGTACATAGAAAGCGTGGAAACACAGAACGTATGAACATTAAATGTCAAGCTTTCACAAGATGTGACAGAGACTTTTGTTGCGTCCATTCCATTGTCCCCTACGCTCACCGTGTACGCCTGGTCTTTGTTCACTCCTCGCCTCTCACACACTACGTTTTAGTGCTCGTAATGTATCAATCTGACGTGACTTAAATTGATAATTGGCCAGTAGAATTTGATAAAAGGATGAGTATATCAAATTGATATAGTTTAATTAATAATTGACGAGAAAGAATGATATTAATTTGATATGACTTAAGTGATAATCGAGTAAGATCGATCATAAATTAAGTAAAATTTGAATTATTTTAGATAAAATCTAACTCAAATAAGTATATTTTAGCATTTATAATATGTCAAATTGACATGACTTAATTGATAAGTAAAAATAACAATGAGTTAAATTGGGTTTAAGTTAAACAGAGTCTAACTGGATCAGGTGTGGTTTAGTGCTTATAGTATATTAATTTAACATGACTTAATTGATAATTGGCAAGTAAAGAAAATAATGAGTTGAGTCGGTTCGAGTTAATTTTTAAATAAAATGTAATTCAATAAGGTTAAAATTTAAAATAATATTGTTTTTGATAAGCTTAATTATTAATAATTAAATATGAAAAGATAACAAATAAGATCCAAATTACCAACTTTAGCAAAGTCTTTAAATTCAATTAAATTGAAATTTTGTATACTTTGAATCTTAAGTCTTCACACTTAAAACATTATTGTTGCAAAAATATTTGGTCCACAATACTTTTGAGTACAAATTAATAAGTCAAAAGATATTTGCCTTTGGATTTGGACAGAACTTCAGAAGTTACGGGTGACTTTCCTGAATAAGACTTATGCTAATGTGATATATAATGAATTAAATAGTGCAACATATAAATCAAGTAAAATTTTGGTTTTTATTAATCTAACATATTTATCCAATGTTTTAAAAACCGAACCAGAAATTAAAAGATAATGATTTGATGTTTAAAAGGTTCGGTCGATATTAGACCATTATAAAATCGGATAAAATTAAATAAAATTAAAGAATTTAAAATACAATTGAAAAAATTATCTTTTCTAACCAAAATTAAAAAATGTTAAATAAAATTAATTGATTTATTTTAATTTATAAAAACTTAGTAATTTAAAAAGTTGATAAATTAGTAAATAAATTGATTAGTTTTAACAACAAAAGTTATTAAAGTAAATTAAATCGAAAAGTTAAAACAAATCTAACAAGTTGAACGACTCAAAATTTTTACAATTGAATATTTTAACCATTGTGTTTATCAAATATGACGCGAGTGTTTATATATTAGTAACATCAATAGAAATAATGTTCATATCAATAAAAAATATTTCGACATGAAATATATACGAGCTTTAAAAGGGCAATAACTAAATTAAAAATTTTAAAAGTTTGACAAATTTATTAAATTTCCAAATTTTAGATACTTTGAGTTTGTTATATCTCATAAAAACGAAGAATATTAGCATATAAAATATTATTTAAACATAGAAATATACTTTATGACCAATTATTAGTAATAATTTATGATCAACTTTACTGTGAGTAATAAAAATAAGTTTTAATAAAATAAAATAATGTTTATTTGGCAAGGTTGGTCATGATCACCGCTAATAATTAGTCCTTAAAGATTTTGATAAATAAATTTAAAAATAGACAAACACAAAAAAGTAAAATAATGAAAAGTGACATAATCTATGTTCATAAAATAATAATAATAATAATAATAAATTAAAAAAGAAATGGATGGGTTAAGTAAAGGAGGCAAAGAAGCGTGACGTGGTGTTCTTAGGACCCGGTGCCCGCAAGCAACGGCCAAGATTCGCTCCGAGTCTCCTCCACTCTCTTTTATCATCCCCTACCTTTCATTCCCTCTTGCTCTCGCTCACTCATTCACTGACTCGTCTCATCCCCACTTCATCTAAGTCCTCTCTTGTTCTTCCCTCTTTCACTTTCTCAGCAAACAAGCAAGATCTAGCAAGCCATCTAAGGATAATATGTTGCTGGGAAAGCGTCCACGACCACCCATCAGAAGAACCACTAGCATGACTGGCATCACCATCTGTTAGGTAAAGGGACTTTGTCCCATATTGGAAATGAGAGAGGGAGGGGGAGGCTAAACAAGTATAAATAAACCCCCTCCCCCTTCCATTTATCTCATCCCAAAAACCAAAGTAACTCTTAGTAAGAGTGGTAAATTTTGGTGAGTAAATTTTTGGGTGTATTGGGGTAAGGGTTGAGAGTGTGTGAAAACACTAGTGAGTTGAGTGTTGAGTGTAAACACTTGTAAGTGTTGTTTCTCCCTAATAAAAAGGGTATGCAGAGTCTGGGAGACGAAAGCGCATTTGGCCGAACTCCGTTATCAAATATCGTGTTGTTTTATTGGTATTTTTCGTTGCGTGGAAATAGTTTAATTTCCTAACAATTGGTATCGAGCCTTGAGCGGTGAGTATGCTCTGTAGTCGCCACGATAGTGGATCTTCTACATCGTAAAACTTTCCTTGGGTTTGTTGAAGCTTGGAGTTAGTATGCTTCTACGGTTGCCACGAGTGGATCCTCTGTGTCGTAAAACTTGCCTCACTTGTGATAAATACACCGCACGTAACTTCGCTCAGGAGGCGGGTTTTAAGTGGGACCGTTTGTGACCCTCCGCCTTTCCCGGATTTTACGTGGAATGGTATCTTGTCTAAGGAGTCTGTTTGACGGTCTTTCCGGTATTACGAATCGGTTCACTTCACTAGTTGTCACCTCGGAAGAAACTAGAAGTCGATGGGAGTAATGGCGCAGATGATATGCTCAACAAAATCGATAAGTTCGACAAGACGGATTTGAATCTTGGAAGATGCATATAGAGGATTATTTGTATCGAAGAACCAGTTTACCGCTCTTTGGAAAGAAGCGGAAAACATGTCGAAGAAGAATGGGTTATTCTTGACAGCGAGCCCTGGAGCAATCCGAATGACCTTATCCGAATATAGCCTTTAATGTGTTAAAGGCAAAACCACAAAAGCCCTTATGGAGGAATTGTGAGTATTATGAAAACCTTCAGAGAAACAAAGTACATTTGATGCGGCGTTTGTTCAACTTGAAGATGGCGGAAGGCACCTCAGAGATCATCATATCAATGAATTCAACAAAGTCTTAAATCGGTTGAGTACAGTGAATATTGATCTTGATGATGAAATCTGTGCCTTAATACTTTTATCATCCCTCCCAGAGAGTTGGAGTGCTACTGATCACATCGGTGAGTAACTCAACGGGAACCAATAAGTTGAAGTTCAAGGATGTTAGTGGCCGATTATTAACGAGGAAACCCAAGAAAAGAAGTAGGTGAAACCTCATCCTCCTCGCCCGCCGCAGAATCAAAAGGAAGAAGTAGAGGACGTGGAAAACTAGATACCGTGATAGATCAAAGGACAGGAGGTCCAAGTCACGGAATCCTGCTACTTCCCAAAACTCAAAAAATATTGAGTGTTGGAATTGTGGAAAGTTTGGGCACTACAGAAATCAATGCAAGAATGGTTCAAAGAAGCAGGAGTCAAACAATCAGGAGGCAAATATAGCTTCCACCTCAGGTGAGGATGACGCGTTGATATGTGCCTTAGAAAACAAGCAAGAGGCATGGATATTGGACTCCGGAGCATCGTTTCATGCAACTTCGAGAAAGATCTTCGAGAAGTATGTGCTCGAAATCTCGGCGGTGTATATCTTGGTAATGATCAACCCCGCAAGATTGCCGGTAAAGGTGTAGTTAAGCTCAAACCGAATGGAGCCATCCGGGAGTGAAGGATGTCGACATATCCCCGATCCGAGAAAGAACTTAATCTCGATGGGACAATTAGCAAGTGAAGGCTACATCACAACTTTCCGTAGTGATGAATGGAAGGTATCAAAGGAGCAATGATTGTAGACAAGGAAAGAAGAATGGTACTCTCTACCTAATAAATGGAGCATGTTGTTCAATTGCGATTACAAGGAGTGGAGATTCCAACTTGTGGCACCGGAGACTTGGCCACATGAGTGAAAAGGGAATGAAGTTAATGCATTCCCATGGAAAACTATTAGGTCTACAGTCAGTAGAGCTTGATACGTGTGAAGACTGCATCTTTGGAAAGCAGAAGAGAGTCAGCTTTCAAACAGGTGGTAGAACGCCAAAGAAGGAGAAACTTAAGCTCGTACATTCTGATGTTTGGGGACCAACAACTACTCCATCCATTGGTGGAAAGCACTACTTCGTGACATTCATTGATGATCATTCCCGTAAGGTGTGGGTTTACTTTCTGAGACACAAGTCAGAAGTATTTGATGTTTTTAAAACATGGAAGGCTATGGTTGAAAATGAGACGGGTCTCAAGATAAAGAAGCTCAGGCCCGACAATGGTGGAGAATATGAGGACACCAGATTCAAAAGTTCTGCTATGAGCATGGAATTAGAATGGAGAGAACTGCGCTGTGAACGCCACAACATAATGGTGTAGCGGAACGTATGAATCGAACCTTAACTGAAAGAGCTAGAAGTATGCGGATGCAATCAGGTTTACCAAAGCAATTCAGGCGCGAAGCGGTCAACACAAGACTTATCTCATCAACCGAGGTCCATCGGCCCATTGAGTACAAGATACCGAGGAGGTTTGGAGTGAAAAGATGTGAATCTTTCACACCTCAAGGTATTTGGTTGTACAACATATGTGCATATCGATGATCAAGCGAAATAAACTTGATCCAAAATCTAAGAAATGCACATTTATGGCTATGGTGAGGATGAGTTTGGATATCGCATTTGGGATGATGAAACCAAGAAGATCATTCGAGTAGAGATGTGATCTTTAATGAAAAGTCGATGTATAAAGATCGACATGCATCGGAGAACACCTCTCGAGAGACCTGAATTTGTTGATATCAATGAATATGCCAAATTTTGCAGTGAGACAAATGGAAGTAAATCCTCAATCGAAGAAACTGTGAAGAAGAAGCTCACTGAATCACCACAACCCACCTCTCCTGTTCATGAGTTAAGAAGGTCTTCGACCTCACGTGCCAAACAGAGATTCTCGACTATCTATTGTTGTCGATTTGAGGCGAGCCTAAGTCTTACAAAGAGGCATGCATGATGAAGATGCCAACAAGTGGGAGCTTTGAATGAAAGATGAGATGAGATCTTTAATCTCCAATCGACTTGAAACTAACAAAGTTACCAAATGGAAAGAAGGCTCTCCACAACAAATGGGTATATCGGGTCAAAGAGGAGTTTGATGGTTCCAAAGATACAAAGCTTCGGTTAGTAGTCAAAGGTTTCAAAGAAAAGGAAGGAATAGACTATACCGATATTTTCTCCGGTGGTGAAGCTTAATACCATCGAGTAGTGTTAAGTATTATTGCAAGTCAAGATCTTCATCTTGAAAGCTTGATGTGAAGACGGCGTTTCTTCATGGAGACTTGGAAGAGGAGATATTTATGCACGCCCGGAGGGTTTCTGGAGAAAGGAAAAGAGCATTTAGTGTGTAAGTTGAAGAAAAGCAGACAGTGCGAAACAAGCCCCAAGCGATGGTATAGAAAGTTTGATAACTTTATGACAGGAAGACTTCCGAAGTGCAATGTCGACCATCGTTGTTATATCAAGAGATATCACCAGGTTATATCATTTTCTACTTTACGTCGATGACATGTTAGTAGTGGGTTCCAATATGGATGATATCGAAATTTGAAGAAACAATTGTCAAAAGAATTTGACATGAAAGATCCTGGTCCAAATAAGAAGATTCTTGGGATGCAGATCACCGTAAATAAGCGAAGAAGGAATTACAGTTATCTCAAGCGTAATACATTAATCGTGTTTTGAACGGTTTAACATGGCGAATGCTAAACCAACAAGACTCACTTGCTATCATTTTCGCTTATCCCAAAATCACCACCTCGCATAAATGAAGAGCGAGACTTGATGGCGAAAATTCCTTACGCTCGCTATTGAAGCTTGATGTATGTAATGGTATGCACAAGGCAGACATAAAGCCATGCATGAGGAGCGATTAGCGGTTATGGCAAATCTGGAAAAGTCCACCTGGGAAGAATAAAGTGGATTTTAAGATATCTTCGAAGACTACCAAGAAATGCTCATTTTGCAAAGGAGAAATAAAAGTACTGCGGCTATGTTGACTCAGATTATGCGGTGAAGTTGATAGAAAAAGAGCACCACTTGGTTACATTTTCACCAGTAGGACAACAGTTGTGAGTTGGATATCGCAGATTCGTAAGATTGTTGCCTTATCTACTACGAAGTCGAGATATAGAATAATCGAAGCTAGAAAGAGATGATTTGGCTTCGAATTTCTTTGTCGAGTTGGGTTTATGCAGGAGAAGAATGCGCTATATAGTGACAATGAGTGCAATTCATCCGCCAAGAATCCAAAGATTCCACCGTAACCAAGATATTGGTGTTCGTTATCATTTCATCGATCCTGCTAGAAGATGAAGTGTTAACACTGGAAGATCCTGGAAGCAAAGAATCCTGCGATACGTTAACCAAGTGGTGACAATCGACAAATGAAGTGTGCAACTTCGGTTAGCCTACAAGAATAATAAAATCTGGGCAAGCCATCTGATCAATAGGGTGTGAAAGCAGTTGAAATAAGTCTTCAGTGGGAGATTGTTAGTAAAGGACTTTGTCCATATTGGAAATGAGAGAGGAGGGAGGCTAAACAAGATAAATAAACCCTCCCTTCCATTTATCTCATCCCAAAACCAAAGAACTCTTAGTAAGAGTGGTAAATTTTGGTGAGTAAATTTTTGGGTGTATTGGGGTAAGGGTTGAGTGTGTGAAACACTAGTGAGTTGAGTGTTGAGTGTAAACAACATCAGAAGTGTTGTTTCTCCCTAATAAAAGCAGATGCAGAAATTTTGGCAGGGAAAAAGCAATTTACCAACTCCGTTATCAAATATTGTGTTGTTTTATTGGTATTTTTTCGTTGCGTGGAAATAGTTTAATTTCCTAACACCATCGACTCTTCTTCTTCGCCGCCAAGGTCTGACCAGACCGAAACGGTACCGGTGGTTGGTCAAGAATCAGGAGGAGGGCAGTCTGTGAGTCTTTACAACTTTAACGAGAAGGACGATATGAGTGGTATAAGTTTCGGTAATAATGAGGTAGTTCTGTACGATGAGTACGATGATCAACGGTCCTTGGCTTCCATGGTGTTGTCTCCGAGGTACTACCACAGAACCAGTGGTGGTTTTGAGGAGACTGCTCATTTTCTGAGAACTTGTGGCCTTTGCCAACGCCGTTTGGCTCCTGGGAAAGATATTTACATGTATAGGTATGTCTGTGAAGCTTGTTGTATAGTTCTCTTTCCTCCAGGAACGTACGTTCTTATATACATCTAAGGTTCACCATGTTCTTCAAGGTTTTTTCTCGGGAAATTCATAAATTCCCAGAAAGTTATAGCTTTGGAGATTGGTAGATGGAAAGTTCTGTTCTTGTTTAGGTTTCTTGCAACTTTAGGTTGGATTCAAGCAATTTTCATTACAGCTTTTTGATTTAACTGGACTCTAATCTCTAAAGCAAGAGCTTAAATTTTTTTTGGCTGATATTGATGATTAGACTTTTTTTTTCTGATGATTCTTGATTCTGCAGGGGTGATACAGCTTTTTGTAGTTTAGAGTGCAGAGAACAACAGATAAAACAAGACGAGAGAATAGAAAGGCGCAATAACAATATTATGGCAACTAGGAACGAAGATCAGGGACATGCATCAACAGGTTCAAAGGCTTCTGCTAAAACTGATCAGAGTAGTGTGGCTGCTGCTTGATGCTTATGATCAGTCGATCGTATATTTCTGGGTGAGAGAGGCAACAATGGCGGATGGAAAATGGAGCCATTTGTTGGTTTAGCCTTTCATGCTCCTCCATAAATGCTCATAACTCCCAATAACAACCGAAATAGTGCAGTATATTACTATATTTATCAGCCACCGACTATATTCTGTAAAACCGTCCACTGTAATTTTAAGAGAAGAATTGAATCCTACATATTAGTTGGAACCTACATAATATATATATAATCATCATTTTACATACACGAGATTGACAAATTTAGTTTAGCTTGATATGAAATTAACGAGTAATTATGATAATCACAAAGACTACTTAAAGAATCACTCTCTTTCTTTTCTCATAAATTAATGACTTTGGCTATTACAATGTTATCCCAAAAGTGAGAGCGTATGACGACCGTAAATATAATTGTCTCGATAGGAAAAAAAGTTACGGATGAGACGATCAACGAAGAAGCAGATTATATAATAACATTTTGGACTTATTTGACAATCATTTGATTATATTAGCTATTAGTTAATAGTTGATTATATTACTTGATTTGATCAGCAGATTCTATAAGCTATTTGTTAGAGATGTTTAGTAAAAATAGCTAGTTAATATTAATTGTTTATATGTAAAATGACTTTCAAAAATTATGAAGGTATAAATATTATATATCTTAGTATTTTGTTGAATATTCTTATAAAATTTAGATTTTAAAGAAGTCATGCTTACATATGCTGTTTCATCGTCTACAAAAATTTATACAATTCTTTCTATTTTCATTTTGTTTAAGGTCAATAATTTATTTATAACCTAAATAAAACAATTATAAAACAAACATTGTTTCTAAAATGTAGTATCTAGAAACCTCAACTATGTTGTCCTACTTTTCTGAAATTGTTGTATATTAGAACTAACAAAAATTAAGTATGACTCGTGTGATACTTAATTACAACTTAATCAATAATACAATTTAATCAGCAGGATCTTACGCAGCTTAGTAATAGAATTTAAAAGGTACAATCGACTTTTGATATTTATAATTTTGGTTGTTGGTAAGAAAACACTGTTATATAGATGCGTTTTCTATTTTGAATGTTTGTTTTAAATCAGCCAATAAATATGCTACTCTCAAAGACCTTTAGTATTGGACATAATGCACCAAAACAATAAAAGATATTTGAAGAGAACGGTTGAGGTTTCACACGGTGCAGAAAGCTCTCTCCTTTGTAAGAATTTGGAGATGACGTAATTTTTTTTGTATTTTTTTTAAATTTTCCGCTTTCTAAGAGTATGAGAAAGACATAAATCTCTTTTGTATTTATATAAAGAGGTTATATATATATATATATATATATATATATATATATATATATATATATATATATATATATATATATATATATATATATATATATTCTCTGAATACAACGCTTCAGCCGCATCACGGCCGAGCAACTCCTTGAGGCCAACCGGCGGCTCCTGAAGAGTATAGAGACCCGGGCGAAGGAGGACAGTAAAGTGAGCAAAGCGGTCTGCACACTGGTTACTTTTTCAATAGACATGCTAGAGATGAGTCTCTCACGAACGGTGCAGAAGCTCGCGGATATCTGACATCAACGAAAAAAACCTAGTCAGGACAAAATTAGGATCAGATAGGATATTAATAACCTCTACTAAGTCAACTTCAGCTATGACCCGGAGGTACCCCTTCTCCTAGGTCAAATGAAGGCCAGAATACACACCCCAAAGTTTCGCTTCTAAGGGTGAACCTCGACTAAGGCAGTGCTGAAACCCGCCACACCAAATTTTGTGACAATCACGGATCAATCCGCCACCAGATATGGTAAAAGATTCGGAGGAAACGATACCGTCTGTGTTAACCTTTATCCATCTCTCTAAAAATTTGATCCAACTTACAAGAGTACCCACTGAAAGACCCGGGGTGAAAAAGACACACGTCTCGCTAGCGCGAGTATAGACTTATATTTTGAATCAACTTGAATGGTCCCAAAGGAAAAAAAAGAAAAGAAAATGACAAACAAGAATGATAACGACTTTTTGTAGAAAAAGTGGGTATTTATTTTGGTGATGCGTAAGCAACTAGCTAGTAATTTTAGTGGGTAGCTTTTGGAAGGCATGAAAAGGACATTAACGTTTGTGAAGGGAAACAAATGTCCTTCTACCTTTGGAACCACTACATAAGAAAACTACTTGCAATCAATAATGCCATCACCACGCACAGATTCCACTTAAATTTTTATGGGTCATTTCAATTAATTCTACCAGCTCATATTGATTTAATAACAATTCTTTTTATAAAAAAAATTCTTAGACTTAAGATAAAAAATAACATCGAAATATACGTGGAATGAATATTAGAGATAAATTAATTAGATGTAACTAATACGATAATTTAACTTAGTTCTTAAATCCGACACGATCCACTTAAATGTAATTTAAATTAATAAATTATAATAAACAATTAATTTAAGTAAGATTTAATTAATTCAGTTCAAATTTAAGAGTTGGGTTAAATTATTACGTAAATAGCATTTGCTTAATCCATATTGGATTAATTTGAATTTAATTTTAATAAATTGATAATTTATCTTTAAAATTGAATCTCAATTTTCTTTTCAAGATAAATTAATAATAATTATTTAATCAAACATATTTTTAATGTGAGATTGAATAATAATAATTATTATTATTGTGTGAGATTGAGATGTATTACTTGTTTCTTCTTTTTCATTTTAGTTTTAAAAAAACTTGGATGAACTCAGGAATCTAATGGCAACATCAGCTGGCTGTATAATTTTGGAGGAATTAGAAACTGAAAGAGATTCATTTGGAGCTTTTATTGATTGATTTGATAATTAATGTAAAGTCCCATACCTTTTTTTGTCACTTTGGGGACCACCTTCATATACAGTCCT
This sequence comes from Erythroxylum novogranatense, assembly GCA_029891385.1. Classification (NCBI taxonomy): domain Eukaryota; kingdom Viridiplantae; phylum Streptophyta; class Magnoliopsida; order Malpighiales; family Erythroxylaceae; genus Erythroxylum; species Erythroxylum novogranatense. Next base: position 4,002,460 of record CM057228.1, on the reverse strand, counting down.
TAATCTTCCAGTTGGCTCTATAAATATTTTGCTTGGTTGCTTTCTTTTTTTTAATATATATATCTTTTCCTCTCTTTTTTTATTCATATTTTAAAATTAAAATATTGAAATAAATTACTAATATTTGATCCAAATATTTGGATAACTCTTCTCTCCAAACAAGTAATTATTAGTAAAGTTGTTTCTTTTTTTTTCTTGTTCAAATCCGAAAAATTGTATATATATATGTGTGCATGCGTGCGCGCGTGTGTGTGCAAGTGTAGGAATTCTGTTTGATACGAACTGCTGTGAGTATTATAAGAAATTTGTTTTTATATAATCTCAACATCAGATGAGTAAGGCCAAGCTAGCTTTTGTCTGCTCAACTAGCATGTATCAAAATCAGATGAAACCACTTTCTTTGACCAAGTATGGTAAGAAACCTACGGTGTACTTATTTGATACGTATGAAAAGACACGAATAAGTATGGAATGAAAAATAAAGCTTAGTAAGAGGTTATGATTGGATGATCTATACTTTTATTCTTAATTTTTAGAAATTGCTCCATTCCTTTCCATTACGGGAGGAATGAGATCATTCATCCAATATTGTAATTAGAACATAATTAATTATATATATAAATATAATTAATTAATTAGTTACCATATAATTAATTATTTATTTACAATATAATTAATTAAACTATAATCCATTCATTAATTAAAATATTGATATTAACTAATTAAACTATTTTAATTAATCAATATATTATAATTAATTAACTGATTACATTATAAATAAATAAATAAATTTTATTTCTCAACAAGTTTTACAATCCAACTACTATTAATGATAATAATAATCATTCTTTTATCTTAACCAACTATTATAATTATAATGATAATATCCATTTATATTCTTTTTATATATATTCTCGTTCTCATTACCATTTTTTATACGAACCAAACGTCTCCCTTAATGTCAATGACAAGAAAATAGGACAAAAGATACATGTGATTTAAGTTATTTTTAATAAAAATCTAATTTTAGAAATTTTGGTTTTTAATTTTATAAATAGTAGTAAAATACGGGACATGAATATTATATATAGATCAATTAAATACTACTCACATAATAATTCAACATAACTCTTATTCCTATACGAATGAATTAAACTTAATCTAAAATGATAATTTATTATAGTTATTTTAGAGTTAATTTTAATTAGTACATATCAATTTAAGAGCTGAATTTGATGATCGTGATAAGAAGTTGGGTTAATTCAAGTTATTAATTATTATTTTATTTAGCAAACAAGCTAAATTTGTAGCTCATATGAAAAGAATAGCTTAGATCATGTATTTTTAAATTCTTTATAAAAATAAATGTATTGAAAGGTTTATTCAATACATATATTTTCATTTTTTTTCAATTTTTAACTGATTTAATGACAGTCTAAAATCAATTGAACCTTCTAAATTTTAAACTTCATGTCTTACCAGTTTAACTCGTGATCCAACCTCGAAAACATTGATACGATGACATTTGGAGTTCAAGTACACTCTTTAAAGAATTATCTATAGAAAGAAGATGTCTCAAATTAAGTTATCATTTACAAATTTCTTTATATACATATCACCTCCCAACTCTTATTAAATTGAGTGCTAAACTGTCTTTATTGGGAACACTTTCGATAATTAAACTTAAGATCAACCGAACAAACATATTCTAAGTTTAGTCTACCTCACAACTAAAGATAATTTTACTGTACTTACGTAGTTTATCTGTTCAATTATGCGAACCAAACATAAGAGTACACAAAAGGTCCGTTACTTGACTTGTTCAATTCCCACAGATTACGCTTTAATTAATTAAATAAATAATGATACCAACATTAATTATCTTCCCTGTCAACTCTTGCATAGGTCACAACAGATTCCAAAACATTATAAAACAAAGCTTAATAGATACGTAGTGAATTGTTTACTATGTGTCAATGGGCCTCTAGTTCCTTCACCGGCTTCCCAATAATGCAAGAAAATAGAATCAGTTCGTATAATTATTAAAGAGAATAGGTATTTTATATAGTCTAATCTTTTGTAGGAGTTCACAAGAAAAGTCTGAATTTCGATATAATTACAAATATTATCAATGTTTTAAAAATAGACTCAAAATTAAACCGATAAAATAAGATATTTAAGGTTTAAAAATTCAACCCAGATTAAATCGTTACAAAACTTGCTAATAAAATCAAAGAATTTGAAATATGATTGTACTTATCTATGGAAAAATTTGAAGATTAGGTAAAAAGGAGATTATTAAATAAAAATTGTTTGATTTATGTCAATTTATAAGAAATTATTAATTTATAAAACTGATCAATTAATTAATAAAATAATCAATTTTAATAACAAGAGTTATTAAAATAAACTGAACTGAAAAATTTGAAAAGCATTCAATTTCTAACAATTTTTTTTAGAATTTACACTAATTAACTAAGTATTGAATATTTCAAATAAATCAATTAACGTTTTAGAATTAAATGTCCTTAGGAGTTAGTCGAGTTAGTGAAGTGGAGGGATGGGGTCAAAAGGTTCTTCCTTCAATTTTCCCAGGGCTTACCTAATGTGGAGTATCCGATTGATGTGATTTGTAAATTATTGCGTCAATATAGAAGTTTACTCAGTGTGTATTTAAAAGATAGCGGTTGCAACTTGTAAGTTCTTCCGTTTCTAAAAAAAGATTTAGAATTAAATAATAAGTTCAATTGTATATTATTTGAATTGTCATGTTTTGAATCATTAAAATAAGGAAAATTTTAACTTTAATTATAATTAGATTAAATATGTGATTTGTACTTTAATGTTTTACAACAAAATTGAGTAACGTCTTTTCGTTATCTCTGTTATGCGACTTTACATCTTAACCTTAACATCACCAAACTAATACTCATTACACTTTAAAAGTAATAACAAAGATAATAGTAGATGTTAATGTAAAACTTACACCTTTGATAAATATTTAAATAAATTATTTTAAAGATCGCGTAAGTGTCTGATAGATCCAAATTATTTAGTTGTGACATGAAGCGGTCTAAATTTATAACCTCTACTCTAAAACTATCAAAATTTTAACTCAACTAAAAGTGTTATTTGAAAAGTGTTAAAATGTAATGTAATACTATAGATTATGTCATAGACTAAGTTAAACTCTTTAAAAGATGTTACGAACAATTTGTACTTTTGTTAAATTTTTTACGATTGAGTTCAAATAAACATAGTATATGCAAGCTCAAATGAGATTCTGTCATAAAATCGATTAGTGATAAGAGGAGTAATTCACTAGGTTTATATGCATACTCAAAGTTATATATATTCTTTTCATGCGGAACAAACTCTCACTTATATTTTAATATGCTCTTCTTACGTGCGGGCTAATTTAAGGCTAACACTCGACACGATATGGTGACGACTGATCTAAGAATAATCTGTTTTGATATCACATTAAATTTTATAAAATTGAGCTCAAATAATCCGAACATATATATGCTCAAATGAAATTTCATAATAAAACCAATTGATAATATGAGGAGTAACTCACTAAGCTTATATGCATGCTCAAGGTTATATATTCTTTTCATGTGGGGCAAACTCTTACTTATATTTCAATCTGGCATTATGATTACAATATTAGACCTTTAAATTAGTAGGCACATAAAGGATACCACAAGTTCTACCAAAACTTTTACCCATAGTTCTACATGAATTGATGGTAAATCTCTACAGATGAATTGAATCGGCATTTAACATCTAAAACGATAGATGTTAAATGATTGATTTAAAAAACCTAAAGAGTGAACTTAATAGTTTAATGGCAATTATCTTTGAACTAATTATACTACCATGTTAAGGTGGTGTTTTGAATGGATAACAATTAATTGGACCTGTATTGGATTTAAAAATGGGCTCAAATCATGTTATAAGATGGGCTTGGATTAAGACAAAACAGTCATAAACCAAGCTTAAGCTTAGTCCAACTCACACCTTTTAAGAAAACAACTCTATTTTCAAGTTTTTTTGTTCCATTTCAGGATGCTTGGTTAAAAGGTATGAGAATAACGGTGGGAATTGAACGAATTATTATAGTTAGTTGGTTATTATAATTAATTGAATAGTTTTTTCATACCTAAGTTTTAGATAACGATTCATATTTTTCATATATGGGAGGAATGAGTTTGATTTCTATCAACACTAATATTTTTTTAATTTTTAATTTTTAATTAAATATAATTAAATATAAATATAATTAATTAATTAATTAATTAATTAAAATATATTTAATTAATTAAAGTCTAATTAAAATATAATTAGTTAATTAAATATAGTTAATTAAAAGCTAATTAATTAATTAAAATATAATTAAGATTAATTAATTAGTTAATTACAATGTAATTAATTAAAATATTATTCATTAATTACTTAAAATATAACATCATTTACATTGTCGAGGAATGTAAATTGTATTAAACTATCTTACTTGATTATAATATAGCAATGAAATTATGAGTATTATAGTTGTGTTGATGAATTGCAAAATATTTTGGATGATTAAACTATATTTTGAAGATATTATATAACTAATAATATGTTGATGTAAGAAAGTACTAGAATATTTTTCTTCAAGATTGGAAAGGAAAACCGCAATATACTTGATTTTAAACATTTTGTCATTATAATTAGGATGCATAAATTAAAATAACCATTTAAAATATATTTAAATTTTGATATAAAACAAAATTTTAACTAATTTTATTTCTCAACATTTTAATAAACCAAACATCATCAATAGTAATAGTAATCATTCCTTCATCTTAACCAACCATCATAGTTATAATGATTATATTCATTCTCATTCCTCACTATATTCATTCGCATTCCCATTCTCACTGTCTTCTTTGAACCAAGCACCTCCTCAATTTTAATATTTTTGTTACCATATGATGTATAACAATTTTTTTTAAAAACAAAATATTTAAGGTTTGACAAGTTCAAGCGATATTAGATCGTTATAAACCGACTAAACATTAAATAAAATTAAAGAATTTAAAATATGATTGAAATAGATTTTTCTTACATATAAAAAATTTGAATTTTAATTAAAATTAATTAATTGAATTTGATTTATAAAAGTTATTAATTTATAGAAATTGACTGATTTTAATAAAATTATTAAAGTAAATCTAATTAAAAAATTGAAATCGGACCAAAAAATTATTTGATTCAATATTTTTTACAGTGGAATTGCTGAATAGTAAAAGATACCTTTTAAAGTTCACCAAAACAGTATAGTTAGTTATTAGGAGATATTTACTCTAACGCTCGCGTAACGCAACTATAGCGTAGGAAGTCCAATCTAATGTCCTTTATGCCTTTTCTAGGTGTAAGTCTTGGACAAGGCTTACGGGCCAATAACTTGGCTTCTCAAGAAATGTATATGGGGAAAGATCTCGCAAGGTCATCTAAAACTATAAGGTTGTCATACTTTCAGAGTATCTGAGCAAGGACTTCTAACTTAACTAGAGACAAGAAAAGCCAGACTATGCAGTTTATCAAGTGCTAGTAGATTTAGACTCTCGTCATTTTTTTAATGTATTCATTATAATTTTATTTACGTAATAATTTAGCATGCTGATTTTACCTCTTTATTCTTTAACTTGCATCACTCTATTATTGTCGCATCTCCATTTGAGTCTACCAAAAATAATCTCTCTATTATATAAGGGTAAAGTTGCGTACTATCAAACTTTTCCAGATCCTGTTTTATTGTGAAACTTCGAATGGGATTATGATGATGACGATGACGATAACGATGACGATAACGATGATATAAGCGTTTCTTTAATAGCTATATTGTAATCCCTACATGGGACCATCATCTTGTCCATGCCCATGCCGCTAAAGAGGTAATAATGCCCCTACTCCCCTTACTGATACAGAAACTTTGGAGGGCAACTGTTACCCTTTAGACTACTCCACATGTATGGCTTAGGAGACACAAGGGACCATTTAAAATTGACTATATCAGACCACTAAATTATAAAGTGGAAGTTGCACTTTCTCAGACAGGAAGGAGTAACAGTTCTTGTTAATCTTAATGCACATTCAAGTGATGTATAAAATTATATCTTTTGTTTTGTTATTTTAATTGGAAATTGAGTATTTCAACATCCCTATTGATTTACAGGTTTTAACGTATTTTAAGTGATAATCAATCATGATTCAACCCACATGCAACTTTGATGTCCAGTTTGGAGTTAAAAGATCTAATTAGGGTTTTGGTTCAGTGCAAATGTAAAAGATGCCAGGAGATGAAGAGTCGAATAACTACACAGGCCTTTTTCAGCATTACATTTATATACTGTTCGACACAATGGATGAACTTGGTCGCTGAAGAGCCTAAGTGAACGGGCTGCAGAAAACTGAAAACATATTTCATACTTTCATCACATAAATGGGAAGAAACCAACAAAAAACAAGGAGCAATGACCCACACAGGTCTAGTGAAAGATGGGAAATTTTGGGACCAGTCTTCTTCATCTTCCTTCACCAATTTACTTGTACTCTAATATCATGTTATTTTCAGGAGCCAAACCAACACAAGCTCTCAGTATGTTCTCAAGCATTGCACGCTGCTTTGCGAGTGCATTTACCACTGGGGTGCCTGGGGGAACCTGTTTTTACCAAGAAGAGGATTTGATACCACAATGAGTGATCAAATAACTGAAATGGTTATAAGATATAGCAAGAGATTAAAGCAAGAACCTCATCTAACATCATATAATTCCCATCAATTCACTTTGTTACTTGTGATAAAGGTAAGTACTTTAATGGATCCTGAGCCATGAGTTGCATAAATAAAGGGCATCTAAGGTCAAATCACATATTCAATTCCCCATCCCTTTCATCCCATTAACACCATGGAACTTACAAGAGGAGCCTTGGTGAGGTAACTCAGAATGGTAGCCACGGGATGGAAACTGTGAAACTTGCCCTGTATTAGGATAGAAAAAACTTTAAATCTTGTAAGTGAAACAAAGAGATTCAACAAGCTTTTTCTTTCTTTTGCAAGCATAGAAGCACACCTCTCCTTCAGCTTTGAGCTGGATTCTCGTGCTGAGCTCTGCAAGGAGCACAAGATCCAGGATGATGGGTGCAGCCAAGAGGGAGTCCTCACAAGTGTTATGCAACACTATAGTGTTCTTGCCACCCATGAATATCTCTGATGTGTACTCATCCATAGCCCTCTTGCTGTCTCCAACATATGGCACATACTACACGGGACACAACAAATCAAATTTGAACCAACTACACGGACGTCATTTTGATGGTATCGTCATAATTAATATTTGAATAAATTCTCTCTGCACACCAACAAATGATTTATGACATACAAGAGTAATTCGTGCAATAATGATGGCCTGAGGGCCACCAAAAAATGATGGTTCCTATATTTTTCCATAATTTAATGAACTTAATTTAGGAGATGGAGAGGAGAGAATACCTTGATGACCACAACATGATCAGGATGTTCACCAGGCTCATAGAGGATGCTGTTGCTGGAGACCATGTCATCGACAACGTTACTTTTCGAGATCTCCTTGGAACGGAAAGTTTGGGGTGCAGAGAGATTCATGCCGTCGTTGTTTCCCAGATGATTGTAACTAACTATTGATGTTGGCTGCATAATTACCAATTTAATAAACTTCTCATCAATATCATGTCAATAACTGAACAAAGAAAGACATAGTTTTTGAAGAACTGTCGCATTACATAAACAACGAAACTCTCATACCTTAATACCAGCACCAACGAGGAAATCAACCAACACAGATTTCATCTTGGTCTGACCACTCTTGAAGTCATCACCACCAATCAAACTGTTCCTCTTAATAGCCAAATCAATAAGCCCTGCACACATGATTATAGCAAACAGAATGTTCAACACTTCCCCAAATAATTGGATAACTAGCTTCTTTGTAAGAGAACGTTAAACTTGGATGCTGAAGTACCTGGAACAAAGGTGTTCTGCGGGCTACCATTGATGAAAGGAACATCTTCGAAAACACATGCCAATGCATACAAAGTTGATGGAGAAATCTCAGCTTCATTCTTATCTAAAGACGCCAAGAGGTTGTCCACAGTATCATTTAGCCCCACAACAACATTACTGTACCTTTCTGTGTTTGCTGTCCACAGAACAACAACCTTTTCCACTTTGTTTTTCTCCTTAAACTCCCTATATAATCATGATGGTCACATAATGGAAAACAAAAGGTGACCTTTAGAAGATTAAAGATAAGAAAAATTAAGTGATTACAGTACCTGATATCTTTGACAATTTGCTGAACTTGTTCTTTCTTGGTGCCCTTGATCACATTGTTGGCACGTGAGCTTTGATTAGCAGCAATGAAATCGGGGTCATAAATTCCAGGAAGCGGGACCATAGATTCCATGTAGGGTCTAAGTTGCTTTTGCAAATCAATGTCCAGAACCCTAGCCCTGGCCATGGAATCTGCCAAGTTCATATCACTTATGTCCCATCCCCCAAAAACAATATCATCTGGGTTCACCTGTATTAATTCATTCAACCATATGCCATCAATCAAACATCTAACCACGAAATGGTACTAAACAGAGCATATCAAATACCATGGGAAGGAGGCTCTTGAATGGAGCGTAAATTTCCTCTCCATTGAAAGACCCAACACGAATTGTCGATGCCTGTGTCAGCGAGCCAAAGTAATTAGCCTGTTGAACCGTGTCCTTTGTTGCCCAAGAAATTCCTCTGTTAAAAAACACATCAAATCCAACACCCATAATCAAAAACGAGACATAAAAATTGAATGCAAACAAAATTGTAAATCTTCCACAAGAAGTCAAGAACCCTCCCACTCGTAACAAATTTAATATTCCGGATATAGCCCCACCGACCAAAGATCCCAACTTTATACCGTTACTTCCCGTTACAAACAACAGGGTAAGCAAACTCACTCTCTGTTCGCTATAACACCACCGGTAAGTGTTGACCCATTGTTGCCTCCCCAACCCACGAGCATAACCCTATAAGAAATGCATAAATTCAAAATTTTGACATTAACCCAGATAGAATAATCACGAAAAACGAAATGGGTTATACGAGGATTTAGTGACAGACCCTAGTTTAGGGACATGGGTATCGGTCTTAAATTCATATTTAACGGTTTTTGGCTTGACCACCCACTGATAGGCACCATCTCTGTTCTCATGAACAACCTCGGTGGTCTCGTAGTTGTACACAGAGTGAATCTCGCCCTCTGAGTACTTCACATTAGGAGACTCAACCTTAAACTGCTCGATAAACATTTTTCTGTAATGAGATACAGACACCGCTGTATCAAAGCAAAGAGAAGAGAGAACAGAGAAGAGACAACAATCTGAATGTGTAAGCTGTACCGATCAGCAGTAGCAAACCCAGGCGGTGTATAAATAGACGTGGCAAAAGTTGGGTGGGCGTGGACCCTACATCACCACTTATTATCGGCCCTCGGTTCATGAGCAAAGCTTAACCATGCAAAAGGAGAGTCATATGGACCGCACGTACCAGTGGACACGTGCGAGAGTATTGTTCTTGGTGTGGGCACCAATGTGTAAGAAGTGGGGAGTAAATATTGTTAAGGGAAAAAAATATGTGTTATTTTTTGTTTAACTAGTATTTAAATTTTTATTTAAATAATTATTTTTAAATTTTAATAAAATTTTAATGCTTCTATTAAAATAATTATGAAATATATTTTTGAATAATATGCATTAATTAATTAAATACTATTAACATAATAACTCAATTTAATTATTAAATTTGAATCTAATTAATTAAAATTTATTTTAATAAATAATTATAATAAATTATTATTTCATTTTGTTTGTTTTTATTATGTTTATGAATTTCCTCCTCCTCCTCCTCCTTCTTATTATTATTACTATTATTATTATAATTATTATAGTACTTTATTTATTTATTTATCCATTCATATTATTATTATTATTATTATTAATTATTAATTCATTACATTAACATATACAAAATATGTAATTCGTAAGTTATTATGTGTATACGAAAACTTTTTAATGTGCACTCAAAAACAATTATGAATTTTACTATTATTAACATATATATTAATGACAAAAACAAGTGAAGAATGTAATATTTGAGGGCTGCGTGTAATCGGCTGCATAGAGCCCACGCATATGACGTTTTATTTATAGACTTTATAATTGTACAAATGATGAGAGAGCGCACTAACAAACAAAGGTTGTTATACGGTTATGTACAGAAAAAATATTCTTTGCAGAAGTTGGTTATTTGTGTGTAAGTGTACGTGATTGTTTGCAGGCTTTCATCCTCCATGCTAACGTCCTTGCGACTGTATTACGTCGTGTGTTGGGTATACGTGGTTCCTTCATTGTGTAAATTGTTTTCCTTGACATCCCCGCTCAAACTTGGCAGTGTTTAAACTAGGCAGTGTTTCTTGTCTTCTAAATACGCCAAGTTTGCTTCGTAAATTTTAAAATTGTGAACCGACAGTAGCTTTTGTTAAGCAGTCTGCAATCTGTTCTTGAGAAGGAATATATCTGACTTCCAGTCTTCTTTCAAGAACTTTGTCTCTGATAAAATGAATATCCACTTCGATGTGCTTGGTTCTTGCATGGAAAACCGGATTACTTGCTAATTGCCCTGCACTCATATTGTCACACCACGCCACAGGGATTCCATCTATTGGGATTGATAGTTCCTTAAGGAGTGATTCAATCCAAGATATTTCACAGGCCACATGCGCCAAGGCCCTATATTTCGCTTCGGTGTTAGACCGTGCTACAACAGGCTGTTTTCTTGAACTCCAGGACACTAGGGTTGAGCCAAGATAGACGCAGTAACCACCATTAGACCTTCTGTCATCCTTGCTACAGGCCCAATCTGCATCAAAAAATCCTGTAATTGTATAGTTGCTGCGCAGTTGTATGTTCAGTCCATAAGTTTTGGTTCCTTTAAGATATCTCAGTACACGCTTAGCTCCTTGCATGTGTTTATCAGTTGGATGTTGCAGGAATTGGCTTAGTTTGTTCACAATGTACGAGATGTCTGGTCTGGTATATGTGACATACTGTAATGCTCCTATTATTTGTCTGTAGTCTGTTGCATTTTTGAGTGGTTCACCTCGTTCTTTTACGAGATTTGAACTGAGAGTTGCTGGAGATGTGCAGCTGTTTGAATTTGTCAGCCCAGTCCTTTCAAGCAGCTCTTCAATATATCGTGTTTGTGTCAAATGGATTCCAAACTCGTTTCTCAGTACTTCAATCCCAAGAAATAGTTTCAACGGTCCCAGGTGCTTTAAAGCAAATAGCTTGTCAAGCTCTTTCATAAAGCTTCTGAGTAAGGTTGGATTGTTCCCTTTAACAATCATATCATCAACGTATATAAGAATAAACATAATCTCACCTCCTTTTCTCTTAATAAACAATGACGAGTCACAACTTGAATTTTTGAAACCCCAATCTATCAGTGTCTTCCCCAGCTTCTCAAACCAGGCTCTTAGAGCTTGCTTGAGTCCATAAATTACTTTGTTTAATTTGTATACAAACTGGGATTTGTCCTTCTGCTCAAACCCTTCGGGTTGCTTCATAAATACAGTTTCATAGAGGTCCCCGTTCAAGAAAGCATTGTTGATGTCAAGCTGCCTAATGCACCAGTTCTCTGTCACTGCAATGGTGAGTATCAAGCTGACAGTCGATGCTTTGATCACTGGACTGAAAATTTCGCCATAATCCACTCCTGCATTATGATGAAATCCTTTTGCCACTAGCCTAGCTTTGCATCGTTGAAATGATCCATCAGCATTTTTCTTAACCCTGAATACCCACTTATTGCCTACGACATTCATCTGAGACGTGACATGTACTAGGTTCCAGGTTTCATTCCTATTCAAGGCGTCAAGTTCCTCTTGCATTGCTTTTCTCCACTGTTCTGATCTCAAAGCTTCATTCATTGTAGTAGGTTCAACTGGTGAGGAACCGATTGCAGTGTAAAGTTGAAATTCTTGTTGTTGCTTTGGTTTGAATATTCCCGACTTGGATCTAGTTATCATCCCATGTCCTTCATTTCCTTGTTGATTTTCTTTCACCTGCACATCTGGCATAATATTGTTAGGAGTAATAGTGGAGTTATCGAAATTTAATGTCACACCTAGGGGTGAGCATTCGGGTAGTTCGGGCCGGATTTTTACTGTTTAGGCCTGGCCCGAATTATCCGAATTTTTTTTTCTCTTACCCAGCCCGAACTCGAATTTTCGATTACCCGAATTTACCCGGCCCGATTTACCCGAATTGCTTATTTACCCAGCCCGATTTTACCCGATTTACCTTAATTATCCCGGCCCGATTTACCCGAATTATCCTAATTACCCTATTTCATAATTTTTTTAAACCTAATTCGGGTAATTGGGCCAGCCCGAAATTTTTCGAAGTTACCCGTCCCGACCTGAAAAAAATTCAGGTAATATTCGGGCTGGCCCGAATTACCCGAATTAGGTAATTTCTTTACCCAAATTAATTCGGACCGGGCCAGGTAATCGGGCCGGCTCGAATAATGCTCACCCCTAGTCACACCGTCTGCAATGTCCATGCCATATCCAGGAACTTCCCCAAAGGAATTTTGATAGTCAACTTCTCCTTCTCTTATTTGTTCTTCTAGTTGTGATGTTTCAGCATTCCTGACTCGTTCTGATGTAGGAGAAAAAGTTTGATGATCTGTACCCGATGAGACACTGGTTGGGTTAGAGGGAATTTGAGAGTTTTTGAACCAGATGGGAATGGTGACCAATGTATGTATTTCTTATAACTTTGTGTCAAGGAAACCATTTTGGAAGGGATATTCTTGTTCATTGAAAATTATATGGCGGGAGATATAAAACCTTCCAGTGGAGCTCAAACATTTGTACCCTTTATTAGCGTTGCTGAAGCACAAAAAGAGACACTTCACATAATGGAATTGGAACTTTTGAGACTGATAAGGTCTTAGGCATGAGTAACAAGCACAACCGAAAGGCTTAAGTGCTTTGTAATTCGGTTTCTTTTGAAATAGTTTTTCAATGGGGCTTTGGTTGCTGATGACAGGAGATGGTAACATGTTTATCAGCTGAACTGAGGTTTGAAAGGCTTCTGGCCAAAATTTAAAGGGAACTTTTGATTGAGCTAAAAGTGTAAATCCGGTTTTGACAATGTATCTATGCTTTCTTTCAGCTCTACCATTTTGTGCTGATGTGTGTGGGCAAGCATATCTGATTCTAATGCCATGTTGTTTTAGGTAGTTTGTGAGACTTATATACTTACCTCCCATATCAGTTTGTATACACTTGATTTTTTGCTCAAGTTGATTTTCTATCATGGTTTTGAATTGGATGAACGTTGATGCAACATCAGATTTATGCTTTAAAGGGTAGAGCCAAGTGTGCCTACTGAAATCATCAAGAAATAATATGTAGTATCTGAATCTAGACGTGGATAGAACAGGGGCTGGACCCCAGACGTCAGAGTGAATTAGTTCGAGTGGTTTAGAAGCTTGTGAGCTAGACAAGGTGAAGGGCAGAGAGTGTGATTTTCCAAGTTGACAAGCATCACAAAAGAAATTCTTTTCATTGATATCAACTGACTCATTACATAAGGTGAGAACTTTGGTTAAAGTTTTAAAAGAAGGGTGACCTAAACGTCTGTGCCAAAGTTCCAAAACATTCAGTTTTTCTGGTTTGTCTAAATACCTTGACAGATGAGCTCGATGGGTTGGTGAGTTGTTGGTAGTATTTTGATGATGAATGGTCTTGACATGATACAGACCTTCATGCAATTTCCCTGTCACCAGAATTCGTCCCGAAGCCTTGTCCTTCACAAAACAACCAGATTAATTGAAGTTAATATCGACATTGTTTGAGTCAATCAACTTAGATATACTAACTAAGTTTTTCTCAATCTCAGGCACACAAAGAGTGTCATTTAGTGTCAAATAATGTCCATCATCTGCTGGTAATTTTACCGGACCAGTGTGTGTGATATTAAGTTTCTTACCATTGCCAATGGTCAGCGATTCTTTACCCTTGTACTCATGTTTTTGATGCATGATGCCTGGATCATTTGTAACGTGATTATTTGCTCCGCTGTCTAAGAGCCAATCTGCTTCTTCAGTGTTGTCAGTGGTGGCGATATAAGCTGCACTGTGGTTTCTGGTTGGTTTAGGTAAGGAACCCATATAGCTCTTGTCGAAACGAAAGTAGCAAATAGCAGCAGTATGGCCTGATTTTCCACACACTTGACACAGGGGTTTATTTCCTCCACCGAATCTGTTTCCTCTGCCTCTGTAAGATCTTCCACTTCTGCCTGTGCTTCCAGATCGTCCTCCATATTGTTGATTGCTGTAGTTCCTTTGATTAGTTTGGCCTCTGGTGAAGTGAGCACTTGGTGGACCGATGTTGATGTTGGCCATTCCCGAGTTTAATTGATCAAGTCTTCTTTCATAGCTGAGAAGTTTTGACTGAAACTCCATCCAGCTTATTGTTTCTCTTTCAGTGATTTGACATACCAGAGGGTTGTAGTCTTGTGAGTCAAGTCCAGCCAACGTTTGAGTCACAAGATCATCTAGTGTTACTGGGTGTCCTGCGAGGGCCAGATTGTCGGCGATCCCTCTCATCGTTTTTATGTATTCTTCCATCTTCATTGTGCCTTTCTGCATTTTTGCAAACTCCCTTTTGTAGAAGACGACATTTGAGCGAGTCTTTACACCAAATAAATCATTTATTGCGTTCCACAATCTTTGAGAGGTTTCATGGCCCATTAGCTCAGATGCAACAGAAGGCTCGATGGTATTGTAGATCCATCCTAGCAATATCTAGTCTTGAGCATACCAGTTTTCAAAATCCTGATTAGCTTTTGTTTGAACTTCATCTGACCCATCTGTCGTTGTTTCAATGAACTCTGGGGGGCATGGTTTCGCACCAGTGAGATAGCCTTCAAGTCTGTTTCCTCTTATCATAGGTAGGATCATGTTTTTCCAGAGAAGAAAATTATCATGGTTCAACTTAACCATGTTGAAGGTTCCCATAGGACTGCTTGTTGAGTTTAGAGGCTTTGGTGCCATTGCTGGGTTTCCTCCATTGTTGTCATTTCCAGAATCTGCTAAGCTTTCTCCGTTGTGAGCCATGAGCGATGCTCTGATACCAAGTGAAGAATGTAATATTTGAGGGCTGCGTTTAATCGGCTGCACAGAGCTCACGCATATGACGTTTTATTTATAGAGTTTATAATTGTACAAATGATGAAAGAGCGCACTAACAAACAAAGGTTGTTATACGGTTATGTACTAAAAAATATTCTTTGCAGAAGTTGGTTATTTGTGTGTAAGTGTACGTGATTGTCTGCAGGCTTTCATCCTCCATGCTAACGTCCTTGGCGGCTGTATTACGTCGTGTGCTGGGTATACGTGGTTCCTTCATTATGTAAATTGTTTTCCTTGACAAAACATATAGAATTTAAGAAGAAAGTGATGTAATTGTATATTGAGTTTATTTCTTGTTCATTAATAAATATATATAACTATTATTTTTAAATACGTGAGAATAATTTATAATAAATTAAATTAAGTGATAATTTAAATTTCAATAATTAATAATAAAATTTAATTCATAGCAAATTTCTATTTTCAACTTGAAGTTTAAGGTAAAAATCGAATCTATAAAACTCACAGTAGTGATGTTTGAAAATCGAATCTGAAGTTAAACCAATCAAGTTTTAAAAGATTTAACTTATATTAAACTGTCATAAAATCGCTAAAAATTAAATAAAACAAAGAATTTGAAATATAACTATAAGAAATTTTTTAATCAATCAAATTAAAAGAGATTATTAAATAAAATTAATTAATTAATTTTTATTTATAAAATTGACTAATCAATTTTAAATTTTGAATAAAAAAATTGAAAATCAAAACAAAAAATTGGATTTTATGTTTGAAATCATAGGACTTGTTGGAGTTTTTAATTATAAAATAATAGAATTTGTAGTCTTTTTTAATTAAAGGGAAACTGCTGAAACATATTACAAAATAAGTCTAGGAAAACAGATTCTCGACATATCCTTAAATAGGATATGTTGGCACCCGATAGGTGTAATATCAAAATGTTTAGCCTGAGTAGCAAACCAATCAGCACATTTATTGTTCTCTCGGTAAACATAACAAACCAATCAGCACATTTATTATTCTCTCGGTAAACATAACGATGAACAATTGAATGTAAATTTTTTTTGTTGATTTTGTTTTTGTACCGTGAGGGTCTTCCTGGTGTGGTTACCATTCAATGTTTAGTTTAGCTGGAGTTCAATTATTGCGTCCCATAGTTAGCTTAGTATGATAACTGACAAAAAGAAGTAAACATATTGTATCGTTGACTACGTGACTTGATTTGATTCTAAAAAAAGTTGATTCGATGCTGACTCAATTCACAGCACATATATTCTTATTCCTACAATTTGATTCTCATGAAACTACCGGTTGGTGATGGTCGGGTGCAATTTAATGTTTTAATATTTTGTATCTTAGTACTTAGCTTAATTTTTTAATATATTAAACTTATATAATTTGATCATTTGAAAATAGTCGATTAATAATAAAATTGTGTATTATTAAACTTTCTCAAATTTCGTGTCTCGGCAAAATTTTTACTTAGTGTTGTTGTTATTATTGTTGCAAATATTATTTAATTTTATATAAACAATTTTATCATATTTCATTAATTTATAACATACTATCATCATAATCTCAATGACATTGCATTAGAATTTAATGTAGTTTTAAGTAGAAATAATAATAAAATTAAATTTGTATTTTTAAACAATAATTCAAGTAATATAAAACTATTATTATTATTTTTTCCTCTTGTTGGAATAATAAGACCAACAAGTAGCATCTTTCTACTCCTATTTGATGGAAAGAAGGTTTGTATTTATTTACCTAAACGAAACCTTTATCTTGTCGTTGTTGGCTTTCCAAAGCTTTACTCAGTGGCCTTTTCCTTTGTCCCAATATTTGTTATATTTTGTAAGATTACACTCAAATCACGTCTAAGTTCAAAAGAGATTTCGTGTTAAAACCAATCAGTGTTAGGAGAAATAACTCATTATGTTTATATATATACTCAAGGTCACATATTATTTTTATGTGGTACAAACCCTCACTTATATTTTAACACATTTTTCTCATATATAGGTTAATTTAAGACCTAATATATAACACAGTCTATCATGTCAAAGTGACGATGACTCATTTAAAAGTAACTTGCTCTGTTACTATGTTAAATTTTATAAGTTTGAGCTCAGATAAACTGAGCATATACAAATTCAAAAGAAGTTTCATCTTAAAACCAGTTAATGATAAGAGGAGTGCTTCAGCAGACTTATATATATGCTCAATGTCATATATTCTTTTTATACAGGATAAACTCCTACCTATATTTCAACAATATTGTCATGTAAGTTTGATCGAATCTGGAGAAGAGGTAGTTCGAATTGGACATGAATTTGACTTGAATCATTCAAAACCATATTATTTTAGCTTTAAAGATAATTTTATTTCATTTTAGTTTCTTAAAATTACAAATCAAATTAATATCATCTTTTCCAAAGGATTCAAAACATTTGAATTAAGATTTAGGTTGATTTTTAAATATGAGATTCGCATCAAATCTATAAAATTAAATTATATAATTTCAATTTTCATCATAAAAAATGAAATTAAAAAAGCTAAACAAAAATAGCAAAGAACACAATACTATTTCCAAAATGCAATCACGAGACTGCAAAGGGGTCAGGGTCAAGTGAACATCCAGAGGACTGGACCAAGAGCCACTGACCACAAAAAGTGGCTTGTGGCTTATGTGACCTGCTTCCTAAACATAAGCTGAGTCACTCGCAGTACAAACCACACCAAAATGCCTTTTTTTAAGTTCTTTTTGAAATAATCATTTTAAAGTTTTGAGGTAAGATATAATGATTTAGTTATATATGAACTCACTTAAATTTGGTTCAATTTCTTCCAAACTCTCTAAAAACTCCGTTATCGATATTAGAGTTAAGTTGGCAAAATATGATTAAAGATTTATAAATTTAGGTTAAATGAATGAATAATTCATGATGTGACTCAAATAATTTCGCATGAATTATGAATTGAGGATAAGCTAGTCCGATATGGATGCATCCACTTATAAGTTACGAAGATTTAAAAATTCACAAGTAGAGTAATTATACATTAAAAAAAAAACATAAGAATAGAGTGACTTACATAAAAAAAAAATACAACTCTTAACTCATTGCTTTAAAGTTTTAATTGAGATATGATGTTTTAAATTTATACGGAGTCATTTAGATCGAGTTCAATTTCTCAACCGACCTCTTCAAAATCCTTCATTTTGGTTCGATGTTCAATTTATATATTTTCTTGAGGTAATGGAAGGTTGAGGTGTTTAACCAGGCATTTGCTATCTCCTGAGTCTTCTAATTGTGTGAGTATGAGAAAACGGTCAGTGGTCCATGCATGAGAGTAGGTTTTGCTTTGTTTTATGGACCATCTCTTGTTTGAAGATTGGTCTTATAAAGAAGATGATAGTCACACGAAAGGTTTTCTTCTTCCTATTTTTAGTTTCTAGCTCTAAGTCCTTGCTTTTCTTATCCATCTTGAATTTTTCTTTTAATCTCAAAATCATTCTCTTCCAAAATAAATAAAAAATAACAAGAATCTTGAAATAATAATAAATTATATGAAAGAGTATCGTGGCAAAAATATTAATCTTATGTGGCTCAGGACGTTATGTTATTTTTGATAAAAATTGAAATATTTTAGTGTCATTTTTTAAAATTTAAAATTTACAATTAACTGTGCATGTTTTGTTAACTTAGTGCAACATTTGCTATATTACATTTCACCTCTCCAATTTGGTTATACTACTCTGGCTAACGTAGTAGAATTGGTTGTTTTCGTGAAGGAACTTTGCATTAACTTGGGCACACCAACTCAAAGAACAATAAGGCATGATCACAACTCCAAAATATAGGTGAGTTGGTAAGAAGCTCTCTTGACTTAAATGAGATCATGAGTTCGAACTGTCTTTATGTATGCAATCGTTTAAAACTTTAGACTAGAGCTTTATCTTTTACAAGAGACCTACCTGGTTCAAATAAGAATTAATCTATAAATAGATGACTTAAAAATATCTTCTTATAATTAAGATCCTCTTAAAATATCTAGTAGGCAACCAAAATAATAATGCATGATCACATCCCTTCCTCCATAATTGAGAAGTGTTATGAACAACTTCACTATCCAAGTGGGTGACATTTATTGTTCAAATTTCGATGAGGTCACATGCTATCACTGTGATACACTTTAATTCTCAATGGAGCTTGTGGTCCTCCGATGCTTATAATTTGATTCTGAGTCTCTGACACACATTTCTAGCAATCCATCATCGAAAGGCTGTATGAGTATGATCTCGTACCCATTTAAATTTAAATTTAGGTGCCTCCACACTCCGACTTAATATTATATGAGGGAGATAAATTACGGTTTAATTTTAGCCAGTTTTTCGAAAAGACGACCTAGTATTTGGTACGCACAAAGAGTTATCACATTGGATAAACTCCCACACTGTCGCTGATGAGACTCAAACCTAAGACCTTGTACTCACTTTTCTTTCCGATAACCAACTGGGTTGTATGAGTATGATATCATCTTAGAAACACGTAGTTTTCTATGTAAAAAAAAAAAACCTTTTGGTTTTAGAACTAAGCCAATATTTGGTTGAACTTATATCAACCAAATTTTTATCAATTGAGTTTTTTTTTTTAGAATAGCTTTTCTAATTCTGGCTAAGCTTATATTTAGTTAAGCTTATACTAATAAAATTTTGTCAATAGAACTTTTTTCTGTAGATCTTTTTTAGAATAATTTTTCTAAAAAGTCAGTTGATTATTTGATCATCATTTTAAAAACAACTTTTTGAAAGAAATTCATACAGTAGATTATTTTGCAACAAAAAAATACTAATTTTAACTATATTTTATTTTGTAATAAAATTATTTATGTGTATGAATATTATTTAAAGTATATTAAACAATATGCAAAACACAATATATTAATTATTATATAATTTTAAACTATATGAAATATAAATGAAAATATATTTAACCGAATTTTATATGGATTATAATATAAGTAAAACTGATATAAAAATACATATTAAAACATATAAATATATAGAAAGAAGAGTTTGCAAGATAAATGTGAAGATGAATTTGTGGGTATTGAATTATGTGTAAAATATAAAGGTAAAAGGAACTAAAATAGATTAATTAATTAATCTGAAAATTTATTTGAAAAGTCATTTGAGAATTATTTTTAGAAGTTCCAAATTTAAATTTTAAAAATTGTAGTTTAGTTGCCAAAAATCATATATATTAAAGAAATACTTTTTATTTTACTGTCAAATAACTTTAAAAAAAGACTTTTATGATAAAAAAATGTTTATTTACTTACAAAACCTATCCAAACAGGTGCTAAATATACATTTTAATGTTCCGGTCCATTTTCTTAGATTTCTTTTACCTAAGTCGAGATTGGTGTAATCATCAACGAAGGGATCGGTATTATCATGAATTTGGATATTGGGAAGTTTCTTTGCCTTTCGATTCTAATCCAAGAAATGGTACCAAATCTTTTAACCTATTAAGCACAAAAGACGATTGAGTTCGCTTTCGTTAAGTGTTGATGTGTTTATAAACTTGAATTTGCGGCCAAAGTTTGGCATACATCACTTTTTTCTTTTTGTAAGAAACGAAGGAATCTGCTGTACCGAGTAAATTTTTGAATTGAAACAATAACTT
This sequence comes from Erythroxylum novogranatense, assembly GCA_029891385.1. Classification (NCBI taxonomy): domain Eukaryota; kingdom Viridiplantae; phylum Streptophyta; class Magnoliopsida; order Malpighiales; family Erythroxylaceae; genus Erythroxylum; species Erythroxylum novogranatense. Next base: position 3,981,472 of record CM057228.1, on the reverse strand, counting down.
GCAAATTACGCTAATTGAGTATTTTGTATTAGACAAATTATATATGACAAACTCAATCAAAAAAGTGTAGATAGGAAGATTCGAATACAAAACTTTTTTCTCCAACGCCCCTTTTCCTCACTCCATCAACTTAGCCACCCCTAAGGCTCCGTTTGGTTGTCATGGAATCTTGACTAGGAAAGTATTCTTTTTCCTGAAATTTTAATTATTACGTTTGGTTCGCTTTTTTTAGCAGTTAGGAAAGTAAAAACTTTCTTAACTTAGGGAAAATAATAGCACTTTCTTAGAATTCTAAATACCACCACCCCCCTTGGTATTTAGATTACTTTCCTCAGGAATTGTTGTATACCAAATATCATAATAAGAATCCACTCAACTTGTTTATTAAAATTTTTATAAGTATCCAAACATATAAATATCTTTAATTTTCCACGTATTTACTTTCCAAAGAATCCGATTCCAAATTAACATTACTTTCTTGGCAATCAAACGAGGCCTAAGAGGCATCACTATTCTTTTCATGGTAAAATGACTTTTCTAAAAAGAAGCATTATATAATTTAATTAAGTTAAGAGTTTTTTGGGACATAATTATATGTTATTAATATTTTATTTATTACGTAGTTGAAAATAATAACTATATATTTAAAAACTTTAAGGATAACTAAAAATTTGAAATAAAAATAAAGAAAGAATTTGTAACCATTGTGTTTTAAGCAATGATAAAAACTTTAATGATTCAATCGATTGTTAATTTTTAGTTCGGTTTTAACTTTTAATTCAATTTATTTTAATAAATTTTGTTGTTAAAAGTCAATTAATTTTTATTTAAAATCTTTAATTAAATTTATAATTCTTGATTCAATAGATAAGGACAGTCTCTTTCGATTATATTTCAAATCTTTTAATTTTATTCAATATTTGACTAGTTCTATAACAATCTAATATTGATTGAACATTTCAAATCTTAAACTTCTTGTTTTATCGGTTTAATTTTCGGTTAAGTTTTTAAAACATTGATTTTAAATGCGGTTGCATAAGCATTTAAATGTAATTACACGTTTAAATAAATTAGCTAATGAATTAATAATTTAAAATTAAATAAAATCTCTCAATTATGTTAGCATCAAAAATTAACAACCTTAAGGAAGGACTTCAAATAGAATTTCCAAAAGGAAACAAGTTTGATTTTTATTTAATTAATCAAATTTAATTTAATCAAATTTAAATTTAATATAAAAATTCAATTTCGAGTTAGATTTTAATTTTAAAAGTACTTACTTAAACCCAAATTTTATTTATTAATTTTAATAAATTCATACTCTTTTAATCGATTTAATATTATATCATATTCTAACCTATTTTTAAAGGTATAATCAAACTTTAATTTAAATTCAAATTTGTTAATAAAACTAAAGTTTAAGTTCAATCCTTATGGAATTCAGTTCTAATTGATTGCTATCCTTAATATAAATCTTAAATCCTAATCTCGAAAAGTTAAATTTCTTCTGACGACCACTTAAATCAAGGGGATTGAAGTTTATAGAATATTGAAAAGAGCAAACAGTGTCCTTGTCAACGAACGATTGTCGTGGAAGATTGGCTTGAATGCTATGTAATTGTCCAATTGTAACGTGGCACAAGTTTGACACCAACATTTATTCAGTATGATTGCTTCTTTTATAGTTGATAGCTACTTCTTTTATGGCCTAAGGTGGTCCAATTGATAGGATTTATAAAACGAAAGGGACTCTCCAAGTAGAATTTAGCATAAAAGGTTGCAGATTCGAGTTTTCAAAATTGGGACATTTAGAATTTTCTAAAATTTCATTAATTCATCGTTATCATCAACACATTCAGTCTGAAGTTTTGTATTGAAGTAGAGTCTGAAGAGGTCTGATTGATAAATTTCACTAACTATTGCAAAATATTATTCAAAACTCCTTATTGATAAATTATTATAACATTTAACTTTTAATAGTTTACATTCGAAATTGATTTGTCACTTAAGGTTAGGATTAACAATATTAACTCACTTAATTTAACTTAAAGCTAACAAATTTAGTTTAAATTGATCAAATTTTAGATTAGTTCTTGAAAGATCCTACCCTTATAATTAAAATGATATTATTTTAATATAATTAACTAAAACAATGTTATTTTGATATATATGTAGTTTAAAGATTACAATAATGATGTTTTGATCAATAATACTAAAATGAAGTTGTTTTAATTAAAACCGATCCGGCGTTAGGGTACTCGTACATTTGGTTCGAATCAAGTTTGCCTCTTGGCCAGCTCTAACCTGGTTTAGGTTTGCTAGTTGTCCAAAACCTACAATGGTTGATGAAGTTTACCTTTGAGAACACCATCAACGTAATCGAGTTCGAGCCCATATGCATCTTCATCACTCCGCTTCACCTTCCACGACCACAAGGCCTTCTTCCTTAATTGCTCTATCCGATAAAATTTATCAAATTCAAGTTCAACTCTGAATCCGAAATTCAGAAAGGTTTTGGAGATCAAACTCGAATCGTGTGGGGTTTGAGTCTCGTCAAACCAAAGCCAATGTGTGATCAAATCTAACTTTCAACTGTAAATTAGTTGTATAAAAGAGAGAATGAACTTACACAATTATTATTGTTCTTTATCGACATAGTTAAATACATAAAGAATTCTTATAGTTAATATAAATCTACTTGACCAAGACCAAGTAAAAGACAACCTTAACAACTAAAACAGGCTTGGAGCTCCCATCCAAAGTTACGTTCAACATAGACTCCAATGTAATAGGAAAAGAACGTTACCATAGCAAGACTAGACCTATCATTGTTCACAATGTTTATAAGTTATAAATCAAGCTCAGAAACTATAAGAACAACACAATTGTTCTTCATCTCCCTCTCAAGTCACAAAAACGTTCACTAAATGGAGACCTTGTCCCTGCAAATGACTTACAAGGTGGTGAAACCGTTCCAAGAGTAAGATCGACGCTTGGCACCCACAATGTGAAAACCATTAACTGTAGAGCAGCGAGTCAGGTAAGAATGCTTGAGAAAAAGGCAAACTTGTACGAAATTCTTTCTCTTAGGTCTAAAAATGTAGGGTTTGATGAGATTAAAAAGGCATACAGAAGCATGGCATTACTGTACCGTCCAGATGTTTGTCCTCCTACGCCGAAAGACGAGTCCTCCCAGCGGTTTGTTGAGGTTCGAGAGGCTTATGAGACGCTGTCCGATCCGGTTTCACGTCGAATGTACGATTATATGTTGGAGCAGTGCCGGCCCTGGGGCCCATTGTGACAAGGGGCCCCATCTTCATGTTTTGATTCCCATAAGTTACAGCAATATCATTAATTTACTGTCAATCTTTCAAAGTAGCGTGGAGTTAAACGTTAACCTGCAGATACTAATAAATGATTTTAACATTGTTACAGAGGTTTTAGAACGATAAGTTTCAAGATTGGTTTAACGTTGTAAGTTAAAGATCGATTTAATGTTATCAGTTAATGTTGAGGACTTTGTGGTTAACATTTCATACTTATAAATAGTCTTAAAACATTTAAGTATACTTTTACCTTCTAATTTTTATTTTCATCAATATATGTATTTAAAGTATTCCAACTCAAAATTAGCAGTAAAAAATTTTACGATTATGTTTTCTGAGTCCTAATTATAATTTAAAGAAAAGTTTTTAATTTTAATATATTTTAGCTTATTAAATATTTGAATATGTTATAATTAATTTAGAATTTTTCATTAACGTGCACATTATATTAGCTTATTTCCTAAGTATATTAATTTTGTATTTTAGAAATTAGTGTATTTCTATCATTAAAATTTACTCTTTGTTTTCTATTTTAATATTATTTATTAAATTTTGCTATTTATTTTTCTCAATCACAGATATAATACTATTTATATATCTTTGTAATATATTGTAAAGCTATTAGAGTTTGGTTGTGCTGCTACTTCTTCCAGTTTCATATAGGTGTTTTGTTTTTTCCTAATTCAACTGTGTTATATTAAAATGTACAGAGAAATTGTTTTTCATAAATTATGATTCTCTATGTATTTGTGATCATTTAATATTTAATTGATTATATAAACTTATAAATTAAGTCCTTTATGTTTTATACAATTATGAAAACTTAAGTATATTATAAATTTATTGGGGTCTTTTTTTTTTTTGAGCCTATAGAATAATAGGAACGGCCAGTGGAGTAGCTCCAGAGACTTTGGATTCCAAAAGAAACATGTGTTCCCGAAGGCTGTGTGGGAGCAGCAACTTGACGGACTCAAAAGACAGTCTCATCGTCGATCGGTGAGGAAGTGTAATAAGAACAACAACAACTAGACATAAGCCGGCCCTTATTATTATCATCCTTTTTTTTTTACTTTTCCTTCCTATTTGATGATTTTTATTGTAAGTTAGTGTAATAACATGACATCCACTTGTCTCTTCTTATGTTAATTGTATGCATAAAATTTAACCTTACGAGAGTTTGAAAGTTTCATGGTACAACAAGGGTGTTATCGATGATCAAAGAGGCTTCTTAATCAACCGGCTTAATTTTAAATTTGTAGTATATGGCTGACCAGAACTAGAAGCGCACTTAAGTTTGTTAATACTATATAGTTCGATCGCGTCATTTTGTTTTAAACTATTAATTTATTAAATAATTTATTTAGAATACGTAAATTAAAAATAATTATATATAGTGATAATATATTAAATACATATTTAAAATATGGTAACTACAATTTCACCGAAATTAAAAAAAAAACACTTAACATTTCACCTAGAATAACACAAAAATGTAACATATATTCCAATGTGAATCTTTGGAATTATGTACGAGGTTTGCTTAAACAAATCATTGAATCCATAAAATTCCAGTTTCGAGGTTTAGATCCATAGGTTCAATTTGTAATATAAATATCACTCGTTGGTAGATTCTCACAAAGGTAAAGAGAAGAACTACTTTTTATGTCCAATTCGAAGAAATTTGGCTTGGTATGTATAGTTAGGTGGGTATGTTTAATAGATCCATTACTCTTCTTATGTTTGATTGATCGTTAACAAATATCTATTAACTAGATTTAATTTATGTTTAGTGGATCCATTTAAGACTCCTTTTATGTTTGATTCATCATCATCATTATTATTATCATCATCATACCTAGTCCAAAGTCCCGCAATAAAGCGGAGTCTATGGAGATTTGATAGTATGCAGCCTTACCACTACATAGTAGAGAAGCTGTTTCTGATAGACCCACAAGTAGATGTGAAAATAAAAGAGTGATACAAGTTAAAAACTAAATAAGTAAAACTGATACGCTAAATTATTATATAAATAAATTTACAATAAATACATAAATAAATAAAAATTACAATAAATACGTTCAAAACCTATTCTCTTATAAAAAATCAAGTTGATAGGACAAATTATGTACTTAAGATTAATATTTGAAAAAACATACACAAAGCAATGCTTTTTTACACATTTACATATGCGCATGGAAAGACAAGTATCTTAAATGGCAGAATCAACCAGAAAGGAACTGACTATGTAATACATATATATAGCATATACACAAGCAGAAAGGTTGTGTAACCACGAGAATTATTGTAATAAAAAATAGGCAACTAGTACTTTTGAAGAAATAAAAGCACTTAGTAAGAATATAAGCATTATAAACTATGTGAATCTACAAAACCACATCAACGATCACTAGAGTGATTTGCTAGATTTAATTTCGTGATTTGCACAGTCTTAGTTATAATGATTGCATATGAAATTTTTATATGAATGATAATAATTTAAATCAAACATAAGGACATATACTCTTAAAACTTTAAAACCTTATAGTTATATAATGAAATTATGAACTAATAATTGATGATAGATTACGAACTTGTAAATATTAGCAAGATGATTATTTGTTAGACCTTTATTATTTTAAGAAAACTAACATTGATGTAATATATGTTTTTGAAGTTGGATTTCTTTTCAATCAATGCAATTTGTTATATGTCATTTTAAGAGGAATGATGAATTTTCTGTTATACATATATGAATTGTAGTTACATACATTAGTGAATACACAAATCTCTTTTTATATATAGATAGATGCGTGTATGTAAGTTTCGAAAGTAAAGTTTACCTCAGCTATAAGGACTTACAATCATTGTTTTAGAGGTTGAAATGTTTTTTATTTTGAAAATATAAAAATAAAACTTTTTTCTTGTTATCTACGAGGTGTCCTAGGAGAATCCCAATTATAAGAAAACACCTTTAAAACGTGATTCTTTGGAAATGCAATTTGAAGTACAAGCCTAGTGCCACTTGTCCATTATAGCTTGACAAGTCGGCCTCACCTAATACAGTTACACTGTGTTTGGTTACTATCCTCATGGGTGGGGATAGTAGACGGAGACACAAAAGTCCCGTCTCCAAGGCGTTTGCTTTATGTCTCCACGATTTTTGTCCCCGTCTCGGGAATATGGGGATGGAGATTTTGTGTACCTCTCATGACTATAGTACAATTTTTCCTATCCCGAGGACGGAAACTAAACTGAAAATGAAATTACTACATTACCCCAATTACAACGCAACATCAAAACCTATCCCCTTCTCTTTCTCCCAACTCTCTTCGCACTGGTACCGTCTAACGCTCTTCACACTAGTCTGTGGTTCGTGGCGACTAACGTAAGTTTTCTCTTCATTTATTCTTCCGTTGTTGCCTCTATGTATATACATATATATATGTATATATATATATGTACATATATATGTACATATACATATGTATATGTATATGTATATATACACACATATATATCTATATGTACATATACATATATACATATGTATATCCGTATATATATATATATAGATATGTATATATATATGTAAATATACGTATAGACATATGTATACTAAACAAGAATGAGAAGATTGGAACAAATAGTGTGCTGCATAATTTGCTATTGTAAAAATTACACAACTAATATCAAGATCATAACATTATTCTCTAATTGCTCTATCTACGTGATCTAGAGGTTTAGAAATGAAAGCATCTTTCAAAATACAAGGCAGGGTACAAGAGAAAGAATGTAAGAAGATATTAGTTAGAACAAACAAATGATTATCAAGAAGTCTTAACAAATGGTGTTAGCAAGTGTATATGTTTTCTTCTTTTGCACCAGCCCCTGTGCTTAGACAACAATGACATCCAAAATAACCATAGCAAAACAATCACAACACATGGATAACATAGCATATACAAAAATAAAGGCAGAAGATAAATAGAGCATATCATCTGACCATTCCATTGCATGGCTTACCTGATATTCTATCGTTTTGAATTGCTTTTGTAGTTATCTCTTGATCCACCTTAACAGAAAGTAAACAAGAAAGTAAACAAGCATCAGTCATATATATATATATATATATATATATATATATATGTATAGATATGTACATATATACGTATATATATGTACCTATATATATATATAGATATATCCCAACCTACTAATAATGTGCCTAACCTGTGTAATGTAAATAGAGCATATCATCTGACCATTCCATTGCATGGCTTACCTGATATGCTATCGTTTTGAATTGCTTTTGTAGTTATCTCTTGATCCACTGAGCAGTAAAGTAAACAAGCATCGAGTTATATATATATATATATATATATATATATATATATATATATATATATATATAGGTATAGATATGTACATATATACGTATATATATGTACCTATATATATATAGATATATCCCAACCTACTAATAATGTGCCTAACCTGTGTAATGTATCTGTTTGTTGTACTTTTAACTATGGAATACTGCTTCACTTTTGCGTTTAGCTATATGCTACAATTTGCGTGTGAACTTATCATATGAAAGATAATGTTGATTACCACAAGGATTATAGTAATGTTAAGTCTTAGAAAGCTCCTAAAACTTACTTGCATTATTTCTTATTTGGGTTTGCTGCTTACAATATCTACTCTTTCTTTGAAGGACGTACATCCAATAAACATATGAATGCTTTTCATTTGCATGTGGATGTGTTATCATATGAAGTAGAATTTTTTACAATTTATATTATTGTTGGTTATGGCTTGTTTATGATCCATTGTGTTTTTCTTTCTTTGCAGACAATTTTCATTTTAAAAATGAATAATATGCACCGTGATGCTATTTTTAAGTGTCTAACTTTGTATGAGCTTTGGACTGGGGAATTGGATTTTATAAGAATGTTTCTATTATGGTGTTTGTATGTGCACACTAGAAAAAGGAGAAGGAGTGCAAATGTTAAAGGTAGTTGGGCATTGACAATACCTAGCAGGCAAGCCAATATAGATAGAATTTTGCATAAGGGTGATAGGAATTGCCACTGGGATTTAAGGTTGGACTTAAATGCTTTTAGATTGTTATGTGAAATGCTTCAGGTCCATGGTGGGTTTAATGCTAATGGACATGTGGCTATTCAAGAAAAAGTATTAATCTTCCTAAGAATATTGGCACAAAGTGAATATAATAGAGTATTACAAGTTCGATTTATGAGGTCAGGAAAAATCATAAGTAGGATCTTCCATAGTGTGTTGAAGGCGGTATTGAAGCTTCAACATATGTTGTATGTGAAGCCCATACCAATTCCTGAGGATTGCACAGATAATAGGTGGAAGTGGTTTAAGGTTAGTAAGTTGAATTAGCTACAATAACTTGTGTAATTTCACTTCTTTACAATACTAAACTAGAAATGTTTACCGTATTGTTTGAATTTGTTTAAAGGGCTGCCTTGGTGCTCTAGATGGGACCTATTTAGAAATAACAATGCCACAGGCAGATAAATCCAGATACAGAGGTAGGAAGGGGAAAATATGCACTAATGTATTGGGTGTGTGTGGTAAGAACTTAAACTTTGTATATGTTCTTGTTAGATGGGAGGGTTCAGTTGCAGATTCAAGGGTCCTGCATGATGTTGTTACTAGGCGTAATAGACTTGAAGATCCAAGGGGTATGTAAGATAATAATAATTGTTAGAATTTGGATATTTGTATATTAAGGTGTGATTACAAATATAATGGTTGGAGTGTGTTTTTGGATATAGGAAATTACTACTTAGTGGATGCTGGCTATACCAATGGTCCTGGTTTCCTTGCACCTTTTAGAGGCACAAGATACCATATTCAAGAGTGGGCAAGAGATGGAAGAGCACCTAGGACCTCAGAAGAGTTGTTTAATAAAAGACACTCATCTGCCAGAAATGTTATTGAACGTGCATTCGGTTTACTGAAAAAAAGATAGAAAATCCTCAGAAATCTATCTTTTTATTCAACACCCACTCATGTGCACATAATTCTTGCATGTTGCTTGCTGCACAACTTTATTAGATTGCATATGACAGATGATCCAGCGGAGCAAACTCCTTTTGAAGAAGAGGAAATGCCGATTGGGAAAGATGCACCATTTCCTGAATTTGTTGATCGTGTTGAGCTAAGTAATAAATGGAGTCAATGGAGAGATGAGTTAGCTAGGAGCATGTATGATGATTGGAGAAGAAAGCATTAAGTTGTGAACTTTAATTAAGTTTCTGTTTTTATTTATTGCATTGTACTGAACTTTGTTTCACTTTCATTGTAATTGAATTGAGGCTTTTGTTTAATTTCTCTTTATATTGCTCACTTTCATTCATTATAACCGAATGTGATAACTTGCAATATAGTCTTCTTTATTTCCATACAAGTTTCAAATAATGGTGATTAATATATTATGGAAATGGTTTAGTTGCTTTGTTTGCGGTATGACATTGCATGGTTTAGGTAAGATGTCAAGAATCTGGAATTCAGTTGAAACAGAAGCATTGGTGACATTTATGGAAGAGGCAGTTGTTGCTGGTTACAGAACTAATAATGGGCAATTTAAGCCTGGTACCTTCCAACTTCTTGCTGAAAGGATGGTGGACAAGTTTCCTGATTGTGGCATTGACAAGAGGCATGTTAAAAATAAGCACAAGAGGTTGAAAAAAAATATCAAACAGCTTTTGAAATGTTGAACTGTAGTGGGTTTGGTTGGAATGAGACCATGCAATATGTAGAGGTTGACAACAAGCAAGTGATGGATGCATGGAGGAGGGTAAATGTTTTTTTTAAACCTCTGGTTATATGTTGGATCATCCCGAAAATAATTTGTTTATCATGCTCAAGTTGTGTTATTATTTTCCAGAAACACCCCAACAAGTACTACACTCTTGGGAAGCTGTTCCCGATTTTTCCTAGACTTGAGTATATCTTTGGAAGGGACAGAGCCACTGGCGCAGGAGCTCAAGATGCTGCAGATGCTGTAGCTCAACTTGACATCAATGACATTGATGGTGATGATCCAACATCTCATGTTGGCTCATCTGATCCAATGTGCCCATCGGGCACTCCCCCTGGATCAGCACCTGACAATGTCACTGGTTCTGTCTCATCTTCCAGCAACACAGCAGGGAATCGACAAAATAAAGAAAAAAGGAAGATGACGGATGTTGAACTTTTCGATGGTCTTTCTGCCACATTTGCTAAGGCCATTGACGCTAGTCGTGAAAATGCAAAGATAATTGTTGATGCCATTAAAGGAGCTGAAATTCCCAACCTAGGTGAAGAGCTTGAGAAGTTGGGTTTCTCACCTACAAAAGTTGTTAGGATTATGAGGATTTTCTCTACAAATGCTCATGCAAAGGGACTTTTCTGGTGTGTAACTGCAGATCACAGACAGGCTTATGTTAGGAGCCTCTTATATGATGAAGACTGACTATATTTAGAAATCTTTTATGGCTTCATAATTTGTCTTTAAACAGCTTGTGTGATGTTGAATGATGATACTTCGAATTGTTGTCTTTGTTTGTACACTAATGAATCCATGATGAATGGTTGGTTTGTTAACTATTTAAAATTTGTCATTTATGTTGGTGTATGAATGGTGAGTATATTATTCATTTTCAGGTACTTCCCTATGGGCAGATATAACTTTTATGCCGTGTTTGTTGGGCGTCAAGAAGGTATTTTTACAAATTGGGATGATGTAAAAGTGGCAACAGAGGGGTTTCCTAATGCTAAATTCAAGGAGTATCGGACTTATGTTCAAGCAAAACGTGCCTATGTCATGGATGTTGATAGGCGGACTGGTCGGAATGAAGAAATTGTTCATACCGCTAATGAACCGTCATTAATACCGTATCAATCTTTGCTTCCAACAAATGAACAACAAACTGAAGTTGCTACTTTGAAGAAGAAAATTGCTTGGAATCAAGGATTTTTACTCGTTGCCATTGTTTTTATTTTGGGTATTATTATTAAGGAAATTCTTAATAAAATATAAGACTTGTATGTATCTTCAACCTATTATGTAATGAATTCTATGAATTCCTAGATGTTGTATAAACTTATTATGTATTACAATTTCGAACTTGTCGGACTTTTTAAAACCTATTATGTAATTTGTTTCATGAATGGTTAAATGTCTTATTAATTTTTATGTTGTACAATATCTAACTTGCAGAATTTTAACCTCTTATGTAATTAATTTAATGATTGCTTGCATGATATACTAAATTATTATGTATTAAAAATTCTACAGTACGATTTTTAACTCCTATTATGTAATTAATTTCATAAACGCTTAAACATTTAACTAAATTATTATGTATTATATAATCTAATTTGTATGATTTTTAAACCTATTATGTCATTAATTGAATGAACGCTTAGATGTTTTATTAAATTATTATGTATTTCAATTTCTAAATAATAGGAATTTTCTTAACCTATAATGAAATATTTTACTTTGTAGGCATTTTTATTAAATAACTCATTTCTTTTAATTTTAAGGTTTAACATTTAAATAATTTTTTGGTATCTCATTTTATTTCATTTTAATTATAAAATTACAAATAAACTTAAAATAAATATTGATACAATTATATAATAATCACTTAATTACATATATCTACTCATATTACACTGCAAGGGCAATTTTGTCATTCATACTGGTTTTTTGTTTTGTCCACCACAACCAAACACATTTTTGTTTTTGGGATGGGGATAATTTTATCTGTTCCGTCCACCATAACCAAACACTTCACTGTCTCCAGTTTTTGTTCTGTTCCATCTCCTCCTTTCCATCTCTTTCCGTCTCTGCCCCTTGGAGACAGCAACCAAATACAACGTTAGTCTCAACTACTAGACAAGAATATGCATTCCACTTTCTTGATGGCACATACCATTTCCCAGTATGTGATTGGTGCGTTAGAAAGCATGCCAAAGACAGGTTGAACAAGGTTACTTAAAACGCTTACAAGTGTATTGTCTAACATTAAGATCATGATATTTAAGCATGCATGTGATCTTATGAGTTGAAAGTATCAACCGTTTGCTAGTGACTTTGCTTATTCTTGAAGTCATCAATCATTTTCTTGGCTTTCCCCGACATCAACCTACGAAAACCTATAAACCTAAAACAAGTTTCATAGTTAATGGCATCCTCAGTTCTTGTGTCTTTTTACATTGTTTTCGAGATCGTGAGAAAGAAAAAGAGAGATGTGTTTCAAGATGGGGTATAGTTTTAAGAAAGGAAAGCTGGTCCGAGTAAAGGAAACTGAAGAAGAAGAAGATGGAGAAGAAAGCAAAGGGTTGTTGGAGAGGGAAATTAAGAAATGGAAGAACCAACATGATCAAAACAAGTTCTATAAAGTCCAAGAACCATATTCAATCTATGGTGTCACAAGCTGCAGACACTTTTCCTCTTTCTAACGTTATCTTTGTTGAGAATGATTAAATTGTTGTAGTCATATTTGTGCTCACACATGACAGGCTGTACATAATTAGTTAGGTTCCTTGTAATTAGTTAGGAGATTAGTTACATAGTCTTGTGTATATAGTTCTGCGTTGATGTAATTGTACAGAGTGTGAATGAATACAACTTCTTTCATTTTACCTCTGTTCCCCTTTATTTTAACATGGTATCAGAGCACCTGAATTGGTGATTTCTCCAGCTCGTTATCCGGCGATTTCTCCGATTTCTTTCATTCTTTTCTTTCCTTCATTTCCTTTATTCCTTTTATTTTCTTTATTCCTTTTATTCGTTTCTTTTTACTCGATTCCCAATCTTCCAATGCCTAACTCAAACTTATGGCTTTTACCGAGGATTCATCCTCCTCCATCACTATTGATTTCAATCACCCTCTCTATCTTCACCCCTTCGATACATCGGGCATGATTCTTGTTTCACACCAGCTTTTTGGTACCGACAACTACTGTATTTGGAGTCGTTCAATGCGGATTGCTCTTCTTGCTAAGAACAAGCTAGGTTTCATCGATTGCACCTGTTCTAAGGCCACCGTTCCTTTTGATCTTCACTCTTAATGGGATCGTTGTAACGCCCTTGTTTTCTCCTGGATCCTTAACACCGTCTCAAAGGAGCTCTCTGCTTGGATTGTCTTCGCTTCCAACACCGCACTCGTTTGGCAGGATCTTCAAGAGAGGTGTGATAAAGTGGATGGATCTCGGATATATTACCTCCATCGTGCGATCTCTACTCATACCCAAGGTACATCATCTGTTGCTTCCTATTTCACTAAGCTTTGATTACTCTGGGATGAATATGATGTTCTCGTTCCTCTTTCCAATTGTGCTTGTGATCTTCCTCAAAAAGCATGCTCAACACGATCAACAACGTCTTTTTCAATTTCTAATGGGCCTCAATGAGACCTATGCTAGTGTTCGCAGTCAGATTCTCTTGATGCATCCTCTTCCCTTGGTTAACAAGGCTTATTCAATGGTTACTCGTGACGAGAATCAGCAGGAAATTGCTTTTCCTTCAGTGATTAACTCTGAACTTCCTGATTCAACTGCCTTACTGACCCAACAATCTTCTACATCCAAGAAACGTTTCTTTGGAACCTGCGATTACTGTCACCTCAAGGGACACAATATGGAGAATTGTTACAGGCTCATTGGCTTTCCACCTGATTTCAAATTCACAAAAAAGAAACGTTCGATTGCAAACAATGTTATTGCCTCTGATGATTCTTCTGAGCCCTGTGACGATGTTACTCTTCCACAGGCACCCATGTTCACACCTGATCAGTACCAACAGCTTCTTAATCTATTGAGCAAGGACTCCTCTGTTACTGCTACAGCTCATATGGCATGTACAACCCCTGTTTCGAATTCAGCTCACTAGATTCTTGACATTGGGGCTTCTAACCATATGACTTTTGCATTCAATTCCTTAGATTCTCCTGTTGCATGTGCTTCTAATTCTTATGTTAAATTGCCTACTGGTAAATCAGCCTTGATTACACATATTGGTAACCATTTTTTATCTCCTCACCATAAGCTCACCAATGCACTTTATATTCCCTCTTTCAACTTCAATCTCATTTCAGTTTCTCAACTTACCAGAGATCTTAATTGTTCTGTATCTTTCTACCCTCAATTTTGTGTTATTAAGGACCTTTGTAGTGGAGAGATGATGGGGATTGTTAGAGCACATGATGGATTATACTTTCTTCACCAGCCTTTCAAGCCTGTCTCACCTTCAGTACTTTTTTCTCTTGTTAATCAATCTTGTGTTACTTCTTTGTCAGTGTCTAAGCATGTTGATTTTTCTATGTGGCATGCTAGACTTGGTCATACATCTATATCAAAAATGAATAAAATGCATTTTTTAAATTCTGTCTCTCATTCTTCTACTGATCTTTCTACTTGCACAATCTGTCCATTAGCTAAACAAACTAGATTACCATTTCTCATTAGAGAAACAAGAGCAACTCATTCTTTCTCATTGATACATATAGACTTATGGGGCCCTTATCGCATCTGTACTCATAGTGGTCATCGATATTTCTTGACTATTGTTGATGATAGGACTATGATGACATGGCTTTATCTCCTTCGACTTAAAAGTGATGCATTTGTCTTTTTAAAATAGTTCATTGCCATGGTTCATACCCAATTCTCTGCTGTTGTCAAGATCATTAGGAGTGATAATGGGAGTGAGTTCTTTACAAACGAGGGCACCCCTTTCTTTCAATCTCTTGGGATAATTCACCAATCTTCTTATGTCAATACACCTCAACAGAATGGTATTGCTGAACGTAAACACAGACATCTCCTAGAAATAGCCAGGGGATTAAAATTTCATTCTCATTTACCTGTCAAATTTTGGGGGGAATGTGTTCTCACAGCTTGTTACCTTATAAACAGATTACCATCTTCCATCCTCTCTTGGAAAACCCCTTATGAACTTCTTTATAATAAACCACCATCCCTGTCTCATTTTAAAGTTTTCGGTGTCTATGTTTTGCCACTGTCACCAACTACCGTGATAAATTCTCACCAAAAGCTACACCCTCTATCTTCATGGGATATTCTCAAGTCCAGAAAGGTTACATATTGTTCAATCCTATTTCTCACAAGTTTTTTGTCAATAGAGATGTCATTTTTCATGAAACTGTTTTTCCTTTTAAAAAACCACCACAAGATCAACCAATGTTTCCATTTAATCCCTACGACTTTGGTTTATTACATGATCCTCATTTTTTAAATCTTTCCTCTCCTCTATCCGTTCCCACATCCTCCCACACATCTTCACCACCACACTCACCTTTAACTATTACAGACTCCTCCACCTCTCCCACATCTTCTTCTCCTTTACCTTCAGCTTCATCACACTCTCATCCATCCCATTTCTCACCTCCACAATCCTTAAGGAGAAGTGCCAGAACCATAAAACCACCACTTTGGATGGTAGATTACACTGGCTTCAACTCATCCCCTTCATCCTCTTCAATGGTTACCAAAGGTCAGTATTCACTTTCAAATTTCATTTCATATCACCATCTTCCACCTCATACTCAGTGCCTAGCTGCTTCCATTTCTCATAACATAGAACCTCAGTCTTATCAAGAGGCAATTAAACATAATTGTTGGCAAGCTGCTTTGCAACAGGAAATTAAGGCTTTGGAGGCAAATGGCACATGGAAGGTTGTCCCTTTACCACCAGGCAGGGCTCTTATTAGCTGCAAATGGGTCTTCAAAATTAAGCACAACTCAGATGGCACAATTGAGAGGTATAAAGCCAGATTAGTTACCAAGGGGTACAGTCAACGAGAAGGAGTTGATTATCAGGATACATTTTCACCTGTTGCAAAGCAAGTCACAGTTCGTGTAACATCCCAGCCCCGATGGGAAGGTTATATTGGTAAATCAGGACGGGCTAGGTTGTTTCATTTCATATTTGATTTGTGCATATAGCGGTCCTCTAATTATAGAGGAATGAGTCTTTTGACACATGCACTTATATGTACATGCATTCATGATATTTCCCGGCATTCAATTGTGAATATGATCTGTTTTATAAATTCTGAAATAATTGTGTTTGAAAACCTGAATTGGAACTGTTTTAGAGTGATTGTCGCCTGATAGGGACTCTTCGAAATTTTTCTGGAATAATTGGGAGAAAAGGTCCGGACCGGAAATTTTCTGAGTGACGGACTGATTGACTGTATAGTACTGAAATGACTGTCCAAGGGCTATGAAAAATTAGATTTATGATTTTAGAAATTAACGTGTCGAGCCATTGAAATTTGGAGACGAAATTGACTGGAGATGAGAAGAGATTTAAATGTATTGTGAGGAAATGACATGTGGCATATTTGATTAACTTTTAAAATGCCTTAGGTTATAAGATTAGAAGAAAGGAAATCCTTTTCTCTCCTAGGGCACGATTGCTTCTTCTTCCTTGGTTGGTTTTCGATTCTTCCTTGGAGATTCTTGCTTGCTCCTTCATTGTGGTGGAAGAACAACTAGAACCTTTGAGAGAGTGCTGATTTTCGAGAGCTCAGAAGCTCACCGTGGGTGTTGGAGAAAAGAGGAAAGGGTTGGATTCGGAGATTTGAAGATTTAGGGCTTGAATGGTAAGTAAAATGGCTTAAATGTTGTTTTAATGTTGTTATAATGCATTTATTGTGTTTAATGTGAGAGATTGGGTAGTTAAGAGTGAGTTAATACTGGTTTTAGAGAGAGAAATGGTGAAAAATCGATCGGAGAAGACGAAGGAGCCTCGCACGTTGCGACGTCTGAGAGGGCCCTCATCGCGACGAGTAAATAGGTACTCGCCGCGACGAGCATGGCGGCACGTCGTGACGAGCCCGTCGATTCTCGTCGCGACGAGCGTATGGGACGTCGCGGCGAGCGACCCTTTGTGCGCTGCGGTGAGAGATCTTTGGCCGCGACGAGCTCCAATTTTCTGAATGGATGTGTTTTAGTTTATGTGGCATAACTGATGATGTAGACCTCCAATGGAAGTGATGTTTGATTCGTTATGACCTAGAGAAAGAGGTCTACAATTGATGTAAAGAAAGAAAGTATTGAATGAAAATTGAGAATAGATTGCTATTACTACCTAAAGGTTGTTTCGTGATCATTGGGGTATAATTCTGAGATTTAATGCTTTTGGGGTTTTAGAAACTAAGCCTAGGGGGTGAATTTGGATTTAGAGGATAGTGGCACTGGTTTTGAGGTCTTTCTTGAAAATATCATAGTGGGTATGACTTGGTAAATTGACTGAATGTTAGAAATGAAATTGTTAGAGTTCCATGACATGTTCTTGAAATGAAATTGAGTCATTATGGATCAATTGAGTGAAAAGTTAGTTTTTGACTAAAGAAAGTGGAAATTGGGAAGTAGCGCCGAGAAGGTCATGAATAGGCATTGTACATCTTTTAATTAAGACATGCGCACCATTGAATTATCTTGATTATGCATTTAGTAATGAATAATTATTTGACTGTTATAGTGGTACCGATGGAACGATATTTCACGGATTTGCTGGGACTTCCAGGCATTAGCTCGGAAGTACAGGTGAGTAACCTAGTTGGTTCCTCAATTTTTATGTGTTTAATATTATGCACTTATACCTTGTGGAGATGAATGGAGGGTTACGTGTGTTTGCTTTTGATTGATTTCCGACCATAGATGTCCGAAGTATTGAAAACTTGATATTAAAGTGCTATTTGTGTGTAACTATTGTGAATGCTCCAATGAAATAAATTCTTAATGATTATGTTTGAAATCTCAGACCAAAGGTCCGAGGGATGGGGTGATTTAGCATTGCAGCAAAACTGCTAGTGAATATGAAATTGGTTATGATTGAAATACCAGACCGAAGGTCTGAAGGAATGGGAATCGGGCATTGAACTGTAAATTGGCTGTAAATGTAAATTGGGACATATGCATTCATGCATAAAGGTATGTTCAGATAAAGATAGTTGTGACCTGAGTCGCCACTGTTACTGAGTCGAACCTCGAGCTCGAGGGAAGTTAGTGCATACCCAGAGGGCTCTCCTACTCCCTAAACGCGTCTACTGAATACTGATCACTGTTAAGCGCTCGGTCACAACACTTTCATAAACTGGAAAAGAGCCACGTGTGCATTGCATACAAATGTGATAACTGATTTGCGAAATCGCATGAGTTCTGTAAATTGTTATATGATAATACTGAATGTGTAATTGACTGAAACTGTGAATTGTTTGCGATATGCATGAATTGGGTGAACCATCGATGATGATTTCTCATTGAGTTCGCAAACTCACCCAACATTGCAAATATGTTTCAGGAATTGAAAAGTACCCTGTTGGACAAACGGGAGTAAGCTCACTGCGTGAGAGTCAGAGACTGAGGTCGGGATCAGTTCACGTCTGCATTATTGTCATTCTGATTCATATGAAATTTTGTATTCCGCAGAATTGTACTGTTATTTCATAGGGTCCCCATTTGATAAATGTTATAATTGTAATGTAATTACTGAAAGTGTTCAAGATTGGCATTGAGCCCAATTTAGCTATGGATTTTTGTGCAAGAATTGGTTTAAATATTGTTGAGTGTCTGTTAGGATCGAAATTGTGCTATGATTGAAAATGTTTTCTTATTTAACGGGCCCAAATCGTTTACTGAATTCTGCGCATACCATTGTTTTTTTAAAAAAATGTCTTACTGCGTTTTTGATCTGTAATTGACTGCTCTAGCATGTCACCCTCGTGAGGCACGGACTTGGATATCACCCTGGATGTCGAGTTTGGGTCTTGCGGGAGTGAGATGCTACAGTTCGGGTAGTTGTTGCCCTTGCAGCTTTGTATAACTGGCCTATCTTTCAACTTGATGTATACAATGCTTTCCTTCAAGGAGATCTTCATGAAGAAGTATACATGTCTCTGCCTCAAGGATTTGACAATCAAGGGGGCACACTAGTATGCAGATTGCTCAAATCTCTTTATGGCTTGAAGCAGGCCTCTAGACAATGGAACCTGAAACTCAATGAGTCTCTCATTAACACTGGTTACTCTCAAAGCAAGCATGACTACTCTATGTTCACTAAAACTGTTGGCAATAGGATAGTCATTATACTTATTTATGTTGATGATCTCTTGATCACTGGAATGATAGGGAACTCATTTCAGAATTAAGATCTATTCTTCATCATAATTTCAAGATGAAAGACTTGGGAACTCTCAAGTATTTTCTTGGTATAGAAATTTCCAGATCATCTGCTGGCATTGTCATGAATCAAAGAAAATATGCCCCATAGTTGATTGAAGATGTAGGCTTGGGAAATGTAAAACCAGCAAACACTCCTCTGGAACAAAATTTGAAGATGACAAGTGTTGATTATGATGATGCTTTACATTTGCAGCAGGATTACAGTGAACTAGAAGATGCGAGTATTTATCAAAGATTGATTGGGACCCTCTTATATTTAACAAACACCAGACCTAACATTGCTTTTGGAGTTCAACACCTTAGTCAGTTTATGCAAAGGCCCAAAAAATCTCATTATGAAACTACTTTGAGAATTGTTAGATACATCAAGAAGAATCCAGGGCAAGGAATTTTCTTGTCTGCATCAGGAACACCAGATATAACAACTTTCTGTAACTCAGATTGGGCATCTTGCTCAATTACAAGGAAGTCTGTTACAGGATATTGTGTGAAGTTGGGAAATTCTTTGATTTCTTGGAAGTCAAAAAAGCAAAACACTGTGTCTCGATCATCTGCAAAGGCCGAGTATAGAAGCATGGCAAGTACAGTTGCAGAGCTGATGTGGTTGAAAGGATTGTTAGATAAATTAGGAATTATACTATCTCAGCCTATGACTTTATACTGTGATAGTTAGGCTGCCATTCAAATAACAGCAAATCCTTTATACCATGAGAGGACAAAGCATATCGAAATTGACTGTCATTTCATTAGAGAAAAAATTCAGAGGGGGCACATCCAGACCAAGCACATTTCAACCAATGAACAAGTTGCAGATCTACTTACAAAAGGTTTAAGTATTTCATAGCACAAATATCTTACTGCCAAGTTAGGAATGAAAGATATCTTTTCACCTCCTAACTTGAGGGGGCAGGTTGAGAATGATTAAATTGTTATAGTCATATTTGTGCTCACACATGACAGGTTGTACATAATTAGTTAGGCTCCTTGTAATTAGTTAGGAGATTAGTTACATAGTCTTGTGTATATAGTTCTGCGTTGATGTAATTGTACAGACCGTGAATGAATACAACTTCTTTCATTTTACCTGTGTTCCCCTTTACTTTAACAATCTTTGTTTCTGGGTTGTCTCACGTATGAATGAAATGTTCTGCTGTTGTGATGTAATCTTTGTTGTTTCACTTTGTAAATGCAAAGAAAAGGTGGTGAAATGATTTTCCTTCTATAAAACTTTCTTTTTTTAATTGTCAAAAAGAAGAAGTGGATCATTTAATTTCGATAACAAAACATAATTTCAAGTTTAGATTTGAGTCTTTAAACTTTGTTCATTTAATTGGGTGCTTAATTCAAGTGTAATGTAATTTAATTATAGAAGCCACTAAAAATCTTTAAAATTAATTTAATAGTATTGGATTGGGCTTATATTGTTCAATCCACACTCAATTCTTTTTAGGATAATTTTAAAGTTAAAATCGAATTTAATATTAACTAATTATTAATTTAGTGATTAATTTTTAAAAAATCAAACTTAATTAACTCATACAAATTTTTAAAATTAAAAAAGTGATTAATGGTAAAAATATGAACTTTGTATTTATTATATATATATATATTTAGTAAAGTACTGATATTATATTAAGTGAATTAAATGATTCGAACTTAAATTGAAATTTTATTAAGAAAATCAAACTTGAGATCAATCCCTAAATTAAAAGTTTGATTTTAACGTAAAATCTCAATTCTTAAAAATTAAAATTAAAACTTAATTCAATTAGGGTTCAAAAAAACTTAATTCAAAGTTAACAAATTTATATTTTAATAAATATCTACTTTTAATGTTATAAAGTCTGGGCGTTCGAGATTTAGTGCTTGTTTAGTTAAGCTTTTGAAGGGTGACTAAGCAATTTTTTGCTTGTTTGGTTAAGCTTTTGAAGGGTGAATAAGTACTTTTTTTCACCACAAAACCTTTTTTTTAATGAATATTTAGCTGTAAAATGAAAAAAATTAATAGATATAACTTCTTTAGTAGGCAAAATATAGCTTTTTAAAACTCAAATTTAGAGCTTTTAAAAATAACCTTTTAGATAGATTTTCATATCAATTAATGAGCCTATTTTTAGTTTCTTTTGCCCTTATAATTTTCACATAATTTTTACAATATCCACAAACTCATCTTCACGTTTATTTTAATATTTATATAATATTATTTGACTTTTTATATGTTTTAATATTTATTTTTATATTAGTTTTACTTATGTTATAATCCATATAAAAGATTTGGTCAGATATATTTTCATTTATATTTTATATGGTTTAAAATTATATAATAATTAATAAATTGTGCTTTACATACTGTTTAATATACTTTAAATAATATTTATATATATAAATAATTTTATTATAAAATAAAATATAGTTAAAATTAATAAAAGTGTTTTTATTTTTATGTTGTCAAATATTCTATTACATGAAGCTCTTTTTAAAAAGTAATTTTTTCAATTAACAATTAACTGACTTCTTAAAAAAATTCTGACCAGAAAATCTCCAAAAATAGAATCTTTGGTTCAGTTTTAAGTCAATCTTTGAAGAATCTTCTTCCACCAAAAAATTCCCCCCAATACGCCACCGCCACCCAACCTCCGTCCCACCACTTGCAATCGACAAAAGCTAAGGTCCTACTGATTGGAACTGGAACGTTAACACCATGAACAAGAAAGGGTTTAATGCAGATAGCACTAAGAAGTGAACATCTTCATCGGCTGATAAAATAAAATCGGCAAGTGAAACATACCCTGTCAAAAAGCAACAATAATAGAACTTTCCAGGTTAAAAGACTTCCATTAAATGAGAAAACCCATGTTTCTGATTTTTTTTTTCAGGTTTCTTACCCTTCAATGGTGGATACTTGTAGTGTTCACTCCACTTCACCTACCTCATTTTATAATAAAGAGTTACCTTGTGCATAGATCAAGAAGAAGTGGACTCTATATAAATAAATAAAAGTTCAATTTGTATCCAATTATATGTAACTTACAAATATTTTAATTTAGAGCTTTTTCTATTTTTAATATTTATTTTAAATTAATTAATATTAATATTATAGTTTACTATTTAGATCTTATATTAAAGTTATACATTTTATAAATGTTTATCTAATTTAATTTTATTATGAATTAGATTAATATTTCATACATATGATTGTACGATAGTATGTTTTGCTTTCAAATTAAGCAACTTTACATATTTTATATTTAATTATCTAATTTTTCATACTTAATAACACTTTATGATAAAATTTAAAGATGTTCGTTTCTTATAATGGTATAGTATCTAATTATTTATTTTTGCATGATTAAAAGTGGAATTCCACCATAGTTTTCCTTTATGCGATTTTGTACGGTCAAAATAATTTTAATCTAGTAAGGCAATATGTGGAAGAAGCTAAGTTAGATACTCTTTCATTTTCTTCTGTATATAGATATTCCTTTTTATTTTGAATATTAAATAAAAGAACTTATCCTTACTTTTAGAAAAGCTAACATCTAATATACACTAAAATTGGGTGGAGATGCAAACATGAATATTTGTCAGAACCCATCAACTTAAAATAGTAGAATTTATAGAATTTAGAATTGAGAAATATAAAATGGAATATTAAAATAGTAGAAGCAATAAAAATTGACACGTTGTGTTATAATTTAAAGTATAATAGCAAAACGCAGAGTTGAACATACAATAAATTTATAATAAAAGGCAACCATTTTGTAAATTTAAAATTTCATCCATAAGTTTTACATAAATTTGTTAGTCTTGAATCCACATATTTTCTAATTTACTTATGTTATTATTTTTAATAATACGTAATAATTTCTTATTCATATGTTAAAATAATAACTTAAAAGTCAAAAATCAACATACCTAGTGCACAAGATGGAGAGTGATATGATGTATGTAATCTTTCTTTTGCATTTTTATAAAAAGGTTGTTTACGTGACTTAAATCTGTAATCTTATGATCACAAGAGCAGCTTTACCAAATACTCCAAAATTCACCCTCTAATCAAAGGTAAAATACTAACTTAAAATCAAGGGTAAAAGACATAGACCTTATGTAATGCCCCAATATATACTCTGGAAGTATTATAGCATGTCTAGGGTATATTAAGAAGTGAACATGATGAATTAAGTACATTAAGTTTATTAAGAGATATAATGGAACTTAATGTAAAAGATAAGGATAAATGGATAATTTGTTCGCTTCGACATAGACATACATACTTAGACGTGAAATATGTATGAAAATTTTTGATATATTTGCTTGGATTTATGAATGTGATGTGAGGGGAATTGATAAAGGAAGTATTTCATAAGTAAATGAGATGTTTTTGGTTAAATTGGATATATTTTTGTGTTGTTCTTGCATGATAAGACCGAAGTTAGTTGATTAGGGATGTGTACTTAAGCTGAGTGGATAGGTCCCATTGAACAAATTTATGTAATTTGGCTATATCTTGTCTTGTAGACCTCCAAATTGGAAAATTTTATTTGTAAATTAAACTAGAGAAATAGGTCTAAAACTTTCACGAAGAAACCAAAATCTAATTATGTCTTTAAGAGTTTTGAATTATGTTTTGAAGTTGAGTTCTAGCTACTGTTCTTGTTTTCAAAGAACCTGTGATTTTTTGGATATAACTCCTGATATAATTAACCAACTTGCATGAAATTTATGCCATTAGAAACTTAACACACAAGGGAATGAAATAAATTGATAAGATTATAGCCTAATGTGGGAGTTAAAGGAAGAAGAATGACCAATATGCAATTTTCCTAAAGTCAACTCATGAACCAATAAGATTAAAGCATGTGTGTCCAATAGAATTGTAACACATGGTCCAATAAAATTGTAACACATAGTCCAATATAATTTTAACACATGGTCTAACGTGGTCTGATGGGATTGTAACACATGGTCTAATAAGATTGTGACATATGGTCCAATGGAATTGTGACATATGGTTCAATGGGATTGTGACGTGTTTACGACTAGAAAATTCATAAAAAGGTATATAGAAAGAGGAGATGGATTGCACTTTGTTAGCTTAACTTCAGATTTTCTCCTCTCCATTTCACCTTCTTCATCCCATCATTTTTCACTTGGTAATTCAAGCAAAGCCAAAAAGGAAGGGAAAGAAAAGCATTAGAAGAAGTACTTTGCCAATTTTAAGGTTTGGGACTTCACTTAGTTTAATTTCTCTTTATGTGTATGTTTGAATGATTATAAAGATTCATTTGCATATGGAATAGTTGTTGGAATGATTTTTGGCATTAGTTTGGTGTTACTTTGCATGAATTTGATTGTATATGACAAGAGAGTATAATGTAGTGGAATTCTGTTTAGGGTTTGTTTGAGTCAATCACATTGTTTGAGTCATAACTTAGCCTATAGACCTCCAAATTGTGTTATTTTAGTTGTATATGAAACCTAAGACATAGAGATAAATATCTCTAGAAGGAACTTTGACTTAATTCTGGCTTTATGACCTTGGAAATTGAGATAAAAAATGATGACTTGATGTTGCTCCTGTTTTGGAGCATCTTGTGATATTTGGTCTATATCTTATGAGTTAGGAGTCCAAATGACCTAATTGTTAGTGATACAAAAACAAGAGACACAGAGGGAGAAATGTATAGAAGACCTAGAAACACCAATTTTGACGTTTTAAATATGAATATTAAAAAACAAGTAGTGGTATGAATAGAGAAAGTGTCTATCACGACCGTGGCGTAGTTTTTGTTTCCGATTTTTCTCGAATCTTATCCGAACCTTTTGAATGTGTATGGAACTTTTCAAATACTTAGAAATAAATAAAATAGGATTTAACATATGTAAATTGAGTAATTGAACATTGGATGTAAATAAATGATTTGTATGCATGTTTATCGCTCATATGTGTATAGTATAATTATATAAGTGTGATTTTGACACATTTTTAGTCATAATAAGTTATGACTTACATGTCTAAACACAGATACATATTTTATGATTTGAAATTCATATCATATGATTTGTCAATATATGAATTATGAAATTGACAAATGGTTAAAAGAAATATTACAATGCCTGCTCTATTGTCTTGGTGATGGATAGATGGGTATTCTTATAGATTACAGTGCAACTGCTATAGTTTGACACCATGATGTCCACAGTTTGATACCTTCAGGTATCCACAGTTCGATACCTTCGAATATCCACAGTTTGATATCTTTGGGTATCTACAGTACTCGTTATCTACATCCGCAGAAAATGTGCAGGCTTAACACATAACGGAAACTTAACAGTCATAAATGAGAAATACAGCATTACAGCATAAATAGTTGGTATTGATGAACATTTGTACTGGTTGTAATGATGAATTGTAATGATGTGTAATTATATTGATAATTTGTATTAGTGAGCGTTGAATATTAATAATTTGGCTTATAAATGTTCATTTTCGGTATATGGATAATATGTTGAAGTATATTTGCACTATGTACTGTACTTAAGTGTGCCATCATTATTTACATAAGTATTGAGTATCAATGTTTGGTTCATGAATGTGAACTTATGATATATGAGTTGTGATGTTTCTGAATGTGTGTACTTGGCAGACGACTACTCATATGAACTTATGATATATGAGTTGTGATGTTTCCGAATGTGTGTACTAGACAGACGACTACTATGAGTAGTCATCTAAACTAAGTGTTTCCTCACTAAGCTTTCAAGCTTAGCATGTGTGTTAATCCGTGTAGGTCCAAGTCATAGGAGTGAGATACAAAGAACATCTGCAAGAATCAAGGTCAAAAGATAGAAGAAAAAGTGCTTCTGGAATTTTTTTGTTACAAATGATTGCACATTGTATGTTTTCTTTTAGATTACCATGTAAATGTAAAGATGTATTACTACTGTTAAATGATAATGTTAAGCATTGGAGAGTTTTGTAATATGTATATGTATAACATTGAATAGAATTGCATATCTTGAATGCATGTACAATAATTTGATTGTTATGTGCATGGATGGTTGTAGATTATGTACAGGGGTGTTACACCTTACTTGTAATATAATTTTTTTTCAAATAAGGTCTAAGTTTTTTAAAAATCTTGATCTTTATTTTTTAAAAACTCCTTATAGTTTTTAAAATTTTTAAAAAATTTGTTGAAAATAACAACGAAATACATACGCTATAAATATTACATTTATATTAATCAAATCCTATTTAAACGACAACTCGACCTAACTTTAAAATTTAAATCAAACTAATTAAATTTGATTTAAATTAATAATTTATTTCAATTTAATTGATTAGGGTCAAGTTTAAGAGTTGCTTTGAGTTACTATATTAGTAAAATTTGATTAGTTAACTATGGTGATCATATTATATATGTTTCATTAATCCTAAGGCGCAAGTGAATTGGTAAGGGACTCTCCTAGCTTAAGTGAGGTCGTGGGTTCGAACCCTCCTTATATATGCAGCCGTTTAATACTTGGAGCTAGAGTTTTGCCTTTCGCAAATAACCTACTCAGCTCGAGCGGGGATTAGTCTAGGTGTGGATGGTTTAAAAATGCCTTCCTAAAGTTGAAATCCTCTTAGGACACCCCATGGGCAACCAAAAAAAAAAAAAAGATATGTTTTATTATCATTTTTTAAGTGAAGTGTAAGAAAAGGTTTTAAACATTAGAATGAATCTTTTCGAGATTTTTAAAGATTAATGAGTTTTTTAAAAGATTTTTTAAAAGGATGTTTATTAAATTTACTTAAAATCAAATAAAGAGAATGAATTGACTGCCAAGACTCGAAGAACTTAACAATAAAATAAGTCATTAATGAAATTCCTGAACCATCAAACTTGGTAGTCTCTATTTATACAAAGTGCTCTCATGGTCCATGCACTTTAGCATCACACCATCTTGTAAAGCTCTGGTGCTCCTCGGAGGACCATTCCTTGGCATGATAATGTTTTCTCCTTCAAAGCATGAGTGAAGAGCAGAGAGAACAGTCTCAAGTTCTCCCAAACACTTCAATTAATGGATACTTTTGCTGTTGAAACAACACCAACAGCCCAAGAAATGCTTGACCTCGAGAAAAATGAGGGGAAGGCAGAGAGAACCAAGTGGGTGCTCAGTGCTCCTGAGCCACCGAGTCCATGGCGTGAGCTCATGGATTATGTTCTACCTGAAGGTGGCAAATTTCACGCAAAAACTGGGTTCAATCCTGTCCTCACTTTGTTGCAACAAACGTTTCCGATCCTTTGCTGGTCTAGAAACTACAAGGCAACCAAGTTTAAGAATGATGTACTAGCTGGCCTGACTCTTGCTAGCCTCTGCATTCCTCAGGTGAACACTGTCAGGTTTTTCAGTTATGAATTTGAAGGTTCTTTGCTTGCTAATATGAAGTTTCATGCAGAGCATTGGGTATGCTACTTTGGCAAGGCTTGATCCTCAATATGGTCTCTGTAAGTTGCATTGGTTTTACCACTTGATCAATTTGTTTGCAAATTTGTTATGTCTGAAATACTTGTACTGCTCAGACACGAGTATTGTCCCGCCTCTGATATATGCTGTCATGGGAACTTCAAGAGAAATAGCCATCGGACCTGTAGCTGTAGTTTCTCTTCTTTTGGCTTCAATGGTTACGAAACTGGAAGACCCTGTGGAGAATCCAGTTGCTTACAGGAATCTTGTCCTTACCACAACTTTTTTCGCAGGAATATTTCAAGCTGCCTTTGGACTATTCAGGTTCATGACCCTATTAGATTAGATTTTAACATCTTTTTTTTTTTCAATGCAATATGGACCATACTCTCTTCCTCTGTTTTGGGTCTTCAGGTTGGGATTTCTGGTTGATTTTCTTTCCCATGCAGCAGTTGTTGGGTTCATGGCAGGCGCTGCGATTGTTATTGGCCTTCAACAACTAAAGGGTCTTCTTGGGCTTACTCACTTCACAAAAAAGACTGACATTATCTCTGTCCTTGAAGCTACTTGGATAGCAGTTCATCAATCTGTAATGATATTTCATTTCTGACTTGTCTTGCTGTTATAAATTCTCTGAACTGTTCCGTGTACCTTGGAACCGTTAATTCATCCCATTTTCCTTCTCTGGTTCACAGTGGAATCCCCAGAATTGCATCCTCGGATGTTCTTTCTTATGTTTCATCCTGATTACGAGGTTTGTGGTAAGTTCAGGTAGCAATTTCTGATACCCATATTCTCTTCAAATGTTGTCACGCTCGTTTGCAATATTCTAATTTTACTAGGGAAAGAGGAACAAGAAGCTCTTCTGGTTGGCAGCCATTGCTCCTCTGATATCTGTGGTACTGTCAACTCTAGTTGTGTTCTTGACAAGAGCTGATAAACATGGAGTCAGCATCTTGAAACACATCAAAGGGGGTTTAAACCCAAGCTCAGTCCAACAGTTACAGTTTCATGGCTCACATACTGGGGAAGTGGCTAAAATTGGACTTCTTGTTGCAGTTATTGCACTAGCTGTAAGCATCTATTACTTCAGAATACAACTTCTGGGAAGTATCCAATCCATATTTCCATGATTCTCTGCATTTTCTGGTTGCAGGAAGCGATTGCGGTCAGCCGGTCTTTTGCTTCCATGAAAGGGTACCACATAGATGGAAACAAAGAAATGATTGCAATGGGATTCATGAACATCTTTGGATCTTTCTCTTCTTGCTATGTTGCAACTGGTGGGATCTTTGAGACTAAACTCAATCTTATATTGTAGCTGGTCTCCATAAGATATTCATGAATCAACCTTAAAAAACTTGTCGGTTTTGCAGGTTCATTTTCTCGAAGCGCGGTGAATTTCAGTGCAGGATGTGAGACTGCAATGTCTAACATTGTTATGGCCTTGACAGTGATCATAACCCTGGAATTGTTCACAAAACTCTTGTACTTCACTCCCACTGCAATCTTAGCTTCAATCATACTTTCTGCTCTGCCAGGACTAATTGACCTGAACGAAGCTTACAAGATTTGGAAGATTGATAAACTAGATTTCCTTGCTTGCATTGGAGCCTTCTTTGGAGTGTTGTTTGTATCTGTCGAAATTGGCCTACTTGCTGCGGTAAGATCGTATCTTCCATCAAAATTTCAACACACAACTTGTTCTTTTGAACAAACATACACTTACGTGTGATGTTTCAGGTGACAATATCATTCGTGAAGATCATTATCACATCAATCCAACCCGGAACAGAAGTTCTTGGAAGAATCCCTGAAACTGATATCTTCTGCGATGTTCATCAATATCCTATGGCAATTAAGCCCTCTCCTGTATTAGTCCTCCGAGTCAAGTCCGGGTTAATTTGTTTCGCAAACGCCAACTTCGTTAAAGAAAAGTATATTTAAGTACCTTGTCTCAATCTGCAGAGCCATTAGCATCAATATTGTGCTCTAACTTTTGTTGATCTTATTCTTCTTTGCTTTAAGGATCATAAAGCAGGCAACTGAAGAGCAAGAAGGAAATGTCGAAGAAAATGGGAAAACCAGTGCTCAGCTTGTGATACTTGACATGTCCAGTAAGTGTCTGACTAAATCAAGATAGTTTTAAATTGCGGATTGAGGATTTACATTACGGTTCTCTGAGTGCTGACGTTCATCAATTGATGTATATTTGGCAGATTTAGTAAACATCGACATATCAGGAATCGCTTCCCTGGAAGAACTTCATAAGAATCTTGTGTCAAATGGCATCGAGGTATGTTTGTAATGTGCTCGGACAGGTCGAGGCTCGGAAAACCTGAGCCTGAGTCTAAATTCATTTTAAAAACTTAAAATACAAGGGAAGAACTTATTATACTTGTGCCATTTTTATCTCTCAGCTGGCTATCACCAATCCAAGGTGGCAAGTGATTCACAAGTTAAGACTTTCCAACTTTGTGGGAAAGATTGGAGGAAAGGTCTTTTTGACAGTTGATGAAGCTGTGGATACATGTCTGAATGCTAAAAGTGGGACACTCTAATTAGTAATTATTACATAAGCTTTTATGCTTATGTTATGCTGTCTTGTGTTGTGTTGTGTGATCCAATAAAAGGGTAGCTTTTAGATGAGTCTTGTGAGATGATATCCCATGACTCTGGGAATGTACTCTTGTAATATTGTTAGACCCAAAAAAACAGGGATTTATGTAGAAAGTTTTATGTAATTAATGAATTATAAATTGTGTTTGGCTTTTTAAAAACATTTTATGTATAAATACTTTGTCGCTTTACTTATATTTCCTTATTTATAATATTCATTTTATTGTTTTCTAAAAAATAGTTAAGTCTCGAACATCCTAACTAGAAGGTTACAAAAATAACAGAAAATCACCAACGATATATTAGAGCAGATCTCTATGAGAGCTCTAAAATAGACAAGGAAGATTATAATTAAGATCCTGAATATGCTAGTCGAAACACAAGTTCTTTCTCTTCAACTGACATCAACTTTCAAGGCCTGCGTCTTAAGAATTTAAGCTTCTTTTTCTTCTCGCGATTTGAATCTTGATTGAAGTTTGGTTAGTCTCAAGTTGAACTACTTAAGATTGGTCAATTGAATTTGAATAATTTGAAACTTGGTTTAATTGATAATAAAATTATATTATTTTAACAAAATTTAAAAAAAGAACAATATTTTGATCAATAAAATTTTAAGTTATTGAATAAAATCATATTGTTTAATTTGAACTATCTGAATCGAATCAACTGACTCTCCTAATCTCATCATCCCTATTCTATATTCGTCTTAGATCAATGAGATTATAAATTTTAAACTTAATTTATTTTACTTTAACTCGTTTAGTTCATTTAGTAATTTATTGAAATATATAGTCTATTAATTATTCTGTGATTTAGAATTTTATCTAATGTACATTTAAAGAGTAGCACTTGAAAATTCCTTTGCCTTTTATGATTGGGTTCATAACGAAATTTGACAAATTGTACTTAGCGATCAATTTTTTAGAATAATGGATCCAATTTATTATTATTTAATTGTCAATTTTAAAGTTTAATTATTTGTCTGTTTGTTTTAGTTGAGATTGCACTTAAAATGTCAAATAAAGTCTTTTCATTTTAGGGTTAATTACAAAAAAAATTAAACTTTTCTCAATTTTGCAATTGTAGCCCGAACTTTAAAAATGACAATTAAATATTTAAACTTTCAATTTTTTTAATTCTAACTCGGATTTAATATCTTTGTTAAGTTTGTTGACATAGCTTGTCATATGTTTCAAAAATCTTAATTAATAATACTCATCATCTAAAATTAACACAACTAATGAAAATTAATGAAACGGTATTGTTTAATCACACAACTAAAATGATGTTATAAATCAGTTTAAAAATAATTGATTTATAAATAAGAATAAATCAGTTAATTTTATTTAACACTCTCATTTTAATTAAACTTTAACTTCTTTCATCGGTAGATTTTCTCATACTTCAATTTTATTTCAAATTTTCAAAATTTTTCAATCTTTATTATATATCGTTTTATGACGGTCTAATAATAATTGAACTTTTAGATCTTAAAATTTAATTTTATCAATTTAATTTTGGTCAAAATTTTAAAACATTATCTTGAAAATTGTCTACATTCATTGAATCACAAGCAGTAATTATTGGTTAAGTATGTGCCACTACTAATTAAAGAAAAGAAAATTGCCCATTGTAGAGTCATGTACCTTTGAGACTCTTTTTGGTCTCATGGATTGATTGGGTATTAATAGTCACCTTCCACTTAGAGCATCTCCAATGTGTGATTATACGAGCTCTGAAGAGGGTGCACTAGTACTGCATGTAGAAGGAACATTATAAAGTTTAGAGTGTAATTCATTGTGAGAAGTGGTGTAATGAGATATGGTGTAATGAAATACTGACATGACAGAGCTTGAGTGTAATGGGTTGGAGATGCTGTAAGGTTGAAGGTGGATTTGGACTTTGGAGTGTGTTTCTAATATTATGGCAATGCATTTTGAGCTATTGATTCTAATATTAAATTGAAAGATTTGTTCGTTTAAATCGTCCTCGTGTATACAATTACTTGTCCTCGTGTATACAATTACTTAAAACTTGAGGTCAGAATTTTGTCTCCTAAAAGGGATCTACCCGACTCGATTGAGGATTAGTTTCGGTGTGGATGACTTAAAAGTGTCTTCTCATAAATGGGACCTTCCTAAAATACCTCATGAACAAAAAAAAACAAAAAAGATTTGTTCGTTTTGAAGGTTATATGTCATGTTGATAAAAAAGATATAATGCTATTAGTTCTTTTTTTTTGGGTGATATGAATAACTTACTTAGTGTTTGGTTACTGTGCTCATGGGTGGGGACAATGGACGGAGACTCAAAAATTCTGTCTCCGAACTGTTTGCTTTTATGTCTCCACTATTTTGTCCCTGTCTCAGGAAGACGGGGATGGTGATTTTGTGTACATCGACAACCTATGGTACATGATTTTCTACCCCAGGACGGAAAATTGCAATTACATCACTATCCTCGTTTTTCAACGTCCAAACCTATCACCCTCTTTTCTACACCGTTTCTCTCAAATCGTTCACTACCGTCTTCTCCCAACCAAACTCGCAGTAGTCAGACGTTCGTGGCGGCTGAGGTTAGTTTCCTCTCCATTTGTTCTTCCGTATGCCTCCCTGCATCTTCTCCCAACGCTCCTCGCTCCTCGCTCTCGTCTCTTCTCATTCTGGATTTGGGTTCGATTGGGAAGATCCGAATCTTGCCCTCTTGTTTTTTTTTTTTTGTCTTTGTTCGATGGGTCTTCTGGTTCGGTGGATCTGGTTTCGTGATTTGGAACATTGATTCGCATTCTTCTGTCTTCTTTTTCCTGAGACGGCTTTGATTGCGAGATTGAAAGACATGAATTTTCTTTTCCTTTATGTTTGACGTGTGATAGTTCAGATCTGATGCTTGTTTAATTTCTGTTCAGGTGGATCAACAAATGATAACTACAAAAGCATTTGAAAAGGATATCATATCAGGTCAGTCATGCAATGGAATGGTTGTTGTGATTGTGAAATTTATATCGTCTGCCTGCATGTTTGATCACTTGTTAATATGCATGTTTAATTTTCTTTATGTGCAAATTGTTATCCAGCTACATATATTTTGTGTATTTGCGTAATTATGATTAATCTTTGCCTACGAAGTAGTTCCCCATACTTATACATTTGAACTTGGAGTCCTAACTTGTGGTTCTGTATACATGACATACATTTGAAGTTGGGATCCAACATTTTCCCAAACATAAAGCGATTAGGATTTGGTTTGTTTGATATCGTAGCAGTTTATTAATATCCTAAGACAACAGAATAAATTTTTACAAATTTATTGTGTTAAAAAAAGAATCAAGTTCTGTTAGTAAAAGTTATATAGTTAATATGGATATTTTCAGTTTTAGTAATTTGCCTCTCATTTGCAGTTTAGGAGCATTACCAAATCAACACCAGATATCATACCCACTAATCAATCATAATATTCAATTGCCTTTGATAATTTATTGATCATTCACATCGTTTATCTTGCTGAATGTAAGTGTGAGTGTACAGGACTTACGTTTGGATTCAAGCCGTTAAATTGCTTGACTTCCGCATGTTTAATTTTCTTTATGTTCTATTTTTAGTGTTAACTTCGAACAACAAAATCATATATGATGTGCAAATTGTTATCCAGCTGCATATATTTTGTGTATTTGCGTAATTATGATTAATCTTTGCCTAGGAACTAGTTGCCCATACAAAGTTTCTATTTGGGTATGATTAAGGAGTTTTTTAGATGTTATAATACATTTAGAAAACTCCTGAAGTTTAGTTTCCTGAGTTAGAATTTTAGAAATATGCAAATTGAATATGAAATTGTTATTGCTAGACTGTTTATGCAATCTAATATGAAAGTTGAAGGTTTGCTACTATTTTCCTGTCTAGTCAGGATGATTTTGACATACTTTTAAGTCTAGTATGCCTGGGAATTCAAGTCAAAGATTATGAGATTAAATTGATCCTGGAAAAAGGACTAATGAATGTTTGCATCTTGTTTTTGAAGTTGTGCATCAGTTCTGGTTTTCTAATATTCCAACATGATTTTAACTTGAAGTTGTGCATCAGTTCTGGTTTTCTAAGTAGAATACAATCTTTGAAATTTAATGAGGTTAAACTAAGGAGTCACATGTTGTTTTATTATGCAAATTCTAAATCTTATTTATTGGGTTTCATGGTCATAATTTTATAGTTTAAGGAGCTGAAATTTAGTAGATAACATGGGTACAAGTTTGTGCTTATATTTTACCTATAAAACAGTATGTTTTATTTTCTTGCATATTACATACGTATAGCATTGATGATTCATGGAGTTTGCATTTGTAACATAACTTGGTCTCGTTTATGAACTACAAAAATGCTTTGTGAACTAAAGATAAATAACTAAAAGCTTGGTTATTGCTTTGCAATGCCCATGTATGTTGGAAATCCTTCCTTAGCTTTTTAGTTCGTAGCTTTCACCATATTCCACTTCAATGTGAGTTTTTATTAAGTTTAATCAAATATTTTATAGTGAATCATGACTATGAACACTTTTCCTTGTATCTTTTCCTCCAAATTCAATATGGTTCATGGAATAAAACTTACAAGTAGAACTTTTGGTGTGGAGGATGACAAAATGTTAGCAAATGTCTGGGCATTGAGCCTTATCCTTTATGTGGCAACCATTTTAATCAAATTCATGATCATAAAAATTATATGACTATGTACTACTTGGATTACTATAGTGCTTATTCAAGTCCTTTACAACAATGGGAAAAATCTTTTTTATTTCCCAATTGTTTTTGACCTTGCGATATTTTTTTTATTGCTGATAGTCCCACCGTATAAATCTTTTTTATTGCTGACCTTGAGATATTTTGTACATTTGGAACTTGTAGTTGTAGTTGTAATTGTAGTTGTGTATATATATATGAACTTATGTATGTACGTATATGTACATATAAATATATATGTGTATATATATATGAACTTATGTATATACACACATATATATACATATATATATGTATAGCTCTCCGTTTATATATTTACATATGCGTATATATATATATCCACATGGTTTCCATTTGCATGTGGATGTGTTATCATATGAAGCAGATTTTTTATCAATTTATATTATTGTTGGTTGTGCCTTGTTTATGATTAATTGTGTTTTTCTTTACAGACAGTTTTCATTTTAAAAATGAATCATCTGCGCCGTGATGCTATTTTTAAGTGTCTAACGTTGTATGAGCTATGGACTGGGGAATTGGATTTTATGAGAATGTTTATGTTGTTGTGTTTGTATGTGCATACTAGAAAAAGGAGAAGGAGTGCAAATGCTAGAGGTAGTCGGGCATTGACAATACCTAGCAGGCAAGCCAATATAGATAGAATTTTGCATGAGGGTGATAGGAATTGCCACTGGGATTTAAGGATGGACTTGAATGCATTTAGATTGTTATGTCAAATGCTTCAGGTTCATGGTGGGTTGAATGCTAATGGACATGTGGCTATACAAGAAAAAGTATTAATCTTCCTAAGAATATTGGCACAAAATGAATCCAATAGAGTTTTACAAGTTCGGTTTATGAGGTCAGGAGAAACCATAAGTAGGATATTCCATAATGTGTTGAAGGCAATACTGAAGCTTCAATATATGTTGTATGTGAAGCCCGTACCAATTCCTGAGGATTGCACAGACAATAGGTGGAAGTGGTTTAAGGTTAGTAAGCTGCATTAGCTACAATAACTTGTGTAATATCACTTATTCACAGTACTAAGCTAGAAATGTTTACTGTATTGTTTGAATTTGTTCAAAGGGCTGCCTTGGTGCACTAGATGGGACCTATTTAGACATAACAGTGCCACAAGCAGATAAACCCAGATACAGAGGTAGGAAGGGGAAAATATGCACTAATGTGTTCAAGGGTTCTACATGATGCTGTTACTAGGCGTAATAGACTTGAAGTTCCAAGGGGTATGTAAGATAATAATATTTTTCAGAATTTGAAAATTTGTTTATTAAGGTGTGATTACAAATATAATGGTTGGAGTGTGTTTCTGGCTATAAGAAATTACTACTTAGTGGATGCTGGGTATACCAATGGTCCTGGTTTCCTTGCACCTTTTAGAGGCACAAGATACCATATTCAAGAGTGGGCAAGAGATGGAAGAGCACCTAGGACTCCAGAAGAGTTGTTTAATAAGAGACACTCATCTGCAAGAAATGTCATTGAACGTGCATTCGGTTTACTGAAAAAAAGATGGAAAATTCTCATAAATCCATCTTTTTATCCAACAGCCACTCATGTGCACATAATTCTTGCATGTTGCTTGTTGCACAACTTTATTAGATTGCATATGTCAGATGATCCAGCGGAGCAGACCCCTTTTGAAGAAGAGGATATGCCAATTGGGGAAGATGCACCATTTCCTGAATTTGTTGATCGCGTTGAGCCAACTAATGAATGGAGTCGATGGAGAGATGAGTTAGCTAGGAACATGTATGATGATTGGAGAAGAAACCATTAAGTTGTGAACTTTAATTAAGTTTCTGTTTTTATTTATTGCATTGTACTGAACTTTGTTTCACTTTCATTGTAATTGACTTGAGGCGTTTGGTTTAATTTCAGTTTATATATTAACCGAATGTGATAAGTTTATGTACATTCTTCTTTATTTCCATACAAGTTTCAAATAATGGTGATTAATATATTATGGAAATGGTTTAGTTGCTTTGTTTGCGGAATGACATTCCATGGTTTAGGTCAGATGTCAAGAATCTGGAATTCAGATGAAACAGAAGCATTGGTGACATTTATGGAAGAGGCAGTTGTTGCTGATTATAGAACTGATAATGGGCAATTTAAGCCTGGTACCTTCCAACTTCTTGCTGAAAGGATGGTGGACAAGTTTTCTGATTATGGCATTGACAAGAGGCATGTTAAAAATAAGCACAAGAGGTTGAAGGAAAAATATCAAACAACTTTTGACATGTTGAACTGTAGTGACTTTGGTTGGAATGAAACCATGCAATGTGTGAAGGTTGATAGCAAGCAAGTGCTGTGTGAATGGAGGAGGGTAACTGTTTTATTTTCACCTCTAGTTATTTCTTGCATCATCCCCAAAGTAATTTGTTTATCATGCTTAAGTTGTGTTATTGTTTTCCAGAAAAACCCCAACAAATACTACACTCCTGGGAAGTCGTTCCCGATTTATCCTAGACTTGAGAATATCTTTGGAAGGGACAGAGTTGTTGGCTCAGGTGCTCAAGTTGCTGCAGATGCTGTAGTAGACCTGGATATCGATGACACTGAGGGTGATGAGCCAACAGGTCCTGTTGGCTCATTTGATCCAATGTGCCCGTCGGGGACTCTCCCTGGATCAGCACCTGCCAATGTCACGGAAGCTGTCTCATCTTCCAGCAACATAGCAGGGACCCGACAAAATAAAACCAAAAGGAAGATGACGGATGTTGAACTTTTCGATGGCCTTTCTGCAACATTTGCTAAGGCCATTGATGCTAGTTGTGAGAATGCAAAGATAATTGTTGATGCAATTAAAGGAGCTGAAGGACCCAACCTTGGTGAAGAGCTTGAGAAGTTGGGGTTCTCCATAACAGAAATTGTTAGGACTATGAGGATGTTCTCTGCGAATGCTCAGGCTGAGGGACTGGACTGTTCTGGCGTGTAACTGCTGATCACAGACAGGCCTATGTTAGGAGCCTCTTATATGATGAAGACTGACTATAGTTAGAAATATTTTATGGCTTCATTGTTTGTCTTTAAACAGCTTGTGTGATGTTGAATGATGGTAATTCCAATTATTGACTTTGTTTGTGTACTTGTGAATTCATGATGAATGGTTGCTTTGTTAACTATTTGGATGTTTGTGATGTATGTTGGTGTATGAATGATGACATTATTATTCATTTTCAGGTACTTTCCTATGGGCCGATATAGCTTTTATGTCGTGTTTGTTAGGCGTCACGTTAGAATTTTTACAAACTGGGATGATGTCAAACTGGCAACAGAGGGGTTTCCTAATGCAAAATTCAAGGGGTATCGGACTTATGTAGAAGCAGAACGTGCCTATCTCATCGATGTTGATAGGCGGACTCGTCAGACTGAAGAAATTGTTCATACCACTAATGAACCGTCATTAATACTGTATCAATCTTCGCTTCCAACAAATGAACTCCAAATTGAAGTTTCTACTTTGAAGAAGAAAAATGCTTGGACTCAAGGATTTTTACTCGTTGCCGTTGGTTTAATTTTGGGTTTTATTATTACCGGCATTCTTAATAAATTATAAAGGTCGTATGTATCTTCAACTTATTATGTAATGAATTCTATGAATGCCTAGATGTTGTGTTAACTTATTATGTATAACAATTTCGAACTTGTCAGACTTTTTAATACCTATTATGTAATTTGTTTCATGAATGGTTACATGTTTTATTAATTTATTATGTTGTACAATTTGTAACTTCTACCTATTTGTAACATCTTATGTAATTAATTCCATGATTGCTTGCATTATATACTTTAGTATTATGTATTAAACATTATACCTTATGCGATTTTTTACTCCTATTATGTAATTAGTTTCATAAACGCTAAACATTTAACTAAATTATTATGTACTAAATTATTATGTCATTAATTAAATGAATGCTTAGATGTTTTATTACATTATTATGTATTTCAATTTCTAAATCATACAAATTTTTGTTAACCTATAAATTAATATTTTAGTTTGTAGGTATTTTATATTAAATAACTCATTTCTATTAATTTTAAAGGTTTAACATTTCCATAATTATTTTGGTATCTCATTTTATTTCATTGTAATTATAAAATTACAAATTTACTTAAAATAAATATTCATACAATTATATAATCACCACTTACTTACTTATCTCTACTCATATTACATCGTAAGGCAATATTGTCATTCATACTGCTTTTTGGTTCGCCCATCAAAACCAAACACATTTTCGCCTTGGGACGGGATAATTTTATCTGTCGTCCGTCCACCACAACCAAACACCTAATCGCCCCGCCGCATTCATTCTTCTTCTTCGTTTCGTCTTTTTTCGCCTCTTTCAAGACAAAGAACCAAACACTGTCAATAAAGTAATTAATATATAAAAATTAAGTTTAATCGAAAGAAAAAATAATCAAAAATGAATTGAACAATTAAAAGATAATAAAATAAATGATGTTAGAAAAGTAAATACAATTTAAATGAATTTTAAAGAAATTTAAGTAAAAAAATTAAAGATAAAGAAGATTCAAATATTCGCATTATAATTTTTTATAGTAATAATAGTTTGTGTAAGGATGACAATAAACTAATCGGTGAATCACTCCGGTCAATTTTTTTAAAATAATTTTTCGTAAAATTAAAAGTTTTAAACATCATTTTTTAATTAGGTCTAGTCTAGCTGCTCAAATCCAAACTGACCCAAGACCGAACTCTTCTAAATAAAATGGTGTCATTTTGTTTAAAAGAATTGAGAAACATATGCCTAAGCCCAAAAAAAAATACCCTGAGTTTGAGCCTAATTGCCACCACTAAGTTTGTGATACAAACTGACATAGTTAAGCCAACATAAATCTCTATGAAAATGAGAACTTAGGAACTTGATTATCTCAAGAATCTCTAAAAGGGCTTAACAAGAAAATGCTGTAAAGTTTAGTATCGATCAGTCTACAGATTCTTACAGACATTATTGGAGTCCACATTCTACAATGAGCCATTTGATGGCAATGCTTGAAAAAGAGTACAATTCTGAATCCAAAAGCAGTTCAACAATAATCATACATGTCAACATTCATCGGTTTTAAACAGGAACAGCGGGACTGAGCTGGATAAGAGCTTTCTTAATTCTCTCAACAGCTGCCTGTAGGGTAGTGAGTGATGCAGCATAGGAAATACGTATGCAACTGTCATCTCCGAATGCACCACCCGGAACTAGTGCAACCTGCAAATCAATATCCATAAGTTGTTAATGACGGTAAGAAACAGACAACTTAGATGCAAATGTCCAAGAACTAATATTTTCTTGGATTCTAGCCACCAACATTCATGATTTCATCTTAGGAGAAGCCACCTTGAAACACAACATACCTGAGCCTTATCGAGGAGGTACCGACACAGTGAGTCGGAATCATTTATTAAACCAAAACCATCAACTTTTGCTCCATAATAAGAGCTGAAGTCTATAAACAGATAGAACGCACCCTGCAAATAGCATCAGTTAGTTAAATCGAAAAACTAGATCAGCGGGCACAAGGAGGCTTTCCAGAATGCAGCAATCACCTGAGGTTCTGACAGCCGAACACCTTCCATTTCCCCAAAGCTTTTAATCAAGTAATCTCTCCGTTCTCTGAATGCTTTCACCATCATCGATACGGCTTCCCCGCCCGCATAGCCTAGTCCTAGTGCTGCAACTCCTGCTTTTTGAGATATACTACTAGCACCCGAGGTGAACTGGGAAAGAAGAGGAAAGAAAGAGAAGTCCAAAAGGTCTGAATTCATTAGGTTCTACAGTACAACCACTAATTGATTTTCAATGGAAATCTGAAGCACGAGTAAACAAATAAACAATTAACATGCGAAGTTTACGGAGTACGTTTCTAGTGATGAAATTTATAATGCTGAAATAACAATGTATTGAACATCTATCACTTATACCGATTTGTATTCTAACTCAAGATTATTACTTTCAGTGACAATATTATCTCATCTACATCCTCTCAAGAAGGTTGGGATACCAGATGAACAGCAACAAGAATATCGAAAACCCAACAAGTTAATACATCCGTGAAACCAAATGTTCTAAGTTAAACTCTGGAAGAATGGAAGAAAGCAGAGTTTATTCAACATCTGAAACCTGAAGTCATTCATTTACCTGGCTCTGTATCTTATTAAATGCTGAAACAAAGTGCTTAGGACCAGCAATATATCCAAGTCTCCAGCCAGTCATTGCAAAAGCCTGTAAAGCTCACTCTTCTAGATGTCACTGTTTGATCTTATATCAAGTACTCGAAAATATTATTAGCAACTTATAAACATAACCAGTATATGGCTAGAATATCAACGAACAGGAATAGAAGATTAAGTTTTAGGGCAAGCAGTTAAATGTATAATGAACTTACTTTAGAAAAGCCGTTGACAGTCAGCGTCCTTTTCCACATTCCAGGTAGAGATGCAAAACTTGTGTGAGTAGCAGGTGCATATATTATGTGTTCATATATTTCGTCAGACAGCACCTGTGTGAAATAACAAAGGCTTTAAGGGTTTAAACAGTAGTTGAGTTCAATACTCATAATTCAGTGAATATACCAGAAGCCTTGGATGTTTGGCTACAATTCGTGCAATCTCATCTAGCAAGCTCTTGGGATAAACAGATCCCGTTGGATTGGACGGAGAGCAAAGAATCAACAACCTTGACTTTTCAGTGAGTTTGGACTCAAGTAACTTTGGATCCAGAAGAAAATTGTCCGAGATTGATGTTTGAAGAATGACAGGTGTTGCATCAGCCAGCCTAGCCATCTCAGGGTAACTTACCCAATATGGTGCTGGAATTATAACCTGAAGAAAGATAATTAGTAATGTGAGACACCTCTATAGCTCTTTCCCTAAATTTTCAATTTGAATTGTAGCCACCAAATTCACTGCAAATACAAACAGATAAATGAGAACTTGATTGGAGTGCACAGTCTATTCTTGTAGCTTTGCAAAATTAAGAAAAACCTAATTTCTAAATTATCAATCTGATCTAAACAATCAGCAGGTCATAAATGGTATCAATCAACATTCAAGTTAAAGAAAACAACTCAAACAACATGTTTATTGTTTTGGTTTCTTATTTAAAATTTTAGCAAAATATGTTGATAGTTTTGAATTGATATTTTCATTTTCATTTTCAGTTTCTAATTAATAGTTTGGTTTGACACTTCTGACATTGGAATGGACCCTTAGCAGCAATTGAATTATAAAAATGAGAAGAGTAAATGAACAGCTTCACCTCGTCTCCTGGGGAGCAAACAGCAAGAACTGCTTGAAGGATACTCTGCTTGGCGCCGTTACTGACCAATATCTCGTCAGTTGCATAAGTGAGACCATTCTCCTCTACAAAAGACAAATGAATGACAATAAAATGCACTCTAGCCAAGAATGCATTAAATGCATTAATGAGTTTAGTAATGCAACCATGCTCTAACCTTTAAGCTTGTTACAAATTGCTGTACGGAGTTCCATAGTACCAGCATTTGGTGTGTACCTTGTGTACCCTTCACGAATTGCATTGATCCCAGCCTAGTTTTCCCCAAAAACAATGGAGATTATTTATTAGGTTAGAAACACTCGAGCAGTTGTTGATGTCTGGAGCACATGAGGTCAAAATGCAAATGGTTTAAAGGAGTCACCTCTGCTACAGCAGCTGGTGTATCGAAATCGGGTTCACCGGCGGCCAAACGAATGACAGGGATGCCAGCTTGTAGAAGAGCAGCCGCCTGATCTGTTATGGCTACAGTCTTTGAGGGTTTTACAGAATTCACCCTGGGGCTCAAAGAGAAATCCACATCCATCTCCTCGTTCCCAACGGTGGGTTTCAACACTGCACCTATCCTAGATTGACAAACATCTCCGGGAGTCTCTAACAACCTAGTAAAGACTATACTTGATAAGAAAACCAGTTACATACACAACAACTCGTAACAAAACAATTCAGAAGATACACCTGCTAGAGGCAAATTCCCAGTGAAGTTTATAGCACTAATCTTCCTACCACACCGCCATATCAAAAGATGGAAATTATGAAAGTCCAAACTTTGCCAACATTCCCTCCATGAATAATAATTTAAAGAAGAAAGCAATAGAAAAGAGAAGAACTTCAGCAAATATTGTGAAAAAGCAAGTGAAGATCAACGAATTAACAAAAAGTCAAAAGACAAAAATTGCAACGAACAATTGTTCATGTTACACACACAAACAATTAACCTCGTTAAAAAGAACCAAAGCCAGAACTTCAAATGACCCTCCAAGTCCAAACTCCACCAAACACA
This sequence comes from Erythroxylum novogranatense, assembly GCA_029891385.1. Lineage (NCBI taxonomy): Eukaryota > Viridiplantae > Streptophyta > Magnoliopsida > Malpighiales > Erythroxylaceae > Erythroxylum > Erythroxylum novogranatense. The sequence goes on along the minus strand of CM057228.1, from coordinate 3,937,759 downwards.
ATACTAACAAAGGAGTCACAGTAACTAAGACCCAGTGTGTTGGCAGTGGACTTACTTGAGAGAAAGATGGCGATAATAGGCAGGGAAGGACAAGGATCCCGGGCTTTGAGAACCGGAGATGGGTCGGAGAGCTTGGGGAGTAATGGGACGATCAATGCCCGAAGTGGAGCTCCAAAGAGAAGCAGCCATTAGAGAAAAGTTACGAACTTTAGGTGAGGAATTGTCATTTCTACTTGTGCTATTTATTCTATATCGGTTTTGTAAGTACAAGTTGTTCGAAGTTTTCTTTTGTTTATTCCAAGTTTGTGGGTTGGTGAGAAGGGGAAATTTAGGAGGGTGTGGTAGGTTGGTTGGGTTTGAGACCGAGGTTGGTAAATCATACCTGACAACAAATCAGAGCCGTTCGGTGGAGAGGATTCGACGGTTTTGATTGATTGTAACGAGCCTTAGGCTTAAATAGACCCGTAGCTAAGCTTATATTTTTGATAAAGGTTAAAATTTATAATAAAATGAAACGTAAATGAATGAAAAGTTAGAGAACTAACAGAATAGCTTATAACGTAATATAATGAAATATGTTTGAAGAAAAGCTTATAATATACTACGGTGAAATTTTGTTTATTATTTATATTTCATCATAAAATTTTTAAATCAAAAGTTTATCATTATATTACATTCCATTAATAAATCTTTAATTAAACATAACCTAAGTCAATAACAAATTTAATTTTAGTAGTTACGATTTTTAGTTAAAATGTAACTCAAAATATAAATATACAACGATGATGAATTTAAAATTATTTAATTTTAATTAGTATCAACTTTTAAAATTTTATTTTAATAAATTTTAAATTCATATAAAGTTCAGAAATTTATTTTAAATGTAATATGTGATGGTAAAATTAATCTTTTGATTTTATTTATACAAGTTTTAAAAGATTAATTATTAAATTAATTTTTATAAAATTAACAATAAAATTAAAAATTTTGATAATTTTAAATATATTATTCTGATATATATATATATATACACATTAAACTTTTGACTATAATTTAAATTAAAGAAATGAGTTTGTTCCGATTACATATTAAGATTCAATATATTTGAATGACTGTAAGTTCAGATCCAAATCACTGAAGTAGACTAAGATCCGACAACCATCATGAGTATTCTACATCATCAAATGATCTATTGTCTATCCAACAGTAGATATGCATGAAGATAGATCATATACCAGTTCAACAACTACATGTTTAGATCCAACTCTTCCAATAAGATAAATATGATAGGCTTATTAAAGTTATTGAATATATGGATACTGGATATAGTCGTACGATCATGAAATCCAACTTCTTATCTTTCAAAGCATCAACCTCACATGATAAATATTTTACTGATGCTAATGATAACTCTTTTAAGATCGGGCTTATTACTAAAAAAAAGATGGACCTTTAATCCAAAAGACCTAAATTCCACCATACTCTATACTAAAACCTCGAAGCAGGACCAAAGCTTTTGTACTTGGACGACTTGGCCCAATCGACTTGGTAAATTGTTAAGGTTCGATCATATGGACCAGTCATGTAATTAAAATTCTCTTTATAAATTTAATTTTAAGGAAATTCACTATTTATAAATAAGCATATCAAAAATATATTACCATCTAAAAGTTAGGATGAATTTTTAGGCTTCACAAATTTCAAAACACTATTATTTATAAAAATAATGGTGTTTTGAAAATTTTAAAATTAAAATATATATTTAATTAAGTTTAAAACTTTACGTCTTGTCGAAATTCAAATTAGATCGAATTTCAGTCCAAACTCAGTCTAAGCGTAAATATTAAATCTTGACCTAAGCACATCCTATCTAATTATCATCTCAAATAAAATGATAATTGCATTTTAAAAAATTTTAAGTTAAAGAATACATTTGATCAAATTTAAAACCTTAAGTCCCGTCGAATTTTAGGCTTGATCAAATTTCAATCCACACTCACTCTAAACATAAATTTTGAATCTTGACCTAGGCCCATCCAGCATTATCACCTCAAATAAGATGGTACGGAAGAAAGCAATGATTAAAAATTAAAATAATTTAGTTGATTTAATCATAAAATTTTAAATTAGTTTTCAAAGTTTTAATTGATTTATTTTATCTTATTTTAGTTTATAATAATTTATCAATTTAAAAATGATGAATTAATTAATAATTTTAAATTAAACTTTAAATTCTTTGATGATTAAGGATAACTTTTTAATTATGTTTCAAATTTTTAATTTTATTCAATTTTAGATTTTTTATAACAATCTAATACTAAATCTATTTAAATTCTGATCAGGTTCATAAAATATTGCAAAAAATAGTAATAAACCATACGTGTGTAGCCATAATTAATTGGCGTGTAAGATGGATAAATATGTTTAATTGAGATTTTTCTATCAGATGGATAAAAAAAGTCAACCAGCCTCCCCAAGTCTGAATTGCCCAGGTAGCAGAATCACACTCTGAGCATGAAAACACCTTATACGGCAGCAGCGGCAGAAGACAAGCATGTAAGAACATGGAAGGTTGAGTTTAAAATATATTTTTGGCTAAAATGTGATTTAATTAAAGTAATATATATAAATTTAGCATATCTAAACACGAGAGGCAGCCCAACTCTCTCTCTCTCTCTCTATATATATATATTTTTTATTATTTTTATTCTTTTAAGATTGCCTACGAAATATCTTAGGAGGGTTCTAATTATGAGAAGATACATTTAAATCATTCACACCTAGGTAAAGCTCTGGTTCCAAGTTTTAAACGACTACATACACTAGATGAGTTCAAACTCTCGATCTCACTTAAGTCAAGAAATCCCCTTACTAACTCACTTACGCCTTAGTTACCAACTCTATATTTCAATATCCTATTAATAACGGTAAAAAAGTTCTACCGGATCAACAAGTTTAATCGTAAACATGTTTAATTGTCTAACTTTTAGTTCGATTTTTAATTTTTGATTTGATTTTTTAACAAATTTTATTGTTAAAATTGATAAATATATGAATTAATCGACTAATTTTTATTAATTTCTTATAAGCTTTACCATTATTATCAACACTCAGTTGAAGTTCTGTTAAAGCATAGGTCTGATAATTCACAGCCTTATCCAATGTAGTAGAGATGTTGTTTCTAATAATTTATTATAAATTAAAATAAATTTATTTATTTTATTTAAACATTTTTCAATTAAACTTTAATTTCTTTCATGTATAAGGATAATTTCTTTAAATCATATTTCAAATTTTTAACTTTTATTCGATTTTTAGCTTTGATCAATTTTATAATGATTTAATATTGGTTGAATCTTTTAAATTTTAAACGTTTTAAATTTATATAATTATAGGGATGGCAAAAGGATCCAGGTTTTACCTTAAATCAACGGGTCAGATCCAAGTTGATCGAATCTTAGGCTAGACTTAGTGCATATTTGGATAAACTTTTGAGAGGTTAATAAATACTTTTTTTTCACCACAAAAGTCTTTTTAATAAAAAATAAGTGTTTGAATGTAAAATAAAAAACACTTCTTTAATAAATATTGTTTTTTGACAAATAAAATCTAACTTTTAAGAAGCTCAAATTTGAGGCTTCTCAAATGACTTTTGGATAAATTATTTAGATCAATTAACGAGCTTGTTTTAATCTCTTTTGCCTTTATATTTTACACATAATTCCTACAATATTTACAAACTCATCTTCATGTTTATCTTATAAACTTATCTTCTATTACAATAAAATGCATAATTTATTATGTATTTATCTATTTACTTCGCTTGGATATTTATTTTAGGATTTAGATAATATTATTTAGCTTTTATATGTTTTAATATTTATTTTTATTTTTATTGTATTTATGTTATAATCCATATAAAAGATTTGGTTATATATATTTTATTTATATTTTATATGGTTTAAAATGGTATAATAATTAATATATTGTGATTTACATATTGGTTAATATAAATATTCATAAATAATTTTATTACAAAATAAAATATAGTAAAATTAAAAGTATTTTATTTTTTATTAACAAACAATCTACTGTATAAAGTTCTTTTAAAAAGAATTTTGAAAATAATAATTAAACAATTAGCTAACTTAAAAAAATAAAAAAAAAGATTCTTCACTAATATAAACCAATAAAACAGATACTAAAGCCTCCGCTGTCAAGAGTCTGGTTGGGTTCAGGTTACCCGGCCCAATAACCTAAATCGACATTATTTGTAAAACAATATATATATAAAAGCCTGGCTTGACTCATCACCGTCCCTGCCCGTTTAACCCTACGTTTGGTTAGTGTCCATACTCCTGTAGACAGTGGACAAGGACGCTAAAGTCCTGTCCATCATCATATTTGGTTAATATCTATGCTTGTTTTTTGTCCTGTCCAACCTAGACATGGACATAAAAATCTTGTCCTATCCAAACCTGTGGTACAGAGAAAACTGTCCGATGGACAGAAATTGGAAATGACGGAACTACCCCGATTTATGAACGGCTGAAACCTAAAACGCTCCTTCATCTTCGTCTTCCCTTCCTTCCAGTCTGCGTCTTCGTCTGCGGTTTCCTCTCCACTGCCAAACGCACGGTAAGCTTTGTGTTTCTGTCCAGATTGTTCTCTTCTCTTCCCCCTTATTTCCCTTGTATATGAATCTTTTTCCTTCTAACGCATATATACATGTTTCCATTTGCGTCTGTTTCGCCAGATCTGGAATCTATCGAAGGAGATCCGGTCTTCGCCAACCATCGTCCGTCTCAGTGGCCATCGTCCGTCTCTGTTAGGTTAGACTTCATTTTGGAACATTTCGTTGTTGTTTTTCAATCACTTCTATTCTTGCCTCTGCCTACTCGTGTTAATGTCTGCAACTTTAATCGCTTTTATGCATTTGGGTCTATTGGTAGCTTAGATTTGATTAAGTTTGTTGAGTGTTCTTTTTTCTTTTTTTCTCTCACTTTCTGAGCATTCCAAACATCGTGAGATGTTAAGCAAGACCTTACGGGAAGAGTACAGATGATGACTCAGGATTTAGCGAGATATAATGTTGATTTGCAGCAAGTTTCGATTTTGAAGACTGAAATTGAAACTATGAAGCAGGAATTGCAGCGTGCAAGGTTATTATTTTAGATAAATTGGTTTTAGTTTCGGAAAAAACCTACCGTTAAATTTGAATGTTTTCGGTGTTTGTATGGATATAGAGTTGCCATTGAGTATGAAAAGAAAGGGTATGCAGAGAATTATGAGCACGGCGGTGATGCGAACAAATTGATAGCAATGGCTCGGAGTTGTAGAAACTTGAGCGAGATTGCAAGTGCAGAGAAGAGAGCTCGCCCTCGCTGCTGCAGTGAATCCAGTACACTAATTTGTATTTAGTAGGTGGAATATCCCTTGTTTTTGCGATAATTGAGAGAAAGGAAGCATGGTCTTGGCATCCGAAAACCCATCTTATTGTAATTGAGTTCAACTCGTTCTTTCTTCATTGCAGTGATCAAGCCAACGAATTATATTCCTTTGCTTTCCCTTTCGAGCTTGAGGGGCCTAATATTTCTATTACTAAACTCTTATTTCTTATTGTTGTTCTTCCTGCATGACTTATCATGCAAATTATAGCAATCCCGAACTGGATACGCAGGACACACTTATCCGATCGGCTATGGAATGAACCCCGTAAGTTGGCAATGATATTGGTCTCAACTGTCTTGATGTTTGAATTTTGTAAGTTTTACATGTATGTACACATTTTTGCCTGTTTATGAATTTCTTCAAATTGCATGGGTGATTATTCCTACTGCATTATTGATATTTCTTGATATTTCCTGAACATTTATGTAACATCCTGTTACCGGTGTGATGGGCATATCGGTAATTTGGATGAGTGAGCAGTGAGTGTATTCATGATTGAATTACTCGCATAGTGAGTTTTGCATCAGTGATAAATGAGATTAATTGAGTTAAATTGCACATGCATCTTAGTATCATGCATTCATGATTATTCCAGCATTTAATTGTGGTTTGAGAAATGAATTGTGAAAATTGAGATTTGAGCATAGAATCGAGTGTTTTGTATTTTTGTGAATTTATGAGAAATTTTCTGGAATTTTTAGAGATATGAGCTCGGACCGTGGAATTGACTTAGAGACTGATTTTAGATTCCGGTTCCGAAAGTGAGTGGCAATCAGCTTGAAAATTTAGAGTTAAGCGTTTAAGAATTTTTGTGATGAGCCAGTGGAATTTAGAGAATGAGATTGATTGAATTTGAGGATTGTAATTTATAGGTTTAAATTAAACCCTATATATATATTTGTGTTAGGTTTGAATGAGGGATTAAAATATCTTCCCTTCATTTTCTTCTTCCTCCTTCGTTGTCGTCGACGATTTTGTTCCTTCCTCTTGGAGATTTCGTTAGTTTCTCTTCCTTGTGGCTAGAGATTTGCTGGATCGTTGGAGAGGCTGATGTTTAGCTTGTTAGTGGAGAATCATCGTGGTTGAGGAAGAAGAGAGGAAGAGCTGTGGATTTTGGTGGTTTTAGGGTTTCGTCCGATTCGGTGATTTGGTAAGTTTTGATGTGTTTATTGTTGTATTTGTGGTTGTTTATAGCATATATGGTGTCCTGATGTGTTAATATGGTGGTTGAGAGAGAGTTATTGTGAGGTTTAATGGCATTGATGGCGGAAAATGAGAATCGGAGAAGACGAACCGATGCATCGTCATGACGAAGGAATTAAATATTTGGTTGTGTTATTAATTCGTCGCGACGAGCGTGAAAACTGGGACGTCGCGACGAGCTTCATGAGACGTCGCGACGAGTGGAAGGCCTTAGACGCCGCGACGTGTAATCCATAGACGTCGCGACGAACAGGCGAAATTCCACGCTGCGACGAAGGCGAGGTAACGTCGCGGCGAAGACGTGAATTGGATTTCACGCCGCGACGATTATTGTGAGGTCGTGGCGAAGAGGGGAATTTGAGATGAGATTGAATTGGTTTTTATGACATATCTTTTAGTGTAGACCTCCTTTTGAGAGCATTCTTGTTTCATTGTGAACTAGAGAGAGAAGTCTTCAAGTGCAGTATTATTGAGAGTTGAATGATATCTAGAGGGATCGTGAATTATCGAAAGTGAACCAAATCTAGTACCAAATGTGACCTAAGTGTTATAATGTGACAATTAGAGTTTGAAGTGAGGACTTCATGAGTAAGATGGACTTAGTGAATAGTGAATTGTGATTGTGAAGCGAGAGATAGCGATTTGGGTCTTAGTGCTGGGAAATCATGATCATGCATCATATAGTTCGAATTGAGACATGTGCATTAGTGAATTTCATGAATGAGCAATTAGTGATGATAATCCAATTGAATTGTTATAGAGGCGTCGTTGGATCGACAGACCACGGACATTGCTGGTACTTCCAGGAAATAGCTCGAAAGTTACAGGTGAGTAACCTAGTTGGTTCCTCCGCTTTTATGTGATTAAATGTGCTGTGAAGGTGTGTGAATTAAGTATAAAAGTGAGTGATATAAATGTGATAAGTGATTGTGATTGCATCAAGGGTGAGATATAAATGTGCTAGAGACTGTGTTAGTGTTAGTGCATGCTAAGCATGAACATAAGTGGTAATTAATTAGTTGTGACTGGAGCTTAGTGATCAGAGCTTTGAGCTCGATAGCAGTGAATAGGCCTAAGGCCAAAAAGGAAATAGTGCATACCCAGAGGGCTCTCCTATTCCTAAAGTGAGTGGGCAGTGGTGCATACCCTGAGGGCTCTCCTACTTGCCAGAAGTGAATATTGATGCTCAATCACAACGACATCATAAAATGAGAAATTGCATACCTTACGCATTAGGCGATTAGTAGCGAAATTCGAATACGTGTGATGTGTGCAAGTGTGAATTGATATGTTTGAGATATGTGATAGTGTAACTGTGTAAAGTGTGTAAAGTGATTATAGTGTTATAAATTGTGTTAAAGTATATCTATATGATATATTATGTGTATATGCATGAGTTGGGTGAACCATCGATGATAGTTTCTCATTGAGTTCGCAAACTCACCCAACATTGCAATATATTTTTTCAGATGTCGATGGGACTCTAGCTCCGTGTCGACGCTTCGCAGCAGTGCGTTCGTGATCAAGTGCAGTGATGGATCGTAGGTCGGTCAGCTGGGGTGATTTCTTTTGGGACTATATTTTGGGATGACCTAGTATAGACGTTTTTATTAGTTTCCCTTTTTGGATTGTTGTATATAGTTGTAGGGGACTGATAGACTTGTCTATATTTTAGATTGATATTGTGAAGTGAAAGAAATATCATGGTTTTAAATATTGGTAAATTGCATGTTGTGGTTTATTTTATTGATGCTATGCGAGTGTTTAGTGATCGTTTCGATCGTAGCACTTCCTTACGGTGGGATATGCGTCGGAACGACCCACGGGCGTCCCGGTGTGTACCTTACGGTGAGGGGGCGCTACAATTTAGGTGCAAGCTCATGTTGAAAACTTTCCTCAGTATGGAGTGGCACCTGGTTCCTGGGGTGCATATGATATGCATCGAAGTCAAGGTCACAAAGAAAGGAATTAATGACTACTATTTGACAATCTTTGATAATATTTATTCCTTTGATCCTTGAACAACTCGATACTTAACCATGTATAATTTTATGTTTGAGTTTTGCTCCTCTTATTCACCCATATTGGTCCTTGGCTTAGAGGTAGTTATGTAAATTCAAAAGTCTATTGGAGGCTGTAGAAATTATTCCCATCAAAAAGGATTTAATTTGAGAAAAACTTCTTATTTTGTATTTGAGATTTTGGTACTATTCTGGATTATCTCCACCTTGTTCCTTTTATTTGATTACATTTTTCAAGATTCTTTACGATGACCTCTTTTCAAATAGGCATGGATATTGTCAAGAAATGATGCTTTTTGTTTCATTTGGTAATCTGGCTTTTATGATAAAAATTGGAAGCACGATCTATTCTGGTGCTGCCACAATCGTTTTCTGTCACTTTTTTTATCCACTCCAAAATTCTTACCCATTTGTTATCCTCTACTTCTTTTGATTTCTCCTCTATGCTTGCTTTAACTTTTAAAACTAATGATCTTATGTGTTCAAGAGTCAATTTTCCTCTAGCATATGAAATTTTAAGGCTAGGTAACCTGTTGAATTGCAATGCAGTAAATCATCCGATGATGTTCCATTTTGTTGCTCGGGCTGGTTGGAGTTCTTTTCTTCTTTTTATTTTTAGTAGGTGCAATGTAACTTAACTGAGGTGCAGTTTCTAGATGGTGATAAAAGTGTCTTTCTCATTGGTCATTGTTGGTTCATCTTCTGTTGAATTAGTTTTTGGATGTCATCCTCAACCTCCCTAGAATTCTAGATTTCCCTTTCTCAGACTACATCAATTATATTATTTTGCTCTAAATAATGTTCATAATAATAATAATAATGATAATAACAAAAATTAATAATAATAATACTAATAATAATCATTAAATTATTACCATACCAATGATAATGATGATGACATAATTTTACTTAATATTCATATTCATATGAATTTTACTATTTTTTGATTACAGAAATTATAATAATAACATAATAATTATTATAAGAGCTGCAAATAAACTTCAAATAAATTTTGTACACTTATAAATTAACCAATGAATTATACTAACAACAATTACAAAATTAATATTAATTGTATCAATAATAATTTTATAAAAAACTAACATTAATAAGATAATTAATGTTAGTAGAGTTGCAAGTACACTTAATATAAATATTGACACAATTATGAAATAACCATCAAATACATCTTTCCAATACATTATATCTTGCGATGCATTTTGACATTAAACACTGTTTTTTGTCCTGTTTATTACAACCAAACATATTTCTGTCTGCAGGACGAAGACAATTTTCTCTGTCCTGTCCACCGCAACCAAACATCTCACTGTCTTCAATTCCTATTCTGTCTTGTCCTGTCCCTGCATGTTGCAGACACTAACCAATCAGACCGACAGTATTGTCTTCCGGACATGACAGACAGGAGAAAGACTTGGTCAAAAGTCTTAAGCGCAACGCGTTGCTTGGTCTTACATGTGCTTTTCTTTCTCAAGCCATGAAAAGAGAAAAGTATGCGCGTGAAGCGGTCTAGCTTTTTGGTCGTTTCCAAATTTTAGTTATACTTTTAAACAAAATTATTATTGGTCTTCGCTGTAAGCATAACACACACAACCTGTAAATACAAATTGACTCACACGATTACTTTAATTTAGTTTACATTATCATTCTTTTTTAATTCCTAGAGCTATGTGAGTGATTCATTGACTCTAATAAAATAATTATATCTAAAATAATATCATATTAATATTTTAATATAAAGTTTGTTTTGGGTAAAATATAAATAGAAATAACATTAAAAATTGTGACAATTAAGTAATAATATAAAAGAATTATAATTTAAAAGAAATGAAATAATAAAAGATTTCAAGATATTAAATTGTGAAATAATAAAATTTATTTCTATCTAAAGTTAATTGTATTCCATTAATTTAATTAAGATTGTAAAATCCATGCTTGATTAGAGGTGAATGTTTCCCATTAAACTATGCTAGAAGCTCACTTGGTCTCCGTTGAAATGTCAAAGTCAATGGAGCTGTGCTTCATTTTTCAATACCAAAATAAAACCAAATATGAAACTTCCATGTTAGTTCTCTGATTCTTCACCTGTTAAAACCTCCACAGTCACGTTCTTGTTTTTTTAAAAAAAGTCAAAGAACTGGAGCTGCAAATGGAGCCTATATATATATACATATATATGGCTAATGTCCAAGTCTATCCACGTTCGTTTATTAACAGATAGTCACTGATTGAGCGTTTCCTGGTTTCTGTTTGTCTAGTTCCTATTGGCAAGTTTTGCTGCTGAGGAAAATGGCAACAACTCTGAAGTTGTTTTTAGCTCTGTGTTGCTTCATTTCTCTGATCAACATCCCGATTACTGAGGCAAGAATTCGGGAATATAAATGGGATGTGAAGTATGAGTACAGGTCTCCTGATTGCTATAAGAAGCTGGTGATTACAATCAATGGCAGAACTCCTGGACCAACAATCCTGGCTCAGCAAGGCGACACCGTTGTTGTCCACGTTAAGAACAACTTGATGACGGAGAATCTGGCAATCCACTGGCATGGAATCCGTCAGGTAATTTATAGGGTGTTATTCCCGTTTTCATCTGTTGAGTTATTTTCCAAGTTTTGTTTATGACTTTGTTCTTGTTACAGATTGGAACTCCTTGGTTTGATGGAACAGAAGGAGTGACTCAGTGTCCGATCTTGCCTGGAGACACCTTCACGTATCAGTTTGTTGTTGACAGAGTAAGGAATCCAGGATCTTGCAGCCATATATGATCCTATTTTGTCATGTACTGAACATTCCTAACTTGTATGTTTCAGCCTGGAACTTATCTGTACCATGCGCACTACGGGATGCAAAGAGAGGCTGGGCTATATGGATCAATCCGTGTGTCCCTTCCTGACGGAGAATCTGAGCCCTTCGGATATGATTACGACCGTAGTATCATCCTGACTGACTGGTACCATAAGAGCACTTATGAACAAGCTACAGGACTAGCCTCTATTCCCTTTGGTTGGGTTGGGGAGCCTCAGGTAACCCCATATCAGTTTCTTTTCTTAGTCTGCAGTTACAATACCTTGGAGAGAATTATATCCTGACAAGCAACTTCCTTTTCAGTCACTTCTGATACAAGGAAAAGGAAGATTCAATTGCTCTTCTCCAGGCATGACAGGTGATGTTTGCAATACAACCAATCCTGAATGCTCTCCCTATGCAATGACAGTAGTCCCTGGAATGACGTACAGGCTTAGGGTCGCCAGCTTGACTGCCCTATCTGCACTCAGCTTCCAAATAGAGGGTCACAATATGACAGTAGTTGAAACAGATGGGCACTATGTGAAGCCATTTGTGGTTCAGAATCTGTTCATATACTCCGGTGAAACCTACTCTGTCTTAGTAACAACCGATCAGGACCCGGCAAGAAACTATTGGTTAACAACGAACGTTGTTAGTAGAAACGCCACAACTCCACCTGGCGTAGGCATTCTTAACTACTATCCAAACCATCCTCGAAGGTATCCTCCTACAAATGCACCTTCAGGTCCTATCTGGAACGATGTCAAGCCAAGGTTGGCTCAGAGCCAAGCCATTAGAGCTCATCAGAGCTTCATCATACCACCTCCTGCCACTTCCGACAGGGTCATTGTACTCCTGAACACACAAAACAACGTAAGTGGATACCGTCGATGGTCTGTTAACAATGTCTCCTTCACCCTTCCTCACACACCTTACCTAGTGGGACTCAAGCAAAACTTGCTTCACACCTTCAACCAAGTTCCTCCTCCTGATAGACTGGACCTTACCAATTACGACATTCGTAGCCCTCCACCGAACCCGAACGCCACCATTAGCGACTCCATCTACCGGCTCAAGTTCAACACCACAGTAGACATCATTCTGCAGAACGCAAACTCTTTGGTTCTTAACAACAGTGAGACACATCCATGGCATCTTCACGGACATGACTTCTGGGTTCTGGGGTACGGAGAAGGCAAGTTCGACATGGCCAATGACACAAAGAAGTACAATTTGGTTGATCCGATCATGAAGAACACAGTTCCTGTCCATCCTTATGGATGGACTGCTTTGAGGTTTAAAGCTGACAATCCTGGAGCTTGGTTGTTCCATTGCCACATCGAATCACATTTTTTCATGGGAATGGGAGTGGTTTTTGAAGAAGGTATAGAGAAAGTTGGTAAATTGCCTTCCTCCATCATGGGATGTGGTGAAGCTAGACATTACAACAGGCCATAGAAGTAAATATACCTTCTATGTTAAGATTATTCTGATCTTCACAGAATAACATTAGATGGAGAGGATATGATCGAGTAAATTATTTTACATAATTTGTTATGGAGCTGATGTGATTTTTTTTGACTATTCAGAGTCTGCGACAGATTCTTGTCAAACCATAGTTAATGTTCGATGTAAACATTTTGTTTCCGTTTCAGTCTAGCAATCACATGTAAAAAATCGTGACTTGAATTTGCTGACAGGGAAAATATAAAACAATAATTCCTTTCTAGCGGCCATTAAATTAAAAGCGTTCTAAAGTGATGCTATTTATTATTTTAATAATTTAAATTACTGTAGATATAAATATTAATTATTTATCTAAAACATATAATTTATCACCTATACATTTTAAAAGATAATATTTACAAATTTTACTAAAATTGGTTTTCCCTTACATGCGTCATTAATTAATTAGTTCCTAGATATTGGCCCGAAATATAAAATTTTAGCGTATTAAGATACGGATAAAAATATCTCATAAAAGATCATTTTAATTTTCTTAGATATTTTAAACATTTTCTTTTGAGATTTTAGTTTTATAATTAGCATTTTTAAGTACCTAATACTTACTTCATAATTATTTACTCTAGATAGTCTCTTATACTTAACCTAATTATATTCTTGACATAGCGGATTTAATTTGTTATTATACTTATCTTTTTCGAGTTTGTTTATTTATTTAACTATTTTATTTATTATTATTAATCTTTACCGCTTTTGTATATGGATGATAATATGATTATGTATTGTATATTTGTATATTTTTATACATATTTATTTATATTTTGCATTATTATTATTTTGTATTACATGTGAGCCTATCAAAATGGTTTCTCGATTAAATAACGGTAAAATTGTGTTCTATCATACCGTTATAAACCCTATATTTTAGTAAGATTTTCACTTATGGAATGTTGGTTGTGTGAAATAACAATTCTATTATTGATGTATTTCTAATGAATAAAATTATTCCTTTGCTTGGTTAAAATATAACATACAGAATAACTAATTTCATATTTAGTTATACTTACACTTTCAAGAATAATTAAAGATATCTCCTCCTATTTTTACCTGTTCCATAAAACTTGAAATAGGTAAAGACATCATTTCTTCCTATTATTATTATTATTATTATTATTATTATTATTTTCTTCTTCTTCTTATCATTATTATTATTATTGTTATTGTAATAATAATAATAAGAAGAAGAAGAAAAATTAATAATAATAATAATGTTAGCGGAGACTGTAATAAATATTTTAGTCTTTTTATTAGTTATCCATTTATCATCTCAAATTTAATTTTCACATCAAACATTGGCATACATCATTGTTATAAATTCTTAAAAATAAATTAAACTAAATAATACTTACCATTTCATTCCTTATCTATTCTACCAAGTAATCAAAAACTTGTTAATGTTGTTATCGATACGTTATTGCGGTCATTAACTTCCAATTTCTAAATCCGGACGATTCTTGCAAGCTTGGGCAATGTTAAAAACATGACGGCAGCTTTAAAAATGTCAAAACTAAAAGTAAAACGATTATCCATACATCATATAAATACGTAACCAAGTTCTTAATGGGCAAAGTTTTGATTTTACAATGATAATTTGTATAAAATAATTGAAGATTATTCACCAAGAAAATGTTGATAATCGACTAGTCCCACGATTAAAATGATTCAAAATAAACTATGCTAATGTTCATTTGTGACAAATGTTATCTGATCAAACGTGCTCTGGACTAGTCCCCAATCTAGTTCTTCAAACTATATTATCATTGAAATGATATTATAGTTTAAATAATTACTTAGTGATTTCTATAGGGTTTGCTTATATCATTCATCCTTCTTCTGCATTGTTTAGATTTGATCTCTATCTTATCATCAATTTATAAGTATGACTTTGCAAATGTGGAGCGAAATGGCAACTACAAGTCTACAGCTAATTAAAAATGAAAGCTTTATTAAAATCAATAAAGTTGGTTTCTTTTTCTAAAATATATTAAATTAATAGTAAATATTTAATTATTTTTAATCTTTTTTTTTTAACAAAGTCAATGTCAATAGCAATAATCAAAGAGTTAGGGGTGAATCCCAACTACACCGGCTAGTATATGAATGTGAGACTCGTGTTAAAGTATGAGCCTCAACATTGGCTTGCCTACGAACCCAACAGACCTTGACATGAGGTCTAGCGCGTAATAATTGTTTACATTCCAAAATGACTCTACCAAATTCAGTCCAATTATCATAAAAACTATTCATAGCAGAAACTATATTCTGGGCATCTGAGTAAAAAACCCTTCGACCGTGACAAAGAGGTAAGACCCAAGTCAACGCTTCTCGCAGCGCCACAACTTCAACCACATCTGCACTACAGCGCCCTACAAAATGACCAGAGACTGCTCTCACGAAGTTGTCTTCCCCATCTTGACATACAACCCCATATCCGTAAAGACACCGCTCCATAAAAGTTGCACCATCAACAAAACACAGCCAATCAAGTTGGGCCTCATCGCTCAGCCCCTCCACGACCCCACGCCCCTCCCCTGAACGAGATGGCACGGAGCTGGTCATATTGACTTGTTGCCAATCATTAATATAGCCTAAAGCCATGTGATACAGAGTAAAAGAGGAGTACCTTTTGGCCGCCCAAAGCCGATCATTACGTGCCTGCCATAGTTTTGAAGTTAATGAGCATCATTGAATCACCAGTACCGTCGATTCCCTCTCACAAACTTCCGTAAACTACCAATTAAAACCCACCCCCTCGCGCACAATACTACCACCACCCCAACGAGCCCACATAGACCTAACCTTCGGACAAAAAATAAGAGCATGGTCAACATCCTCCGCTGCCCCACAATGGACACAGTTAACACATATGTTCAGGTGTCGCTGTAGCATCTTGCAACATGTGAGTAGAATGTCGCACAAAGCTCTCCACATAAAATTTTTAAACTTAGGAGGCAAAGTTAGTTTCCATAACTTCCCCCAAAAATCTCCTTATACTCTCCCATGCACTCTTCCCGCGTAATTCAGACTCAGATGATAGCCTGATTTAAAGTGATAATCCGTTTGATTCGACTTTAATTTTTGTAATTTATCAGGATTAAAAAAATTGTTAAACTTATACTCGAAATTGAGTTTATTCTAAGCTCGATACTCACATTTTGGGTCTATATTTGATCAAATTAAACTTGAGGTGTTAATTTTTGAATCAAATCAGGCCTAAACTTTTTTATCATACCTAAATCCAACTGCTCCCACTAGGCGTAACGTAAAATGAGTGTCTTAACCCGAACAAAAAAACTATAAATGTTAAACTACAAGGAATCTAATATAATTATACCTAATTATATATTCATACAACTAAACGTATTTCTTGGTTAGCCAATTTAGGGTTATTCTAATTAGGGATGACAATTGTACTCGAACCCGATGGGTACTCGATAAAAATACCCGAACGAGGGCGGGTATGGGGAGCAAATTTTTACCCGTGGGCTGGGTATGGGGGTTAGCAAAAATACCTGTCGGGTATCGGGGCTGGTATGGAGATACCACCCCCTATACCCGTTAACCCGTTATATAGTAATTACAAAAAAATTATTTTTATTGGCTTGGACACAGCTAATATGGCTCATAATATTTTTATGAGTTATTAAAAAAATTATTTAGTTGACCTGGTATTCTTCCTTATTACGAAAGGTCGTATAATTGTTAAAACTTTCCAAATTCCTCGGGGTTTTTCATGCTTCCAGCCGACTCTCACCTCCTTGTTTTCTCAAGTTCTTCGTGGTTCACTGGTTCCATCTGTTTTCTTCATACTGACTGCTGACACTAGCTCCTTCACGTCAGCGTTTCGTTATTTTTGGTGCAACAAACAACCTACTTTTAGGCTCAGCTGCTCCTTCACGTCAGCTTGTGTTTTGCGTTGTCTTCACACAAGGTTGTCTTCATCATACCAGGTTCGTTAACGTCGTTCATACCAGGTTATTTTTTATGCAACAAACAACGTTGTTCAAGTCGCCAGGTGTCTTGCTTCAAGGTCTGTGGTCGTGTGACGTTAATTCCTTTGATTAATAAGTATTGTAAAAGCTTACCTAGTGCAACCCAAGTGTAGTCATGCGATGAAAGTATGTTGTGGGATTTAATATAAATGCTAGAAACGTGAGTTGGGAAAAGAGGGTTAGTGTGATAACCGAAGGGGCACAAGTATATTAGAAAAACATCACAAAGATTGTGAGAAGCGAGGATTTCACCGAGACATCAAAGCTAGGGACACATTGCTGGATTCATATTTTAATGTAAAGCTTAGGGATCTCGGCCTGGCTCATACCATCACACAAGTGAACAAACTCACCATTCGACAATAGAGCTTGCAGGAACAACATGACTCAGAAATTTTTAACATAGTTTTGAGACTTTCTGTCGAGGAAGAAAACATATAAGAAAGACGAAGAACACGTAGATAACATTCAGAAACCAAATTCAAGATCTTTTTTTTTCAATTCTTTATTTTTCTCTCTCAAATTAACTCTAATCATGTTTAAGTTGTTATTTTATTTTATTTTATGATTTATGCTTATGATTGTGATTCTCTAATCAATCGTTAAATGATTTGTGAGACCAAAAAATAATAATTGATCAGATGCTGACAGAAATATTTAAGAAATTATATACAATACTATGAATTTTTAGTACTTAATGAATTATATAAGTTCATGGTTAATTGCTAGTTATGCTACTTACATGATGATCAAAACATTTATAAAATAATTGCTTTGATCCCGTGCACAAGTATGTTGTGGGATTTAATTATTTTTTAATTTCCTTCATTAGATAAAGTATTATCAATACCTTTCGGATGATAATTTGATTGGATACTTGTGCAGGTAATTTGGGTTAATTTTTGTTGGATTACAATGAACTCGAGTGAGAGTATTTCTCAAAATCCTATATCTATGGATAGTCCTCTCATTCCTACTGACCTCTCTACTGACCTCTCTCATTCGGTCAGCTCACCAAATAGTACGAGTCAGGAACCCACTCCAACTTCAGAGGTTGTACAAGATGTTGAAGATACACGTAAAAGAAGATTAACATCGGTTGTTTGGAATCATTTCTGATATAATTAAATTGTCAATAAGTTCGCAGACTATCCAAAATAAAATTTTCAGCACTAATAATTTAGCAATCGCAAGAGTGAAACACCAAATAACACACCGACGTTTGGTAACTTAGTTCGACAAACTTGCCTACGTCTGCGGGGTCCTCACCCAGATTAATCTCTTTCACTGTAGTTCACAAAAAGTTACAAAGATTGATTAACTCCGTAATACCCAATCGATGTAACTAACCCAAAAACTTAACTACCCGTGAAAGATCTTCACGCCCTATAACACAACCAACTCGTGTTAACCTCGTCAGAGGATTTTCTAACTATTTCTACTTAAAAAAAAGACAAGTAAAATCAAGAATATGACAAATTCAAATCTGAACTTTGTCGCCAAGAAACCAAGTATCCACACCAACAGTATATATATCAATCTATGAGAAAGTTTTCTTTAAGCTGAAAAACTTCAGTCATGTAAACCATCCAGCGACATCATCAACATCACCGTAAAATTGCTTGCTGAAAGTAAACTTGATGGACGTATCCTGCTGCTCCCAAAACACCTCACACTAGACCACTCAATCAACCGATCAAGTCACAAAAGAAACGCAGCAGCAGATACGCTAAGCCACAACACGTTCTCACTAAAAACTTTACCAAAAAGAATCTGCAGATGGAGACACAAAACCTACGATGTTCCACATCAGCCAAGAGGCCCACATCAGTCAAGAGACCATAAAACCAAAATCCCTTGGTTCACGCAACTTCCACTTTTCCTATGGAAGAGTCCATCTCAAATAAGGATAGTATTAGGGATAAAATCAACTACCGTGAATTATGCCAATTCAAATCCCAAACAACATCTACTTCCAAAAGAGGGCAATCTTCAATACCCAATCATCAATTAAGGCACATCTTCAAGAATTATGGAAATTTCCATGTCCAATTAAAAATGCCAAAATCAAATAAAGAATATATAAAATATATTCTAACAATCTCCCCCTTTTTGGCATTTTTGTCACAACTCTAGCACTCCACATAAATAATCATATTTGGACAAATAAAGATGAGATTCACATTACTCCCCCTTCATCAAACATCAAGTTTCAAAGAACACCAATCATCCAAATTTCTCCCCCTTGGGACACAAAGATGCCAAAAAATAAGACGAATAGTCAAACATATACCTGAAATCTCCCCCTGAATGGAACATTTATCAAAAACAATATGATGTCTACCTCTTGAAACAAAATCACAATCATAATAATCACCAATAGATGCAGCGGAAGAATCATAAGCACGCCAATATCACAATTTACCACAATTCAACACACTGAGAGATATGCCCGAAAGAGAGAGAGATACCCGAGAAAGATCTATACCGATGAGAGAGCTGAGGAGTCTTCGGTGGAGCCAAATAGAAGTCACAGTGCAAACTAATAAAAAGATGAAACGACAATAGCAACAAAAAAAAGAACTAAAGAAAACATTTTCTTTTTTTTTTGTCTTTTTTTTAACAACACAAAAATACTTCAAAAATATAAAGCACACTGTCCCTGTGCTCTTCGAAGAATCTCAAACTTGGTGTTTTTCTTTGGCTCGAATGAAGATGTATAACACAAGTTTCCTGTAAGTTCTTGATAATCAACCCTTTTTCTTTCTCTTGTTTTTCTTCTTTCACTCACATCCTCTACAATATTTTCTTCTGATTGGTTTCTTCGGGTTTGAGATGAAGAGCCCCGGTTTAGATTGTCTTCTAGTGATTTAGCTGTATCATCATCTGAAGTAACTGAAATTTCTCCTAATTTTGCAGTTACTTCGTTAACATTAACTAACTGCTGGTTTTCCCTTCATTATATTTTTGTGCTTGTACTTGACCCTTTCTAATCTAAGCCTGCTTCGATACCATGGGATGCTGCTGGAAACTTAATGGAGAACGTATAGATTTTTGATTTTGGCCCCTTTGAAATATCATTTGTAATAACTGATAACACCTTGGCCTTATATGTCCAATGACTCCACAAAAATGACATGTAGGTATAAATCTATCACTCTTTTTCGGTGCTTTTACTTCTTGGGCTGATCTGGACATTCCAAATTTTTCTTCATTCACTTTCGAACACTCGCCTTTATAGCCTATGCCTTCGAAGTTTCCTTTAACCTTACCAATTTCTATCAACTTATCAAGTTTTTCGGTGCCTCCATTCAACATCCTCAATCCCTTTTCAGTACTAACTAATTTCATTCTCGCGTCTCCAAGCTCATCTGAGGTCACTGCTAGCTTCTTTTCCAATTCTCGTATAGTATTCTTCAAACTAAGATTCTCTTCTTTCAAACTCTCATTCCTTTTCTGCATTTTCAACCATTTCTCATACAAGGCTTTGTAGTTCTCATGGGTATTCTCAACTTCATCATCATAGCTGCTTCTTTCACTGTCATAGTCTGAAATTGAATTCCGGGCTGAACTGATTTTGAAATTTTCAAGTCTTCTCCCTGCTCATTGTCGATTATTTCCTTCTCGCCATCGCTAGACAAGTAACTGGACTTTTGCTGTGTAATGTAACCAGTGCTGCATTATTTGTCATTTCTTCCTCACGGTCGAAATCACTTTCAGATTCATTTTCACTCCAGGTTGTGGTGAAAGACTTTCCTCTTTGTTTCTTCAATGTATTGACACACTCGGATTGAATGTGACCAAACCCCTGACACTCATGACATTGAATCCTTCTTGCTTTCCTGTCACCTTTTTGTGCTCTGACTTGTTGTCTTGGATTGTTATTAGATGAACTCCCACCAAATTGTCTAGAATCAGATCTGTCGTTCTTCATTCTTTTCAGCCATTTACCGAAATTTCGAGTGAGCAAAATCATATCTTCATTCATATCGGACTCATCTTCAACATTACTCACATTCTTTCCGACTTTTACCTGTAATGCCAATCCTTTGCTTCTTTCTTGTTTTCCCCTCAAAAGATTCATCTCAAAATTTGTGAGAATCCCAATAACTTTCTCCAATGACAAATTATCAATATCATGAGCCTCCTCTATTGCTACAATTTTTGGAATGAATCTCGGTGGCAATGATCTCAGTGTCTTCTTCACCAGTTTCACATTGGAGTACTTCTTTCCCAATTGATGAGCTTGATTCATAATATCTCTCAGTTTTTCATGGAATTCTTCAATTGTCTCATGCTCTTCCATCTTCAATTCTTCGAATCGCACAGCTAACATTTGTAGTTTTGAAGATATCACAGATTTTGATTCTTCATGAATGGTTTGCAAAACATCCCATGCTTCTTTTGCTGTTTCACACGCCGAAATCATGGAGAAGCGCCCTTCATCAACGACACTAAATATCGCATGCATCGCTTGTGAATTCCCCAGCGCACTTTCTTCTTCCACTCTAGTCCATTCAGACGGATCTTTTTGAACTTCCTCTCCTTTATCATCAATGAACATAGGATGCGTCCAACCATGTACTACTGAATGCCAGGCTCTCGTACTTTGAGCTTGAATAAAAAATTTCATCCGGTATTTCCATTATGGATAATTTGATCCATCCAATAACGGAGGTCTGGTGATTGATGCACCCTCTCTCGTAGCCATATCTGCGAATCTCGGATCTGCACCAACTTGCTACCAAGTTCTGAACTGGTGACCCTCTCTGATACCAATTGATATAATTAAATTGTCAATAAGTTCGCAGACTATCCAAGATAAATTTTTCAGCACTAATAATTTAGCAATCGCAAGAGTGAAACTCCAAATAACACACCGACGTTTGGTAACGCAGTTCGGCAAACTTGCCTACGTCTGCGGGGCCCTCATCCAGATTAATCTCTTTCACTGTAGTTCACAAAAAGTTACAAAGATTGATTAACTCCGTAATACCCAATCTATGTAACTAACCCAAAAACTTAACTACCCGTGAAAGATCTTCACGCCCTATAACACGACCAACTCGTATTAACCTCGTCAGAGGATTTTCTAACTATTTCTACTTCAAAAATAAAGACAAGTAAAATCAAGAATATGGCAAATTCAAATATGAACTTTGTCGCCAAGAAACCAAGTATCCACACCAACAGTATATATATCAATCTATGAGAAAGTTTTCTTTAAGCTGAAAAACTTCAGTCATGTAAACCATCCATGGCATCATCAAAATCACCGTAAAATTGCTTCATTGAAAGTAAACTTGATGGACGATCCTCACGCTCCCAAAACACCTCACACCAGACCACTCAATCAACAGATCAAGTCACAAAAGAAACGCAGCAGCAGATACACTAAGCCACAACACGTTCTCACTAAAAACTTTACCAAAAAGAATCTGCAGATGGAGACACAAAACCTACGATGTTCCACATCAGCCAAGAGGCCCACGTCAGCCAAGAGACCATAAAACCAAAATCCCTTGGTTCACGCAACTTCCACTTTTCCTATGGAAGAGTCCATCTCAAATAAGGATAGTATTAGGGATAAAATCAACTACCGTGAATTATGCCAATTCAAATCCCAAACAACATCTACTTCCAAAAGAGGGCAATCTTCAATACCCAATCATCAATTAAGGCACATCTTCAAGAATTATGGAAATTTCCATGTCCAATTAAAAATGCCAAAACCAAATAAAGAATATATAAAATATATTCTAACAATTTCAAATAGGTGAAAATTGAAGGGGAAGATGAGAAGGCCATTTGTAATTATTGTCAGAAAAAAACTTTCTGGCAAAAGCTCAAGTGGAACTAAACACTTGCATGATCACATAAAGAGTTGTTCTAAAAAAAAATTTCAAGATGTTCGACAACAAGTTTTGGTGCAACAAACAAATGCGGTGGCAAATTATCTTTTTGATCAACAAAAATCAAGGGATGATCTTGCCAAGATGATTATAATACATGAGTATCCTTTGGTTATGGTCGAGCATCACGGATTTCGCCAATTTTCTGCTGGTTTGCAGCCCTTGTTTAAGGTTCCCTCACGAAATACCGTGAAAAGCGATATCTTAAGGATATATGACTACGAAAGGGTGAAGACTTTGAGTTTGTTGGAGGCAAATTGTAGTAGAATTGCCTTAACTACGGATATGTGGACTTCTAGTAATCAAAAAAAGGGTTTTATGGCTATCACCGCTCATTTTGTCGATAATAAGTGGACATTACAAAGTCGTATCATGAGGTATTAATTTGCTTTCCTCTTTTTTTGAATCACATTTGTCTATGTTTGCTATTTCTATCTAATTGCATATTAATAATGCCAACAATATTGTTTTTGATCAGTTAATAATCATTAATTGACAATATTAATTATCTAATTCTTGTTTATTTACTTATATAATATAGGTTCATATATGTACCTTGTCCACACACTGTTGAAGTTCTTACCAATGTTTTATTTAATACCATTTTGGATTGGAACATTGATCGAAAGTTATCAACTTTGACGGTTGATAATTGTAAGACTAATGAAGCTATCATTAGTGATATCACAAAGAAGATTTCTCTTGATTTACTTATGTTGAATGGGTCTTTGTTTCACATGCATTGTTGTGCCCACATTTTAAATTTGATCGTTCAAGATGGTTTGCTTGTCATTGGCAAGGGTATAGAAAGGATTAGAGATAGTGTGGTGTTTTGGACAACATCTCCAAAAAGGGAGCAGAAGTTTGAAGAAGCGGTGCGACAATTACGCATTGCAAGTACCAAGAAATTGGTTCTTGATTGCAAGACCCGGTGGAATTCCACATATTCAATGCTTAATGCTGCTTTGATATACAAGGATGTCTTTAATCGTTTGAGACAGCGTGAACCATTATACAAAGATTTGCCAACTGAAGAGGATTGGAGACTTGCAGGAATGGTTTGCGATAAGTTAGGATTGTTTCATTCTGTGACCGAGATGTTCTCAGGTACAAAGTATCCAACGACAAATATTGTTTTTCCTAAAATTTGTGAAATTAGAAGCTCATTGGAAAAATGGTGTGAGTCTCCAATTGAGGTGATTCAAGGCATGGCAAGAAATATGTTGGCCAAGTATAAAAAGTATTGGTCTGACATTCATGGAATCATAGGAGTGGCAGTCATATTGGATCCAAGGTACAAGACCAAACTATTAGAATATTGTTTTAAAAGAATATATGGAGAGTATTTATATGTTGATGAAGTCAAAAAAACTATGAGTGTTTGCTATGATTTGTTTGGAGAGTATAGAATGAGGGATTCACCTTCTTAAAATGATGAAGTTTCATCTACTTTAGGGTATGGTAGAGATGCTAATGAAGGATTTCTCCAAAGTTTTGATGAGGAAGTTGCTCTTGAAAGAGAGAGTAGTTTGTTTGCAAAAACATAATTGGATCATTATTTAGAGGAAAAAGTGTTACCAAGAACAGAAAATTTTGATATTTTAAGTTAGTGGAAAACTAATGGGGTAAAGTATCCACTCTTGATGAAGTTGACAAGAGATGTGTTAGCTATACCAGTTTCAACTGTAGCTTCAGAGTCTGCTTTTAGCACAAGCGGAAGGTTGGTGAGTCCACACCGTAGTCGGCTTCATCCCAAGACTTTAGAAGCGTTGATGTGTGCACAAAGTTGGTTGTGGAGTGAAATAAAAGGTGATTCTTATCTTTATTTGAATGAAATTCAATGAAATAATTAAGTTATTATTATATATATTAATTGAATCCTTTATTTTGTAGTTGTTTTTATAGTAACATGTTCTGATGAGACGAATGCATATTGTCGCACTATTGAGTATGATGAGGGTGTTAGTGAGGTATTTTTAGCAATTCATAATCCATTAATTTAAATAATGATTTTTATTTTTTAGTGTGAATGACTAATAATTGTTATTGTTTAATGATAGGCAAGTGGTCCAACAAATGCTTAACGTTCAAGAAATAGTGCAAATGCAATAAAGAGGTAACACACTTTTTTCCTTTTATATACAAATTGCACGGTTAGCTTTAAATCGGAAACAAACATTTCAATTAAAGATATGCTAATTGATTATTTTCAAAAAAAAAAAAGAAAAGAAAAGAAAAAGTAACTAAGTGCTAGTTAACATGTACATGTTGTTAAATTTAATTTGTGCAATTTATGCTCTTCAAGTATAATGTAGAAATTTCAAAGCATCTGTCGATCTATCAAGTGTCATGGCATCCTCGAGCAGAACCTTCAATTACAATACAAGGATCTCATCAAGTTCTATTGCTTTTTATGTTTCGGAATTTCCATTAAAACTAATGTATGTTATTTTAATTTGTTGTCTTTTTTTTTTAATTCACTCTTGGATTTGTATTAACTATCAATTTATAATCTTTGTTTACTCGTTTCTTTTATGTTAAATTCAGTATGTATGTATGAATGTAGCATGAAAATTTAAAAGAAAAACAAATAGTCTATTCATATTAAATAAGCTTATCTTAAAAAAAGGCGGGTAAACGGGTACCCGATGGGAATCAAACCCCCAACGGATACGGGTATGGGGGTGCCAAACAATTTCCCGACGGGGATGGGGGCGGGTATGGGGTCAAAGGTGTTCATACTACCGATACGGGATGACATACCATTCGTTGCCATCCCTAATTCTAATTCTAGTTGTTTTGGTATCTTACAACTTTTTTAATGCAATAACCATAAGTTTTTAATACAATATATTATACTACAACTCGTGATCTTAGTCGATACAATGTAGGCCTGGCCCTAACCAAAAAGAAGAAGGGAACATGCTCAGGGCTCATTCTTAACCTTCTTTTATTTTGCTTTATTTTGTTCTTTATAATGACTCATTTTTAATATTTATAAAAATTAAAAAGAGGCAAAATATGACCCATTTTTTTGCTTTGTGTAGAGTCTATACAGCATTAGAAATGGATATGGTATAACCCTATATAACATGACCCAATTTTTTTCGATTTAGCAAAGAACGAAGTTTCAGGCAAGAAATTAAAGAAAAAAAAGAAAGAAAACAAGTTAGCTCTTAAATTTGAATTAAACTAATTAAATTTGACTCAAACAAATAATTATTATAATTATCTTAAATTATTAATTTAATCTCAAAATTAACGACTATAGATTAAATTTAAGAACAAATTTAGGTTACAATATTATTTTTACTTTTGAGAGTTGGAAATTTTGATAGGAGGAAAAGAAAAAGTGCTTTTGTTGACAAATTACTTCTCTTCTTCAAAACAAACGTTTGGGATCAAATTGCGAATTGCAAATTTTATTGCGATAATTACAAACAATAATAATATTAATAACTTGGTAAAAATCTATAATTTTGAGAAAGTTAGGACCCATGATTGCTAAGGATCCTGAAGGATCTTTGTCTATGTCATGTATTGTAATCGGCAAACTTACTATCGTTCATAAAATATCAATACAGCTATGAACAAACCAAACTCACTCACACACAAAAGGGAAACCATTACATAACCATTGAGGACAAAACCACAGATAGGGACTATTAGGTGCCTCATGACATCCCTCCATGTTTCTATATCAAGTACCTAAAACCCCACCATAACCATTACAAGATTCTGACATGAAAGACTCTGCTTGAAGGAAAAAACAACTACCAAAAAAGAAACGAAGACAACATCGATCAAACTGACTACTCTGCTCTTGATGTTGCTACATTACAATGAAAACCCAGAAAGCAGAGTGATCGTGAATGCGAAATTCGTTGGTCTCCACGTACGAATCTTCAGAACAGCGGAAGCAAAACGTTCCTGATACGATATGACACCAGATGATCTTTTTTTTGTTGTTGTAATCTTCTGAATCCATATTACATGATGGAACAAGCATTTGGATTATCATCACTGAACATGGTAATATATGGATCCTCGTATCTGGTCACGGTACCGTTTGTGGGAATGTTATCTACCTTCCTGACATAGCCAGGAGGTGCTTTCTTGTCGTAGGACTGAGCGGCATAAGGCTGAGCCACCAAATTGTATGGAACATAAGGCCAAATCTCTGCCTTAAACAGTGACGGAGTCAGAAATTTAATATAAAAGGGTCTAAATATTAATTTTTTTAAATTTTAAAGAGTTTAATATATCACTTATCTTTAAATAACTCCTTTTTTTATATTTATATATATATTAAAAATAATTTTTTTAAAAATTTTGGAGGAGTCAGTGCCCCAAGTCCCCGTACAGCTCTGTCACTGGCCTTAAAAATCAAATAACATTTTAGAGTGAACTAAGTGAATTACAGTCATTGCAAGTATACGCCAACAACAATGAGTTGTCAAATAACTACAGTAAAGACTAAAGAGCATATGTTTTCACGGAACCTGTCCCTCGCATTGTCTAAATCCAAAATGTCGTTTCAAATCTCCATGTCTGATTTCGTATCAAAACAAATCTCACTCCGCACAAAATTAATAAATTAAATATAATTGAATTAAATTTAAAACTTAGATATTTATTTTTAATTAAAAAATTACAATTTTAAATTTTAAATTTTTTATGTCATTTAAAGTGACTGTTATTATTATTATTATTATCATCATTATTATTATCATCATCATCAAATTATTATTATTATATTGTTAATGTTAGTATGATAATGATTACTATTATTACTATTATCTTTATTTTTGTTGTTACCATTATTTACATATATAAGTTATTTTATATTATTTTTATATTATTAATATTATTTTAATTTTGGGTTAATTTATTCTAATTTTTTATTATTTTATTTATTTATTTATTTATTTATATGAATCATTTAAAATAATCTCTCAACTAGTCAAGAATAAGACTGATTATTATTGGACTTCTCCAAAGGAATAAAACTGATCATTCTTAGTAAAATTTGTAATGGATATTGTTGTCCGTCAAAATTAATAAGTTAAACTATACTCATATTTAGACTAGAATATTCGAGATAAATTTGGCTTAAATTTGAGTTAAAATATTTAAAAGCATAAAATTAATTAAGTGCAACTTGTAATTTATTATTAACTAAAATTATTGTTTAATTTTAAATTATTAATTTACTAAATAAATTATTTAAAATATACGATTAAATTGGTATATTATTTAAAAATTTTATTTTATATGCCCTAAAAAATCAACTACTAATTTCTTCCAGTCACTCTTGTCCTTTCAATCAACACCTCTTGTTCCCCAAACTATTCAAGTATGGAACAATTAAATACTCAATCATCTAACTATTCACATAAATAAAAACTTTGTCGTTTTTCTCTTTTTTATTAACAAAAGGTCGAAAGATTAGAAGATTAAAAAGAAGGTACAGGATCTGTTGCTTTCCTATAACCACTCTCTTTTATACGTATTAGGTCCATTTTGTGCCGTGTTCTTTCCTTTGACCTCTTTTTGGGTTGCTTGGATCGACCCTTTTCAATTCTATACAAGAAAACGACATTTTCTTTTTTTCTGCCATGGAAGTGGATAACAATAACATACTACAACTGTCCACCATTGTTATCTTCATCAACAACTCCTGTAGCATATAGTCCAAGAACTTTATCATTGTTTACTTGAACAATTGACTTTAAAAATTGACAAAAATTAGTTAATAAATAAAAGGGTGTTCTTAGAGGTTACATACATTTGTTTACAATGGAAACTAGGACTAGATGGTGCATAATCAAATCAAGTGTAATGTATATGGTCTTACAGGGTGGGTTTAAAAAGATTCCGTAATTCCAATTAGCTAGCTCGAATTTTTTGCTTCAATTTGAATTGTTAATATATTTCGAATGATTTATTCAAATTATATAATAATGTTGAATTATGCCAATACAAAAATAACAAAAATCGGGTTAATTATTAAAAAAACTCGAAACTTTCGTCAATTATTCAATTATAATTGAAACTTAAAAAATACTAATAAAATATCTAAATTTTCAAAATTTTTAATTTAAACCTAAATTTCAAGAAGTGGCCATAAAATGTTCAAATTTTCAATTTTCTTCAATTTAACCTGACGTTATTTGTTATTCTCTTAATGCTCTCAGTTATTTATTTTCTGTTTATTCTTCTGATACCTCAAACTATTATCTTATTATAATATATTGCACCAATAAGCTCTTGATTTTTAGTTTATTTTTTTGACGCCATTAGTGTGAACGTATCGAGACTGCGTAATCTAAAAATCGAAGGGTGAGGACGTTAAGAGAATAAATTGAAAACGAAGAAAAAAACTGAATTCAAAGTATAAAGTCATCGGGACAATATAATACGATTTAGATCATTTTTAAACAACGATATCGTTTTAATTATTGGATTAAATGACGTCGTTTTATTAATCTTCATTTGTTATGTTGATTTTAACTGACTTATATTAATAATTAAGATTTCAAAAACACGTGGCAAGTCATATCAGCAAACTTAATGGAAACACTAGCATCGGGATCAAATTATAAAAAAAATTGAAGATTTGAGCATTTTATTGCTTAAAAATTGAACATTTTATTGCTACTTTTTAAAATTCTGACTATAATTAAAAAATTGACAAAAATTTAGACTTTTGATAATTAACCCTACAAAGTATAATGTAGCTTCCCCCAGTACAAATCCACTTTCATAATTATGTGAATTTAAAGAAGTGATATTAGTTGGGGAAGACAACGGAGGAAAAAGTGCAAGGAAACAAATGTTGCCGCCCACCTGCTATGAATGCTATGCTATGAGATGCTTACTCAAACTCACTTTCAACCTTTTGAGTTGGAAGTCTCTTGCGGACTTGATATTTCAACCACTCGAGGTGAAAGGCTCCCAAAAGGGCATGACATTATAGGAAAATGCTTATTATTTTTTAGCCTGTACCTTATGTTCACTGCAAGAAAGGAAAAAGAAAGCTTAAAGATAAGCCATTCAAAGATGCCCCAACTTGTCAGATAGGGGTGGCAGCTCCAACCTAAACTAAAAGCTTACTGGTTAGTCCCTGTACCATTGAATCATTACCAAAGACTAAGGGGGTGTTTGGAATGTAGGGAATTGAATTCAATCTTGTAATTGAATTCAATTCCTTTATTTGGAAACAAAAAAATGGAAGAATTGAATTCTTCCGTAAATTCAAACCCCACATTTTAAAGGGGTTAAATTCAGGTTAAAAATCACGTGAATTCAACCCCATTTGTTGTTGCTCCCTTTCACGGCCTCTCCATGCTGTTGCTCCCTCTCACGCCCTCTCCATTTGTTGCAGGCTTTGAATTGAGTTTATATGAAACTCATTTCATGTTTTTGATATATTTTGATTTTTTAAATAAATATACAAAATTATATTATTAATTCAATTGTTTTATATTCAATTCAATTATATTTTATAATATAATTTTGTTAATATATTATTAAATTATCTTTAAAATATAAACTTCAATTTATATTTGATTTAATAATTAAAATAATTTAAATAAATATTACGTTTTAGATAAGAAGATAATTTTTAAATGTTTCATTCTATTTAATTAATAATTTATTTATAAATATTATATAAGAGATTAATTAATTAAATTAATTAATTAATCTCTTATATAATATTTATAAATAAATTATTAATTAAATAATAATTAAACATTTTAAAATTTAAATTCAATTTATAACTGATTTAATAATTAAAATAATTTAAATAAATAGTCTTTTATATAATATTTATTAATAATATATAATATTTATTAATCTTTTATATAATCTTTATTAATAAATTCTTTCCCATTTTATGAAAAAGAATTCTGGCCTTTTAGAGGACTCTCATAGGTCAGCACAGCAAAAACTTACGAACATTACAAAGCTGATAACAACTTTTGAGTTTCAACTTGATTGAAGGTTGTTCAATTATTGGGGATATCTCTTGCTCTCCCTGATCTTGAATTTCCCTCAACTATGTACGATAACTCTGTGGATCTTTACTAACAACTTTGTCTAAATAGCCTGATTGATATGCTAAAAGAGCTACTCCAGCAACAACAGCACTTCCCACCACAACAACACTATTCAAATTACTCTCCCCCCTCAGTTGTTTGGCTATCAGAAACAGGTTTTGGTGATCCATGTCCTTTGGAGGTGAGTTGAAAATTGCTTCTTACGCCCCAAATCAACAACAAACTAAATGTTAGTGTCACCAAATACCAACCCCAGAAGCTAATAATAACATATTCACATCCTCTGGAAACCAACAAAACCATTTTCTTTCATGTTATCTTACTTCCAATTCATCAAAGAACCCAAGATCCAAACTAAAAGAAACCCAAAAACACGAAATAAAGAACAACATTACAGTACGTGTCAAAGACAAACTATGCAGTCAAATAGGAGTGTGATCCATGAACAACCGCTACAAATACACACCTGATATGTGGACTGCCTCGGGATTCTCCTAATTGATCGACGAGACGTAAACTCCAAAACCGTCCTGAAAATCCGCGGAAAAAGAGAAAATTGAGTTCAAACAATGCCCGATAACACTGAAATTGCATACAAGCGACAATACTTAGAAGACTGCGTGTACCTTCTAAGCATTGATTTGAGTGAAAGCTTTGATTTTTGGTACGGGAGGATAAGGGTTACGATTGGAGCTTTGGTGTTTGATAAAATGACTAATAGAGAGTTTAAAATTTTATATTTATTATTTTAATAATATATTAAATTTGAATAGATTTAAAATTAAAAGGCCAAACTATGATCTCAAAACCTACATATGGGCTTAAGACGAGATAGCATAGTCAGCGTGCTTCTTCTTCTTCTTCTTCTTGTCTTCTTCTACTAAACGCAGTAGATGGGTCACAACAAAACCAGAAAATTCAAGACACACCACTCAAATCGTGGGCAATCGAGTAGGACCAACGCGCTTGACAGGTGAGTCGGAAGATTCTTCTTTTTCTTCAGAATTTTAAATTCAATTTAGCCGTTTTCACTGAGCTATAAGTTCGTGGCATTGGTTGTTGCAGGGAAGATGAATCTCTCCCCAGTGATCAAGGTACCGATTCTTCAATCTTCTTACTGGGTTGTATGCGGGGTATAGTGATATGTGTTTACCAGGTGTTTGATGTATTGTTGCAATGACGATGAGTTTATAGTTTTTACTTATAAGAGTTGCGTTTTATTTGCGATGATTTTGCAGCTCCGGAAGAGGAAATACCAGCTCCTAAGATTCAGCTTGCTATGTGGGTACGAGGAAAATTTCATACTTATTATAGTTTGTTAACATTTTCTATTTAGTTATTGTAGTGATATGAATTTATGCCCCTTTAGTTCGGTTCAATATGTTTATCATGCAGCTGAAAGGGTATCCTGTTTTGTTTCAGGATTTTGGACAATGTGACTCAAAAAGGTGCACGGGGCGCAAACTTTCAAGATTTGGTTTGTTGAAAGAAAGTATCTGCTATATACATCTTTTATATATAGCTGAGAGTGTTTATTGTGCATCTTCTGTTGACTTGAATGTGTTAGTTTGCTTGTCTCGTGTGTGAATCATTTTATTCGGGCAATTGGGGAACATCATACTTGAATAAAGAGTAGTATGTATGCCATGATAACATCTTTTTATCATTGGATTTTACCATTTGAAGATGTCATTCATGATGTAGAAATCATCATTTGTCTTTCCTTTCTTTAATTACAAGCTGAAGAGAGAGTGAAAGTTTGATTGCAGTGGTAGATCCAATTTTGGAGCAAGAAAGATATCCCTTTTGATAAATAAGAAATTTAAGGAAATATCCATTTTAGGCAAAACATTTGCTATTCTGAAAGTTGAGATTG
This sequence comes from Erythroxylum novogranatense, assembly GCA_029891385.1. Classification (NCBI taxonomy): domain Eukaryota; kingdom Viridiplantae; phylum Streptophyta; class Magnoliopsida; order Malpighiales; family Erythroxylaceae; genus Erythroxylum; species Erythroxylum novogranatense. Next base: position 3,904,912 of record CM057228.1, on the reverse strand, counting down.
CAGGGGTCAATTAGCAGGTTTGAAAGTCCAAACAAAGTCATTTATTCACTTATCTACATGACAAAGGGTCTACTGGCTAAACTCACCTATGCTTTATGCATTAAAAGCTTTTCTTCTTGTATGAAGATTATTTCACACGTCATGTCAATAATCTTAAAATGTTTTATGCAGGGGTTGCGGGTCGGTAGTGGTTTTGGAGGTGTTGTCTTAAGGTAATAGAACTGTCCTTTTGTTGTTCTTATAACTTTTTGTCGTGACTCTGTCTTATGATAGTGTAACAGATGTCATTTGATGGGAATCATAGGATAAAAGGGGATAGACGGCGTTTCAGAGTACTTGGCATCTATCTCTGGATTTATATTGAGTCAATCTGCTAGGCATGCTTGAGCTCAAGCAAATGCAATGACATAGTATAAAGAACTTCTCTGGGATTTGTATGAGATGAAATTTATTTTGGTTGACAACCAATGACTTGCTTGCAGGGTTTAACAATAGCTTTAATTTTATGCCATAAGTATTTAAATGCTACATTCGTTTGAACTTTTGAAAATTCCATAACGCTGGGTAATTGCCACTGTTTTGTTGTGTTGTGTATGAAATTCCTCTATGGTCTGAGTAGGGATTTTCTATTCCTCATATTGACACTAGGGTATCCCTGATGGCAGTCCTGTTGGAACCCAGTGTGTCTCTAAAGAAGATTATAGCTTGCTGAAGAGGAAAGGATTAGCTGTTGTTGATTGCTCGTGGGCGCGTTTGGGAGATGTACCTTTTGTGAAGCTGCGTTGTGCTGCTCCTCGGTTATGTATGAATTTAAATTCTCTTAAGATCATATGTGGTGGGAGTATCACAGGTTTCAAATGTGTCAATGCTATTTCACTTCCATGTTGTGAAAATAATTTTTTTCCTTACCCCTCATTTCTTTTTTTGGTTGATGTTGTAATCTAGTGCTTGATAAAACGTGAAAAGCAAAAAGAAAAAGTACTAAAATATATATAAAAATCATATCATTTAGATGTATCTTAAGTGATGTGGTAATGCCTTCATATTTCCTTGTTCCGTTGAAACTGTGCTATTGTTCTATACTATCTTCAGTAAACAGCAGTCATTATCTGTTCTTTTTGGTATTGGATGGAATAATACATGACAGGTATGAAGCAAATAGGAAATGGTACATGCAGTTATGTAGGATGGTGGCTGGTGTCTGAAGAATGAAAAACTGATACCATTTTCGACCTATAAAAATCACATATTTGAATCTTAGAAAGGACAGCATATGTTTGAGGCGAAAGTATTATGTACATTGACCTAGCTAATCCCTTCTTCAGAGTTATATTTTTCTTTTGAAATTGCAAAGTGTTAGTATGAAAGAATGGAAGATTTTCAAACTATTGGTGATTGTGGGATTGATTTCATGCTCTTTCGATATTCATTTGCAAACTAATTTTCATCCTTAAACTGTTAGTTTTAAGTACCAGTGCACTGATCCTGCTTTCATAATCTTTCAGCACCTTAGCTTTTTAATCTTTAGTGGCATACATTGCATAATAGCTTTCTTGTGAACGCTTTTGTCTTTAGTTCTTGCATTTTGATTCATTTTATACTTTTGGCATTAGACTAATATCAGTATCATCATACTTGCAACTGATCAATAGAGCATGAATTTTTTTTTGCATGAACATAAACTGCTTGTTGCTCTGGGTTTTAATTTCGTTTGTTGGGAGTGGAATGTAGCTTAAGTTGCCTGATTCTTGCAAATTTAGGGTTTACCGAGTGATTGCTTTCTTTGGGCTGTCTCTGTTAAATTGACAGTATGGTTTGAAATGCAGTACCATGGCTTGTAGCAGCAAATCCGGTAAATTATGGTCGGCCGTGTGAACTATCTTGTGTTGAGGCACTATCTGCAGCCTTAGTTATATGGTACCTGTCTAACCATCCCTGAATCTTACTATTCAGCTAATTCCATTTTGAACTTCTTTTTAGTAGTTCTATATTTCTTCCCTTTTGCCTTTTTTTAAATGATTAATGACTAATCAGAGGCCATTGAGCATGTCATTTGGTCTTTAGTAGAACCATTTTTTACTGCTAGATGTGTATATAAGTGAAGCTATGATTGATCTCTATGTTGGAAGTTCTAGGTATAGCTGCATTACAACTATAACTGCTGTTGGTCAGAAATATTTAGCATAGGATGAGGGTGTCTTCAGAACCCAAGTCCGTCCCAAATTTTCTTCCTTAACTCTCTTTGCAGTTGTCTGAACTGCTCCCTAAGTTCTCTAAAAGAGAAAACTCAAAGAGAAACAAATGAAATGATTTCAGCTGCGTTTGATGTCCATGCTATTATATTGTAATGATGACCTATATTCCTATGTCAATTTTTTCAAGTGTTGATGTTAGTCTCTTAGTTTTGCTTAGATCTCCTCCTGTGTGCTGTTATTCTTTAATATTATTTTGTCAAGTATTCACACTAATAAAGTAAAGCAAATTATATGTTCTTTAACATTTATATGGACAGTGGGGAAGATGAAAGTGCAAATTTGTTGCTGGGCAAGTTCAAATGGGGCCATGCTTTCCTGTCACTCAACCGGTACCTTCCATATTTCTATGTTGTTTAGCCTTTGCAGCATGTAACATGAAAGGGTTTGTCTGAAACTTCAAATTAAGTTCCAAAATTCTCTCTCTTTGAAGTTCGTAACATGAAAGGATTTTCGAAGAACTCCAACTAGTGTTCAATACTTCAAGATTTTCTCGGATTCTCATGTATTTTTCTGTTGTATTTCTATGAATTGTTAAATTGAGAATTATTCTCTGGTTTTTGGTAAAGAAATTGTAAAGAAGAAAAAGAAGTTGTTTAGCAAAATGACTGAGCTTGTACCCTGCCTTATTTTGTCTGCTGAGGCACAGAATTTGGTTGGAGCACCCTGTTCCCATTAGGGTGTTCCAACCCTGTTCTACTTAATCTGCACATTTGTGTGGACCTCACGTAAATGTGTGGATGAATTTTAATGAAACAGGGTTGGAATAGATTAATTGGAACAGAGGAACTGATCCCCAAAATTTATTCATTGCATTTTATTTGTTACCATAAACAATCTTGTTGGTTTATGATCTTACAAACTGCTGCTTCCGGATTATTATTGTTTTTAACTTTTCAGAAATGAAATGCATCACATCTTCTGTTGAATTCTTTTATTTCTACTGCAATTCTTTTTGTGTTCATAATTTAAATAGTTCAAACTCTTCTTGATCTTGATCATGTTGTTCATTTGTATGCAGACAACTTCTCAAGGCATACTCTGATTGTCAAAATAGTGCTGACATTATTTCTGTCCAAAATGCTTGGCTTTCTCAACAAAGTCAGGTTCCAAAGTGTGTCCCAGAAGTTGAAGGTGCAGTACTTTTGCTTTAGTGAAACCAAATCTCTCATCTACTCCGTAAAGTGGTGGGCTCGATAAGCAAGTTAACGAGATACAAGTGTTTGCATTCGGTTCATCCTTTTAATTCCTTGTCAAAAATTTTCATTTATGTGAAATCATACCTTTTTTTTTTCTTGAACATAAAGTATATCGTTTAAGCTTGTATTGGTTAGCAGATGACAATACTATCCATGTCACTTCATCATGCCTTGTTTCTTTCACAACTATTATGCTTTCGGTATGGAAATTGTGTTACTAGACGATATCTTGTTTACTTTTTCCTCAATTCATAAAGATCGGTGTTAACCTTTCTATTCTGCAAGTTGATTTTTGATTCTCACTTATCAACCTTTTCTGGTGATGTCCAGAGTATCTGATCGTCTTTTCTTCTCTGCTTTCCTACATTGAGCTATAACCAGTTAGATGAAAGTCATCTCAGTATTTCCCTGATAATAACCTCTTTTGGGCAGCCACAGAAAGAGAAACAAGTGAAGATGAAGGTTCTTCTACAAATTCTGAGGACGGGCTTCCGCCACTCGAAAGGAATATGAATCATTTGAACTTTCAAGAAAGTGACGACGAAAGCGAGTAGATAGAATCTTGTCTTACGTTTGAGTACATGGTGACACGGCAGCAGGAGTTCACAACTTACAGCTATAACGAATATACAGAGAGCAGCCAACACCTTACTGGTTACATGTCCGGAAACTGCATGTAAATATATGACCTGAAGTGGGATGTTTTATTGATATTTTGACCAAGGTTTTAGCTCTTGAAATTTATAATCTATTTCACTCTTGTCGTACGTCTCTCTAGATCATGCTTATAAACTCTGATGGCTGGAATTTTATGTTTCTTACTTCTGGGCTATTGTAGTTCTTAATAGTACAAGCAAAAGTAAGCACAGGAAGCCAATATGGTATGTACTTTCTCACTATGGCTTGGTACATTTTCTTTGATCAGATGCTTCAAAATTATGGGACTTTTGGGATCTCATGTATGCATTAAGCAGACTTTTCAAGGGATACGAAAGACTTTGGAACAAATGCCTTCTTCACGGAGCTTATATTAATAGAATTTGTCAGGTTAGTTTTTCTAAGAAGTTAGTTAACTGTTTGATTATCATTTAAAAAAGATTTTTTTTTTAAAGCTTCATACAATAGACTGTTTAACAATATAAAATAAAAATACTATTAAATTTAACTATATTTTATTTTATAATAAAATTATTTATGCATATAAATATTATTTAAAATATGTTAAACAATATGCAAAGCATAATATATTCATTATTATATAATTTTAAATCATATGAAACATAAATAAAATATATTTAACCAAATCTTTTATATGGATTATAATATAAGTAAAATTAATATAAAAATTAATATTAAAATATATAAAAGTTAAATAATATTATATAAATTTTAAAATAAATGTGAAGATTTATTTGTGAGTATTATGGAAATTATGTCTAAAAATATAAAAGTAAAGGAGAATAAAAATAAGTTAATTAATTGATCGAAAATTGAAAAGTTTCAAATTTGAGAATTTAAAAAAATATTTTAACTTCCAAGAAAGTCATTTCCATAAAAAAAGTGCTTTTGAATTTTACAGCCAAACACTTATTTAAAATCTAATCGAGTTTTGAAAAGATAGGCCTAAACCTGAGTTTGATTAATTGGATTCATGTTAGGCCTAAACATGAGTTCGAAAGCGGTTTTAAAATAGAAATAATTATTTTTGAAAACTTAAATCCAACCTTTTGGGATGTTCAATTTTTTTTAAAAAAAATTATATTTTAACTTTTTCGGATAGAATTTAGCATTTATCGTTTCCGTCTTTTACGTTTATAACTGTAACACCCCACACCTGCAGGATCCGAACCCGACATCCACAGTGATATCCGGGTCCGTGCCCCACGAGAATGGCGTGCTAACCACTCGATCGTAAATCAAGACATTACTTTTAAATAACAAATGCGCTAAGTTCATCCAATTGGGTACAAACATTTTCAATAGCCATCGAGATCAATCTTACGAATACAAATAACCATTTTAGTACAAAAATCAAGACATGCAATGCGACGCGAATCGATCCCGACTTCGACCTTCACTTGAATCCTGCGAACATACTCCTGCTTTTGCTAACAGGTACTCTTCGATTCCCGAAAAATAAGTTGCAATGTTGGGTGAGTTTATGAACTCGATGAAACCATCATCGATGGTTCACTAAATCACGCATTACGCGTGATCGCGTATAGCACAAGACAAGAGTAGTCAATTAATAATGATCGTATAATATTATATAAAGACGATATAACAGCTTCTGATGATAAGCGATTCATGATATATATAATTCACGGTGATAACTAATTATAAAGCATTCATACCGTAGATTACAGATGGCCTCATGATTCATGATAGTCTATTAATAGTCTATGGTAATCATACATAGCAATTTACTGATGTCACATCACGGTTCATAGATATTATCAAGTAGATTCTGAAATCATGTCAACACGCAATCACCATTCATTCACAATAATTTGCGTGAGAAATACAAATCATTCACAAGAATCATGCGGTCATTTCGGACATTCAATATAGTATGCAATGATATGAGACTCTTTTCCAGTTATTCGATGTTGTGCCCAAGTGCTCATCAATGATCGGTTGGACGCGTCGAGATTTCTCCCCTGCCAGGCTAGGCCAAGATAAAGGCTTAGGATAATCCCCTGCTCGAGGCGGCCAAGAGTAACTGATGATCGATGGGACGCGCGTGATTTTCTCCCTGCTAAGCCCGGTCCAAGATGATGTTCGAGCTCGAGGCTCTTTTCAAAGGATAATAGCAACTTGGGACACGCCCATTATCCGATCATGCATTTATGCATGCGGTGCGATGTTCAAGAATTCAATAATCGGTGATTCAATAATTTACGATGTATGGCTACAAAGCCCAAAGATATCGATTCCAGTGTCACTCAAGAATTCAATCCAATACAAGAATCGTATGCGAATCATCACATATAATTTAGTAATAATCTGATTCACTCATACATTTCAATTGGTCATACAAGAGTCCAGATTCAATACGGTGAGAACATACTGATTCGATCATGTATATTTCAATAATCATGCAATTTACAAATGTCATGTAGCCGATTCAAGAAGAAAAGCATACAATTCAATCACATTCATTTCAGTAATTCATACAGTGAGCATTTAGCCAATCAAGAATTTGAGAAACCAACTAGTTACTCACCTGTAACTTCCGAGCTATTGCCCGAAGTCCCAAAGAATGTCCGTGGAACGATGATCCAACGGCGCCACTATAATAAAGAAAGTACAACCCATTACTAATTGCCCAATAAAACGAAGACAAGAATGCATATGTCTCAAAGGCAAATGATGTACAATGCGTGTTCACGATTTTCCGGTGCCAAATCCCAATTTCGATACCTTAAGCCCAATTCCACTTTCTTACTCAATTGCTCGACAATAATTGATCTAGTCCTATGGTCCAGTCCAATTTCCTATATTCATACTTCCTATAACAATTTCATATCCATCGGTCAAATTATCCAGTGAAAATCTCAATTAAAACTCCAATTGTCTCAATTCAGTACTTAGATCACACTATAAACCATAATTAACCTTAAATCTCAAGAATCAGTATCAATTAAATTAAATTCCAACTCTCAATATTTTTCTCAGTAGTAGACCTCTTTCCCTAGTTCACAGTGAATCGAGAATCACCTCAATCGGAGGTCTACACCATAAGTTATGTCCCATAAACGAATATACATTCAATCAGAAAACTGCCCCATACGTCGCGACCTACGCCCTTTCGTCGCGACGTAGGGGACAGCTCGTCGCGTTGCACAAAGCCACGTTCGTTGCGACGTGGAACCCATTCGTCGCCACGCACCAATCCACGCTCGTCGCGTCGTCGACCCGAGCTCGTCGCGACTAATAAAAATAATTACATTCAATTATTCGTTGCGACGAAGCCCTCGGCGCTTCTGCGCTCGTCACGACGTGCGACGATCCGATCGTCTTCTCCGATCGTTTTCCGTCCATTTTCTCACTCTAAACCCCATTAAACACTCTCAACTACTCAAATCAACTATAATAAAGGCCATAAATGCAGTAAGAACCATTAATAACAACATTAAACCAGTAAAAACTTACCAAATCACAGATCGATCCTCAAATCCCTCAAAATCGTCGTAAGCCCTAAAATGTTTCAAATCCAACGATGATCCATTCTCAGCTCCTCAATCCTTTATCAATCACATATAACCGCTAGCCTTACACAATAGGAGGAAAACCACAAGAAAATCAAAGAACCTCATCGATGGGGAGGATCAAGATCACCGTGGAGGAGAGAAGGAGAAACTTGCGATGGCCTTGGTAGTTTCTCCCAATTTTTTCCAAACCTAGCTATTTATAGCATAGTCTCCAAATCACCCAAATTTCATCTCTAAATTTCGGTGGCTCAACGATTTATTTCCTATCGGTCTCACTCTAACTTTTCCATTTTCATTGAACAATTCTTTCGATACTATACGGTCAATCGATTGGTCTCTCAATTATTTTCATCCGGCTTTTCCTCCGAATTTCGAAAATTTCCTATAAGCCATCATCAATTTCCAATTACACTCAAACTATTTTAAATCACCACTTGAACACATTAACTCTTAATTCCTCATTTAATCACGATTCTACCATCCGATCGGTCCACAATTCGATCGGTTCACAAACCGGTCAATTTCAAATAATTCCAATTTACAATTAAATACTGGGAAAATCATGAATGCATGTTCCAATGAATATATGCATATGCAGAACCAGTTCCTCTCTAATTAGAGGCCGAGAGCATACTCGGTCAATAAATACAAGAAACCGATCGCTTAGTCCCGATATTACCATTTTACCCTCACGACATAGAACGGATGTTATAATTCACCCTCCTTATAAAATTTCGTCCTCGAAATTTCATATACAAATCGATGAGGAGGACAGGATAATTTATCCGTTCTTTCGATTCCGATTCTCGCCATATTAATTATTTGCCAACTTACACTCGCATCGTAAACACATTTACCAATTCTTAACATCAGATCTTAATCCAACCAGAATCACTTTGTAAATCAGATCATCTTTTCGATTTTTAAACCACTTACCAATCCATTTTCATGACAAATCACATAGAGGCCATTTAATGATGAATTTAGTTTCCTTATCGATTCGACTCGTTGCCATAAACCGGGATCGCCAACCCTTATTACGATTCGTTTTACGGTCATTATTAACTCAAATCAACCATAGTCTTCGACTATGTTCGACGATCTCGATGGATTCCAATGATATCGCCTCACGTTTGCCTCAAGAATACATCCGTTAATTATTCCACGAATAACTATTCGAGTTCACACTCTAAACCTTTTCTCACTCTTTTCGGTGCATTCTTGTTGAAACACAACACTTCATAACACGATTATCGGTCATTTCCTCGAAGTTGACTCCATTTAAAATTTCCCAATACAGCTTTGCGTTTCAATCACCGATTGTTTTGCAAGATCTTTTATACACAATTTATTTGAAATTCGATAACTCATATTACTTTCTTTTTACCGGTTTGACAATTATCCATCAACAAGAACACTCTTATACGCTATTGAATTTTGCTCAATCCATTTAATCTCCTTTCATAAACATTCAAATTCCCAAAGTATCTCGATCATCATTGATTTGCATATCCATGGATATATCCATAACCTTTCTATACAGTTAATGCCCCCACACTTTATAAGGCGCCACAATTTCGGAAAATCGATCACAGTACAGTATACAACGTTATCCTTTTCCCTAGATACGTTTAATCACATTGCACTATAGTAACTAATTACCTCATAACCTTTACTGGGACATTTCACTATATATTGCCACATCACCCATTTAAAACAATATAATTAACACTTAAGCTGTACAGTTCTCCAAATGTCTCTTCCACAATCATCAGTCATACTTTTCACACATTTTCTCAAACATTTTGTCATTTCTGGATAGATCCAGCACTCAGTTAATTCTCAATAATTCTTAATACATATATTCCGACACATGTTCCTTTACACTAACTTCTCCACATAAGCCGCTATAAATCACTCCCTGGGTTGAATAAACATTCATCACTTTTCGAACAGTTTTACTCAATTATTTCATAATCAATATCCTCCTCAATGAGCAAAATCATATTACACATTCAGATCCCTTACATTAGCATAATACATATTTTCTCAATAATAGATTTTATCTCTGACACTTGAGTCTCAACTCAGATTAGAATCTCTCATTTCAAATTTAACTCTCTATTGTCCTTTCATTAATCACCATTTACTTTCATTCATCGATTTTACTCATGAAATTCTTCAACATCACAGTTGTCACATGTCTTATCGGTCATTCTCAATACCTAGAAACTCAATTCCAACTATGCACAATATCCCATATAGATCAATCACACATCCATATAATCGAGCAATTAAACCTAACATCTGTTTCATTTCTCCGTATCATTATCTTACCTTTTAATCTTTTCGTTATTACATCCTACTCTTGAATTTTCACACTCAAAATCGACATCATAGATTTACCATCATTCTAAATTTCTCACTAACGTAATCGATCTTCACCATAAATCATTATTTATAACACTTATCACAAGAATCAATCCCAATTGTAACATTTCATTTCATTCCCTTTTACACACCGGAACTCGGTCATTTCTATCATATTTCTATTTCCTCTATCAATCCACAAGTCTATATTCATATCACATATTTCAGCACCAGTCTCTTTTTGCATATGATCGTATATCCATCAATATCGATACACTAAATGTTCATTTGTCATATCGCATCATATACTTTTTTTTTTCTTATCCTTCGATGATCGCCACTTCCTTTATCACACTCTACCGCCTTATCATTTCCTCTATCTCTCGACCGCTTATCGATCGATACACGCCATGCATACGACTCATACGCTAGACCGGGATCGCTTGTCACCGTCTGCCGTGATTTATTTTCGACTTTAATGCATGTAACTCAAGATAAATTTCGTAACGCCTATGTACAATCGCATTTCGGGCTCGATACCATTAAATGTAACACCCCACACGCAGGATCTGAACCCGACATCCACAAGGATATCCGGTCCGTGCCCCACGAGAATGGCGTATAACCACTCGATCGTAAATCGACATTACTTTTAAATAACAAATGCGCTAAGTCTATCCAATTGGGTACAAACATTTTCAATAGCCACCGAGATCAATCTTACGAATACAAATAACCATTTTAGTACAAAATCAAGACATGCAATGCGACGCGAATCGATCCCGACTTCGACCTTCACTTGAATCCTCGCGAACATACTCCTGTTTTGCTAACAGGTACTCTTCGATTCTGAAAAATAAGTTGCAATGTTGGGTGAGTTTGCGAACTCGGTGAGAAACCATCATCGATGGTTCTCTAAATCATGCATTACGCGTATCGCGTATAGCACAAAGACAAAGAGTAGTCAATTAAAAGATCATATAATATTATATAAGACGATATAACAGCTTTACGATGATAAATTAGATGATTATATATAATTCACGGTGATAACTAATTACAATACCATACCATAGATTACGGTATGGCCTCACGATTCACATAGTTTATTAATGATCTATGGTAATCATACATAGCAATTTCTGATGTCACATCACGGTTCGCAGATATGCAAAGAAGATTCTGAGAAATCATGTCAACACGCAATCACCATTCATTCACAATAATTTGCGATGAGACAAATACGGTCATTCACAGAATCATGCGGTCATTTCAGACATTCAATACAAGATGCAATGCATATGAGACTCTTTTCCATTATTGATGTTGTGCCCAAGTGCTCGATCGGTTGATCATTGGACGCGTGGGATTTTCTCCCCTGCCAGGCGTCAAGATAAAGGCTTTAGGATAAATCCCCTCGGGCTCGAGGCGGCCAAGAGTAACTGATGATCGATGGGACGCGCGTGTGATTTTCTCCCCTGCCAAGCCTGGTCAAGACAAATGTTCGAGCTCGAGGCTCTTTTCGGTGATAATAGCAACTGGGACACGCCCATTATCCGATCATGCATTTATGCATGCAAGGTGCGATGTTCAATAATTGAAGATTCAATGATTCAAGAATTTATGTATGGCTACAAAGCCCAAGATATCGATTCCCAATGTCACTCAAGAATTCAATCCAATACTGAGAATCGTATGCTAATCATCACATATAATTCAAGAATAATATGATTCACTCATACATTTCAGTGGTCATACAGTAGTCCAGTTCAATACAGTGAGAACATACAGTTCGATCATGTATATTTCAATAATCATGCAATTTACAGTGTCATGTAGCAGTTCCGTTCAGTACAGTAAAAGCATACAATTCAATCACATTCATTTCAGTAATTCATACAGTGAGCATTTAGCCAATCAAGAATTTGAGAAACCAACTAGGTTACTCACCTGTAACTTCCGAGCTATTGCCTGGAAGTCCCAGCAATGTCCGTGGAACGATGATCCAACGGCGCCACTATAACAGTAAAGTACAACCCATTACTAATTGCCCAATAAAACAGTACAGTAATGCATATGTCTCAGTGCAAATGATGTACAATGCGTGTTCACGATTTTCCGGTGCCAAATCCCAATTTCGATACCTTAAGCCCAATTCCACTTTCTTACTCAATTGCTCGACAATAATTGATCCAGTCCTATGATCCAGTCCAATTTCCTATATTCATACTTCCTATAACAATTTCATATCCATCGGTCAAATTATCCAGTGAAAATCTCAATTAAAACTCCAATTGTCTCAATTCAGTACTTAGATCACACTATAAACCATAATTAACCTTAAATCTCAAGAATCAATATCAATTAAATTAAATTCCAACTCTCAATATTTTTCTCAATAGTAGACCTCTTTCCCTAGTTCACAGTGAATTGAGAATCACCTCAATCGGAGGTCTACACCATAAGTTATGTCCCATAAACGAATATACATTCAATCAGAAAACTGCCCTATACGTCGCGACCTACGCCCTTTCGTCGCGACGTGAAAAGCTCACTCGTCGCGACGTAGGGGACCGCTTCGTCGCGTTAAAGCCACGTTCAGTTCCGTGGAACCCATTCGTCATGACGACCAATCCACGCCGTCGCGTCGTCACCCGAGCTCGTCGCGACTAGTAAAAATAATTACATTCAATTATTCGTCATGACGAAGCCCTCGGCGCTTCGCGCTGTCGCGACGCAAGCGACGATCCAATCGTCTTCTCCGATCGTTTTCCGTCCATTTTCTCACTCTAAACCCCATTAAACACTCTCAACTACTCAAATCAACTATAATAAAGGTCATAAATGCAGTAGGAACCATTAATAACAACATTAAACCAGTAAAAACTTACCAAATCACATATCGATCCTCAAATCCCTCAAAATCACCGTAAGCCCTAAAATATTTCAAATCCAACGATGATCCATTCTCAGCTCCTCAATCCTTTATCAATCACATATAACCAGTTAGCCTTACACAATAGGAGGGAAAACCACAAGAAAATCAAAGAACCTCACCGATGGGGAGGATCGAAGATCACCGTGGGAGGAGAGAAGGAGAAACTTGCGATGGCCTTCGGTAGTTTCTCCCCAATTTGTTTCCAAACCTAGCTATTTATAGGCATAGGTCTCCAAATCAGTCCAAATTTCAGTCTCTAAATTTCGGTGGATCAACGATTTATTTCCTATCGGCCTCACTCTAACTTTTCCATTTCCATTGAACAATTCTTTCGATACTATACGGTCAATCGGTCAGTCTCTCAATTATTTCCAGTCCGGGCTTTTCCTCCCGAATTTCTCGAAAATTTCCTATAAGCCATCATCAATTTCCAATTACACTCAAACTATTTTAAATCAGTCACTTGAACACATTAACTCCTAATTCCTCATTTAATCACGATTCAGTCAGTCCAGTCAGTCCACAATTCGATCAGTTCACAAACCAGTCAATTTCCAGTCAATTCCAATTTACAATTAAATACCGGAAAATCATGAATGCATGTACCAATGAATATATGCATATGCAGTAACCCAGTTCCTCTCTAATTAGAGGCCGAGAGTATACTCAATAATAAATACAAGAAACCGATCAGTTAGTCCCGATATTACCATTTTACCCTTGCTGACAGTAACGGGATGTTACAATAACATCCGACGTTCTCTCTTCTGTCTGTCTCTGCTTTGGTTCATTCTCTCTTATCTCTGCCTCAGCTCTGCAATCTGCGCTCGCGTTAACAAACAGGTTCCACTTCTCATTTACGTTATTCTTTTATGTTATTTTGACTTAATTTTCTTAATTTCTTTCTTTTAAACACTAGAATAAGATCTTCATTCAACTTCTTCAGTTTCTTTCCAAGGTTTCCTTTTTCTTCGTCAAGCTTTTGTTTTTCTTTCGTCAAGATCCATAAGTTCCCCGTCTTTACTAGTTCCAATGTCGTCTTTCCTATGGGTTGAAGCTATGTGGGGATTCAAGTCAACACCCATAGAAATTTCGAGAGTTTTTGCTTTGTAAAGATCCATATATTCCCCGTCTTTACTAGCTCCAGCGCCATCTTCCCCATGGGTCGAAGCTATGTGGGTTGAATCGTGCTGGAAATACTGTTCCAATGTCTTCAAATTTGTCTACTATAAGCTCAGGGTTACCTATATGTAGATCACCAGGGAGTGGTGTCCCTGCACATGTGAGAGGAGAATTAAATACAACCATTATTGGTCTTGGTGATGATCGGGGCTACGGGGGCGGATGGGTTCCCCTTGTTGCCCTTAAGAAGCTCTTAAGAGGTATTCTTAAATACCTTGGGGCTCTGTGGTTATTCGCCTAGTTACCTGACATTTTGAAAGAGATATTGGGTTCATTCCTTAAGGATAACGAAGGTGCATTGTTACGTTTTTATAGGTCCTTAATAGCTTGTTTACGAAAATGAAGTAGAAAGATAGGCATACTTATGATACTACATAGGCCATGCCAGTGTTGGGGTATAGAAAAAAGTTTGGTCTTGCCGCTGAATCACGTTAATTCTTGTCTGCAAAAACTCTGAAGGGATGGAGCTATAAATGGAAAAACATATAAAATGTTAAGAAAACAAGTAGAAGCCATGGATTGATTTTTCAGATAAGTAATTGTTAGAATTTTTTCCCCAAGTATCAGAACAAGCCACCCTATCCAAAACCTTTGTCCAAAATAGTTACTTAAGTGATCAATGTTTTCCTATTTATATTCACCAAAAGAGGTAGGAAATCGTGTACAATGTTCCTAGCATTTCAAATAAGTTAAAGGTACCTGTTAGAGACATTTTTACTGGAATTTTGCGTGTGCCTATGATGGAAGTTGAAGTTTATTCAATCATGTTATTTGACCATCTTTCTGTCCTACTGCAAATGTGAACAGCCACGCAAAATCTTCAGTGCAATTAGTGATGTCGTGTGCCTCAGTTTATTTACATTCCTTCTTAATTATGCAGGTTGTAATTGCGCAGAGATAATGAAGAAGCTTTGTTTGGAACTTGACTAGGACATGATTCTCAAGTATCAAGTTATGCCTGAAGATCTTGACGTGTTGGTGCTATAAGATCTGATGAGGATCTGAAGCACATGTTTGATGTGTAAGGATTTTTTAATCAAACATATGGGCTTATATGTGTATAATTGTATATAAAGGCTATCATATAAAGTTGAGCCCAATTAATTAAAGTGGTCTAATATGTTTATGGTATTTGAGCTTCATGCATCTATTTTAAGTATGGGCTCTATATGTGTAGGGACTGGGTTTATATTTCTAGTTTTATGATGGGCCAAACTAGAAATTAAATTAGAGTTTTACCCTAATATAAATGTTTATGGTCCCCAAATTAAACGCAACCTAAAATTCTTTTCTGAAATCCCATCATCAGAGAGAAAACAGAGAGTTACGAAAAACTCTAAAAAAAAGGGCTACGTTCTAATTTGAAAGACAAAATCGCAAAATTTCAGTGCAGATTCTATAATGGATTCAGGTATGCTTCCGCTTTATTTTATTCTTGATGATTTGATATGAATCGATCTTGGATTTTAAAGGGATTAAAATCCCTAGTGGTATCAGAGCGAATTCATAATTAGGTCATTAAGAATGATTATTTGGTTTCCATTTTGTCTTCGGTATTGGAGTTTCTTCTGTTTGGCATATATGATTATGTTTCGGTAGTCTTCAGTTTTAGATCTTGTTCTTCGTTTATGTTTCGGTGTTCTTAGATTTTAGAAGAACATCTTTCGTTTGGCATACATGAAACGATTATATTACATAGTCTCATGGTTTTGAGATCTTGATTTTTGTATATGTATTGGGTGATAATCCTTGATTTGCAAGATAAAAGCTTGAACGTTCATGTTGTTTTAGATTCAATTTTGTTGGGACCCGATCTCGGAACCGGATCCCAATCGGAAACGAAACGAAAATGGCCGAAACCAACGCGAAATCAAATCGGATAAATCGAATCCGAAGGCGAATCGAATAACAAAAGGTGGAAACAAAGTACAAAGCGGATCAAAAGGCGAAAGCAAATGGCAAAAGTGAAATTTAATAATAAAGCAAAAGAAACCGAATCATAAGGTGGAAACAATCAAAAGCGAAGCGAACACGAATCGATTTATCGTATTGGCTCGGAAACAAAACAACCAAACGATGCTATTGAACTGAAACACAAGTGCCGACATCCAATAACATATACTTAGAAAAGCGATCGAGTTGAAAACCTTAAGACTTAACTATCCAAAAGTCCATCCGAATCGATATAAATTTTTTTTTCTTTCTTTTCCATTTCTTTCACCTTTATCCAAATCTTATATTACTTAAAACAACATACTTTCCTCAATTGGAAAATTTCCTCAATAAAATTCTCAATTTATACAAACTTCTTATATAAACAAACAATTCCCAAAATTCATCTTATAACCAATTTTTTTTCAAAATTTCGGCAGGATAACGACTGCATTCTAAATTTCTAACTAACCCAAACCTGCAAAGTGTTCAAAAATACACTTTTATATTCTCACATAATAGCCAATATCATCAGACTCCCCGTCCGGAATCCAACACAACAAACGCAATCCTATATCTACATATCCATATCCAAAACATATTATACAAATCCAATTCCTATTAATTTCTCAACTCAATATACAAATTATAATCATTATACATAATGTCATAATTCAAGTCTTTATACAAGGTCACCATTCAATCCCAAATCACATTCAATATATCAATTCTATATTCAAATTCCTAATTCAATCCAAACCCAAAAATCAATCACATTTATATTCACTCACCAAACATTTCCATAATCATACAAAATCTCTTCCATAACTTAATTCAATACACATGTTCAGAATTCGTAAAACATTCCCATAATGAATACACAACACATTTTAATGGCATTCCAAGCCATTTACAAACCATTTCTAAATTCCAAAATTCACAATTTACAAATTAAGCAAAAATGAACAGATGGCTTGACTTTTTTTTATCCGATCTCCTTCTTGAAACCTAAAGATGGGGATGAAATGGGGGGTGAGCTACACAGCTCGTGAATAATATGTTTATAAATTGAATGATAAGCAAAAACATTTTCCAAAACTCATTTTCCATTTATAAACCTTTCACTCTATATAATTTATCAAAAAAATCCTATTTTTCAAACTTTCAACTTCTCAAAACAATTATAACAAATTTACAAAATTTCATGATTGATAATTTACTTTCTCATTTCATAAATTTCTCCAAAGTTTCACAGTTCATAAACCAACTCAAAATATGTATGCATACAGATATAAACAAAAACAAAAACACATAACACATCAAACGGTTTGGGTCGGTCCAAAATAAAACGTACTGCACATTCTCGCATTGCGGTCCTGTGCAGCTGTGAACGGAACGTACTACACCTTTCTGCATCGCGGTCCAGTGTAGCCGTGACTTATGGGAGTCCGATATCGGAACTCCAGTGTCACTAGCGGGCAGCCGAGAAAAGGCTTTTAAAAAAACGAGACAGTGCACTAACTCAATCTTAAGGGACCAAACCAAACTCACTTATCACATATTCATGCTTGAAAATCAGATTGCCCGAAGGCACATTTCTAAAACTTAATTTTTCATATTGTGTTATACTAGACACCTTAACATTTACAAAATGCACATCACATGATCGCAATCGTTCAAACACATAGTCACAAAAATTCGCATATTACATTTCAATCATAAATCAAACACATTCAATTCATAGTTCCCACAATTGCTAATTCACATAACCATCATGCACACATTCAAATCCAAAGGATTTTTAAATCTCCAAATCAAAGAATGCATCAATTTTTCATAATTAACAACATCGTTCAAAACTAAAAAAGTAACAATTGAATCGGTTTTATCAAATCATCCCAAACAAATGTAGTAATTTTTGTCCAATCATTCGAAAATAATGAATTCAACAATTTGAAAATCATTCAAATCAATTTAATTTTAATCATTCGAAAACAATAAAATTAACAATTGTAATAATTTCTTAAATCATTGCAAAACCAATGAAAGTAACATTACCAAAATTTTCTTAATTTATCAAAACGCTTAATCTTGTACATTTTTTAACATTCCAAACCATTGATTGTAACAATTGAATCATTATAATTAATTGTTCAAACAATTTCAATAATTATTCAATTCATTCTAAATCAATAATTTCAAAATTTTAATCTTCTTCTTTACTTTTCAAAAATATAAACAAGAAATTTTCAAAACAATTTACTTCTTGAATGCAAGTTTTCATAATTTGCAAAATCATTCAAATCACATGATCAGATAATTGTATAGATTTTTAATCAAATCATCCAAACGAGTTTTAACAATTTATCCAATCTTTCTAAAAAAATCAATTTAACGATTGGATCAATTTCTTAAATCATTACAAAATCCAATTTCTTAAGTCATTACAAAGATCAAGAAATTAAGCATTCTAAAATAATAATTTTCAAATCTTTATACATATTTGATTTTTTAAAATTTTTTAAAACCTAATAAATAGAGAACTTGAATTTTCCTTCATTTATCAAAACATTTTAGACTTGGAACAAATTTTCAAGAGCACAAAATTTAGCTTGTAAATCAAAAATATATATATCTATTGTCTAATTCACAAATCACATTACAAATCACATAAACATTTTCCATTCATTCAAACACAATGACACAAAATTTACATATTAAAAATTTTCAATCAATCAAAATCAATGAATTCAATCAACCATTCCAAAAACAATGAATTTAATCATTTGAAAATCAAAATTTTCAAACCTTAACATAAACAATAATTTATAAATATTTTGCTTCTTGATTTTCAAAATCACATAAATAACTTATAATTCAAACTATAAACATATCTTTCAATCATAAATCAATTAAAATTTTCCTTTCATTCAAAACCATGTAAACATTAATTTCTCAAATTTATTGACAATAATCGGATAATGACGAGTTCCATAAATATTGCAATTTCTTAAAAACATTTGAAAATCATATTCCAACTCAATTTATTTAAAACAATCGAAAACAATAAATTATAACATTTATCCCTTTCTTGAATTTTCTAAAACACACAATTTACTTATTATTCAAAATATAAATACATTACTCACCTTATTTCCATGCTAGCAACTTGTCCAAGGCATCAAATTTTCCATTTCTTCCTTCTTTCCTCCAAATGAAAATTCCCTAAGTCATAATCATCCAAATTCAACATCATAATTAGCATAATCCTCAAAATTAACTATAGGAAACCATAATCATCATTTTTCCAAGCTATCTAAAGCAAGAATTTCTAAAATCCTCAAATCACAAAAATTGACATAAACCCTAATGACTTGTCATCCAAAATTGATCCAATTACAACATATGATCTTCACAATTGAGCATAGAATTAACAAACCCATACCATTTTCCATGATTCTAAACTAAAACTTCATGAAAACTCAAAACTTGAAATTTTCTCTTACCTCATTTCTCCACCATTTTCGAAATTTCTTTGCTTCTATAGCAAGCTTTCATCACCTTCCCTTCTTTTTCCCTTGGATCAACTCAAAAAATCATGCTTGAAAGATCCAAAATTGAAACCCTAGCCATCGTTTCTCCTTCCCTTCTCCTTTCTCCTTCACCAAACCCATCTTTCTCCTTTCTCTCTTCTTATTCTTTTGTTTTTAATCTCATCATCGGGCTTCTACTTCTCCAAACGACAGCCCCTTGCCTTATACATGCCATGTCATTAAATGAGGGTCAAATGACCCTTTTGTCCCTCCATCTATGCCTTATAACTTACCCCTTTAAGTAAACTTCCCAATTTGCCCTTAAATTTCAATTTAAGTCATGTCTACTTTAGGACGAATTTATAACCATCAAATTGAAGGAATTTGCTAAAACTTCATTCTAGAAAATTTTTCCTTATTGTCTTAATTTAATATAGACACCAAAAGAATTTAATTTGGATCATTATACCAAAAGTTATGCTCCAAACAGTTCGGATATGTCTTATGTTAAATCATTTTCTAACACGTTATTTCCATCCAAAAATTGACATTCTTAAACACAAAATTGAAACTCGATGTCTTCATAACAATTGTATCCCTATTTCTCTAGTTTAATACAAATCAAGAATCACCTCGTTTGGATTACTAGAGCAAAAGTTATAGCTAGAATACTTTCAGATTTCTCTAATCCAAGACTGCACACGAATCCGAACTTCAAGTCAGAAATTGAAAGTCTTATGGGCTAAATTAAAATTTCATTTCTTCATATGATTTGTGGCCCCATGACTCAATTTTATTTTTCCTCAAGAATCACTTCAATCAGATCTCCACAGATCCCGAATTTCGCAAAAGACTGAACCATGTTCAGAAAATTATCTAACTCACTTTGATTAAATTTATCATCCTTAATTTAATCTCATAAAAATACAAATTTTCCCTGAGAATGTATATAATTGTCTTAGGAATCCAACGCTTTGAAAATCATGTCAATCGGATGTCGGACGGAAAATATATTAGCAAAAAGTTGCAAAAGGGTCGGATTTGGAAGGAATAAGCAAAATGTGAAGCAAGCAGAAATGACATCATAGACCATAATTTTTTTAAAATTCATAACTATTGATTCTGAACTCCAAATTTGACAAATTTGGTATCAAAAGAAAGCTTAAAGGAAGCTCTACAACTTCCATGAAGGACAGAAAAACCAATTTGTCCTCTAAGAGAGTCAAAAATCTACTCAAAGTTTATGTCCTAATCATCTTTTCCTAAACAACTTCCAAAATTTAGTCGATCATAACTCCTAGCCCCGATATAAAAAAATTGCATACTTTATGGGGATAAAAAGTTGGGAATATAAGCTACAACTTTTATGTAGACCATTTACTCCAATTTAGACTACATCAATCCAGAGATTTGCCTCAAAGCACAGCATGTATAATTTCCACACTTAAGAACATTTTCAAAGTCAACGTAAAATAACCTTAACTTTGACTGACTATAATTTTTACTCCCGATATCGAAAAGTATCAAAATTTATGGCGACGAAAAGCTCTCAACATAAGCTACAAGTTTCATGTTGATCATTTTCTCAATTTTTGCCTAAATCAAAAAGTCAACTCTCTATAGCCAAAAAGACAAATTTTTTAATTTTTCATATTCTCACACTTTTTCTCTTTGTTTCTTGATTTTCAACTAAATTTTCAATCCACTCATTCACTTAAACATTCATAACCTATACAATTATACTCAAATTCATCAAAATCCATCAATTTCCTTTTTTTATCAATTTTCTTAAAACATAACCATAGCTATTTCATAATTCATATTCAAACATACTTATTTCATACTTTTTTATTATTTCTAATTTCACTAAAAGATCGGGATCCAACAAATTTTGTCCGTTGAATAATAACCAGGATGAAGTTTTGTCCATCGGATAAAAGATTAGAGTTTTACCCATTAGATGAATGTTATTAAACTTGCTGAAGGTTGCTTTCAAAAGTCTTGTCTTTATTCAATGACCAACTTTAACGACGATGACCTTTGGATAAGGAAATTTTGCCTTACCCATTAGATAAAGAATTGTTTTCTTGCTTATTGGATAAATACTAAAACGTGATTTCCAGAATACTTTGAAAGACTTTTCAGAGCCAATAACCAATAAATTTGTTATTGTTTTATAATAAAGTGACGATGGTTGTTTCGAATTTATTTGGTTTTATAAATTAACCATTGGAAAGTTTTACATGTTTGAGTTTAATATTATGAGGAATAAGTTTTGGGTCTAAATTTATAATTTCTGGTTTGATTTGTAAAATTTTGACCCAAATCTTAATTTAAGCTGACAGGATTGTCAATATTATAGCATCAAGAAATTAAAGCTATGAAGTTTTCATACAGCTTATGTAAAGTTTGGTATTAATTTCAGATTTTGGTATTTTAAAGAAATATATAGAATTTTAAATTAAATTAATTGAAGCAACATGTTGCCAAAGCAACCTCTCTTGTGAAATTAATTTAAGTTAGAATGTTAAAAAGTTTTGTGTGTATGTTATTCATGCGAATATAGACTGGCCTAAAGGAAAGTTTATATTTGGCCCGAATTGCATATACATTTGTGGTGGTAAATGTGTGACAATTATTCAGTATAATATGTGAACATTAAATCGGTCCAAAGAAAGGTTTATTGTTTGACATGCCTTATTGTCAGTATTTGATCACTACACCAAGGTACTACTTACAAGTTAGTATTTCTGTCCAAAGACTAAATATTAATATTGTGCATGGTATCTTGTGATGGGGCCATACCATTATCTGTTTATAATTAATTTGGCATATTATAGTGTTGTTATGTGAGTAATTAGATTTTGTTTGTTTTGTTCTCTGCTAGGTTCTCGTTCTCACTGCAAATATCTCTGCTAGTGTTAATTCAATTCCTATGCTTAATGGCACTAATTTTAAGTCATGGAAGGAGAACGTTTTGATTGTTCTCGGAGTCATGGTGTTGGGCTCCAAATTTTTTTATTGATGTTATTAAGCATGAATTGTGTTCATTGTGTGATTTATGGTTGAATTTAATTAAATTGAAGGTATTTATGAAAATTTAGATTAAGTTGAGTTTATTGTGTTTAAGTGAGAATGATAAAGGGTAACAATATTTGAGGGCATTTTGGGAATATCACTTAAGTTGGAGAACTTAAAGCTTTACTAAGAGGGGTGTTATGGTCTTTTTACTTCCTTTAGACTTAAGAGAAGGAAATTCGAAAGGAAAGAAGGAGAAGGAAAGGAGAGGAGAGAGTGTCGTAGTGTTGGACCCCGAATTTTTTTTATGCTGTTATTAAGTTTGAATTGTGTAATTTATGTGTTTATGCCTTAGTTTGATTAAATCGGATGTATTAGTGGAAAATTGAGATTTAATGAGTTCAATGTGGTTTAAATAGGAATTTAAGGATACAAATAGTGGAGGGCATTTTGGGAAGGTTATTTGAGTTGGAGTGGTTTAGGCCTTGTAAGGAGGGGTAACTTGGTCTTTGTCTCCATTTAGAATTAAGAGAAAGAAGATAGAAGGAAAGGGAAAAGAGAGGAAAAGAGAAAAGAAGAAGAAGAAGCCGTCGGTGGAGGAAGAAGAGAAGAGAAAAGAGAGTTTGCGATCTTTGAGGATTTCTGACAGTTTGAAGCAATTTCCGGGTAAGTTGTGCTTCGTTTAACCTTGTCTCGGTTGAATTAAACTAAAAGATAGGATGAATGTGTGAGAATATGTGATTTAGGGTTTAGAGGGGAGAATGGATAGATTTTCTTGGGTTGTTGAATTTGTGACTGATTTTGAGGTTTGATTGAGTTAGAGATGTAGTCTAAGGCTTGAATAAAGGTTTAGGTGTATTGCATTTGTGTTTGGGGAAGGATTGAAGTGTGAAAATGCAGAAAAGTCGGGTTCGGAGTCGTTCTTCAGGCCGTGCGCGCGACGCATGGGCGGTAGCACGTCATGGCGTGTGTGGAAGGGAGCAACGTCATGACGCATGAATTTATATTCACATGACGTATGAAGGGGTGTTCGCCATGCGAACCCTCGCTTCCAAAGAAAGGTATATTTTGGCATTTTTGGGCATATCTTTTGGTGTAGATGTCCGATTGAGGTGATTTTAGATTCGTTATGATCTAGGGAATAAGGGCTACAAGTTTTATGAAGAAGGGAAGGTCAGAAATTGTCTCTAAGGGTTTGGGATTTTATGTGGAAGTCGAATGTAGACTTTTAGAGTTAGTAGTTTCAATTTTCAAGCTTTTTGCATATATTTCCTTTGAATATTGTTTAAATGGAAACTTGGTTTGTTTTAAGAAACCAAGCCGACCTGACCCAATCGCAAGAGGAAGGACAACAGTGAGTTGGATTCTCGAGTGATATTAGGTGGGTAATATATTTATGATTGTTGTGTGTATGGGCAATATATGTATGCTTGCTTGCACGCGTATATGATAATACTTGTGTTGAATTATAAGAAATATTGAAAATGCATTGTGATCATGATTATGTACTGCCTTGATAGGCATTATAGCATTTTGCAAGAATGAAAAGAACTAAAAGTATGAAAGCTTTGATAAAATGCTTTGAGCATGAAATGAAATGTTATGTGCTTTGTTTGGGTGAGAGAGTAACGGATGGAGTCACGTGCACGTTGACGTATAGCCTTCTACCGGCTGCCCGCTTGAGGCAACGAGATCCTTGAGAAATCGGACTCGGATAGTTTACGGTATAAACTTCGGTTTATCCAGATCGTTTTTACGGAACTCTCGAACCATTTGTGTGCATTCATTATTGATTTGTTGGCCATGATACATGATGAATTGTGGTAATGTGACATCATATGATATATGCTTGTGATGATTATCAATGACAAATGTTGACTTGGTATGAGCTTCTGTTAATTTATGTATATGCTTGAATGTGTGGCTTGTTGCCAATGGCTATAAATGTATATACCACTGAGCTTCGCAGCTCACCCCATTATCTTCCCCCTCCTCAGGTGCAGAACGAGACAATCGTTGATCTTGCAAGGCATCGGAAACTTCAAGATAGTTAGGAGCTTGTGCATTAAGTTAGTACTCTTAGTTAGCCCACCAAGCATGTCATCATGGAGCATTCTATTTCATGTATTTTGGATTTAGACTTATTTGTATTATGTATGGTTGATAACACTTGTTGAACTTCTTTTGGATTGTAATGACATGAAGCCCCTTGGTTTATGGGGGTGTTTAATTCATCGATGGAAAGCATGTGTAGAATGTGTGTAATATTTGTGTGAATCGAATTATGTATGGATGTTAGGATCGGGTCCGATAGGTTTGGGAGCTCGTCGTTGGCGCAGCCCGAGGGGTCACCTCGGGAATAGGGATCTGGGACTCGGGCCCAACACGTAGAGCTTAAGGGGAAGGAGAAGAAAAATAGGGTTTTGCATTACTTGAAGATTTTCGACAGATTGAAGCAAAGTCTGGTAAGTTTAGCTTCTTTTCCATCTTGTTTTGATTGGATTAAACCCTAGTATAGCTTGGTAAAATCGGTTGTTTAGGGATTTTCAGAAAAACTAGGTGAGATCCTTTGGGGTTGTTGATTTTGTGACTGTTTTTAAGGTGTTAATGGGTTAGAAATGTAGTATTGGACTTGAATCAAGGTTTAGATGTGTTGCATGTGCTTAAGGGAAGGATTGAAGTGGGAAGATGCTGGAAAAATCGCGTTCGGAGACGTTCTCCAGACTCGCATGTCACAACGTGCTCATGAGCACACCTCGACGTGCCAGAAAATTATGCGTCGCGGCGAGCACGGGCCGTTCGTCGCGACGAGTGTGGCCTACATCGCGACGAGCCCCCAGTTTCTAGCATAGGTAAATTTTGGTATTTTGGGCATATCTTTTGCTGTGGATGTCCAAATGAGGTGATTTTGGATTCGTTGTGGACTAGAGCCGTAGGGCTACAAGTTTTATGAAGAAAGGAAGTTTGGAATTTGCCTCTAAGACTCGAAAAATGGGTTGGAAGTCGGGTGTAGACTTTTAGTGCTTTTACTTTTGATTTTCAAGCTTTTTGAATATTTCTTTTGAATATTGTTTGAATGGAAACTTGGTTTGTTATAGGAAACCAAGCTGACCTGATCCAATCGCAAGAGGAAGGACAATAGTGAGTTGGATTCTCGAGCGACATTAGGTGGGTAATATATTTATGGTTATTGTGTGGATGAGCAAAAATGTGTATGCTTGCTTGCATGTGTGTGACATTGCTGCAAACGAATTGTGATTTTGATTATGAATTGCTTTGCAATTATTACAGCATTTTGCAAGAATGAAAAGTATGAAAGCTCAATAAAATGATTTGAGCATGAAACGAATGATTATGTGCTTTCTTTGGGCGAGAAAGGAACGTTTCATTAGTCACGTGCACGTCGACGTATAGTCTTCTCCCGGCTGCCCGCTTGAGGCCACGAGATCCTGAGAAATCAAACTCGTTTCGTTCAAGGTATAAACTCTGGTTTATCTGTTTTGTTCCACGGAACTCTCGAGCCATTTGTTGCGCATACCGCATGTTAATTGTTATATCGTGAAGTCACATGACATATTATTGCGATTATTGTAAATTGATAAGTGTTGACTTATTTATGCTTGTATATATATATGTATGCTTGAATGTGTGGCTCGTTGCCAATGGCTATAAATGTATATGCCATTGAGCTTCGCAGCTCACCCTATTATCTCCCACTCCTCAAGTGTAACGAGACGATCGTTGACCCTTGCAAGGCATCAGAAACTCCAAGATAGTTAGGAGCTTTTGTTTTAAGTTAGTATTTTTGGTTAGCCCTCCAAGCATATCATCATTGGGCATTCTCATGTATTTTTTTGGATTTTAACCTTGACATGTATTGTGCTTTTATTGAGATTATTGGTTCAATTTATTCGAATTGTAATGGCATGACATTCTTCTGTTTATGGAGGAGATTAACTCAGAATGCATGTGTAGGTGATAAAACATATATGTATGTGTGTTTGTATGAGTTTTGCATGGATGTTGGGGACGGGTCCAAAACTCGGGGAGCTCGCCGCGTCGCTGCGAGGGGTCCAAAACTCGGGGAGCTCGCCGCGGCGCAACCCATGTGCACTCGCTGCAACGCGAGGCTGGTCCCTCGTCGCGGCGTGCACACGCGAGTTCGCCGTGGCGAGGCCAAGTTTAGCCGCGGCGAACCATCGCAGAGAGGCATTCGTCGCGGCGAGCAATCTGATGCCACGACGAGGCCCCCCTCTTTCCCGCTGTTGTTTTCCTTCTGATTTGCTCACTTTCATTTTTTCCTTCGCGCCCCTACCCGGCGCCCCCGAAGGGCCACCTCGGGATAGGGAATTCGAGACCCGGGCTCAACACATGGACTTGGATCTTGCTTTACGAGTCGATCAACCTGATCCACTTACTGGTGAGAGTACCTCTGATCAAAAGAAGGAGAAGGAAAAGTGGGAAAGATCGAATCATATGAGCTTGATGATCATGAAGCGTGCCATTCCAGAAGCTTTTCGAGGCACTATGTCCGATCAGATTACTACGGCTAAGGGTTTCCTTGAAGATCTTGAGAAAAGATTTGCCAAAAATGAAAAGGCTGAAACAAGTACACTTTTGGCAAAGCTTATCTCAATGAGGTATGTAGGAAAAGGAAACATAAGGGAGTACATTATGGAAATGTCTCACATTGCTTCAAAATTGAAAGCACTTAAGTTGGAATTATCCGAAGACTTGTTAGTGCATCTGGTTTTGATATCTCTTTCGGCACAGTACAGTCAATTCAAAGTGAGTTATAACTGTCAGAAAGAGACATGGTCTCTTAATAAGCTTATCTCACACTGTGTCCATGAAGAGGAAAGATTGAAGTATGATAAGGCAGAAAGTGCTCACTTAGCCACAACATCTAAGGACAAAAGGAATAAAAGAAAGAAAACTAAGGAAGTTGCGGTTCCAGCAACACAAAAGAAACAGAATAAGGAAGAAAAACCAAGAGGTTGTTTTTCAGGACGCTGAAGGTCATGTAAAGAAGCAATGTACCAATTATCACGCATGGCGTGCAAAGAAAGGTATGCTTCTTACTTTGGTTTGTTCTGAGGTTAATTTGACTTCGGTACCTAGATACACATGGTGGTTAGATTTTGGTGCAACAACTCACATCAGTGTGTCTATGCAGGGTTGCCTGAGTTGCCGAAAACCAAGTGATGGTGAAAGATACATCTATGTAGGGGATGGCAAGTCGGTAGAAGTCGAAGCAATAGGGACTTTTAGATTATTGTTAAGAACTGGATTTTATTTGAATTTAGTTGAGACTTTCGTTGTACCGTCTTTTAGACGGAATTTGATTTCTATTTCTGCTTTGGACAAATCTGGTTATTGTTGTTCATTTGGAAATGGAATATTTAGTCTCTTTCAAAATTCAAATTTGGTTGGTATCTGTTCTTTGTCAGGTTACGATAATCTATATATGCTTGACATTAATACTTCATTTAATGAAGCCTTGCATGTGGGTATACGAAGTCTAAAGCGCAAATTAACCGAAGAGAATTCTGCCTCGTTGTGGCACAAGAGATTAGGTCACATCTCCGAATGGAGAATTGAAAGACTTGGGTCCAATGGAATTCGCGATCCCCTTGATTTTACATATTTTGCTACTTGTGTTAATTGCATTAAGGGGAAACAAACAAATGTTAGGAGATTTGGTGCCAATAGGGCTTCAGACATCTTAGAACTTATCCATACGAATTTTTGTGGGTCATTCCCTACGGCGTCTTAGAATGGTCAACCGTATTTTATAATGTTCATAGACGACTTCTCGCGATATGGCTACCTTTATCTCATTCATGACAAATCATAGTCTTTGGATGTGTTCAAAAACTTTAAGGCTGAAGTTGAGAACCAACTCAACAAAAGGATTAAAAGTGTCAGATCTGACCGTGGTGGCGAGTACTACGGTAGATATGATGGATCAGGTGAACAATGTCCACGACCATTTGCTAAATTCCTAGAAGAATGCGGTATGGTCCCACAGTACACTATGCCAGGTTCGCCTAGCATGAATGGTGTTGCTGAAAGACAAAACAGAACGTTTAAGTATGATTAGTCATTCCACCTAGGGATGGCAACGGGGCGGGTATGCCATCCCCCGTACCCGCCCCATGAACCCTTCCCCACCCCCATACCTGCCCCCATCCCCGTCGGGGGTTTTTTACACCCCATACCCCATGCCGTTGGGGTTTGACCTATCTGCACTCGTTCACGCTACTTTTTTAAGATAAGCTTATTTAATATGAATGGACTATTTGTTTTTCTTTTAAATTTTCATGCTACATTCATACATACATACTGAATTTAACATAAAAGAAACGAGTAAACAGAGATTATAACGGGTAAACGGGTATGGGGGTGGTATCCCCATACCCGCCCCGATACCCGAAGGGTATTTTTGTTAACCCCCATACCCGCCCCACGGGTAAAAATTTGCTCCCCATACCCGCCCTCGTTCGGGTAATTTTATCGGGTACCTATCGGGTTCGGATACAATTGCCATCCCTAATTCCACCTTGCCATAATCACTCTGGGGAGAAGCACTAAAGACCACAACATATATACTCAATAGAGTTCCAAGTAAAGCAACTGATAAGACCCCTTATGAACTTTGGACAGGCAAGCAGCTTAGTTTAAAGCATTTGCACATTTGGGGATGTCCAGCTGAGGCAAGGCCTTATAGGCCAAATGAAAAGAAACTGGACTCAAGGACTATCAGTTGTTACTTTATTGGATATTCTGAAAGATCCAGGGGTTACAAGTTTTATGATCCCACTACTAAGGCAATTTTTAAGACGGGAAATGCCCGATTTTTTTAGGATGTTGAGTTTGCGAGGGGAGAAAGGATTAAGGACTTTGTTTTTGAAGAGGAACATGTTGAAATTCCTCTAATTGCTATTGACAATGTTCAGGGTCAGGTTTCCATTCCTGACATTGTTCAAGAAGCAATTCCGGATCAACACAATGTCATAGAAACTCCTCCCCAAGTTCAACAACTTGTTCCAGAAGAACAAACTCTACAACCTCAAGAACCTATGCCATTAAGGAGATCCATTAGAGAGAGGAGAAGTGCAATTCCAGATGATTATGTTGTATTTCTTCAAGAACATGAAGTTGACATTGGTATGGTGGAAGATGATCCAATCAACTTCCATCAAGCCATGGAAAGTTCTAACTCTTAAAAGTGGATTGATGCCATGAATGAAGAGATAAAGTCTATAAAGAACAATGATGTTTGGGACCTTATACCATTGCCTAAAGGTGCGAAACCTATTGGTTGCAAATGGATATTTAAGGCCAAGAAGGATTCGAAAGGCAATGTAGAAAGGTACAAAGCTCGTCTTGTGGCAAAGGGCTTTACACAGAAAGAAGGCATTAATTATAAAGAGACTTTCTCTCCGGTTTCTTCGAAAGACTCTTTCAGGATAATAATGGCATTAGTGGCACATTTTGATCTTGAGTTACATCAGATGGATGTTAAGACAACGTTTCTAAATAGTGACATTGGTGAGACAATTTATATGGTGCAGCCAGAAAACTTTGTATCAGGAGATGCAAAGCAAATGGTTTGCAAACTAAAGAAATTCATCTATGGACTCAAGCAGGCATCCCGTCAATGGTATTACAAATTTCAACAAGTTGCCATCTCGTTTGGTTTTGAGATGAACTTGGCTGATGATTGTATATACCTGATGGGTGTCGAATCCACCAAAAATAATTCCCAAACACCAAACAAATATAAATTGCACACAGTGGTAAATGGGGTCGATCCACAGATAATGGAATAAATTGATTCTATTCAAATGCCAAGGAACGAATGAAATTAATTAAAAGGGGGTTTTGGAGTTTTCTACTAAAAACTACTAATTGAACTAATCACTAATGGATTATTAACTCAATTAATAAAATAACTATGATTCGACTAACAAAGAACGCAGATAAAACTGATTAACTCAATAAATGAAAACTTAGCCAGGGAATTCCTAATTATTATACATAGACTGCGATCATCGACTCAAATATTTTCTTTGGTTTATTAATAGGTTAGCTATGGTTACCAACTACCTCTGGCTCCCTCGTTTCTTCTTAATCTTAGAATAATCAAAGAAACTCTTTTAAATTATTCCCTAATTAATTAATAACCCCTTCGAGACTCTCTCCGAGATTCAATTAATTAACAACATTAAACTCCAAAGAAACACTAACCCTAACTGACTACGCACTGACTCATGCTTCACCTAATTAGATCGTAAGTTTCTCAACACAAAATCAGACAAGTAATATGTCCTAGTGCCAATTGCCACAAACATTAATCACCCAGTTAACACCACCAAGTAAATCAGTTGGCGATATGTTAATTAACTAATTCTACAATCGTGCCCTAATCGCAGAATCAATTAATAAACAATGACAAGAAATGTAAACAAGACGAATATTATAAACCAAATAATCAGAACAATAGGTCTCACGAGTCAAAGCATAACAATTGGAATTCCCCGACTAAAACAGTTAGCTACTCATAACAGAATTAAATAAAACAAGATTCTTAAATAACATAGTCTAAATAACAAAGAAAAGAAGGAAAACTAGAAGATCTCTCCAAGTGCCGCTGCTGATTGCTCTCTTCTCCAAGCCACGCTGCTGTATTTTTAATCTTGCTGCTTTCCTTGTATCGTCACTGTTTTCAATCCAAGAGTCAAAACTTCCAGCCTTTTCTTGCTTCCTCGTTACCCCCCCCCCCCTCTGTTGTTTGTTGTACCCTTTCTTAATTAAAAACCTAGTTGTTTTAATTCCACGCTGGTCTCCTCTGCCACGTCGTGCTCCTCCCCTTTAAAACTTTGTTGCCTCACACGTGTTGCTTCCTTAGACAATTAATTTGTCCAAGTGGTTTCTACCATCCTCCGACGACTAACAACCCTTTTGATATTTCTCTTTTGCTCAGCCCACGCCTCTGACAATTTTAATTTGCTTCCAACATTGCTCACGTGAAGCTCACCTACTGTGTTGATTTGATATTTGTGACGTCGTCCTCTTGAATTTATGCACTTGTATAATTCCCTACAAGAAAGTATTAAATCAAATTAAGTCCCAATAATTGCATCAACAAGAGAAATAAAAAGGGATAATTAAAACATAAATATTGGACAAATATGCACTTATCAAATCTCCCCACACTTAGATGATGCTTGTCCTCAAGCATAAAAGAGGACCAAGGCACAATGAAAAACCGCTCCACTCAATGAAACATGCACAAAGGTAATGTAAACTAGGAATGAGAACGCAATCTTGTCCCAATGTCAACGAAATGTCAAACAAATGCAACAAATTTCCCACACGAGAAGACACAAGCCTGAACGCAAAGTGAAGCGCATGCGTAAATTACCGAATTTAATTAAAAACCAATCAAGCCTAGAAAACACATTTCACTTATCAGGTGGTTAGTATACACGAGGAACTCCGAATTTATGTGGTAGTCATGGGAAGATCGGGTTAATCTTAATTACTTAGTTAGGTGTTTTTAGCTATAATTTGCTCGGAATTGTCATTGGTCTTTTTACGCGAATGCAAACATTTGTGATGAATGTCATCCGGTTACTCGGTCAATCACAACGCCAAGTGGCTTTAGCCTTACTCGTAATTACTTATATGCTTGCAATATATTATTTTCCGTCCTTTTTTTTTCGAGTAATCAGAGGAGTAGTTGGTTGCCTCACACGTCATAGTTGTTCGAGACCTTTTTACGCGAGCGCAAACATTTGTGATGAATGTCGCCCAGTTACTCAGTCTTGTCCAACCTTTAGACGGATTTTGGCTTCGCTCACAATCACCTTTGGCGATTGGCGGAACGAATCTAACACCTTTTATTTTTTTATTCTTCATTCCCTTTCTCCATCATAATTTCCCACCATCAATCGAAAGTTCAACACATATACCAACTCAACTTCTAAGCTTAACATGACTCTAGACAAGAAAGGCACCGATTAATCACACAATTTTTTAAAATTCTAATCAATTAACTCAGGCTTGAAACTTCAACACATAGGACAAAATTATTAACATTTAATTAACATTAAACAACAAGGGACTCAATCATACTCTCGACTCCTTTAAAACAGTCCACCGTTACCTAAGGCACAACAATTTATCAAGCAAAATGGAGCAAAAGAGTATTCCTAAGCACAGCCCAAAGTAATGCATCAAACAAGAACAACATGCATCTCAAAAGCTATAAATCACCTCCCCACATTTAAAGCATGTGTTGTCCTCAACGTAAAAGTAAATGAAAAGGGTAAACTGAGGACTTCCCTGAATCCGGAAAGTGTCGCCTTGGAAGGTGCGGACCCGATGTGGCGGTAGATCTGGCTGGGGAGGCGATTTTGGTTTGTTATGTGGGTTGTGAAGATGAGGACTTATACGTGAGCTCTTATAGGCATCCCGCCAATAGGGTGTAGCTAGCCAACAACTCCAATATCTTCGAATTTTTCCAATGTCGAACCACCTGAAAAATACAAGGAAGGAGGGGAAAAGATCCAAACAAAAAGGGAAGGAAACAAACGAGATAAAAAGAACACAAAACAAAGCAAAAGAAAAGAAAGAAAAATAAAAATAAAAATATGGGCTGCCTCCCATTAGCGCCCTTGTTTAACGTCCTAGGCTTGACGATTCTCGTCTCGATGTTAACCACCTAAATATGCGTATTTCAAATGCTCGGGAAGCTTTTTGAGCTCCAGCTTTGGGGCCTGCAAAATCGAGGGTAACAGTTTAGATTCTGATCGTGACAGCTTAATAGGCACAAATTTCATACTTGTAGTCTTAAGAGCTTCCAGAGCGTAAACCACTTCAAGTATATCATCAGAAAATTCAAACTGATCAACAAATCTCCTGACTCTATCAACAGACATGCTATGACATAAAGCATAATTCAACTCATCATCATAATTTAAAGCAAAAACCTCATGAGTTAAATCTTCAATGATATCAACATTATAAACACAAGACACGTCCTCAGCACGTTTCATGGCATCATAAACATTGAATTTCACCACTTCACCATCAAACTCTAAAGTTAATGAACCACTATGCACATCTATCTTTGCCTTAGCCGTACTAAGGAAAGGCCTACCCAACAAGATATCAGAAGATTTAGATGAACTATCATTTTCCATATCAAGAACAAAGAAATCAGTAGGAAAAATTAATCCATTAACTTGAACTAACACATCCTCTAAAACACCCTCATGATAGACAATCGATCGATCCGCCAATTGAATTATAACTCCAGTACTAGTTAATGGACCAAGACCCAGAGAAGTATAAACAGATAAGGGCATCACATTAATAGAGGCTCCTAGGTCACACATAGCTTTACTTATACCAATGTTCCCAATTTTGCAAGGAATGGAAAACATACCTTGGTCGCTACACTTAGGAGGTAATTTCCTTTGTAAGACAACTGAAACATTCTCACCCACACTCACCCTTTCGTTACTTGTTAACTTACGCTTGTTTGTGCATAATTCCTTAAGGAATTTGGCATAGCACGGAACCTGCTTAATGGCCTCGAGGAGTGGGATATTTACTTCGACTCTTTGGAATAACTCTATGATGCTTTTGTCTTCCTTTTCCTTCTTGCTCTAAGTCAGTCTCTGGGAGAATGGGGGTGGAACCACTAGAGGTTTGGGTTTATGAGGATTTCCAGCTGGACCTGAATCCTGTACGTGGTCATGTGTAAGTTCCCTTTCGGCTTCCTGTTCTGTCTCTGCATGGGAACCCTGGGCGTGGTCACGTGTAGGGTTCTTGTCGACTGGGGATTGCAATTCCTTACCATTTCTTAAGACAATTGCGCTCACATTATGCCTCGGGTCGAGTGTCTGAGATGGCAGCTTGCCTTGAGTCTCCAATTTGCTAACTGAGGATGCTATCTGGCTCATTTGAGTCTCTAGAGTCTTCATACTCTCTTCTATCTTTTGAAATCTGGTTGCAGTATCCTGTTGAAATTTCTCAGCATTAGTAGCTAACATATAGACAATTTCTTCAAGAGGCTTACCTGAGCCCGAAGGCTGTTGCGGTGATGGTGGTCCGTGATGGTAGTTCTGTTGGTTCGGTGGGTTGTTAGCATAACTAAAATTTGGGTGGCTTCTCCAACCGGGATTGTAGGTATTTGAATAGGGATCAAACTTCCTCTGTTGGAACCCAATAGCATTCACATTCTCCGATGTTTCATCGTGGAGTGTTGGACACGCATCGATTGGGTGAGCTAGGCTAGTGCAGATGCCACACGCCCTCGCAGGTGGAGGAGTACCTACATTCAAATTCTGGACCAAAGTTGTTAGCAAAGATTTGACTTCATTGAGAGAAGTAGCATTTACCTCGTTCACCCTTCGCGGTATATCTTGCCGAGCACCGAATTGCTGGGAGTTTACTGCCATGGTTGATATCAAATCTCGGGCTTCGGTTGGGGTTTTGCTGACGATGGCCCCACCACTTGCGGCGTCCATCATTCTGCGTTCCATTGGAATCAGGCCCTCGTAGAAATATTGGATGATCAATTGTTCGGATATGTCATGCTGTGGGCAGCTTGCTAAAATTCTCTTGTACCTCTCCCAGTACTCGTAGAGGTTATCTGAATCCTTCTGTTTAATGCCACAGATTTCACGCTTGTTGTTGGCGGCTCGGGATGCTGGGAAATATTTCTCTAGAAATTGTCGGGACATCCCTTCCTAAGTGTTGATTGTCCCCGGAGGTAGGTAGTAGGGCCAGTCCTTGGCTGCATCTTGTAGCGAGAATAGAAAAGCTCTCAGTTTGATTTGGTCCTTCGTGACATTGCGGGGCTTCATGGAAGTACAAACGAGGTGAAATTCCTTCAGATGCTTATTCGGATCCTCGTTTTCCAATCCACGGAAGGTGGGCAACAAGTGGATGAGTCCGGACTTCAATTCGAACCCTTCTTAAAGTTCTGGAAAGTCTATACACAGCAGATGCTGTGCTTCAGTGGGTCTACCCAAGTCCTGGAGAGTTCTGTTAAGAGTCATATCCTGCTCGTGGTCACGGTTAAGCTTTCTGTCAGGTTGCTGTTCAACTTCAATCTCTTGTTCGTATTCTGTTTCAGTGTCCGACTCAACTGGGATCAATAGTCCACTAACTTCTCCTTGCTTCTTCCTTAGTTTGCTCAACTTCCTTAGCCTCTTAGCAGTCTTTTTGATCTCGGGGTCATACAAGATGGAATCTCCCGTACGAATGTTCCTATGCATAAAAGAAACAAAATCAATTAGTTACCAGTCCCCGGCAACGGCGCCAAAATTTGATGGGTGTCGAATCCACAAAAAATAATTTCCAAACACCAAACAAATATAAATTGCACACAGTGGTAAATGGGGTCGATCCACAGAGAATGGAATAAATTGATTATATTCAAATGCCAAGGAACGAATGAAATTAATTAAAAGGGGATTTTGGAGTTTTCTACTAAAACTACTAATTGAACTAATCACTAATGGATTATTAACTCAATTAATAAAATAACTATGATTCGACTAACAAAAAACGCAGATAAAACTGATTAACTCAATAAACGACAACTTAGCCAGGGAATTCCTAATTATTATACATAGACTGCGATCATCGACTCAAATATTTTCTTTGGTTTATTAATAGGTTAGCTATGGTTACCAACTACCTTTGGCTCCCTCGTTTCTTCTTAATCTTAGAATAATCAAAAAAACTCCTTTAAATTATTCCCTAATTAATTAATAACCCCTTCGAGACTCTCTCCGAGATTCAATTAATTAATAGCATTAAACTCCAAAGAAACACTAACCCTAACTGACTACACACTGACTCATGCTTCACCTAATTAGATCGCAAGTTTCTCAACACAAAATCAGACAAGTAATATGTCCTAGTGCCAATTGCCACAAACACTAATCACCCAGTTAACACCACCAAGTAAATCAGTTGGCGATATGTTAATTAACTAATTCTACAATCGGGCCCTAATCGCAGAATCAATTAATAAACAATGACAGTAAAACGGAAACAGTACGAATATTATAAACCAAATAATCAGAACAATAGGTCTCACGAGTCAAAGTATAACAATTGGAATTCCCCGACTAAAACAGTTAACTACTCATAACAGAATTAAATAAA
Organism: Erythroxylum novogranatense; assembly: GCA_029891385.1. NCBI lineage: Eukaryota > Viridiplantae > Streptophyta > Magnoliopsida > Malpighiales > Erythroxylaceae > Erythroxylum > Erythroxylum novogranatense. The sequence goes on along the minus strand of CM057228.1, from coordinate 3,868,078 downwards.
ACAAGATTCTTAATTAACATAGTCTAAATAATAAAGAAATGAAGGAAAACTAGAAGATCTCTCCAAGTGCCGCTGCTGATTGCTCTCTTCTCCAAGCCACGCTGCTGTATTTTTAATCTTGCTGCTTTCCTTGTATCGTCACTGTTTTCAATCCAAGAGTCAAAACTTCCAGCCTTTTCTTGCTTCCTCGTTACCGCCGCCCCCCTCTGTTGTTTGTTGTACCCTTTTTTAATTAAAAACCTAGTTGTTTTAGTTCCACGCTGGTCTCCTCTGCCACGTCGTGCTCCTCCCCTTTAAAACTTTGTTGCCTCACACGTGTTGCTTCCTTAGACAATTAATTTATCCAAGTGGTTTCTACCATCCTCCGACGACTAACAGCCCTTTTGATATTTCTCCTTTGCTCAGCCCACGCCTCTGACAATTTTAATTTGCTTCCAACGCTGCCCACGTGAAGCTCACCTGCTGTGTTGATTTAATATTTGCGACGTCGTCCTCTTGAATTTATGCACTTGTATAATTCCCTACAAGAAAGTATTAAATCAAATTAAGTCCCAATAATTGCATCAACAAGAGAAATAAAAAGGGATAATTAAAACATAAATATTGGACAAATATGCACTTATCAATACCATAAGTTCAGTTGGAGTAAGTACATTTTTATGGTTTTATATGTCGATGACATATTGCTTGCCACTAATGATATAGGGTTATTACACGAAACCAAGAGATTTCTATCAAAGAAATTTGAAATGAAGGATCTTGGTGACGCCTCTTTTGTTTTAGGGATTCAGAAACATCGGGAACGCTCTCGAGGTATTCTTGGATTGTCACAAAAGAGCTATATCGAAAAGGTACTTAAGAGGTTTGGCATGCAGGATTGTCAACCAGGTGATACCCTTGTGTCTAAGGGAGATAAGTTCAGCTTAAGTCAATGCCCCAAGAATGACTTTGAAGCTAAGGAAATGCAGAAGATTCCTTATACTTAAGCTGTAGGAAGTCTAATGTATGTTCAGGTTTGTACGCGTCCGGATATTGCGTACATTGTTGAAATGCTAGGGAGATATTTAAGTAACCCGAGATTGGATCACTGAAAAGCAGCCAAACGAGTAATGCGATACTTGCAGAGAACGAAAGATTATATGCTCACATACAGGAAATCGGATAAGCTGGAGATCATTGGTTATTCTGATTTCGATTTTGCTGGATGTCAAGATAGTAGGAGATCCACTTCGGGCTATATCTACCTGCTTGTTGGAGGAGCTATTTCTTGGAAAAGTGCTAAGCAGACACTTATAGCTTCTTCCACCATGGCAGCGGAGTTTATAGCATGTTATGAGGCATCCAACCATGGTATATGGCTGCGAAACTTTGTCACTGGGCTGCGCATTATGGACTCTATTGAAAGACCACTTAAGTTATTTTGTGACAATAACTCTGCAGTGCTATATTCCAATAACAATAGGAGCTCGACAAAGTCGAAGCACATTGACATCAAGTTCCTAATTGTTAAAGAGAGAGTTCAGAGTGGACAGTTGTTTGTACAACATATTGGATCAAACTCCATGGTTGCGGATCCGCTTACTAAAGGAGTGCCACCCAAGGTCTTTCATGAGCACACCGCTCATATGGGTGTTACATCTTTTCCGGATATATAGTTTCAGTGGGAGTTTGTATTGTAGATGCATTTCGGATTATATATTTTTTCACTGTCATTTTGGATACGATTTTTGGTTAGGTTGTTTGAGGTTATTTTCAGCTTTAAGATATTTGGTTTGTTTTGTCTTTGAACTTATTTAAAATTGATCTCACTAAAGCATAAGGTTGGACCAGTTGGAAATAAGCATGTTAAGATCCCGCTGCTTATAATTTCCATGCTACACATCCATGCTTGATCCATGCCATTTGGTTATATCAACATACGTGACCATTGATGGTTATAGTTACGTTAATTGTAGCGAAAGATGCTTTGATCTTATGTTGGTATGATTGATGGACCGGATTGTCTGGAGATGCATACAGTAATGATAGCACAATTTTGAGTACTCATAAGGTTAATATACAATTTTAAGGTAACACATAGAGCCCAAGTGGGAGATTGTAAGGATTTTTTAATCAAACATGTGGGCTTATATGTGTATAATTGTATATAAAGGCTATCATATAAAGTTGAGCCCAATTAATTAAAGTGGTCTAATATGTTTATGGTATTTGAGCTTCATGCATCTATTTTAAGTGTGGGCTCTATATGTGTAGGGACCGGGCTTATATTTCTAGTTTTATGATGGGCCAAACTAGAAATTAAATTAGGGTTTTACCCTAATATAAATGGTTATGGTCCCCAAATTAAACGTAACCTAAAATTCTTTTCTAAAATTCCATCATCAGAGAGAAAACAGAGAGTTACGGAAAACTCTAAAAAAAAGGGCTACGTTCTAATTTGGAAGACAAAACCGCAAAATTTCAGTGCAGATTCTATAATGGATTCAGGTATGCTTCCGTTTTATTTTATTCTTGATGATTTGATATGAATCGATCTTGGATTTTAAAGGGATTAAAATCCCTACATGATGAACATGATCGACAGGAGACTGAAGGAAATCCAAAGCTCCGTTGAGTTGAAGAGATAGATACTTGAGGAAATTGTTTACCGTTTGGACACATACATTATAGAACTTGTTGACTTGAGTTTTTGGGTTTCGAAGGCTTGTACAATAACTGCTACAATTTAAGGCAACAACTTTACCTAATTTAATTTATTTTTAGCTTTTTAATGTAAACTATAAACATTTTTATGCATTTTTGTCTTCTATTCTTTATTTCTATTTCCCTTACCATAAAAAGGTGGAACAGTAAGAGAAAATATGTTCAAAAAAGATTAAAATAAAATCTGATCGGTGTCTTATTTATAGTTTATGCTAATTTGATGTATATCTATACATTCTTACCATTGCTTACCCTTCTTTACCATAAAGCAGATTTGTTGTGCATGAGTGAATCCCGACCATTTATTATAATAACTTGGATGACTAGGATTTTAAAGATACAACGGGGCAGAGCAATTCGAAACAACATATTTGCTCCCTCTTTACCATCCTTTCATGAAAATTTACCTAGCTTTGTCTTTTTCTCTTTTTTTCGCCTAAGACGCAGTTAACATCTTTATCTGGAGAATTATTTACTCTAAACTTTATTCTTGGAACAAATATCAGTGCAATGTATTTTGTTTCTCAAGTAAGATTTAAATGTAGATAATATAATAGGATTGAAAAATTGCATCACCGATCATTCAAACAAAATCATTGATGAATTTAGGAATATATGACGTTTTGATTAATAGATCGATCCTTAAGTAGAGTACTCTATACTATATCTTAGATCATTTCTTGTATTAATCATCATCTCATAATATATTGTGCTTTGCATATTATTTAATATGCTTTAAATATTATTTATATATATTAATAATTTTATTACAAAATAAAATATAGTTAAAATTAATAAAAGTCTTTTTATTTTATATTGTCAAACAGTTTATTGTATGTTTATTTCAAAAGTTATTTTTAATTAACAATCAAACAAATAACCTGCTTTTTAAAAAGCTCTTCCTAAAAGTTTCTCTTGATATAAACTCATCCAAGCAGACACTAAATTGAATCGGGACAAGTTAGGTTTGAAAAACTTTATTATTAGATCTGAAGTTTGATCAAATTGAATTTTACTTATCGAGTTCGACGAATTAGACCTTTTTGCCAAGCTATTAATCACCCTAATCTCTAAGGGCTAATTAATCTATTCATGGTTCATTCATACAATGAAACATTAATTTGGGAATATTAAAAAGCCCCAAAAACTTCATTAGAGATCCAAGGTTGAGACACACTGGTGTAAGGGTATTTTGGGCATCCCGAAGAGGAAAATCTGCAATGCAAATTCGTCATCCACTCTTTTATCGGTTATGCAGACACTAATTTACCACCACACCCTTCCCAAAACCCTAACCCCCAAATTACAAATGATAAAGATCAGATTTTTCTCTATCGAAATTAAGGGAAAAAAATAATTTCTTTCTCTGGGCTTTCGTCTTTATTGAAAGAAGCTATCTTCCGTTTACCTTTTCTCACTCTTTCTCTGTCGTTTTTTTGTTTTATTGTTTTCCAGGAAAATAAAACTTGCGCTTTTGGTTCTTGAATTCGGGGGGTCTTTTTTGGAGCTGTCAAATAATTATCTGTTTGGGACGGTTTTTTGTTTTGTGGTTTGTTTTCTCCGTGACATTTGGTTCATCGATCTCTAATGGCCGGTTTTGTGTTGTGAAATTTAGGGGTTCGCACTATTTGTTCTTCTAACTTTTTTTTTCTACTTGCCTGAGCCTCCTGGAATCGAACTCAGATAGGTATTGCTTTTTTAGTTTTAATATTAATTTCATTCTGGATTTTGCTGTGCGCTGTTTCTACTCATTGTTCTTTCTTCTTTTTTTTTTTTTCATATGGTGTGAATTTGGATGTTTTACGAATTTGGGTTGTATGAAAACTGAGCTGCTTGTTACTCCGCTAGCTTTTTGTTTATAATTTAAATCTCCTTCGGGTTTGGAATACTACTCTGATTTATCTACATTGAAGCTGGTTTACATACAAATTTAAAAGAGAGAAGGGGAAGTTTTCAAATGTGTACTGTAAGTGCGTCGATCACTTTGAAATGGTTAAACGAAACTAGCACGAACAAAGAAGAAGGATCCTTCTTTCTGGGAAAAGCATTTTGTAGTTTTCTGATAAATCAGATGGAACATTTTAGGAAGCTCGTGTGCTTTTGAGCAGGATGTGATGACTTTTCAGTGTTAAAGCAGGGTTCTTTTGTTTTTTGTTTCGTTTCTGATACATGCGAAAAAGAAAAAAGAAACAATTCACATTTTTGTGAGTGGGTTTATGAAATGCTCCTCCACTCTTCACTTCTAAAGATGCTTTTGATGATGTTGTTTTCAATTTCTTCATTTTTGTACCTTTCACATTCCTCTTGGAAAAACGTAGTTGTTTCAACAGCTCATAACTTATCTTCCCTGTAAGAATGCTTTGTAATTTGGTTGCTATTTTGTGCTGTGACCTTTCTTTCCTTAATTGCTTTTTATGCATATCATTTTATTCCTTCACCTCTGGTTATCAGAAGCAGGTCTGTTTTTTAGCTACTTAGATGAGTGAGTGGAAAGTGATTGATTTCCATTGCACTCTTTTCCTTTATCTTCCTATTTTCTGAAGAGTCTGTATGGTTTGGATGCTTTCTGTAAGTAGCTGATTTTGAGTCAAATTTATGTTTTCAGGTTGTGAATGTGATATTAGTTTGAAAAGATGTCATCACGATACCCAGTACTTGACAATCGACCAATAGATCAATGGAAGGTTACAGAGTTGAAAGAGGAGCTGAAAAGGAGGAAATTGACAACTAGAGGTTTAAAGGATGATCTAATAAAACGATTGGATGAAGCTCTTCATGTTGAGAGGGAAAATGCTATGAAGGATGCAAATAATGGGATAAATTTTGAGCCCCATCCTGTAATTGTAGATCAATCGGAATCAGTTTCTGTTGTTAGTAAGAAAGTTGAAGGGGTTGGTGATGCCCACAAAAAGGAGGTGTGTAATATTCCAGTGAAGAATCTCCAGATTGACATCAATGATAGCTTAGAAACCGTGGATCATGGAATAGTTCAAGAAGATATCGTATGTGAAGGAGCGCTCAGACCTAACACAAGTACGGTTGAGACCAATGTTACAGTTGCGGAGAATGTGGGTTCTGAAGTGGCTGTGGACACTAGCATTGCAATTAAAGAGAAGGTGGTTTCTGATGTGGAGATGAGTGGGCAAATTGCACAAGGTTCTGGAACACAAGAAATTTTGGGGATTGGCGATTCAAAACCCCAGCTGGAGAATGTGGATACAAAGATCCAGCTGGAGGATGAATATTTGAAGTCCCAGATGGAAAAAGAGGTTTCGAAGTCCCCACTAGATATTGAGGATTTGAAGCCTGAATGCGAGGATGTCATGCTTGACCCTTCTGCAACGGGAAACCAGGTATCTGAGGTCAGCCCTAATTTAGGGTTTCAAGTAAAATCTGATTCTATTTCTACTGATTCTCTTTCAATTAATGAAAAGATAGAACTTAAGGATAATATAAATGCTGATAATGTCAAATTAGAACTAGATGTTGTTAAACCAGAAATTGCCAAACCGTTATCAGATAATGTTGTCCCAGTTGGTGGTGAATCACATCCAATGGATGTTGAAGAGCCACAAGAGAATCCACCATCTTTTGATGAGAAAGATACCATCAGTGGTGCAAATGCAGATATGAACAAGAAAAATGATAGCATAGAAATAATAGATTCAGAAAAGTTAAATTTGGACAGAAGTTCTGGTGATGACTCTTTGGAGGATGATGTACTGGAGAGTAAGCCAATTGATTCAAAGTATGATCCTGATGAAGTTGGAGACAAGACTGAGAAAAATGAAGTGATTACTGGGATGGTAAAAAATCTTGCTGAAGGTGTTGGAAATGACTTATGTACTGAGCAAAAAGAAGTACATGACGATGGCAACATTCTCTCTCCTGCACCACTGGAGAAAAGAAAATTTGATGGTGAGCTATGCGTTCTTGATTTCTCTCCGGCACCTTATTGACTCTTACAGATTTTGTTAATATATATCCTCTGCTTTATTGACATTGTTTTTCTCTCAATTTGCTTAAAGTTTTACTTTTGTTGCAAAATGATTTGTGCGATATCAACCAATTGTCTTGAAATTCTTTCATGATCAGCGATGCACTGGAAAAGGGGAATGTTGATCTTTTTAGTGGCAGATATTTTGTGTGATTCATATAATTTTGGATGGTACCAGTAGCATTATACATTGACTCTAATGTGAGCTATAAGTGCTTATTGCCATGGAGATAGTTTCTATTGTTCTATGGAGAGACAGGGCATTTTATTCCGATCAACACACAGTAAATCTTTTTAAGCTAATTCTATTTGCAATTTCATGCACTTAAGTTATACTAGAATTTACTATACTTTTTCTCGTTACTTATATGTTCTCTTGATTTTGGTTGTTCATATTGTTCCAAGTAATCTGGAGTTGTGACCAGGTACTGTGTTTGACTGAATGTCGTTTATAGGTAAAGAAAATGTTGGAAATGAGCCTTTAAAGAGGCAGCGCAGATGGAATTCTGAGAGCATCAAGACTTCTGAAACAGAAACTGCTGATGTTGCACCCACCATTACACCTAAAGATGCAGTTCAGTCTGCAGCTAAGAGAGGAAACTTCTCTCGATCTAACTCTTCAGTTAGTGATGATACACCCAAGGAGCGAGTTGGTAAGTTGTTATTTTTCACATTTTAATAAACTTTAGTGACAGTTCTTTTAATATCTAGTAACGCCTTGCTCTTTGTCTTTTCTTTTTCAGTTCCACCATCGCAAAACCCTCCAACAAATTCCCTCAAGATTGACCGATTTCTTCGTCCTTTCACCATTAAAGCTGTCCAAGAACTTCTAGGAAAAACTGGAACTTTCACCAGTTTTTGGATGGATCAGATTAAAACCCATTGCTATGTTACTGTAAGATCTCTCCCCCTCTCTTTGTCTCCACAATTACTTGTGGCAGTGTGGTAGATTTATGGAATCAGCACATTTGACCTTTTCTCTGTGATGACACTTGTGAGAATGCAAATTTTCTTGGAGAGTCTATATGTTACTTTGAACTTGTTATTGATATCAGAAATTATGTGATCCAGTATTCTTCTGTGGATGAAGCCATAGAAACTCGAAATGCTGTATACAACCTACAATGGCCACCCAATGGTGGACGCCTTCTGGTGGCTGAGTTTGTTGACTCTCAAGAAGTAAAGATGCGTGTGGAAGCTCCTCAGTCTCAGACTACAACTGTTACACCTAGTGCTCCTGCTGCTCCATCAACTTTGCAGGCCCAGCCCTCACCGCGCCAGGTTTCCAGGCAGCAGCCTCTACCCCCTTCTCCTCTTCCACCGCCACCACCACTATCTAACCCACCAAGTGCCAAGGAAAGGCTTGCTCGTCCACCACCCCCATCACTCGAGAAGCATGAGCCTCCAATTGTTACCCTGGACGACCTCTTTCAGAAGACCAAAGCCACCCCTCGAATCTACTATCTTCCATTGTCAGAAGAGCAGGTTGCAGCAAAGCTTGCGGAGCCGGATGGAAACATCAAGCAGTAGGGATCAGGCTATTACTTACCTACGAGGCTGCTCTTAGGAATTTGTTATGGTTGTCCAGTTTGTTAGATAATGATATAGATTAGTATCACATAATTGCGTCTTTGCAGGTATGCAGGTGTTGCTTCTAGGAGGGAATTGGTCCAGCCAAGCCAAGAGATGGTCTATAGTGAATTTAGGTCTTTGACGACGGGGTTATATTATTGCTTTAAGTTTTCTTTAGCAAAAAACATATTTGCACGCAGAGCTCTATATCTCACTAAATTATCCATTTGTGTGTACATATTTTTCTTACAAATTGCAGAACATAGAACTTTTCCTGGCTTAAATTGGTGGAACATGTTGCTTTTTTTCTAGGCATGCTCAAATATGTATGCGAGTTTGATAATCTGCAAAAGATGCTTCTTTAAAAATCTTCTGATTAAAGTTGAAAAGTGATTAATTTTAGGAACAGATCAAATCAAGTGTAATATTACAAAATATGATTACAATTTGATTAATAAAGTCATTATCTTTATGTTTTTCTTATCGATTATCATCAAGAACTCCAGGTACGATTCATGGTTATTAGTTTTATGCCCTCTAGTAGATTCTGCGGCTGAGAGAAATATCACAAACATGTGTCAGACATTGGACAGACAGAAATGAAAGTGTAAAATATAACAAATTAGGTTAGAATGATATTTTATCTGTGTAACATTAACAGCGCCGTTTTTAGACAATAGGGACTTTTGATGTTTCATGGTCTGCCCCAATTTGACCAGATCTGTTTAACCTCCTTTTGCTCTGCTACTTCTCTCTCTGCCACTTCTTTGATTAAAGACACGTTCTTTCTTGGATACGCGTCTCTTTCCCAGAACTTTCTCTTCTTGGGTACCTCAAATTTCATAAAGCCCAGCTCTTTGATTCGCATTGCTTGCTTGTCAATCTGTTTCTAGCTTTCTGCTACTCTTCACGCCGTCGTTTTGGTCTTTTTTTTCCTCACCTTTCAAATTTCAGGATTCGGTCGCGTGAGAGCTGTTGCTTATGTGTCCAATTAGGGTTTGTCCCTTCTCTGCATTTGTTCCGAATTCAGTTGATTACCTTCTTCTAGGGGGTAATTAGTATTGTCAGACAGTTGCTGGCATCTGTTTCAGGGCCAAAGCTCATATCTTTGGATCAATTTCAGCTGGTTTCTGGAGTTGTCATGATTACTAGTTCTTTTGCTCAATTGGGTACTTGAAGATTCAGGAGTCTTTTTTTAGGTTTTGCTCTAGTTGGTGATTGGTTTGTTGCTTGGCACCCGAGGGGAATTCTTGAGGTGGGATGAATAGTTTATTCAGTGAACAGATACTTGCAGATAAGCTTTCTAAGCTCAACAGCACCCAGCAATGTATTGAAAGTATCCTTTCTGCGTTTTTCCATTTTCAGTTGTTCCGAAATATGGGATTTTATCATGCATTTCTTTAATTTTAACTAGTGTTTTTCTCCTCCGTTGCATTGAATATAAAAATTAGTGTTCTGTGTTGTTTTATGTTGATTGTAATCGTAGCACAACTGTAACAAACGATTGTGGTTGGTATGCCATTATAATGTTAGAAACTACTAAGAACTTATTGTACTTCTGGTGGCTGATTTAGCAATTACTGCTGAGTTCATATTATGTTTCCCTACTGTTTGTCATTAATCATTTTTTCGTTAAAAATTTTTGGAAACATCCTCTCCGCTACGTAGGGGTAAGGATGCGTATTATCGAACCTCTCCAGATTTTGCGACTTTGCGGGCTTGCAACTGGGTGTTGATAATGATGATTAGAGCTAAAATTTGAAACTCAAAATTTGTTCCGACCTGTCATTTTATTGGATTTTCCAAATTATTCTGAAAGCAGTTCTTGATTCGTGTTCAAAGTCTGATTACGATCCTTCGTTGGTGCTTACTTATCTAATGTTATCACTTTCAACTTTCAAGTTAAAATGGTGATATTGAACAACCTATGTTTCACCGTCTTAACTCTACTTCTATAGCTTTGTCACATTGGTGCATATTTCACCGAAGCAAGGCAGAACAGGTTGTTGCAACATGGGATAAACAGTTCCACAGTTCACAGATGGTTCAGAAAGTTCCTCTTCTCTATCTAGCAAATGATATCTTGCAGAACAGTAAGCGTAAGGGAAATGAATTTGTCAGTGAGTTTTGGAAGGTTCTTCCAGCTGCGCTCAAAGATGTTTCTGAGAAAGGCGATGATCGTGGCAAGAATGTGGTCTCTCGACTGGTAAGTCAATTATCTGTGGTTTCACTGTATTGGACACTGAGAAATGTGCCATTTTATTTGCAGGTACCATATGAATATAATCTCCATACCTGGGATGCAAATCCTTGTAAATTTTGGTTCTGGATCATTTTGATTTAGTTGGAAATTGGGATAAGGAGTCTTGATTTGGAGCCATATTTAGAAAGAGTGGATAATGTGCTCAATTAATCAGCTCATTGTTTATAAATTTGTCAGGTCAGTATATGGGAGGAGAGGAGAGTATTTGGATCTCGTGCCCGAAGCCTTAAAGATCTAATGCTTGGTGAAGATGCAATGCCACCTTTGGAGTTCAGCAAAAAACGATCACGCTCGGTTAAAATTGTGAAACGAGATACACGATCCATTAGAACGGTTAGAACATGGCCCTTGATTGTCATTTTTTTCCTTTTTATACAGTATACTGGCCATATTTAATAAGATATTTTGGCATATTTGCGTCTCCTTTTCATATTTGTTTCTGTTTTGTAGTTTAGAATAGAACTTACTTTTTCATTGCACTGGAAAACCAGAAACTGTCTATTGGAGGTGCTGCTGAAAAAATAGTTTCAGCATATCACTTGGTCGATAGTGAACATTCAACTGAAGAAGCAGAGATGAGCAATTGCAAGGCTGCAGTTAATCGTGTGAGGAAGATGGAGAAAGAAGCTGATAATGTTTCTACTGATGGTACGTTGAATATCATATGAAGTTATTACCATACTGCAGATTAGATTGAGTGTCTGTACTCTTGAGCTGCTTTATTGTTATTTCTTTTTTCCTGTAGGGCTCTCAAGGCTCGGCTTTGACCCAAAATGTGTGGCTACCTAAAGCGTTACTTTTTGCTATTCAGGAAAAGACCCTAAACGAAAGTCTTTGGCGAAAGAATTAGAGGAGGAAGAAAAGCTTTTGAACCAATGTATTGAGAAACTCAAGTCAGTTGAAGCAAGTAGAGTTGCTCTTATATCTCAGTTGAAAGAAGCTCTACACGAACAGGTATCAATCTTGTTACGACCTTTAGTGATTGCGTGAATGTTAGCGATCATGTCTTATAAAATCATTATGAACTTATGCATTAGATACTATGTGTGAACTTGTATGTTCATTATTCATGATTTTGTGCCCTTTGTTTTTTTCCCCTAGGAGTCTGAACTGGAGAATATCCGAACTCAGATGCAGGTACGTGTCCTGTTTTTTCATTTCTTGGAAGTGTGTCTGTCTATAACTGTTTTATACAGGGTTTTGTTGAATTATGGACTATTCATCTATCATATCTATGTTTGTATTGCAGTCATCTAGATTCTATTTCTGACAAACTTCAAGTAGATATCCTCTAATTTTTGCAATTTGAACTTGTTTGTGGGCCTGCATGCTGGTCTAGTCCAGATTTTATAATGAACTTTTAGAAGACAACTGTGGGCTGTTAAATGCATTTATTAGAGCGTACTTGATGCCACAGTTTTCCTGTAGGCTGGAAACCACCTTGAATGCCAGATTCTGTTTCCTGCTCAATCAACTTGGTGTCAATTATAATAGCTTATAGGAGGAGGATTATTTCTCTGCATGAACCTTCACTGTAGTTTGTTTATCTGAGTTGCAGCCCTTGACTTTTGTTGCTTTTGAATGTGGAAATGATTTTGGAGTTGCCTAAATTTTGTCAGAAGGCGTTGCTATATGCATGTACCAATTCACAGGGTCGAAGAAGTAATCGGTCTTACGATGCAGCAGTGTTAAAAAAGATCTATTAATGAATTGTGTTTGGTGAACTTTAGGTAGCCCATGCACAGGTAGAGGAAGCGAGCAACATGAGAAAATGGCTCGACGATGAAAACTATGTAGCAAAAGCGTTGATTCCAACGAACCAATCAGTTGAACAAACGCCAAAGAAGTCTGCAGCTGCCATTGCTGCTGAGGTTGCAGATAAGCTCGCTGCTTCCAGCTCCTCTCAATTGATCATGCATTCTGTTCTTTCTACATTTGCTGCAGAAGAGGCCAAAAATGCTGCTTTAATAAAAGCTTCGACACCAAATCCATATGCATCCATGCCTGTCAATTCAGCTTCCGAGTCCTCAAAACCTGAAAACACCTTGACTGTTTCAGAACCTAATGTGTTTGTGCCAGCACAACCGGCCACTGCTCCGTTAAACCATTCATATCAATCGGTTCGGCTGCCCCAGGCCACTGTGCAGAACCAGACCCCTAGTTCACAAGCTCAATATCACATGCTTCCAAGCCCCCCCTCCCAACAATATATACAGCCATCGGGGGGGATTATAAGCCCTTACGGTTATGGTACTATTTCACCTTTACCTCCTGGACCGCTGCCTCCACCACCCTACATGGTCAGCCCCATGGTGCCTTTAACTCATCAGCCTTCTCAAATAACACATCAGCAATCGCTACAGTTGCCCCAGCAGCAGCAGCCTATAGCTCAGCAACAATCAATGCTAACTCAACAACCACCACCAGGCCCTAGTTTCCGACCTCTTCAGCCACCAGGCATGGTGTACTATGGTCACCCTCCTCATTCTTAGTGACAGTTCACTCATTAGATAGACACACCATAAACTAATGTGATTGTAACTCCAAGCAGGATCAGTTGAGCATTTTGGAATTATCAGTTGGCTCCTTCTGAGACTACTTCCAAATTGTGAATTCTCTGTAACAGCAAGAATGTTGCTTGTGTACGTCTTTGTTAGTACCTTCAGCTTCAGGGAAATCGTCCCATATCTCAAATACCAAACAAAAGGACCTATGAATTAAAACGGAAATATGAAACGCCAGAATTCAATAACAATTTGGGAAGTACCATTGTAGCGCATCTGTGAGCAAAAATGTATATATAAAGGCATAACAGAATGTGCTATCAAATTTTGACTGTTTGTTACTTCAACCTTTCTGATTTGTGCTATCAAATTTTAACTGTTTGTTACTTCAACCTTTATGATTCAGTATGATGCAATCGGCACACTCCCACCCAAAAATTGCTAGGAGAAGGTATGTCTCGTAAACCCTTGAAATGGTACAAGTGTAACCATCTGAAAGTCGGAATCTTTGATAATGTATATCGAAATGTATCAGTTACAAGCCTTCACTATCTTCTGACAGTGAACTTTATGATAGTTTGTTTTCCTTGCACGAGCCATGTTCTTTACTTTCATTTTGCTTCTTCCTACCATCAAAAGAGGTTCTTCTTCTTGGTTTCCTATTCCAGTGTATCCTTAAAACCTGTGATTTAGACTGAAAGTTACCACGTTGAGAACAGAGAACTAGCAGTACTTACGCCTCTCCCACTACCCATATCTGGATGATCATGGTAGACATGATTTATACTGTGTAGACATGGTTGTACATCGATGTAGGTACTGACATAGGAGGATCATTTATCAGTCTCCGTTCATGAACGTAAAGAAAAGGTTGATCTCGATATACATGAAGATAAGGTAATAACAGGGTCATGGCCAATATCTTCTAACTGGTTTAAACAAACACAAAAGAACAGAAACAGAACTTGTTTATCTTGATCTACAACACGTTCAAGAAGCAAAGCCTATCGAATGGTACCCAAAATCATAGCTACTTAAAGGCTAGACATCGAACTAGAGATGTCTGCAAGTGTTGTCCATTCAAATCAGATATCATTTCGAGTTTAATTTGAAGACTCGTCGAATCATGAAATCTTTAACAAAGAGTGGTAAGTGATGCATGATTGATGCAAGGGTGGAGAAGTAGCCGTATGAGAACCATGCTGGTGGATGTTTCTTTAGAACAGTAGCTACAGTCTTTCTTGCAAACTCTTCCGTAGGGGTGGACTTGCTTTGTTGTGAGAAGCTTGCCCTCTGTCTAATTGCTGCTTCAAATGGTTTGTATAGCTTCCACTCGGGCATTCGATCATAGCTGGCTGTAGCAGAATTGCCAATGTTCGATCGAACAGCTCCTGGAACAACATTAATAACATCGATCCCTAAAAGCTTGAGTTCCAACCTGCACTTATGATGGATTATTGCAGGTATTATTATCCACCAATGGGCAAGAACATAAATTACAATTAATTTTTGCATTGGTTTTTTTCTCTTCTGCGGGGCCTATACAATAGAAATTCAAAGCTTTTATGCAGCTATGAACCAGAGCTGAGACAAAAACATGAAACACATGATAGAATATACGAACCTCAGAGTATCGGTCAATGTATGAAGAGCAGCTTTGGTTGAAGTATAGACACCTGACCAAGGTGTAGGGATCGCAACAGTTACACTTCCAACATTTACAATTTTCCCCTTTCTCCTAGATGCCATATGAGGTACAACTGCTTGAATCAGCCTCAAGGGACCTGCATGTGTACAGGCAAAATGAGAAACATGTATTACCGGATCAAAGATATCTACCAATTAGTATAACAAGATGAATGAAATACAGACAGCTCCTCTTCATTTTTTTTATCACTCAGTCTCTTCCTTGATGAGAATTCTTAGGTGAAAAGTGAACTCGAGATGTCTCTTATTAGTGGCATGCCATAGTGGTATCTTAGGCCTTTTTTAACAGAAGTGTAACATTCCTCAGAACGACTTAGGAGTGCTATGAAGATGAAGATGGATTTGGTTTTACTCCTAACATCAGCAGACGAGCAGAACGTGAAATTTACAAACAAGATCCCTTTCTTGTAGGTGAAAACTTTAAGGAAAACAAAGCTAAGCAATAAGTTAGATAGTGTACAGGGGTCTGTGAACAAAGCATGGTAAGGTAGCGTGACAACTCCTAAGCTCTCCAGGGAAAACCATTATTGTCATTTCCAAATTAACCTGCAGTCTCTTAAGGTGAACCACTTAAAAAGTGTTCATGCTCCAAGATGAGTATACTAGGATGGCACATGAGCAATAGAGCACCTCGTTCCATCAAGCGGGGTTATTCTGATCATTCTAGAGATAAATTGTATCAACTGTGAAGGAAACCTCTTTCAAATAGCTAATATGTTAATTTAACACAGCACCTTCTTATTGAAGTTGCAAAGTCCGCAAAATTAATGTACTTCTCAAAGTTGTGGCAAATAAATTTAGGTTTAACTAGAAAGAAGATCACATGAATGATGACTCATGGTCTATGGAAAGCAAATAGGGTGATGCAGCTTACATGTTAAAGAACACAACTGAAGGAATTAGCTAGTGCTTTATGGACAGCAACAACTAATATTGCAACAAAACGAAGATACATCCTGACCTTGCATCAATGACCGAAATTGTGGGATAATATCTCAAATAGTTCGAAGTAGCACAGATACAGCATTGGACTCAAATAAGCAAAAGCACATTCAGTAGCTCCTTTTGCTTTGAAGATCATAGAGCAAGTACAAAATAAAATAAATTCCATTGGCAGCAAACAAGATACACTGCACAAAGAGGTTTCCATAAGCTGATCTTACAAAACTTGCTCCACGAGAATGGGGAACATGTCACTACATAGTTAAAGATTGAAACTTTCCTCCGTGGGAGCAAAAGAGGAAAGGACTCTCATTTAGGTCAACAACTTTACACCTTATTCTTGATTAATTCTTATTTATATTGCAGAATCAACAATTTGAAGTTATGAACTTGGTGTAATTTCCTTATATCGCAAATGCTGCAACCATTTAATGCTGAAAATAACTCGGGAAGAAAAAAGTAACATCAATCAGTAAGCACGCAAGAGGAACTCGTGTGAGAATGATTACCGTAAACGTTGGTATTGAAAGTGTCCTGAACAGCAGATAAAGGGATCTCAGCAAGAGGGCCAACACACTGAACACCGGCATTGTTAACCAAGATATCAACTTTGCCAAACTTTTCAAGAACAGTAGACAAAACGTGCTGCACGTCCTCGTCAGACTGAACATCAAGCTCTTGAACATAGAACCTGTGATCGTGTTCAAGGTCCCTCATTGAATTCAAGGACCTGCTAGTGGCCACCACAAGACATTTGTTAGCAGCAAACTCCTTAGCCAGAGCATGTCCTATACCTCCTTGACTACACCCAGTTACCAGAACAACCTGCTCCTGTTGTTGTTGTTCCTGGCCATAGGACTCCATTGGTGAATTGTTGGGTTGGCCGTAGATTTGGTTGTTTCTGGGTATTGAGAGTAGATTCTTGTGGTTAAAGAGGTTTGATCTGAATGGGAAAATTCACAGGGGACTTATAGCAGAAGTGGAAACAAATGATGGGTCTTCGTTGAAATTAAGAATTGATGTTTACAACTCGTGGATCGAGTTGAGCTTTTATTATCCGTGCGTCGACGTCGATACCGCGTGTTAGATTGTGATCTTTATTTAATATTCTGTTATCAAAGGATCATCCGGGAAAAGACAAAAAAGAAAAAACAGGGAGAGTTTGACGTTTGACATAACATGAGTAAGTCGAATGGGCTATTTTCATGTCTAAGTTTAAAAGATAACCAAGTTAGATATATTAATGGGTAATGTTCCTCGCTGTCCTTAATATTTTATAGGTCTTAAGTCTATTTTTATTTATTTTTAGGCTCTTATATAAAATAAAAATAAATAAAATATAAGTCTTTTTTATTATTCTGGTTAAGAATAAGTACTATTTTATTTCACTTTATTTTTATAAAAATGAAAATAAATTTTATTTTATCATTTATAAATATAAGTCTTGGGTAAGTGCCCACCTTGTCTTTGTCGAAGACTGACCTTGGTCATGATCCAAGCTTAATTTGAAATATTCTCTAATCAAACTAAGCCTTGACAATTTTTTCAAAATTGCTTCTATTTATGTAATTATATTTTTAATGATAATCTTAAAGATATTAGGAACAATAATGTAATAAGTTATTATAATATCATCACACAAAAGTAATTATAAGATGTTATTACACTGACATCATAATATTACATTAGAAAATACATCTACCCTCAGTATTTTACCTCTTAGTACATTATGTCCCTTTATTTTAAAATAAATTCATTACCCCTTTAACTATCGGTTAAAGGAGTTTAAAATTCAAAAGACTTTTTATCCGATACTTTTGATTATTATCTTCAGTCTACCATCGTTGTCCAAACTACCCTTTTTAATTTTGTTTCATAAATAAATTTTCTTTTATTAAGTTTTTCTCATAAATTAATGATCATGAAGTATAATTGTGAAGACAATGGTATTTTAATAATTTTTTCTTTTATTTATTAACGATCAAAATATAATTTATGCTTAAAATAATTTTTATTTTTGAAATAGAGAGCATAATGAAATAAAGAAAAATATAGGGTTTTAATTTATTTTAGTCAACAAAAGAAAAGGATATTTTTTCCCAAAAATGCAATATATACAATTGTGGTGATGTCATCATATTACAGGGGTAAAAAGTATTTTGAATTCTAAGCTCTCAAAGGAATAATAAGTATATTTTAAAATAAAAGAGGACATAATGTACCAAGGATAAAACAGAGGGTTAAATGTATTTTAACCTAATGAAAAGCATACTTGATATAATCATCCTAATTCATTGAATAATGATACTTATATAAAATTTTAACACATAAGTTCGAATATCTTAAGGCTAATTTTATTATCATTTATATAATATAAGTAAAGGTTTGAGTCTTTTGACCACGGACGGATGCATTCACTTGCCCCTGCTGCCTTCAAAAAATTTTATATAAAAACATTATTATTTTAAGTTTTGATCCTATAAAAAAATTAAAAATTTAACCCCATTAATTTAATTGGTGACAAAAAATTAATAATAGAAATTTTAGATATATTAAGATATTAAATAAAAAAATAAAATCTGGGCTCATTCATTTTTATTAAAATTACTATTATTTTGGCTCATGACTTTTTTAAATGAAAACCTATAAATAGAGAGAAAAAATCATATGTTTAATTGACTTTTTTGTTGAGATTTGTTTTTACCTTTTTGGTTTCTTAAGCGCACTACTTTTTGTCTTTCTTGCTTCTTCTTTACCTAACTTCACGAGGACCATACCCAAAGCTTCCATCTTCTCCAAGTTGCAGTCTTTGAGTTATGCCTATCAAAGTAACAATTAATTACCAACGTTTGCCATAAATTCTGCATTTAAATGGTAAGTTATTCTCTTTATTATTTTAAATATTTAGTTGATTGTTTTATATATATATATATTGTTTGTGTATTTCATATTTTGCATCCGTGTAAAGTGTAATTCAAATAGTTTTAATTAGTTAATTTTATGAATAGATAATTTTTTGTTTATTTTGTATTTAATTTGTCCTCGTATGATACTTTTATAACATCTTTTAGGTGGATATGTGAAACTCGTTGAGTCATTGTAGCATTTGTAGATTTTCTTTTACTAATTAATAAAATAATCAAAAGAAAAAAAAGAAAATTAGTAATTCAAAATACATAGGAGAAATTCAATGATTCTCACCAATTGCTTAAGGAAAATAAATAAAATGGAGGTTGTAGAAATATCAAATATGAAATTTATAATTAATTGAAAGCGGTGATGGATTAGCAAATGTAACTTTTTTCTTTTTGATAATAATGCGTTGTTGGTTCTTAAACAAACTTTTTTTCTTACAACATTATTCTTTTTTATGTTCTTATGTATATATTTTATTTGTATATCATGATATCTTCTCTAATTATTTAACTTTGATTTCAGTTATGGACAAATTTCTCAAAAGACGTCTTATAAATAAGGATTCTAGCCCCAACTATTTAAAATATCTTCATCTAGAAGTCAATTTAGATGATCTTCAGCCTAATCCAAGATTGCGGGAAAAAATTTTCAGATTATCATCCTAATGACCGCGATAGAATACGAAGAGTTTATTTGCAAAAAGGTCTATGCCAACCTTTTGAGCATATTTTTTCATAAAGAAAACTTGGAAACATTATTGTAGATTTGGTTCATGTTGGTTTAAAGAATACGCCAATTGGTTACAGTATAATGTTACAAAAGATGCAGCTTTTTATTCATATTGCTATCTTTTTAGGCCGAAAATTAGAAGTAAGCAAGTGGTGATACTTTTGTTATTGATGGATTTAATAATTGGAAGAAAAAAGACAGATTTCTTATTCATGTAGGAGGTCATAATAGCTCTCACAATATAGCTTGGAAGAAATGTCACACTTTAATGAATCAAAAACAACATATTCACGTTGCTTATGCTAATCAATCCAACCAAGCTCAAAAGGACTATCATACCCAACTCACTGGATCAGTGGATTGTGTTTGATTCCTTTTACATCAAGAATTGACTTTTCGTAGTTGTGATGAATCAGAAACTTCTAGTAATAATGGTAATTTTCTTCAACTTTTACAATTTTTGGTTAACCATAATGAAGCTATCAACAATATTGTTTTAAACAATACCTGCGGAAATCTCAAAGTCATTACTCCTGACATACAAAAGGATATTGTCAAAACTGCTGCAATTGAAACCTCCAATATTATTATTTAAAGATCTTCAAGGTGGGTTATTTTATATCTTTATTGATAAGTCTCGTGATATCTCAATCAATGAACAACTGGCTATTGTTTTACGTTATGTGAATGTAAAAGGATGTGTGCTTGAGCGATTTATTGGTATTATTAATATTAATGATACCACCTATTTATCACTAAAGTTTGCAATAGATGAATTATTTTCAAAGCATGGATTGAGTATATCATCTCTATGTGGGCAAGGCTACAATGGAGCTAGCGATATGCAATGAGCAATTAATGGTTTGAAGACTTTGATTTTAAAAGAAAATAATTCAACTCACTATGTTCATTGTTTCTCTCACCAATTGCAATTACCACTTGTAGCGGTGGCCAAGAATCATGTACATGTTGCTTTGTTGTTTAACACAGTCTCAAACTTATCAAATGTAGTTGGAGGTTCTTGTAAAAGAAAAGATTTTCTTCATGAGAAGCAATTTAATAAGATTGTTGAATGGTTGAAAAATTGTAAACTTTCAAGTGATAAAAGTTTACATTAAGAAACTTCTCTTCAAAGACCAGGTGACACACGTTGGGGCATACATTATAGATAATTGTCGAGCTTAATCCTGATGTTTGACTCCATAATTGATATTCTAGAGATCATTAGGGAAGAAGGCACAACTACAGAGCAAACACGTGAAGCATATGCTTTTTCTGATTGTATCCAATCTTATGAATTTGTGTTTAGCTTGCATCTGATGAAAAAAAATTTAAGCATCACAAATGAATTATCTCAAGCATTACAAAGGAAAGATCAAGACATTATCAATGCAATTTTTTTAATTAAAATTTTCAAACAATGACTACAAATGATGAGGGATGATGGGTGGTTGTCCTTATTTGATGAAACATCTTCATTTTGTGATAATCATAATATTGTCATTCCAAATATAGATGAAAATTTTGTACATTAGGGAAGGTCAAGGGGAAATGCACAAAAAATGACGAATTTGCATCATTATTAAGTGGAATTATTTTACACTGTGATTGATATGCAACTTCAAGAGCTCAACAATCGTTTCAATGAGGTAAATGCCAAGTTGCTTATTTGTGTGGCATGTTTGAATCTAAATGACTCTTTTTACGCTTTTGATAAGCAAAAATTAATTCAATTTGTTGAATTTTATCCTTATGATTTCTTTAAAGTAGAGCTTATTACTTTTGATGATCAACTTGACAACTATATTGTTGATATGCAATCTGATGATCAATTTTTGATATTAAATGGGATTAGTGATCTTGCCAGGAAGCTAGTTGAAACTAAAAAGGATGTTATGTACCTTTTGGTGTTTTTACTTGTGAGATTAGCTTTGATTTTGCGTATTGTTACTACATCGGTGGAAAGAGTAATTTTTGCAATGAAAATAGTGAAAAATCGCTTGCACAATTGGATGTGAGATTCTTTGATGAATGACTGTTTTGTCACATATATTGAGAAAGATATCTTCAATAGTATTGACAATGAAAAAAATTTACATCAATTTAAAAGATAAAGACTCGTAGAGAACGAGTGTAATATGTTATATACTTATATGTAAGAAGCTCAAGACAATGATGTAATTTTTATTTATAAAATTTACAAATATTTGTATCTTTTTAATAATATAAGAGTACTTAAAATATTTTGGCTCCGCTCAAAAAAATTTATAGCTCTGTCCATGCTTTTGGCATATCAATTATAAAATATACTTTATTATTGAGTCAATTTGTCCTCACGAATGAGTTTTGGTATTCAATGATAAAAATTAAAGTTATAGATTAGTAGAATTTCAACAAGACTTGTATAAACGCTTATCCTGGTCATGTAGTGCACGGGGAACTCAAAATCTAATGATCATTTTCACGAGGACAATCTAATAATTAAAATTTTAAATATGATTATCTTTTATTTACGTACAATTTTATTTTCATTTATAAAATTTCGATTAACACATGCTTTATTAAAGTTATACACCGTGATTTCACATTTAAACATGATAATATATATATATATATATATAGTTTTATTCAATTTGAAATTAGTAGAATAAATTTAAACTAAATCACTAAATATAAATAGTAATATTTCACAAGAATTAAGTCAGATTCTATTTAATTTATTTAATTATAAAATATAAGACCCACCTAATCCAAATTCAACTCTTAAAAATAAATAAATAGGTCAGACCAACTCATAATTATTATGTTAATTGACTTAATTCTCTTCGTGGCTTACTTCAAGAACAAAATCTTAACATGAATCTACAGTATCAACCCAAATCTTATTTAAAAGAGAATATCAAAGTGGATAATTAAATTTGATTAATGTAAGATTCTCACTCTATTCACAATCACATTAAACATTTTATTACATTGGCTTAAGCATGAGAGACACCAGGTTTGTCTAAAAACTATTACAGATAAATACACTGATTATTGTATTTTGACATCTTTCTCTTATTTTAAAATTATCATTTATTCTCATTGTTTTAAAATATTGAGGTGAAAGTTAATCCGACAAGAGGTTTAAAGTTTAAAAGATCTAATTGGTATTAGACCGTCATAAAATTAGCTAAAGATTGAATAAAATTAAAAATTTAAAATATGATTGAAGGAGATTGTCCTTATTTATTGAAAAAAGAAATTGTTAAATAAAAATTATTTAATTTATTTTAATTTGTATGATTAAACCGACCAAATTTGATGGGCTTTTAATCGTTGCTTATTATCTTAACAATTTGTTTAAATTTACCCCTAATGATATTTTATCATATAACCTCTTAGTCATAACTCATATTTTATTAAGCACCTGTTTGGTTCAGTTTTGGGAGGTTGTAAAAGCACCTTTTTCTACCGCAAAAATTATTTTATAAAAAAATGAGTGTTTGATTGTAAACTTTTTGAAGTAGAAATAGTTTTTTAAAAGCTAAATACAACTTTTTAAAAAATTAAAATTTGAAACTTTTTAAAAATTTTCCAAAATTTAATTTTTCGGTAACATCCGTATATATCACTTTTGTTTACAAACACGCTGACGACTCTTTTGTTTATGTGTTTTCTTTCTTCTGTTTACAAACACACAAAACACTCATCTTCTCTTAAGACATCCACGGATCAAAACTCACAGGTTAGTTATTGATTTTTGTCTCTTATATAAACGTCTGTATTGACAACGCAGACGTCAACACAGACGTTCGACGTCTGCGTAGACTTGAATCAACGCAGACCTTCGTCTGCGTTGGTCTACGTTGAACAACCAAAAATAATCATTCTTCATTGTTGAGTTTATAACGTAAAAAATTCCAGGGTTTCATATGATGAAAAGTTATCTTGCAGATTTCAATTCTGGTTAAGAAGAAAATGGTATCCATACGTTGTCGTGTGAATTCTAGAGTGTGCTAAGCTTTTTGTGACCTCAAGTCCTGCATCCGAAGGAAGAAGTACTGCAAGGAACTTGATTGAAGTAACAATATTGATTTCAACTTTTCCTTGTAGAGTATGGATGGTGTAGAACTTTTCCTAGCTACAAAGTGTGTCTCGAACCTTCAAAGACTAAAGCAGAAGCAACATACTTCCTGTACGTTAGCTATGGAGTTTGATGTATGAACTTGGGTTTGTTTACGGAAAAGAAAACACAACCAAGAAAGATAGAGCCATTGATGATGGTCTTCTTATGCAAAAGTTCCAGAAAAACACCGGTCTCTCTTCTTGAAATGCTCTTGTCATCCTGCATTTACTTTATGGGTGCGTGCTCCGAAGAAAAAGACCTGCGTGTACTGTGACAGTGAAATTCTTTGACTGCATCTGCATCACAAGTTCGCTTACGAGATAGATTTCTCGTGTTTAATATTTATTTTTATATTAATTTTATTTCTTAAAAAAATGAGACATCTCTTTAAATTATTTTCTACAAAATAGTTATCTAAAATTTTCGGCAAATCACATAAAAAAGTCCATGTGATATACTTGATTATTCATCTTATTCCTTGTGTTTTTGATTCAGTCACCTTAGCCCCTGTATTTTTTATTCTCATTCAAAATACCTAATTGGCAATTTTCGGACAAATTTGCCCTTGGCTACGTCTACCATCAACATTTATTTCACTGTATGTTGCTTTCTTTACATGTACAAGAAAACAAGCACAATAATTGATTCGAACAATATATAATTAGTTTAAAGTAGACCGGCAGGATCGGGCATTCTGTTCGAGTAATCATCAGAAAAGGACATCACGTCCACTTCAATTGAATCTCTCCTGGGTATTCAAAATTATATTCTACCACTTCAGCGAAATCCCAATCAGCTCTTGCAAGAGACTAGTCTCATTAGAAATTCCCAGAGTTTCCATCAGAGAAGTAAAAGATTACAGGAATGTCATGTGATGTCTAATATATCGTTGCCATTTGCCAAGAAGAAGATTCAAAAGAAAGAACTGCTATTCATGAACAAAGAAAAGAAATTACATGACCCATTCAAAACAAAGAAACTAACCACACCATCATCGACTATCTAACCACCACCATGTAAACAGAAAACCCACACTTGATCTCAATTTTACATAACTATACACTTACACCGTAACTAACTACTTGAGATCAACTTTTGTGACTAGTCAGGTAACTTAATTAGGTCAATTCGATCTTTCCCGTTGAAAAAAATAGGGAAAAATCGAATGGAAACCCTAAAAAGTTAAAAACAGACAAACCGACAACTTCCAACTTCCAACTTTGCCACTACAAGCTTAGACTAATACCCAGAATCCTCCGTAAATCAGTAGTTGCATCCTCGTTCTTCTTCACATCATTATTCTTCATAAAAAAACTGGCAGAGGTAGAGAGCTTGGGGGCGACAATGTTATGAACGCAGAATCGACGTAGAACCCATTGATCTTTCGATCCAATGGGTCCGCCCGCTCGGAGATGATTTAAGTAAACGAGATCCAAAGACTCGGTCTTCTTAACAGATCGAGAAGTTTTATCCTGCAGATCTCCTCTTTGGGAAGTCGAGGTGAGGTGAAACGTAACCGAACCACCTTTGCTCAATTGCTCTCCGCGTTTCAAAATTTTGACTTCACCCATGAAATTTCTTGACCGGAACTTCTTGCAGGTGGTGGCGTGAAGGAGATGATTTGTTAGACTCCTCCTTCTACCGTTGGGCTTGGCCCGATTGGTGTTACGAGGTTGTTTCCTTGAGCGAGGCGGCGATATCAAGGTTTGGCGGTTCGACAGAGGGTTCTGGAGACAATCTTGAGGATACAGAATAGCGACTCCCATGATGTTCTTCTGAGAATATCAAACAACCAAACGATGCTCCTTTATGATTTGAGAGAAAAGGAAAAGAATATATTTAACAAATGCAAGCAAAACAAACAAGGTTGAGAGTACTGTCTATGAAGAAGTAGCTTAAAAAGAAAGCAACATATAGTGAAATAAATGTTGATGGGAGATGTAACCAAGGGCAAATTTGTCCGAAAATTGTCAATTGGGTATCTTGAATGAGAATAAAAAATATAGGGGCTAAGGTGAACGAATAAAAAACACATGAGCTAAGATGAATAATCAAGTATATCACAGGGGCTCTTTTATGTGATTTGCCAAAATTTTCTACAAGATAGTTATTCAAGAAATAGATAACTGTAAATATAATAAATTGTACTTTGCATATTATTTAGTATACTTTAAACATTATTTAGCATAAATAATTTTATTATAAAATAAAATATAATTAAAATTAATAAAAGTACTTTTTATTTTTATGTTACCAAACAGTCTACTGTATGAAGCTCTTTTAAAAAAACTGTTTTTTTAATTGACAACCAAACAGTCAACTGACTTTTCATAAAAGCTCTTTTTAGAAAAGATATACTGACAAAAGCTCAACTGACATAAGCCCATTCAAACAGGCACTAAATTTACGTATTTTGATTTAAAATAGCATAGTATTAAAGTTATTAAATTTTAATACAATGTGGTTTTGAAGATATTAGTGAGAAATTAATAAAATATAATAAAATTTTGTGTAATAATTAAACAATATTATATAAGATAAATTATATAATTTAAAACATAAATATTAGGAAAAAAATCAAACCACGAGAGACTTAATATCCAATCTAATTAACCTGAACTTCTATTTCCTCATAAAATGTTAATTAACATGAGTTCTAGGTATCTTTGGTCCGATTATAATATGAATAAGAATATGTTGGAAGCTCATCTCCAATCATAACTAAGCAAATTTTCTCAGCTTCTATGATCGACGAGTACTAATGTAATTCTATCAAAAACAACTTCTTTATCAATTAAGAATAAAGTTCACGTTCAGCGGTACTTTCATTAAGTTGTTATTATAGCTTCGTTATTACCAAATTGATTAATCAAGTTAACATTAGATGCAATATTTTAAACTGCAGCTTCGAGTATTATCATAAATGTTGAGTCATTATAATAATTATATAAAGACAGACATAATTATAAGTAATATAGCATAATTATTGTTGAGAGAAAGAGGTCACGAGTAATAAGTGAATATAATATTATACTAATAATTACAATTAAGTTCCATATATATAATTTTAACACTTTTCCTTGAATGTCAAACAAAAATTGAGTAAAACCAATTTCATATTAGAGCAAGTTGATGATGAGAAGTACATGTTATACATACTATGAGCCTTATTACGTATTCCGGATCTACATGAAAGGATAAAAAACAAAGGTAATGCAGAATGAAATTTTAGACAGAATATTCGAAAGTGTTTTGTATTTTCATTGAAAAATTACAGAGTAAAGTGTGTATATTTATATACACCGTTGTTGCTAGAATGTTCTATATATTGTTACAACAGAAAGAATAACAGTACTGATGATTTGTTATACGCAATCTTCTTCTAGAATGTGCCTTTGTCTCTACTGCTGTGAATTGGTCTTTGTGGGCTGATTATTTGACGGGCCTGAGTGTGATCCATGATCAGAAGGGTTTTTGTTTTCAACTTCCTTTACATGCTCCCTCAAACTCAAGCTTTGTAGACTCCGAAGATTGGGTTTGGAACACAGAATTGAGTGTCGGGCAATAGTCATTGGTTTCATGAGCAGATCGGCGATTTGGTCTTCAGAGCTGACATATTTGATTTCTAGAGTTCCATCGGCAACATGGTCACGAATGAAGTGTACATCGATTTCAATGTGTTTCGTTCGAGCGTGATACACAGGATTTTGCGACAAAGCTCAGGCTCCATTATTATCGCACCAGATGGTAGGACGATGGGAAGGTGGAAACCCTAATTCAGAGAGAAATGATAAGAGCCAAAGTATTTCAGTTGATAGAGTGGAAAGAGCTCTGTATTCGGCCTCCGTACTGGAGCGGGCAACAATATGTTGCTTTTTAGAACTCCAATGGATGAGATTCCCCCCCCAGAAAGACACAACCGTCGGAGGTGGATTTCCGATCATCAATAGAGCCGGCCCAGTCAGAATCAGAAAAGGCATGGACCGTCAATGGAGATGAGGAGGGGCGAAAAACAAGTGTTGTGTGAGCTGTATCCTGTAAGTATCGGAGAACCCTCTTCAAAGCAATCCAATGAGATTGAAAAGGATTAGAAAAAAAATTGACTGAGTTTGTTCACAATATAACAGATATCAGGTCGACTGTTGCAGAGATATTAAAGACCACCCACAATGCTTCGATAGACAGAAGGATTTTCAATTGGAAGACCATCATGTGCCGAGATTTTCTGACCAATGGAAACAGGAGTGGAACACGGCTTACAGGTACTCATATTTGCCTTAAGAAGTAGATCTTGAATGTATTTCTGTTGGGAGAGATAGAGACCCGTAGAGTTGCGTTGAACTTCAAAACCGAGAAAATAGTGTAGGGAGCCAAGAGACTTGAGAGCAAATCGCTGATGTAGGCGATGAATGAGATCATGGATAACTGCTTGATCATTGCCAGTAACCAAGATGTCATCAACATACACTAGGAGATAGATTTTGACATGGTTTAGATTAAGATAGAACAATGATGTGTCACATGTGGAAGGCCTAAAACCAGGCTAAAAGAAGCCTGTTTGAGTCCATATAGAGCCTTTGAAAGACGACAAACATGTGTAGGATAAGTGGGATTCTCATACCCTTGTGGTTCATGAATGTAAACTTCATCCTGTAGTGACCCATTGAGAAAGGCATTATTGATGTCAAGCTGCTGTATGTCCCACTGAAAAGAGATAGCTAGAGATAGGATCACTTTTATTGTAGAGGATTGTACAACTGGACTGAAGGTTTCGGTAAAATCGACACCAGGGTTTTGGTTAAACCCTTTTGCCACCAAGCGAGCTTTGACTTTGTCAAAGGAACCATCCGAGTGATATTTAACTCCAAAAACCCATTTAGTGCCCAAAACATTCATTTGAGAAGTATAGGGAACAAGACTCCAGGTCTGATTCTGGTGTAAAGCATGCATTTCAGCATCCATAGCAGCCTTCCAAAGAGGATCATGTAAAGCAATAGAAACAGATGTGGGTTCGGTGAGGGGTGAGGAGTGGAGATGGGTGTGATATCATTTTGGCTTGAAAATGCCACTTTTAGAATGAGTTTGCATCGGATGCTGATTGGTAGGTATGAGAGAATGATGAGTCAGTGGAGTGTTTGTTGGGAGAGGAGAAGATGAGGAAGAAATGAGTTGGGCTGGTGAATGATTAGGTAAAACAGAGTGTATAGGTAATACTGGAGATAAAGAAGAAGAAGATACCTATAATGGAAGTGAAGCTGGAGAAGCCTGTGGGGAACACTCTTACTGCAGGGAACCATTGGCAAAATGCTGCGGAGAAGATGATGCTGCTTGTAATAGGGAGATGGGTAGGTGAGAGTGAGCTTTGTGAGATGAAGACTTAGAGATGGATGATTTAGGAAAAAGCAATGGATAAGCATATTCTATTTCATTAAACACTACACGGTGAGAAATGTAGAGTTGGCCATGAGCATTTAAACATTTATAACCACGATGAAAATTGCTATAGCCAAGAAAAACACACTTAGTAGTATGATAGTTGAATTTGTGACTAGAGTAATACCTTAAGTAAGGAAAAAAGCTGCAGCTGAAGGGCTTAAGAAAATCATAAGGTGGCTTTTTGTTATGCAGAAGCTCATAAGGAGACTTGTAGTTTGTGACAGGATTAGTGATGGCGTGTCAAACCAGCAAAAATAAATTCCTACTCTAGAACACTTAAGCGAGTAAAGTGATTAATAGGGTCGAACCACAGAGACCAGTGTAGTAATTATTTATTTGTGCGAAATCGAAAATAAAAATAAAATAAAGATAATAATGAAAATAATTTGATTTGTGAATGATTGATTTTAGAAACACGAAATTAGCACAAAATCACGCAAGAAGAAATTAAAAAAAAGAATGAAAATAATATGAATAAAAACCTAGCCAAGGTACTCTCCCGTTTGATACCGTAATTCGATCATAAACTCAAAAATATAAATTTCGTTCATTCCTATGGACAAAGTTATAGCAGATAAAGGAACAAGACAAATCTACCAATCCATTCGTAATTATTCGATAACCCCGAGTAAAGCTCGCAGATTATTTCCCTAACCAATTAGACTATTCTAGTAAAGCTCCAGAATATAATCTATGGCAAAGAATAAATTCTAATGGACCTCGTCTTAGCCAATGTAATCGGACACCCGCAATCTATTTAGACTAAATTATTTAATCCCATTAACCTATTAATTGAAATTAATTCGCCACTCGATAGACAGCAATCACGGATTAACTAATCTATTCGGTAATTTATTATTAAGTTAATTAATTAACATGCCTCATTAATCAACAAACTCAACAATAATTAATCGATCAAGCGCAGAGATTAAATAAACATAAGAAATTCACGAAAACATTAAACCACAAGAGTCTCACGAACTACATGTATCAAATGTAAAGTACCTTGTCTAGATTAAAAATTAGCCACACATAATACTAGTCTCTATCAACTAAAGCTGAAATTAACAAATAAAAATGGAGTTCACTTCACTGTTACCAAACTAGTCACAAACAGCTACTACCCACTGCCGTGCGTCCTCTCCCAGTGCTCTCCAAGTGTTGTCCCTCCTAATCTCCCACTGAAAATCCCTTTATCTGTACTGCTCACTGAAGATGCAACACACGTCCCAGTCGCTTGTTCCTCCACTCACTTGCGCTGATTTATTCTTGTATTGTGCGCCTGTTCTTGCGTCTGGCTTCCTTGCGCCTGCGGCGCCTCAACGCCGCTCCTGCTCTTGTTTGCTTCCTCTTATCCTCACTATTGCCTCCTGGGACAAATAAGTTTCTTCCTCTTTTTAAAACCCTTCACCAGCACGCTGCGTTTCACTTTGTTTCCCCCAGCCCGCTACTGTTCAATGATTAGACGAATAAAGGTCACCTCATTAAAACCTTCTGCTCACGCCCTCTACGCTGCGTTTTTCTCCCTACACTGATGCGTTCCTCTTCTCTTGCCGCGTGTTGTGTAGCTAATTTATTGCTTGAGCTTGTGTCTACTGTAGCTGGATTAGACAAATAAGGGTCTTACATCACAAATGTTTAAAACCCTCCAAGCCACTATGCTCTTGTGTTGGTACACGCTGCGTTTTGGCTCTCCTGTGCGTGTTGCCTCCACGTGTTGCCTTGACAAGGCAATTAAAGTCTTGCTTCCTTCCAATCCTCCTGCGTGTTTATTGTCTGTCCCTTTAAAACCTCAGCTGCTCCTTTGTTAAGCATGAAACGCCAACAGATATGCGTTACTCTCCTTCTTTGTGGCTTGTGTCTCTCTCGCTACCGCTACTCTTCAGTTCTTGCTTGTTTTTATTCTTGTGTCTCTACTATTCATTGATGGGACGAATAAGGGTCTCCCATCAAGTTAAAACCTCAGCTCCTTGCGTGCTTGCTTCTGCTCAAAACGACGCCCACTACTCTCCTGCGTGTTGAATAAAACGCCAGCGTCTCCTGCAGCTTCATTTAGTCCTTGGCTATTTTATTTTCATTTCGAAAACCCTCCAGCTGTCCTCTTTGTTGTGCATCGGAACGCCATCGTTTCACTTTAATCCCTCCAGCGTTGCACCTCTCTTTATTGTTATTGTTTCTCCTTGCACTGTTGATTCGATGGGACGATTTAATGCTCCTCTCATCTTTTAATTGTTCACGCCCCTCCTTGTGTTTGTTCCTATCTGCCGCGTGTCTGTTGCAATTAAATTCCCAACTCTTGAAAGCCTTGTACACTGCGTTTTGATGATTTGCTTCACGCTTTTCTTGTTCTGCCTTCAAAACGTTAGCCTCCAGCTGTGTCGTGTCTTGCTTTCTTGTTTTATTACTCTCCACTATGCAGTGATTTGACAAATAAACAAAACGTCCACTTAAAACCTCAGCTGTAGCTTCACGTGTAGTGTCCCTGTATTCCTCTCTTGCGTGACTCTCTTGGTTGTATACTGTCTGTTTATTGCTTGTGTCTCTTGCAAAACAACGCTGTCCTCCTCTTGATTGATTTAATTAACGCTGGCTGCATGCTTCCAATTATGTTGCGTCGTTTCCTTCCACCAAGAGAGTTGTCCTCATCTCCTTTGTAGCTTCTTGAAACGCAAGCTTACATGTGTTTTGTAATGTTGCTATGTCGTTTTTGTACTTCCTTTTTCTTGTCTCTTTTTTTTTTCCTCCATAACGACAAGCAAAATTAAATCTTCAGAAAATATCTCAAACGCAGTACTTTTGACCCACTTTAATTTCTTTGCTCCAAAATTGTACCTAAAATAAAATATGAGTTAAAGTGAGTATTTTAATCATTTTTATATCAATAATCGCTAAGTGAAAATAATTAAAAATATCAAAAATTAAGCACATATCAATTTCCCCCACACTTAGCTTTTGACCGTCCTCGGGCAAAACATCCAAATTAAGTTCAAAGATCCGAAACATTTACTCAATTCCCATATTTTCCAAGACAATATAATCATAAGCAAAGACGAATAACTTTCAAACATCATAGCAAGAAATCAACATTCTAAGCTTTTGCTCATGATCAATCATCATTCAATATCTTCAAAAACTGAGCAATCTAATGGTAAACTCGGAAATGTGTTTAATTAAAATATATCAATGGGTACGCTCAATACTATTCATGAACATGACAATCCACAACTTTGCATATCATTTCATTCCTCCACCACTAATGTTCACATGCAAAATCGTGAATCAAAGGAATTTTCAATGTTGTAATGTGGGCAAGGGTAAGGTGAGGTAAATTTAGGTCAAGTAGTATGAAAGTCATCAAAGCTAATGAAACAAAGTAACACTCATAAAAAACTGGGTACCGTCAGTTATAACAAATGGAACAATTACATTTCACAACCCCATTCAACTCTCACACACAAACCATATGAAGCATATGTCAATCCGAAACAATCACTCATACAATTATCCCAATCAAATCACAAGAGTGAATCTTTTAAGCAAACCTCTACCTCATTTTCAACATACTCAAATGACTCAACCATTACAACTATAGGAAGATGCATGAATCATAAACAACTTTTCAACACATATGCAATTCTTCCTTCATAAATTTATTGTAAACAATTTTTTTTTCATTTTTTTTCAATTTCTTTTCTTTTCTCTTTTTTTTTTCATTTTTTCATTTTTTTTTCATTTTCTTTTCCTTGTAAAAATTAAAAGAAACTACATTAACACGGGGATCTCAATGATAAGACATAAAATAACATCACAAGATTATAACCAACCCTCACATATATACATCCCCACACTAAAAATTTTGTATATCCACAATCTCAATAATCACAAATGTTCCACTAGCTTTATGACTTAGGTAGGACATTTGGTTAAGTTTAAAAGCATAAAATGTGGTTTATACAAAAAAGAAAGGTTAAAGCTCAAAGGAGTTTATTAAGGGATAAATCATGTCAATAGGGTAGGTCATTTGGCTAATGTAGCTTATGAAAAACAAAGAATGCCTAATCATTTCCATGTTAAAGCATGTGCTAAAAATGTGGTCTCGAATAGAAATTCAACGCAAAATCAAGATGTACATGTCATGAAGGTCACACATTATCAAAAGAAAATGAGACTGATATGGATGTGTCAGTCAATTAAGGCTCAAAATCTCACCGGCTTTGTCTACCATTAGTCACTACTCTTCTAAAGATAATGCATATTGACCAATCACAAGAGCAAAAGTACATGCTAAAGTTGCTATGAAATTATCCAGTCAATCCACACTCCAATCATGATTATATAATCCCAGAAGCAATAGAAAATGAGAAAATGTTTGTTCATTTGTTTTATTCTTCCTCTCATTTTGATTGAAAACTTTAAAACAAGTAAAACAAACAAATTTAAAAACACACATGCAAATAAAAAAGTAATGCGAAAATGTAAAGGAAAAGAAATTTACTTCCCTTGGGTTGCCTCCCAAGAAGCGCCTTAGTTTAGGGTCGCTGGCTCGACTCCTTTTTCTCCTCACGTGACAAAGTTGTGATCTTCAGGAAGTACAGTTAGTGTCACTTCCACGCGAGGTAGTTCCGGATAGGGCCTTAATTGATCGTCATCCCCGTCTAGCATCTTCCCTATTCTCAGCTTCTCAATTCGGACCGAGTCCATACATTCCGAAAATATTTCGAACGTTTTTTCACATTTTTCTTCATCATTCAATTCCTCCAATATGTAATGTAAAGGTAAAGAGTTAGTTTCAAAAATAATTATGGACTCAGTACTTACCTCCGAGCTAAAAGATGTGTTCTTTTTGGCTTCAAGCTCCATCTCCACTTCTTCGATACAAACAATTCGTTGATGGTTGACCTCAAAATTCTCAAGCTGCTCATCACTTTGCAATTTCGTCTTCTTAGCCAACCTGTGTAGGAATGGTGGACTTTCGGATTAGTCATCACGATTTCCTCGATTTGACTTCTTTGTTTTTTTGCTCATCAGTTTCAACATGGTCATGTTGAAGTTTCGTGATCCTCCAAAGACTTTCAATTTCTTTTCCACTATGCAAGGTAATGACACTAATATTACGCCTAAGATTGACGAAGAGTCGAGAAGGCAATGTCCTTGATTACGTGCGTGCCAATTGACTAATTTGCTCCTTAGTTCTTGAAAATTTTACTAGTCTCACCGAATTGTCTTTGAATCACTGAAATTGAACCAAACTCTGCAGTTGTGTATTGGTCCTCAATTGAGCAGGAGTCAACTGTGACATAAGATCCTCCAAAGTGGAAATTTGGTCACCATAGTTAGGCATCGGATATTGCTGTTGTTGCTGTTGTTGCTGACGCTGCTGACTACTCTGACCTTGCTGCCCATTCCCATATCTCAGATTGGGATGATCCCTCCATCCTAGGTTGTAAGTATTCGAATAGGGATCATATTGTCTTTGAGACTGATAATCATCATTAATCGCCATAACTTCAGCTTCCACAAGATCATCTTGCATAATCGGACAAGCATCGATAGAAATGACCTGAAATCCACAATGTGACAAATAGGGACTTGTGGTCCCTCATGGACACCTCGAGTGTGTGTCCAACAACAATACCGAACAGTTGAAGATTTGCGACCATTGTTGCAATTAAGTTTCGCTTTCTGGGTTGTTTGAGGTCTTCTCTATCTCCGAATCAAACAATAAATTATCTGCAAAAACACAATGTTGCATGCAAACAACTAGAAAAAAAATGATTAGCAACACAAATAAACAAAAACTTGAACACCGGTCCCCGGCAACGACGCTAAAATTTGATGGCGTGTCAAACCAGCAAAAATAAATTCCTACTCTAGAACACTTAAGCGAGTAAAGTGATGAATAGGGTCGAACCACAAAGACCAGTGTAGTAATTATTTATTTGTACGAAATCAAAAATAAAAATAAAATAAAGATAATAATGAAAATAATTTGATTTGTGAATGATTAATTTTAGAAACACGAAATTAGCACAAAATCACGCAAGAAGAAATTAAAAAATAAAACTGAAAATAATATGAATAAAAACTTAGCCAAGGTACTCTCCCGTTTGATACCGTAATTCGATCATAAACTCAAAAATATAAATTTCGTTCATTCCTATGGACAAAGTTATAGCAGACAGTGAACAGCACAAATCTACCAATCCATTCGTAATTATTTGATAACCTCGAGTAAAGCTCCGCAGATTATTTCCCTAACCAATTAGACTATTCCCGAGTAAAGCTCCGCAGAATATAATCTATGGCAGCAATAAATTCTAATAGACCCTCATCTTAGCCAACAGAATCGGACACCCGCAATCTATTTAGACTAAATTATTTAATCCCATTAACCTCTTAATTGAAATTAATTCGCCACTCGATAGACAGCAATCACGGATTAACTAATCTATTCGGCAATTTATTATTAAGTTAATTAATTAACATGCCTCATTAATCAACAAACTCAACAATAATTAATCGATCAAGCGCAGAGATTAAATAAACATAAGAAATTCAAGAAAACATTAAACCACAAGAGTCTCACGAACTACATGCATCAAATGTAAAGTACCTTGTCTAGATTAAAAATTAGCCACACATAATACTAGTCTCTATCAACTAAAGCTGAAATTAACAAATAAAAATGGAGTTCACTTCACTGTTACCAAACTAGTCACAAACAGCTACTGCCCACTGCCGTGCGTCCTCTCCCAGTGCTCTCCAAGTGTTGTCCCTCCTAATCTCCCACTGAAAATCCCTTTATCTGCATCGCCATCAAGATGCAACACACGTCCCGATCGCTTGTTCCTCCACTCACTAGGCTGATTTATTCTTGTATTGTGCGCTGTTCTTGCGTCGCTTCCTTTAGCCTGGGCGCCTCAACGCCGCCTCCCGCTTCTTGTTTGCTTCCTCTTATCCTCACTATTGCCTCCCAGGACAAATAAGTTTCTTCCTCTTTTTAAAACCCTTCACCAGCACGCTGCGTTTCACTTTGTTTCCCCCAGCCCGCTACTGTTCAATGATTAGACGAATAAAGGTCACCTCATTAAAACCTTACGCGCCACGCCTCTACGCTGCGTTTTTCTCCCTGCACTGATGCGTTCCTCTTCTCTTGCCGCGTGTTGTGTAGCTAATTTATTGCTTGAGCTTGTGTCTACTGTAGCTGGATTAGACAAATAAGGGTCTTACATCACAAATGTTTAAAACCCTCCAAGCCTCTATGCTCTTGTGTTGGTACACGCTGTGTTTTGGCTCTCCTGTGCGTGTTGCCTCCACGTGTTGCCTTGACAAGGCAATTAAAGTCTTGCTTCCTTCCAATCCTCCTGCGTGTTTATTGTCTGTCCCTTTAAAACCTCAGCTGCTCCTTTGTTAAGCATGAAACGCCAGCGTATATGCGTTACTCTCCTTGCTGTGGCTTGTGTCTCCTCGTGCGCCGCTACTCTTCAGCTCTTGCTTGTTTTTATTCTTGTGTCTCTACTATTCATTGATGGGACGAATAAGGGTCTCCCATCAAGTTAAAACCTCAGCTCCTTGCGTGCTTGCTTCTGCTCAAAACGACGCCCACTACTCTCCTGCGTGTTGAATAAAACGTCAGCGTCTCCTGCAGCTTCATTTAGTCCTTGGCTATTTTATTTTCATTTCGAAAACCCTCCAGCTGTCCTCTTTGTTGTGCATCGGAACGCCATCGTTTCACTTTAATCCCTCCAGCGTTGCACCTCTCTTTATTGTTATTGTTTCTCCTTGCACTGTTGATTCGATGGGACGATTTAATGCTCCTCTCATCTTTTAATTGTTCACGCCCCTCCCTGTGTTTGTTCCTATCCGGCGTGTTCTGCTGTAATTAAATTCCCAACTCTTGAAAGCCTTGTACACTGCGTTTTGATGATTTGCTTCACGCCTTTCTTGTTCTGCCTTCAAAACGTTAGCCTCCAGCTGTGCCGTGTCTTACTTTCTTGTTTTATTACTCTCCACTATGCAGTGATTTGACAAATAAACAAAACGTTTACTTAAAACCTCAGCTGTAGCTTCACGTGTAGTGTCCCTGTATTCCTCTCTTGCGTGACTCTCTTGGCTATATACTGTCTGTTTATTGCTTGTGTCTCTTGCAAAACGACGATGTCCTCCTCTTGATTGATTTAATTAACGCTGGCTGCATGCTTCCAATTATGTTGCGTCATTTCCTTCCACCAAGAGAGTTGTCCTCATCTCCTTTGTAGCTTCTTGAAACGCAAGCTTACATGTGTTTTGTAATGTTGCTATGTCGTTTTTGTACTTCCTTTTTCTTGTCGCTTTTTTTTTTCTTCCTCCATAACGACAAGCAAAATTAAATCTTCAGAAAATATCTCAAACGCAGTACTTTTGACCCACTTTAATTTCTTTGCTCCAAAATTGTACCTAAAATAAAATATGAGTTAAAGTGAGTATTTTAATCATTTTTATATCAATAATCGCTAAGTGAAAATAATTAAAAATATCAAAAATTAAGCACATATCAACTAGGTAGGTGATTTATGAGATAGGTAGTTGTAGTAAAAGCTTCTAACCAGAAGGAGAGAGGTATAGATGCATGGGCTAGGAGGGTGAGTCCCATTTCTATAATGTGACGATGTTTTCTTTCAAAAATACCATTTTGTTGATGCGTATAGGGACAAGAAAATCGTGGTGTGATGCCATGTGTTGTAAGGTAAGGTATGAATGATTGATATTCCCCCCCCATTATCAGTATGCAAAGCCTTTATTTTATGATTAAATTGTAGTTCAACGTGTGTTTTGAATTTTAGGAAGGTTGAAAAAGCGTCGAACTTGAGTTTTAATGGATAGAACCAGGTGAATCTGGTATAGGCATCAATAAAAATAATATAATATCGATGTCCTTCTGTTGATAGAGTTGGGGAAGGACCCCATAAATCTGAATACACAATTCCAAAAGGCTGAGTGACATTAATAGAGTGAGTTTGAAAAGGAAGTTGATGTAACTTGCCAAGTTTACAAGCATCACAAAACTTAAGAGTTTTAAGATCAACATGGAGATTCATAGATTTAGCAATGACAGATTATAGAGGGAGATGGATGTCCCATCATAGCATGTAACACATTTGCATCAACAGTGGTAACATAGGCAGTAGGAGGAGGAGAAGAGGAATGTGCAGTTGGTGGACCACGAGAGGAAGAGGATTTAGTTGTTGTGAGGTGGTACAAACCATTCTGCAGAGTGCCCTGTAGAAGAATGTTCCCTGAAGGCTTGTCCTTAAAGAAACAACCATTATTAGTAAATTCAACAACAATATCATTATCTCTAGTAAGTTTAGAAATACTC
Source organism: Erythroxylum novogranatense (assembly GCA_029891385.1). Lineage (NCBI taxonomy): Eukaryota > Viridiplantae > Streptophyta > Magnoliopsida > Malpighiales > Erythroxylaceae > Erythroxylum > Erythroxylum novogranatense. The sequence continues at coordinate 3,829,843 of CM057228.1, read as the reverse complement.
AAAAGATTTCTGGTTATGGAGGGTACATGTAAAATTTGGATGAGATGTAAAGGTGTAGAAGAGGAATTAAATTTAAAAGAGGATGAATCAGTGTGAGTGATGGGTAAAAGTTTACCATTGCCTACCGCCAAGTGATCATTGCCAGTATAAGGAGAGTGTGTACCCAGATTCTGAATGTCAAGAGTTACATGATTCGTTGCACCACTGTTAACGAACCAGGTGGACTCAGAAGGTGGTTCAGTCGATGGACGTTGTTGTTGTTGTGGAACCATGTGAGAATGGGTAGGACTAGAATGCACAAAATTAACTTGAGGAGAAGTATTATAACCAGTGTAGTTGTGCACAGGCGATGAAGGGGATCTCCAGTGCTGCTGAAACTGTGGAGAGCCCTGCCATTGTTGATCAAAACGTTTATAACATTGTAGTGCTGAATGGTTGGGCTTCTGGCAGAGTTGATAGAATAGTTGAGGACTAGATCGACCACCTCTCCCTCTTGCTCCACGACCACGTCCTCCATATCGACCACCAGAAAAAGTAGGAGGACGAGTGCTAGAAAAATTGACAAGATTCACAGATGGTGTAGAAACCTGAGACACAACATTTTGTTGATCTAGACGAGTCTCATGCATAAGAAGAGAGCTTTGAACATCTTGTAAAGATGAAGAGGCCATAGTGTTTGATAACAGACATACAATAGGATCATATTCTTGTCCTAAGCCAGCAAGAGCACTGAGGATTAGCTCAGTTTCAAAGACTGGATGACCAGCCAAAAGAAGAGACTCTCCAATAATTTTTATCTTCTGTATATATATGTTAATAGTATCAGATCCTTTTTTAATAGATGATAAATGTTGTTTTAATTGCAGGACTTTAACCATGCTGGTTTGAGCAAAAAGCTTTTCAAGAGTAACCCAAATATCAACAGAGGATTGGGATTGAGTAACAAGACTAAAAATATCATCATCAACTGTAGATAACAACCAGCAAAGAAGTAATTGATCGGATTGATGCCATAGGCGAAACTCAGGATTAGGCTGAGGAATACTGTCATTTGAAGAAATAAAGGCAATAGGAATCACAGAAGTAGGAGAGATAAATTTCTCCAACTCCAGGGCACGAATCGCGGCAAGGACCTGGGCTCTCCAAGTAATATAATTGGTCCGAGTAAGTTTAGTAATCGTAAAGTTCAGAGATTTAGCAAGAGAAGGAAAGTTGAGAAACTGATCAGAGGATGAATTAGCAGTTGCAGTGGAAGAAAAAGAAGGAGAGAAGATATGGCAGCCATGGACGTTAGTCTAGAAGGCTCTGATACCATGAAATTTTAGACAGAATATTCGAAAGTATTTTGTATTTTCACTGAAAAGTTACAGAGTAAAGTGTGTATATTTATATACACCGTTGTTGCTAGAATGTTCTATATATTGTTACAAAAGAAAGAATAACAGTATTAATGATTTGTTATACGCGATCTTCTTCTAAAATGCGCCTTTGTCTCTGCTACTGTGAATTGGCCTTTGTGGGCTGATTATTTGACGGGGCTGAGTGTGATCCATGATCAGAAGGGTTTTTGTTTTCAGCTTCCTTTACACAGAATACCTAGATTTTAGTTCCATCTCTGATTCTGATATTGATTCCGAACTCCCAACGTCTCTTAATCTCCCGGGACCTTTAGTGGAAAGTGCTCCTCAAGACACAAGCTAGGTCTTTCTACAGTTTCTTCAAAACACGAGCTCTCTTAATGGGTCAGAGAATCTTTATGCTCGTGAATGATATGAGCAACTGTAGGAGATCTTAACTTTTATATAGTTTACTTATCAGGATTCTTCATCACAAGGCCGATATGGACCCGGTTCACACTAATTGTGACCTATTTTTCACCCAGATTTCGATCTATTAATCTAGATCATTTATTGGGTCACTTTATTATCTTATGTGGATCAAATTACGCAACTTAACCAATAATTTAGTTAAAAACCAAAAAATGCAATTAATGTTATTCAATTTTATGAGACATAGACAAAATTGTCCATATGGACAAGAAAAATATCTTAGAGTACGGACCTCTCTCAATTGAAACCATTGTTATATATGACTTGCGCTCTAAGTTGGTGACTTTCCTTGTGTTTAAAGAAATAAGATTTAAGTACTTATCATGGATATAACAATTTGGTTGTCCATTTTAGGATGTGAGAATATTTTAATTTCTTTACTTGGCTATAAGAATTAGATCACAAAAAATGACAAAAAAAGGGTAGGTCAAGGATTCAAAAATTATTAATTAATAATTATATGGGGTTTGTCAATGATATGACAATTATTAATAGAACGGATGCAATTATAATAATTAATGACATTATTGAAGTAAGTATAGTAAATTATTGTAATACTATAATGAATATTACTATACTATAATAGTAATTATATCATAATTAATATAAAGCATAACGACCTTAACTCATGCATGTCACGACTCTATTAACAACAACATTTCAAAGATAAATACTAAGGAGGAAAAGAACAGGAAACACATACATACAAGAGGAGCCAGAAACCTAAAACCTCAATCACTTGCTAATGGAGGCTAACTTAGATAAGTGACTCATTTATTTGGAGATTTCATACACAAACTTAGAACACTCACACGTGAAAATAGGGATGAGATAGAACCGATCTTTGTACACACCGAGCCAATCAACCCATCATTGCATTTTATTGATTCTCAGCTGTGGATGTGAAGTTACCAGGATGGACCTTATTGCTCTTCTTCGACGTCGAGCCACTCACGTTCACTCCCCTCTCCTTAGCTCTAACTATCCCACTTCGTACTCTTTCCTCCATTATCATTGCTTATTAGGAGGATTATTTCTCTGCATGAACCTTCAGTGTAGTTTGTTTAATTGAGTTGCAGCCCTTGACTTTTGTTGCTTTTGAATGTGGAAATGTTTTTGGAGTTGCCTAAATTTTTTCAGAAGACGTTGCAATATGCATATATCAATTCACAGGGTCGAAGAAGTAATCGGTCTTACGATGCAGTAGTGTTAAAAAAGATTTTGTTAGAATTTATTGTAACGACCCGAATTTTGCGTATCGGGTGGGTTTCCCGCGCACCTCAAGAGGCCCGCGACCGCTACCAGGGTGGATTTCCCCTCGGTATTGTCCTCTTTGGTACTTGGATGAGTCACCACTCGAACCCAAGATCTCAAGGTTTTGTGCACTTAAGTGCACGCCTCTTACCATTGAGCCAATTGGCTCAATGGTAAGAGACGTGCACTTAAGTGCAACAAAACCTTGAGGTCTTGGGTTCAAGTGGTGACTTATCCAAGTACCAAAGAGGACAATACCTGGAGTGATGGCGGTAGAGGCCGGGCTCTACATTTACAATGGACCTACGGGTCCACACGAGAAGAAAAGTTAGACCACATACAAGTCTAAGTGAGGTTCCATCCTAAAACCAATTGGTGATAGGTGAAGTAGCTCACTAAACTTATATGTTAGTCTTCTTTCCTCTCTTTTTCCAACGTGGGACAAACTCCCACTTTATATTTCAACACACATCCCTCACATGTAGGTCTAACATGTGACATAATATATCATTTCGAGGGATTAACGACTAACATAAGAGTAACCTACTCTGATACCATGTTAGAATTTATAATGGACCTACGGGTCCACACGAGAAGGAAAGTTAGACCACATACAAGTCTAAGTAAGGTTCTATCCTAAAACTAATTGGTGATAGGTGGAGTAGCCCACTAAACTTATATGCTAGTCTTCTTTCCTCTCTTTCTTCAATGTGGAACAAACTCTCACTTTATATTTCAACAGATTTATTAATGAATTGTGTTTGGTGAACTTTAGGTAGCCCATGCACAGGCAGAGGAAGCGAGCAACATGAGAAAATGGCTCGACGATGAAAACTATGTAGCAAAAGCGTTGATTCCAACGAACCAATCAATTGAACAAACGCCAAAGAAGTCTACAGCTGCCATTGCTACTGAGGTTGCAGATAAGCTCGCAGTTTCCAGCTCCTCTCAATTGATTATGCATTCTGTTCCTTCTACATTTGCTACAGAAGAGGCCAAAAATGTTGTTTTAATAAAAGTTTCGACACCAAATCCATATGAATCCATGCCTAACAATTCAGCTTCCGAGTCCTCAAAACCTGAAAACACCTTGATTGTTTTAGAACCTAATGTGTTTGTGCCAACACAACTGGCCACTGCTCCGTTAAACCATTCATATCATTCAGTTCGACTGCCCCAGACCATTGTGCAGAACCAGACCCCTAGTTCACAAGCTCAATATTGAAAGTTTTTTAAGTTGATATCTTCATCGTTAATCGATGAATAAAGAGGGAGAGAGAGAGAAGCAATTTGCATTTCATATATTGCTGAAAAAATAATGTACAAACTACGTATATATATATATATATATATACAATCAACTAACGAAATCTGCAGTAAAATATTTACAGAGACATGCGTGTGTGAGCTGTAAAATATTTACAGAGGTATGTGTGTGTGTCTCGTCTATTAAGGTGGTTACACAAGGAAGTATCTGTTGTGGTGTAGAGAAGTGAGCTTGTGATGTTTACGTTCTACCAACATCCCCTCCTCAAGTTGGGAAGTCTACAAGACCTAACTTGGCAATAGCGATACAGATTGTGTCTACAGATATAGCCTTGTGAAACTGTCGGCCAATTGTTGTGTGGAAGGAATATGAGCAGTAGTGATGAAACCTTCCTTAACAGCATTCCGAACAAGATGACAGTCTATTTCCAGATGTTTGGTACACTCGTGAAAAATAGGATTCTCATAGATGTGAATGGCAGCTTTGTTGTCACAATGCAAAGTATACGGAGAAGGAGACTATACCTGTAAGTCTCGTAACAAATAGGAAATAGGAAATCCACCAGAGTTCACAAACGGTGCTAGACAAGCTCCGATATTCAGCTTCGGCAGATGAACGGCTAACGGTGGATTGTTTCTTTGTCTTTCATGAAACCAATGATCGGCCCAAGAAAATACAATAGCCAGTAAGGGATTTACGAGAGAACAAACAACCGGCCTAGTCGGAATCAAAAAAAGCTTGTAGTGAGACATGGTCTTGAATAGGATAAAAAAGACGGCGATGTCTTGTGCCTTTAACGTACCGTAAAACATGGACAAGTGCATCCCAATGTGGCTGTCGTCGTTCATTGTTAAACTGACTAAGATATTGAACAGCGAAAGATAGGTCAGGATGAGTAAAACTCAAATAAAGCAACTGACCCACCAGGCGTCGATATTAGTCAGGATTTGGTAAAATAGCCCCTCGTCGCATGACAATTTAGTACCTAGCGGGATTGGGTTCGTGGCAAGCTGTAGTTCTTCCAACCCAACATCACGCAAAACATTATAAATATACTTAGATTGAGACAAGTAAAGACCATTAGTAGAGAAAGCAACCTCAACACCCACAAAAAATTATACGTAACCGAAGTCTTTAATAGTGAATTGGCTGTTCAGATATGCTTTAACGCCAATAATTTCAGATTCATCAGGACTCAAGACTAGCAGATCATCCACATAAATAATAATAGAGATGAAAGATGAGTCAATACCTTTGGTAAACAAACAATAGTCAGATGTGGCCTGAACAAAACCATAGTTGATAAGGGTTTGAGATAGAGCTTTGTTCCATTGTCTACCAGCCTGTTTCAAGCTATAGAGAGATTTCCGTAGGCGACAGACTTGACCATCCCGTAGTTTATCATAACCCTTTAGAGGTCGGTGATAAATTTCTTCATCAATGGAAACGTGTAAAAAAGCGTTGTTAACGCCAATGTGATGGAGTGGCCAACAATTAGCAGCAGCGATGGCAAAGAATAATTTGATTGTCGTAACCTTGGTGATCGGTGAAAAAACGTCGGAATAATCAATACTAGTGCGTTGGTGGAAACCCTTAACAACAAGTCTCGCTTTCTGGCGATCGAACGAGCCATCTGGGTGGCGTTTAATTATGTAGACCCATTTGGTATCTAGCAGGCATTTCCCTTTAGGTAGATCGGAAACTATCCATGTCTTATTGGCCTCCAAAGCTGCTAATTCAGCTTGAATTGGACCAAACCATAACCGGTCATTTTTAGCAGCTTCATATGACAGTGGTTTATAGTCACTAGAAACATTGGCCATAAACGATAGGTAAGTGGAAGAAAAAATGGGAAGTGAAGGGGAGAGAATGTCGAGTTTACCCGAGGAGATGGACGAGCCATTTGTAGCAGTAGTCGAAGGGTTAACGATGGCAAGGGAGACATATGGTCAAGGTATTTGGGTCTGGTATGAAGATGGGTACTAGTGTGTGAAATAAACGAAGAAGGAGAAGGGAAAGTAGAATTGTCAGTGGAGATAGCAGTATGGATATCGGGTAGGGTAATGGTGGGTGTGGGTCAGGTGTGTGGGAAATAAGTGGAGGGTCGGGTATGTGGGAAATAAGTGGAGGAGTAGTGGGCCTTCTATGATTAAAAGGGTTGTGTGTTGTAGATGTGGGGATAACAGGCCGGGGACAAGATAGAGGCTGATATGTGGGTTGAGTGTGATTATTAGCTGGAGGTGAGACAGATGTAGTGTGGTAAGGAAATAAGTGTTCATAAAATGTGACATCCCTTGAGATAAGGGTTTTCTGTGAATTCAGCTCAAATAATTTGTATCTCTTTTGACCAGATACGTATCCAATGAATATGCATTTTGATGCACGTGGGTCAAGTTTGTCTTTGAAAGGTTTGGTGTTTGTAGAAAAACAAAGGCATCCAAATGTGTGTAAATGGTCATAGTTTAGTTATTTAGAGTAGAGTTTTTCAAAAAGAGTCATCCACCCAAGTATTTTGGTAGGTAAGCGATTAATTAAAAAAGTGGCCGTTAAAAGAGCTTCCCCCTAAAACTTAGTAGGTAATTAGGCTTGGAAAATGAGTGCTCGGGTAATTTGTAAAAGGTGTTTGTACTTACGTTCTACAACACCATTTTTGTTGTGGTGTGTAGACACAAGATTTTTGGTGAATGATGTCTTTCTGATAAAATATATTTTGGCAAGATTAGTTTGTGAATTCGGTTCCATTATCAGTTCATATACATAAAGGTTTCAATGAAAACTTAGTTTCAATCTTGTTGATAAAGATATTGAGTACTTCGTGTACATGGGCGGAAAAATCTTGAACCATCGATGTTTGGAGTATTGTACGGGCCCCAGACATCGATGTGCAGTAGTTCGAAGGATTTTGTAGCTATGATTTTGTGTCTCGAAAAAGGTTTTCTTTCTTGTTTTGCAAGAGGACAAATGTCACAACAAAAATCAGTAGGAATTCTTTGAATAGAAGTTGGTATGTGCAAAAATTTACTTGGTGATATGTATCCTAAGCGATGATGCCACAAAGTATAATCATCGGATACAAAGTTAGCAAAAGATTTGTTTACATAAAACTAGATGGATGGGCCTTTTAAGCCGGTGGTAAAATTTTGGGCAGTAAGACGGTAAATACCTCCTTCCGCTTCAACTATCGCTACAATATCATCACTCCATAGGTTCTGCAAAAAAACTTTGTTATCAGCAAAAATGGTTATCAACTTATTTTCGGTAGCAAGTTTGTGAACTGACATAAAGTTTTGGGTAAAAGTTGGTGCATAGAGGGCATTTGAAAGAGTCATTTTTTGGTGCAAATTTATGTTCCCAACAGCAGTAACATTTTTATAAGATCCATCGGGTAAGATAACTGGTTTGGTGTGTTCTATGGTGGGATTTTCTAATAGGCTAGGTTTTGAGCACATATACGTGGAGGCCCCTGAATCTACTATCCATGAATCACTGTCATATTTTTCACTACTAGAAAATGAATCATTAGGAGTAGAGCACTTACCTGCACAGCTATTGTTCGCTACATGATGTGTTTGAGCAACTTGTTTACCTTTGACAACTCGCATAAGTTCCTGCACTTGTTTTGCGAGTGCGGCAACGTCCATCTGTTTTTCCTGCTGTTCTTGTCCTTCATTAATTGAATTGTCTAGTATTGTTGCTCCTGCAAATGTGCCTTTCCCCTTTTTTCGTTGAAGTTCTTTGTACCATTCCGGAATCCCATTCAGCTTGAAGCAAGTTTCCCTAAGATGTCCGACTTCATGACAGTAACTGCATACTTTGTCTTCCCTTTTTTACAAAAGCTCTTTTGTTTCCACCATCTTTATTCCAAGTTTGCCGTTTATCATTCATTGGGCTACTGTGCACTGCAGGAGTTGCTAATAAAGCAATATTCATGTTATTCACACCTTTTGACAAACTGTTAATGTTCCTTTGTTTTTCGATAGTGACAATCATAGAGAATGCCTTACTAACAAAAGGTAATGGTTCCAACAACATGATTTGACTTGTTACAAGTGAAAACTCTTCCCTTTAACCCATCATAAAATCCATCAACTTATTCGTATTTGTTACGTCCCTATTATGTTCCGCAGCATCACAGATACATCTCTTCATGGGCATTAGACAATCCACATCATTCCATAACTTCTTCAATTTTGAAAAATATGTCAGGAATCTCACATCGGACAATTATAAGAGTATTCAACAATTTATAATAATGTGTAAACCTCCTCTTGAGCTAGCTTTTGGGGAGTGAGTTAGGCACTTTCTAACATGGTATCAAAGCCAGTTTGTCTCAATGGTTTGGGGCGGTGCACGATTATATCCCTTTGCCCAATATGTCCATCAGATGTCCAGTCCTACTCTGGAATGAGGGGGGTGTGTCAGGAATCCTACATCGGACAACTATAAAAGTATTCAACAATTTATAATAGTGTACAATCTTCCCCTCTTGAGCTAGCTTTTGGGGGTGTGTTAGGCACTTCTAACAAAATATTGGGTTACAGTGTCATTACCTTGTCGCAAGTTGTTGAGTTCCTGCGTTAATTGGTATTGGTGAGGACCACTGCTCTCACCGTATCGGCTTCTGAGCTCCTCCCATAGGTCTCGTGCTGTTGTTACCACCATGAATTTTTTATTTCTTTGATTGTAGCATTTAAGAGCCAAGCAATGACCATGTTATCTACAGTAATCCATTTCTTTATCAGAGGGATGTTGCCTTCTAGTTTTCTGGTTTCACCGTTCACAAATCCTAGCTTGTTCTTGGCTTTAAGAGAAATGGTCATCGATCTGCTCCAACTCAGATAGTTATGCCCTTCAAGAGCATTTGTCACCATGACTGTTCCCGGATTATCAGCTAGTGACAAAGTAAAATCGTCCGGTTGATCCTGATATTAGTCACTTGTTTGACTGTATTCTTCCATGGCTGATACGTGTTTTGTATTTAGATATGATGATTATGTAGGTAAATGGATAGTGGGTGGCTTTTGTAATGAACTAGTTTTTGCAAATAACCAATGAAACAGTAATAGATGAATGTATTGATTCAACAGTGAGGGTTACAAGCTCTGTAAAAGGAAAACAAAAAGGAATAATAGAGAAGAAAGAGATGAGAAACAAGGAGAATTGGGTGAGAGAGAGAACTGCAATCTGCATAACAATATTCATGCCCTGAGCATTCGCAAAACACTGCAATTTATGGAGCACATTCGTTATTCCTTCTTCATAGGGCCTGGGGTTATTCTTTTTGTTGGGTTTTTGCTTCATAAAGATATTAGCTCATAACAATACCCACCCGTTGAAAACAATCCTTGTCCGCAAGGATTGAGGAAAAAGAAATCTCGAAGGGATCAGACATGTTCAAAATTCTCAATAGCATTGGTCTGCAACTCCTTTTACTCTCAACACCACAGGTCACATCTATCATTAGATTCTCATGGAATCATATGAAATATGAAAATATACCCAAGCACATCTGCAGCAACATAATACCAAAAAAATTGCAAGCCCTTTGCTTCACTAATGCAAAACCAAATCATGAAAACTTCAACACAAGGTAATAGAAGCTTGAATGGCATGACCAACAGAGATGAAGTAATACTAGCAAATAGGATTGTTGACAGTATTTCTATATCAACAAAACCACTAAAACTTAAACCCCCCACTTGCTGAAATTCGTTTGAAGCTTCTTTTAGTGGATTTTCTTGCTCAATATCAATTACTAGAGTAGTCCAAGCAAACCAATAAGACCACTTCAACAGGTCTAACTCTTCAGTTAACAAGAATACTAGAGAGAACCGCAAATTACCCAACCGGTGCTTCTGAAATTGCCAGAAACAATCCATAATACCCCACCTTTCAATCCCGCAAAAAGCAACATATGCAATAGCAGCAGTCTGCCTCCCCGAATATAATTTATCCAAATTTTTGTCATAAAATGCCACAGAAGAACCTCCAAACCTTCCTCCTGGTTCAAAATATTTGAGGGTCACACGAGCAATGTACTCACCAACTGAGTCACCGTAATACATATTCATCGACTCTAGCATATTATTTGGTGATCAAACTCCATTATACCGTTCCGTAGAATCCACACCATGCTCCCTATCATTCCGAAAGACTTTGACCCAATCTGGTTCTGGTAGTCACCGTTAATACTAAAGGGATTCTTAACACTTATCAGATTACCACCTCTGAGCTCGTTCAGCAATGTCTCTTGTGATTCAATAGCCTTGTCTTCATTATCGATGAGCTCGGTTTCATCGTTGTCTCCAAACATCCACGTCTCATCAGAGGTTGTCTTGAGCAATTCATCGAACACTTTATCTACTACTGCCTTCCCTTCCAAATCATCCTTGTCCTTAAGGATGAGAGACGATATTTCAAATGAAGCCATATCGAAAACGTCATCCGAACTTTCGTCGAACACCTTGTCTGTAACGTAGCTGGATGCACGAATAGGGTCGATCGCCGTTGTGACGGTGTTGACTCGGTCGAGCATTTCATCGAACACTTTAGGTGCATCATGTGGCTGGTTCGGATTTGTGGAGTCTGGGAGTAGATCCAAAATCTTTCGAAGAAGAAGATTGTTTTCGGCACAAGACGAAAGAAGCTTGGTAAGACCATGGTGTATGGCCTGCATGTTATCATCAAGGGCGTCGAAATGAAGTTGGGGTTGATGCTCTGCCATCTACGCAGAGGGTCAATGAAAGCACCAATGTAATGAACTAGTTTTTGCAAATAACCAGTGAAATAGTAACAAGGCAAAATAGATGAATGTATTGATTCAACAGTGAAGGTTACAAGCTTTGTAAAAGGAAAACAACAAGGAATAATAGAGAAGAAAGAGATGAGAAACAACGAGAATTGGGTGTGAGAGAGAGAACTGCAATCTGCATAACAATATTCATGCCCTGAGTCTTCGGAAAACACTGCAATTTATGGAGCACATTCATTATTCCTTCTTCATAAGGCCTGGGGTCATTCTTTTTGTTAGACTTTTGCTTCATAAAGATATTAGCTCATAACAGCTTTGATACCATGAAAGTTTTTTAAGTTGATATCTTCATCGTTAACCGATGAATGAAGAGCGAGAGAGAGGGGAGCAATTTGCGTTTCATATATTGCTGAAAAAACACTGTACAAACTACGTATATATATATACAATCAGCTAACGAAATCTGCAGTAAAATATTTACAAAGATATGCGTGTGTGAGCTGTAAAATATTTACAGAGGTATGTGTGTGTCCTGTCTGTTGAGGTGGTTAGACAAGGAGGTATATGCCGTGGTGTAGAGGAGTGAGCTTGTGATGTTTACGTTCTACCAACAAATATCACTTGCTTCCAAGCCCCCCCTCCCAACAATATATACAGCCGTCGGGGGGGATTATAAGCCCTTACGGTTATGGTACTATTTCACCTTTACCTCCTGGAACGCTGCCTCCACCACCCTACATGGTCAGCCCCATGGTGCCTTTAACTCGTCAGCCTTGTCAAATAACACATAAGCAATCGCTACAGTTGCCCCAGCAACAGCAGCCTATAGCTCAGCAACAATCAATGCTAACTCAACAACCACCACCGGGCCCTAGTTTCCGACCTCTTCAGCCACCAGGCATGGTGTACTATGGTCACCCTCCTCATTCTTAGTGACAGTTAACTCTTTAGATAGATAGACACACCATAAACTAATGCGATTGTAACTCCAAGCAGGATCAGTTGAGCATTTTGGAATTTTCAGTTGGCTCCTTCTGAGACTACTTCCAAATTGTCAATTCTCTGTAACAGCAAGAATGTTGCTTGCGTACGTATTTGTTAGTACCTTCAGCTTCAGGAAAATCGTCCCATATCTCAAATACCAAACAAAAGGACCTATGAATTAAAACGAAAATATGAAACGCTAGAATTCAATAACAATTTGGGAAGTATCATCGTAATGCATCTGAGAGCAAAATATATATAGAAAGGCATATCAGAATGTGCTATCAACTTTTAACTGTTTGTTACTTCAACCTTTCTGATTTGTGCTATCAACTTTTAACTGTTTGTTACTTCTTCGGTATGATGCAATCGAGACACTCCCACCCAAAAATTGCTAGGAGAAGGTATGTCTCGAAAACCCTTGAAATAGTACAAGTGTAACCATCTGAAAGTCGGAATCTTTGATAATGTATATCGAAATGTATCAGTTACAAGCCTTCACTGTCTTCTGCAGGTAGAACTGACAGTGAACTTTATGATAGTTTGTTTTCCTTCCTCGAACCATGTTCTTTACTTTCATTTTGCTTCTTCCTACCATCAAAAGAGGTTCTTCTATCTTGGTTCACTATTCCAATGGAACCTTAAAACCTGTGATTTAGACTGGAAGTTACCAAGTTGAGAACAGAGTACTAGCAGTACTTACCGCTTCTCTTGCTGTTTTTACCCACTACCCATATCTGGATGATCATGGTTTATACTGTGTAGACATGGTTGTACATCAATGTAGGTACTCGCAGAGGAGGATCATTTATCAGTCTCTGTTCATGAACGTAAAGAAAAGGTTGATCTCGATATACATAAAGGCAAGGTAATAACAGAATCATGGCCAATATCTTCTAACAGGTTTAATCAAACACAAAAGAACAGAAACAGAACTTGTTTATTTTGTTCTACAGCACGTTCAAGAAGCAAAGCCTATCGAATGGTACCCAAAATCATAGCTACTTAAAGGCTAGACATCGAACTAAAGATGTCTGCAAGTGTCGGCCATTCAAATCAGATATCATTTCGAGTTTAATTTGAAGACTCGTCGAATCATGAAATCTTTAACAAAGAGTGGTAAGTGATACATGATTGATGCAAGGGTGGAGAAGTAGCCGTATGAGAACCATGGTGGTGGATGTTTCTTTAGAACAGTAGCTACAGTCTTTCTTGCAAACTCTTCCTTAGGGGTGGACTTGCTTTGTTGTGAGAAGCTTGCCCTCTGTCTAATTGCTGCTTCAAATGGTTTGTATAGCTTCCACTCAGGCATTAGATCATAGCTGGCTGTAGCAGAATTGCCAATGTTCGATCGAATAGCTCCTGGAACAACATTAATAACATCGATCCCTAAAGGCTTGAGTTCCAACCTGCACTTAAGATGGATTATTGCAGGTATTACTATCCACCAATGGGCAAGAACATAAATTACAATTAATTTTTGCATTGGTTTTTTTCTCTTCTATGGGGCCTATACAATAGAAATTCAAAGCTTTTATGCAGCTATGAACCAGAGCTGAGACAAAAACATGAAACACATGATAGAATATACGAACCTCAGAGTATCGGTCAATGTATGAAGAGCTGCTTTGGTTGAAGTATAGACACCTGACCAAGGTGTAGGGATCGCAACAGTTACACTTCCAACATTTACAATTTTCCCCTTTCTCCTAGATGCCATATGAGGTACAACTGCTTGAATCAGCCTCAAGGGACCTGCATGTGTACAGGCAAAATGAGAAACATGTATTACCGGATCAAAGATATCTACCAATTAGTATAACAAGATGAATGAAATACAGACAGCGCCTCTTCATTTTTTTTATCTCTCAGTCTCTTCCTTGATGAGAATTCTTAGGTGAAAAGTGAACTCGAGATGTCTCTTATTAGTGGCATGCCATAGTGGTATCTTAGGCCTTTTTAAACAGAAGTGTAACATTCCTCAGAACGACTTAGGAGTGCCATGAAGATGGATTTGGTTTTACTCCTAACATCAGCAAGCAGAACGTGAAATTTGCAAACAAGATCCCTTTCTTGTGGGTGAAAACTTCAAGGAAAACGAAGCTAAGCAATAAGTTAGATAGTGTACAGGGGTCTGTGAACAAAGCATGGTAAGGTAGCGTGACAATTCTTAAGCTCTCCAGGGAAAACCATTATTGTCATTTCCAAATTAACCTGCAGTCTCTTAAGGTGAACCACTTAAAAAGTGTTCATGCTCCAAGATCAGTATACTAGGATGGCACATGAGCAATAGAGCACCTCGTTCCATCAGGCGGGGTTATTCTGATCATTCTAGAGATAAATTGTATCAACTGTGAAGGAAACCTCTTTCAAATAGCTAGTATGTTAATTTAACACAGCACCTTCTTATTTAAGTTGCAAAGTCCGCAAAATTAATGTACTTCTCAAAGTTGTGGCAAATAAATTTAGGTTTACAAAATCGATAACTAGAAAGAAGATCACATGGATGATGACTCATGGTCTATGGAAAGCAAATAGGGTGATGCAGCTTACATGTTAAAGTACATAACTGAAGGAATTAGCTAGTGCTTTATGGACAGCAACAACTAATAATGCAACAAAACGAAGATACATTCAGACATTGCATCAATGGCCGAAATTGTGGGATAATATCTCAAATAGTTCGAAATAGCACAGATACAGCATTGGACTCAACTATGCAAAAGCACATTCAGTAGCTCGTTTTGCTTTGAAGATCATAGAGCAAGTACAAAATAAAATAAATTCCATTGGAAGCAACAAGACACACTGCACAAAGAGGTTTCCATAAGCTGATCTTACAGAGCTTGTTCCGCGAGGATGGGGAACCTGTCACTACATAGTCAAAGATTGAAACTTTCCTCCGTGGGAGCAAAAGAGGAAAGGACTCTCATTTAGATCAACAACTTTACACCTTATTCTTGATTAATTCTTATTTATATTGCAGAATCAACAATTTGAAGTTATGAACTTGCTGCAATTTCCTTATATCGCAAATGTTGCAACCATTTAATGCTGAAAATAACTCGGGAAGAAAAAAGTAACATCAATCAGTAAGCACGCAAGAGGAAGTAATCCGTGTGAGAATGATTACCATAAACGTTGGTATTGAAAGTGTCCTGCACAGCAGATAAAGGGACCTCAGCAAGGGGGCCAACACACAGAACACCGGCATTGTTAACCAAGATATCAACTTTGCCAAACTTTTCAAGAACAGTAGACAAAACGTGCTGCACATTCTCATCAGACTGAACATCAAGCTGTTGAACATAGAACCTGTGATCGTGTTCAAGGTCCCTCATTGAATTTAAGGACCTGCTAGTGGCCACCACAAGACATTTGTTAGCAGCAAACTCCTTAGCCAGAGCATGTCCTATACCTCCTTGACTACACCCAGTTACCAGAACAACCTGCTCCTGTTGTTGTTGTTCTTGACCATAGGACTCCATTGGTGAATTGTTAGGTTGGCCGTAGATTTGGTTGTTTCTGGGTACTGAGAGTAGATTCTTGTGGTTAAGGAGGTTTGATCCGAATGGGAAAATTCACAGGGGACTTATAGCAGAAGTGGATACAAATGATGGGTCTTCGTTGAAATTAAGAATTGATGTTTACAAATCGTGGATCGAGTGGAGCTTTATTATCCGTGCGTCGATGTCGAGACCGCGTATCAGATTGCGATCGTTATTTAATTTTCCGTTACCAAAGGATTATCCGGGAAAAAGACGACAACCAAAAAACAGGGAGAGTTTGACGTTGACATAACATGAGTAAGTCGAATGGGCTATTTTCAAGTCTAAGTTTAAAAGATAACCAAGTTAGATATATTAACGGGTAATGGTTTGGGCCGTTATTAATATTTTATAAGTTGAGTTTTTATTTTTTACTTATTTTTGAGCCTTTATATAAAATAAAAATAAATAAAATATAGATCTTTTTATTGTTTAGGTCAAAAATAGGTCATATTTTGTTTCATTTTATTTTTATAAGAATAAAAATAAGCTCTATTTTATCATGTATAGGGATAAACCTTAGGCAGATGCTCACCATGTCCTTGCCGAGAGCCGGCCTTGGTTATGATCCAAGCCTGGTTTGAAATATTCTCTAATCAAATTAAGCCTCGACAATATTTTCAAAATTGCCTCTATTTATGTAATTATATTTTTAATGATAATCTTAAAGATATTAGGAACAATAATGTAATAAGTTATTATAATATCATCACACAAAAGTAATTATAAGATATTATTACAGTCACATCATAATATTACATTCTACCCCTCTGTATTTTACCTCTTAGTATGTTATGTTCCTTTATTTTAAAATGAATTCATTACCCTCTTTAACTACTTGTTAAAGGAGTTTAAAATTCAAAAAACTTTTTATCCATTACTTTTGATTGTTATCTTCAGTCTACCTTTGTTGTCCAAACTACCCTTTTTAATTTTGTTTCATATATAAATTTTCTTTTCTTAAGTTTTTCCCATAAATTAACGATGATGAAGTACAATTATAAAGACAATAGTATTTTAATAATTTTTCTTTTTATTTATTAATGATCAAAATATAATTTATGCTTAAAATAATTTTATTTTTTAAATAGAGGCATAATGAAATAAAGCAAAAATATAGGAGTTTAATTTATTTTAGTCAACAAAATAGAAAGGATATTTTTGTCCAAAAATGCAATATGTACAATTGTGGTGATATCATCATAATACAAGCGTAAAAAATGTTTTTGAATTCTAAGCTCTCAAAGGGAGTAATAAGTTTATTTTTAAAATAAAAGAGGGCATAATGTACCAAGGGATAAAATAGAGGGGTTAAATGTATTTTAGCCTAATGAAAAGCATACTTGATATAATCATCCTAATTCATTGAATAATGATACTTATATAAATTTTTAACACATAAGTTCAAATATCTTAAGACCAATTTTAATATCATTTATATAATATAAGCAAAGGTTTGAGTCTTTTGTAGGGGTGAGCATTCGAGTAATTTGGGCCGAAATTTCACTGTTCGGGCCCGGTCCGAATTATCCTATTTTTTTTTCATCTTATCTGGCCCGAATCCGAACTTTTTCTTACCCGAGCTTACCCGACCCGAATTACTCGAAATTTTGTTCGACTTTACCCGAATTACCCGAAGTTGTTTTTTTTATATAATTTAAAAAAAAACCCAAAATTTTGTATTTTTATAACCTATTTCGGGTAATTGGGCAGTCCCGAAATTTTTTTAAATTACCCGACCCCAGCCCGAAAATAATTCGAGTAATACCCGAATTACCCAAAATTTGAAATTTTTTTACCCGAATTAATTCAGGTCGGGCCGGGTAATCGGGCCGGGCCGAATAATGCTCACCCCTAGTCTTTTGACCAGGGACGGATGCACATTGAGGGCAAGTGAAGTGCCCCACTGCCTCCAAAACATTTTATATAAAAATATTATTATTTTAAGTTTTGATCCCATAAAAAATTAAAAATTTAGCCCTGTTAATTTAATTGGTGACAAAAATTAATAATAAAAATTTTAGATATATTAAGATATCAAATAAAAAATAAAATATGGGCCCATTCATTTTTAATAAGATTATTATTATTTGAGCTCGTGACTTTTTTAAATGAAAGCCTATAAACAGAGAAATAAAAATCACATGCTTAATTGACTTTTTTATTGAGGTTTTTTTTTTTACTCTTTTGGCTTCTTTAACACACTATTTTTTGTCTTTTTGGCTTCTTTTTCACCTAACTCCATGAGGACCGTACCCAAAGCTTTCATCTTCTCCAAGTTGCAGTTTTTGAGTTATGCCCATCAAAGTTACAAGTAATTACTAACATTTGCCATAAATTCTGCACTTAAATAGTAAGTTAATTGATTCCCTTATATTCTTTTCAATATTTAGTTGATTGCTTTATATACATACATATATATATATATATATATATATATATATATATATATATATATATATATATATACTTTTGTTTGTGTATTTTGTATTTTGCATATGTGTAAAATGTAATTCAAATAGTTTTAATTAGTTAATTTTTATAAATAGATAATTTTTGTTTATTTTGTATTTAATTTGCCCTCATGTGATATTTTTATAATATTTTTATATGTGGATATATGAAACTCATTGAGTCATTGTAGCATTTGCAGATTTTCTTTTATTAATTAATAAAATAATCAAAAGAAAGAAAAGAAGAAAATTAGTAATTTAAAATACATAGGAGAAATTCAACGATTCTCACCAATTGCGTAAGGAAAATAAATAAAATGGGGTTATAAAAATATCAAATATGAAATTTATAATTAATTGAAAAAAGTGATAGATTAACAAATGTAACTTTTTTTATAATAATGCCGTTGTTGGTTCTTAAATAAACTTTTTTCTTACAATATTATTCTTTCTTCATGTTCTTATGTACATATTTTATTTGTATATCATGATATCTTCTCTAATTAATTAACTCAGATTTCAGTTATCGACAAATTTATCAAAAGACGTCTTACAAATAAGGATTATAGCCCCAACCCTTTAAAATATACTCATTTAGAAGTTAATTTAGATGATCTTCAACCTGATCCAGGATTGCAGAAAAAAAAAATTCAGATTATCATCCTAATGACCGTGATAGAATACGAAGAACTTATTTACAAAAAGATCCATGTCAATCTTTTGAGCATGATTTTCCATAAAGAAAACTTGGAAACATTTATTTAGATTTGTACCATCTTAGTTTAAAGAATACGTCAATTAGTTAGAGTATAGTGTTACAAAAGATGCAACTTTTAACTTATGTTGCTATCTTTTTAGGCCATAAATTGGAAGTCAAGCAAGTGGTGATACTTTTGTTTCCGGTGGATTTAACAATTGGAAGAAAAAAAGACATAGTTTATATTCATGTAGGAGGTCCTAATAGCTCTCATAATATAGCTTGGAAGAAATGTCAAGATTTGATGAATCAAAAGCAACATATTCAAGTTGCTTATGCTAATCAATCCAACCAAGCTCAAAAAGACTATCGTACTCAACTCACTGTATCAGTGGATTGTGTTCGATTCCTTTTACGTCAATGATTGACTTTTCGTGGTTGTGATGAATCAGAAACTTCTAGTAATCGAACACAAATTTTCTTCAACTTTTACAATTTTTAGCTAACCATAATGAAGCTATCAACAATATTGTTTTAAAGAATGCCTGTGAAAATCTCAAAGTCATTGCTCCTGACATACAAAAGGATATTGTAAAAACTGTTGCAATTGAAACCTTCAATGCCATTATTTAATGATCTCCAAGGTGGCTTATTTCCTATCTTTATTGATGAGTCTCATGATATCTCAATCAAAGAACAATTGGCTATTGTTTTACGTTATGTGAATTTAAAAAGATGTGTGCTTCAGCGATTTATTGGTATTATTCATGTTAGTGATACCACTTCTTTATTACTAAAGTTTGCAATAGATAAATTGTTTTCAAAGCATGGATTGAATATATTATCTCTATGTGGGAAAGGCTACGATGGAGCTAGCGATATGCAAGGAGCAATTAATGGTTTGAAGACTTTGATTTTAAAAGAAAATAATTCAGCTCACTATGTTTATTGTTTCTCTCACCAATTGCAATTAGCACTTGTAGCGGTGACCAAGAATCATGTACATGTTGCTTTGTTGTTTAACACAGTCTCAAGCTAATCAAATGTAGTTGGAGGTTCTTGTAAAAGAAAAGATCTTCTTTGTGAGAAGCAATTTAATAAAATTGTTGAAGGGTTGAAAAATGGTGAACTTTCAAGTGATAAATGTTTACATCAAGAAACTTCACTTCAAAGACTAGGTGACACACGTTGAAGCACACATTATAGATCATTATCAAGCTTAATCGTGACGTTTGACTCCATAATTGATGCTCTAGCGATCATTATGAAAGAAGGCACAACTTCAGAGGAAAAAGGTGAAGCATATGCTTTGCTTCATTCTATGTAATCTTATGAATTTGTGTTTCACTTGCATTTGAAGAAAAAAATCTTGGGCATCACAAATGAATTAGCTCAAGCATTGCAAAGGAAGGATTAAGATATTGTCAATACAATTTCTTTTATTAAAGTTTCCAAACAACGACTACAAATGATAAGGGATGATAGGTAGGAGTCTTTATTTGATGAAACATCTTCATTTTGTGAGAACCATAATATTGTCATTCAAAATATGGATGAAACTTTTATACATCAGGGAAGGTCAAGGCGAAATGCATAAAAAATGACAAATTTGCATCATTATTAAGTGAAATTTTTTTACACTATGATTGATATGCAACTTCAAGAGCTCAACAATCACTTAAACGAGGTAAATACCAAGTTGCTTATTTGTGTGGCATGTTTGAATCCAAGTGACTCTTTTTATGTTTTTGATAAGCAAAAATTGATTCAACTTGCTGAATTTAATCCTTCTGATTTCTATAAAGTAGAGCTCATTACTCTTGGTGATTAATTTGATAATTTTATTGTTGATATGCAATTTGATGATCAATTTTCGATATTAAATGGGATTAATGATCTTGTCAATAAGCGAGTTGAAACAAAAAAGGATGTTGTGTATCCTTTGATGTTTTTACTTGTGAAATTTGCTTTAATTTTGGCTATTGCTACTGCATCAATGGAAAGAGTATTTTCTGCAATAAAAATAGTGAAAAATCATTTCATGTAATCGGATGAGAGATTCTTGGATGAATAACTGTTTGATCATATATATTAAGGAAAAATATCTTCAATAGTATTGACAATGAGAAACTTTTACATACAGCAATATGAAAATATAAAAATTGTAGGAACAATTATAATAAGTTATATGCTTATATGTAATAAGTTCAAGATAATGATGTAATATTTTGTTTATCAAATATACAAATATTTGTACATTTTCAGTAATATAAGAATATTTTAAATATTTTGCCTTCGTTTTAAAAAATTCTGGATCTGTCCTTGCTTTTGACACATCAATTATAAAATAAACTTTATTATTTAGTCAATTTGTCCTCACCAATGAGTTTTGGTATTCAATTATAAAAATTAAAATTATAGATTAGCAGAACTTCAACAAGACTTGTTCAAATGCTTCTCCTGGTCATGTAGTGCACGGGGAACTCAAAATCTAATAATCATTTCCACGAGTACAATCTAATAATTAAAAATTTTAAATATGATTATCTTTTCTATTTACGTAGAATTTTATTTTCATTTATAAAATTTCGATTAACACATACTTTGTCAAAGTTATACACTGTGAATTCACATTTAAAAAGATAAATATATATATAGTTTTATTCAATTTGAAATTAGTAGAGTAAATTTAAACTTAGAATAAATTTAAACTAAATCACAAAATTTAAATAGTAATATTCCACAAGAATTAAGTCACAATCTATTTAATTTATTTAATTATAAAATATAAGACCCACCTAATCCAAATTCAACTCTTAAAATAAATAAATAGGTCAGACCAACTCCACATATATATTATTATCACCAATCATAATTATTATGTTAATTCTCTTCGTGGCTTACTCCAAGAACAAAATGCTAATATGAATCTACAGTATCAGCCCAAATCTTATTTAAAAGGAGAATATCAAAGTGGAGAATTAAATTTGATTAATGTAAGATTCTCACTCTATTCACAATCACATTAAACATTTTATTACATTCCCTTATTGGCTTAAGCATAAGAGACACCAGGTTTGTCTAAAAAACTACTACAGATAAATACCAATATTTTAAAAACCGGACCGAACATCGAACCGGTAGAAGGAAAGGTTTAAGGTTTAGAGGTTCAACCGGTAATGAACCGCTATTAAACCGGAATATAATAAATAAGATAAAAATAAATAAAAATAAAATATTTTATTGAACATATGCTAGCCTTGTCCACGTGACTTTAATTAAAGACTATCTTTAATTATCTTGTTCTTTTTGTATTAGTCTTTGACTGGGTCCACCACTGTGCATGTGCTTACCTTTCACGTGACTCCATTTGCCTTTGTATAATTGAACTTAATGAAGTGCAACGTTTTATTCGTGAAGTTTCCTTGTGCTATGCGTTTTTGTCCTCACTTGTGTCTGAACAAAAGTGCCTTAGGTGAGTTTATGACTTCAGAGTTCATATAGACAGCTTCTTTAGAACTTTCGAGAGTCACCTATTTCATGTCTCTGCTATTCTTCTTTCTCTTTTGCTTCGACTTATCATCTGTAGTGCTTTAGTGTTGATTTTTTGAAGAATCATGTGTTTTTTTCACACATTGAAAATGGAGGCTCCCCACCCCAATTCCAAGGTACCCATGTGCCCATCTTGCTCCAAACCCTCACGCTTCTCCCTCTGCACTCGGATTCGGAACCCTGCGCTTGAAAACAAGGTCAGTATTACCATTCTTCAACACATTCTTGAGAGCAAACACCCTCTCAATTCTTCCAGGATAGCGAAACTAGGACTTCGATACGTTTCTATAACTACGGTAACTGACGTTAACGTTGATGCCCGGTACCTTTTTTGGTTGCTTGAGCCTGTTCTTGATTCGGATTGGGGTCGAGCTGGTTGTGATTGTGAAGTTGAAGAAACTCTTAAGCAAAAAATTGAAGATGTTGGCGGATTGAGTTCTGATGCGGAGGATACGGGTTTGATTCAATTTGAAGGACATTGGGTTTCAAAAGGTGAAAGCAGCAGCCTGGACGAATCTAAGGGAGGTGGTGTTATGGAAAACAAGGGTTTAAAACCGAACCGGTCCGGTTCGACCGAAAAAGGTTGAACTGTCCGATTTTTATACAGAGAGGTTATTAAGTGAAACCGAACTAGACCATTGACCGGTTCAAACTTTTTTCGATCGGACCGGACGGTCCGGTCCGGTTTTTAAAACATTGATAAATACATTGATTATTGTATTTTGACTTTTTTCTCTTATTTAAAAATTATCATTTATTCTAACTGTTTTAAAATATTGATCTGAAAGTTTAAAAAATCTAACTGACATTACACTGTCATAAAATTAGCTAAATATTGAATAAAATTTAAAAAATTAAAATATGATTGAAGGAGACTGTCTTACTCATTGAAAAAATTAAAACTTGATTAAGCGTAAGCTGTTAAATGAAAATTATTTAATTTATTTTGATTCGTATGGTTAAACCGACCGAATCATTGGTTTTAATCATTACTTATTATCTTAACAATTTATTTAAATTTACCTCTAATGATGTTTAGTTATCCTATAACCTCTTAGTCATATTTTATTAAGTTTATGTATTTTGATTTAAAATAGCATAGTATTAAAGTTATTAAATTTTAATACAATGTGGTTTTGAAGATATTAATGAGAAATTAATAAGATATAATAAAAAGTTGTGTAATAATTAAATAATATTATATAAGGTAAATTATATATTTTAAAACATAAATATTAGGGAAAAATCAAACCACAAGAGACTTAATATCCAATCTAATTAACCTGAACTTCTATTTCCTCATAAAATGTTAATTAACATGAGTTCTAGGTATCTTTGGTCCGATTATATTATGAATAAGAACATGTTGGAAGCTCATCTCCAATCATAACTAAACAAAATTTCTCAGCTTATCCTATCGATGAGTACCAAGTTTTGTAAGTCTATCGAAAATAATTTTTTTATCAGTTAAGAGTAAAGTTTACGTTCAGCTGACTTTTGTTAAGTTGATATTCAATTTGGTAGCTTCGTTACTATCAAATTGAATAATAAAGTTAACATTAGATGCAATATTTTAAACTATAGCTTCGAGTATTATCATAAATTTTGAGTCATTATAATAATTATAGAAAGACGGACACAATTACAAGTAATATGAGCACAATTATTGTTGAGAGAAAGAGGCACGATTACGAGTAATAAGTGAATATAATATTATACTAATAATTACAATTAAGTTCCATATATAATTTAACACCTTAGCTTGAATGTTAAACAAAAATTGAGTAAAACCAATTTCATATTAGAGCAAGTTGATGATGAGAAGTACGGGCCTCTCTCAATTGAAACCATTGTTACATATCACTTGTGCTCTAATTTGGTGACTTTCCTTGTGTTTAAAGAAATAAGATTTAAGTACTTATCATGGATAGAGCAACTTGGTTGTCCATTTTAGGATGTGAGAATATTTTAATTTCCAACCCATTATTTTACTTGGCTATAAGATTAGATCACAAAAAATGAGGGTAGGTCAAGGATTTAAAATTATTAATTAATAATTATATAGGGTTTGCCATGATTATGACAATTATTAATAGAACGGATGCAATTATATAATAATTATTGACATTATTGTAGTAATTATAGTAAATTGCAATACTATAATTAATATAATTATACCAAAATTGTAATTATATCATAATTAATATAAAGCATAACGACCTTAACTCATGCATGTCACACGACTCTATTAACAACGACATTTCAAAGATAAAATACTAAGAAGGAAAAGAACAGGAAACACATACATACAAGAGGAACCAGAAACCTAAAACCTCAAATCACTTGCTAATGGAGGCTAACTTAGATAAGTGACTCATTTATTCGGAGATGTCATGCACAAACTTAGAACACTCACACGTGAAGATAGGGATGAGACAGAACCAATCTTTGTACACACCGAACCAATCAACCCATCAATGCATTTTATTGATTCTCAGCTGTGGAAATGAAGTTACCAGGATGGACCTTATTGCTCTTCTTCGACGTCGAGACACTCACGTTCACTCCCCTCTCCTCAGCTCTAACTATCCCACTTCGTACTCTTTCCTCCATTATCATTGCTTTGAGCTTCTTGTCATGGTTCTTTTGCAACAAGTAAACTCTAGCATAGGACGTTCCAATACTCGACATGGCTTTGATGTATACTTAGAAGCAAAGACGAAACTATAAATGGAGATGTGTTATAGAATAACTTGGCTTGAAAACCCAAGACCAAATTAAAGCAGGAATCTCTATGTATTTGGTGCGAGGATGAGCTTGGAAGCTTCAATGGAAGTGAAGGGCCATTTTATATAAAGAGACGGGGGTCACGAGGAGTTAGTGAACAAAGGGCATGAAGAAGAGTGACTTGGATACTCACAAAACACACACAAACAACTATTCTTTTTGGCATTATTAAGTCATTGGAAAACGGTTAGCACACGGATATAAGCAAATAATGGGGGCTGCATTCAAGGTTTTTCCAAAAAGTAGAACATAGACAATACAAGAAAATTACCAATTGCTAACGGACAATTACGACGGAAATAATACCGTTGAAAATTAACGATGAGAAATCAAATTTTGTGGTAGATTTGTGACGGAAAAAAATATCCGTCGATAAAGCTGAAAGGAAATTATCCCACTGATTTTTGCAATAAAATATAGCGATAGAATAGGGATCACCATTGATAAAAGAGGCGCGAATGATAGGCGTCAAAATAAACGTCGTCATTTACAAACGGAAATGTATTACGTCGGTAAAGTTGAAAGTTAAACGTCTCTGTTTGCTTCGACTGTAACGTTTTTGACAAAACGTAAACGAATCGGTATAGATTTTGTCGGTGATTTATCGATAGAAGAGTTATTACGTCGGTAAAATTAAAATTTAAATGACACCATTACCATCGTCTTCAACATTTTTTATAAATTGAAAACGTTGTCGTTACCGGTATTTAATAATTAATTAATTTGAAGAAATTTGAAAATGGGTCCAAGTAAAGAAATTTGAAGAAAATGCAAATACATGATTGAATGTGCAAGACAAAATAATTAATTAATATTGTAGTGTATGAATGAAAAATTAAAAGTCTCTTGAACAACAAAATGAAATGTAACAATTTATCATGTGATGGGACCTATTCAAGTGATAAGTAACCTTAATTTCTTAATAAGAGACAAACTTTCAACCACAAAATATGGGACGGTTTTATTTTATATGATTATCTTATTAGAAACTTGCACATTACACCTTATTATAAATTTAGAATACATAAGTCAAGATTTATTCTTACATCCGAACACTAGATTACATTCAGGCCTGTTCTTATTATTTTATAAGCCTGGGCAAAGTAAAAAATGAATCCTATTTTTTCCTAATTTTGGACATTTATAAAAATTAAAAAGTTAAATATGGATCTTTTGTTGTTCTAATATGGACAAGAGTGAATCATATTTTATTTTATTTTAAAAAATAAAAATAGGCCTTATTTTATTATTTATGATTATGGCCCTAGGAGGGCCCCCAGGCTGGCCCTGACTACATTATATTTATATATATATATATATATATATAACACTTTAGTATTTTGTATACATTGTGATGTACTTATTGCACATTATTGCGATCATATTATTGTCAAATATTAGTTTAGCTTATTTAATGTATTAATTAACAATAATCAAACATTTAAATAAGTTTAGGAAATGAAAACAAGCAAGAAAAGTATAAAGCTGTTGAAGATAAAACAAAGTCTTTGTTGGAATAAGTAAAGGACAAGACCATGAAGATGAACTAAATTCTTCATTAAATTATTCACAAGGCCCACCTATTGAATTGCTTCAAATAAAAAATGTACAAATTTGCAAAATCATCTAAAATATTAAACTTTAATAAATTGTAAGAAGATTCTTCTTACCTCTTAATCCTTAATTATATCGAACCCTTAACAATTAGAGACATCGTTGGTGAACATGCCACTATAAGTTTTTCCCATTCAGTAGTGAATCTAATATAATATATTACAAAGGGTAATACCAAAAGAAGGACTTGTGCCCTTAGGTCCACAATAAAGTCTTAGCATGTAGAGGATGAAGATAAAATTTAATATTCACTAGTGTTTTGAGTTTGTGGATAATGGACCATTTGGGAAGCAATGGCTAGTATTAAAATTTTAATGGGTTTTAATGGGATGTGTACAAATAATAATAATACTCTTCATTTGTAAAGTTGGGTGCATAAGTGGCCTATATTGATCTTGAGTTTACCATTATCGTCCAATTTAAAAGTAGTAATGCCCTTGTGGCCTACTAATTTAAGTTATAACAAGATAATAAGCAACAATTGCAAACAAAAGTTTTTAATTATGATTGTAATTGACGTTGTGACCACAATATTACAATCATAATCCATTTCATTATCATAATATTATAATTTAATTGTAAGGCTATTTTCACATAACTAGAATGTCAATGGAACAAAAACACCCAAACACAAAATTTGATAACGAAGTTCGGCCAAATTGTGCCAACACTTTGGAGCTATTACACACCCTTTTTGTTAGGGAGAAAAACAAACAATTACAAGTGTTTATACTCAACACTCAACTCACTAGTGTTTACACACTCTCTCAAATCCTTACCTTAATATATCCCAAAATTACTTACAAAAAAAACTTACTCTTAGTATTTCTCTTACGCACCAAATGAAGAGAATTCAGAGTTTTACACTCTAATATTTTGTTTTTTCTTGGGATAAGTTAAATGGAAGGGAGAGGAGGTCTATTTATTGTTGTTTAGCCACCTGCTCCCTTAGTTATTTTCAATATGGAATAAAGCCCTTTACGAAGAACTAACAATCTCCCACTTGAAAATTGATTTCAATCTGTCTTCACACCTGATTGATGCAGTAGCTCGTCTAGATCTTGTCGCTCTTGTAGATCAACTAAAGTTGCGCATAACTTCAGTTTCTCGATTGTCACCACCTTGGTTAACATGTCTGCAGGGTTCTTGCTTCCAAGGATCTTCTCAGGTGTTAACACTTCATCTTCTAACAAAGACCTGATGAACTGATAACGAACATCGATATGCTTGATTCTGAAGTGGAATCAAAGTTATGAATATCGTACCAGGCTTGGTACCAGATTGGGTTCTGGAACGAAACTGTATCGGTACCGTCGATATCGGGTACCGTTTCGGATAATTTTTTAAATTTATGAAATAGTCTCTAAATTTTTAAAAATTGCAAAATAATCCATATTGGTATATTGTATAGTTGTACTGTATACTTTACTAGTTTACTGTTTACATCAACCATGCTTTCAAAAATCTTAATAATAAATAATAATGACAATTAATATGAAATAAGTCAATAACAATAATTTTGAAATATTTTACATATAAATAATAACCACAATGAATATAAACAAAACAATCATCATTATACACATATCAAATTAAGAATAATACAAAGTATTTAAAATATTACAAATTACAATAATACAATTTCATCATTTTAATAAATAATATTATATCAAAAGATTCAAAACAATCGATAAAAATAATAATAAATATTACAAAAAGAGTTGATGACGAAGAAGCAATCAAGTAGAAGTTAAACCTGAAACAAAAATATTACAGTTACGTTACATATATATAATTTAACATAAACATCAAATACAAGTAAAATTAAAAGAAGAAGAAAAATAAAAACCTGAAATTCAATCGTCAATGGGAGGATATCCACTAGAACTACACTGACCCCATTGATCATTTGGTACAAAATCCTCATCATTGAGAGGAGTTTCATCATCATTATCATTCAAACTTAATGCACCAAATGACATGTCAATGCTTTCCCATCCAATATTATTTTCCAAATTTAAATCATTCATATCAACCAAATTGGGTTCTTCAGAAATCCAATCCACCAAAACAGCAATATTATCAATGCCAATTGGATAATTTGAACTACTTATACTATTAAGACTCCTAGTAAACAATTAATTTTAATTATTAAAAAATTATAAGAAATTGTATTGAAATTAATAATGATAATAATGAAAATAACATACATTTCCCAAAATTTTAAATTGTAACAAACATAAACTAAGTCATTCAACCTCTTATGCTCCAATCTATTCCTTTTCTTTGAGTGGATAGATTCAAATGTACTCCAGTTTCATTCACACCCAGTTGCACTCACACATTGACTTAAAATCTGCATCGCAAACCTTCTCAATTCTGGAACACAATTTTCGAATTGATCCCACCAAGAATTTGCAAGTTATAAGATAACAAAAGTAATGTTATAAACAAAATAAAGTGATAATTAATTTTCAAAAAATAAAAAATAGGAAATAAATAATACCTGGACAAAGTTTTTTTCTTTGTCGAATAGCAATTGGCATTCCAAAATTTCCATAAGACAACTTATAAAGTTGTATTTGTGAGCTTAAAAGATCTTGCATTGCGTCATGAGAAACAGTTGTTGTAATTGTGAAAAGAATTTCTCTATTAACTTCAACTTGCTTTGCAGGATCCAGTCCAAAATACGCATTAGGATTCAAAAATGCCCCAGCTGCAAATAATGGAGAAGAAAATTGTCTTTCCATTCTCTCATTAGTGATTGAGAGAAATGGTGTGTATAAAGAATATCTATTTTCATATTAGCCTTGATTGCTTCCGTCGCTCTTTCTAAAGCATAAAAAATGTAACTCATTGTTGACTTTTCTTCACTATAAGCCAATCAAAACACCCTCATCAAAGGCTCACAAACTCGGATAACAAATTGACATTGCGACCAAAATTTTCTATCTTTCAGTATAATACTATAAACCTCCATTCCAGCATTAGATCTAACATGCTGAGA
This sequence comes from Erythroxylum novogranatense, assembly GCA_029891385.1. Taxonomy (NCBI): domain Eukaryota; kingdom Viridiplantae; phylum Streptophyta; class Magnoliopsida; order Malpighiales; family Erythroxylaceae; genus Erythroxylum; species Erythroxylum novogranatense. The sequence goes on along the minus strand of CM057228.1, from coordinate 3,800,100 downwards.
TGTAACCCACTTATCACTTGTAAACATTTGTCTTAACTCCTTCTTCATCAAAACAAAAGACTGAAGTGATAAGAAATTTGTTACAAATCTTGTCATAGCAGGGCGACACAAATTCCTATCATTGGTAAATTCCCTTATCATCAAATTCAAAACCCATGCAAGATTATAAATGAATTTTGTCACTTTTTTAGCCTTCTGCATAGTCTCATCAATAACAGGAAAATATATAGGATCTTCTATATTCTCCAGCATTAAATCAATGCAATGTACAACATAAGAAGTCAAAAAAAATGAATTATAGGTATTCTGCAATCTTTTCCCTGCCGCTTTATAAGTGGAATCATTGTCAGTAATAAACTGAACAATGTTTTCTGGCTCTACTTCATTCACAACTTCATCAAATATCCCAAACAAAGTCTCAACATTTCTAATAAGGTTAGATGCATCAATAGATTTCAAAAACATAGAGCCATCTGAAGAATAAACCAAAAAAATTATAATAGGCTCTTGTCTCTTATTTTTCCAACCATCACACATAATTGAACAACCATAAGTACCCCAACTCACTCTTCTTTCAGCCAAATAAGTTCTAATTTCATAAACAACACAACTCAAAAGTTTACCTCTTAAGTCATCAATCGATGGCCCTTTGTATCCTAGACCATAAGAGGCTATTGCATCCATCATAGGTTGATAATAATAAGAATGAGAAGCATTGAATGACGAACCTGTATCATACCACCATCTGGTTACTACCATATCGACATTGTGAGTTGCATCTCTTAATTGCATTGCACTACGAATTGAAGAATGGCTCCAGAAGTTGTTCGTGGTGCAAAGAAACTAGTCACTTGCCTTCTTCTCTTCCTCACATCAGATTCTTCAGGATCCTGAGGCTGAGATGGAATACTAATAGTACCACTACCACTACCACTTCCACCTTCAACATTTCCATAATCACCACGGAAACCAGAAACGAACTTTCACTACCAATTTCAAAATTCAATCTTTCCCTTCTATCTTTCTCAAACTGATGTTCGTCAAGCAATGTTTTCATCTGTCACTTCACATCATGGCTTACTTTTTTACACGTTTTCACATCTCCTTTAACCCCAGCTAAATGCCTTTTCAATCGGGTGATTCTTCCACCTTTCAAATGCTTGTTACAAAACAAGCAAATGATATGATTATTTTGACAGAAAATCACACCAGTGTGAGCCCAAGCTGGATCATTATATCTTCCTGAATTATGTTGATCATGATTATTTGAATTTCCTTCCATTTATATGTACACAAAAATAAATAACGCATAATTTCAGTACACAATGACAGTATGCATATCCATCTTATATAATATAACTCATTTTGTAATAGTCATTCCATTTACAACAATTTCTAATTTCAACAATCACAATCATAATTCTATTTCCATTACAAGACAACAATTCTAGATTACAACAATCACAAAATAATCATAATTCTATTTCCATTTCCTTTCATTTACATTCTCATCCATTTACAACAATTCTCAATTCCAACAATCACAAAACAACCATAATTCTATTTCCATTTCCATTCATAATTCCATTTCCATTCCAACAATAACCAATAATTTATAATCCTAACAATCATAATTTCATTTCCATTTACAATAATTTCCAATTCCAAGTTTCTAACAATCACAAAACTTTCATAATTTTATTTCCATTTCATTCCATTTACAACAATTTCCAATTTCAACAATCACAAAACATTCATAATTTCATTTTCATTCTAACAATAACCAACAATTTTCAATCCCATCAATTACAAAACAATCATAATTCTATTTTCATTTACAACAATTTCCAATTATAAGTTTCAAACAATCACAAAATTTTCATAATTTTATTTTCATTTCTTTCCATTTACAACAATTCTCAATTCTAACAATCACAAAACAATCATAATTTTATTTACATTTCCTTCCATTTTCAACAATTTCTAATTCCAACAATTACAATCATAATTCCATTTCCATTGACAATACAACAATTCTAAATTACAACAATCACAAAGTAATCATGATTCTATTTCCATTTCTTTCCATTTTCAACAATTTCCAATTCCAACAATCACAAAACAATCATAATTCCAATTGAATTTTTAATCCCAACAATCACAAAACAATTATAATTTCATTTCCATTTACAACAATTTTCAATTCTAAGTGTCAAACAATCACATAACTTTCATAATTTTATTTTCATTTCCTTCCATTTACAACAATTCCTAATTCTAACAATCACAAAACAATCATAATTTTATTTACATTTCCTTCCATTTTAACAATTTCTAAATCCAACAATCACAAAACATATTTTCATACATCAACAATTTTCATTTCTAACAAATTTCAATTACAACAATCTCAAAACATACATCAACAATTTCTATTTTATCAATTTCCAATAATTTCTAATTTCCAACATTCATAAAACATACATCTACAATTTCTATTTTCAAATTCCAACAAATTCCAATTACAAAAATATTTTACTTTAATACGTTTATATTTCAATGATTTAGTTTATGAATTTGTAATGTACACTCGTAATTATTATACAAATTGTAATTCACAACCTAAATAATTTTGGGATTAGGAAATAATCAAACAACACATCTTAAAGATAAGATAAATAACAAATTTAGCTCAATGTTTATGATTTAAAAAGCAATCGTAAAAGCATCAAAATTCAAAATGAGTGAATTTGGTTGGTTCATCATTAATGATTGTCTTATTTTAATTTTAATTCAAACTTAAAATTTTACATATCTAAAATAATAATTAAAAATTGATTAGTTGTCTTTTTATAATCATATACTTTCATTTACTCATCTCACCTTAGCTTAGAAAATTGATTAGTTGTCTTTTCTTACACCTTAGCTTAGATTAGATGTCCTTAATTATTATGAGTCATGACTCATTCCCAACCAAATACCAAACCCTTAACCAATACAATTGACATTTATTTCAAAATTTAGATACACAAAGTCACAAACACAACCAATTGATCCAATTCAATTTAATATTCAGAATTTCATTTCATAAACAAACGCAACCCAATTCATTTCATACACAACAATAACCAACAATATCAGATCATTGGACACTCCAATTCATTTCATACACAAGTCACAACCCAATTCATTTCATCCACAATCCAATTGATTTCATTTCATGTTCCCCTCCATCATCAGGTCATCCAACAACAACACAAAAAACCATCAACACTCCAACAATCCAACCAACTCCAACACCAAATGGCAAATGCATCATCAGATCATCAACCAAAACCATAAACCAAAACATAATAAAAATTTAAATTAAAAAAATTTTGAAATAAAAAACTTAAAAAACCAACTCGAGTCTAGCGGGTCGTCGAGTTTTATCACGGGTCAGTGTGTGGATCCCATCTCCGATGGCTTCAGACGCGTCTCTGATGGTGCAGTGTGGTGGTTTCACACGAAGGAGATGGTGGCCGGTCTCGAGTCCCCATGGAGGAGGAAGCGTCGATGTCTTCAATGGAGGATGAGGCGATGTCGTGATGAGCAAAGGAGAAGAGGTGGTCGCGCGAGACGCGACGGTGAGAAGAGAAGAGAGGTGGCGACGGTAAGGTGAGACTGAGAAGTGAGAAGATTAGAGAAGAAGAAGCTTAAGAGAGAAGAGTCGATTCCAGAAGAAGAAGGCAAGAAGCAGTCGGGTTTAGGGAAAAATTAGGGTTAGTTTTCTAAAAATTGCAAATAAGTCCCTGAACTTTCAAAATTTTCACTGCATCGATCGGTACCTTCCTAGATGTCGATCTGACGGAAATTACCGATGCAAGGGTAGACCATTCTGTTCCCACCTGAAACGGAACGGTATTCACAAGACTGAGTGGAATGCTAGATTCTTGACCAGATGAAATGCACTTTGACCGTCATTATATAGCACATTCTTTTCCTGCATGAAACCCAACTCTGACAGCAAATAATATTTAATTGTAGAACAAATGAAAAATAAAAAATACAAGAATTTATATAAAGACAAACTCTAGTACACAATGCTCTTCACTTTAAGATAGTCGGGAGAAGGTCATGAATTATAAAGTAACTAAAACTTCATCTCTGTAAATAATTAGTAACGCTCAAACTCTATTTTATCATAAATTTAAAATCACTAAAAATTTTATTTCCTTAGAATTTAAGAAATATCTCAGTTCTGTAGCTACTAGCAAAAGGATTTTAGTGTTTCCTTCTAAATTTATCATGTCACGCTAGAAATTGATGAGGTTTCAATAGGTAGGTCCTCAAAATTCTGTGTGCTACTAATTGTTCGAACATGGAAATCCAATGTGGATTGGTTTACGGAAGAAAGATGAGGACGAAATGAAGTGACAGCAGCCTCAAACGCAACTGGGTTATTCTCTTCTCTTATGCTACGCTAGCTAATTGTCAAAAGTGGAGTGTAGAAAATGCTCGATAGAGATGTTTTATTCGACTTTGGCTAAAATATTTGTTTTCTTTATTTTGAGTTGATCGTTAGTGATCACCTTAAATGTGGGTTTTTAATGGATAAGGGTCTTATTAAGTGTTAAGGTTCTTCCGATGCTTTCAAAAATATATAAAAAGTTAAACCGATAAGATAAGAAGATTAAGATTTTAAAAATTAACCTATATTAGACTATCGAAAGATTGAATAAAATTAAAGAATTAAAAAATTAAAATGTTTATGTTTACTTATTAAAATTTTAAAGTTTAATTAAAAAGAAACAATTAAATAAAACTAATTAATTAATTTTATTTATAAAATTAATTAATTTTCAAATTTTAGCTAATTAATTATTTTAACAACAAAATTACTAAACTAAAATAAAAAAATAAAATTGAACCGAAAAATTATAATTCAAGATTTACATTGTTAGGCTGATCAAACTGGCTTGATTTTTAAAACATTAGGTTATTCTTTTAAGATTAAAGATCTAAATTGTAGGTTGTAATAATTATATTCAAAACAATTAAACAATTATTGTCATTTCAATACAAAAGCAAAAGAACAAGTACCTTATACACATTAGATAAATATACAAAAGCTACTCAAGTTAGGTGTGGTGATAAGCAGTTACAATTTATATAAGAGACTAAAATAAATATGTTTAGTATTTCTTTGATTGGATATATTTCTATGAAAGAATATTTAAGATAAAATAATATTTTATATAATTAAAATTATATTAAATTATTTATTCAATTGTGATTAATGTTAGTTTTGGAAATTTAAAATTAATCTTACTTAAGATGAAGTTCTTTAATTATTTTCCTTGTTTTGACAAAATTAAAATCAAACCAACTTTAGTTAATTGTGATTTAATATAACACTTTAGTTTAAATCTGCTATTGCCTTTTCTTATTATTATTATTAAATGAAACGGTGGGTGGAATTTAATTGGTTTTGACAATTTGTTGTATTTAATTATTCACGTATTTGAACCTTTGTTTGCCCATATCTACAATTTTAATGTTATGACTTATGCTCCTGTGTAGAAGACGGAAACAAAACTAGCCAACAAGGTTGACTAAATTATAAAAATACCATATATTAATATAATATATTTGAAATAATATCGAATAATAATGATATTTTCAATAATTAAAACGTTTGAATTGTATAATTTTATAATTGATTTTTAAATTTATTTATTTTAATAATTTTTATATTAAAATTGATTAGTTTTATTAATTAATTAATTTTGTAAATTAATAAGTTTTATAAAATTAATTAATTTTTATTTAACATTATTTTTAATTAAATTTTAAATTCTTTCGAGGATAATCTCTTTCAATCATCTTTCAAATTCAATAATTTTATACAGTCTTTAATCAATTTTATGACATTCTAATACTGATCGGATCTTTTGAACCTTATATTTATTTTGAGATCCAGCATACTCTCATCCTATATGTCGATTGCTAGATTATTGAATGTATTATTTATTAATTTGTGATTCCAACCGCTAAATATAATTAATAAAATGATTTTTTAAGATCTATAAATTATTATATAAATTCATCAATTTATCTATTTTCTATTTTTAAATAACATTTTTAATTTATTTCTTCATTACACTCAGTCCAAAGTTTCACAATAAAGCAGAATCTGTAGAGGTCTAATAGTACGCAATCTTACTCCTACATAATAGAGAGATTATTTCCAGTAGATCCACATGCAGATGTGACAATAAAAAAATGATGCAGGTTAAAAAGAAAATTAGTAAAACTGACACGCTAAATTAAATAAAATTACAATAAATACATAAATAAATAAAATAAAATATAACTCAATTTTTAAAAATATTTTAAAACCAAAATATAATGAAAAATATCCTCAAAAACATTTTTAATTTACTTATAAGATTTTAATGATCAGGCATTTAATTTTAAAATTACTAATTAAATCAATTAAAATAGTAATAATTTAAATAAGAATCGTAAACAACAAGTTATTGTATCATGATTACATTTATGAAGTCATGCATATTCTTTTCTTACTTGTTCCACATTCTATTTTCAACTAGAATTGGAGCCCTCATAAATCATACATTCCACTAAAAATGTCTTTGTAGTGGCGTACGAATTTAATGACATTTTTCTCTAGGAAATGAGTATGAAAATGGCCCAATTAATATAAAAAAAGAGGTACTATTGTTTCCTCTTCCTCGTACATCAAAGCTCACGATGCACCTATACTATTGCTAGAGATAAAATATTGTATTCGGATAGCTCAACTAATTATGAGAAAGAAACTTAAGTGTAAGGGTTTAGATTCGAGTCTTAACAATGATAGTGTGAGAGTTTATCTAATGTAGTGACTTCTTATATATACTTGATATTAGGCTGTCTTCTTGAGAAATTAAGTGAGATTAAATCGTAATTTACCCTCTTACTAATCTGTCGGGCCAAGATATGGAGACACTAAAAATAGACGATTTCACCTTTTGAGTGCAAAAGATAAAATCTTATAAAATGAGATGATAGCTTGAACAAAATTATATACCCATCTTTCATTATTTCATATTAAACAAAATTTTTTTAAAAACTAAAAATTAAGGATGATAATGGCCAAGCCAAGTCAGGCCGTATCTAGGTCAACTTATGACTCAGCCTAATTTATTATTTATAAATTTTTTTTCAAAAAATGACATCATTTTACCAGTTTTGATAAGATCACAGGCTGACCTTACCTGGCCAAAATTTTTGGGCCATGGATCGGTTAGCCCAAGTTTGACCCGTTAACTTTATCTGCTTGAGAGTTTTATTATTAAGTTATTTTTTATAAAATAATAGTTTTATTATTTATAATATTAATATCGAAGAACCTTTCCACGTGTCACCGATTCATTTGTTCTCCAGTAGGACATCATCAATATGAATACACAGTAACCCCAAGAAACAAAGATCAACTTGTCACTGTTTTTCTGCTGCTTACAAAACTGATGCTTCCTTGAGCGGACAGGCATTTCCCAACAGTCCTCCATTTTCACATCCCCACACTACAGTCAATGGCGGCTTTCTCTGAATTCCTCTCCCGCTTACTCACCATGACCCTTCTCTTCTTCACTCTCCTCTTCCTGGAACTAGCCAAGCTATGCCGTTCTGTCACCAAATACTCCGACAAGCGCATAATCACCGACACCCAATACGTCAATCTCATCGAACAAAAGTACCCGACAGTCTGTTTCTCCAGACACCAACACCGGCCAGCGTCGGAGTGCGCTGTATGTTTATCAGAATTCCACGAGGGTGAGAGCGTCCGGGGACTGAGGTGCGGACATGTCTTCCACAAGGACTGCCTCGACAAGTGGCTGCAGCAAGGTTTTGCCACGTGCCCGCTTTGTCGGACTCAGGTTTTGTCTGACGAGGTTGTGAGAGGTTACCGGCGGCAAAGGAACCCGACGTTGTTGGATGACAGCGAGGAAGAGACCATGTACGTGTTCTCAGCTTTGTTACACACTAATGGCTTACACGGAATGTTTTAGTTAAATCAAAGTTTTTTAATTTGGGAAACATTGTAGCTCCGAGTAGAGTGGTGGACTACTGACTCGGTGTTCTGTGTTGGGTAGGCATAAAAGCAGAATGTGTTAGTAAATGCTATATGGTCATCCATACTCATGTGGTACTATCGTTGATGACGACTAAAACATATTACCAAAAAGAAGAATGAACCATAATTCAAGAACATATATGCATTCTTTTTATAACTTTCATGACATTATTATGCTAAATGTGTACCTTTTTTTGACAAGAAAAGTGTACCCGATCGGGATCGTTACCGTAATTTATCGTAATCGGATAGTTTAAAATGTATAATGAGTTGTTGGAGATGTACAAGAACATAAATATCTGGTCTGGTCCTTTCGATTACAGTAGAGATGGGTTGGTGATTGAATTAATGAACTTTGTGTTATGGCATGAACTATGGGGATACGTGACTGTGCATGGAGTAGGTGACTCATAATCTTTATCATCATAAAGGTTCAAAAGGTCATAGAATTGATGATTGAAGCCGGCAATGTGTAGAGAACGTGATGGTTTTAAAGAGTGGGCTGTTAACACCAGTCAATACAAGGTATAGGTAGTGATTAAAGGTGATCTAATGTGCTGAGTGACCAATATTCACCAAATCCTCTACTCTAGAATTTAAGACCTTGGTCCTACCTTATCTCCTGCTGTATAGCACATGGGGACTGTCTGCAGACTTTAAACATATATATCTTCATAGATATGTCATATACACTCCAAACAAAGTTCTATAGCAGATTGTGTTTTTACAATGATTGTCTTGATTAATGATCATCATCTTCATAGTATTTTACAGGCTCTTTTTTCTAATTTACAGGAGGTTTAGAGTCGATAATAAGTGAGACCTGCTAGCACTTTGATTTTGAAAGTAGAACAAGTTCAAAGAATTGTTGTTTCCTCAAGTACAAGTTTCAAAACGACGATTTGCATTCTAGTTTGAAACCACCTCATCGTTATAGGTTACCTGACTAATTTGCCATTGGTAACTTGAAAGTTGTTGACTTGTTGAGTGATTTATTGGGAGCCAGGTTGTGAAATTGAAATTGGTAGGTTTCCTATTAGGCCCAGATGAGAGTGGGGCTTGGTTTCGATGAAGTCTTAGGTTCGATTCCATGTTAACCCTTCTTATAAGAGTGTGAGATAACAGGGTTTTAACTATAGGTGGAGGGTCAATTGAGTTTTCGATGATGAGGTGCGCCCACTTAGCTCGCCTGTAAGATGATGCGCTAATTGAACCCTTAAAAATATGTGCCTATCTGGCCTGTTTTTTAGGTTTTCTAGAATTCAAAAAAAAAAAAAATTGGACCAACAAACTTATAAATTGTCCTACCCATTCGTTATTTAAGTACAACAAACACTCTTTGTCTGCTCATCTGTTCATATTTTTTAACAACAAACGTTCATAGCTCATTTAGTTGAGTCAAACTTAATCAGTACATTTAAGTGTTAAAGATGAAGAGAAAGTATAATTTTTATATTATTTTAATAAATATCATGACGTACATAATAATTCACATTGTGATTTGACTTAATAATATTGTAAATTGATTTAAATAATCTTGACAAATCGTTTCTTTCTTTTCTTTTTGGTTATATAAAACCTTTTCGGATCTCAGTAAAATTCTATTTGTTTTAGTTTCTTTCAACTTTCAAAATTTACGAAAACTATAAAAGTGATTTTCTTTCGATTTCTATTTTTCATTCTGATTTATATTAGTTAATGATTTGATATATTAATTATTAATAAAATTATGAAATATTTAATTTAATTCTATAATTTATTTAATTTTATAATTAAATTAAATAAAACTAATTTAACAAATATTAATATATATTTAATAACTAAAATATATTTAAAATGAATATGTATTTTAAAATAAAATTTTATTAATAATATTATACAAGAGATTAAATAAATTTATTTAATTAAAAGTAATTTATCTTTAAATTTTATCTAATATGTTATTATTACCTACAATGTTATTAAAATCAAACATGTTTTTATTTTTATTTAAAAATAAAACAAAAATAGAAAATGAAAAAATATAAGTAGAAAATTCTTAGATTAAAATTGGGATGAATTATGGTATATGATCGCACCAAGGCAATCGTATAAATATGTAGTTATTATAACTCAAAAATATTATAACTTAATTCAAATAACTTGAAAATGCTTCTTTCTGTGTTATATGAATCTTTTGTAAGACTATTTTATGTCCCATGTAATTTATCGTATTGAGTCCTATAAAACGCACTCAAGATAATGGTTATTGGGTATTACCAACTGGGTCTCAAATGGGTCACAGGTCATTTGGTAATGGTATATAAGTTGTAATAACTTATGAAATGAATCATTCTTAACCATTGAGAAAAATTAGAACAGAAGAAGGCGAGAGGAAAAGGGTCTGTGACCCATTTAAGACCCAGTCAGTAATACCCAATAATTATTATCTTGGGTGCGTTTCATAGGACTCAATACGATAAATTACATAGGACATAAAATAGTCTTACATCTTTTAGACCAATATTACATTGAACTATAAAATATATGATCAGACCGTTATAAATACTGTTATGTGTGTAACACTTAATAATTTTTATTAAAACTAAAGAACATACAATTAATAATTAATGAAGTCTTTCTTTTAATTCTTAGTACTTTTAAATTATTTTAAATCATTTTAAATTATATGAATACTTTATAACGAGTGGAATCACGTAAAAGCAACTATAATATGCTGTGTGGATCCTATATAAATGTGTTGATGAAATTTAATAAAATATAGTAGAAACTGGTTAACCAGGAATAGATGATTTGATTTTAAAATTTCGTGGTTTGTAAATAGGGCAGCCATCTATAAAAATGTATAGGATTTTGTACCGTACCGGTCGGTATAGGCCAGTATGTACCGTTCTGGCTCAAATTCGATACCGGATTTCAAGTTTTGGAATCGGATTTAAATACCGGTCGGTACTGACCGGTATTCAAAATACCGGTCAAATACCGGTCGGTACCGAAAATTTTCAAAAATTTGGGGGTTTTTTTGCAAAATTTTAAAAATTTTCAAAATCTCTTCCCTCCCTCTCATTCCTCCTTTTTTCCAAACTTTTAAAATAATAATAAATATTTTATTACTAATAATAATTATAAATTAAATAAAACTTAAAAATAAAATATTTTAATTTTAATTACTAATAAATTATTTTATTTAAATCTATTTTAATATTTTATATAATATTTATTAATAAAGTATTAATAAAAATAATTTATTTTCAAAATAAATAATTTTAAAATTATTATTTATAAACTAATATTTATTTTATATATTTTCAATTATTAAATCAAAATTTATATATTTTAAAATTAATTATATTTATTAATAATTATTAAATTAATTTTATATATTAAATGAAATTGTGATTATGTCTAATTAAATGTAAAATGAAATGGAATATTGAAAACAACAATTCTAAAAAATAATTCAAAATTTTGATAAAATAGAAAATAATTCAAAATTCAAAATTTTGAATTATTTTCATTATTTTACAATTAATTATTATATTTAGATAATTATTATATATTGATATATATTATATATAGATAATTATTATATAAAGAAATAATTAAAATATAATAAAGATATATATAAACTAAAATGAATAAGATATAAACAAAAACTAAATTAAATAATTTACAACTTTACAATATGACAATGAACTATTTTGTAATTTTTTAAAATTTAGGGACAATTTTATAAATTTACAAAATATTTTTGTATTATTGTAATATTTTAAATAATTTGTATTATTCTTAATTTTATAATTATATGATGATAATTTTCTTTATTTATATTAATTGTGGTTATTATTTATATGTAAAATATTTAAAATTATTGTTATTTCATATTAATTGTCATCATTATTTATTATTAAAATTTTTAAAGCATGGTTGATGTTATACAAGATACAATTTGTATAATATATCAATATGACTATTTTGCAATTTTTAAAAAGTTTATGGATTATTTTATAAATTTGAAAATATCTCAAACAGATTGCCGTATCAGATCGATCGATATTCAGACAGCCTGCCTGAGTCCAATACCTAGGGACGGAGCCAGACTCAACTCTAAAGGGGGGCTGGAAAAATTTTAAGCGAGTGAAACTCAACTCTAAGAGGGGGCCACTTATTTGAAAAAAAAATTTGAAAAAAAAATTTAAGTAATTTTTTTTAAAAAAATTTTGAGAGGGGGGGCCATGGCCCCCCTCCCCAAAGGCATGGCTCCGTCCCTGCCAATACTATAGCGAGCCCGGTACGATATTCATAACATTGATCTATAATTCATAATAAATCATTTTTTAAGGAAATAATTTATAGTCAAATTTTGGTAATCATTTACGAATTATAAATAGTAATTTTATTATAGTAATTTTACTTATTTAATTAGTTTTTTACTTATTTTGTTTAGCATATGTATACACGTCCATTTGTAACTTTGCAGTATTTTTATGATATATTGCATGTGAATCTATAAAAATAATATTTTTATTAAGTAGGGATAAAGTTGCATAGGATTGAATCTCATCAGACGTTACACTTTTGCAAAAATATTTTAATATAATAACTTTTGTTTATTAAAGTTGATTATAGATGACCACCAAATAATTAGCCATGCAGTTAAGTCTCTTTCCTTTTATTTTTAGTGATTAAAACTCAATCGGTTTAGTTAATTCAATCGTAAAATTTTTAAGCGTTTAATTTTTGATTCGATCTATTCTTATAATTTTATTATTAAAATTAATTAGTTTATTAATTAATCAGTCAAATTTTATAGATAGTAAGTTTTTATAAATTAAAATAGATTAATTAATTTTATTTAACAATATTTTTAATTAAACTTCAAATTTTTAGATAAGTATAGACAATCTCTTTTAATTATTTTTAAAATTTTAATTTTATTCAATATTTATCTAATTTTACGACTGTCTAATTTCAATTGAACCTTTTAAATATTAAATCGTCCGCCTTTTCAGCTTAAATTTTGGTCTAATTTTTTTAAGCATTTGAATCTCTCTACCTCGTTCCCGAGAAGGAAAAAGAAAATCAGGTTCGTTGTTCTATCAGATCAAGCATAGATAAAACGTGGGTCGAAATTTAAATTATCAAGTTGCATGTTGAGTTGTAAACTAATCTACAAGAAAGTTAGAAACGATTAACGTGAAAGTGAAAGGAAAAGAACAACTTTGATCAAAGCATAAAGAAGAAGACAAGCAATTGATCAAACTTGAAAACCAGGAAACCTGTTAGAAGGCTCCTGTTTTCTTGTACGCTGTCTAATCTTAACTACTAAACGTTATGCAGGTTAACCGGACCAGTACCTAACTACCATGAAATAGAAATAACGTAGGGCCATCATAGCTGGATACAAGTAAGAACCCCGTGAAGAATTCAGATTTTCTGTTCAATATTATAGTATTTTATTGTATCTAATTAATTTTAGCCGTTTATTTATATGAATCCTATATAGATTTCGCATGGACTCTGCGTAGATCCCACAAAATAAATAATTAAGATTTTATAAGACAGAATAAAACAGGATAATATTGGACAAAAAATCTTGATTCCCCTTCAAAAAAGTGACATTACCCTCTACAGGCACGAGGAAACAACGAAGTCTGAAGTCTCTTTCAGGATTAAGAGTAAAAAAAAAAGAAGTCAAAACCACTACACCAGCAGATTACAGACATGAAGAAGGGGTCAACGCACCAGATTTTTGGTTGCTAATTGCTTGGAACTTTCATGTCTACTTCCGAAAACAATGTGACATCCCACGTAAAAAAGGAGGATGTCAAGACATGACACTATTTAATATAGTATTAGCAAAACGTTGGTAATTAAGCGATTTAAGAAGTTTTTAATTTGATTTAATATTAAAACTTACTGAGAAAGGCGCAAAAGATTTTTAAAGGGAGATTATGACATTTCATGTGAAAAATGAGTATAATAATTAACTCATAATTAATTTTTTTAAATTTAATATTATATCAAACCTAAATCATAATTTGTTGTTACTACATTATTTATTATTACATCTTCTATGGATCTATTGGAATCCAATTTGAACTTTAATTTACCGGACCGAAGGTTCAATCGGTATTAGGCTGTCACAAAATTGGCTAAAGATTAAATAAAATTAAAGAATTTGAAATATAATTTAAAATTTTACTTATCTGTCAAAATTTTTGAATTTTAATTAAAAAAGTTGTTAAACAAACATTAATTGATTTATAAATAGGTCAAATTTTTAATCCAAATTTGACGATTGTCAGCATTAACAGCCAAGAGGAAGGACAAACCAAAAAACATATCACCTTCTTCCCCAAGTCAGACTTGGCTTAGCTATTTAAACTTCCATTGTTGCAGCTAAACTACTTGCACATTCCCTAGTAAGTTCTTCAACCTTCTCTTTGTCTAACCATGGCAGAGTTTTCCCATTTTTTTTCTGCCCTGTACCTAATCGTTAACATCTTCTTCAAGCTCATACTCCTCGAGCTAATGCTTCTGGTCCGGTCCTTACTCATCAGAAACAGTACTTCAAGCGCCGATAAGCACACGATCAACACAACCCTTTACCTGAAGCTGATAGAGAAGGAAAACCCGACAGTTCGTTACACGGAGAAGGTCTGCGAGGGGTTGACGGAATGTGCGGTGTGTTTGAGTTTGTTTTGCGAAGGAGAAAGCGTGAGGAAACTGAGATGCGACCACGCGTACCACAAGGACTGCATGGACAAATGGTTGCAGCAGCCGTGTGTGGCGGCGACGACTTGTCCGGTTTGTCGGAAAAAGATCTTGCCGGATGAGATTGTTGACAGTTATCGTCGGCTGAGAAAGAAAGTAGAGTGCGATGGGATTCACGAGCATACCATTCTCTTGTTATCGGCATTACGCGGTGATAGCTTGCTTAGCTTTTTTTAACTTCTACCAATTACTTAATTTTGATTATTATATTCTTTATTGTATATTGTATATCTCTTGAAATAATTATTTATTATTATAAATAAGATTATATATAGATTGTGCTGGTCGACTTTATCTTATTTTTCTAACAACGTTATGGTGTTTATAGATTAGTGATGTTATTGTGCAACAGATACAATCAAATATTTTAAGTATTGTGGTTATGATTTAAAATAAAATAGAAAAATAAATTTTAATTTATTGTATTGTGGTTATAATTTAAAATGGACTGAACTAACTAATTTAACAAAAATAAATACAAACTGGCTTGATTTTTTATCCAATTTATATCATATAACCCCTATAACAAAAAAATCAATTAATAAACTAATCAAATAATTAATATGCAGTTATTTATAATTTGGAGCTAGAGTTTTGCCTCTCATAAGCGGAGATTAGTCTGGGTGTGGATGCATGAACGGATCCACAATGACCCCACTTGCTCCCGTTGTCTTCAAAAAATTTCTTAAAAAAAATTATTATTTTAAGTTTTGATTCCATAAAAAAATAAAAATTTTCTCCCATCAAAATTTTGCCCCCACTTAAAAAAATTTCTGGATCCATCCATGTGTGGATAGCTTAAAGGTGTCTTCTCATAACTGAAACCTTTTTAAAACACCTCGTGGGTAATCAAAAAATAAGGTTATCAAACACACAAAAATATTTTTTAATTATTTGGTAATCATACAAATTTTTTATAAAATTAATAAAAATATAAAAAGTGTTTAATAGATATTTTGTATGCGAAACTAATAGATATATAATAATTAAAATAGGGACATGACAGCCTTTGATAAAGAATTATTATAGAAATAAGTATTTTAAATAAATATAATATGCGTAATTTCATCGTGATATAATTTATTACAATGACCAAAATTTTATTTTATTTATAAATAAATTATTCAGTTAAAATTTTGTAATTAAAATACTCATTCAATATGACAATAAGTTAAACAAGTCCAGAGTATGACCTTTAACATTAATTTTGTCATAAGGTTATTTTTATTAGAAGTTTATTAATAGAATGGAATATAATATAATATCATTTCATCGTTTGAGACGAGAGTTTATAATAAAATAGAATGAGATGAGATAGAAAATAAAAGTTTTATATTACATCTTATTTCATCCTAAAAAGAAAAATATAAACATTCAATTTAAGAAGTTTGGAATGGAATATAAATTGAAAATAACTTTACACTATGTTATATTATAAACCGTTCATCTAAACAACATATCACTATATTACAACACGAACTTTTCATCCATCCCAAATAACAACTTTGTAATATTACATCAATTTATATTTTATTCTATTATAAACCTTACGTCTAACTAAACATAGCCTACAAAAATATTTCTTTTAGTTTTTAAATTTTTATATAGATTAATCTACCAGTTACTTTTAACCTTAATTTTAAAGTTTGGTATTCACTTGAGAAAAATGTTGCTATCATCCAAAACTATGTTAAGCCTAAGATTAAGGTCCATGTAGGCTTCGCATATCTATTGATGGTAACGGGATCCGTCCTGCCCATTGTCATCCCCGTACATATCTTGAAATCTCGTATTATTTATTTTTATAACTTTATAAATTATATATTTTAATTAAATTATAAGGATAGAAATTTGAACAATCTCTATTTTTATTCATATCAAATCCAACTAACGATACTTTGGTCTGACGTAAAAAAAGGATAAAAGTTTTTTTTAAAACAGACGAATCCGTAGTTATTATTATTTAGACGTGCATCGGATAAATATTTAAATTAATGCAATAACTTATAAATCACATTAATCGGATTTTTTTTACCAACAAATTCTATTCGATATGCTCCATCAAAAAAGCATAAATAGAGTGATTTTTTTTAATTTTTTTTGTTGCCTACGAGGTGTCTTAGAAGAGTCTCAATTATATGAAGACATCTTTAAGTCATCTACACTTAAATTAATTCTCACTCGAGCTGAATAGATCCCTTGCAAAAAGAAAAGCTCTATTCTTAAATTTTAAATAGCTGCATATATAAAAGAGGTTTGAACTCACAATCTTATTTAAGTCAAGAGAACCTCTTACCATTAATATGAATTCCGTTCCGTACCGACTCAAAACTGGTATGAAATTTTAAATTTTAATACCGGTTTTAAATACCGGTCAATTTCAGTTGTACTGGTTGGTATGCAAAATACTAGCCAAATATTGGTGGGTATTGAAAATTTTAAAATTTTGAGGAATTTTTTTTGCAAAATTTTCAAAATCTCCCTACTTCTCCTTCCTCACTTTTTTTCAAAGTTTTAAAATAATAATAAATATGTTATTACTAATAATAATTATAAATTAAATAAAACTTAAAAATAAAATATTTTATTTTAATTACTAATAAATTATTTTTATTTAAATTTATTTTAATATTTTATATAATATTTATTAATAAAATATTAATAAAAATATTTTATTTTTAAAATAAATAATTTAAAATTATTATTTATAAAATAATATTTATTTTATATATTTTAATTATTAATAAAAATTATTTAAAATTTATATATTTAAAAATATTTTACATTTAATTATATTTATTAATAATTATTAAATTAATTTTATATATTAAATTAATTTTATGATTATGTCTAATTAAATATAAAATGAAATGGAATGTGAAATAAATAACAATTTTAAAAATAATTCAAAATTATGATAAAATACAAAATTTGAGTTATTTTATTATTTTCTAATAAATTATTATGTTTAGATAATTATTATATATAGATATGTATTATATATAGAAATAATTAGAATGTAATAAAGATATATATAAAAATTAAAATGAATAAGATATAAAAAATTAAATTAAATAAACAACAATTGTACAATATGATAATAAACTATTTTGTAATTTTAAAAAATCTAAGAATTATTTTATAAATTTAAAAATTACTTAAATGATAATTCGATATTAATCGATACCGATATAATATCGTATTAAAACTTAATCTAATATAAAAAACATAGCCCGTTGCCAACTCGAGTTTAAATAAAGTCATTCCAAACTTTTAATTCCGTGACCCTCGCCCCACCCACTCAGCTATCCCTTGGAGGCATAAAAAGATACTTTGTTAAGCCGCCGCGTTCAAAAGCACTTTCTGTGGGACAAATGTTCAAGTTCACAGGCCAAGGGGTGACGGGTTACATCAACTTTGTATTAGTAAATGTACTTTTTTTTCTTACGTATTACATCAACCTAGGATTGGAGCAGGGGTTAAATTTAATTAAATAATTTATTTAAAATATATAATTTATAAATTATTATATATATATTTAAGAAAAGATAAAAAAACAAATTAATCAATTAATTAATTAAATATAACAATAAATCATATTAAATTCAAATTAGATTAAACCTCAAACTCATTATTATAATTAATTAATTTTAACAAGCAATTCAGTTATAAATTCTCGGATAATTAATACTCTGTCGAAAAGTTCGGGAATTGATCTTTTATTCCAACTAAATAATTTTGATCAAGCACTTTTAGATTCTGTTTTATTGTGAAACTTCGGAATATGACAATGATGAACTAATTTCAACCTCATTTTACTAAATTTCATGTAAAATCTACATAAAAATGTTACAAAGGTAACAGGTTAAAACACCAAAAGAGGAAAAGGTGCTACCCACGAATTTAATAGTTCAAGTGGACGGCAATAAAAGCTCCGATAGCCTGTCGTTATCACTGACGTCGCCGGGAAGTGACATGTCACTTTCAACTATTAAGCCTGACTGTGGATCAGAACAGAAGATTAACAAACAAACTAATTAATCAGTTCCAAACATTTTAGATTACCAAACCACAAATCTTCTTCCATGGAATGTACTAATGGACCTGCAATTCGTAACATATATATGCATTAAGGATAATCTAAGTCTATTTACATATATATCAGATCATATCAGGAAGACAGACACGGAAAGTGATGAATAAAGTCACTTCACTCGACCTTAAAAACTCAAGAACTAGGCAGAGAAGACGCCATTAGAAGCAGCGGTAGATACTTGGGACTTGGGTTCCAAAACCAACTTGGAAAACTCCAAACTTTTGCGAAGAAGAAGACTGCCATTGTTGCTGTTAATCTTGTTTCTGACACTCTGAGCTACGAGAGAAGCACAACTAAAAACCCAGCTAGCATCATCATCAGCAGCCTTTGGTGAGTTCTTCTTCACTCTCTTTTCGTACTCTTCTGCAACCAATATAGCAATATCAGCCATGGAGGATGCTGTGTATTAAAGCTTTTGTGTGTGTGATGATCTCCGAAGAGTACCACACCTGAGTAGGTAATTATTTATAGGTGAAGATCATAGAAATGGATAAGGTTGACAGGTGGGTGCTTATGTTCTGAGTCTTGTGACCATTATTGTATAGTATACTTGTTGACAGTTTCTTGTGTTCTCTTTTATGCCGCGGTATTGCGGTTTGTCGGTTTTTGGACAAGACATATGGTGCTTCGCCTCCACTACACGGTCCGTGCCGTTGGAATCCTAGAAGACATTATTATAATATTAAGAGATAAGACATTAATTACAATATTAACTTTTTTTATTTTTTTTAAAGTTATACATTAATTGCAATTTATGAATTTTTAATTTGTCAAAATTAAATTTAATTTAGAAAATCTCTCCTTAAAATTTAATTAAAAGATATTAATTAAATATTCAGGACGATGTTATAATGATTGATATGAAATGAAAAAACGACTATCAATCATTCAACTGATTGTATTATCTATTAGCTAATTCTATTAGAAAACTTCCAAAAGAAAGCCGGAAATCCTGAGTTGGTATCTCTGGACTTAAACCCATTTGCGGTGTGAAATTTGGTGCTGTTTTAAGGAGAAAAGGTATTTGCTTTTAGTATCTTTGAGTGATGCTCAAGCAACTTAGTTCAATGTAAGTAAAGCATCCCCAAGTACTGACCAAAATGTTAAATCTAAATATGGGGTCGTGTCATGCGTGGCTTTTAGCATTAAAGTAAGGCGCCTACCACCGAAAACAGGTCAGAAAAGGTCGGCATGATGGTTTACAAGCTTTATGCCATGTGCATGTCGAACTTTCCAGGAATTGACAGGCTTAAAAGGTTCATGCCATGTATGTACGGATTCCTAAGAAGAACACGTCAAAGAACTTGAAACATATCAGGGAGCAGACAAATTACCTACCCTGTCGCTCTAAACATGGTGAGGAAGACTTGGCATTTGTCTAAATATGTCTAAGAACCTACCCCACACCACCGTCTTGATAGAAAATGGCGTGTCCATGTAATGCTCGTCTGCAACAATGGTAAGGAGTACAGAAGCTAAAGCAACAAATTGTCTCTCTCAACTATGATGAGGATTTTACTGTAGCCGGCAATTCCGACCACATGAGGGCAGGCTATAGTCACTTGTTCAACTATGGAATCACCTGCTAAGCTGTACTTCCAATATTTCACATCTATTTCCAGAGTTGCACAAAACAGCTGGAATGTGGAAATTCCACTCTGTCGTTAAGGTATCTGTTGATCACTAGAAGTATAGTTCTAGTGATTTCTGGGGTATTCTTTCTTTGATCACGATATTGAAGAAAAGACTTCACTTTAAATTCATCTTGCAAGCAATATGATTTTTATTCAAGGAATAAACAGAACAGATGAAAGGAAATTACTTCACTAAAATCAATTGAAACAGAAAAACACTTAATGAAATGGATAAACAAGAAAGTGACATGCACAAAGTTAGCATCTAGTACATCACATGTTCTGTTCGTTCTTGTTACAACGTGAAATTAATTATACAAACTTCTTCTTTTGTTAGCTGTTTCAGGATATCGCAAGAAACTTAAATAATGACAGTACTTGGTTTTGATAGATGATCATTCACATCGGAGGGGCATTGGATATTTCCTTAAATTGCATAGATATTTTTATAATAGAAGTAAAAGTCAAAAGCTCGCATCATAGACTGACCTACTAAATTAGAAATAGCCAGTCAATTCCTATATAGCATGTTATTCCTGTGATCCGTGATGTCACCCCTTACACTCATAGAAGGCCTAGATTTTTCAGCTGCTGAATATGTTCAGGTGGGAGAGGAGGGGGAGACCAATCAGATCCGTTCGTTTCACTGTCAACATCCTCGACAACATATTCCTGACAGAGAATATCAGAACTATTTCAGAACAAAATAAAGTCAAGGTACAGAACTCTTCTAACAAAAGTAAAATGTCAAATGGATCACCTATCATGTTTGTTACATATCAAAAATTCCTATTATGCTCTAAAGGAATATTGAACAGACAACTTCCAGAATTGGACCATCCCCTCTCCGACATCACAATGACTACTACCCAAAATGTCAAAATTGTAGTACAGAAACACCTTGGATACAACGATCACAAACACAACTGATGACACCCAAAACGTTTAATGTGCTAGGCCAGGTTCAAAGGCATCTGGCATGTCTCTGGTTTAAAGCTAAAGTAGGCACATATATGACCATGGACAGGATAATCATTCCTAAAGAACTTAACTATTGGAGTGATTCCTGTGCAAATTAGGGTTAAACATAGATTCAACATAGGACTACATTTAGCATTCTGAAATAATCAGATAACAGGTTATGCCACTGACCTTGGTTAGCATCCTCTTTGCAAGTATGTGATAATGTCGCTGCCAAATTCGTTGTCCAACCATTGTAGCCACCAAAACGCTGTAAAATATGCCAATTACAGTAAATAGTCCCAGCACAACTAATGCCAATATAAACAATAAAGGTAGGCCTGCTTCACCAGCACCTCCCAAGCAACCACATTCACCAGCTGCACTTGCACAACTTTCAAAGCAAGTGGTACAATCAGTCCACATACAGAGTGTGCCAGGCAAATGGCAGTCTGCACACATTCTGCACAAAGGAAAAAGCGTCTGTAACATATTATAACACCAAGCTTTATTTAATCCAGCACCAAAGTATACATAAGCTATCATAACACCAAGCGTATGGTTAATGGACTTTACTTCAGAAACATGAGTTAGAAATTTGGGAATGGCAATAAACCAAGTTATGAAAACTACTCTTAATTTGAGTTTGGAACTCAGCCCTTTTATAAAACACTTTGAAAGATGAAAAAAACCTAGTTATACAAATAAAGAAAAACCAGAAACTGCCACATGTATGTTGCTATCATATAGAAGTACCTAAATTGAACAATCAATCCATCTAATGAGTTACAATATCCCCAGGAATTGCAATTATGTTCTTCACACAATTGATTATAGCGTAGAAGCTTAAGATCTGCTAATAACTAGTAAGAAATATTCTATATCGAGAAGCTTTCCTCATCTTAATGTGAGATGACAGCATGGCTGACATTGTTGTTGACTTTTTAATTGCA
This sequence comes from Erythroxylum novogranatense, assembly GCA_029891385.1. Taxonomy (NCBI): domain Eukaryota; kingdom Viridiplantae; phylum Streptophyta; class Magnoliopsida; order Malpighiales; family Erythroxylaceae; genus Erythroxylum; species Erythroxylum novogranatense. The sequence continues at coordinate 3,777,561 of CM057228.1, read as the reverse complement.
ACCCAACCAAGAGGGTGCAAACAAGAATATGATAGCAAAGACATGCATAAATGTATCAAAGTAGGCAAATGTGTGGAAGGACCATAAAAAATGAAGCCCTCAATTTATAGATTCAATCTCAACCCAAAAGACCAAGAAAGATCTACCTAAGCCCTTGAAGCCACAATGATTATGATATACCAGCATATCCTACATATAGCATGAATAGACAGCACATCATACCCGGGATGACAACAACAAAGACATAATTCTCGACAAGGCTGAGCCAAATCATTCCGCACTCTTCGATCATAACAAGTAATGAAGCACCCAGATAGGCCCAACAATGCAAAGAACAATAGAGCTCCTGCACAAAAGATCCATCCAAAAGTTCCATCTAAAGTTAAGAAACAGTACATGAAATAAAATTTCCAAATCTTTTTGCATCCATTTAGATCAATTCGAAAAGGCAACAACCAAATGCAACTTTGTATGATTGATTTATTTCAAATATGCAGAAATACACATGGAATGCTCAATTATGTGTTAGCAAAAAAAGAAGTCCAATTAACCATTTACGTACAGAAGCATAACAATTTTTGCAATCACACAAAGTAAACAACTAGGAACAGTCAGCCCTTGCAGTCAGTTCAAAGTGAGAAACTAATGCTTAATCCTGTATCATATTATCTACAGACAAGACATGCTCAAACATACTGTCGCAAAGAGGAAACTTTGTGACACAATGCATAACCTTACAAGAAAATTCCAATCAATATATCATCAAGTCAGTCTGCTAAAGCATCAAAATGGCCAATCAGTACAATTTAGGAAAGAAGGGGGAAATCTCATTTATGGCTAGAAACAAACAATACTGCAATCAATATGCATAGAAGAGGATAGTGTCGTCTGCCAGAGTAATGCAAAAGCTATCATGAACTTCATGTCAGGTCTTGAGATTTTACCACATATGTAGTAGAAGCTAAGTTCACTGTCAAATCCCCAAGCAAGACGAAGCCAGGAGTTTTGATACCTATCAATTAGACACACTATATATGCCAGTGAAGAGATTACCTGCAGATGGTGAGTAATAACAGTGAGAATTCTTGTCATTAAAAATAGAAATATCAAGGAAACCACGAAGGGAATTAATTACGTACAAGCTGAACAGCCAGAAATATAAAGACAATGTCCCTTGTCACAAAGAATCGGAATTTTAGAGTCCGCCATTTTCTGTCAGCAGCAACATGAACTCTCAAATGGTAAGGGGCCTTGCAGGTTGTGCAATGAGCAAATGCAAATCCTTCCTACGGAAACCAAAACGAAATCAACACCAAAATCAGGCTCTCCTGAAGAAACCCATGTTAACTTGACTCACACTCTCTGCAAGAATCCTGTCACATGCTTCTAATTCAATTAAAAAATCAGGGTCAATAAAATGGAAATGGAATCGTACCCTTACAGCCCGCCAATGGTCCAAGCATTCCCGATGAACATATTTTGACGTCCCTTTGCATCTACATGGTGCAATAAAATCCCTCCCTAAAATAACCAATAATAGATCAAAGGCAAATATTGATAGCCCGACTCAATGCACCCAAACTCTAATGCTGCTCACAAGGTATCTAAGAAACCAAAATATAAATCAATAAGATATCAGATATCATTAACAATGAAGAGCATCAAGCAGAGGCCACACGCTAACCAAAAAAAAGCAAAAGACCTGAACCCATTTAAAATACAAGACATTGCTAAACACTTAACTCTCAACTTAGACCAATTCTTTTCACTTTCAATTCAATTATCGTTGCTACCAATAGCAGACAAAGTAAAAGGACTAGGCTAAACAAATCATAAGTGAACCAAAAATCTATCTTATGAGTCAAATTCACTACAAAATTCTTCTTTTCCAACAGAAACAAACGAAGCATCCACTACCACGCATGCAAAATTTAAAATCTTTTTCACGCAATACCCCGATAATTTTGTTCAACAACCAAGGACTACTTCAAAAAAAGGCAACAAATTGCCTTTAGAAACAAGAGTGAGAATTCTTCAAAATTGGGGAAATTAGAGGGTTTAGGTCAAAAACTACCGTCAGTTTCGAGGCATATACGGCACTGAATCTGTTCGCCGGGGCCGGCTTCGAGGTCGATCTCGCTAGGCTCGATGATTGGGGTCACCGGCACAAGAGGCGAAGGGTCTGCGTTATCGGCCATCAAAACAAGATTTGGGAGAAACGGATTTGCGAGCGATGATTACGATCATTAAATTTGCGAAATCTTTGTTTAATCAAAACAAAGTCTCAGTTAATTTTCAGACTTTCTTCTCTCTTCTCCAGTCTCTTGTATGGTCTGTGAAGGGTCCACTTGCTTTGGTTAGGTTTCGGTTTTTTAGTTCTTTTTCGTTTTTTTTAAATTCAAAATACTTAATATATAAATAATTATTAGGAATCAATTTTCTTTAAAAAACATGTCAATTTTCATTAGATTTGCTTTTACAAAATCTATTTATTATATAAGATTTGGTGAATATTATTTTTATTAAACACAAGTCGATGTACTCAATGCACAAAATTTCTCACTTTACGAGATCTGAAAAGGATCATAATGTATACATTTTTCTTTTTGTAGTTTTTTTAAAGAGACTGTTCTTAAGACTTAAACTTATGATCTTATGATCGCAAAGGAACAACTTTACTAGTTGATCTTTGACTCAACTATATTATTTTTCTATATTTATTTTTTATTAAATATCCTCATTTGAAATCAAAACAACCTGGTATTTGGAATGGTATGAATTGAATTCAATTATAATATTAAATTTAATTCAAGTGTTTGGAAATAAAAAAAATAGAACCCCATTATCTTTTATAAATTGAATTTATCTGAAAAAGTATCAGAATTGAATTACGAAATGAGATTTCAATTCTTCTTTTGAACGTTGAAAATATTCTTTCAATAATACTCATCTAATCCTACCATATATCTCTTCACCTCAAAGGCTCAAACAGCTCCTCCAATCAAGAAATGGAACAATAACACCTTTTTCACGAATCAGCACCTCCCATCATATCTGGGTTTTCCCTTTTTTTGTTCATGGATGTCTTTTTTTTTTTATTTATCTATGATCATCTTTCTTTTTTAGATTCATCGTTCAATTTAGCTCGATCTAGTTTAATGTTATTTGCAATTAATTTTTTCTTTTCATTTTAATAATGAACTTTTTTTTATGATATCACCTATAATGAAATTGATGTTTATAACTTGCTCTATGTAAGTATGATTGTTTATTATTTAATAAGATTATCCGTTTAGTTAAGAGTAAAATATCAATTGAAATAATTGAATTTATTTTGATTATATTAAAACAGTATAATTAAATTCAATTTAATATTATTAAATTTGTTTTAAACAGTATAAATTGAATTTAATTTACTCTTATTAATGTAATTTAATTCAATTTTTTAATGAATTCAACTCGAAAATTTCGAACGATCATTAAAAAAATACTTATCTTTTAATTTCTTTCTAAAGAAAATATTTACATTAACCTTTTAATTTTATTATAAATTAATACTTATAATTGGCAAGTTTATAATTAAAAATGAAATAAGAAAATGGGTGAAATGATTTATAAGGTCTAACAAGGAATTTGTGAAATTAAAATTTTAGCTAAAGATTCTTAAACATCACCAAGTACTCTAAATCATCAAAAGGAAATTAAGATAACAACACCGTCCTACACAGTTCCCGTACTAGCAGCCTTAAGAAGGATCAGATCAGACCACATAACGTTAGATAACGAAGTCACATAAGACATTGTTGTCCAATCTTTTACTTCTTCCTCTTCTTTGGAGGCTGAAGAGATTCCTCATCTTCATCCTCTTCCTCTTCTTCATTCTCAATTTCCTCGACTTCGTCTTCTTCCTCGTCTTCACCACCGTCATCGTCATCGTCGTCATCATCATCGTCTTCATCCTCATCATCATCATCTTCGCCGTCTTCTTCATCTTCTTCCTCCTCCTCCCCGTTCTCTTCTGCCCCACCAGCGCCACTCTTTTTAGAGTTGCTTTTGTTGTCTTTGTTGTTGTTTGGATTCTTTTCATGGTCAGCTCCATCTTCAGATGACAAATCTTCTTCACCTTCTCCAAAGTCACCACCATCACCGTCATCACCATCATCGTCGTCGTCGTCTCCTCCTTCTGCTTCAACTGGATGATCATGGCTCTGCACTTCATCTCCCTTTGTTCTAGGTACGTGACGGAGAAGAAATGCTGTTATCGATGCCTGAAACCATGCCACACAAATGGGTTCCACAGTCGTTCACAAGAATTACAGTTGGAGCTCCATAGTAGCAGTATCTAATTAGCTAATCCAAGTTCATATTCACAAATTATCAACAACTTTTGGATTGAACAAACAAAGCAAAAGTAAGAAGATATTATCAACCACTTGCTTATTGGAATCAAATACTCCCGAACTTTTAGAATCGCCAGCAAGTGGAATATTGGCTTAGTGCAAAATGGAATATGTGACTACAAAGGTCTATCACCTCAAACTTTAGCTATACATATATTCTTTCCCTTCTACAGAAACAAAGAACGATCTAATTTAGTTTACAAGAACTTATTTGGATTATTAAAAATTGTGTAAATTCGAAAGTTTATTTAGAATTATTACATCATCATCGTCACACTCAGTCCGAAGTTTCGCAATAAAGCGGTGTCTGGAAAAGTCTAATTGTATATGATAATTTACCTAATTTCATAATAAAAATTAAAAAAGAATCCTATACCAGTATAGCACGTGTGGGATGACGAGTGGTTCGCTTTAAAAGATAAGAAGCATCTTTTTGGACAGAATATTCCTAAACTACTAGTTCCAGTTTCCAACCAACCTCCTATCGGAAAGCGACACGTAGACAAAAGACAGTATCTACCGGCCCACGCGTGCGAACAAACTAAACTAAACTAAATCCCGGTGACTCAGAATCCAACCTTCTCCGTCTGGAAAACTTACCGTATCCTACTTTCTATTCACCCACCGCGTACGTTAGCCTACTCTAATCCTCTCCCACCAGCTAAACAAGTTGAATTTATCTTTATTTAACATCGGCGTACGTTAAGTAAAAAAAAAAGGTCAAATATTAATGGCAAAAACAACTGAAAATAAAAATCAGAAATATGTAATAATATTTATTTATTTATTTGGAAAAAACCAAGAAAAAAGGAAACTCACCTGAGCTAAAAGCTGAGTAGCTTTGACCAAGGTGGAGACGAGCAGAGCTGCAAGTACCTCCCCGGCGCACGTTAGCGCGGCGTTACTTTGCGTAACCATCGTGGTCTCCTCCATTTGCGTGCGCTAAAAAGAGGAAATTATGGAAAAGGAAAAAACCTGCATGAGGGTGGATGACAAAGTTCTGACTGTTAGATCAGTCCCAACAAAGAACATATCAACCGTCAGATCCGAAAAGAGGAAAAACACAAGAAAAAAGGGAAAATATGGAGTTAATTGAACCTAATTTTTCAAAAATGATTTATTACGCAAATAAAAAGGTAGAAAGTGAGAACAATAAAGTAGATATTATTATTAAGAGAATAAGACAAGATACCCCTTTCAGTGACGAGAAAACTCGCCGGTGACCAGTTCTAGCAGTGGACTTCAGAGCCTATAAACTAGAAAATCGGTACATTCTCACTATTAGACTAAGTTTAGAGCTACGAATTCAAAGAGGAATGAATTAATTTTCCTAAAAAGCTTTAAACGTCGAAGTTCTCCGAAGTAACGTAACGTTTCAAGCGATACCCGCTGAAACTCGGTCAGAAACCCAGAAACTACAAGAGAAAGAGCTAAATATCACAGAAATCAGTCGTTAAGCTCTCGAATCATTCTTTACACAAGCAACGGAGCCAGATTGAAGCAAGAGAAGAGCTAAAAACTGAAGAATCGAAACTAGGAAGAGAGAATCAGAGAGCGAAAGCGTACCGTATGTGAAGATCCGAGCACGAATAGAGCAGATCTGGAGGTTTCGGTGCCTAAAACCTGGAGGAACAAGCGTAGTTAGCTCCGTTCATTGTGGACCGTCGGATCGTGATCGCAAAGACACAGACACTCCAAAGATATAGAAAAATATAGCACAGATAAAGAGAAGAGAGAGAGAGAGAGAAACATAGAGCTGGGTGCGGGTGAGTGACTGACTCACTGCCCGTAATTTCTCAGTCATTATTTTGGGCAGCACGGGCAGCACCTTCTCTTCGATTATTTTTTTTAAAGATCGCCGGTTCGGGCTGCCCGGGAAGCTAATACGAGAGTAAAGGGCAGGTGCTGTCATTTTTTTATATTCACATTTTATATTTTTCTTTCAAGTCCGTAATTAATGAGTTATTAATATTACGGAATACGGGGTCCTTTTCTCAGTTTTTGCATATATTATATGACCTTGCGGACTTTAATGATAAAGTCGCTTTTGCGCTAGCCAGTTCTTATAATTTACCCTTGGATAGATTTATAAATTATATAATTTAAATCACTTATTTAACAAATCACTTAAAATTTTGCCATGTTAAATAAATTTTGAGGTCGGTAATAACTAATAACACCAAAATTCCCAAAATTAGTATTCAAAATGATTTTTTAAAATTTTCTTCATAATTAGAAAATTTAAAATAGGAAATATCTTCTATTTTATTTAATATTTTAAAAATCGGATTAAAAGTTAAACTAGTAAAATAGGAGGTTTAAGATTTAAAAGGTTCAATCAATATTAAACTGTCATAAAATCGACTAAGAATTAAATAAAATTAAATAATTTTGAATACGATTGAAAAATTGTTCTTATTAATAGAATAATTTGACGTTTAACTAAAAAGAAATTATTAAACGATAAATAAATAACTTATTTTAGTTTATACAAATTTATCAATTTACAATTCATCAAAAAATTTGAACAGTTCAAAAATTTTAAAATTAAGGGGGCGGTTGGTTTGCATGGAAGAATGGTAATAGGAATAGGAATGAATATAGTGAAGAATGAGAATGAAGATTATCATTATAATTATGATGATTGGTTAAGAGAAAGGAATGATTACCATTACTATTGATAGTGGTTGGTTTGTAAAAAATAATATAATTAATTAAAATATTGTAATTAATTAATTAGAGTATTTTAATTAATGAATAAATTATATTTCAATTAATTATATTGCAATTAATTAATTATTTTAAATTAATTATAATGTAATGTAATTAATTAATTATAATATTTTAATTAATTAATTATATTATAATTAATTACTAACAATAATTTAATTAATTAATTAATAACAATATTTTAATTAATAAATAATTATATTTAATTAATAATAATATTTTAATTGACAATAATGTAATTAATTAATTAATATTAATAATTTAATTAATTATATTTTAATTAAATAATTAATTACAATATTTTAATTAATAATAATATTTTAATTACTTAATTAATTACAATATTTTAATTAATGAATGAATTATATTTTAGATAATTATGGTAACTAATTAATTATATTATTTTAATTAATTATATTTTATTTGATTAATTAATCAATTACTATATTCTAATTAATAAATGAATTATATTTTAATTAATTAATTGTATTTAATTAATTAGTATTAGAAATACTTTTAAAAGGTGAGTCTCTATTAAGGAATTAATTTCATTCCTCTACTAAATGGGGGTATGAAGGATTCTTCAAAGTGAGATATCAACCATTACCCCTGTAATCAATAACCAATCACTTACTTTTTATTTGATACCCATTAACCTTTTCCTAAACCCATCAAATCAGTTAGAATCTTTTGATTATTAATTTTACCTGAGTATTTGGCAGTAGAAGAAAACGACTTTAACCGTTCATCACCTACTAAGTTGAGTCAATGTTCTCTAACGACATTAATTAAGTAGAAGTAAGCAACCAAACAGGGTAGAAAAATCATAATTTCTTAAAATCTATTTTTAGGTTCAACTACCATGATTTTTTAATTTTTTTAAAAGATTACACCTTTAGAAGTATTTATTTATCTATTTTAAACTATGTTTAGTCTATAAGTTGATGTCATGATTTTCTAGTTGTAGGTGATTATACATATGAAATTAAAATATATAATTAATAAATTATTACAAGAATTTTATTTATCCGCTTCATATTTTCCATTCACTAACAAAGAGTTTATTATGAAGTAAGGAAAGATGGCAATAGGCTGATTTCTCTTCTTGAAATTTTATAGTCAATTTAGGATTGTTAGATCGAGATTAAAATATATTTTTATTTTAAAAATAAAGCGGTGCGTTTTTTAAAATTTTAAATTTTAAATTAAGAACTTCGATTTTAAATTTGGTGGACTCAAAGATCGAAGTAAGCAAATAACGGGAACTAATCCTCAAAGACCGTGGTTAGATGATTGGGAGCGGAGCTTAATTTCGTTTAAATCCTAAGTTCGATTTTATGTTAACCTTTTTTAAGAACCTGAGGTAGCTGGAGTTTTAACCGTAGGTAGAATGTCAGTTGAGCTCACACGTCCACTTAGCCTGCCTATGGAGTGATACATCAGTTGAATTATCGAAAAGATGTACCTGCTTGACCCGCTTAAAAAAATTTTCGAATAAAAAAAAAGAGCGAATTACTACCAAAAATGCGAAATAGGGAGATTTTGATGCATTTTGGACCAACCAGTGCGATTCCTGTCCATTGCTTAGAAGTTACGATGATGCTAACTTTATCCCACCGTAAATAATGTCATACAATAGTTATGTCTCCCACGCCTGAGCTTTAAGACTAAGCCTCCTCTCCTCCTTTCGCGTGCTATACATTAAGACTAAGCCTCCTCTCCTCCTTTCGCGTGCTATACATTAAAGTACTTGATGTGTGTGCAACTTGGTGCTCAATTAGTGGAATATATATAAAAAAGAAGACTTTCAAAATTCAGACTAAGTGGGCTGGTCCTAGTCCGGCGATAAGGTCTGAAGCTCTGTGTTGAGAGCTTTGAATCCCCTTAACTTTAGTCCAATGTTGGGGATGATGTATGGTCCAATCCACAAAGTCACATTAAACTCTTGGTGAAGTTCTATGTATGTATGAAATATCAGCTTGGACCCTAATCAAGTTTCAACTCAAATCTAAATTTAAGTGTTTTCAGTAAGCTAATCATTAGGTTAGATTTAAACTTATTGAGACTCAACTATTCTTATTTCAATAAGTTTAAATCTAACCTAATAATTAGCTATATCTTTTATTTAAAAAAATAAGTTTCAGATAGGCTTGAATTTGAGCTTAAAAGACGTTATTTTATATATTTAATTTTAAAACATTAATGAAGCTGACTAATTGTCATCATAATCTTTATTTCTTACCTTATTATGGAGGCTTGAATTAAAATTGTTCTTTTGGACCAAGTACCCTAACATATAGAAAAGGGTCCAAGTATACATGTAGGTCTCGTTTTATCACTAGTAATAAAAGAATCAGAATTTAAAAAAACGAGAATAAGAATAAAAACAAGAATTAGAACATAAATAAAGTTACTAATTATGTGTGTCTATCGTGTAATCGATAAGAACAAGGTTAAAGAGTTAATATTTATGGTAGCATTTGACATCACATATTATAAATAATAATGAGAATTTTTTAATCATATTTAATTATTATAAGATTTATTATGTAAACAACTAATTAAAATATTTAATCAAATTATTTTCAATAACTTATAAATTTATTATTTTAAAAACTATTAATAATTTTTATGATGAAAATAAAACTATCAATTTTAAATTATACTATTATCATAACAACCAATATCTTCGTAATATCTTTATATTTTTATAATAACTTGATAATATTATTTATCTCTTGTTCTTGATATCAGTGCCGGTCCTGGACAGGAGCCAGCAGAGCACCTGCCTAGGGCCCATTATAAGAGGGAGCTCCCCCTCTCTAAACTTTAAGTGATGCAGTGTTTTAAATTTTAATGTCGTCGTTAGCTAATGACTTTTAACTATAACGACTATAACACTATAATGACTATAACGTTATATTCATCTTTAACGTTACAGTAACGTTAACGTCATTAACAATTTTTTTTTATGTAAAGGTAACTTTGTGGTCCCATGCTTATAAATAGTCTTAAAATATTTAAGTGTACTCTTACCTTTTAATTTATTTATTTTCATCAATATATGTATTTAAAGTACTCCAACTCAAAAATTAGCAGCAAAACATTTTACGATTATGTCTTATGAGTTCTTAATATAATTTAAAGATAAAATTTCTAATTTTTAATATATTTTTATTCTTTGTTTTTATTTTTAATATTAGATATTAAATTTTGCTATTTATTAGAACGTGTGATGGTATTTTTAAGAAATATAGAGATGAAGGGTTCTCTAGTATGAATATTGCCAAAATCTTGCACTTGAGATGAATATAGAGCCTACATTTCTAACTAGACGTTATGTTATTAGGAAATAACAATTTGATGAAATTAATCATAATGAAGAAATACAATCAGCTGAGGATTCTTTCAAGGTTAATTATTTTCTAGTTGTTGTGGATATGACAATTACTTCGCTAAAGAATATATTTGAACAATTAACGACATTTGATAATATTTTTGAATTTTATTTGATTTAAAGAAGTTGAAATCATTAGATGATAATGAATTAAGAGAATATTGTACTAATTTTACGACGATTTTTCTCATAATAATGTGTCTGATATAGATTTAGATGATCTTTTTTCTGAATAAAAATATTATAAATGACTTTGCCAAATGAGTTAATGTCATCAATTGAAATATTAAAATTTGTTCAAGCTGCAAATTGTTATCCAAATATTTCAATTACTTATCGAATTCTATTGATTATACATGTGACTGTAGCATCAGCTGAGAGAAGTTTTTTAAAATTAAAATTATTGAAAACCTACTTGAGGTCATCAATGTCACAAGGAAGGTTGAATAATTTAGCTATGTTATGTATTGAGAAAGATATGTTGGACAATATTGATCTTGATAATATTATTAATGATTTTATATCTATAAATGCACGAAGAAATTGTTTTTCATAAATCATGATCTTTTGTGTATTTGTTAATGTTATGATTATTTAATATTTAGTTGATTATGTAAACTTATAAATTGAATCATTTATGTTTCATACAAATATGTAAACTTAAATATATTGTCAATTTATTGGGCTATTTTTTTTAAATTTCACCGAAGACCTATAAAATTATAGAAACGGTCCTGCTTGATATTATGCTTTTTTGCCAGTATCCTAAGCACTCGTAAGGCGATAGTGGATATTTACACCTTAAAAGCAAACCTACAATTTGGACATAATCTATGGAAGAATCGAAAAGACTAAGCACTCATATCTGGAACATATTAAAAAGTTTGATCACTTTACACCTAAGTGGATATGAATTGTGTGCGTGGAGAGTTGTCTTCATTGTTATATAAGCTTAAAGGGCATAAACAAGACTCTTTATTCTTCTCACTTTTCTGGCATTAACCCTAGTAGTATTCTTGAATCTTAAGTACTTTAAGTTTTAAATATATTTATTTAGTTGGGCTTATAGCCTTATACTAGTAAAGCTTTTATTAGTAAAGTTTTTTTTAGATCTTTTGTGATAGAATTTTTCTAATAACTAGTTAACTGTTTGGATGTGATTTAAAAAAATTTTTTGAAAAGAGCTTCATACAATAGGTTGTTTGGTAATATAAAAATAAAAAGCATTTTAATTTTAACTATATTTTATTTTATAATAAAATTATTCATGTATATAAATATTATTTAAAGTATATTAAACAATATACAAAGCACAATATATTAATTATTATACAATTTTAAACCATATGAAACATAAATGAAAATATATCTAACCAAACCTTTTATATGGATTATAATATAAGTAAAACTAATATAAAAATAAATATAAAATATATATATATAAAAGTCAAATAATATTATATGAATTTCAAAATAAACGTGTGAATTAGTTTATGGGTATTATGAGAATCATGTAAAACATAAGGACAAAAGAGACTAAAAATATATTCATTAATTGAACTGAAAAATCTACCGAAAAGTATTTTTAGAAGCTCCAAATTTGAGCTTCTTAAAAGCTGTATTTTGGCTCCCCAAAAAAGTATATCTATTATAGAAGTGATTTTTATTTTACAATCAAATACTCATTTAAAAAAAGGCTTTTATAATAAAAAAGTGCTTATTAATCTCCTAAAAGCTCATTCAAATAGGCACTAAGATATATATTTAAAAGTGTTTGATTTTTATTTCTCTTATAATTAGTAATAAGTCGATTGAATTTAAGAGATATTAAATTTATTTTAATATGTTAATCTGTTTTGACGTAATTAATTTATAATAATTCGAATCCTTTAAATTCATTGATCGTTTTAATAAGCGACTTTATAGTTCACCCATCTTTGCCTAAATATGAACAAAGTAGATGTTTACTTTAGACTTTAGTTAGCAAAGTTCTATATCAATACTCTTATCTTAAAGTTATTAGGATTAATCAAACATGTCCTTACAAAAAAGGCAAAAGGATTGTCAAAGTAGTGCCTAACACATCTCTTCATTAGACCATGCAACATGATAATTAGGCCAAACATGCCATTCCTAAAATTTTGTAATTCGTCTCATATAAAGTGTAGCTTGAATTTATTCGAATCGAATGAATTCAAGCCCTTTCTTTGATACCTAATGTGTATACGTACGTGAGAGAGCATATATAAAACGTACATATTCCGAGTACGTGCATGTGAGGAGGCCACGAGTAAGAGGAAGGAGGTAGGCTTTGTTATAAGGTATCAACACATACAATTTGCTCCAACAAAAGCTAAACGGCATCAAGAAAACTATGGAGATGTTGCCAATTATGCTCAATCCAAAACGATCCATGACAAAGTTGGTGACGACACAACAACCATTCTTAGTGCCTATCCACTTCAATCTGCACATTGAAAATAATAATAATACTACATACATACATAGATATATAAAAGAAGAACTAACCCTATGTTATGTCGAGTGCTTGCGTGACGTTACTTTCATTCTGTTTTGCTTTGGTTTGTGTATAAACAAATGACACCATAGAATATGAAAAGGCAAATCACTATGGAATCGGCCAACCATTCACACCCCACCTGGCACCACCACTTCTTCCACGACCTTAAAAGGCATAAAACAACTGCACTTCCCTTCGTTAATTTTTTTTAATTATTTCATAATTTTAAAAATAATGACATTAATATAATAACATGACAAAATTTTAAACTAAACAAAATAAAGTTGATTTAAATTCATAATTTAAGATAAGTATAATAAATTATTAAATTGAATAAGATTTATTTAGTTCAGTTTGAATTTAAATGTTGGATTGAATTATCATAAAATAATATTGAATTAATCCAAATTTGATATTCATACTACAAGTGTTTTATCGTTATTTTTATTTAAAGTAAATATTTTTTCTAAAAATTGAAAATTAAAATGAGTTTTTAATTTTAAAAATAGAAAATTTTTCTAAGATTGCTTAAACCACAAAGGATTAACATCTTTTAACTTAAAAAATATATTACATTTTATCAATGATTAAAAATTCAATCAGTTTGATCAATTCAACAAGAAAAATCTAAGCCGTCTAATTTTTTCTGTTTGATTTATTTTAATAATTTTAATTATTAAAATTGATCAAATTTATAAATTAATTAATTTTATAAAATAAATAAAATTTCATTTAATAATTTTTAAACTCAATTGTTAACTAATAATAATGATTGAACCTTTCTTTGGGGATGGTCATTCGCGAACTTTTGGCAAGACCGTAAGAGGTAAAATCTCGCCACATTTTCAAGAAAAATAATAGATGTGCGGATTGGTTAGCCCATGTTATCAAGCCTTTGATATCAAAATTTTCTATTTTCAGTATCCACCTTTAAGTTGTAATTCTTATATCTTCACGGATATGGTTGCGATCTTATCATCTCAATTAGGCATGTAATAGCGGTTTTCTCCTTTATAAATAAAATAATAATAATAATAATGATTGAACCCTTTTACAGGCTCGATATCAGTTCTCAAAATGGCCTAATTTACGTGTATAGTACTTACTGAAGCTTATCCTCTCTTCAATAATTCTATAATATCTCGTTCTCTCCCACTACTACTAGATAATCACGTAACTATTGATCACGCATGCATACTATTAGAATATAATTAGGTCCTCAACACCTCTCAAGGGACGGCTAAATAGGGTATAAATTAATGAATAAGATCAACTACTTTGAAAGATTGTACCATATTAACCAACTTAAAGTGACTTATAAGGATAGATTGTATATATAAATGCTTCTACTTTCCGTCACGTAATTCTTAATTCGTTTATTAGTAAAGTAATTTACTATAGAATAATCAAATGTTATTTACGTGACGCTTCAATCCGGTGCTTAAATTCAAATCAAACTAATAAAATCTAACTCAAATTAATAATTTATTTTAATTATTTTAATTATTAATTTAAGTCAAATTTAATTAGCTTAAGTGTCTGTTTAGATGAACTTTTAGGAAGTCAATAAACATTTTCTCCACCACAAAAGTACTTTTAAGAAAAATGAGTGTTTGGCTATAAAAAACTTTTATTTAATATATCGATTTTTTGACAACCAAAATACAACTTTTAAGAAACTCAAATTTGGAGTTTTCAAAAACTTTTAAATAACTTTTTCGAATAGATTTTTCAAATCAATTAATGAGCCTATTTTTAGTCATTTTGTCCTTATGTTTTACACTTAATTACTACAATACTTACAAACTCATCTTCACGTTTATCTTACAAACCTGTCTTCTCTAATCTCTTGCATATTATTTAATATACTTTAAATAATATTTACATGTATAAATAATTTTATTACAAAATAAAATATAGTTAAAATTAAAACATTTTTATTTTATGCTACCAAATTATCTACTGTATGAAGCTCATTCAAAAAAGCTCTTTTTTAAATGAATAGTCAATGACTTCTTAGAAAATTTCTTCTCATAAAAGATCTACTGAAAAAACTATACTAATAAAAGCTCTACTAGTACAAACCTAACCAAACAGAGGCTAAGTTAAGTTTACAAATTTAGTTAAATCACCATATTTGTGAGATTTAGTTAATTAGTTCATATTGATATTCATATTACGTATATTTTATTATTATTTTCAACCAAAGTTTAAGAGGATTTTGTTTGAAAAATAAAGATTAGAAGGATATTTTCTGAAAATTTTAAATATTAAGGAGTTTTTCTATTTTTTTATTTACAAGAGAAATTTATATTTTAATCCTGACATATATATATATATATATATATATATATATATATATATATATATATATATATATATATATATATATATATATATATGAAATGGGTTTCACATATAAATAAGGATTTATAGTGAAAAGATGGCGCACAGAATGGACGAGACAAAACTTATTGCATGAGTACTCCAATTATAAATGAAGCCAACGTAAGTACAATTAAATGTGACATTAGCATTCAAGACCTTGGAATTTTCATATTATAAACTCATTACATTAGCTTTTAATTAAGAAGCCGACTAGTTTCAAGTACGTATACATTGACTTAATCAGATTCTCTTAACTAACTATTATTATTATTACATAACGTACTTAACATACCCGAAAGTTTAAAATTATGAATTGGGAGTTGTATTATATCGTAACTACGATAAATTATAATTCCGATCTTGACTTAATTATAATTTAAAATTCAGCGTAACAACCGAAGATTCTTATATCCTTTTCCCTGAAGTCTTTGTATAACTTGGGTTTCCAAAGCTAGATTAACAAAGTACAAGTTGGTTACGTGAGCCCTACATGAAGACTTTGCATGCACTCGTTATGCATATGTACTTCTAAATGTGGTGGATTGAACATAATGAGTCGACATGAATTATTGATTTGCGCCAGCAAGAGTGCATGTGAGGTGTGAAGGGAAAACTAAAATCAAAGCTGGAACTTACACAAGGTCACATATTTCCAATCCGAATTTAGTTACTCGACCGTCTTATATAAACGGATTATTTTTGCTAGTTTGTTGTTGTAGATTTCCTGTGTACCCTTCGAGGTCGCCCCAGATTTATGCCTCATCTTTAACATGTTTTCCAAACACACAGCCAACTGGAACTTACAAAAGATTACATATTTGTAAGTTACATATTTCCAATCCGATTTTGGTTAGTTGATAGTCTTATCTAAACAGGTTGTTTTTGCCAATTTGTCATTGTAGTTTTATTGTGTGCCTTTCCATGTTCTCCAAATCTATGGCTCATTTTTAACATATTTTTCAAATACACACCCAACTTTTTTGTCTCCTATGTATTAGTAATTCAAGAATGTGGATTAAAAATTATACCGATAAAATAAAAACTTAAAGTTTAAAATATTAAACTTAAATTAGACTATTATAAAATTAATAGGTAATAAAGATTGAATAACATTGATGAATTTAAAACAAGATTAAATAAGAAGATTATTTGTACTCATAGAAAAGTAGAAGTTTAATTAAAAAGAAATTATTAAATAAAATCAACTAATTTGTTTTAGTTTATAAAAATAAGTTAGTTTACAAAAATTAGCAATGTTTTTAAAACCGAATCGAAGTTAAACCAGTTAAACAAGAAGCTTAAGATTTAAAAGATTCAACCGCATTAGATTATCATAAACGATTAAAGATTGAATAAAATTAAAAATTTTAAAAATGAATAAAGAAAACAATTCTTACCCATCTAAAAATTAAAATTGAATTAAAATAAAGACGTTAAATAAAAATAATCTATTTATTTTAGTTTGTAAAATTAATTAATTTATAAAATGATCAATTAATTAATAAACCGATCAGCTTTTAACAACATAAATTATTAAAATAAATAAAACCGAAAAGTTAATTGATTAAATTTTTATTGTTAAGTCGATCGAATCAATTCGGTTTTAAAATATTAATATTAGTTAATTAATTAATAAATTAGTCAAATTTTCATAATACCAATTATTAAAATAAAATAAATTAAAATTTTAATCGATTTTAGTATTTTTACTATTAAATCAATGAAACTGTTACAAATGCTTCCACCACAGTCCAAAAGAAGTGGAAAACAGATTATCACAAGGGAATGTGTTTTTAACATACAAGTTGGAGGATATGATCGTTGATGGGGTCATTGGATGTTGTCTTAGTGCGACTTGAAAAGCCATTGTGTGTGTAATGCTTGTTGTTAGGCAGTAAGATCCCTTAAGCTGACTCTACATAAATATACACTTTCAGTAACACAAATAGCCACCAAACTTTTTTAAGGATCACATAATTTAAATAAATTAGATGTTGTTGATATAATAATATAATTTAATTATTAATTATAATTTAATTAATTAAAAATTGACCTAAATCGACAATATATCGGTTTGAATCGAGTCTAATTAGTTTGTAGCAAGTTTAAGAATTTAGTTGAACTGATGTATCAATATTATTTAATTTCATAATTTTAAGTATTTTATCATTATTTAAAAGTAATATAAAAGAGATTATAAAAACAATAATATAAAATTTGAATTTAAAATTAAAATTTTGTTTACAACTTCTAAACAATTGTATTAATTTCAAAATCATATATAAATATATTATTTCGCCTCGCCCTTTAAGAGATGATCGAGTTTGCGAAGTGGAGAGACATGAGATCAAAAGATTCTGTATTCGATTCTTCTTACTTATATTCTCTCGATCAAGCCTGTTATAAAGGGCTTGCTTAATACAGAATACCCGATTAACGTGATCTGCTCAATTTATAAATTTATCCAATGCCCATCTAAAAGATACTGATTACGTGTTTGAGAATTTTTTTTATGAAACAGAGAAATTTAATAATATTCTTTTATATTTTTAATAGCAAATTGTCAAAACTTTAGTATTGTCTCATGTAATTAATGTTCCAACAGTACCAAAATTGGACTACATCCGTTAAAATGCCATGTTAACTATTTCGACGACCGTTGAATTCCCGCGATAAGGCCGCCATCACACTCTGAAATTCTACTCAAGCGCGTCTAACCCACACGCTTCTCAAACCCGAAAGACCTCCCTCTCACGCTTGACCATTCTCTTCTTCATAACACTACCACTCCGTCATCTCCGGCAAACCAAACCTGCGGTGAATGCCGTCGTCGACAAACGCGGGGAAGTGCTCAGGTTAAGAGTTGGAAGTAGTAGTGACAGGTACCTGTGTGCGCATATTAGCGCTTAGTGGAAGCATATGTGTATAATTTTTTATCATGTACTTACTGTAGGTCACGATAAGCCAAATCCCACCTCAAGCCAAGGCTAATGAGAACAAATAATTGGGGTGGTGAGTTTGAATTTGTTTATAATGGTGAGTTTGAATTTGTTTATAATTAATATAATTTATTTTTCATTAATTAGTCACAAATAATTCAAAAAAAAAACAAGCAATAGTGTTGGAGCAGAGGGGTCATTTTTAAGCTGTCGTTATTGGTCCTCGGTTCCAGTCTTGGTTTGAAGAAGGATGATGTTGGAAGAAGCAAATGTTGTTGTGGTGGGAGAGTTTGTAAAGGGACAAGCTTTACAAGGTTTTGTGTTGAAAGTTGCAACCTTTGTGTCTTTGTTTCTGGTTGGTACTGAAAGCGGGAAACTTTCTTCTCATGCTACTTCGTTTTGAAACAGAAGGTTCACTGACTTTTCTTGTTTTTTCTTCATCATCTTCTTCTGGGTTTTCCTGTTTAGTTCATCGGGTGTGTTGGTTTGGTGAAACAAGAGTGAGAAACATATGGCAGTTCTGTTATCAGTAGCCTCTGTGTGTTAACGCGTTGTTTTGGATTGTTTTTCCTTATCAGTAGCTTCCTGTTGTGTAATCTTGGGAAAATGATTTCTTTTCAATGACATACCAGTAAATGATAAAACAAAGAAGATTCTCTGGATGATAAAACAGCGTTTGTTCTACGTTCTTAGATTTTATTTTTCAATATCTATAAGTTTTAAGAGGTGGGTTAAAATTGAAGTTTCACATATGCTGTTTCTTCCTTTTGTTATTCTACTCCCAACTCTTTGGAGGTTTGGTTTGATAGTTTCTGTTCCAGTGTTACTTGGAGTAAGTTTCGGTTGACAACGGAATCCCATGAGCTCTCTCTCTCTCTCTCTTCCCCATCGCGCCCCGCCGCCACCCCCGCCACCCCCCGGTTTACAACTTCTGGAATTTGAAGATGTTATTAGAAAGCTGAAAAGATCATTGAAATTGAGAGAATATTTGATACGATTATTTAAGACGTGAAATTTCTACAAGGCCCCTTGTTTCCTATATATTTTTAGACCTTCTTCTTCCTTGGAAATTCAACACTTCTTGTTTTTAATCATTTGATGATCTTTCTTCTCATACGTCCATATCTCTTGTTCCTGGTTCATTGCTTGTACAAGTGTCTAGCATTATGATTACTAATGTACTAAAAAATCTGCATTTTGGTCACTTTATTACTTGTATTTGATGTTTCTGCAGATTTGTGCAGTAATGGAAGTCAGTCTTCATCACTTTGGGTGTCATCTATAGTTTCCCTGTGAAATTCTCAGTTGACTTGGCATATTACCTTTCTTCTCATTTCTCATTATTTTCTCCATAGTGTCTGCATCAGCTTTTGAGAACAGTTTTTCTGTTTTCTGTTTCTTTTTCGAAAGCTTGCCACTTGTTGGAATAGGTGGGTGGTAGTGGTAATTGACACCATATTTATTTGAATTTTTTCTCCACAGTATCAAAACAATGCAAAATTGGTCCACCATGCAGGAAAAGTGTGAACAGAAGATTGTCATAATGAAACAATCCTGTTGTTTAGAGTTAGACCTAAAATAAGAAAACTTTCATGCTTGTACTCGAGTGAACATCACATCATTATCAATTCTGTTCCGTTTGCTGGACATTTTAGCAACTTGCGAATTGTACTATTCAGTCGTGAGTCGTGGTTCATCTATCCATAAATGATTCTATCCCATTCCTTTCCTGAAATTTATAAAGATTCCATGAAGTTTCTATTTGCAGGTACATGTCTGTGATGCGTAATCCAACACTGTTTTCAGTGAAGTTGGAGTTTTTTCAGGAACTAGGTTGATATTTTGGCCTTTCCAGTGTTTCCCAAGGAATTTGCAACTTTATGATGCTGCTTTTGCCAACTTTAGTTTTACATTGAAACCATCTGCTTCGTATAGCATGCTTATTACAAAGCTCCCCTTGTCAAACCTTAATATCCTGATACCTCAAATTCTTCTTGTTAAACTCAACTCCTCTCTGTTTCTTCATATCCACTTGGGCCAAAACGCTTACTGAACTACCTTCGTCATGGATATAAGGAGCATGAACTCTCCATCGACTCAGTTTGTCACCTCAAGAAGGATGGGACTTTATGAGCCTATCCATAACATAGGAATATGGGAAGATAATTCACCCGCATCAGTGTTGATCACTGGCACTCCAGCAACACCAGCATCAATGATTTTCGCAGCACAAATGAAGCTAGATAATCAGGTGTCAATTTTTGAACTGTATCCTCACTAGTTTCTGTAGTTTGGTCATGCTTACTCATTGTGAGCTGAAGCATATTTATATATGCAATTTCACTAGTCAGAGGATATATCACAAGATACTCTTGGACCTTCAGGCAAGTATGATCAAGAAGCAAGTAAGCCTATTGATAAGGTAAAAATCTGTGGTCATCTCTGTCAGAAACAAGCTGTTGTTGGTTAATTTCTAATTCTGGACATTTTATCATTATCTGATGATTCAACTTATTCATGATAAAAGGCTCAAAGACGTCTCGCTCAAAACCGTGAGGCTGCTCGGAAAAGCCGTCTGAGGAAAAAGGTATAAATTTATATGCAGTGATGTTAATTGATGGAAAATTTACATGCAATAGTTCTCTAGGATGCTGGCTTACTTTTAGCCTTTCATTGAAGGCATATGTTCAACAATTAGAATCAAGTCGTTTGAAGCTACTTCAATTGGAACAGGAACTTGAAAGAGCCAGGCAACAGGCATGGAGAAGATTATCTTTTTGCACTAGTTTTTTTTTTCTTTTACTATACTAAAACAAAGCAGTTGTTCCTCCACTGTATGTAGGGCCTGTACATGAGTGGTGGAGTAGAAGCTGGTCATTTGGGGTTTAATGGAACTATGAACTCAGGTTTGTATGTCAAAATCTTATTGATATTACCAGGATTAGATTTGACTACGCTTCCCTCTACCCCTTTTTAGGACAACCTAACTTATGAAGTCTCAATATAAGGAAATCTTGTAGGCATCTTAGACTAGGCATTTCCACAGAATCTATATTTATAATCATATATGTTTCATCCATGGAGCTAATGACAAATCATTGTTTCTTTATATAGTACTTCTGACAATTGTGGAACCATAATTTTTATCATATCTGCATGAGGCTCAGGCTTGATGTTTTCTAGACATCATCTTCATTTATGTTTCTGTTTAGTCGGAAGAGTAAGGAGGCAAATGTTGATTCATTTGTCTGCAGGGATTGCTACTTTTGAAATGGAGTATGGACATTGGTTAGAAGAACAAAACAGACAGATATATGATCTGAGGACTGCTTTAGATGCTCATATAAGTGATGTAGAGCTTCAGATGCTTGTGGAAAGCGGATTGAACCATTATTCTGAACTTTTTAACATGAAAGCAGCTGCTGCAAAAGCTGATGTTTTCTATATGATGTCTGGGCTGTGGAAGTCTCCAGCAGAACGTTTTTTCTTGTGGCTTGGTGGTTTTCGCCCTTCTGAGCTTCTTAAGGTAATACAGTGTTAGCTTATTAACTAATATTAAATATTCATGCTACAAAAGATGACTACTTCTAACAGGAATACATAATCTTCAGAAAACTCAATTGTGGGTTGTAACTGCAACTATATAAACACAGATTCATACTCCTCATTTATTACATTAGCCGCATATCAATTCTCAAAGCTCTGGACAAATTTTCTGCTGTGACCTGTCTGACTAATGTGCCTTCTATGTAGCAGATTCATATGGTTTTTCGCTCATCCATAAGAAGTTAATCTCTAGCAGTTGAGTTCAATCAGTCTTTTTAGTAATACCTGTATACCAACTCCAGAAAGGTGGTTACTTTGTGTTTTCCCTGCCATTCATAGCTCCATGAAATGTGTCTGTGGCATGGGAATTGAAAGCTTGTTGATGAGGAGAGTCTAGTGTCAGGCCTGTGTATGATGAATCATGATCCTTTAAACTGCATAAGCTTATGATGCAAGTGCAATGGCTGCCATAACTGAACTTAATGGTTGATTGCAGGTTCTTCTGCCTCAGCTTGAACCCCTGGCGGAACAGCAGCGATTGGAAGTCAGTAACCTTAAATTATCATGCCAGCAAGCAGAAGATGCACTTTCGCAAGGTATGGATAAACTCCAGCAAACTCTAGCCGAGACAGTGGCAGCTGGTCATTTGGATAGTTCTAGTTACATGCCACAAATGGAAAATGCAATGGAGAGATTAGAATCTCTAATTCGCTTAGTGCTGCAGGTATGTTCTGCAACCTTCCTGCAATTTTCCTATTGTCAAAACAGTTTAAGCCATACCTGACCTTTATCTCTCTCTCCTTCAAGACATTGTTTCTAAGGCCATTTGCCTCAGGAACAGACCTTAATACCTTTGCGGAAGAAACTTTTTGATGCTGAATTGCTGCATTGCCATAACTTTTGGTCTTAAACAGGCCGACCATCTTCGGAAGGAAACTCTGCTTCAGATGCACCGGCAGTTGACAGTACGTCAGGCAGCTCGAGGCTTGCTTGTGTTGGGGGAGTATTGCCAGCGACTTAGAGCTCTGAGTTCAGTATGGGCAAATCGTCCTTGTGAACCTGCTTAGTCCTGCATTAGAAGAGAACAAACAGGTCAAATTTGTGGAAAACATCATCAATCAAGCCATACTTCAGTAAGCAAAGATATATCTTTTGAAGAATGTAATCATGAACTCAAGTAGACATAGCTCGAGCCGGCTGACCTTTTTGAAGCAGCTTTCCACAGATTGAAGAATTTGTGGTTATAAGCAGCCATTCTGCCAAAAGGAAAATTTTTCTTTCAATCATATATTCAGTACTTGCATGCTGTACATAAAATGTCTTCAGAGGAGATATGCTGCTTTGAGTCTACACATTAATCTGCCTTGTAATTTCTGTGTGCTCAATCCATTCTGTAAATGATTATGGCATTGTTCTCTTGTTGTTTCGAATAGCTGCCAATTATGCCTTGAGACGAGGCTCCAATACAGAACAAACAGTATCATATATGGGCTGCAAGTCTATACATTTTCTCTTGATACATTTGAAAGCATAAAAGAACCTATACCTTTCTAGTACGTAGAAACTTTACTAGAAAAAGTTGGACTTGATAATGCTCTCTCTTTTTGTTCTGTTTCTTGATATGTAATAATCAGTATTGTCATTTCCCTCTTCAGGTCCCAATATTGGGCCAAAAAGAAAAAGAATATCCGATCAACTTGTTCCGACCTCAATTCATATCATAAATTAGACATCCTAATTTTCATGTTGGGATTAAGATTCTATTATACCATTCTCTCTTGACAAAAAAGAATCTCAGGAACATTGTTTATCATCATCATCAATCTTTTTTTGCAGTTCTACTCTCTTACCTTCCTTTTCCTGGCACTCTCTTGCACATTTACAGACGTGAGGATTTATTTCTGTAATATTTTTCATGTGATGGTTATCTGAAAGCCTAAATTATCTCAAAGCCCCGTTAACTACTTGATTGTTTGTTTATTTTTTCTGTCCTTGAATTGATTCCTAGACGTATTACGAGGATCGGAAAGCAGAAAAGTTCGAACACAGTTGCTGAGTACAACATATAATACAGTGCAGAAAAATCATAACAAAAGCAGTCTGCGAGATAAGAATGTGCACATACCATTAGAAATTCACTTGATATTACTGAAAATGACATAAGAAATTGATGCTAAAAGATTCAGAAAACTGCACATCCAACCACTGGTAGATTGATTCTCACAACTTGGACATGGAATAGTCCAAAGCATCAACCAGGAAATCTGCACATACCAAAGAAAAAGCACAGTTGTTACTCAAACCCACGAAACAGAATGTGCAAGCAAAAGTAAGATTAATGGCATTTCTTTCTGCAGTTCCTTTTAAAGGTTAACAGGGATTAACTTATAAATCCAATATTGATGAGATGCATGGAAAATACCTGCATCATCTTTGAAGAAACACATTGGTGGTTTTATACGAAAAACGTTTCCATGCAGACCACCTTTTCCAACAAGAATGCCAAGCTCTGCAAGTTAGAGAACATATAACACATTGCATAAGTATCAAAAACTGATCTCTATCCATTTTACATTTGGAGGGTCTTCTACAATACCTCTAAGTTTTTCAAACAAAACTGCAGTTTCTGCCTTGGCAGTTATCTTCTCCTTCCTGTCAGTTGCAAGTTCTATCCCGACCATCAAACCCCTTCCTCTTACATCTCCAACTGCTGAAAGTCGCAAGATGCAAGAAATGCTTAGAACATTATCACTTAAAGCATATCTGGCTAACAAATCAGGAAAAGAAAGGCCCAAGATCGTAACATAAATGTGTAACATTAATGCATATCGTAGTCTGATCAAGATCAAATGGATGCATCAAATTGCTTGCTCATGGCCTATCCTTATTACACAAAACCTGGAGGACATATTCGATAAACATCCTAATATAAAAATCCCCACCTGAACTTACAAATCATAGTTTGCCAAAGTTAAACGATTAACAGTTACCTTACTAGGTTGGAATTCAACAGATGAGAAGTTTTCCAAACCACCTACAGTCTCAGAATAATACGCTAGCAGAAACAAAGATTGTTCTTTTACTTTCCTTGTCCACCTTTACATACACAGGGGCTTAAAAAATGAAACAGATAGACTAGTGCTTACTTGCCAATGGCAAGTTAGAGATAACTTACTGTCATGTCTTCCGTAGATCTCTCAAACACCCAATCAAGTGGGATCCAACAGCAGCACAGTGCTCTTGATGCTTCTCTTGGTCAATTACTCTCAGTCTGCTAGTCCACCGGCAGAACAGACAGGGTTCCCACCAAAAGTGTTAAATTGAATTTTCTGCGCCATAACACTTGCTATTTCTGATGTTGTTATCACTGCATCTAATGGTAAACCGTTTCCAATTCTCTGTCAATAATTAATACAAAACGTGAAAGTATGGTTGGAAAGTACTAACAAAAGGTGATGCACCAAATGCCAATGCCTACACTAAATTGCAGCACAATCTCTCTATAAGGACCGGAAGTTTTTGTGAGTAATAATTATTTCATTTTAAGGATTAACTAAATTTAAATGGATGATTTTAAGTACCTTTGCCATGGTAACTATGTCGGGAATGACATCTTGGGTAGGAAAACCCCAATAATGGGTGCCTGTGCGGCCAAATCCTTTCTGCACTTCATTGGCAATGCAAACAGCACCAGCATTGCGTACAATGTCATAGACCAACTTCAAGTATCCACGGGCTAATTCAACTGCTCCACCAACTCCCTGGACTTGAACAAAATTTGAAAAGAAATAAAGGTCATAGAAGACTTGCATTAGTGGTTATCGGAAAGGCCATAAAACTTTAAACATCCATTGCAACCTGAATTGTTTCAGAAATAAATCCAGCCACCCTTCCTGAAGTTCCATAATGAATGTGATCTTGAACATCTTTTGCATAGCCAGTGGGATTGGGCCCAAAGATGCCTCGGTAAGGATCTGGGTTAATCACATGATGAATTTCACCCTGCAATACTTCATCGTTAGAATCCCAGATAACCATGCCAAGTACCTGTCTTAATTACAATAGCCAAAGTGCAATAAGGTGCAAATCCTTCAGATGCACACAAACCTGTTGTATAGGATACTTCCATGTATTTAAAGCTGTCAGTCCAAGAGTACCACTGCTTCCACCATGATATGCATTTCTCAATGAAATCATTTCAAGATTACCAGTATAAAATCTGGCCATCATCATTGCCAACTCATTTGCTTCAGACCCGGAATTCACAAAATACACAACCTGCATCGTAAAAGCTCAAAATCATCACACTTGTTGTCCAGACAGTCACTTTGCTGGACTCTGCAAATACTGGATCCAATTCTTGCAAGGAAAACAATACATAGTCACAAAAAAGTTTGGTGAATTGCCATCTCTCGCTCAGCAAACCTGCAACGTTACATAGGTGGTTCAAAGGCACGAAACAAGGTTGTAATCAACGTTACACAACCGCAATTGCAGCTTTTAAGATTACAATCTGCTATGGACACCGTTTCCATATTGCTAGCAATAACAATTCACAGTTCACTGAAAACACAGTCTCACTTTAAGACCAACCAGCCAAAGAACAAAGAATCCATCTTTCTGTAGTCCTTGCAAGCTTTAAAGTTATGGTAAAAACACGAAGAGAAGAGAAATCAAACAAAGACCTTGAGGTTCCCAGGCATCTTCGCAGCTAAGGCCTCGGCGAAATCAGCTATTGCATGATGCAAGTAAATAGTGGCAGCATGCTGAGGAAGCTTACTTTGCTCTGTAATGGCCTCCAAAACATGAGGATGGCGGTGCCCACATGAGACTGTCAGTATTCCAGCAAATGCATCCCGATACCTCCTTCCGCTCTCGTCATATAAATATTCATCTTCCCTTCTACGATGTTCAAAAAATTTTCTCAGAAAGATTCAATCTTTAACATATACGTGGCAGCATATTTTATTAGGGTGTTTGGTACATCATCTACACTCACAGGCTTCTGGTAGTAGTAGAAGAGGGAGGGACCAAGAAACCTCTTTCTCTTTTGAAGCACTTCCTCTGCCAACGGCCCTTTATACGGTTTTGGCTGGTACTAAAACGGCGGCAGCTGCGGCGGACCATCGGCGACAGCGGTGGACGATGAAGGAACAGAAGAAAAAGAACTATCCCGACCAAGATTCCGGCGAGGAGAAAATAAATTAAATTTGGAATCTTGCACCCTTTTCTTGAGAATACGCCCCCGGATTCAGGGATTGAGAGAGAAGAGTGGTTGGTTTTCACTGAGTTGGATGAATTGGCGTTTAGCTCTCTATGGACTGGAGGAATCTGACAGCTGACGTATTGTCTCAGGTTCCATTATTTTGCATTCCGATAAGCTGAGGAGCAGAAGCTGGACATGCACGCCATTTGAATAAGTACAAAATCCACAACCGGTGTTTCAGCTTTCAATCAGTATCAGCGGATACGGCGGTAACTCAGTTTCGTCCAAACTGTTGTTGTAATTTTCACAATATAAAATAAAGTGAACGAAAAATTTAAAAAAAAATTATAAAAAAAGCCAATCTTTATAAACCTCAATTGCCACGAAGACTTTGGCTTTTCGATAATTTAGCTATGCCGGCGTTATCTCTGCAACTCCATCCTTCTCCATTTACCCAACATTTCTCTCAATTTTACGAATACACTCCTCAATGGCGTCCACCGAAAAGTACCCGGACCCACGTTGCCTGTGTCTCATCCCGACCCAACAAGAAGAACGCTGGTACCATTGTAGACGGAGAGAAATCGGGGAGCCAAGACCTGGTTCGCGTCCTTTTGAAGGGTTGCAACGGAAATGAACCTCTGGTAAAGACACTCAATAAGTACGTGAGAGTTGTGAGGACCGAGCACTGTTTCATGCTATTTGAAGAGCTTGGCAAGAGAGACAAGTGGCTTCAGTGCCTTGAGGTTTTTGTTTCTCCGCATTTTTAGCTTCTGGGTCTTAGTAATTACTCGATTGGGGTTCTCGCTTTTGTGATCGAGTGATTTAATTCTGAGATTCCGCTTATTTCCCATGATTCTGCTGTTGCTTGTTATGCATTCGTGTGATTATATATTTAGTAATTGACTTGATGCTGATTTGATACACATTTGAGGACATGTTAGCGATACAGTAGGTTCATGATAACGTGTTTGTAAATGTCTGTGCTTTATGGTATACCAAAAAGAATGTTTCTTTTACTTGCAAATTATGAATTCAGGTGTTCAGATGGATGCAAAAACAGCGTTGGTATATAGCTGATAATGGTGTTTACTCAAAACTGATATCAATTATGGGGAAGAAAGGTCAAACTAGAATGGCCATGTGGCTCTTCTCTGAGATGAGGAACAGTGGATGCCGGCCTGATGCTTCTGTTTACAATGCACTCATTACGGCACATCTGCACTCGAAAGATAAAGTAAAAGCTTTGGCGAAAGCTCTCGGGTATTTTGAGAAAATGAAAAGTTTGGAACGTTGCAAACCCAATGTTGTGACATACAATATCCTCTTGAGGGCTTTCGCTCAAGCTCAAGATGTAGATCAAGTGAATATCTTGTTTAAGGATCTTTCTGATAGTGTTATTTCTCCTGATATTTACACGTATAATGGTGTGATGGATGCGTACGGGAAAAATGGAATGATCAAGGAAATGGAATCGGTGCTTTCACGTATGAAAATTAATCAATGCAAGCCTGATGTTATTACATTTAATTTGCTTATTGATTCCTATGGAAAGAAGCAACAATTTGACAAGATGGAACTTGTCTTTAAGAGCCTGTTGCGCTCCAAGGAGAAGCCAACTTTGGCTACATTTAATTCTATGATTATGAATTATGGCAAGGCTCGGCTAAAAGAACAGGCAGAGATCACTTTTGAGAAGATGACCAAGATGAGATACATACCAAGCTTTATTACATATGAGAGTCTGATCATGATGTACGGAATTTGTGACTGTGTTTCTAAAGCTAGAAACATATTTGACAGTATGGTAGAATCAGGACAAGAGGTCAAGGTTTCAACTTTGAATACTATGCTTGATGTTTATTGTATGAACGGCTTGCACAAGGAAGCAGATTTACTTTTCGTAAATGCTCGTAACAAAGGGTTGCTACCAAATTCATCAACATATAAGCTTCTATATAAAGCATATACCAAAGCTAATATGAAGGATCTTGTGCAGAAATTGCTAAATCATATGACCGAAGATGGAATAGTTGCAAATAAGAAGTTCTTCCTTGATGCTTTGGGAGCTTGGAAGTCTTCACCTAA
Source organism: Erythroxylum novogranatense (assembly GCA_029891385.1). Classification (NCBI taxonomy): domain Eukaryota; kingdom Viridiplantae; phylum Streptophyta; class Magnoliopsida; order Malpighiales; family Erythroxylaceae; genus Erythroxylum; species Erythroxylum novogranatense. The sequence continues at coordinate 3,748,346 of CM057228.1, read as the reverse complement.
GAGTTCTGGTTCTGTCCTTCCAGTCGCTAATTCACGCAGTCTCAAGATTGAAAAGACTCGAGTGTGACAATACATCTTTCTGTGTGCTTGTGTGATCTTGTTCCAATCACCTGCAATTCAATTTGTCGAAAAACTTGTTTCCTGAAGATTAGATTAATTGATCACTATCTTATGCAGTTATCCTGGACTCATGAGACTACTGTCACTGCAGGATGTGTTTATTATAATAGGCTCTTTATCCTGGTGCCTTCAAAACATTCTTGCTGTGGAAGCTTTTTACATATCATTGTTTTTGTCTTGTTGATCATTGCATAGTGAGATTGGGGAACAATTCTGATATAATACTTCCAAAGAATGTTTCGCCAGCTAGCAGTACTAGTCCTGAGATTTCTCTTGTCCCTCTATGTGGGTATGTATATCTTTCCCCTCAATAACTTCTCTGCAACAACTTTGCCTATGTGCTTTATAAGCACATATTTGGTCTTTGGCTTCATTTCTGCATCAAAAAATCTCTCTTTTTGAACTTAGCTTCGGTATGTCCCGCATATTTTTAATATTTACTTGTATTTTTTCTCCTAAATTTGCTTTTCTGTTTTCCTGGTTGAACAATGTAGTGGATTGCTTGATTTTGACACTTTCACTTAAAAAACTATGACCATTTTACATCTTTAGATTCTTTGGTTGAAAGCTAGAATTGGTGGATCTTTTATCAGTAAATTAATATTGCATTTTGTGTTGCAATCACTCCTTCATCCTTCTTAACATCTTTTTAACAGAAATGTTTATGATCTTTCTGGCTTATTCCTCATTACTTCTGATCTTCAGGAACTGAGTGAGCATTCTCAAAATTAAAACAAAAGCTCGATACTTTGTCACTTGTCTTTGCAGCAAGTGCAATTTGGAGGCCATTGGATGAAAGGAGCTGCTCTAGAAGCATTAAAGAGATCCTAATTCCTATGAAGCATCACCCGAACCTTCTTAGCATGTAACTATGAAAATTCCACTCCTAAACCTGAAGTAAGTCTCTAAGATTTCACTTATTCAATCTTAACTATTGAGACTTGTGCTGTTATGTAATTAACTGATTAAACTAATCCGGGATTTGTTAACTGTAGTCTGTACCAAGTCTGCTTGGAGAATGAACCAAACAAAATCAACTAAAAGCTTTTCAGCTGTTTTGTTTTTCTCTGTGGTGTTTAATTCTCAGACCTCATATTTTAGCGAAACTTTCTTTTCTACTTGACTTTAATTCGTAAATTCTTTGGAATTTATTTTTCATTACTACACTTTTTTTTTTTAACGGAGGAATCCGCAGCCGCTATCCTTTAGACACGTACCAGGTAAATTTTTGAATTGATACAATAGCTAACAAATCACACCAATTTGGTGCTTCACATTAGGTAAATCATGTACGACAAGCTCGATCGAAAAGAAAGAATCAAACACAGAATCTTTTGACCCTATGTCTTTTCACTCCACCAATTCGACAACTCGTAGGAGCTTTTATTACTGCACATCTGAATGTATGAAGTTTTGTTAAAAACAAAGTCTTTGCATTTATCAATGGGCTAAAATTTAGAGAAAAAAGTAAAAAAATAAATAAATAAAATTTTATTAATCTATGAAATCTTTATTAGAAAATTAAAATGAAAAATTTTTTAGAAAGAAATTAAAAATAAAAGTTATTAACAAAAGATAATACTAATCTTATTAGTTTCTTTATTAATTTTAAAATTATCCATGCACAAAATCAAACTTTAATACAAATAATTACACTTGAAAATTGCCATACAGATAGAGATTCATTTTAGTAATTTTAATATCAAGAAAGTGTTCCAAAACAGAAAATTAGTAGGATAATTTAGGTAAGATATCCTCATTTTGTTAAAATTTAAGTATATTTAAATTTTAAACTGTACAAACTATCTATTAATTTCAATTGAGTTAATACTTCAAAAATTTTAATTTTCGAGTTTTAATTTAGGTTTAGACTCTGACTCTGTGGTCCGGTTTGATTTGAAGTTCAAAAATATGTCAAATATCAAATAAAATAACATAGTTTTAAGAATGAAATTAAATTGAATTTGAAAAAAAATCGAATTTAAATATGGTGGGATTTGGAACGTCCAAATTCAATCAAAATTTAGTTTGAGCTATGAATTTTGGGCTAGTTCCAGCCTGGCCCAAGCCCAATGTCGAGCCTAATTGTTCACAAGTTTCATCTATAGGCACCTGGTGCCCAGAATTTGAATGTGTCATCTTTTGTATTGCCTATGGTATGAACTTGAGATTGTGCTTCTTGAGATTCCACTTGTAACGGAAAGAGTGGACTATATAGCCTGAAAAGTATATATATACCATTTCTAAGTAGATCATTGTCCAAAGTATAATTCTTTTGATTTCCTCAGTTTCCTATCTCTCTCCGCGCTTTCAGGTTCGATTTCACTTCTTGAATTTTAGTACGTTAATTTTGTCTTTTGAGATTCTGGGTTTTGTTTAGATATGAAGATAATGAAATGGGGAGAAATAAAAATTGAAGCTTTATAGCCTTCGAAGTTGGTAATTGTACTGTCTACGAACACTTGTTTTTGAGAACCACGAATTTGCATTTGTGTGCTGATTGTGAATGGGAGATGGAATCAGGAGGTGTACTGACTGTGTTAATGCAATTAGGTATGTGGTTAGATGAGTTCTGTTTGGTGTTGATTGTTGGGCTCATACGTATGTAACAGGTTCTGCTGATAGTGTAAACCTGAAGCTATCTAAAGACAAAGAATCAAGCAAACTCTCTTTAATTGTTTCTGTTTCTGAAAAGTACTAACAGTTTCCCAATTCTGGCAATTACTGAAACATTTAATTATAGTGATCATCCATTTGGAGCAGTTACATTTGTAGGGACAAAGTTTTGGTGTTTCTAGGGTTTATTCTGTGGTTTACTGATGGAGGAAGGAAGTCTTTCAAAGGAGATTTACTCAGAAATTCTTCAGACATCAAATACAAGATTGGATCCTACACAAACAGTTGTTGGTAATGACACGGTTTACTTTTCTTTCTTCTTTTCCATTTTTGGCCTTTCGAGCCATTTCAGTGTGAAGAAATAGTTGATTAACTTGGATGTTTTGGTTAAGACGACTTGGCGGTTCAAGAAGATGATTCTCTTTTCTGTCTTGATGGGGAATTGGGTGATGCTTCTGAATTGGAGAGGGAATGGCAGAAGAGGTTCCAACAGCACCACGCTGTAATTTGTTGACTTAATCTTGATTTTGCTACTTTATTTGTGATTGTTTTTCGTGTGGTTTCTTAATCTTTTCCTAATGTTGTTATTCGGGTTTCAGATTGGGTATCACGATGGCCTTATGGCAGGGATAGATGCATCTTCTCAAGAGGGATTTAACATTGGTTTCAAGGAATCAGTGCTTGCAGGATACAAGTGGGGGATTGTTAGGGGGATTACCAGGTAAAACAACTAAACCAAAAATCAATACGAGTTATTGCATGGGCTCATATATATGAAGTTATTGACTTCCAAATTTTGTGGGGATTCTGGCCCCATGAAAGTGCATTCGCGTGCCTTCCGTGTGATGTGAAAGAGAGAATCATAGAGACACAAGAGAGGAGAAATCAGTTGGAGGGGTTGTATGAATCTGTGCACTCTCTTTCAACCATAGACGCCCTTCAGTTGTTTCACAGTGATATGATGAGAAAGGAAAAAGTGGAGAGAAAAGATGCTGAAAGTAGTTCCAGTGGTGAAGGTTTGCAGAAGGAAGTATCTGACAGCAGTAGTCTACAAAATTACATTGGAGAACTGGAATCACTTCTTGTTGTTTCACCCGCAATCGAGTCATATTTATCTCTGAAGTAAATTCTGTACATTGTAGCTATCTTTCCGATACATGATCGACCGATGTATTAATGCTAGATAATGAAGCAATTTGCTCTCAAACAAGTGCATGTTTTGTATTTAAAAAGATTTTAGTCCATGAAGATTTTGTTTGTTCTCAACCCTTCTGCTTCATTTTGTGTAGGAATGCTGATCAATAACTACCATTATGCACTGTAGATGATTTCTCTGTGCATTTCATCCCTTTTTTTTTCCCCGGAACTTAACTGCATAATTGAGGTTGAGTATGTATACAGTACTGGTCACACTGGGAAATGGTGATTTGGTTTCAATGCTTGAGTTAACATGAGACGAACATAAAGTAAAAGCATTGATTATGCTGTAACTCATTCCATTCACCGCAGGTCCTGGAAAGAGTTAATTTCACAACGACAAAGAGTTACTGTCTACAGAACAACTCTTTCAGAGTCGGTCGTTATTACATGACATTTACGAGTAGAAATACATCTGAAATAAACAAACATTGGAGGTGGAAGTGCCTCCTATGACGAAGAAGAATAGACGTAACATGGTTCCAGATACATAAAATCATATCTCACACTAGCATCAATAAGCTTAGACCTTATATGACTGTCTAACTCAGGAGAAACAGCTACTCTGCAACTGACATTTCATCCACCATCTGAATTATTTATCCACAATTCAACAAGATCACCAAGTTAGTTTATGTAATAGTTCTCTTAGAAACATTAAAGAAGAAGAGAACAAAGTTACTTAAATCGTAAGGTAAGAACATAATATTTCACCTGGATTGCTGCAATCAGCTACAAGCTTGAACAGGCCTCGATTGAGGGAAAGGTGATGAGTGCCTTCTCAGAGTTTTAAAAGTGGGCATTGGCAAGACAGTCTCAAATGCCTCCACAAGTAGCGCCACCTTTTTCTTTCTAGCTGGAGCAAGTTTCGTAACAGCTTTTTGGAGTGCATAATCAATCATCCATTCTTCAGAATTTTTCCTGTCATCCATATCCTGATGTTTGAGATCAACCTTTTCAGCCTCTGGGTCAGGAACAACTGGTAGGAAGTTGGGTTCTTTGGGGTTGAATTCCCTCTGTTCATCTGAATCTTTGATGGGTTTCTTTGACTGGATCGTCCATTTTCTCTTGCTACAAGTGCTAGCAAGTTCTGGTTCAAAATTGCTTCCGAAGTGAGGCATTGCACAGTGTGATACAGAGCCGGTTCCTTCATTGTCTGTGCATAACGTTTCTGTTGTGCCTAACTTGAAGCAATCTTCGTCTTCAATCTTCTCAACATCTGCTGTGTAGCTATTGTTGTCCAAGTTGATTTTATACATCCTTGAATCAGTGTTCTGTTCAGAGTCGACAGAGGTATGGATTTTGAACTGGCTAGCTCCGACTTGATCTTCCTCCAGTATATCCTGGTTCTGAACAACATTATGAAGCTCATCTGGGTCACTTTCATCATTGAAATAGTTACTCAATTCACCATCACCGTCAGCTTCAGCAATCTGGAAGGTTTCAGCAGTAATTTGGTCTTGGCTGTTATCTACCTCACTATCATCTGGTTCAACTTCTGAGAAACTCCGAGATGAATAGGAAATTTGGCTTCCAACTAATGATTTGACATCCTCTATGTGCTCCTGATACTCTATTGCATCTCCAATTTCACATTTATGGAGCTCTTGGTCTGTTGTAGGAAAACCGATGGCCATTGTTTCTGCATCCTGATCAGCATCCACTTGATTCTGAGTTGCATCATCGGCCTGAAGAGATATATCCTCTTGATGATGAACAAATATGTCAGGTATCGAGTCAGTCAGGCAATGAATTTCATAATCTTGAAGTTGATTTAGGTCAGAAACATCATTTTCCCTTTCATGAATATCATTGGATTCCTCGTGCGGGTCAAAGGAATAAGTTTCTTCTTGAAAAAGTTCTTGCAATACATCATCAGTTAGTATCTCTTCAAATTCATCAAACTTAAGAGGCTTCTCCAATTCTGATAAATCTGAAATTTTGTCTCCGAACTCCTTGAACTTGTTCAGATGATCAGCTTCAGCATCCAACTCTGAGGCAGATGATTGAACCTCCTCCCATTCCATATCAGTCACTTCAGAAATGTTGTCTTCATCCTCCATGTTTGTACATTCCCTTTCAGTTTCATTCCTGTCAAAGCTTCTTGTAGTTACCAATTCTTCAGACCAAGTGAATGGGGACTCGTCATACTCATCTTTGATTTCCTCAGGAACTGGCTCTTCATTCCTGTAAAAGTACTTATTGCTCTGCTCCTCCGATTGACCAACAATTTCACTCGTACTCCCCTGTGGTGATTCAGCGTCAGGCAGATTATTTTTAGCATATATCTCAATGAAGAAACCCATCCCAAGATCTCGTACTGTCGGACTATGCACCAAGTCAACAGAGTCAGCTTCGTAATGTGCAGGTTCCTCGCCTGGAAACCCTCGGGCTCCACAATCCATTTCCTCCATTCCACCACTAGAAAGATTGGGTTTATTAGGAGACAAATCATTTGATTTGATGCTCTTTTGGGTTTTCAAGGAACGCCTTCTCGCCTTCAAGAAGCACTTCAACGGAGGCATAGGACTGTGATGATGACCATTAAGAGAGCAGTAGGTATATGGGCAAACCTTAGTGGCTGAAGTACCTTCAGCTTCAGTACCACCAGGATTCAGCATGAGATACGCAGGAAACTTGGAGTCCTTCAGAGTTGAAGAACAAGTAGCTTTTTGCACATTCGTATCTGTGCAAAGCACTACCCTGGAAGATTTCCTAGCAGTTCCTCTTGTTGGCTTAAAGCTAGGAGATTTTGTCAAGGTTCTCACCAATTTCAAGCTTGATGACTTCGTTAAGGTTCTTGATTTGTTCCTAGCACTAGAACTGAGTTTTTCCGAACCACTAGAACTGACCTGAGATTGAGAGTGAGAATTCTCCTTTCTTGCCTCTGAGCAACTGGTTGATCTCATGTAGTTTGGTGAGTCATCAGTAGCTTTGATCACGGGTTGTTTCTGAGGAGTTGGTCCATCCGGTGGCGGTGGCTTTCCAGGCTGTGACATGGGCTTTCTTAAAGGTGAGGTTTTGAAGCTCTGAATATCTGAAAGCTTGATTGATCTTAACCTTTTCATCTTCTTCTTCATATCAGGTCCTCTGTTCTTGCCATCTTGGTGCTGACAGGAAGTTGGCTTCTTCAGGTTTCCCAACAGCTTCTCTGATTTTTTAACATGATCAGCTTGGATGCCATGCCTGCTGAGCACCTTTTTGTGGACCATCTTCAAAGAAAATCAGAAAACAGACATCAGAAGCTACATAGCTTGAAGAGAGGTTTTGCTTATCTTGGAGAAGGAAACTTCAAAGTTTGGAAGGAGAAACAGTTTCCTTGTGAGTTGTGTTTAGTTGGTAACTGTGGAAGAGAGACAGCAAAAAGTTCTGGAAAGCAAAACAACTCAAGCTTCTTTCTTCCTTTTCTATTTATAAATTGTATAATTCAAATTAATTATTTGAATAATATTTTAAAAAATTAATAAATAAAATTCTTCTTTAGTTCAATTTAAAATCAATGAATAAAATTTAGATTAATCGAATTTCAAATTAAAAATTTGAGAATGTGGTTTTGTTTAACAAACAATATATCAATTCACTATAATTTTAAAATAATTTTATTAAAAGAATATTATTTGATTAATAAATTGCAAAATTAACATTTTCTATATATTTAATTATTGCATATGTTCCATGTAAATATTCACATGATTTATAATTTTGTATATGGATTCAAATTTTCAAATCTTTTATAAATTTTCACATTATTATCGCAATTTTTAATTTATAAATTAATTCTTTAATACATGTTAAAATATATAATTTTAATTATTTAATTAATGAATGTTCTTATGTATTAATGTCAACTTTTTTTTTTAACGAAGGAATCTATAATCGTTATCTTTTAGATGCACATTGAATAAATCTCTAAATTAATGCAGTAGTCTGCAAATTATGCTAACCAAATACTTTACGGTAGACAAATTTTATATAATAAGTTTGATCGAGAGAGCATAAACTCGACTATTTTAAGAGGTGTGTCTGCGAATTTGCCCAACCCTTGTTTGCAGTGTTTTTAAATCCGGACTGGACCGACCGATCTGATCGGTGATCAGTCAGTGGTCGGGTCCGGTTTATCCTTTAAAACTTGCTATAAATTGACCCAGTTTGAACCGGTCCGACCGGTTCGATAATTATTTTTTATTTTTAAATTTTTTGAATTTTTTTAAATATTTTTAATATTAAATATAATTAAATATAATTATTAAATAATTATTACGTCATTAACCTGGCTCAATTGGTTAAATCGGTCGAATTGGTGACCAGTAAGGTTACTGATTCAATGATCGGTCTGAATTTTAGAACATTAGTTGTTTGTATGCATGCCATTGAAAGCGTCTCAATTATAATAATCAAAACAATAAAAATAGCATAAACTTAATTATTAAAATAATTTTTAGTTAATTATTGATAAAATAAATTGTAAAATAATTAAATATAAGTTTTAAAAAATTACTTGGTCGGCGAAAATGGGCGGCTGGGGGTGGTGGTGGTGGTGGGGACCTTCACTGACTCCGATTTTCTGACCAGACGCTCCTCTTGGAATTCCCGTTTGTAACGTTAAGGCACCGCCCCAATCTCTCTTATATTTCAAAAAAGCATATTCAACTTCAGCCTCCTATCCTATCCTGTGTGAAATCCAGTTTTGGACTTTTGGAAAATAACATGAAAACAGAAGACCTGACATGTCTGATGTCGTCAGATTCTGACTATTCACAAGTCGTGGGAACTTAAAAAAGATTAAGGTATGTTTGGTTGAGCTTTTATCAGAAGAGCTTTTATCATTAGAGTTTTTGTCAGTAGAGTTTTTTTTATAAGAGTTTTTTTTTTAAAGTCAGTTAACTGTTTGATTGTCAATTAAAAAACAAATTTTTAAAAAGAAGCTAGTTCAAGAGATCGTTTTAAGAACATAAAATAAAAAGACTTTTATTAATTTTAGCTATATTTTATTTTCTAATAAAATTATTTATGCTAAATAATTTTTAAAGTATATTAAACAATATGCAAAATACAATATATTATATTTACAATTACTTAATTCTTATATAATCATCTTGTAGGAAATTTTAGATAACCATCTTTACATTCAGTTTGGAGTTAGAGTCTGAATCCCTTATTTATGATGCAAGGATATTCACATGTGGGTATTTTTAACACTTTCTTTCTTATATGAATATGGAAAGATACGTAAATAATCCTCATAATAACTTTACTATTTATTGAGGTCAAATAGAGCCCCTCATAGGACAAACAATAATACTAAGCCGCTTGCTTTATGCAGACTTCAATCTTGCTCCGGTTGCTCTTTATCGGCTCTGATATCATGTTAGGTTTACAATAAATTTATGGGTTCACATGAGGAGAAAAGTTAGAGTACACATAAGTTTAAATAAGGTTTTGTGATAAAATCAATCTTGTTAAGTAATATTTTAAGGTTAAAAGGGATAAGCCTACAATTAAGTTTTTAACAGATTTTTAAATAAGCTCTTTAGATGTTTTATATTTATGATGTGTTATGATCAACATTTTGCAAAAGATTTAAACAAATTGTTATTGATATCTTTAGTACTATTTTGTACTTATTGCATCTTAAATAAGATGCAAAAATGACAACTAAGTAGTTTGGTTTCTTACTTTTTTTGTTGTTGTTTTTTTTGCTTTCTATTTTTGGTTTCGCTTTTTTCCTTAAAAAACGAAACCTGCTTAGTTGAGATTTGTAATATAAAATTGAAAACAAAAATATGTTTGGTTGAGATTTCTAATAAAAACTATTTATTATTATATTTTATTGTTTTAATTATACTAATAATTATAATATAATACATTATATTTTTAAATTAATTATTATTATTATTATTAAAATTAAATATATGTAAATAAAGTATAATTAAAATTATACATTAATATCTAGTTCTTCATGATTATAAGCAACAATAACCTTTGTGAAGACAAGAATAGACTGAACACTTAAAAAAATTATTATGTGAAGAAATAAAACTATTATGTGAAGAAACAAAGAAAAAACATGTAAAACTAGGCTTTAAGAGTAGGTTCTGCTGCATTAAATGGTGCATTAAACGGTGTGAAGACAATAAAGTGAAGACAAGTGCTCTGTATCTTCATCTTCATCTTCATCTTGCAACGTCCTCTTTCTCTCTCTCTTTCACACACGCACTGCCAGTCTCACCCACAAAGCTTCAATATTTTCTCTTCCTTTTGGTTTTATGATCGATAACTTGTCGACCCTTTTGCCTTTATACCATTTCCATTAAAGATTTCATTTTATTTCCATTGCCTTTGTACCCAAGCGTCCTTTCCATCACCACCGATCTAAAGCGTCTCAGCAAAGGCCAGCGAGTCCAAAGCAGCAAAGGCCATCAACACAGAAGCAAAAAGAAACCCAAACCCACAAATGATCTCGAGCCAAAGAGCTTGTCCTTTCCCAATACCAACCACCACCGAAACCTAGTGGTACAATGTCCGTGAGAGTACACCCACCAAGCGAGAAAGTACCCCCACCAAGCAACACCGCATCCACAGGTTCAGTAGAAGAAGACGGGGAAAAAGAAGGTGGAGTACAAATCTGAACAGCAAATGAGCACATGAATATACACACAACTAGGTTAGCATGGTGTAGAAAGTAGAAATGCATCGCTCGATTTAGCGAGACAGAAGATGAGAGTCTCATTAGCAGAAGCTGCAAAACAGAAATGCATCGCTCGGTTTTCATTACGAAAATGTGTTTTCAAAATTCACGAAAACGTTATTTTTACGTTTTCGTAAAACCGATATTGTTTTACAACCAAATATATAAACGTCATTGACCAAACATAATTTTAAGACTTGTTTTTTAATTTATGAAAACCGCAACCAAAAACTTAAAAAAAAAACGCAAACAAACAGGCTCTAAAATAATGACAAAGACTTATTTAAATTTTTGTGTAATATAAAGTGAAAATTAAAGGTATAGTTCATATCTAAAATTTTATTTTAAAATTATATCAAATTGGTTTAAATTATTTAATTATGACACCACACTTGGTAAATTTGTGATGATATTCTAAAATTGAAAAAAATGACTTTAATGTACTATTAATATTATTTTAAAATATTAAAATATAATGTAATATTATAAATAACGATAAAGATTTACTTAATTAAAAAATCAAAGTGCAATTTAAACTTTGGCATATAATTGATCTTTAACATTAATATTTGTTTAATTTATAATATTTTAAATATTAGTGTAATTTATAAGTGTTACTAGTAAACTAATAATTTTTTTTAAACAAAGGAACCCGCAGTCGCTACCTTTTAAATGCGCACTAGATAAATTTTCAGATTGATGCAATAGTCTGTAAATCACGTCAATTGGGTACTTCACATTAGGCAAGTTTTGTACGACGAGCTCGATCAAAAGAAAGTAAGTAAGGGGAATCAAACACAAAGCTTTTTGACCTCATACCTCTCTATTATACCAACTTGACCACCCCTAAAAGGCAAATACATTATTCAAATAATACAATGGTTTAATATTATTATTCAAATATCCATAACTTGTTCAAAGATCAAGGTCGTTTTTAATGTTTTATAAGCCCTAGGCGAAACAAAAAAGGGAGGCTCAATAAATCGACAATATACAAATATATAAATTTTAAAAATATATTTTTATAATTACTATTTAATATCCATATCAATATATAAGTTCACATGCTCCAATGATCATAATATCTACTAATAATATCTTACTAATTTTAAGTAAAATTATTATTATGATAATTTAAATAAATAAAATTAAAAAAAGAATAAATTTTGTGACACTTAAATAATAATATAAAATAAATAATACTTTTAGAATAAAATAATTTAAATAATAAAGTCAATAATTAATTTATTTAATTATATATTTTTGAAGTGGGTTACAAGTATTAAATTAAACTTAAATAAAGAAAATTATCGAACGATAGGCCTTAACGACAGTAAGCCTTAGGTAGGTGCTGTTCCTGCCCCTACCTAGGGTCGGGACCATCATAGATAATGAGGTCTCCAATTCTCTACTACAATCTTATCATGTCCTTGAACATTACTTATAATCAAGTTAATTAACGTTAAACCGACTTGAATCCGTCCTAGGGTCGGGACCATCATAGATAATGAGGTCTCCAATTCTCTACTACAATCTTATCATGTCCTTGAACATTACCAAGAATATGTTAATAACTATCAATGATTAACTTATAATCAAGTTAATTAACGTTAAACTGACTTGAATCCGTAAAGACTGTGAAGGCCGAGCTCAAGTACTATAAACTTAAATCGAACTAATTTTATAAGCAAATCACTCTTATTTAAATGAAGATATGAGTATTTTAATTTTTTATTCATAAATTTTATTATATAGTAATGGACCAACGAGGCCATGGGACATTTTGTTTTCAATAAATGCCAAATTCCCAACAAAGCATCCCATGTTGAGCTACCTTGTTTCTTGATCCAATCCCACGATACATGTCTTTTCGTTCTCTCTTTCATATCGTTTTAGTTGTAATATATATGTGTGTGTTCAAAGAAAACTTCAATTTGTTTGAATGGATTTATATGATTAGAGTTTTTGTTAATACGATACATGTCTTTTCGTTCTCTCTTTCATATCGTTTTAGTTGTAATATATATGTGTGTGTTCAAAGAAAACTTCAATTTGTTTGAATGGATTTATATGATTAGAGTTTTTGTTAATAGAGGTTTTATAATTAGAAGAGTTTTCATAAGAAGAAATTTTAAAAAGCCAATTAACTGTTTATTAAAAAGAAATTTTATAAAAATTTCATACAGAGATTATTTGATAATATAAAAATAAAAGGTACTTTTAATTTTAACTATATTTTATTTTGTAATAAAATTATTTATGCATATAAATATTATTTAAAATATATTAAACAATATGCAAAGTACAATATATTAATTATTATATAATTTTAAACCATATGAAATATAAATGAAAATATATCTAATCAAATCTTTTATATAAATTGTAACATAAGTAAAACTAATATAAAAATTAAAACATATAAAAGTCAAATAATATTATATAACTAAAAAATAAGCATGAAAATGAGTTTGTAGATATTGTAGGAATTATGTATAAATTATAAGGACAAAACGATTTTAAAATAAATTCATTAATTGTTCTGAAAAATCTACATGAAAAACGTTTTTAGAAACTCCAAATTTGGACTTCTTAAAAGTTGTATTTTAAATGCAAAAAAGTAATATCTATTAAAAGGTGAATTTTATTTTACATCTAAACACTTAATTTTCTTTAAAATGGTTTTATGATGGAGAAAAGTATTTATTAACCTCCCAAAATTCATCCAAATAGGCACTTTTAGTATATTTGTCATAAGCTTCTTTCATTTCCAAGTTCTTTATACATTCCTAAAATAATTTATTAAAATAGATAATTAACACGTTATTATGTACAATTTAAAATTTATTTAATATATAATTAAACAAAAATTGATTTAATTATATCTAAATTATTTGAAATTATGAGTAGAATTCAATTTATTAAAACTATAAATTAATTTAAAGTTTAAATTTAAGATATTAATCTCATCTTGTCTTTTAATAAACTATAATGACCTTATTTTTATTATTTAATATTAATATAATTTTTAAATATAACCTAATCAACATTTTCTTAAACTCGGTTTAAGATTTTTGAGTTGAATTCAAATATATATGAATGTATTGCCTTAATAACCCTGTGTTATTCAAAAGTTGCTAAAAAAATCTTGACATATAAAAATTAGCAAAAACACCCCGAGTTGAAATTTTATTAACTCATGGTCCTCGAGTGTGGAAGAACAACATACATACTAAGGTTTTTTTAAAGAAAATTGAAAACATAAAGTCAATAGAAGAACATTTTATATCTCGGGTTTAATTACTACTTTCAGATAACATAAGGATCGCATAAAGCAATTTTGTCAAATATATATATATATATATTGAATTCGAAGTTATAAAAAATTGAACCCATCTAAATAGCTTATCATAAAAGGAAACAATACCAAAACTTGCCATTTTTGATCTCCAGCAATAAATCTAGGAAACCAACTTCTTATATGGTGCAATATATATATATATATATATATATATATATATATATATATATATATATATATATATATATTGAATTCGAAGTTATAAAAATTGAACCCATCTAAATAGCTTATCATAAAAGGAAACAATACCAAAACTTGCCATTTTTTGATCTCCAGCAATAAATCTAGGAAACCAACTTCTTATATGGTGCAATTGACCTGTTTCTTGTTGCCGACAATTCATTCATGACTTCATGATCCTAGATTGAGACAAGACAAGGCGTTCGAGTTTCTACTTGAGGTTGACTGTACGCCTAACCGTAGACAACATGGCACACGTGGTTTGCTAGTTAAATCAAAGATGAAAGCTTTGACAAAGCAACTTTAGTTATAATGAAAAAAAGAGAGTAAAAGATGGGTCAAGAGCATCTATTGGTTTAGTTCATTAAAGTTACCATCTTTTAAGTACAACCACAAACTTTGATTGGAAGAAGATCTTTGCTCACAATCTACTTTTTGTTTAGCATTGATGCTAGATGAAGAAAAGAAAGGGCAAGCCTTTATGCATTTGTGTGCAACGAAGAAAGCCAAGAAAAAGTTGAGCAACTATATGGCCATAAAGGTTTAAGCATAGGTGGCAATTAGGGCGGAACCTATAATTAGGATTGATATTGTGGTTGGAGGTGGCAACAGGGGGTTAGGTTCAGCCTGACCTACTTCAAAGTCAACGACTCAAGTCTCTATTGACTGACCTCTAACCTGATAACCCGAACTCGAGTCTATAGAGGATCGACATGTATTAACAAAATGACGTCATTTTGATATTTAAATTAAGAAACAATTTGCTATCAGCTGTTTGGGACCTAGTTAGGCCTAAGATTTGAGTTTTGGCCTATTGCTTAGGGCCCGGTCGGGTCTGGGGAGCTTGGCTCATTGTTATCCCTAATTTTGTCTTAACTTTAATTTGAAATTAATGTTTAAATTTCTAATAATTTGAATTTGGAGAATATTTACACTATTCAATATCCATCCGAACTTAAATGATATGATTTTATTAAACTTACGAGTTGAAATTCTTCAACTCAATTTATTATCAATCCTAAAAATAATAACTATGAACATTTATAGTATATTACTAAACATTAATAATGATTAATTAGAAGTGCAAAATCCCTCTTTCTTTCAGAAAATAGGAATTTTTTTTTTTGAAAGGCAAAAAGCCAATATAATTAATAACGGTAAAAGGATGAGATTACATCCGGAATCGTTCCCCAAATTACATAACGGGAAAAACGAATGGAACCACGGGCAAGAGAATGAGCGACCCGATTTAAATGTCTTGTAATCCATTTTACTTCAATATTAGGCCTAGCATCAAGTAATAACTTGCAGTTCTGGATAATTAAACTATAAGCAGAAAAGTCCACCTTGGAAGAAGATAATGCTTGTACAAGTACTTGGCTGTCAGTGTAAACAACGCCGGTTCCCTCAAGGAAATGAGTGGCGTAGTTGATGGCATAACGACAGGCTATTGCTTCAGCCACAGCAGGGTCAAATACCCCTTCTTGAAACCCGCATACGCCCAATCCACCTCCTTCTGCCGATTCTGCAACGCAACCGAAACCCGTTGCTCCTTCATTATGAAAAAGTGCAGCATCTGTGAATAAACTCCACCCCACATTTAACAAAAAGGATTGCTGACTCTCATCCATCTGAGTAACATTTGCAGGCTGTCTACCATAATTATTCTGTGAGGAACGAATTCTATTCAAAGAACGTCATTCCAGTAAATGAGACACAACATTATACACAATTTGATTTGGAGACAAAATCTTAGCGTCCCAAAGGAAATCATTTCGAGCATTCCATATGTGTCAAGCAACAAAAGAAAAAAGTTCAGCCACCTCCTTACCCGAATCATTCCACACCTGCCTAAACTTCCCATCAAGAGAGTCATTGACTGTTAAATTAACAATAGCAACAAGATGCCAGCACTTAACAGCTTTTGCACAATGAAGAAAAGTATGATCAACTGTTTCCATAGAAAAACATAAAGGGCAAAGTCCATCAACATCAATCCCCCTGCTCTATAAACATACATTTGTAGGTAACACTCCACGCAACGCCCTCCACATAAAATCACGAAGCTTGGGAGGAACTTGTAACTCCCAAACCCTCTTCCATAGGACATCATTAGCACCGATCCTTGTTCCGTGTTCATATCGACTAATTCGATAGCCGGATTTAACAGTGTAAATCTCATTCCTCTCATGATGCCACAACAAAGAATCATTAGTATTGAACATACTAAAAGGGATAGAGAGAATGGAACTTACATCTCGCGCAGAAAACTTCTCCATGAGCAGCAGAATATTCCACCGACGACCATTATCTACTAAAAGGTCCGAAACCAACAAAGCATCATCTATAAACAGATCACCATCATCAGCTACAAAAGGATGATGCTTCGGGATCTAAGGGTCTTTACCAGCAAGGATGCTTCTACCGTTACCAACCTTCCACCGAACGCCTTTCTTCAACAATTCAATACTGGCAAAAATGCTTGTCCATACAAAGCTCGGGTTAACACCCCTAGAAGCTTTCAAAAAATCCCCCAACGGGAAGTATTTAGCTTTAAAAATATTATAAAAAAGAGTATCTGTCTGCGTAAGCAAACGCCACCCCTGCTTACCAAGCATAGCAATATTAAAGTGATGAAGATCTTTGAAACCCATCCCTCTCTCCAGCTTCGGTGCAGACATCCTTTCCCAAAAAAGCCAATTTATACCTCGGCCGTTTTCCTTTTTACCATTCCACCAATACCTGTTCATAATAATCTGTAGTTCTTCACATAAGGATCGGGGCAAAAGAAAAACTGACGTGCAGTATTGTAAGGAACTTAACTGTGTTTTAATATGAATATGTCACTTATGGATAAGACTATTCGATAGGAATCCACGAGTTATTTTGCTTGCTATTTATAGATATTAGTAACATGGTAAGTGGATTATACTTTTAAATAAAATAATTAAAATTTAAATTATGAAAATTATTTTAACCATTTTGTTCTTGTCTCGAGAATAATTAGTGTATAAAATACACCGTAAAACGCTTTTAAAAGACTAACTAAAAGTTAAATCGATAAGACAAGATGTTTAAGATCTAAAAGTTTTAATTGATATTAGATCGTTATAAAACCGATTAAAACTTCAAGAAAATTAAAGAAATTAAATAAAATTGAAGAAGATTATTCTTAATTATCGAAAAGTTTAAAATTAATTGAAAAGGAAATCACTAACTGAAAATTAATCGATTTATTTTAGTTAATAAAACTAATTAGTTTACAACAACTAATTGCTTAATCAATAAATTGACCAGTTTTTACAATAAAGATTATTAAATTAAATCAAATTAAAAATTAAAAGCTGAAATAAAAGTTAGACGGTTTAAATTTTTTAATGTTAAACTGGCTGAACCGATGCGATTTTTATAACATTGATAAAAATATATCATAATTAAACAAGATTGTTTATGTTGTCATAATGTTGGAATTACTGTTGTAGAGCATATGAATTATCGTTGACAACAAATCCTAAGTTTCTATGCTGTTTTCAGTAGAAGTAACTGATGGCATTTTGTATCAATGGTGGATCCTTTGTCATCTGAAAGGATTGCTTTCATATGATCTTACCATCAAGTTGACTTCTCTTAAACAACGACGCCTTATTCTGCATTTCCCATGTTAGGCATTTGGACCAGAGAGTAGTGGAAGGACCACCCTTGCAACTTCATGCAATTGCAGAAGTTCAGGTTATCGGACTCCGTTCTGATTCTTCAATTCTGCTCATACAATACAAGCTGGTCATTGATTCTCATTTGTTCCAAGTATTTATAAACTGGATAAATATTTTTTTTTGCGTATCCGAGGATGAAGATGAAGATGAATTTGCAGAAGCTTGGAGGCAATGCTGTGCTTGTTGATGCAGAGCATGCTTTTGATCCATCATATTCTAAAGCGTTGGGGGTGGACGTCGAAAATCTGATTGTTTGTCAGCCTGAGATGGCACTTGAAAGTATAATACATTCCCTTACCTATTAGGATTAATTAGAAACTTGCATGATGTCATCTGCATAATTTACCAGTACTAAAAGTGTTTGCATTTTTCAGTTGCAGATCGCATGTGCAGATCTGGTGCCATAGACCTTATTTGTGAATGCGTTTGCAAGCACGTCCTGTGAGCCAAACCTTGGGTAAAATGTATGGAAATGCTTCAAAAGCTGGTTGTACTATCATTTTCCTTAATTAAATAAGATACAAGGTATTATTGAATGCAAAAGGAGTTAGATTCAACATCTCCATACTTGTGCTATGAAATTGAAATCATGGATGTTTCTTTTCCATTTCACTATATTTAATTCTTTTTCTATTTCGAACTGCTTTCATAGGTGTCAAGGCCATACAAGCCCCCCTCAAATCCTCTATCCCATTAACCCTAGCCCAACTCTATCTCAGTTCATCTCAACCGTCTGATCTTCTAGCCAATTAACCTTGGCCCAATCCATCCCAACCATCTATTCAGCTTGCTTGTACGAGACATGATCCTCTGTCCCATTAACCCTGACCCAACTCTGTAGAGTTGGGATAGAGTTGGGCCAGGTTAATGGGACAGAGGATCATGTCTCGTACAAGCAAGCTGAGTTTGAAATCATATTTGGAGGACTGAGCCTACTGATTGGGTATTCCGTTTTCCGTTTTCAGCATCCCTACTGTGGACTATCTTCTCAATCTGTCTTGACTTTGAACTCTATACAGGGTTGTGTTATGGATTGTGCTGAAATGATGGATGTTGTAGTGAAGAAAGGTTTTAAACTTGGCTACTCATTCCTACAAGGGACAGAGAGTTGGGACAGAGTTGGGCCAGGGTTAACGGGACAGAAGATCACATCTCCGTACAAGCAAGTTGAGTTTGAAATCATATTTGGAGGACTGAGCCTACTGGTTGGGTATTCCGTTTTCCGTTTTCAGCATCCATATTGTGGACTATCTTCTCAATCTGTCTTGACTTTGAACTCTATGCAGGGTTGTGCTATGGATTGTGCTGAAATGGTGGATGTTGTAGTGAAGAAAGGTTTTAAACTTGGGTACTCATTCCTGACAAGGGATTGTATTCATTTTGTTGGTTATTGGATACCATCCGGTATCTGTGTTACCTACAATTTTTTCCATGTCTTGTGTTGCTTTGCATTGTGTCTCCTCTGTTCTTTGTCTGCGAAAAGGTTGGGAGAAGAAATAGAAAAGGTTTGAGTACTTGTCCCTTAAAACACATTGCCCGAGTCTAGTTTTAGCATTACTGGCAAACCAGTATCAAATATGTAGCGGATTTGCACACTCTAGCCAAAATGAATCCTATTTTGGCCAGTGCTATGATGCATTAGTTTGTGCGGATTGTTTGTTTTTTGTTGCCTATAGTCCACCTGATCAAATGAGGCTTTGTCCAGATTAGGTGTACTCGGTTCTCTTTCAGTGCCATAGTCAAGGAGCGTTCCACTAAAACTTACTTGCGTTAGCAGACAGTGAGAGGGACGATGGCAGATGAAACTGTAACCGCGGGGTCTCTGAGCCTGATAAACTCATTGCTGCTACCGCTTCACGATGAGTATACTTCTGATTCTGATGATGGATAATGCATGTGGAGGAAAAACTGATACCTTTTTATGTTGAAAAGGATCAGGAGAGAACAACATATGATTGCAGAAGCATAAAACACAGAAGCACAATCTTACCTTCATGCATGTAAACACTAATTGTGTGCAATTTTGGACAGATACCTTGTCTCTTGATTAGCAGATGAGCTGAAAATGTTGCAGGATTAATCTAGTTCTGATGGAATCCAAAAAATTTGATGCTCAAGCCACCTTTCAATGTAAATGGATGAGAGACGTGTGTAAATGGGTATTCAAAACTAAACCCCACATGACTTGTAGAACAAGTCTTCAATAACGAAGCATCAATTACTTGAACATCCAGAAAAGAGCTTAGTTACACTTGAAATGTGTAAAGATTGCTTTAATTACAACAAAAGAAATGAGAACAATATTTCACCTAAAAGATTTGACTATAACTTGCAATGTTATACACAGTTATACGGACTCACACCATAATCTCAATAAGATGGAATGCTTAAGAAGCTAATAGTTAATCTAGCAATTGTAATAGCAACTATCCTGCTTAATAAAGAAACTTCCCTCCAAAAAACCTCATACGAATTTGTGCACTAAGTACGCTGAATATCTACTTAAATGCCTCAGTTTGGGGAAAGACTTCCAAATTTCACAGTAATGCTCCACAGAACAACTTGGGAAATGCAACCGAAGTCTTACTTACGGCCTCTGATATGTATTTGTAGTGGATCTCCACCCTGGAAATGGTAGTTGTTCTGATTCTTTTACATGAATCTTCCGTAAAAGATCTGCAGATCAATGGCTAGACAGTTCAAAAGTTGAATGTCATCTTTTCCATCATCTCAATGACAGGATCTGCAATAGATACACCAAAAAGAACAATAAGAATTTCTCCTAGAACAAAACATCTTCACAGTTTAATTCATGGCGCAATATTCAACTACAATAGTTCATGGTGTTAAAGCTAAAATGCCAAGTGTCATAAGAGCTAAGTGAAACAGATATATACACTTAGGCCAGAAGAAACCAATTCAAACAACTACATTTCCAGTAAGGACCAAAAGAAACCGAATAAAACTAGCATACCAATTGTTCTTATGGAACAGGTATATATAGTTGGGGCAGAAGAAACCAATTCAGACTACAGTTCCAGTAAGGACCAAAAGAAACCAAGTAAAACTTGCATACCCATTGCTTAAGCAGTGCCAGTTATTAATCTTTCTCGTTGGTCTAACTTTTTGACATTTATAATCCCCAATAGAACTTGAAAGCTGAAGAATGCGCAAAACATGTATGCTGCCATGGCTGGTACCTGGAAATTTGACCATTTGAATATAAAAAAGTGGAAATGAAAGCTCAGGCATAGATAAGATTTCATAACAAGCACTGTTTTTAGTTGATAACTTACTCGAATAGAATTGAGATACAAAACTGTTGCAAGGTTTATTAGACTGCCAGCAGCTACAGCCTGTTTGAAGTCAATAAGTCATGTAATCATAAATGAAGCTCGATAGAGTATATCATCGATTTTTTCTGTCTAAGACACGGGAAATATAAAACAAATGTAACCTTATATACAGTAGAAGTACCAAAAATGCTATAACTAAAATGCGAGACAACAACACTGATTTCAGAAAGTTTTGACACAATGATGCTGCTATATAATTCTGTTGAGACGATTTTATCTTCAGCTACAAACAGTTTTAGTGAGTGCTTGTTACATGTAGAACAGCAATGGATCGTCAACAATACTAAGACACAAATAGAAGCAAGCACCTCAAATGTGAAGCATGCAAATTTACAAAGTATAGTTGCATATCTTTTTTTAAAATGCAAGGAGCATAGAAGCTGACACACTAAAAACCATTTTAAAAACTTTAGATCAAGCAATTCGATGGTTTTTTTTGAAATAGAGGTGTCAATGCAATAAGTGTCATGCCGAATAATAGCTCAAAAAAGAAATAAAAGGAAGATGTTGACAAAAGCACTCCCAGCAAGTTCTAAACCAAAACTACGAGGAGAAGAAAAAAAAAACACTCACACTTCCTAGTGTCTTCTGAACTGCTGCAACACGCTGGAATGCCCTTTCAGACTCTAGAGTTCGAACCCGAAGTTTCAGATCGCCTTGCTCCTGTATAACCATATTATATGATAAAGAACATCAGTGGAACTCACAGGATAGGTGAAGGGTTGGATGTTCAAAAATCAACGGAATTGCAACAGTCAGAAATGGAAAGGTGTCCAGAGTCCCACCAGTCGTTGGATGGTTTCAGCAAGCTTTTCAACTCTATCACCCTGTCTAAATAAGTTATAGAATGCACGAGATTGCCTGTTCCATCTCTTTTGAAGGTCCTAAACATTTATACATAAGCCAGACTTAACAATTTGTTGATGCGCAAGTTAGAGAAAAATCAAGATGGTCCTAATTCACATTTGATTCTCTACATCAACTAAACAAATAAATCATAGTTATACCTTCAATAAAACTTCAATTCCAGCCTCACGAAACCTTAGCAATTCAAGTGCATAACTACAAGGCAAAGGATGTTATAGTTAGATTCAATGCATGTAGCCATCCATACGCAGAAAATAAAGGTGAGATAACTCCAGTGGATTTTGAAGCATTATACTCACGGTTTTGCAATCTCGGTAATATCAAACCGAGGGTCAAGGCCTTTTCCAATTCCATCCAGTACTGCAGATGGAACAGCTCATTCATCAAACACTAACAGTGCACATAGTATCATATCAATAAAATTAATTGTTATTTTAGTACCACCTGAAAATGCTCTGACAACAAACGTGAAAGTGGCAGGAAACCGGAAAGGTTGGTCTGCAGCAATTGCTAATAAATCTTCACCTGTTAAGAAAATATAACACCTATCAGAAAGCATTCATCCTCAGGTTCATATTCAAGTGCAGATACATGAAGATGGGGAATCAAAGTTGAACAATTAAGAAATAAGAAGTCTAGTAATAGACTCGATATTGATCTGTTTGGCAATAGTCTTATGATGGATATCATACAGATAAGAAAATAAAAGATCCTCCTTTAATAACTGTACATATTCAACAATATGCACGTTGAGCATGAATTCTTGAAATCAGTTGACTGCAATTGAACACATGTAAAACAACATTCATGTAAATTACAATAAAATACCAATTGCAGCCAAACGTTGCTTCTTCTTCTCTATCTTTTCCTCCTTGGACAGTGGCTTTTTAAATCCAAGTTCTGCAGCAGCCATCTCTCTCTCTCTTCTTTGTGCTGATAGTCTCTCTTCAAAACTGCCAAAATCTGAAATTAGGATTCCATAATTGAACTAGTCTCAACCAATAGAAACTAATTTATTTCGCCTTCCACATCTTGCAAGATTATTCCAAGTTATCAATGTTTCCATTACAAGCTCAAAATGCAACTTGAATAAACATACGTAGCACAGAATCTGTTGGACTAATGTTTAGATATTCAATGAACAAATGTAGAATGAACTCCAAATCTTGCTAATTCATTTATCTCTCTCTTCCTTATAAGATTGTTTGAATTTCAACAAGAATAGTTCAATTCATGTTGCCAATTCTTCAAACTCATTGATTGAAAATAGAGACATTCAAAGTTATAATCTCATCAGAACTGAAAAGAAGCCCACAAAATTATTATGTTTGCTAGAAGCACCTATTTAGGAAGAACTGTGCAGTACGTCTGACAGCTGTCATGTCTCCAGTGGGCACAAGGACACCCATTTGGACCATTGCTTGAAGGACCTACACTAGCGCAAAAAAAGAAAAAAAAATCCATGAACACTTAATTAAACTACATTACGCCAATGACAACATATTTCAAGCATCACAGCATTGACACTCTTGAGATCTTGAACAAGAACAGTTACAACTTACAACTAAGCTCACCTTATCAGGATCCTTCTCATAAATTCCATAAAAAGATTCTAGCAACCCTTCTCTGATGTTCGAACTGATGCTGCAATATGCCAAAGAATTTGACCAAAAGACACAGAAATTAGTGAACAAACTTGGATGGGATACTTGGTGCACAGAACCATATTGAGTAGAAATTACCTTCCCATCATTCCGAAGTCATAAAAGATCAACCTACCACCATTGACATCATCAACAGCAATATTCCCTGGATGCTGCAGCAAAAGGATATAGATGGTACATGAAAACAAGCACTAGATCTTTCTTTCCACAGATTATGGCCACAAAGAAGTTTAAAAAAATGCTTTGACTATGACTCCCTGATTTCAAGCCCTTCTCAAGTGCCATTAGATCAGCTAGATAATATTTGAATCATTATGGAACTCACTCAACATATCAAGCTTTTGGATTGAAGGATTATGACATAATATCAAAACCATTTATGAAATAAAGTTTTGAATTCAAACCAAGCTACAATTGATCATACTGGAGTTGTGATTTGTCAACGGTTCATGAATTTTAGGCTACTCTTTGAATCATTATTGCCTCACCTAGTCCAAGTGGAAGAATACAAAGGTGGATAAATGATTTCTTGATGCAACTTGAAAAGCAACCAACACATCATTTTCAATTTGCTTCAAATTTTCTGAAACTTATAATCAATTGAAAATAATATAAGGTTCAACACTGTAAACGAAAACAGGCAAACGACTCACAGGATCAGCATGGAAAAAACCATGAGACAGAATTTGTTCCAAGTAAGATTCAACAGCATATCGACCCAGCCTGCAGAAGATAATTAAGCAAACAAGTCATTCATTTTCGGAAGTATCAATAAAGTAGAATTGAGGTTGTATTCTGACATGACTTGACTAAGTTGACAGCATGAGTTGATATTAACCTTTTGCGGTCAACTCCCAATTGATCTAGTGCTTGTATCTTGTTTATTTTAATGCCTGGAACATATTCCATTGTCAGAACCTGTATGAAGATAAGTAAACAAATAAATCATGAGAAGAAATCCTACGGATAATTATTAAGAAACTTAAACATTGACAATTGTTAACAAAAACCTGCGGCGTAGTGTATTCCCACAGAATTGTAGGGACTTTCACATAATCCATATCTTTGAAATTAGCAGCAAAAAGCTCCGCATTAGCAGCTTCCTTGGTATAGTCAATCTCCTGGAAATGTTAAATATTGTTAGTCGTAATCATAACAAGGAAGTAACTAGAGAATGTATCATATGTCATCTTTATCATATTTTGCAATCTGATTTTAGGATAAAAACATTGATAAATGAAAGAGTACAGCTTCCCGTCATTATTATTTTCATTAGACAGCAGAAGATTGAAAGTCAGAATAATATCATTTCTTTTGATAAAACCCAATATGTTCTACGTTTCAGAATGCTAAACACAAGACCAGGGTCTGAAAACAACCATTTCAACCTCTCTACTACAACTCTCTACTACAACTATTGGCAATGACAAATCTCCTAGCTGTTGCAGTAATCCCAGAGAGATACTAAGATACCCCCTGGCCTGCTCTACAGGAAAAAAAATTTGCAAAGTATGTAGGCTTGACCTGTGTGAAAAAAGGTGAAATCTTGAGCTTCGAAGCAACGAGTATGATGATGCAACAAAAAGGGGTATCAATACCTGATAAAGGACGGAAGCACACTCATCATAAATTGCTACCCAGTCCCTTTTTGCTCCATCTGACTTTGGATCAATCTTTTGCAGATACTCTGCTATCACCTTAAACATATCCATACATTTCAAAGTTCGTAAATAGCCTGCATGAGGATGCTAAGACAGAATCTTGAATGGCACTAATCTCTCACTTTTTTTATAAAAAAAATTCCTATTCAATTTCAGGTTGATTTAACTGAATAACTACATCAATTAAGCTTAATTAATTAGTTTTCTGAAAAAGCAATAATTGATTACTATGTGACCTGAGGAAATGAAAGGTTGATTGGTTTTTGCCGTATCTATTCCAAATAAACCAAGAATAAAGCCTCATTATACGTGAATAAGTAAGGAAGAAGACGTTAAGGGAGCTAACCCTCAAGTTCTTAAGATCAATATCAAAAAGATCCTTGAGACCAGGCCTTTGTACTTTAACGACAACTTCTTGTCCCTTCAGTCTTGCACGATGAACTTGGCCTGTATGTAAAGAACCTAGAATTAGCTAGAAATGTAAATTATAGAAACAGTTTGCTAGCTGTAGCTACAAATCTACAAATTGCAAAATCCAGCCATCAGAAAGTATAGGAAGGGAGAATAGAATACCAAGACTTGCTGCAGCTATTGGTTCATAGTCAAATCTATCAAATATGTCACCCACTGGAGCTCCAAGCTCTTCCTCAACTATAGATATAGCAGTCTCAGATGGGAAAGGAGGAACTTGATCCTACAGGAAATAGAAAACATTACTTATTTAGTCCTCAATAAAGAATTACAAGATAAGAGAAGACAAGTTAAATATGAAAGAAAAGACAATCTGAAACCTGAAGTTCAGACAACTGATCGACATATTCTTGAGCAAGAATATCAACTCTAGTTGAGAACTGCTGACCAATTTTAATGAATGTTGGGCCCAATCTCAATATATTATCTTTTAACCATTTCGCAAGAGCTTTACGCCTTGAAGTTTTCTTCTCCTCTGTCATTCCTCCTGCATATTCAAATTTTGCAGAAGATTGACTGAAAATGGGCGATAAAAATTTACGCACGAAGAAGGAAATAAAATACTTCATACCTAATCATTTGGAGTAATATTCCCAACAAACCAATAAAAAATAGCTCAATCAAGATCTCTAGGATACCCAAACCAAACTAAAAAGTTTCTTCTTTTACTTTGACGAACCAACACTAACAATGGCTAACCTTTGTAAGAGAACTTCTGGTTATTCCACCAGGCCTTGAAGATGAAGGTGAAGACAGATCCCCATATCTCCAATGTCCTTTGTATAGTAGAATAGGTTTTGAATCTATTCCACCGGCCACCAGGTGCAACAGAAACCTGCAGGTCCATTGGATGCTTTAGGTGTCAGACATTAAATGTAAGATTACTGAACACGTGCAAAAGGGCAAGTGATAAACAGAGTTTTTACTACAACGAAAAGTGGAGAAGAAAAGAACAGAAAGCAAATTCCAAAAATTCAAGCACAAAGCTAACCTCAATCTGTTCTTGACTAACACGCTTAAACCAAGCCTCTTCTTGCCCAATCTCCTCTATCCTCTTCTTCCTCTCCTCCTCCTCAACTACAGTCGCATCCGCCCCCGCAGCAGCAGCACCGTTACCGTTTCCTCCGTCGACATACTTCACCAAGCTCCCGTTATTCACTCCATCTCCGTTTTCAACCATCCTAACCCCGGCATTCTCGTAACTCAAATCATCAAATCCATAATCACCACCAGCACGGCCGTTACTAGTACTACTGGAGGATGCTGGAGCACCATTCCCGTTGATTTCCTTCAAAAGACGAGCTTCTATATCTCTAATCGCTACATTCTCTTCTCCTCTAACAGCTCGAAGCAAGAGCCGGCGACTGCGTCCATAATTAGGAAGTTTGGAGAGAGAGCAAGCAGAAACATAGAACCGTTGTGGTTGAGGAAAGAGAAAGCCGAGCTCCGGTAGAGCCAGGGAAGAGGAAAACGAAGTGGAAGCCATTGAACTGAAGCTGCTTAGTTCTCTAAACCCTAAATTTTTACGACATTTGTTTGTAATTCCTGGAATGAAGACTGCAGGAGGAAGAAGCAGACATGAATGAAGAACAGGCACCAAGAAAAAACAGTACCCAAAAAAATATTAATGTAATTATAATGGAGGGAATGGGTGGATATGGTGTTGACACGTGGCAGAAAGCCAGATTGGTGAAGTGGAGATTGCAGTGTTTCTGATTGGCTGGCTGGGCAGAGTCTTCCGAGTTTAAGATAATTTTGTTTGTTCATTTACCCTCTTTGCCCTTTTTGCTTACTTGTCATTTTCCTAAAAACAATAATATTAGAAAAAAATTATTTATTTATTTATTTATTATTACCCAAGATCCCAATCATAAGAAAGCACCTTTAAGTCATCCACATTCAGATTAATTCCCGCTCGAATAGAGTAGATCTCTTGTGGAAGGTAAAATTCTGGTCCAAAATTTATTATTTTTTAATTTTAAATCAATTAATTAAAAATTAAATAATAAGTTAAAATTCAAATTCAAATTTAGAATCATTGATTGTACTAATTCACATTATGTACCCTAAACATTCAATTTAAAGTTCGAATGGATTAAAGATTTGTTGTTTAAATATGATTGATATTATTTTAAAATAATTAAAATGGTATTATTTTAATATTAAATTATATAATGTATAAATTAAAACTATATTATTTTAAATAATTAAACTAAAACAATAATATTGTAAAATAAAAATTCAACTCATCAAATTTTTTAATCATACTTTAAATCGACTCAATTCAAAATTAGAATAAATCAAAATTTAATAGAATTTTAATTGCCATTTTTAATTTTATTATTTGTACTTTAGCATAATTAGTATTTGATAAATCAATTCAAAATCAAATTACATATTCAATTTGAAGAGGAGATTAAAAAACATTGGATCATGTCATAAAGTTAGAGATGCCAAAATCCGCCAGCTTCACTCCTGATTGATCAGGCCATAGGCCAAGATCAGGTAAGCTATACGCTGAACATTACTTTAAAAATAACTTCGTTTTAAAACTTTTTTCTAAAAAGTATATATATTATAGGCTGAATCACGGGTTGACCCATCTTAACTTGTCGGCTACTGCTCCTGACCCGGCCCATTGATATCCTTACATGAAGTCACCATAAGGTGCAAGATAGTGTCGTAATTTCCTGAAATTGGCCCAAGTGTTCATTAAACCTTTAGGCCAGCTATTTGTATAGCCCATTTGTTCATTCTTTATTTATTGTTGTAGAGGAGCCTTACTTAAGCCTCGGTTCCAATTCTCATAGTAACAAGTCCTCTATGTTTAGGATGGTAATGGATCGAATTAGGTCAATGGTTCAACCCAATCTAATATCTATTAGTCACGGTTCAAATACAATATGAAATTCGATTGAGTTCAATTTGGATTGTTACTAAAAGTGTTATTTTAAAATAGCTGATTAGGTCGATTAAACCTTCCAAGTTATCTCAAACTCATTTTTGATTAGATTTGGAAATAGGTGATGTTACGTTGGAGCATGTGTTTGAATTGAGGTTTGGATCGAAGTTGTTTTAAACTAAAAAATATATATTTAACCAATCTTTTTATATATATATAAAAAGAAAGAAATAACGCCAACTACAAAACGAGTCTCGGGAAACAGATTCCCATACATATCTTCTAAGAGAAGACTACGGCACTCTATAGGTGTAACATCGAAAAAAGTGACCCCAATGATCGAGTGGCTGCGCCTGGACAATGAGTCGGTCAGACATCATTCTTTCTCTCATGAGACATCTTGGATGAACAACAGTCAGATTCGGTTGAAGTTTCAGGATACCAAGGACGAGTGTGTTGCGCGAATGAGATCGGGTGGGCACAGAGAAGAGTAGCTGGTGCACCCCCAGCGAGTCCGCTTCCAGCTCCAGTTGTCGGAAACCCAACCGCCAAGTCATCGAGAGCCCGGTGTAGATGGCCCAGAGCTCCGCGGTCTGTGTTGTGCACCAACCTATGTTCTGGGTGAATCTGCCTTGCCAGGTGCTGGCGTTGTCGTGGACGAGGCCACCTGCGGTAGCCGTTAGCTGGGAGTGATTGCAAGCCCCATCGGTGTTCAATTTGACCCAGCCCGGCGGCGGTTGACTCCAGCCAGAATGCTACGCTTGTCGGAGACGGTAGCTAGTGGTGACCCGACTGAACCACTCAATAGCCGTCTAGACCTGATCTGCAAAAGACAAGATGAGAAAAAAGGGTGAGTTAGGCCACACAAAAGTAGAATCGAAGATAGATTTGTTCCTCCAGCTCCAGAGGAACCAGCAAGTCAACTCAAAAAGAAATGCCCAATTTTGACCTTGCACTCGCCTATGTTACTCTGCTCAAACTCGAGCTAGACATTAATCGTTTTATACAAAATAAAATCGTTTCAATTAAAACTTTTTAGTTTTAGGTTAGATTGGGTCTAATGCTCAAAGTTCAGAATTTTAAAAAAATTTAATTAAGCCTAAAATCTGATTAAGTTAGATTGAATTCGTTTTTTTTTAACTTATACAAACTAAATTAGATTAGACCGAACAAATTATTGTGAAACCTATTTCTAATTCAAAACTCAATCAATTAAAACATTGCATGTCGAAATTTCCCAACTTGATTTGGTGCAAAAAATTATTTTAAAATAAGGATAGAAAAGGACATTATTTTTATTTATACGAATTCATAAATTGTCTATTTTTATGAATTATTTACCGAATTAGTGAATTTCAAATCAAATAACTATTAGAACAAATTAACGTAATAATACGCATACTTGAACAAGAGGCATCCGATAATTGGAACATTTAAGAAAACTCTTATCATTGAAAATAATGCTTGACCATGTTAATCACCGTTCATTTGGTGAAGGTATATCACGAAAACCATCTTAACTTCAAATGGTTTATAAAGGGTGAGGTTGAAAAGGTTTTTTCCCACTCGGTTCAACTTCAGGTCAAGCTTAGACTACCAAACTTAAAAATTTATTAAAAAATGACGTTATTTTTATTTTTAAAATTAAAAAAATTAATTGGGCTCAATTAAATTTCAAGCTGCCTAAACTTGATCAAAAAGTTCAGAGCATCAGGTTTCAATCAAGCTTCAGGCCATACTAAAGCGGGCTGGGCTTAGCCTAAATTATTTTAAAAAATTAAAATATTAAAGTTACAATGATTTTAATAAAATGACATAATTTTGTTATTATTTGTAGAGTTTTGAGTCGGATTAGACTCAAGTAGCCCTAATCTAAACTTGATTGAAGGTCAAAGTTTTTCAAAAAATAGGAGCTGAGGCTCGATTAATCCAAACTTAATCTATTGACCTCAAATTGAGTCAGACCGGACTTGAGTTATATAATCATCTCTAAGATAAAGATCAATTATATATATATATATATTCCTTGTTCTCTCTATTCAGTTTTAGACCTCCGATAAGCTTTATGCATATATATATATATATAACAAGGTCAGACTGCAAATCTGAACTTGTCAAAAGACTAAAAAATTATAATAAAAATGAATAACTAAATCTAGCTATCTTGTTCATCATAAGTATATACATAATTTGGATCTATCACATAAGTCATCAAACTTTGTCCCAATTCTGCCATTTGTCTGACAATTCAGGAATCAGGATGAGTACATATACATGTTTGGGTTTTAGCATGCATACAAGAGTTCACATAATCGGTACACATTTTCATATCTCTCACGTCAAGATTAGAGATCAAATTTACTGTACCTAATTCCCAATGCCACCCTGTGTCTTGGGAATTATTTGCCTGATTCCCATTGCCAGATTCCCAAGACACAGGGACACAGGGTGGCAATGGGAATCAGGCACAACCACTCCGTTCCTGAAAGATTGGCAGTGAAAGTCTCTAAAGTGTAGTCCACATTTGATTTGATCCAACTTTAAGTCAAATATTAGAAAGAGTTTGATCTAGCTTAAATATGGTCTAAAGCATCAAAAAGCTTGAAGTATGTTAGTTTTTAAACTGAATTCGAACTTATTTTAAAAACTTTGAATTGAGCCTGAACTTAACTCGGTTCATTTTTAACGCTAATTAGTTATTTTTAGAGCCTTCTAATATAAGAGGTTGAAAGGTTCGAATTTATCTTAACGTTAAAGATAATACTCTCTCATATCTAAAATAAAAGTCGTTTTTTAGAGATACATACTTATTAAGAAAGTTAATGAAATATTTGATATATCCTTATTAATGGTACTACTCATGTAAGAGAAATTGCATGTTGAACTGTCTTAAAAATGTAATCTGTGTAATCAAAATGTGAGAGAAATTAAATGATAATTTTGGAAATAAAATTATAAACATGCTTGAAAAGTCACGAACGACTCTTATTTTTAAAATCTCTCTAAAATGACTTTCATTTTAAATAAGAGGGAGTAGTTTTTAATAGATGAAAAATATTAAATCTTGTAAGTTTTCAATAAAACCGAGTTTATTATTGATTCATCAAATTATTTATTTGAAAAACATAATCGAGTTCGATAATTTTTTTAGAGTGCACTTAAATAACAGCAAACAAACTGTCATGCTTGTCATCACTAGTTAAGGTCTTGTTTAGAAACTTATAAAAAAGAGTATTGTATTGTCATAGGTGACCAATAACTTTTGTTAGGAAGCATTCCTTCATCAATATACAGACAAACCCTAGCTTTTCTTCCTATGCCATATTCTATGTACTTAACCATGTCCCTTCCACATACAGCAAACCCTAATCTTTGGTATTATATAAAACTCACAGGCAATCATCATCAGCTTTTTGGCTTAGTTTATAAGGAGACAGTCACTTGCAGACAGTGTTGGAGAATTCTTAAATGCAAGTTATGGTTGAATAGGTAAAAGGCAGGTTGTTTACAAAGCCACTTGTCATTATTGTGTTCCAAGGCCTGGAAGGTGCTTTTTTTTATTTTTATTTTTTCTGTTGAAAAAGGAGGAGATTTGGTTCATGAGCTGCTGGAGTTTGGCCAGCAACCTAAAACAAGAGGCATGGTCAAAAGTATATAAAAATTCTCGTATACATCAACATGACATGCCGCTTTTAGTAAGAAACAATTTAAAATTTTAAGGAAAAATAGATACTTCTGGTCAATCAAATAGAAAATATATTAACAGAAAATACCCAAAATGAGATTTAATATTAGAGTTTTAAATTTAATTGAGTTTATTATCGTAATTCAACTATAGTATAATTCGCAATCTATAACTTAAAACATCATGTCGGGTTGCTTTATTTCTCGATCTCTTGATTAATTTAAAAAAGTCTTAAGTTGATTTAGTGAATTAAATCTTAAATTATTGTTGGCAGTAATTAGGGATCACAAATCAGTCCTAATTCGATCTATCAACAAATTAAAATCTTGAATTAATTAATTGAAATTTTGATTATTAAATCAGAATTTGAATAAAATCTACACTATGTTTAACGACGGAAAGTATCAACAAAAAACTTACACGTTCTATCGGTAAGTTTAATTAACGACGAAATTTACTAACAGATAAAAGTATCGGAGTATGTAATAATTTGCGAAGAATCACAGAATGTCGGTCGCAAATTTACCAACAAACATTTTGTGTAACCGTCAGTTATTCTGTGTTGTCTTTGATCGGTAAAGTTACCGACCAAATTGGTTATTCTGTAAATTAGTTATTCTGTCGATAAG
Source organism: Erythroxylum novogranatense (assembly GCA_029891385.1). NCBI lineage: Eukaryota > Viridiplantae > Streptophyta > Magnoliopsida > Malpighiales > Erythroxylaceae > Erythroxylum > Erythroxylum novogranatense. Next base: position 3,715,236 of record CM057228.1, on the reverse strand, counting down.
TTAATGACAACATTACTGACGGATATTAGTTATAACATTGTTTTTCCGTCGGTAAATTTGCTAAACCTGTTTTTTAATAATTTCCCTGTATTAAGTTTTATTTGATGATCTTATGATTGATGCATAATTTAAATAGTTATGAGTTATCTGTTGATAATATTTTGATTTGCTTCTACATTTAATTTGTTAAAATAGAAAGTTGATTGATGATATAAAGTAAAAATTATCTTAATTGATAACAAATAATTATTTTGTATATAATAAGTATTTATAATTCATATGAAATGACCACAAGTATGCTATTTATTTGGTGGTCAATGAGGTGCTACTCCTTCTCTTCAACTCATTCACCTCATTACGGAGTTGAGATATGTACTTCATCAACTGTTGCAACTAAGTTGTCGATGTTTGTATTGTGTTTTGAAGCTCATGGATTTCATTGGGTGCGAACCGCTACTAAATGTTGCTGTACTGAACGTGAAGGATTGCAAATAACATGTATTTGTTATTTACAAATGAATCTAAGTCGAATATCGTTCCACGATGGTCCCTATCATCCTCAACATAAAAATAGGTTTGAGTATCATAAAAAATTTCAGATTGTTGAGACTGTTGCTGAATGTTTTCTTGTATTTAGTCATATCAAAAGGCAATGTTTATATTCATAAGTGAAAATTATTAAACATTAATATTAAAGCATAAATTTCACATACATTTAGTTCTCTACATCAGGTGTTGAAGAAGGGCACACCTCGTCATGCTTCTTAGTTTGAGTGTGTAGAAAGTGCTGACAAAATATAGGCTTCGTGCTTATAGACTTTTCCTGCATCAGAATAAAATGTTATGAGTAAACTATAATTTATTAAAATTTCGACAAAATCTTTTCTATTTTTTTTACAATTTTATCGACAGATAATGATTTTTTGTCGATAATTTCTAACGGGTCAATTTCTATCGATAATTATCCATTGCTAATAACTAATTTTCTTGTAATGCTAAGCTTAAAATAAAAATATTAGGATGATATTTGTGTCTAGACTTAACTCAGCCAAAAGTCAACGAGTTCGATCACAGTTGATCGAATTTCAAATCAAGCTTGAATGTTTTTTTAGTTTTGATATCAAATTCAGGCTTCTCAACCTGAAGTCTGAATATTGAAACAAATAAAATGATTTCGTTTCTAAAATTTTATTAAATTAATTTTAAAAAAATCAGACTTAGTCTTGAACTCTATTTAAACTTCAACCATAAATTTAAAATCCGATTCGATCTAAGGACCAAGTCCGACTTTGCTCAATACCATGCCTAGACATGATACGATCCGACCGACTACCAAAATCCTTACGAAAACATGTACGAGACATTGAACTGAAATGAAGTGACAAGTGGAATCTTGATCAACATCTAAACACAAAAAAAGAGTAAAAAGTGAAGCATATGTTCTTAGATAGTTGTACCCCTCTACGGGGTCTATCTTTTTTATATACAAAGTGAAGGCTAATATTGATTATGAACTCTTATTCAAAGAAAAAAAGAGAAAAGGTTCAACCTATGGATACCTACTCTTGTTCAAAGATCGGTGACAAGACTTAGAAAGATTTCCTCCTTCCATGGATGCCTAGTTATAGTTTTGGAATTTGTTCAATGTGTTTCCAAGACCTTTCTTTTTTATATAGATGCAAATACAAATGACATGAAGTGAAAAGAATGTCTGATCTTGTCTTTCAATGTTGATATAAAGAAGGTTTTCAATTAAGCGGTAAGGGGTTGTTTTTCGCTTAAGTAAGGTTAAGGGTTCGAATCTAACTTGTAAATGTAACATTATTAAATACTTAGTGGTAGTGCTGAGCTGCTTCTTATTATTGGAGTTTACAACAAAAAAAATTACCCATTATTTTATAACAAAAGATGTAATATCTTTTATTTTATTGACTTTAAAATATTTTAAATTACTTAGAAATTAATTTGTAATATTACGAATTTTTATTTTTATTATGTCGTTTTGAATTCTTTTAATAAAATTATTATTAAACTCAATTTAAGAACAATTAGAATAAGTCAAATGAAAATGACATTATTTTGATTTAATTTTTAAATAATATTATTTTAATATTTAAATTTAAGAAAATGATTTTTTTTGTTACAACTAAAAGAAAACTCAAACCATCTTATAAAAGAAATACAACAGGCATAAGTCCATATAATCAACAAGAGGACTTCAGGAATATTGTCTCAAATTTGAAAATTTAAAGAAATACCATGACCTTATTTAGTCAAATAATCTGCTGTAAAATTACTTTCACGAAATACATGTCTAATAGAATAAATGCAATTCCTAACAAGTAAAACTTGAATATCTATAATCAAAATAGATAGGAGGTATGAAGAGATAACACTACAAGTCACCGTCCGCACCGCCTCCATGTTATCATATTCTACCACGATCTGTCGAAAACCGTGATCTTACACAAAAATCAAACTATCTCGAATGAACCATAATTCTCCTACTAAAATAGTTAAAACATTAATTCGAAACGAATATCTCCTAGCTTATAACCAAATGAATCACGCAACAACCCTCCACCACTAGTAACTTATTTACTGGATGAATCACAATCTATAAAGTCAAAACCTAGTGATTGAAAAACAAACACTAAAACTAAGTAGATAAGTATCAAAATGAGATTATAATAATATATCTCCTTTCTTCTCCATGTTGGTAATCTTAACAACAAAGAAAAAGCTAAGCCCTTTTTTGAAGAAGAATCTCACAAGTAACAGAACAATTCACAAAGCTTCTTCTATACTACACTACCCGATCGCCTACTTACTTACTACCTTCATCCGTTCCACTTTGGTCCCTAAAGTGCAAAAGACGAGAGTCTCCACCTGAGAGATACTCTTCTCATCTGCATATTTCATCATTCAAAGACAACCCAGTGATGGCTGGTTTTTTTTTATAATGCTTTTCCTTTAGATTCCACACTCCTCAAAACCATCCTTTAGCACTCACACAAACTGCTTGTTTCTTTCTGTTTCTGTCCCCATCAGACCGTCTTCCCACTGTTTATTCCTCTTGGCCCCTTTCACACCCCTCCCCACCACTTCCACTTACACACCAACCCTCTTTCTTTTTTAGTTTCCTATATATATATATATATATATATACACACACACATAACATACATATAAAGCATAGAACTCTCTAATAATTTAAAAGACATGAAAGTTATATTTAGATAAATCAAATGTTTATTATATGTTAACTCTTATATTTAAAATAAATTAATTAAATCATGTTTAAACTAATAATTTATTATAATAATTAATTTAATTTGAGTTAATTAGTTCGGATTGATTTTAAAATTAAGTTGCGTTTAAGTGTAAATTTTGTAAATTTTTCAAATTTTAAAATTAAAATTCAGAAAAATATTTTCTAAGATTTTGAGTTTTTCTAAAAAATTTAATCGCTAAAAGTCTCTATCTTTTAGCCTATTTATAAATACATATATATAGAAGCCTAACTAGTTCATTTATCCTATATATATATACATAACCCTAGCTAGTTCATTTCACTTCCTCATTGCCTCTAGCATTTTGCTACTTACTTGATCATCTGTAACTGAGGTTCTTATTGTTTGTTGTTGTTGTTTTTAGTTTCACAACTTTTAGACATCAACATGACGGGAAAACGCAACAGCCCTGTCGGGAGTCCCTCTTCCGGCAACATCTCCGACAGCTCATCTAAAGAACAAGACCGATTCCTCCCCATAGCCAACGTTAGTCGTATAATGAAAAGGTCCCTCCCTGCTAATGCGAAAATATCCAAAGAAGCCAAGGAGACCGTCCAGGAATGTGTGTCTGAGTTCATCAGCTTCATCACCGGCGAAGCCTCCGACAAGTGTCAACGAGAGAAGAGGAAGACCATCAACGGCGACGACCTCTTGTGGGCCATGACCACACTTGGTTTCGAGAACTACATCGGACCATTGAAGGGTTACCTCAACAAGTACAGAGAGACCGAGGGGGAGAAGACTTCCATGGCGAGGCAAGATGATCGTCATGATCAATCTGATATTAACAAAGTCAACGCTTCTCTGGCATGTAACAGTAAGGTCGACTTCGACAATGGTTTCTACGAGTTTGGTTCGCAAATATCCTCCAAGAATTGTGGAGAAGAGAACACGAGGTTCGTTAGCTACGGTGAGACCTTGGTACCTGCAGCTGGCGCTTTCAACATAGATTTAATGAGTAAAAATGGAGATGGAACTGGTACCAGAGCTATGGCACCTCAAATTCATCAGAGGGTTGGGTGGTAATTAATTATTCCAGTTTTTATGTAAAACTAGTTCATGATCATGATCATCATCATCTCATACTCAATTCAACTAATTAAATATCTGTCTAAATATTTAGAGAAACTTCTGCAGATTCCTTGCTTGAAGTAACAAAAAGTGCAGAATGTTTATCTACAAGCATTTTAATCAGTTTTTTATAATTCAGATCTATGTTAACATCTATTATAATCTAAATATTACATTTTATCTCTTTTGGTTAAATGCATTATGTTTGATCAAATTCAAAGTTCAATCTGAAGTTGTTAAATGTTGATGATCAAGAATATATTATGCTTCTTCTCTCTTTTCTTTTACCATGTGACTCTTTTCTATTGTACAAAGATGTGACTTTCATGGTGGTAAAGGAAATGTGCTTAAACATTAAGTTATAGGTTTCTTTTTAAGAAACAACATTTTCCATTGGCTAAAAGACAATATCAAAATCATAGCCTACTTTTCTTATAAAATTGGATGTGAAAGCATGATCAGAATATATACCCTTTTATCAATTCTTTTGTTTTCTTGATTAAACAATGGTGATAAAATAAAGGACTTAAACCCTTTTAATTTTAAAGAAGGATCAAGGCATAACTTTCCTTGACTATAACTTGTACTTTTATTTTGATGGAAGAGATTGGATTATGATGAAATTAAATTCAAAATTTTACTTAAATTTTCTATAAAAATTTCATTAAATCCATTAGAAAATCCAAAAAGGTTTGTTTGATGAAATGGTGGTTGTTACTATCTGGTCCAATAACTAATCATTGGTCTAACGAGTAACTAAATAAAATTAATTTTAATATGATTTTAAATATTTTAATTTTAACAAATTTCTAATCATAAAAAACATTACCATATACATTTTGATATAAATAAGATTAAAATTATTTATTGTTAATTCTTGTATTTTAATTGATCTAAAATATTATAAGCTATATATATTAAATTTTATTGAAATGTTGGCAATTTTTTATTTGCTCTAAATCAATGCTTCCTTTTCATACATAAAATTTTTGTAATACACATTAATTAACATCATATTGCAATATATTGCTTAGGAATTGAAATTTATATCAACTTGTTTGTACAATAAGTCCTTATACCATCCATCTCTTAAAGTGGACACTTTCTTCAAATGTGAGGGTAACGATGAAATCCTAAAATTGTAGTGCATACTATTTTCATTAACTTAAAGACGACGACGACAATTCAATAAATTTTTTTAGTGAAATAAGAGATTTAGTGAGGTCTAGTAATACATAGTCTTACTCATAATTAACAAAAAAACTATTTTCGAATGACCAACGAAAAGAGAAAAAATAGCACATTTATTTTCTATTTACATGTGTTTTGTTTGTGAATTGGAATACCATAATATTATCAAATAATTTTGTCACACATGAGATCATAAAGAAACTTTCTAACTAACTTAATTTGCATTTTTTAATTAGGTGGATTATTAATCTTAGGGTTGACCGAAAATTTTAAAATTTTATTTACTGAACAATTTTAGATTCATTTTATTTAAATAAAATTAATAAAAATCTAGTTTTATAACATTAGAAGATTAGTAATGTTCTTTAAATTTTGCCACTTTTATGTGTACTAAGTGATGAAACTAAAGCAGTCCACATAAGTTTAAAGAGTAAAGATAAGATCAAAACTGAATTTGTCATTATCAATATGTTTTGGTATTTATATTTTTCATTTCATTTTATTTTCATATTAGTAAATTCGTAGAATGATGAATTGGGTCTGGTTGGGTCGGTCGTGCTAGGCCCAAGCCCAGACTCAGAACGACAAATGAGCCGATCGGCCCATCCCTTGATGATTGATCTAATTCATATAGGTATTAGCCATATAAATTCATTACCTCATCATGAAAAAGTATGATTTGAGAACCCTATTATTCTCTATTCTTAGCCACCAAAATCCTCACAAGAAAAAGACTAACTTGAGCGTCAGAGAAGCCTACCGGCAGTCAACTCTCAGCGTGCCTTTGTTGTTTTGCAGGTATCTTTTAACCAAAATCAGCCAATCTCATTGATCCAAGCAACAACGCCCAGCATCATTAAAATCAGACATAACCAATTGGCGCCCACTGTGGGGCCGGACATCAAGGCACCACGTCCAGAAACACTCAGATCAGCCAGGCGGCGGTAACAAATCCCGATGTAGCCGTTGTTGCGGTACTTGCGCTACAACGAATGGCCTTGCGACTACCCGTCGCCCTGCCATCGCCGCATCTTGATCACCAGATACACCCTCCCCCTCTACACCAAAACCCTAGCATAAACGAGCTACCCCCTCAATGCTCACATCGGCATGATCAACCGTAACAATCCCAAAACCAAGACCAAGAAGCGCAAGGCGTGGCCCTAGAGGATGACGCTAGAACCAGTTCACACCCTCACACCCAATATCCCCTCAACACGAGCCCTCCTGCACCACAACAAGCCTTCCTCACACAAAGACAAATAGAAGAAGCAGTCGACCTATTGATTTGCCAAATCTTACAATCCCAACCGGAATAGCAGCAAACCCCCGCTCGACAGGTTGGAGTGATGGCCGATCAGCACTCTGCTGAAGCCCTAAAAAAATCGTGGACCACCGAATCAATATAGCAATGAATTCCCGTCCTGGTCAACCATCAGCACAATACAGTTCTCCTTTCATCCCGGAGATCCTGGATAGTCTCCCAGCGGTCGGTACTAAGATACCAACGTCAGAAAAATATACTGGAAAGACCGATCCTCTCGACTATCTGCAGCACTTTCAATCGATGATGAACCTGCATTGCGTCCCAGACGTCATTCAATGTAAGGCCTTCTGCATAGCCTTTCAAGAAGGAGCCCGAAGATGGTTCAACAGCTTACCCCCGCGTTGCATAACCAGTTTTGAGGATTTTAAGCTGCTATTCTTCAATCAGTTTACTACAAGTAAACGACCACAGAAGACTGCTTTGGAAGTAATGCAGTTGACGCAAGGAAGGAATGAAAGTTTGCGGGAGTTCATCACTCGATTTAACAATGAAGCTATCGAAGTTCCTGACCTCACATGTTCATCCATGTTGGCTGCCTTGATGAGCAATATGAGGGATGAAGAGTTCAAGAAGTCGCTGGCTCTTGATCAGCCCAGGTCTATCCAAGATATAAGAAATCGGGCAGATAAATACATCCAACTGGAGGAAGTGTTGAAAAACACAAAACGTAGAGCGGATGACCATTGGACGAGTAGTAGAGCCGATGATTCACATAAACAGCAGAATGATCAGTCTAGCTGGAGGAAGTCGACCGATCGAACGGACCAACTGTGGGAATCCTTCACTCCTCTCAATAGGCGATATGCAGAAGTACTGGAGGTCATGAGAGCAGAAGGTGAATCCCTCCGAGAACCCAATAAATTGAAAACTCCTCTCAAAAAGAGGGATTCTTCTTTATATTGTCGTTTCCATATACATGTCGGTCATGACACAGAGGATTGCTAGGACTTAAAGAAAGAAATCGAACTCCTTATCCAAAGGGAAAGGCTGGGTAGATTTTTGAAGTACGAAAAAAATGTCGATCGAGATAATGAGGGCAAGAGCGGTCGGTCTGACAATTGGCGAAAACCAATGAGAGAACACAACACGAATGATGGCGGAAGGCAGACCAGGAATGTGGACGACCGACGCAATACGAGAGGTCAGTCCAGGACTAGAGATGACAGAAATACCGGACAACAGGATGATCGACCGGTCAGGGTCATAAACATGATTTTTGGCGGAAGTGCAGCAGGGGGTTCACCGTCAGAGGAAGGAAGCGGTATGTCAGGCAGATCGCTGAGGGTCAGTTAGCAACAAAAAAGTCACAAATTAATGAGGTGATCTCGTTTGACGAGTTTGACCTGGCTGGCGTCAGCTGTCTTCATGATGATGCACTCATGGTTACTTTGAATATGGACGATAGCGAGGTGAAGCACGTAATGATTGACACAGGCAGCTCGGTCGACCTATTATACTACGATGCTTTTAAGCAGATGGAGATTCCGGAGGAACGACTACTGCCGATAGAGGGACCAATCAAATGGGTATCAGGAGCATCAGCTTATCCATTCGCTCAAGTCCTCTTGAACGTAAAGTTCGGACAAAAGCCATTCCAAGTAGTGAAGAACGTTGAATTCCTAGTTGTGAAGATTGTAGGAGCCTATAATGCAATAATTGGAAGAGCCACACAAAACGCCCTCAGAGTTGTCGTCTCAACCTATTATCAGGAGATGAAGTTCCCAACGCCCCATGGCATCGGTATTGTCAGGGGTCAGTAAAGGATCGCTAGAAAATGCTACTTGGCAGAAACAAAAACCCTTGAGGGAGCGGTAGTGTTAGCAAGTTCTCTTGATGTAAGAGCAGACGAAGCAACCGAGAGGATGAACCCTGCAGAAGAAACCCAGCGGGTCATACTGGATGAAGAAGACCGATCCAAATTCATAAATTTGGGCGCCGAACTCGAACAAGGGTTGGCCGCAACAATCACATGTTGCTTGGTAGAGAATCGATCGGTCTTTGCTTGGGTACCGAGTGACATGTCTGGAATCTCTCGAGCGATAACATCTCATTCCCTAGGTATTCAAAAAAATTATAGGCCGGTCAGACATAAGAAGCGATGGCACAGCAAGGAGCGGCAGGGGGTGATCGAGAAAGAAATAGAGAAGTTGCTTGACGCTGGGTTCATTTGGAAAGTCAAATACCCTGAATGGTTAGCCAATGTGGTATTGGTGAAGAAGAAAAACGAAAAGTGGAGAATGTGCATTGATTTCACCGACCTGAACAAAGCATGCCCAAAGGACAGTTTCCCCCTGCCCAAGATTGATCAGATGGTAGACTCCACGTCAGGGCATGAGCTCCTCAACTTCTTGAATGCCTTCTGGTTATCATCAAATAAAAATGAGCCTCAAAAACGAAGAAAAAACGACTTTTATAACAGACCAGGGCACGTATTGGTACCAGGTGATGCCGTTCGGTTTGAAAAATACAGGGGCTACTTACCGGCTGCTTGTTATGGAAGTTTTTAAGAGACAGATCAGCAAAACAGTCGAGGCTTATGTGGACGACATGGTGGTCAAACAAGCCAGACACGGCTCTTACATCCTGCGCGATACGAACGACAAGATTCTATCGAGACCCGGGAATTCTCAAAACCTGAGGACGTTCTAACAATAGATAAGCTTTATTTTGGTTCACTTATTTCTTTTGTTTATTTATTGTTGCTTATGTTCTTGTACACGCAACTTGTGGGTACCTTTTTCCTGGCCCTGGCAGTCAGATTTTTTAACGGCCCATGCCTTTGTCATCATCAATAAAGGGGTTTCAAATTTTCTGGCAAGAAAATTCTCACTAAATTCGGCAAGAGGAGAAAATTCTACTAACTGATCGACTTCGACATCGCTCGGCCAGGTTGCCAAGACAGGATCTAGGAACCAGGCGATGCCAAGAACCAAAATTTTGGATCGCTCTGCCTCTACATCTCTCGGCCAGGTTGCTAAGACAGGATCTTGGAACCAGGCGATGCCAAGAGCCAAAATCTTGGATCGCTCGGCCTCTATATCGCTCGGCCAGGTTACCAAGACAGGATCTTGAAACCAGGTGATGCCAAGAGCCAAAATCTTGGATTGCTCGGCCTCTACATCGCTCGGCCAGGTCGCTAAGACAGGATCTTGAAACCAGGCGATGCCAAGAGCCAAAATCTTGGATCGCTCGGCCTCAGCATCGCTTAGCCAAGTTCTCTTGTCTCGGTCGACCATGACTCTCTCAAACCCTACAACCGATCGACGCACATCGAGCGCACCCCTTCGCTACCTGCTATTTGAAAAGATCGTCCAATCTCAACACGACAAATAAAGAAGGCAATGAAAGATAAAAAGTAAGAAATTTTATTTCCTTGAGTTGCTGTTCCAGTCACAAGCCCGACCAGATGAGCCTCAAAAAGGGAAAAATCATTTTGACCCCCTCCGTAGGGGAAGAAGTATCAATGTCTAGATCGGCAGGAGTAGTTTCAGAGGTCGGCTGAGCAGTCGAGACAGGATCAGGGTCCGAAGGAGTAGCTAAAGAGACACCCCCATGAGTTCGCTCTTCCTCATCATCTGAGCTAAGGTCCAGCAGCTCATCCGGTAATGCTCTACCTCTTTCTCAGCTATCTCCCTCAACTCCTCGAGCGAAAGACCGAGCTCTGGCGGAAGCATTGGCTTGGCAAAGTCCTCGAACGGAGGACCATTCGACCGATCCATCAGGGACGAGGACGCCATAGCAATTCCTCAAGATGGAAAGAGCCAAATCGCAAGCATATTCCTTGCATTCATCGTGCAAGAACTGCCTTTTCCATCGCTTGATCGCCTCAATCCTTTACTCTTTGATAGAGCCTCGCAGCTCAAACAAATTGTTCTCCGCCCTTACTTTATCCAGCACCGCCTCGTGGCAGTCATGGAGAACTTTCAAGCAAAGTTCGTTCTCCATTTTGGCTTTAGAGTTGGCTTGGAGAATTTCTTCCTTCATCTCCTTAACTTTGAGCTGCAAGGTCTCGTTTTCGACTTGCAGTGCCTCATCTTTGAGCCGCAATTCCTCATTTTCGGCCTGCAATGCGTCATCTTTGAGCCGCAATTCCTCATTCACGGCCTGCAAGGTTCGGCATCCTTTTTCCTGTTCGTCCCTCTTCGCAATCGCTTTGCTCTTCACCTCCTCCGCCTCTGAAAGTTGCATCCTCAAAATGGTGACCTGGCTAAGGAGATCTTTAATCTCATGGTCCATAGATCGGGCGACCTTAGCCATCCGATCAAAACGCTGATACACTCCAGAGGCGAACGCTATATTCTACAATGAAGAATTTTGTCCAAAAAAAAAGTGGATGGAGATTACCTCTGCTAAATCGCGCACAAGACCGGCCGTCATCTCCTCATCGCCCAAAGAATCCAGAAACTCTTCATCCATGGGAGGGATAACCCCCTGAGCAATGTGAAGAGCCACACTGGCGTCGTTAAGCGATGCAGTCTTATCCAAACTGATCGCAGGCACCCATTTCTCGGAGCTGGGCATCGACTCCTTCCCCTTACCCTTGTCCAAAGGCGGAGGCGATCGTTTAACATGCCGAGCGGTTTTCTTTCTCTTAAGAGGCCGCTCTACCTCCTCCACCTCTTCCTCCATGACCGCTCGATCCTCATCAGCTGATCGGATCACCAGCGCTGCGGACCCGATAGGCGCAGTTGGTTGAGTGACATCTTGCCCGACCGCTTAGTCCTCATCAGCCGATTGGATCAGCAACGCTGCGGACCCGATAGGCGCAGTTGGCTGAGCGACATCTTGCCCAACCGCCACCTTTTTTCTTCGCTCTTTTTTCTTTAGGGAAGTCCCGGCAACTTTGCGCTGGCCTTTTGACTTGGAACCATCGGAGGACGAGGTGAAATTCCTGAGCTTCGCCATGCCGGCACAAGTGTAAAAGCAGGTCAGAAACCGAAGCTAATATTCATAAAAAACAAGGCAGTTAAACTACGAGGAGTTAACCAGAAGGGGCAGTTTCTCCTTCTAGCCCGTTAATCCGAGCCGAGGGACTAACTAAAAAGGTATCAGCCGATGCCCCTCCACGATACCCCAGAATAAGACAATCGAAATTATACTGACCGAGAGCCTTAATTTGGCCGATCACTTTAGACTCTTTTTCAGTAAAGGACAGGCAGGAAGTGTCGTTCCATCACTCGGACATGGGATACCTCCACAGCCTGGATTCGAAAGATGCCCGGGGGTCTCATAAAGAAGTACTTCGTCCTCCAGTCCTTGATCGACAAAGCTGTTCCAGCAGGGCGGTACCACGCATCCCTATACTGGAAGTGGAGAATCCCGGCCCCAGTGAGCGAGCTTTGATTCATCCTCAGAAAAAGCCGCAGAATATCGATCGACGAAGGACACTCAAAATGATAACACAACAGGGCGAGACCGTTCATGAACCTCCAACCATTCGGGGGGATCTGGCTTGGCATCAATTTGTATGCGCGGCATACCTCATCGATGATCGGAGCATATGGAAGCCTCATGTCACCGACCGAAAAGAAGCTGTCTAAAACCGCAAGATAACCCCCCATATTGCTGTGAATATGCTCGTTCTCTACAGCCAACCTGGGTCCCCAAGATGAAGGGATATTGTTTTTGATGATCGATCGATTCAATTCCCTTTCGGTCATCGTCGATTGGTCACTCGACGGCTTCTCAACAATTTGCCCATCTCTCCGATCAGTCGCCGCGATTTCCTCATCTTTCTCTGCTTCCGACGCTTCATTGCCCCTGCCTCCGGCTCCTCCACCGCTTCTGCCGTTATCTCAAGCGGCCCAACAATGTATAAAGCACTTTCGGTGGCCAGTTCCTGGTCGAAAGACCAGTCGAAAGAGGAGGAGGAGGTGGTCTCATCCCTAAATCTAGATTCATTCCTAGGGCTAGTCGACGACATGGTACTAAAAAGGAAATGTATAGGGTGAGGAAAGGAGAGAGGACGTACCTAGTTCGGTGATGGAAGTTTGGAGTTTGGAATAGCGGTGAAACGAGATTCCGATGACTGCAAGCAAAGAGACGAAGAGTAAAGAGAGCAGAAGTGGGAGAATCATATGCGTAGAAATGATAATGAAGGAAATATGTCAATTCCGAGCGGTTATCACAAAATCAACTGAACGGGCGCGTTAATTGAAGTCGGACTCGTGGTAAAATTTGAGTTGTGCAAATTAGAGTTGTTAGACACCTGGAGCAGCGTAGCAGTCGAAGCGATACGCACGATCCTAAAAGCAACATAAAAGGGCGCTCCCCTTTTCAAATTTTGAAATCCGTCAGAGGACACGCACCGCAAGTAATGATTAAATTCAACGCCCCAGCTAGACGTCCAATCTAATCGATCGGCCCAATCGCGAGCTAACATGCAGGCAAGTAGCACAAATTCGATCGATCGAGCCTATCACGAGCTGTCATGCACGAATCCTACATACTCCATCGAGCCTTCTCCTTGATCAGACTCGAAGAGTAGGGGGCTTATGGTTGGATCGGTCGTGTTAGGCTCAAGCCCAGACTCAGAATGGCACATGGGCCGATCGGCCCATCCCTTGATAATTGACCTAATTCCTATAGGTATTAGCCATATAAATTTATTACCTCATCATGAAAAAGGTGTGATTTGAAAACCCTATTATTCTCTATTCTTCTCCACCAAAACCCTCATAAGAAAAAGACTAACTTGAGCGTCAGAGGGGCCTACCGGCCGTCAACCCCCGGTGTTCCTTTGTTGTTTTGCAGGTATCTTTGAACCAAAATCAGTCAATCTCATGGATCCAAGCAGCAGCACCCAGCCCCATAAAAATCAGACATAACCAGGGTCATTCAAAATAAGGAGGCTCTTGGTGAGCCTAAATAGCTTTTGATGTCCCGACATACTGAAGCCAAGTTGATAGATTGATACATCAAATTTTCATTTTGTGTTATACCCAGAGAAGGTGTTGCTCCCTCTCCCTATTTATTCCTTCCTGTCTGTGCGTATATTTGTTTCCCCAATATTTGGACTTTTCGTATTGTGAATACCTACTCAAAACAAAGGTTGATGTTATGAGGTTCTTTCGTTGTTGGTTTAACGCTTCATCCAGTGAGAGTGTTGGTCTATATTTGATAATTGCTTAGTTACAGTTGATGCCAATTTTAGCAGAAATGACTTCTTTCTTATCATGTTTTGCATCCTATTTTGACTGAATAATTCGTAAAAAGTTCTTGGAGATCTGACGTTCTTATTCTACTTCATGAACATTTTCAAAATGTTATGAAAGAAGGAATCCTTATACCCCTGTTGATCTTCTAAAGGCTATAGCCAAGGCTTGGTCTACTACTTTGGTGGGTGTGCTCAGAAACAAGAGGAGGATGACTCCTTCCCATTCAAGTTCTCAACTGAGAATAACCATAAGGAGATCATCAAACAAGGTCCTGGCACATTAGTGGTTAACCATGTTCATCCAAAAATGGAAGCCAAGTGCTCATTTCAAAATGAGAAATATCGATGCTTTTCTGTTATGGATTAACTTCGATAATGTTCATCTTGAATTGTGGACGACTAAAGGATTAAGTTTCCTAGCTAATTCACTTGAAAAGCCTATATGTATGAATGCTCAAGCAGATAATATGGAACGTATATGTTATGTGAAAATTTGTATTGAGGTTACAGGAGACTCTTTGTTTCTTGATCAGCTTCCTATTATGAAGCTAGGTGATGATGGTGAAATGACAAAATTTGTTGTGCCAATTTTCTATCCATGGAAACCTAATTTGGGGAAGACGACTTGGCAACCTACTGGAAGCCTTTTTAAAATAGGGAGTCATGACGAACTTATGTGGACATTAACTCTAGAGATGTAAAAAGAGGACAGGCTTAAGGTAGTTAAAGGCTCTAGGAGGAGAATGAAAAGTGACCTAAAAATGGGTTGGTTCTTGATAATCAAGATGTGCAACAAACTAAGGGCGGTGATAAGCTAAGTGATCTGACACTACAAGAAGGAGGGAAATTACTGACGGAATTTTCTGACAGAAACTTCGGAGATTCTGTCGGTAAATAAGTTTGTCGACGGAACACGGCGATAGAATCTGACATCGGCGGAGACACAGTCGGTAATATGTTACTGATGAAACAGAAAAACCATTGGTATAGTTGGTAGGAATTTACTGACGGAACCGTCGGAGAGGGTAGAATTATATTCCGACGGTTCTGTCAGAAATTTCCTACCAACATCTCCGACGGTTTCTATTCTATCGGTAATATATTACCAACAGAAATCCATGTTGTCGGTAATTGCTAGCCTTCATCAAATATACCCTTGTTTGTTCATCCAAAGGTGGAAGTTTTTAGATCGCTGCAGTCACCTTTAATTCTCTGTAAATGTCTTCTTGAATGTCAATTTTTGAAAATCTGGTCGTGAAATTTGATTTCAATTTGAAGAATTATAAATTATCGTTACATAAGTTTTGAAATTTTAAACCCATGGAATTTGTCTAAAAATAAAGTTAAATGATCATAAAAAGAAAAAAAATCTTTCCCAATTGATAATTAAAACATTAAATATGACATAAATGAATACTAAATTAATGACAACAACAATCCTATTGTCCTGATAAACATGGTTGATGTGAGTCTCTATCCCTTGATCTCATTTGGTCCATGTCGTTTTTTAGCTTACTTATTACCTCCATCAACGTCTGAACTATGACCTCAAGCTGATTGATATGTCACGTTGTCGGCTCTGAACTAGATACTGTTGTTATTGACATAGTAGAGGAGTGCGAATAAAATGTGTTGACACATGATCCTAGGCCAAAGATCCTTCCTCGACTGTCCCTACCACCCAATACATTAAAATTTTCCTGGGTCTCATCAACAGGTTGTTCATCCTGTGACTGTTGCCCAATTGTTTGTTGTATTTGGTCCTATTAGGAGGCAATGCTTATATTATAATTAGTAAGTGATAATTATTAAAATTGAATATTAAACTATGAAATTCACATACATTTAGTTCTCGATATCGACTATTGACGAATGTCACACCGTCATATTTCTTAGTGTGAGTATGCAAAAACAACTTATAGGTTGTAGGCCTAACGCCCAAATACTTTTCCTGCATAACAATGAAATGTAATAAGTTAAACTAGAATTTATAAAAATTTCGGTCGAGTCTCGTCTGTTTTTATGATATTACCTCATGTTCAAGAAAGCAAAGTACTCAACACAGCCATAAATGGCACAAGCAAATTACTCCACACAGTCATGATCATTAGGCATACTACACATATATGTTCATCACAACATTCACATATCAATTTACATTGAAATATAGCAACGAAAAAATTTAGAATATAAATGTAATATTTATATACTTACAAGTCTCTCTGCATGCTCGCGGTGAGTAATTGATCCTCCCGTATGAACGGAAAGACTGTCTGCTCTTGACCTACCATGTCTATTGGTAGAGTTACAGCCCGATATGAGCATTGTCTCAGGTGATCTCCAGTACTATAGTCAACGACTCTACGTGGACTCAGAAATAAAAGAGGGTCTTACACCAGCATTGTGTATCTAATTAATAAAATCGCGATAACGTGTACGAGCTCGCGACTCCCATACACTATATATTATCCCATCGAGTTCAGAACTCCAGTAAAAATATTTCTAAAAATAAAAGGAATAAATTCGATAACTTATAATCTATTTATATGTATGTTATTAATGTATATAACAAAAAGAAAAAATATTTATCGCATATTGTACCTCAAAGTCCTGATAGTAAAATGTCTTTGTGGCCTCAGAGATCTTCTTCCATGCATAATCCTCAGGATCAATCCTCTCTTTAAATGTAGATGTCATTTGTCTTGAACATGGTCCAGACGGAATGAACCTAATATAAGAACAAATAAGTTCATAAATTTGCAAAAATTTAAACATATAAGTTAATGATAAACATATATAGTATTTCATGCGATTTCACTTACTGTTTATCGGATATTTTATATACTTTCTACTATCAGGACCCTCAAATCCATGATGGATCTCGTCTCCTTCATCTTCCATAATTGTATTGGATGATATATAAGTATTGGATTGTTGCGTATCACCAGTTGCAGGTGCAGGTGATGATGTTCCTGCAACTGTAGGCGATGGAGGTGGTGGTGGTGACTCAATTGCAACTGGAGTCTGTGGCCCATCACAGTAAGTCCCTCCGAACATGCTTTTGAGCCTGAGCCACATGATCTGACCTTGTCTCTTTAGTCTCATATTTGTACCTGAAATTTTTTGTTTATTGAATTCTCCTTGAAATATTTAAATTTGATTCTAAATCTAATATTTTACACAATATATGTAAAAGGAATTCAAGTGATTTGTTTCATATCACAACTTCGAATTTAGTAATGAGAATAATTGTTACAGTCATAGTACATTAATATAACTAGTTTATAGCACAATCTTGTGTATTGCAGAGATACATGACAATGATATTAATTGTTTGTTGGAGTCTAAGTAACATGAGAGTCGGTAAAGGTAAATGACTCCTCGATAGCTGGATTCCCGAGAAGGTTCCTCGCATGTTCGAACACTCCAATGGAATCAATAAATGTTCTCCCCGTACGTGTTTAGTTTTGAATACCTTCTTGCAACAACATTTTCGCTATTGCTAATTTTGTTAGTGAAACATTCGGAAACGGTTTACCTACAACACAATAGGAAGGAACTTACATATTGTCATATAAAAAAGGGATAATGGAACCTATCCTGAATACGTATACATACGTGAATTTCCATATGAGCTCTGTGGAATTGTTAACTTTTCAAAAGCAACTGATTTGCCTAATCCTTCATCGATCGTTGTGTCATTACTCCAGCCTCCTTCGGCATACATATTATCTTCGAGATTCATTAAAGCTTAAAACGTGTAATATATTCCATAAAATGTTAATATAACAACTTTATATGTTTGAATTGAGATGTATATAATAAGGAGAGTGATGTTGTTCAGATGATACTATACACCTTCAAGTAGAAACTCGATCATGGAAGGCAAACGATCATTACTTAAAGAAGTGGAGATTCTTGATGCATCCTTTATTCTTTTGGCAGGGACAATTTTACCACATTCCTCCCAACGGAATGAATTACTTCCATCCAGAACCAGACCCCAAGTCGACATTCCTTGATTAAGAATTGGAAATAAAAATTTGACAGAATATATTGAAAAGTTTGAGTACATATTACTTGTCAAAGGAAATTAAATCTTCCACAACATACAAAAATTAATCGCTATCATAACTTAATTGTAAATTACAATCATCTTCACTTTCTGAAGAATAAGAATCAAAATCCGGCCCCTCTTCAGATCTTTAATCATCTTCCTCCTCTCCAGATAAAATCTCAACATATTCATGTGATGGATCGTGCAATGGTTCATTATCATCATATGTCACATATGCATTTATAAAATAAGCATCTTCCTGAAGCGCTTCACTTTCAATTCTCTTTTCTCTTTTTTCATATGATTGAAACACATCTCTAGGTTCAACTTTGCAAACCGCCAACTAATCTAACTTATCTCATCTTATGCTGATAAAAGGGACATAACACACCTGTTTCGCTTGTATAGCCAAAACAAAAGGTTCAAAATGTTTCAATCTTTTGCATGAGTTGATTTCAACAAGATTGTATCAGCTATGAACTTTTGTTCCAACATTTGGAGTAGGGTCAAACCAATCACACTTAAATATCTTGATTGGCAACGCAGGGTACTCAACTTCTAGTATCTCAATGATTTTACCATAGTAATTCATGAATTCTCCTTATATGGAAACTCCACTATTTATTGTTGCCATATTATGACCATGAGTTTCTGTATTATATTTAAATCCATTAACAAAATAAACCGGATACAATTTAACAGTTCGCAGAGGTCCCTTCGCAAGATCACAAATAAATTTGTTCTCTATTCGATTTTCTAAGACCTACAAAAAAAAAGATTTCAATATCAATGAATATATCCGGTTATTTCAACACTTGAATTACATAATTTAATTATGAGAATATTTGTAAGTGAATACTAACATCTCTCGAACCATCGTGCAAAGTGTCGTCCAACCTCATTATTTACTTCATCCTGTGTGTTGTTTGTCATGATCTCATGTAACAATGCCTCGTACATCATGTTACGTTATCATGTAATTTAGTTATGAAAAAGACAAAATTATACTACCGATATAATGTGGTTGAACTTACTGCACGAGGTTGAATCTCTTGACAATTTAATAAAATATAACCATGGGCAGCCTCAATTTCTTACTCTATTTACATTCTTCTTGTTGCACACCCATATGCTCGCCCAGAAATGTGAAAATGGATATGTTACCATTAGCATCACTGGTTCCTCCCCCATCGTCATTACGAAAAACTTTTCTTGCTCTTGTGTGAACGTGTGGCGCAAAATAATGTCCACAAAATGTACTAGCCTCCTCAACTAAATAAGCATTACAAATGGAACCTGCAACTCTAGCCTTGTTTTTTTTTTTTCAAGTGATGTAAATACCTATATTACAAAATATGAGTATTACAATGTAACAGTTAAAACATGTTATAACTTCATTAACTGAATTTTGAATGTGAATTACCTCTCAAATGGATACATCCATCGATATTAAACAGGACCAGCTAGTTTAGCCTCATATGCTAAATGCACAGGTAAATGCTCCATACAATCAAAAAAGCTTGGAGGAAAAATTCCTTCTAACTTGCACAAAATTACTGAAATCTCCCTTTCTAGGATTTCCATGTCACTGTATTTGATTTCAAATGATGTTAAACTTTTGAAAAACAAACTTATTTCTGTAATCACTGCTCAAACTTTATTCGATAGCAACTCCCGAAATGCGATTGGAATTAACCTTTGCATAAACACGTGACAATCATGACTTTTCAACCCAAATAATTTGTACTTCCTTATATCTACACCCTTTCCAAGTTTGAAACATAACCATCGGGAAACTTTAAACCCTTCAACGATTCACACAATATTTTCCTTTGTTTTTTGTCCAACATGTAACATGTTTTCGGATATTTACTGATGCAAAGATCTTTCTATAACTCATTCCTTCTACAAAAAATTTGCAAATCAGCTCGTAATTTTGCAGTGTCTTTTATCCTCCTATCAATGTTCATTATGGTATTGAACATATTGTCAAAAAAAAAAATTTGATATGCATGACATCTAAAATATGGCTTATCAAATTTGTTTTTCAATATGGCAAATCCCAGAAGATGCTTCGTTTTCTCCAGCCAAAGTTTTTACTAATGCTTGTATTCACTTCATTAGCTTCAAATTCTGTAACTTTCAACAAGCCTAATTCATCAATCTCCAACAATATCTCTTCACCATCTATGTAAGGGGGCAAAGTTTTCTTTACCATCGTATTCTTAATGAACTTATGTTTATTGCGTCTGAATGGATGATCTGGAGGAAGAAATTTTTGTGATTGTCAAACCAACACACTTTTCCCACGTTTGGAAGATAAAAGGCATCAGAATCGTTTCCACAATAAGGACAAGCCAATTTTTCAATTATGCTCCATCCAAATAACATGACAAATGCTGAAAATCACTAATGGTCCACATCAAAGCTGCCCTCAACACAAAATTATATTTCAAAGAGACATCATATGTTTGAACACCATATTCCCACAGATTCTGCAATTCAGATATCAATGGTTGTAAGAATATATCAATTTTATGCTTCGAATTACTAGGCCCTGATACAATCACTGTCAAGAACGTATATGCCTCTTTCATACACATCCACGAAGGCAAATTGTAAGGAGTCACTATGATTGGCCATGATGAATATTGCTGCCCGGATTGACCAAAAGGATGGAATCCATCCATTGATAATCCCAACCTAACATTTCGACATTCAACTGTAAAATCAAGATGGGTGTCATTGAAATGCTTCCATGCCTATGCATCTGATGGATGACTCATTATTCCATCTTCCTGTTTGTATTCAGTCTGCCATCTCATATGAGATGCAGTAACATCAGAAGCATAAAGTCTTTGAAGTCTCGGAGTTAACGGGAAATAATACATCCGCTTCCATGGAACTAATTTCTGCTTCATTGAACGCTTTCTAGGCCTAAACCTTGATTGTCCACAAAATTTGTACTCTTTTAAGTCCACATCATCTTCCCAATACAACATACATCCCAATTTGCAACAATCAATCTTCTCAACAGGCAAACCAAGACCCCTAATAAGTTTCTTCATACTGTAAAAACTATCAACCATTGTCTGATCACGAGGCATTGATTCATTATACCAATCAATAATTTTTTTAAAACTACGGTCCAAAATATGCCCTTCAGACTAATGTTCAATATTCGCGCAATCGAAGAAAATTGGGTCATTGTCTCACAATTTGGCCATAACTCTTGGTCCGCTGACTGTAGTAAGTTAAAGGATTGTTTTACATGTGGGTTTGGATCTTCTTCAAGATTTCCCATATTTTCGTGAAAGGTATTACCGCTTGCATCATAAAACATTTGATTGTATGGATTTCCAATCTCTTTCACATAATTTATTCTAAATCCAATCCCCCTTTCAAAGTTATTGAAATGCACAGACGATTATACTTGATTACCCCTTGAGCTGCTACAAATCCAAACTTTTCCGTGTCTTGTCAACTCAAAATAATTTGGGACAAACCCTTTTCTCAGCAAATGCTCATTAACTTCTTCAATAGGGAGGAAATATTTGTGTTTGCACTTTTTACATGGACATCTGATATTTGGCACATCCATATATGTAGGTTGAGAACATGCATAATGAATAAAAGCTTCAACTTCGGCAACAAATTCATGATTAATGTAACCATCAGGTGTTGATCGTCTATACATTCAAGATCGATCAACATAACTCATTTTTGCAAGGTTGTTAATGTAAAACAGTGAGTCCACAGTTAGTATCCTTCATGCTTGCCAAAGTTTACATAACATGTAAGATAATATATGTGACTCGGGACACATTCTGGTAGTGACTTATAACCTCCTTGTATTTTTCTTCGATTAGCTTTATAGTCTCAATTGGGACGAAATTTCTGTTAACTTTTATGGGTTCAAATCTACCAAATGAACCTATACTAAAGATCTCACATACATGTTTCTAATCATATATGTGAGAGGAATTTTTCAATCATTACAAGTCCTATCTTTAATATTTACAACCATGAATATAAAATAAGTATTCATCAAAATATGAATACTTATTTTAATAAATTGTTTAAAGATATCGTTAATTTTCACGAGCTGTGTGAAGAATGTCGATAATGACAAGTTAAGATAAGCGAATTAATAACGACGGAATAAGAATCAAATAAATAACGACTGCACAATTTAAGATAACTGCAACTATAATATAAGTTACACTCATCCTATATTACTTTAATAATTAACTGAAGTTCATTCCATAAAGAAAGACCCAAAATATACCTAGTACAAAAAAACGTCGACAACAACATATTCACTTACCTTAACCGAAACACAAACGTAGGCAATTGATGAAGCCGCAGACAGATTTAAATACCTGGTAAAGCTGCTCGTCAAACTCGCTACAAATGAATATACTGTAAACAAAACAGTTCCTACAACCAAGAACACATTTGTTCATACGTTAGAAAGCTTTTCTCCTATATAACACATTAATTGCCATGAAATATTTAAATCAATCAAGGTTATTAACTATATTCAATCATCATTTAATCCTACAAAGCTCTTAATCCTGAATTAAAAACGGTGATGTCATAATTTACGAATATCCTATTAAAAATTCAACAGAGTTTTCCCTATAAAATGGACATCCCCCTTCTGTAAGAAGGATCAATTAATCCTACAAAAAAAAAAAGAAACACTTCTATATTGACTAATAATCACAACTCATATTTGGTTTGCCAACCATATGTTTATTCTCAATGCAGTCCACATTTAACATCTTAAAATCTATAATTATGCAATTTTTAATACAAGTTAACCAATTTGTAACCCCCATACACTGTCAATTATAGTCAATACATCAACATTTTGTCAATTCTAATCAACAATAAAATAATTTGAACATAGAATAAATATATTATTCATAATTAATTACATTCACCTTAATCACTATCCATTTATTAATAACAAATTATATAACAAATTATATCAATATAATTAAAAGTAATATTGTTTGTTTATTTGAACACAAAATAAATTCATAATTAAATTAAATTGTCTTAATTACTATCCATTTATTAATAACAATATATATAACAAATTATACCAATTTAATTAAAAGCAATATTGTTTGTTATTTGAACACAAAATATATTACTTATTCATCTTTAAATTAAATTCATCTTAATTACTATCCATTTATGAATAATAATATATATAGCAAATTATACCAATTTAATTAAAAGTAATATTGTTTGTTTTTTCAATACAAAATATATTACTTATTCATATTTAAATTAAATTCATCTTAATTACTATCCATTTATTAATAACAATATATATAACAAATTATACCAATTTAATTAAAAGCAATATTTTTGTTTTTTCAACACAAAATATATTACTTATTCATATTTAAATTAAATTCATCTTAATTACTATCCATTTATTAATAACAATATATATAACAAATTATACCAATTTAACTAAAAGTAATATCGTTTGTTTTTTCAACACAAAATATATTACTTATTCATATTTAAATTAAATTCATCTTAATACTATCCATTTATTAATAACAATATATATAACAAATTATATCAACTTAATTAAAAGTAATTTTTTCTCAACAAAAATAAATGTATTATTCAAATTTAAATTAAATTAATCTTAATTATTATCCATTTATTACTAACAATATATATAACAAATTATACCAATTTAATTCAAAGTAATATCATTTGTTTTTTCAACCCAAAATATATTACTTATTCATATTTAAATTAAATTCATCTTAATTACTATCCATTTATTAATAACAATATATATAACAAATTATACCAATTTAATTAAAAGTAATATTTTGTTTTTTCAACACAAAATATATTACTTATTCATATTTAAATTAAATTCATCTTAATTACTATCCATTTATTAATACAATATATATAACAAATTATACCAATTTAATTAAAAGTAATATTTTGTTTTTAAACACAAAATATATTACTTATTCATATTTAAATTAAATTCATCTTAATTACTATCCATTTATTAATAACAATATATATAACAAATTATACCAATTTAATTAAAAGTAATATTTTGTTTTTTCAACACAAAATATATTACTTATTCATATTTAAATTAAATTCATCTTAATTACTATCCATTTATTAATAAATATATATATAACAAATTATACCAACTTAATTAAAAGTAATATTTTTGTTCTTTTCAACACAAAATAAATGTATTATTCAAATTTGAATTAAATTCATCTTAATTACTATCCATTTATTAATAACAATATACCTAACAAATTATACCAATTTAATTCAAAGTAATATCGTTTGTTTTATCAACCCAAAATATATTACTTATTCATATTTAAATTAAATTCATCTTAATTACTATCCATTATTAATAACAAATTATACCAATTTAATTAAAAGTAATATTTTCGTTTTTCAACACAAAATATATTACTTATTCATATTTAAATTAAATTCATCTTAATTACTATCCATTTATTAATAACAATATATATAACAAATTATACCAATTTAATTAAAAGTAATATTTTGTTTTTTCAACACAAAATATATTACTTATTCATATTTAAATTAAATTCATCTTAATTACTGACCATTTATTAATAACAATATATATAACAAATTATACCAATTTAATTAAAAGTAATATTTTGTTTTTTCAACACAAAATATATTACTTATTCATAATTAATAAGTCCTTTAATTAAATTGAAAATATCTTTAGAATATATAAATTATAACTTACATTTGATTTAATTATTAAACAAATATATTTTTAATTTAAATTATGTAATTTAATATAACAAAATAAAAATATTAAATACATTAAAATTTAATTTCTTTACAATTAAGTTATCTTATACATAATATCATTATCAATACATAATCATATATTAACATTATAAGTTATTTTTATTTTAAATAAATTGAAACGACAATTTCATTTTCAAACCCATGAAACATTCCTATAAACAACTATAATATGTCAACTTACATTCTAAACTTCTTCCAAACGAGCACAATAATTCAAATTCAACAACAATTCAACATAAACATCTATAAACATTTTCTAAAAAACTTGGTATGCATCTCATATTTCATCCCTAATTCAACACAAAATTTCACATTTATTCCATTATTCTCCAACAAACACATACCCTATCATTAACAATCACTAATTAACATTTAAAATCAAACAACATTTCCATATTACCCAAAACATAATCCACTAAAATGACCTACGTAGAGGAAGGAGATGATGGTTTTAAAGAGGACATTACCTTCGGTTATAGTGGCCAGAGTAGGGAACACCAACGACGAAAGGCTCCACGACGAAGGACAGACCAGACGGCGGTGATGGCTGCAGACGGTTGACACACTCGACGATGGTGAAGGAAAGGAGAAGAAAAGGAAAACAGCTGGCGCGCGATGGGAGAGGAAGTGTTCTGCAGCTGCTTTAAAACGTTAACCAAAACGACGTCGTTTTGTTACGTTTTTAAACGACGATTGAGTTCTAAATTTACTGACGTCTTTTTACCGAAGGAATTTTCCCCACCAATAAATGCTTAGTTATCGTCTTATTGTTCCGATGCGGTTTTATTCTGTCGGTAATTACCGACGAAATGTTCACGGTCCCTAAATTTTCGTCACTATTCACCTCTTTTTTCTTGTAGTGTGAGTACTATGCTTGTGGAATATAGTTCAAATAGGACGAATCTTATTCAATCTTTTGGTGCCATTTGTCTATTGATGGGAGACAATATGGAATAAGCACAAGCTAATGGCAAGGAATTAGATATCTTGAGGACTTATGAAAGCAACTCACAGTTAAAGATGAATGGTCATATAAAATCAAATGCACAATTAGTGGATAAAGCGATGGAAGATGAACCTGGTTTACTGGATTCACCAAGAAACCTACTACTTCTATAACTAGATAATGACATGTTTGTTGAGATAGCATAAAGGTTTTGCGAGAGTTCATCTAAATCTAAAAGACGATCAACTAGGAGGAAAATAAAAAAGAAGAGATATTTCCTTTAAAGGACCATTTTAATATGGTATACAAGAGGGTAAAATATCACATAACTAATGATTGAAACACTACATTATACTCAATTGATGTACTCCACCTTTATAATAATTAGTGGAACCTAAATTTGTTGGCCAGAATCATTGGAATTATGTTTTGTAACTTTTGTTATTATTAATACAATTATTTTTATTTTTTCCAAAAAAACTTTAGTTTTGGATTGAGGTTCTGTTTAACAACAAACTATTAAGACTGTTGAATGAGTTTTGTGATGAAAATGATTGCATCTTTAGGGCCATGGCAAACCTTTTAAGATTCGTGTTTTGCAATTGACCTTGCACCTTTCTTATACTATCTCTGTACACATGGGTGATGTTTGTCTCCTAACAGTGATTGGTTGATGAATTTAGGAAGAGATTAATAGGTAAGGAATGAAAAGTGAATTGTTAGTTGTTGATTATCACTTAAGGGTAATAATTTGATATCTCACTTTTGGAAAAATTCTCTGTACCCTCTTTTTAGTGAAGGAATAAAACTCATTCTTTAGTAGTAGCTCTTTTAAAAAATATTCTTAATATTAATTAAAATATAATTAATTAATTAATTAATTATAATTATTTTATTAATTAAAATATTGTAATTAATTAAGTATAATATTGTAATTAATCAATATATTGTAATTAATTAAAATATAATTTTTTATAAACCAACCACTGTCAATACTAATGGTGATGATAATCATTCTTTTCTTTTAACCAACTATCATATTATAATAATAATAACTATTTTCATTCTTATTATTATTTTTCCGTACAAACCAACCATCTCCTAAATTATTTTGGTTGCTGTAAGCAATCGTTTTCTTTGTTATCATTTTGTACATACTGCTCATGATCAGTTATTGACATATCACATTCTTCCATTTACATAGCGGCTTTGAAGCATCTAAAGATCGACCGCGTTAAGAAGGACGAGTGCTGTCTGCCTTGTGAGTCCTGAAACATTGATTATCTCTGCATTCCTTATGTATAAAACCAGTTTGAGAAATAATGAAAAAAGAGACCTGATTCTTGTCTGACCATTTTGATAATTCTGAAAAATATGAATCACACAATACTTTTTCACGACTAGACCAATTTTGGTTTCTCAGTTTGGATGTAGACATTTTTTATGTTATAATTCATTTATTCAGTGTTCATTCTGCTGATCCAAGAGGGGGAGTTACTGAAGATCAAAAGGATGGCTTTAAGGTGAGTTCAACAAGGTTCATAATACAGGGAAGCCGTCTTCTTGTGGACTACAGAATTAATAGCCGAATCTGTCACCTATTACTTCTGTCGAGACTTTGTTAAAGAGAGCAAAAGAGTGTTATGGACGATCAATTACAATAATTAAAAAATAGTGTAAAATATAAAACGAACACATAAATTTACGTGGTTCACCAAATTATGATTATGCTCACGGGTGTACTGTGAATTGTTTTCAATAATATGATACACTAGGAGAATACAACGTATTTATACACTCAGGAAAATATAATAAACATAACGTAACTTCGACCAGTATATTTTATCAGGGTCCATATCTCAACAAAGAAAGCTAATCGTTAGGTACTCCATGTTACTCTCTCCATCTCTCCCAGCTCGTTTATCATGGGTGCTTTTACCAAATTTCTTCTTTGTTTTCACTACATGCAGCAGGAGAAAGATGTAGCTCCAAAGTACTTGGATGAAGAAGCCAAGGTCATCACTTGTATGAGGCATCTGTAAGGTACATTCTTGAGGCTTTATGTTCAATTTCCCTTGGGCTGCAGGCACTAGTAGGCCTGTGTGGCTCGAGTTTGTCGGCTTTCCAATCAGTTCTTACAATTATTGTGTTCCCATAGTACGTCGGTGGATCTTTAATGATTGGAAAGATCCCATTTTAGACACTTTTTGGATAATAGTAGTTCAAACCCGTGATTGATTGAGTTATAGAGCTTAACCAAAACTTGTTTAATGATAAAACATTAGAATTGACTCAATCTTTCCCAAAACATGTGCCAAAATATTCTAAACTTAAGTTGTTTTGTTAAATAATATCCATATTAATATGTGATCGATGAATTATTTTATGTATTTAATTTTAAAATTTTAACTTTATGATAAAAATAAGTTTTAATTTTTATGGAATTTATAATTTCTTAAATTTAAAATTTATTCATAATTAGACTATCCCAATCAGAGTTGTTCTTAATATTTTATAGGCATTGGATAAAGTTAAAAAGTTCATATTTTGCTTATTTTTGGTCTTCATATAAAATAAAATAAACAAAATATAAGTTCTTTTTATGTTCTTTACGAGGTCAAGAGTAGACCCTGTTTTGTTTTAATTTATTTTTATAAGGATAAAATAGATCTTATTTTATCATTTATAAAATAGGCCTTAGACAGTATCTACTTGTCCTTACCTAAATTAAACCGATCCCAATGTAAGTTGCATTTAAGAATATTGATTAGAAGTAGTTATTAAAAAATTGAATCAGTTTGATTGGTTTAAATGTTAATTGTAAAATCTTTGAATCGATCAATTTTTAGTATAATTTATTTTAATAATTTTGTTGTTAAAATTAATCATTTTATTAATTAATCGGTCAATTTTTTAATTAATTAATTTTTATAAAATAATTATTCTTATTTTAATATTTTTAAACTAAAATTTAATTTTAATGAATAAAATAATCTTTTTTAATTTTATTTCAACATTTATCGGCTTTGATGCCATATCAATTAAATATTAAAACTTTTTGTGATTAGAATTTTGATTATAGGTTTTCTTTAATTTTCATAATGCCACGTGTTCAAAGGGCATCCAATGACTTTCACCAATTTCAGCGTGTGTCCTGTGTAGCCTTGTCCTAGTGCGAAATCACATCCGTGTCTCTCCTCCACGTGTCAAACGGCACCCGCACTCACACGATACATTTGATGTTTGACTTACTTTTTGTGTAAGAAGCCGTCAGAAGAAAAGAAAGGATAAGAAATTTAAGAAGAACGAGACAGACAGACAGACAGACGACGAGGTCGACCTAGCTCCATTGGGGGCACTGTGCGCACTACGCCCACCACGAGTGATGGATAATGAAAGAACAGAAAGGGCAAGTTATAATGCGCCTTTATTTATAACTGTAGGCGTTTACCGTGTGCATATATGCTCTTTTTTATTATGACATAATTATATTATTTAATCTAATAATATAATAATCCAAGTTGCCACAATTTCATGTTAATATTATTATACATATTTTTTTATGATTATTGAGTTTTAAATTTAAGCCCTTCTTTAGATGAGATTGAATCGAAAATTGTAAATTAATGCATTTCATAAATTAATTGACTTCTAAATAATATAATATAAATAAATAAATAAATTTTAAAATATAAAATAAAGTCTAATTTAATTAACAATAAATTTTAATACATATATGTATTTAATGTATACTTCAATCTAAATTACTCCATGTCAATAATATGACAATTAAATCTTTTCATAATTTGTTAAGTTTTTATTAAAAGATACAAGTTTTAAAAAATTATAAATTTTCATTATATGATTATTGGAACAACAATAATATAGAGTAAAATTTTTGCTAAAATGCGAGATTTACAAAGATCTAACAATATATAACTTTATTCTTAAACAAGAGAGAGATTGTTTTCAAACAAACAACCATTTTTAAAAAATTATTTTTAATTCAAAATAATTCTATTAAATATAAATTTAGGGATGTTAAATTTAACTCGACGAGCAAAATTTTGGCTATGGTTAACCTACCAACAAGTTGATCATGGTCGACTCAACTAATATGTGACTTGATCGTTATTTCAAAAACGATATCATTTTTTATATTTTTCTTTAAAAAATATATACTCGTGCCCAGTCAAGCCGTGGGCTAACCTAGCCTGGACCATCAAGCTACGAGCTATCTTAGTATGCTCCTGATTCGACCTGAATCTTTTTTTGTATTAAAGAGAAGCAGATTAAAGAGGTTATAAAATAAGTCTGAAAAAACAGATCTTCGACATATTCTCTAATAAGATACATTGGCATCTAACAGGTGTAATATCAAAAAATGTGACACCAATGTTAAAATGTGCTGCCTGAGTAATAAGCCAATCAGTATATTTATTACTCTCTCGATATACGTATCAATGAAAAACATAACAGTTCTAACCGGGCTCATTTAGATTCTTGTATAAATCTACTTATATACTTAAATCTCAATCCCTCCTCTTTCATTTCCCTCCATAAAACTCAATCCATACTTCTTTATTTCCCTCTAAAAATTTTCATTGACTCATAAAGCATTTAATGCTCGTGAAAGCATTTAGTGCTTTTGCTGACAAAAGCTCAAAGCTTTTAAGAGACGACACCATTCTCTGCTTCTCTCACTCCTCCACTTTCTCAGTTTCTCTGCTTCTCCGCCTCAATTATACCGTTTTTATTCTCTCTGCTTCGAACCTTCGTTCCTTTTCTTCATTTTCATGTTTCATCTCTGCTTCCAACCTTCGTTCCTTTTCTTCATCTTCATGTTTCATTTAAGTGTTGGTTTTGTATTTGGTTTTATTGTTTGCGTTTTTGTCTATGGACATTTTTTTTTTATAAAGAAAGTAACATAGAAGGAAGCACATATTTCATCTCAGTGATGGTTGTGTATTTGGTTTTTGTGTTTGTGTTTTTGTATTTGCTAATTTTGTTTGCGTTTTTTTTCTTCGGCTTTCATTCAACTTTTATTATGTGTACTGATTTGAAGTTTCTGTCCAACAAATCCCACCTGTGGTAAGTTCTGCTTTTTTTCTTTGTCGGGGATTTTATTTTAGTCATGGTTTTGTTTTCCTACAGATTTGGAGTTTCGTTCACAGAGAACTTTGTCTTGGACTTTCAGGTTTAAACCTGTGGTAAGTGGTAAGTTTTGCTCTCTTTTTTTTTCTTCTAATTGACCATTCTTGTGTTTTATTTGAACGTCGGTTTTGATTTTATGATAAGAAATGGTGTTGCGTTGAAGACTTTCAGGTTTAGACCTGCGGTAAGTGGTAAGTTTTGTTTTTGTTTTTTTTCTAATTGACCGTTCTTGTGTTTTATTGGAACGTCGGTTTGGATTTTATTATAAGAAATGGTGTTGCGTTGAAGGCTTTCAGGTTTTCACCTGTGGTAAGTGGTAAGTTTTGTTTGTTTTTTTCTAATTGACCGTTCTTGTATTTTATTTGAACGTCGGTTTTGATTTTATTATAAGAAATAGTGTTGCGTTGAAGGATAACTTAATGAAATTTCTTGCCTGGTGCGACAATGAAGGGGGCTAGAGGTACACTTATTTTTCTTCTTTGATTTGATTACTTTTTCTTGCTTTAAGGTATACGGTGACCTTCTTTGGTGGGGTTTTCTCATAGGTGGAGTAAGAAAGAGTCGACCTTTGTTGTCTTGATAAATCGATTTAGTTCCTTGATTCTTTATTTTTCTCCGCATCTTTTCCTACACATACATTTGATAATTGCTTGGGATTGTTTTGTGTTGTTTTCTTGGCTGTAAGAATTTTATAAATTTTGCTTTTGCCTAAGTTTACGCTGAATTGTTCGCAGTTTAAATGTTCGTGGTCCTCCAATTTAGTTAATACCCTCTACGATGTCTTTAATTTTATTTAATCCAGCCAAATGTCAAAGGCTGCAAATCATCCCATTATTTTTATGGCCAGCAAAAGATCCTCCTTGAAAAACACAGCTGACATAACAAGATAATCCTTCGAAAACTGCGCTAACTGTAAAACATAATCCTTGAAAAACTGCCCCATTGATTTAGACTGTAAAAGATAATCCTTGAAAAACTGCGCTTAATCCTTCTCGGAGGAAACAAAACGCCAACGCTTTGGTCGCAGCTTTCACTCACTTCACATTAAATTTTTTTTATATATGTGATCTTTCAAAAAGTTTGCGGACGCGTTCCAAATTTTGCATTTAATTGTTTCTTTTTTTAAGGACATAGCAATATTTAAAAATAAATTGAGTAATCTTTTTTGGAAGAAATGAAATTTAGCATTTAATTGTTTCTTTTTTTAAGGACCTAACAATATTTAAAAATGAATTCAATAAGTTAATAATACATATATTGTTTCTCCTTTCAATAGCTAATGGTTCATCAAGCATTTAATGCTTCTTAACTCATTTAATACTTATACAGTGTAAATGTCAAACGTTTTCAAAGCAACAAAATTATATTCTCTTTACTTCCATTCTTATTAAAACAAAATTTAATACGCACATTTCTCGATGACTAACATATAATAAATAATAACCAATAGTTATAAAAATACAAATATTATAAATAATAATAGTAAAATTATTAAAATTATAATGATGATGAAGATGATTATTATTATTGTTATTATTAAAATTAAACAAATTTAGCAAATGGAAATAATATTATTTTATAAAGTCACCCTCATGCAAGTGCACGAGGTGACTTCTCAATTGCCAATATATATATATATATATATATATATATATATAATAAAAATAATACTTATATAAATATATATAATAAAGAACGAGTCAACTTATTAATTATAATATAATTTGTAAATTAATTATATATAAATTAAAATTAATTAAAAGACAAAATATATAAGTTAATTAGTCAATAATACTAAATATTAATTAATATATTAATTAAATTAATTTTTAAATTTGATTATTTATTTAAAATGTATTTTATTATATTATTATTATCAACAGTTAAATTAAAATTAACCCATTAGTTAGTTAATTAATTATATTTTAAAGATCACTTTTTGGTGTTAAATATATTATAATTAATACTAATTAGTAATATATAAAATAAATATATATAATGTACATGTATATAATAACAAAATTTATATTTACAAAAGTAATAATAATAATAAACTTAATTAATAATAATTTAATAAATAATATTTAGATAAACATATAAATTAATACTAATAAATAATATATATATTTCTGCTTGCGTATTTGATCATTCCCGTCTTCAATCACAAACCATTTTCATTCTATTCCATACTGTGGGTAAGGACGGAGTGCTGAGCAAGACTTAAGTTTAATATGATTACATGTAGTTGATATATTTCTCTTTGGTTCTGACCTTCCTTTGGTTTCCAGTCAACAGTTGACATCAAGACACTACTATCACAACTAATGGATAGATTGTCTAACTATGCTGCTTCAAGTCCAGATGTAAGTCTTATTGATGCCTATCTCAAATGTTATGCTTTTGTCATACATTGACAATAGTTCTTTATCAGGTTCTGCCAGAGCTCCTGCATGTAGAAGCCTTTACTAAATTGAGCAATGCTATTGGGAAGGTAAATCGGTTATCTTGAGTGGATAAAAATTTCTGTAATCTTTAAATGTCATTTTGGTGATGTCTAACTGATTTGCTGAAGTCCAATTTCATTTGGACAAATATAGTTGTTATTTAAAATTTTTATCTGCAATAATCTACGCTGTCAGGGTTTGTCATTTGTATTTTAGAACCATTTGTTGAAAGCTAATTTTCATAAAATTCTCACTGGCAAATAATTGAAGCACAAGTTGACATGCATATTCTTGAAGCAATTATATTGTATATTTCCCTCCTTACATTTACGTTACGCGTTCACCTTGATCGGCTCGATTATGTGGATCAAGTCCTGGTATGATATCTCGATAGATAGAGTTATAAAATTTTCATTGTAAGTGCATGTCTTTTGACTTTTATGCCAATTTGTCAAGTAATCATTAGAATTCTAAGCTTCCTATTTCCAGCTTCCTTTCCTATTGAATTTGTAAATGTTCACTTTTTTGTTTTCTTGACATGTTATTTACAGGGGGAATGTGTTAAGAAGCTTTCTGGCAAGGCAGAGCTTGAAGATAGCAGGGCAAAAAAAACAAATTATAACACTTCTTAGTGCTCCATTAGAAAAATACAACGATGTTGTCACCACCTTGACACTTTCAAATGATCCTCGTGTAATGGATCACCTTGACAATGAAATGAATAAAGTCATGGCAATGCTCATTATTTAAAGCATTATGGAAAATAATACTTGCATATCTACTGCGGATAAGGTATACCGATCAGCTTATTCAAATCAAATCAGATATTTCTTCTGAAATTTGCTTATCGTGAGCTTACCTTTTGTAGGTTGAGCTAATAAAGGGGCTCATCATTTATTTTTCTTCAATTTTATTATTCAAATTTATTATTTACTTTGCAACAACTCGTGCGAAGTACGGGGTTCAGAACTAGTTTATATTAATCTTCGACCACGTTAGAATATGACGAAATCAATCACGCCCAATGGACGACATTGTTATTTTTAACTCCAACCTTATTCTCAACCACAGGATCTAAAACCGACGGGTAGCAACTTGAGGTCACGTCACAATGACTTACATCCTTCCGTGGTGCGAGCATCACACAGAGAAGGAATCCACCCGCACGCATTGACCATCGTTTGCCACGTCAGCAACCGGTAAAACCAGGTTAAGTTAATGACACGTGTCGGTAGATAATAACATATGGGGGGTTCGTTCCATTTTCTGAAAAAACCAAAGAACGGTGAGAGTTTATTAATATTAATATTTTAAAATCGAATTTTATAATATTAATTAAATAAAATTAAATAAAAATTAAAATATAATCCCTAAAAAATAAAAATAAAATATAATTAAAAACACAATTAATTTAAAATTTAATTAAAAACATTGTTAAATAAAATTAATTAATTAATTTTAAACTATAAATAATTTTACTAAATAAAACTGATTAATTGATTAATAAATTGATCGATTTTTAATAATAAGAGTTATTATAATAAGTCAAATTATAAAGTTAAAATAAACTAAAAATTAAAAGATTCAAAATAATTATCATAATTATATTTTAATATAATTTATTTTCATAATTTTATTATTAAAATTGATTAATTTATTAATTAATTAGTTAATTTTATAAAATTTTAATTAAATTTTAAATGACAAAATTTGGATTTATAGTTAAACTATTTAAAATTATTTAATTTTTAAGAAACTTTTCAGAATTTAAATTTTATATTTTACCGATTTAATTTCATCCGTTAGTTAACTGCATAAATAAAAAAAGGAAAAAGAAAAGAAAAGAAAAGAAACGATTCTGCTCTTTGTGTGTGTCTGTCTCGCTCCAGCTTTCCCTCTCTAGACTTTTCCCAAATTTTCCTATCTGTATGGAAAAGATTTTCTCTCCATAAATTGCTAAATTTATTAAAGAAAAGGAGAACCCTAAGATGAGGTCGCCGCCGTGGGTGTTTCTTCAGAGGGCCCTGTAAGTTTGTTGCTGTTCATTTCGTAATTTCACTTTTTGATTGTTGTCTGTTCCGTATGGTACGGAATTTATTTGTACGTATCGATGTTTGCGTAATATAGTGCATGAATATAAGGAATAATTTGAATTAGTTTTTTTTCTTTTTTTGGTTTGATTTTGTGTGGTAATTGTTTGAGCTGTGTTTGGTGGGGAGGAATTTGGAGGTGAGGAGAGAGGAGATGAATGAGGAATTGGACTTCGTGTGTGTTCCAAAATAATTGGAGAATAGTAGTTTTGTAGCTTCGGTATTAGTTATGATTTGTTTGAGTTGGTCTCTTTAAAAAAAAAAAAAGAATTTCATTTCCAACACGATTTCAAGGGATTGAACATTGTTTTACGCCATTTGGGTTTTGTAGTAAATGATGTTTATTTGTGGAGGGTTTTTTGAATTCAGGTTCTACATTTTTCGAAAGTTTTGAGGTGCCTGGCTCTGAAGGATTTTGGTTTGGGTAAGGTTTTCGTGTTTGTTTATCATGGCTGGTGTTTCTAGATGCCAATTCTTGAGTTTCATGAGTTGTTGAGGATCTGGGTTTGAATTATTTGTGGTGTGGTGTTAATTAATCTGTTGGATAGCGCACTTCCCTGTTGCAAATGGCAGAAGAACGGATCCGTGTTGGTTCGCTGTCTTCTGGCTTGGCTGTTATATTGAGCAGTGAAGATGGGAAAGATAACTCGTCAAAAGGCCGTCTTGTTTCATACTGTGATGATTTTGGTGACCAGCCGATTGAACGAGCTCTTGAATACATTTTTGGCCTTTCAAACAAATTGCTTGGTCCATTGACTGCTCCAGTCAACAGCAAGTTAGTCCGATCGATATTAAAGGATGAGTTATTGGAAATTCAATCGTGCTCACTCACTTCAGTTTGTGACAGAGATGGGATTTGTATAGTTGATAGTGGCCTTGGACCTCGCGTGGTTGCCCTTGACAAATCAAGCATTTGTGGTGAAATTAAAACTATTAAACCTCCTTTACTTGTTGAGAGTTTAACAATATTTAGTAGCTGTAGGGCTAATACCTATGTTTGGAAAGGCAAATGGATGTATGAGGTAATATTAGAAACTTCTGGCGTACAACAGCTTGGATGGGCAACTCTTTCATGCCCTTTCACTGATCATAAAGGTGTTGGTGATGCAGATGATTCATATGCATTTGATGGGAAAAGGGTTACCAAGTGGAATAAGGAAGCTGAGCCATATGGTCAGTCCTGGGTTGTTGGTGACGTCATTGGGTGTTGCATTGATTTGGATCAAGATGAGATTCTGTTCTACAGAAATGGTGTATCCCTTGGAGTGGCCTTTCATGGCATTCGCAAGATGGGACCTGGGTTTGGGTATTATCCTGCATTCTCTCTTTCTCAAGGTGAACGATGTGAAATAAATTTTGGTGCTCGTCCCTTCAAATTTCCAATTCAGGGTTTCCTACCCCTACAATTGCCTCCTTCCACTATCACCAGGGCAACCAAGTTGCTCCAGTGCTTATCAAGGCTTTTAGATATGCAATCTGTAGAGCGAGCGGATAATACTTTGGTTGGAAGAATGAGGAGATTGAAAAGGTTTGCACTGCCTGAACAACTATTTTATCCTGTCTGTCACGGTATATGTGAGGAATTCTTCTCTTTGCTTAAGGAAGATTCTGAAAGCACAGAATATTTGGCATGGGGTCCACTTCTTTCGTTCATGATGGAGGTCTTTAGAGTGCATGCTCCACATGACTATGCAAGTTTGGATAAGTTTATTTCCGTCTTTCTACAATTTCAAGAATCACACCTGATTTTTGAGCATGTCATTAATGCCCTCTCATGTGGTTGCAAAACAGCAACCATGATTTTAACTGACTGCCCATACTCTGGATCTTATCCTTATCTTGCATTGGCGTGTCATATACTAAGACAGGAAGAGTTGATGGTCCTGTGGTGGAGGCTGTCAGATTTTGAGCCCTTGTTTGAAGGATTTCTTTCTCAAAAAAGCCCTAACAAGCACGATCTGCAGTGCTTGATGCCTTCAGTTTGGTGGCCTGGTTCATGTGAAGATAGTTCTTATGAAGATGGAATGGTCTTGAGTACTACTGCTTTGTCTGAATCAATTTGTAAGGTATCCCATGTGCCCAATTTGACAATGTTTCTATCTAAAATAGTGGTATTGATTTTTATAAGTGGGTTGCATACTTGTCTGTAGATACTAGCTTTGATTTTTCCTGATGAAAATTCAGAACACGTATTTTACATCAATTGAAAACCTGAGTTTGGTTTCTGATATTATGGAAAAGACTGGATATAGCATTAGTCATATGATAAAGGGTTGCAGCTACTTCTAGCTTGAATTTTTTTTTTTATGCATGCAATAAGGTCCAAAAACAGGTAGGGGAATGGTGAGTGTTGTCTGATGTGTGAATAATTGACGTACAGATTATCATGTTTGAAATGATGTTAAATTGACTCTCAAGTATCATTCTCTTTTCTGTTTATCCATTTTTCTGAACATTTAGACAAACGATGATGGATGCTATTACAGCTTTGTTCTTCAGACTTGGATGCGGTTCAGATGCTTAGAACATTACATGACATATATGAACAGACATTATACTTGAAATATAATCAAACTTGGATCACACTTGCATTAATTATCTTAAATGTCATTTTTACTTTATGCTCAATCCAAATGAAGACAATTGAGTCTCAAACATAAATTTGTTGGGGTTGGATGGATGGATCCTTCTTCTCTATTCTAGGTCTTGAATTTGATAGAATGAATTATTGCACTTAGGAATTGACAAGCCATATTCTAAAAGTAGCTTGAGCAGAACCTCCTCAAATTCTATTGCCACCTAGGTTTTGCTGGTAAATATTGTGAAATCTTCTTTCTGAACCGAATTCTGATTATAGCTATTTCTTTATAGATTGAAGAGAAGCAAAGAGATCTCTGCCTATTGGTCATACAGTTTGTACCACCTATAATATGTCCACAGTTACCTGGTTCAGTATTCAGGACGTTTCTACAGAATGTTGTATTGAAGAACAGGGGAGCAGATCGAAATGTGTCACCTCCTGGATTTTCAAGCAACTCTGTTCTTCTGTCTTTGTACACAGTTATTCTTCATTTTCTCTCTGAAGGATTCACTATAAAGGACATTTGTGGTTGGTCCAAAGGCTGTGACACTAATGGACATGATGTTGGGTTTCTTCATAGAGGCGGTGAACAAAATTTCCCTGTGGATTTATTTCTAAAAAATGATCCTCATCGAATTGATATTTCTAGACTTGGGGGATCATTTAACCATTTAACAAAATACCATCCTGTCACTGAGCAGGAAGAGGACATTATCCGTTGGGAGGAAGGTTTTATGGATGATGAAGAAACAAGAGTAACTCATAGAACTGCCCAGAAACCATGTTGTTGTTCAACTTATGACATTGAGTTGTCGAAACTGTCTAATCTTCCAATGAAGCATAAAGCTAAAGGTTTGCGTGCCCATTGTAGCTCTATTCGAGAGAGGGCAGCACATGTTGCTACAGAATGCAGTGCAGGAATGAATGGTGAGATGGCGGACAAACCTGGTACCAGTGATCAATCTGAATCTGATCTTGGTTACTGCCCTGTTCGAATTAGGAAGATTCCGCCCAGAGAGGGTAGTACATCTTCAGCTACCCTCAGGGAAGAAGAACTTCTTGATACTTTACTGTTGTTGTATCACATAG
The DNA here is from genome assembly GCA_029891385.1 of Erythroxylum novogranatense. NCBI lineage: Eukaryota > Viridiplantae > Streptophyta > Magnoliopsida > Malpighiales > Erythroxylaceae > Erythroxylum > Erythroxylum novogranatense. The sequence goes on along the minus strand of CM057228.1, from coordinate 3,675,961 downwards.
GTGTTGCACCTAACTTTAAGCAGGTAAACATTCTTCAGATGCAAGATTTTCCCATCAAAACATTGTAGTATTTGATATCAACCTGCTAAATTGGAGCATTTGTTTTCAAATGTTTCTAAAAAGCCTGAAATTCTTTAACTGCAGGCGTCATACTACATGTCTCATCAGTCACAATCAATAGCTCTTTTAGAAGAAACTGATAAACAAATAAGAGAACGAGCTTGTGGCGAGCAATTAAGGCGCTTGAAGGAAGCTCGTAATGACTATAGAGAAGAAGTCATTGACTGCGTTAGACATTGTGCTTGGTATGATGACCATGAAATTCTTTTATCTGTTTCCCAGATGCATCATTTTAATTCTTTCTTGGAGCCATCATTAAAAATCAATTAAATGTTTTGATGACCTTTCCTTTCTCACTTCTCCTTAAAAAAATGGAGCTTCACCAATTGGTTGTAGGCATGTCTGCATATAGTTATACTAAATTCCCTGTTTGATGAAGGACAGCAATAAATGACATTGTTTTGAACCTTACTTTTGCATACATGGTGATGAAGTTTCTGCTTGTAAAGTTATTTGAACGCCTTGCAGGTATCGGGTTTGTCTTTTTTCAAGGTGGAAGCAAAGAGGGATGTATGCAACATGCATGTGGATTGTCCAACTGCTTTTGGTTCTCAGCAAAGTTGACTCTTTGTTCATTTATATCCCTGAATTTTATCTAGAAACTCTGGTAAATAATTTCTTCTGATATTTATATTAATAATATTGGGTATCTGTTGTCATAGCTGTATCTTTCCTAGTTTTTAGTTTCATCTCAAGTTATAGAAGTGATTTCTATAAATATTCAAATTACTCTTTCTTATTGCCCTTATGGTTATGTTTAGTGGGTAATGCCCCAAGTATTGAATTTTTTGTGCCTGATAGTTTTGCCATTAATGTGATTTTGTTATGGAACTTCTTGCTTTTGGGTCTCTTCTATCATTGAACTCTGTCATCTTTTTAATATCTTTTCTTATTTCTAGCTCTAAAATGTTTTCTGCTATGAAACTGCTAACATGCCACATCAGCTGTAGAATTATATTTAGTAGATGGCTATTTATTCTATTTTAATCATCTTCATGTAGTGGATTTCCTTTTTTTTATTGTAAAACCATGAGATTTTTTGGTGGATATCTACTGGGTGCATTGGTAATCCAGTAGCTATACTAGATCTTCTATTCTGCATTTAGCCATTTAGAAGTTACAAGTGTTTATGCATGTGGGTTGCTGTACATTGCTAGTATTAAACTTTCTTGCTGCTTTTCTGTTGATATAGGTTGACTGCTTTCATGTGTTGCGGAAGAGTGACCCTCCATTTGTTCCTTCTGCAATATTTATTAAGCAAGGACTGGCGTCATTTGTAAGTGTCTTCAACTTGGTTTATTCCTTGTGTTTTTTATTTGTTTATTTAAATTTTGGTTGCTGGTTAGTGTTATTGGGAATCAATTAGGGTATAAAGTTCTCAGGACCTCTGTTGAGAGGGAGTAATTTTCATACTCACATACTGTTGAGTACAATAAAATGATTCTCCACAACAGCAAGACTAGGTGTGTTGTGCCTTCTAAATTTCCTGTCAATCTAATGCCCTAACACTCTTCTAGATCTTAAAATTAATGCAGCTCTTCTCCTTTCATTAGCTGTTACTTCCGAGGTGACATCATTCAGATGCTGGATCTGTTGAACTCTTACATTAAAAACCTTTCCTTTGTTTGTTTCTTTCAACTAGCCAACTCATCATTACATGTTTATGATGTTCTAAGAGATGCAACCTGATGACTTGTCAGTTTAATTGTTTTTATAGCTGTTGTATATGATACTTTTTTCCTGTTTGGGTAAAGTTTTATCACTAATGGGCTAATAAAATATCTATATTTTAGGAATATTAAGCATTAATTCATTTCTGTCGTTTGTAGGTTACTTTTGTAGTTACTCACTTCAATGACGCAAGGATATTGAATGCAGATCTTAAAGATCTGCTTCTCCAATCTATCTCAGTCCTAGTACAGTACAAGGAATATCTGACTGCTTTTGAGAACAATGAAGCAGCCACACAAAGGATTCCAAAAGGTTTATTGACAGCTTTTGATAATAGATCTTGGATCCCAGTGACCAACATTCTTTTGCGGTTGTGCAAGGTTTCTTCAAAACATGGAGAGTCATCCTCCTCCTCCTCATCATCATCCATTGTTTTTCAGGTTTTATATCAAATTTCTTTCTGTTTAATTTTGCAACTTTTTCTTTTTGTTTAACCAATAGGCTTGTTATGGGCTTTTGTTTGTGCAGAAGTTGTTACAGGAAGCCTGCATCAATAATGCAGATTTATTCTCTGCTTTTCTTAATCGCCTCTTTAATACCCTAAGTTGGACAATGACTGAATTCTCTGTTTCAATTCGAGAAATGCAGGAAAAGTACCAAGTAAATTATATCAGCCCTGATCTTTGATTGCATTGCTGCTTTTTTATTTTGAATTTTTTAACTTTTAAAGAGCAGTTTATCTAGTCACTGAGGGGCAGCGAAACTAGATTGGAGAAAGTGAGAGCCAGAGATCTCATATAAGTTGTAATATGATTTAGTTGTTTAGTGGCAATGGCTTGAGTGCCGCTAATGCAATTGTATGTTATATTGATGCAAGTAATTTTCTTCTATGTCAGATATTTAATGTTATCTATGTTGATCTGGATGGGTGATTGGTATCTGGTTCTGCATATACAATTACAATATTTCTTGAAGTCTGATGGATGCAGTGATTATTGTTTAGTATTACTTGAACAAGTTTACTTGGTTGCTTAACTGTTCAATACTAGTTTTAATCTTTTTTTCCCCTGTCCTGCTTTGTTGACTTTTGTCTTTTGTCTTTTGTCTCAGGTTTTGGAGTTTCAGCAGAGAAAATGTTGTGTAATATACGATCTTTCCTGCAATCTAGCTAGACTTTTGGAGTTCTGTACCCATGAGATCCCTCAAGCATTTCTGTGTGGAAGTGATACAAATCTTCGGAGGCTAACTGAATTAATAGTCTTTATTCTTAACAACATTACTTCCGCTGCAGACGCCGAATTTTTTGACTTGTAAATGTCCTTCCCATGAAAATGATCTTTCTTTTTCCTGCCACCCCCTCACTCCATTTCCTCTTGTTTAGTATAGATGTTTCTGAAAATGTGTTATAGACCCATTAAAAGTTGGAGAAACTGGATCATATCATGGAAATCATTTTTCTTTTGAAATTTTTCCTTCATCTTTGTGGGCTTCAATGTTTTGTCCAGTTTCAAAGTTGGATGAGATATAGGGTCTTCTTTTGGTGATAATTTTTCTTTGTTTTTTAATTTTTATTTAAGAGAGAGAAACCGATACGTGTATTATTAGTTACATTCTCCCTCACTAGTGGCATTTTATGTGCAGGTCACTTAGACGGCATGGTCAATCTATGGAAAAAGTAAACCGGGCCATGATATTGGCACCTCTTGTAGGGATCATGATAAATTTACTGGATGAAAGTATAGAGATGGAAAGTGGACAGAAGAATGACGTTCTGGATGTCTTCACAAGCATGGATTGTCCTGATACAGTGCACTCTGGATTTCAGTACCTGTTGGAGTACAATTGGGTTAGTTTTTTGTCAACTCCAATTTGTAATTAGTCTTGTGCGATTATCATATAATGATGATGAGGATACATTGTTTATTACCCTCTACACATGATCAACAAATTTGTAGTTGCATGTGATTTGTGCATGACCTGCAAGCAGCTTGGACCTTTTTCATCTAATTTATGCCTCTGCTTGGTGAAGATGACTATGTAGTTGAAAACTTTATGTTTTGGATGCATTTTCTCGTTAACAAAAAGGTTGTGGTTTATTTTGTTGTTAAAGGTTGAAATTGCTCTTTTGGCACTAGGATGTTCAGATTAATGTCCTGAAAGTCATTGTGCATATCTGTCCTTGTTTTAGCCTAATAAATGCGGATAAAGGTATGTCCTTTCTTCACAGAATTTTGACTTTTTTGGTCAAACTTCATGTGATAGGAGATGATTAATCAACATTTGATGGAACTGTAGCCTTTCTATTTCGTAGTGTTCTGCAATATATTTTACTTCTATCATTGTTAGTCACCATGTTGTGGCATTCATTTCAACATTTCTTTCATTAATACCAGTTTCAGGTTAATACCAGTTTCAGGTTTTTCTTTCTTAAGGTTGCTAAAAATGTCCAAACAGCTTGTTAGATCAGTTTACATGTACTTACCTGAGGGTTCTTTTTCGCAATTCACAGTTTCATGCTCAATTTGTTTCCTTGATATGTTGTCTCAAATATTCCATTGCCAATATTTACTAGGCTGGATCGTCCAGTGGAGATGCTTATCTTGGGAAACTTGGGCAACTTGAGAATTTCTTAAGCCTGCTTATTAGTCGGATCGAGACGCAACAACTTGAAAGGCTGAGATTTACAGGAGAAACTGATGTTGAAGACATCTGCTGCATCTGTTACACATGTAAAACAGATGCGAAGTTTGCCCCGTGTTCCCATACGTCCTGTTACAGTTGCATAACCAGGCATCTTTTGAATTGCCAGAGATGTTTCTTCTGCAATGCAACAGTCCTGGAAGTGATCAAGGTTAGTGAGGATAGCACTTGAGATCTCTGTCATCAGAACTTTTTTCTGGTTAACTAGATCTTTCTTTCTTTCACTTCCATGGCCGTTCACTGATTACTGGGATGGAAAGGGTTATGAACAATCCTGGATTTGTCGGAAGTTCAAAAGAAAGAGAAGAAAACAGATCAAGAAAGATGAATATAGTTGCAATTAGAGATACAGAAATTAAAATGATGGTCTTGTATTTGCTTTTGTATAGATTATCTATCTACTGCTGAGGGTAGTAATCACAGTTAGGAGGGGATTGGAAAGAACAATTCTCACAGTTATGATTAAGAATTTTGTAGGGGAAGGCAATTTTCTTGTAAATATGAGATGTAAATGGCAATGTAAATCTATTCTTGTTCTCCTCCTGTCTCTGTCACTCTGGTGGCTGCTCTGCAAAGTGGACTATTTTTGGTGTACTTTTCTTGTCTCTGGACTCAGATCAAATCAAGACAAAATTTGTCAAATATTTGTTTATAATTATAATATTATAACTGAGATCATCATCATTATCACATTCAATCTGAAACTTCGCAATAAAATAAGGTCTGGAGAGGTTTGATAGTACGCAACTTTATCTTTCTATAGTACGGAGACTATTTTTTGTAGACTCACATATAGATGTGACAGGAAAATATTGATGCAGGGTAAAAGAGTAAATAAGTAAAAATATGGCACAAAATATTTAAGTAAATAAAATTATCATAAATACATAAAGATAATAATAATAATAATTAAAAAAATTATTACTAAAAAATTAATAAAAAGATAATAATAATAACTTGTGCTTATTTTTATTTAAAGGACTACAAAAAAAAGCGCCGAAGAATGGATAAAATTAGTTTAGCTTTGTCTTTATTAAGTTGAGAAAGGTACGAAATAACAAAGTTTTGCCAACTTTGTTCTTTCTCGTCAACGGCGAAAAGCCCAATGTTTTAACTAAGCCCTTCCTCTCCACACACACACACACCCCTACACGCACGTGATCAGGTCTGCGAGAAATCTAGGAAATGTGTAGTTTGAAGCTATGGTTGCCTAGCAATCCCACCATAAACCCCATTTTCAAGTTCCATTTACGTCTACACTCACCCTCCTACTCCTCCTACAATCTCCTTTCGCCGACCCGGCGTCCTTTCTCTCCCCTGGTCGTGCAATGCCGCTCGACGGTGGCGGAAGATGCAGCAGCATCAGAGATTCCATCGGCTTATTCTCAATACACCGCGTCCGTTGGGTCACCACCAGCTTCTTCTTATCTTGTGCTTCGCCTCACTCAACGTCACATCCTCTTCCTCATTGTGGTTGCTTGTGCGGTAAATACGAATCTGTTTGTTTGCTTTTCTTGCCCTTTCTTTTGATGAATTTAGGTTTCTTTGCATAAGCCTCGTTTGGAAATAAAAAGATTTCTGGTTCGGAAGGGTGTTTAATGTGTGGAAATGAGGAATGGGGAAGTGGAGAAGTCATTTCGTTGATTCTTGGAGGCATTTTTACAAACACTTAAGAATCAACTTGCTATGTGCTTGTTTCTTGTGATAGATTAGTTTTTTTTTCTTTTTTTTTTCTTCAGATGGCTGTTTCGGCAACATGGCTCTTTTTGTCTGCGATCCCAACTCTTCTGGTATGCAATTTTGCCTATGCACATTGAGAACCTTTTCTAGATTTTCTACCTAATTTTCAAGAATCAATTTCCTTCTCGAAGGCGTTCAAGAGAGCAGCAGAGTCGCTTGAGAAGCTGACGGATGTAACCAGAGAAGAGCTTCCTGGTACTATGGCTGCTATTCGGTTATCGGGCATGGAGATCAGTGACCTGACAGTGGAACTCAGTGATATTGGGTCGGCATTTCCCCTGAAAATACAAATGTTTTTATTGTTGATATCAGCAATTGTTGTTGCAAAGTTTTTATCTTTTTTTTTTTTTACCACAGGCAGGAGATTACTCGAGGTGTTAAAAGCTCCACCAAAGCAGTTCGTGTAGCTGAGGAGAGGCTTCGCCAATTCACCAATATGGCTCCCCCAGGTTGTCTTCTTATCTTAATCTTACCACAAATCCTCTTTTAGTCTCTGTATTTGGTTTATTTAGTGCAATGAATTTTACTCCATCTTTACTTGGCTAGCTTCATTGCAGATGGTAACCGATCCGAGAAAAGAGAAAACCGAACCGGCAGTGGCTAGGACTGCCAGAGGCATAAGGGAGGGGATTGTGAAAGGCCGTGCACTGTTTCAAATGTTTCTAACACTTGGCAGATTTTCCAGGATGACCATTGCTTTCTTTGCTAAGAGAGCCAAGCGGTAGAACCATTGATATAAGCCTTACGGTGAGAAACATCAGATTTGTTGTCTGTATATATTTGCTTTTCTTATCTAAATTTTGAGTAGACTTTTGGGATTATCTGTTATTTGAGATATTTGGTCATTGCAATAGGCTTTAATTGTCAGGTTTTATTGTTCCTGCTTGTGGATTTTGTATAGGCTTTACAATTTGCGCACCTTCCTTCACATAAGTTCTCTTGACGATTTCACCTTCATAAACTCGCTTTCTTTCTCTGAGTTTCTTAATGTCTAAGATGTAGTAACTTTTGGAAGTTAGGTTCACAAGCTTGCAAATCCATTACTGTGGCTTAAGAAATAAATTGAGATATTCAGTTTTACCGGTCAGATTTGTTTGTGCAATCTTAGTTTAGTTAATCAGACAAAGATCAAGAATGAACATACTCTCTGTTATTATTTTGAGTAGCTCAACAACTTCTGGCATGTGGGTAGTGCTCACTGCATCATCTCTAGTAAACATTCCCACATGAAATTGGTCACAGAAAGTTGATCATCAGTGTTATCTTGTTATACAGTACTGTCACTATGTGACAATCTGGTGTTACTAATTTTGGCAGTCATTAGTTGATTTTAAGTGTTAAACTGTTAATCGATATCCATAATGAAAGATTATTAGCAATGGTGTTTTGGCAGTCATCAATTGATTTAAAGTGTTAATCAATATAAATAATGAAAGATTATGAGCAATTGTGTCCTCGTTGAAGATTATAACATAGGTTACGGAATTTAACTATTTACCAGGTGATTGATTTTGACCTTAGGCTTTACTTAATGACTGGTTCTTTTCAAAATGGAGACCAAGGAACAATCTAAAGGGATAAAGTGGTTAGATTGATCGGTCTTGTTCTTGTGATGACTTGGCATGCCATCTTTAAAGGGTTAAACCCCTACTTGCTTGCCAACTTGTGAGCATTTTTCAAACGAGAGGAACTGAATCTGTAACAAATGGTATGAGCAGACTGGTTAATGTATAACAACTGCACAATATCTTTACATTCTTTATTGTGTACTTGTACTACGTTTGAACATGTACGTTTCCTTTAAATTTTTCCCTGAGAAAAATCACTGAAATGGTGACATGGCATCAAGATGTGCTCGGTTTTCACAAGTGAAGGTGATGATCTACATGAAAAGTAGTTCTAAATTGTATCACCTTCAGTGAAAAAGTGAACCACTAGAGATGACAGGAAGCAGTATTTACAAGTTCTTAACAATTAAGGTTTGAGTATTTAGATCTGACCTAAAGATGATGGATTAAATTCAAATACGGGTTTCGAGGACTTTTTTATTTGATCGAACTCGGACTAAAAAAGCCCATTGCTATGTAGATGAGAATGGAACAATATGAAGAGACAAGTCCTGAGCTCCATATGGTTATCATCTGTTGAACATAGTATTGTAAAAGCACCATCCAAGGAACAGAACAAAAGCAGACATTATGTTGTGAGGCAAAAGGACACACGACTCCAAGGCAATGGGAACATGACAAACTTTCTCGTACTTCACCCAACCACCACCCCATTAACCCACCGAAACTTGGTATGTATCGTTTGGATTTTTCACCATAAACTGATACTATTCAAATAACTAAGATAGCTCACCTAAAACACTACCTGTAAACCTCAGCACAGATTATATTAATTATCTTTGTCAAAGTGATTTATCCCAATTGTATAAACTTTATATGATACGTAATAACTTATAATTGTTGTGAATTCTATTGTAGTAAAATTTAAGGTTAATTATATTTAAAATATCAAACTTTACTTAATTTGATAATACTAATTTGCACTTTAAATTATAGTAAAAAGTCAGAGATTAAGTACACGTAATGAATTACTTATAGTAGTATTTTGTCAGTCATTGTTACATATTATATTTGTGTTACATATAAATTTTACTATTCAATAAATTAAAATTATAATAAATCTTAAATTAATTATAAAGTAAAACATACGAAAAAATTGTATAATTATTTTTTAATTTTTCAGTCTCTTAAATAATAAAATTAACCTCGTAACAAAATATTAATATGATGTAATTTATCACATCATTCATATTACGGATAATGCAATTTTGAGTTATTTTGTTAATAATTAAAATTTAGAGTATTTTATTCCATTTTTAAAATTATATATATATGTATATGTTTAATGTCTCTCGTATGATTATATCCCTTAAAGACAAGAGAAAAAGCTTACATATTTACCATAAAATTGCAAATATTTATCATTGCAATAGATAAAGGAATATAAAAGACTCGAGGAAATAAAATTATCAATCTGGTTTAAGTTGAATAATTTACAGTACGTATGATGATGAACTTGCAAATGAACACAGAAAAAAAGAAAAGAAAATATAAGCTCAGATTCTAAGAACTATACCACCTGAAGTAGGTGTTCAATGCATGCAATTTAAACTATATATGATAGGAGAAAAGCTCGAGAAAACAAGAACTTAGGCAGCAACACAAAGAAACTTATATTCATAGGAAGTGATTAAGAACACAACCACATTACCTAAACACTTAAAAACTGAGTAGATTTAGTTTATTTGACCTCCGCTTCCAGTGCTTACAGGTGGTCTTGTGGGTCTTCTTCCAGCTGCTGTTATCGATCTTGTGGATGCATCTGTTACTTCCATCTCCTCCTGCATTACGGTTCATGAAAAATGCTCAAAAGGGTATCTGAAAGATTCAAGAAAGAGAGAGTCAGAGTGGGATTACATTGGGTTTCGCAAAGCTTTCTTCTCGGGCATATGAAGGAGAAGATGCAGGTTGGTCATGAATCTCAACTCCTAGGCACTTCATGATGGCCTGAACAAACTTGTTACAGAAATAGCAACAGGGACTGTCAAGACAGTAGATTTCTTCTCTTCTTCTTCTGTTGATCTCTTCCCAGGAACTTGAACGATCCATTGTGTTTCTCTCCTGTTCTCTTTCTTCTTCGCTGGTGTCTTAGGTAGGTTGCATTAATGGCAGTTCGCCGACATGACATTAAAAATCCTGAAGAGACACCTGCCACCATATTTATTAGTGCTCTCTGCTGTTATGTTCTTCCATAATAGTTAAAATAAGATTTCGCACGGAGATGAGTTCATCTATGATCATAAATATAGGATATTAAACTCAAACATAAAAGAAAAAATAATCATTTTAATTAAAATATAAATTATTAAATTAGCTTCTTCTGTTCATTATTTATGTAATTTTAACCAGTTAAATACAGTTATATTGTAATTAATTTATTATTACATTCAAGAAATTAATAAATTATTGTGGTGCCTTCAATTTATATTTTAAATATTTATAAAAGTAATAGTTACATATTTTCCATATTGTTAGTACCCTCTAATTAAAATAAGTTTTGATATAGATAGATAAGTTCATGTATGGTTATAAATATGGAATATTAAAATCAAAATTAAAAGCAAAATAAACATTATATCTAAGGATATAACAATCAAATTAGTGTCTATTTGGATAAGTTTTTGCGAGATCAATAAGCACTTTTCTCTAACACAAAAGTTTTTAGAAAAATGAGTATTTCTATGTAAAATAAAAGTACTTCTTTAATAGATATGTCATTTTGACAGTCAAAATATAACTTTTAAAAAGCTAAAATTTGGAGCTTATAAAAAAGTCTCTCAGATAATTTTTTGGGCAGATTTTTCAAATTAATTAATGAATCTATTTTTAATCATTTTGTCCTTATATTTTATACATAATTCTAACGATAACCACAAATTATATAATAATTAATAGATTATACTTTACATATTGTTTAATATACTTTAAATAATATTTATATACACAAATATTTAATATATTGATTTAAATATCTAGATATGTTTTATACATACATGTTTCATATGGTTTAAAATTATATAATAATTAATATATTATACTTGCATATTGTTTAATATACTTTAAATAATTTTATTACAAAATAAAATATAGATAAAATTAAGTGTTTTTATTTTTATGTTATCAAAGACTATAAGAAACTTTTTCAAAAATATTTTTTAAATAATAGCCAAACAGCCAACTAACTTCTTAGAAAAATTCTTCTCATAATAGATCCACAGAAAAAACTCTATTAACAAAAACTATGTTGATATAAGCCCAATCAAACAGAAGTTGAGTTTGGTTCGGTTGATTGCTTATATGATTTTAACTAGTTAAATATCTTTAGTTTGTCATTAATTTATTATAACACTTAACTAATTAATAAAATATGAATTTGTGTTTAAAACATGTTTGAAAAATAGTTCTAATTATATATATATCATGATAACCATTGACCATGTAAATTTGAAAGTGAAATGCAAAAAGAAACTAATGATTTTTAATGCAAATGCCTACAAAAGATGAGTCATAGCTTCTATAGAAAACATTATCAACTCTATCCGTGACGAACTTCTTCTCCTTTGTCTTCATTTTCTTGAATTATTAAAAATTATTTAGCTTAACCAATTTATTTGTAAAAATTTGAATAAGCTCTTTTTATTTTCAATTTAATTTATTGTAATAACTTTATTGTTAAAATTAATTAATTAATTAATTAATTAATCAGTCAAGTTTGTAAATTAATCAACTTTTATAAATTAATTATCTTTTAAAATTATTTTCTAAAATTTTAATATTATTTAATCTTTAATCGATTTTATAAAAATCTAATGTGAATTGAATCTTTTAAACTTATTATTTTACCGTACAAACTACTAAATGCCAAATATGTAAATTTGGAATTTTTTATTAAATTTAAAAGACAATTTTGTTATTAAAATAAATTATGATATTATATAAAATACGATATTTCTTATAATTTATAGAAAAATTATACAATATTTTTATAATTTATTAAAAATATAATTTAAAATTATTTTAAAATTCTTTATAATTTTAATTTTTTCTTAAACTTTAATTAAAAATATAATAACAAAAAATGTTACATGAAGAATGAATTCAACTTTCCTTCTACATATATACCATTCTTTTGCTATACTTAGCACCACATTTTGTGCTTCTGTTACTGTTTGCCGCAGATCATGATATTTGCCCTTTACACTTTGTAACTTGCTAATCCTCCTCCATAACCTGGAAGGCTGGAACTTAGCTTCCCTCTTCGAATTGATTAGTTTTAGCCTGGTTTTGGATGTCGACTGCTTCGAGTTATAATCGATCGATCGTGGATATTTAAACATGTTTGGTCTCACCATCTTCCTTCCTGGGATCACAAGCTTCCTGCACCAGGACATTAGAAATCCAACACCAGGTAGTTAAGTACAAGCAAGTGAAATCTGAAATGCAGAACGTTACATTATCTTCTTTCTCTACTCCCCTCGTCCGAGCTCGAAGAATTATCCAAGATGTGATCGAACCCGAAACACTTGAGAAATGCAAGTTTAGCAAGCCTAAAATAGTTGCAGGGATGGTAATCGATAAAGTTGGTATCCTCTGAAGAGGAAGCAAGGTCGTCTGTAACAATTCTTCTGCCAATGTTTGTGGTTGTCTCTCCCTTTATTCTTTGAGTTTCTCCTGCCTGTAAATATTTCACAAATGGTTAGTACAAATTCATTGCTAAATTCAGAAGGAAACAAGTTTCTTGTATCAATACATAAACAAAGGTGTCACCAGGACCCTCCTCAGCCCGAGTCGAAAGCATTCAAACTTCCACCACAATTCCAAATTCCAGATTGTGTCACCTAAGCCATATCAGTGGATTTTTACATTACCATCACAGCTATAAACTAGAAGTCTTTGGAATAGCATAATTGCAGCTTGAAGGGTCGGTAAGGTCCAAGCCATTTTGTCCAAACGTAGCAGTAATCCACCATGGAAGCAAGCATAGCTCACGTGGAAAACAATCCAACTCAATAAACCAATGCATTATAACACTCTTTATAAGCTCATAGATTAGCTTCTATTATTTCGGTTCTGATCCCCTCTCCGTATTTTATAATGCAAAGATAAAGCCATCTACTACTGATATACAAAACTGCATAACCTTACCTGGTTCTCGAGTCAACAACAACAATGGAGTATATGTTATTGGCATAATTGTTCATTTTTCCATAACAAAATCAGAACTTAAATGCACAAATCTATAATGAACTAACCCTTGATATATCTCACAACCTTCTCCACCAAAACACCAACAAAATCAGGAAAAAGAACAGCTCCTAAAACCCCACTTACCTCTAAACCATTTTACTTAATATGCCAAGTACTCATAAGAAAGGTCAAATATACTGGTCAGCTTGGACAATCTCTGGCAACCTAAGAGAAAGCCAGATTTGGTGAAAATGCCGGTGGAGCAATTGTAACCGTTAAAGCCGAGTACATTAAACATAATAACGTTAGCTAAGCCAAAAAACTAGCATCTAACCATGTCATGATTATTATTTAATTAGGTTCCTTCAAGATCATCACAGAAGCCATCAAAAATTGGTAAAGCTAATAGCAACTATTATGCTTGTTTCCAACTTCCGAGATCCTTTCTTTATATAACTTTACCCTGAAACTTCCTGGTTTTGAAGCAAAGATCCAGTCTTTTTTTATAGTTTACACTTTAAGGATGTTGAGTTAACCCCCTGATAATTTTTCCATCGTTGTACTGTTTCAGAACCAACCCCATTTGAATACTTACGGTATATATTTATAAAAAAGAAAAAAGAAAGTGCGCACAACATAGTCAAATGACATTGCAACTAAAAGGGTCGTCAGTTTGAGCAGCAAATTAGTCAAAGATGATGAGCAGGAAGTTATGAAAAAGGGTCTCGTCAAAAGAAACAACAACAACCTGAGTCCGCCGGTAACGTTTGGTGACTGCAGTTGCTGTTGTTCTGGAGTTGGTGAGCTTGAGAACCGACTTGTCTAAGTTAGGATCATGAGACATGAAGAGACCGCTTGTAGAAGGCGATCCAGAGGAAGAAGAACAAGATGAATTGGTATCTGAAGAATCTGACCCAAAGAAACTGAAACAGAAGAGAAGAAAGATGAGAAGGAACAGAATTAGTAGTTGAATCCATATAAGCCATGGAATTCTATAGCTCTCTATCGTCAGCTCATCTCCAAACTCGTACATGGTCTCTGCACACCAAACCAGAGACTTTGCAGAATCTAAGGAAGATCAGAGAAACAATGAGAGTTTGAGAGACGAACACAAACAACAGAGCCGGTTTTGCTTTTAGCTGAACTGGGGCGACTTCTTGACAGGTGAGACTTCAACTCACGCGCTTTTTAACGCGCTCTTTTGGCTTCTGTTTTGTCCCTTTTTGACCATTTAAAGTCAGTTTATTTGACAAAATATTTTCAATGAAAGGGAAATACGGGGAAAATATTAACATAAATTAGAATAATCTAGAAACATTTTAATAATATGTTTGACTTAATATAATTAAAAAAAACTAATTTGATCGGTTTAATTATAAAAATTTTGAACTGTTTAACTTTTCAGTTCGACTTTTAACTTTCCAGTTTGATTCACTTTAATAGCTCTTATTGTTAAAAATTGATCTTTTTATTAATTAACCGATTAATTTTTATAAATTAATAAGTTCTTAAAAACTAACATAAATTAATTAATTTTTATTTAATAATTTTTTAATTAAATTTCAAATTCTTCAATAGATAAGAATAATCTTTTTCAATCATATTTTAAATTCTTTAATTGTGTTCATTCTTTAACCAGTTTTATGATATTCTAATATCAGTTGTGGGCGGGTCGGCCGTGCAGGGCCCGGATCCAGTCAAGACGACCCATGGGCCGATCGGTCCATTCTTCAAAGATCAATCTCCAACCTAATCGCCATGGCAGGCCCAAGTCCGATCCACGCTTCCACGGCCGTTAGCGTGAGAAACCTACCATGCAGAGGTAGAAGTCTCACGTAAAGACCTAAACCTAGCCACAACCATATATAAGGTATAATTCTCCCGTAATTGAGGTACGAAATCATAACCTAGTTGTTTTCTCTGCATTGATCAACCTCACCTTCACAAAAAGACTTACTTGATCGTCGGAGGGGCTAATCGGGACACAACCCTCGACGTGTCTTCCTTGTTTTGCAGGTATCTTCACATCGAACTCATCACAGAAAGCAGCAGGATCATGGAGCAGAACGGCAACGTACAGTTCAGCCAAAATCCGACAGAACCAAATGACATCCACCGTGGGACTCGACTTTCGGGCACCACGTCCGTAAAACTACGATCGGTCAAAGACGGCGATGAATCCTAATATAGCCATTGCGGCTCGGCGATCAAGGCATGGGTTTGCGACTACCGCAACTCTCGCTGCACCACATGTTTCCGCGCGGAATCCTCGGATCCTAACGATCAACCACAACCTCGGATTTGGAGCAAGAAGAGCGAGTGTCGCTAGAGGATAACGCGCACTCAATATGCACCGAATCTCCGAGACCGATCGGATGCGAGATCTTGTTCGCTGTGCACACCTCCTCACCAAGAAAGCAGATTGAGAAGGGCGATCTATTGATCCGCCAGATTTTGCAATCTCGGCCAAAGACAACGGCGACCATCTGCGGGCAAGCCATGACAGACCAAAGATGATGACCGATCGCCACCAGACAGAAAACCTAGAAAAAATCGTGGACGATCGGATTAACGCGGCTATGAGCTTCCGCCTAGACCACCCGACATCACAGTATAGCTCTCCCTTCACTCCGGAAATTTTGGATAGCCTCCCGGCACCCGGAACCAAAATACCAACACCAGAAAAATACACTGGCAAGACCGACCCCCTGGACTACTTACAATACTTCCAGTCGATGATGAATCTGCACTGCGAGCCGGATGCCATCCAATGTAAGGCTTTCTGCACGGCCTTTCAAGAGAGAGCCGACGTTGGTTGATAGTCTACCTCCGGTCAGATCACTTGCTTTGAGAATTTCGACTACTTTTCCTCAACCGATTCGCTACCGATGGCAGCCACGAAAGCGATCTTGGAGGTGATGCAACTCACCCAAGGAAGGAATGAAAGTCTGCGAGAGTTCATCACTCGGTTCAATAACGAAGCGATCGAGGTCCCCGACCTCACTTGCTCGTCTATGCTGGTCGCGCTTATGAGCAATACGAGGACGAGGAGTTTAAGTCGCTAGCCCTCGATCAACCCCGATCTATTCAAGAGATCGGACAAGGCGAACAAGTACATTCAGCTCGAGGAAGTATTAAAGAATACAAAGCGTCAGGCAGATGATCGCGGGCCGAGTGGTAGGGCCGATGAGTCTCACAAAAAGATGACGGATCAGTTGACTGAGAAAGCCAATCGGTCGGCGATGGCATCAATAACACTTCACCCCGCTTAACAAACGATATGCGGAAGTCTTTGGCAGCCATGAGGCGGATGGGAAACTATCAAGAGCCCAATAAAATGAAGACCCCATACAAAGACAGGAACCCGGACCTGATTGCCGCTTCCACAAAGAGGTCGGTCATGATACGGAAGATTGCTGGCAGTTGAAAAAAGAAATCGAATCCCTCATACAAAGGGGAAGGCTAGGCCGATTCGTGAAGCACGAACGAAACGCTGATCGAGACAATCAATGCAGGACAGTCGATTGAACGATAGCGACCATACGGAGGCGAAATGACGAAATGACGGAGGGAGGCGAGAATACGAATCTGAGATAATCGACGAGAGAGAGAGAGGCGATCAAGGAAAGAAACGATGAAAACACCGGCAACAAGGCGATCGACCAATTGGAATCATTAACATGATATTCGGTGGAAACGCGGTGGCGGATCCACCACTAAAGGAGAAAGAGATATGCCAAGCAGGTCGCAGAGACTCATCCACTAAAAAGTCGAGGGAAACCGACGAGATGATATCATTCGATGAGTCCGACCTCGATGGAATAAGTTGCCCCCATGACGACGCTCTCGTGGTAAATCTAAATATGAACGGTTACGAGGTGAAGCGGGTGATGATTGATACGGGAAGCTCGGTCGATTTGTTGTATTACGAGGCCTTCAAGCAGATGAAGGTACCCGAAGACCGACTACTACCTACGGACGGCCCCATTAAAGGAGTAATCAGGCGTACCACCCGCTCGCCGGGTGAATTTGAAAGTGAAGTTCGGGCAGAAGCCGTGTCAGATAGAAAGGGACGTTGAGTTCCTAGTCGTCAAGTTTCAAGGGGCATACAACGCAATAATCAGACGGACTACTCAAAATGTCCTCATATCGGTCGTCTCCACCTACTACCAGGTTATGAAGTTTCCGACACCCCACGGAGTTGGTGTTGTCAGGGGTCAGCAGAGAATTGTCAGGGAATGTTACTTAGCGGAAACGAAGACATTAGATGGGGCTGTAGTACTGACGAGCTCCTTTGATGTGAGGGCCGACGATGATATGGATAGGATGAACCCAGTAGAAGAAACATAGCGGGTCAGACTGAACGACGCCGACCCTTCCAAATTCACAAACTTAGGCTCCGAGCTGCAGAGCGACCTGGTTAAAGAGATCACAGCCTGTCTGGTGAAAAATAGATCGATCTTCGCTGGGTGTTGCGCGACATGCCGAAATTTTCCGATCGGTTCGTCGCACTCCTCGATATCTGGCATGACTACAAACCGTCGACGGAAGAAGCGATGGCACAGTGAGGAGCGGCGAGGGGTGATCGAGAAAGAAGTAGAAAAATTACTCAAGGCCAGTTCATCAGAAGTCAAGTACCACGAATGGCTCGCCAATGTGGTTTCGATGAAAAAGAAAAACGGGAAGTGGAGAATGTGCATAGATTTCACCGATTTGAACAAAACATGTCCAAATGACAGCTTCCCCTTGCCCAAGATCGACCAGCTAGTAGACTCCACCTCAGGACACGAACTTCTCAGTTTCCTGGATGCCTTCTCGGGCTACCATCAAATCCAGATGAGCCTTGAAGACGAGGAAAAGACCGCCTTCATCACCGATCAAGGCACGTATTGTTACCAAGTGATGTCGTTCGGCCTAAAAAATGCTGGGGCTACTTATCAACGGCTCGTCATGGAGGTCTTCAAAACACAGATAGGTCGGCCTATCGAAGCTTACGTGGATGATATGGTGGTTAAAAGTAAGACGGCCGCCGAGCATCTGGATGATTTAAAAAAAGTCTTCCAGACACTTGATAAATTTCAGATGAAGTTGAACCCTGAAAAATGCGTCTTTGGTGTGGCATCCGAAAAATTCCTTAAGTTCATGATTACTCAACGTGGGATTGAGGCTAATCCAGAGAAGATTGAAGCCATCGTCCAAATGCCTTCACCAAGGTCCTTGAAAGAATCTGAATCGATTGGTGAAGAGTCTCCCGAGTAGATTTGTGTCCAGATTGGGGGACAAGTGCCTCCCATTTTTCAAGATCTTGAGGAAAGCGAACGTGGCTCAGTTCCAATGGCCGGACGAGTGTGAGAAAGCTTTTCAACACTTAAAACAATACCTGTCTAGTCCGCCTATCCTGCAAAGCCCGGTAGAGGGAGAGAACCTGATTATATACTTGGCGATTCTGAAGGGGTTGGTCGGTAGCAGTACTTATTCGATCGGAGGGAAACGACCAACACCCTATCTATTACGTCAGCAAAGTATTAACCGGACCGGAAACGCGATACACGCCAATAGAGAAAATAGCCCTCTCCCTGATAATGGCGGCTCGGAAGCTAAGGCCTTACTTCCAAAGTCATACAATTGAGGTATGGACAGACCAACTCCTAAGGCAATGCCTTCAAAAGCCCGAAACTTCAGGCTGACTAATAAAGTGGGCTGTAGAGCTGGGAGAGTTCGACATATAGTACATACCTCGCACGACCATTAAAGCGCAGGTGTTGGCGAACTTCATCGCGGAAATGAGCCAACCTAACTCGAAAGACGAGCAGCTCCCTGCCTGGAGCTTGTTTGTTGACGGGTCGTCCAATGCCGAGGGATGTAGAGCGGGAGTAGTGCTGATCAACCCTCACAATAAAGAAAAGGTGGAATACGCCCTTCGACTTGAGTTCAAAGCCTCCAATAACGAAGCAGAATATAAGGCCCTGATAACCGGTCTCCAACTGGCTAAGGAAATGAAGATCAGGAATCTAAAAATATATAGCAATAGCCAAGTGGTGGTCGGTCAAGTCACCGGGCAGTATGAGGCCAAGGGGAGCAACATGATTAAGTACCTGGAGCTGGTAAAGCAGGAGTTAAGCAATTTCGAACAGTACTCGATCAACAGAATATAACGAGCTCAAAACGCTAAAGCGGATGCGCTCTCCAAAATAGCTTCCGACCGTGATGCCCTGAACAATGTTCTGGTCGAACGACTAGACCGGCCTAGCATTCAAAAAGCCAAGGAAGCTCTCGACGTAAATACTAGTCGATCGAGTTGGATGGAGCTGATCGTACAATACCTTTTGGAGGGAAAACAACCGGAAGACGCGTCGGAGGCCAAGAAACTGAGAATAAAGGCAGCCGAGTACACGGTCGTTAACGACACTCTATACAAACGGTCTTACGACTGGCCACTGCTTCGATGCTTGAATAAAGAAGAAGCCAAGCAGGCAATGGTCGAAGTCCATGAAGGGATGTGTGGAAACCATGTAGGAGGCAGAATGTTGGCTCACAGACTGATCATACAGGGGTACTATTGGGCGACGATGAGAAGAGAATGCCAGGAGAAAGTCGACCGATGCGAGGCCTGCCAGAGAAACAGCAACCTGTCTCACTAGCCGACCGAAAGGATGAAAATTGTGAGCCATCCTATCCCGTTCGCTCAATGGGGAATGGATATACTGGGGCCATTCCCTCTCGATCCCGGGCAGAAGAAGTTCTTGATAATGGCGGTGGAATACTTCACCAAATGGGCATAAGCGGAAGCGGTCGCTACAATTTTCGAGCAGAAGGTAGAGAAATTTGTGACGAAGAACATACTTACCCGCTTCGGGATGCCCATGGTATTGGTTACGGATAACGGTCGGCAGTTCGACAACGACAAGTTCAGAAATTTCTGCGACCGACTAAAGATCAAGCTACAGCTGACTTCGGTAGCTCATCCACAAAGCAACGGACTCGTGGAGAACACCAATAAAAAGATAATGAACGCTCTCAAGAAGCGCCTGGATGGCCGAAAGACCTGGGTGGAAGAACTAGACGAAGTGTTGTGGGCATACAAAACCACACCAAACGGAGCCACAGGGGAAACACCGTTCAGAATGACCTTCGGGGCAGAAGCTTTAGTTCCAGTAGAGGCAGCATTGCACAATCAAAGGGTGTCGGGCTATGAAGAAGAGCGGAATGATGAAGCCCGCAGAGCAGAACTCGTTCTCCTCAGTGAGGATAGAGAAAGGGCAGCCGCTCGTTCAGAAGCTATCACGCAAAAGGCAACCAAATTCTATAATAGAAGGGTTAAGCCGAGCGATGTAAAGGTAGGTGGTTACGTCCTACGAAAAGCCGAGGCGGCTGGGAAGCATCCTGGAAAGCTCGGATAGGCGTGGGAAGGACCTTATCGAGTGATTAAGCAAGTCGGGCATGGTTCTTACATCCTCAGCGATGCGAAAGGAAAGGTTCTACCAAGGCCTTGGAACTCACAGAACTTGAAGGCGTTTTACCAGTAGATAAGTTTTATTCTATTTAATCTTTCCTTACTATCGTTTTTGTATACTTGTGGGTACCTTTTTTCTGTCCCTGCTAGGCAGGTTTTTTAACGGCCCACGCCCTCGTTATCATTAATAAAGATGTTTCAGATTTCTTGGCAATAAAGAGTTACATTACATGTGGCAAAGAGTAGACAATCCAATCAGCCACCGCCCGGCATCTCCATAGACTGACTACGATCGGTCGGGTCGCCAAGACAAGATCCTTGGGACCTCGTCCGAAATCTCCATAGACCGACTACGGTTGGTCGGGTCGCCAAGACAAGATCCTTGGGACCTCATTCGCCATCACTCGACATCTCCATAGACCGACTACGGTCGGTCGGGTCGCCAAGACAAGATCTTTGGGACCTCGTCCGAAATCTCCATAGACCGACTACGGTTGGTTGGGTCGCCAAGACAAGATCCTTGGGACCTCATTCGCCATCACTCGGCATCTCCATAGACCGACTACGGTGGGTTGGGTCGTCAAGACAAGATCCTTGGGACCTCGTTCGAAATCTCCATAGACCGACTACGGTTGGTCGGATCGCCAAGACAAGATCCTTGGGACCTCATTCGCTATCACTTGGTATCTCCATGGACCGACTACAGTCAGTCGGGTCGCCAAGACAAGAGCCTTGGGACCTCGTTCGAAATCTCCATAGACCGACTACCATCGATCGGGTCGCCAAGACATGATCCTTGGGACCCTCGCTCGCCATCTCCATAGACCGACTACGGTCGGTCAGGTCGCCAAGACTAGTTTCTTGGGACCCTCGCTCGGCATCGACACAAATCGACTACGGTCGATCGGTCGCCAAGATGAGATCCTTGGCACCTCGATTCGGACTCTACTATAAATCGACCTCGATGCCAGTCGACTACGAGCAACTTCATCAAAACTCAACATACATCGAAAGTAAAGAGCATAACTACGGAAAAAGACATCAGAAAAAAATGAGGCAAAGGTAAAATTTCATTAGTATCAATTTGCCCTGGCCACAAGCCCGACTAGGTGAGCCTCAAAAGTCTACAGAAGGGGAAGTGGGAGGATGCCCAGGAGAACCCTCGGAAGCGGGTGGAAAAGCTGAAGCCGAAGCGGGATCCAAATGAGCGGTCGGAGAAGCATCCTCACGAGGAAGCTCGTCCTCCTCGGCAAAGCTAAGATCCAGCTCCTCATTCGGGACTGGGCCCCGGTCCTCCATGGCTCTCTCCGTCACTTCCTCCAGAGAAAGGTCAAGGGCGGTAGGAAGCAACGGCTCGGCAAACCTCTCAAACGAAGGATCGTCCGATCCCTTAGGAACGCAGGCGTTATAACAATTCTTTAAGATCATGAGGGCCAGGTCACAGGAATACTCCAAGCACTCCTCCTGTAAGAACCGCCTCTGACATCGCAGGATCGCCTCTATCCTTTGTTCCTTCACGGAGGCTAACACCCTCCTCAACGTATCCTCGGTTTGGGCATGGTCTCGGAGGGATTTCTCCTTGAGCACCCTCTTCGACTCACACTGCCCTCACAACGCCGCATATTCCTCGGACAACTTGTTCCTAGTTGCCATTGCCCTTACCCTTTCGACCTCCTCCCCGGTGAGCCGAGCCTTCAAGGAGCTTCTCTCCTCTTCTCCCGAAGCAAGCTGGGCTCTCAGGACATCGCGCTCCTCCTCCCAGAGTTTCTTGTCCTCCTCCAAGGAAGAAAGTTGTGCCCGGGAGAAGTCTCTTTCCTCTCCGACCTCCGAGAGCTCCTTCTTCAAACCGTCCACCTGCTCCAGGAGGGAATTGATCTCCCGATTCAGCAGATCGATCCGCTGATGCGTGTACAAAGTGAGGGTCACATCCCTCATAGAATTACGGATGGCGCGGCTCATCATTTCCTCAAGACTTAACTCGTCAAAGCGCTCCTCATCTGAAGGAGGAATAACCTTCTCAGCGAGATGACGAGCCACTTCGGTATCAGCGATCGAGGCAGTCTTCTAGAGGCTAATCACCACCTCCCACTTTTCAGCATTCCCCGCCGGCTTCTTCCCCATCTCCTGGGCAGACGGGGCAGCACAATCTCCCATTTTTCCTTTACCCTTGCTTCGGTCCAAGGGGCAAGGAGGTCGGTCGGCCACTTGAGAAGGTCGGTCGACTACTTGGGTAGGTCGGTCGACTACCTGAGTCCCCATTCTCCTCTTCAGAGGTCGTTCAACCTCCTCCTCCTCCTCCTCCTCCTCGATCACAACCAGGTACTCACCGGGCGGGATGACCACAGCAGGGGCCACAGGTGGCTCAGAGACTGTCGGAGGAACACCCCGTTGCTCGGAAGCAATTGGCCGAACAACCATCGAACCGGCCTCCCTCCTATCTCCCTGACCTCTGACTCCCGAAGGCCCCGCGACCTGACGCTTATCCTTGGCGAACTTAGGAGGGCCGGGGAAAGTATTAACCTTGACCATGGCTGCACAAACAAAGAAAGCAGGTTAGAAATCGAACCAAAACTTACAAGTAAGAAAAACAAATCAACCACGAGGGGTCAACCAGGCGGGGCAGTTCCCTCTCCTAGCCCGCCAACTTGCGGCGGGGGATCAATCAGAAGAGAGCTGGCCGAGGCCCCCCGCCGTATCCCGAAATAAACCGAACGAAGTTATACTGGTCGAGCTCCTTTATACAGCTGACCACCTCTCGCTCCTCCCTATATAGGAATAGACTTGACGAGTCATTCCATCGCTCGGCTAGGGGATACCTCCACGGCTGGGAATCGGAAGAAGACCCTGGAGGCTTCACGAAGAAATACTTCGTCCAACCGTAATTTTACAGACGTCCTATTTGGGCGTCTGGGCATCCTTATACATCAGGGAAGGGATCCCACCCTAGAACTCGGACTCTGGCTCATTCTTAAGAAATGACGCAAGATGTTAACCGAGGGCGGACAGCCGAATTGGTGGCACAGCAGCACAAGCCCATTAATGAACCTCCACCCATTCGGAGCAATCTGACTCGGCCTTAACTGATAGTCAGCACACACTTCATCCACGATCGGCACGTACGGTAGTCTCAAGCCCTCGACCGAGAAAAAATACTCAGAGACGGCAATCCACCCACCTCTGCTGCTGTCAATCCTTTCATCCCCCGAAGACAGCCTAGGCCCCCAAGACCGAGGGATGTCGTTCCTAACAATCGACCTATTCAACTCCGCCGCAGACATCTTCGATTTGCCTTTGGGCAATTCTTTTACTACCAGCCCATCTTTCCGTTCCCTTGTCGTAATCTCTTCAACATCCCCCAACCTTGACACCGCCGTCATTTCGGCCATAACTTCCGACGATCTCTCGTCAACACAATCCCTTGGAGAAATCCCACTCCGAGAATCGGTAGACGACATGCTCACTAAGAGGAAATTTAGAAGAGGAAAATAAGAGAAAGGGACGTACCTATTTAGTGGTAAGAGTTCGGAAATTTGAGCAACGCCGGAGAAAACCTCTGGGAACTGAGAATAAGAAAAAGCAGAGGAAAGCAAGAGAACAACAAGAATGAAATGAGCGTGAAGAAAAGCAAACCGTCCGTCGACTTTGAACATTTATAGGGAAAACGTTCGAATTGCGATCCATCCAAAACTCGACGCGTGGAGAAAATCCGAGCTGCTCCTGGACACGCGGCACGATCTGAACGGAGACTAATTAGGGTTAATCGAAATCCGGAAGGGCGCGAACAGTTGAAAGGACGTACGGGACAGCTATGCAACGGTTACAAAGACGATACGTTTCAGATTCTGAAAGTTGTCAGACAGCACGCGCCGTCTACAATAAATGCTTCAAGTACCTTCACGCGCCCGCTAATGATGACCACCCGACTTGCTTTAGCGCGAGCTGTCGCGCAATAAGTGCCGAGGCCGACCGGTTGGAGCACTCAGCCGACCGATCCCCGTACGAGCGGTCACCCTCAACTAGTCGGCACTCAATCGATCGAAACTACCCGGGTTGTCCCATGACCGGGCTACAACAACAACGCCCGACCGATCGACTACTCCATTTAGCTGACCTACAGACGAGCTATACCTCAATGCTCAACTGATCGCCCCAATCACAAGTCGTTCTATGTACGAGCTGCGAAACCTCTACATACTCCTACGTAGGGGTGTTCAAAAAAATCCGCGAACCTATAAACCGGACCTGAACCGCATGAACCGAACCTGTAAATAAGGTTAACCGAACTTAAGTTCAGGTTCGGTTCGAACCGAACCTGAAAAATTAGGTTCATGGTTCAGGTTCAGGTTTCTAACTTGCGGTTCTAGGTTTAAACTTGAACCTGAAACACAAAAAAAAATTATCATATATTTAGATATAATTTAAGAGGATAACAATAATAATAAATTCACTAGTATTTACTATATTAATTCTTGAGTAAAAAAAGAAGAAAAGGAAAAAACTACTTTAATTATATGTTATTAAACATTAATCTCAAACATTGCTATTATAAGTAACAACTAGAGCATAACACTCAATACTTCTACTTCAAATAGCAATTAATATGTGTCAAAGTTATTGATCAAGTATTAAACTATTAATAGAAAAATTCATTGACTAAAATAATATAATCATTTAGAGATTAATTAAAGAAATTAATAAATGTAAAACACATTTATTAAGAAATATATAATATAGTTGCTAATAAATAATAAGCATATTATAATATTGTCTTGTACAAATACAAACATAACTTTATTTATCTAAGCACTTCGATTGAAAAGTAATAGAGCTCTATTGAAAGTTTATTAAGAAATGAGACATTATCATAAAATCCTTACGTAAGGTTTTGTGTTCAATTTTGTTAATATAATGAATAGCAATCATTTTAATATTTAAATTGAGAATAGCATTGTAGTTTGTTATATGAATCATTGATATGACAATGTAGTTTGTTCTTACATGAATAATTGATAAAATTGCTAAGATCACTTGTAAATTCAATTCTTCTAAAAAAAGGTAATTCAATCAAACGGTCTTAATACAAACCTAGTAAATTTATGGTTAAGATCGCTTGAATCACAATTAATCTTTTATCAAATACCAGCCATTGAAGTTGAAAAGTTTTTTTCTTGATGAAAACAAAGAAAAATTAAAGGTCATTCTATTCATTCGAAAAAAAAAATCGTTCAATCTTTTATCCTACAATAACTTCTCAACCTCTCATATCTCAAATTACCATCCTACCATCCTATTCGAAGAATAATTGTTGAATAATTTATCCTTTTTTTTCTAGTATGGATCTTTTATAAGACATTGTTTGATTTATTTTTACTTTGCTTAGGTTTAACATATTGGATTAATCTTTGATGGATTTTATATGCATACTTTTATGAATAATTTGTATTTGTTTTCATTAATTATTTTATAATTTTTGTCATATATATTGATATAAATAGGTTCGGTTATCCCGAGAACCGAACACGAAAATAAGTTAACCGATCCTATAGGTTCTTTAGGTTCGAGTTCGAGTTCGAGAAATTGCCGAACCCGACATTCGTGTTCGAGAATTGCCAAACGACATTGTGTTCGAGTTCGAGTTATTTATGAGCAGGTCAGTTATCTACCATGAACACCCTACTCCTACGACCCTTCTCTTCGCTCGGACTCGAGGAGTAGGGGCTTATGGTTGGCCTACCGTCTGAGGCCGGATCGATCAAGACGACCCATGGGTCGGTCAGTCCATTCTTCAAAGATCAATCTCCTACCTAATCGCCATGTCAGGCCCAAGCCCGATCCACGCTTTTCACAGCCCGTTAGCATGAAAAAACCTACTATGCAGAGGTAGAAGTCTACGTAAAGACCTAAACCTAGCCACAACCATATATAAGGTATAATTCTCCCGTAATTGAGGTACGAAATCATAACCTAGTTGTTTTCTCTGCATTGATCAACCTCACCTTCACAAAAAGACTTACTTGATCGTCGGAGGGGCTAATCGGGACACAACCCCCGACGTGCCTTCCTTGTTTTGCAAGTATCTTTACATCGGACTCATCGTAAAGCGGCAGGATCATGGGCGATCAAGAACGCGTCTGAAACCCAAAATCAAAGTAACCAAGTTGAATCTTTTAAAATTTAAACATATTGTCCTATTGGTAACGGGATGTTTGTTTCTATTTTTATTTTTAGTTTTCTATTTTTATTTTTAAAAAATCTTGTTTGATTGAGTTTCTAGTTTCTGTTTTTTGTTTTGATTTCTTCCTATTTTTAAAAATTATGAAAACATAAAAGTGGCTTTTGTTTTCTTTCTTTGTTTTTTCATAAGTTAATTTACTATCATTTAAATAAATATTATTTAATTATTTAATAAAATATGAATAATTTAATTCAACATTATATTTATATATTTAATAAATTAAAATAAATTATCAATAAAACTACGAATAATTTTATTTTATTTTATTTTATAATTAAATAATATATAATTAAATTTAAAATATATAAATATTCAAATAAAACTTGATTTAATAATTAAAATATATTTTAAATAAATGTTAATTTATAAATAAAATTTTAATTTTAAATTATTTATTTTATTAAAATAACATAATTTTATTAATAATTTGCTAATAAATATTATATAAGAGATTAAATTAATTTATTTAATTAAAATAATTTATCTTTAAGTTTTATATAAAATATAATTATTATCGGTGATAAAAATAACTACATTAATATTAACAACTAAACATTTTTTGTTTTTATTTAAAATAAATAAATAAAAGCGAAAACAAAAAAAAGAAATAGAATTAAATGGCCCCAACTTCGGTTCGGTTTTAAAACATTGATCATTAATATTATTTTAAAAGTGTGTAATTTTCTATTTAAAATTTATAAAATTACTCAATTAATGCAAATATTTAGTTAATATTTATTAAGAGATTTTTAATAAAATTTTACTTGTCAAACCCAATTTTGTATAATTTAGGGTTATTTTGTGAAAGAGCAAAATCCAAATCTCTTTCTTTTTTACTTTGAATTATTAAATTATTTATCTAAAATGTATAACTTGTTATATACAATTAAACTATTTTTAAAAATAACAATTCCAATTTTCTCACTAAAAAGTTGTCCCTTTTGTTTAATGTTACTTGGCGCGTGCACGTCAAGAGCCAACGGGGCGCCTGTGTTCCCATCCATGTTAAAAGACAAGAAGTCCACTTGCACCACACGTTTAATCACGTGGGAGCACATTAGACGGTGCAGATTGTATCGATCACATCAAAAGAGTGGCAGAGTAATCACGCGGCCCGCGTGACCCGGAAAACCATCCACCTAGCTGGATCATCGTATAATGATTTGATAATAATTAAGTATCGCCTTAAGTCAATTCTTATTTCCTATTAAATAAATTGGAAAAATCGTTTGGTTTGCCAATAAAAATATGTCGGTTTACCAATAAAATAAAAAGGTCACGCATTCCATTCTACAATTACCTTTTGGTTTGCTTTAAGCTTGGAAAAGTATTATTGTTACTACAAAAATGAGCTTTGAGTATGCATTTTAAAGATAGATTCTATTCGTTCATATATTGCAAAAGAGCTGTTACAATTTTTTGATGAATATCTCACTATCAAGCAAATACAACAATTTCATTGTATCAATTAAAATCTAGATTAAAATTTCTTATTATATTCGTTTTAAAATTTAAATATATGATATATGGACATAAAATCTTCTTTTAGGGTATATCTTGATATTTTAGTTTTGAATTTTACTGATAGGAATTAATAAGATACTAAGTTAGATCTCATGTTTTTATTGTTGAAATTATAAGTAATGTTTTCAAAATTGAGAAAAAGTTAAATCAGTAAGACATAACTCTTGTTTGGTAAATGAATTATCAGCTATTTTTTGGAGGCCTGAAGAGTTTTAACTGTTTGAATATGTCTATGTTTGGTAATTAACTATTGGGTTGGCGGATTGAACTCAATCTCCTAATTTTAAAAATATTAATATCAGGAACATTTTCTTTTGAGAAATTAAGGGACTAAAAAATATTATATCTAAAAGTTATTACAAATTACTCAAAGAGATGGAGATATGAATAAAGATACAGATAGATATAGATGAAGATAAAGAAAGTTTTTTTAGGAATAAAAAGTTAATTATTAAAACAAAATTTTAAATTATTTAATATTATATTAAATTTTCAAAATTAAATATTTTTAAATTGATTATCTCTAATTATATTATAAAATTTACTTTTGTATAAACCAGATATTTAGGTCGCTTTTATATCAATATTTAGTATACAATATTATTATCACTTGTATATTATGATTAATTCAATTTAATTTAGTATAAAATTAATAATTCAAATTTAAAGTAATTATTTTCTCTAATTTTAAATTTTAAGAGATTAATATGAACAAAAAATTCAAAAATATATATTTTAATTTAATATATTTAAAATATAGTTTAAAATTTTAAATTAAAATAACAATAATTTATATTTCCTTAAATTATAAATTAAATCAATATAATTTTATTGACCTAATTTCGTATTAAGCTTATTAGTGCTGTATTTAAGGAAAAACTCTTTGCGTGATATGACCAAACTCATTCTCAATATTATTTTTTATGGCATTTTAGTTATCTCTCGAGTTTTTCAGTTGACTCTAACAAATTTAAGAGGATCTCATAACTTTTTAATCGAACCTGTTCACCATTGGAAAGCTGTATTGAGAGGGCTTTTAATATTTGTAAGGCTCCACGGATGATATTAGAGAAAATGATAATGTTGATTTCTTTTGCTCTATTTAAATTATTATAAAAATATTAAAAGAAACACTAAGATATAAACAACTAATACTTATGTCCTTATTTTTTTAAAGTCATATCCTCATAAGTCATTTTACATAAAATAACTAATAATAAACAACTAATTTTATAAAACATATTTAAATAAACAAGCGATATTATCGAGATAGTCAAATCGATTATATTAATCGCTATTAACTATCTACTAATAGAATCACTAACAACTAATGCAATTATTGATTGTTAAACATAATAATAAGGTTTAAAGTTTAAAAGTTCATTCGACGTTAGATTGTCATAAAACTAGTTAAAGATTGAATAAAATTAAATAATTAAAAGATTGATCTTATTTATTTAAAATTAAAATTCAATTAAAATTGATTAATAAAAAGTAATTATTTTATTTTATTTTAAAAGTAATTAATTTAAAATTTGTCTTGTTAATAAAATAATCAACTAAATAAATTAACCCTGTGAAGATTTTTACCAATCAAATTGAAACATTGACTAAAAGTAGATAACTAACTCTAACGCTGTGTATGGTTGTTGTCTCCTGTATGCAGAGAAGAAACAAAACAGAAATTTAGAGACAGAGCGGAACAAAAATTGGAAATAGTGAGGTGTTTGGTTGTGATGGACAAAACAGATAAAAATAAATAATAATAATAATAAGTATAAAATTTATGATAAATAATAATAATAATAATAATCAATACAAAATTTATAATAATAATAATAATAATAATAATCAATACAAAATTTATAATAATAATAATAATAATAATAATAATAATAATAATCAATACAAAATTTATAATAATAAATAATAAATAATATAATAAATAATAATAATAATAATAAATGTAAAATTTATAATAGTAATAATAATAATAAATAAATAATAATAATAATAATCAATACAAAATTTATAACAATATTATTAATATTAATAATAACTTTTGTCAAGTACAATGTGCTCGCAACACTGAAGATAAGGAACAAAAGTTTTGTCCTTTCACTTCTAGAGAATCAAACACTTTTGTCCTTATCATTTAGAGATGGAAGACAAAAGTTCGGAGACGGCGACCAAATATAAGGGAGGGATATGATTTTTTTGTTTTGTCTTCTATCCCTACTAACAGAACAGCAACCGTACGCTGCCTAAGAGACGAAAGCCTCAGGAATAGTTGTAATTTGTAGGTAATCGAGGCTTTTTATTTTATTTTTTACTGACATGATAAAGATAAGACTTTATCAACATAGGAAAAAATATGGTATTAATTTTAATAATTAATTTCAATGAATTGTAAAATATTAAAAAAAATCAATTTTATGAATTTTGGATTCATATATTTTGTCTATAGAATTAAAAATAATCATTGTGAGTTTTTTTATATAATATTGTTTAGAAATTAGTGTAAGGATAAAATAGATCTCGTACCAAAGTATCAATAAATATATATAAGTTTGGATCAATTATTTTATTAAAATTTAATAAATTAGTATTATTTTATCAATAAATTATTGACATTATTTTAAACAATTATTTTAAATTTGAACATTAAAACAATAACATTTTAGAATGTTAGATGAAAGCCTTTTTTTTAACAAAGAAACTCACGATCGCTATATTTTGGATGCATACTGAATAAATCTTTAAATTGATGTAATAGCCTGAAAATCACACCAATCAGTACTTTAGACTAGGTACGTCTTGCATAACAGGCTCGATCGAGAGAAACTTCTAAATTGATACAATAGCCTGCAAATTACACAAATTGGGTACTCTGCATTAGGGAAGCCTTACACGATAGGCTCAATCAAGAGAGCATAGATAAGAGAATTCGAACATAAGATTTTTTTGCTTCATATCCCCCAGTTCACCAAGTCGACCATCTCCTAGGGGTGATGAGAGTCCTTTGAAGTAAGTTTTTATTTTACCTTACAACTCCAAATTTAATTTAATTGATTTTAATTTGTTTAAATTTAGGCTGAATCTAATCGAGTAAAAATTTATCATTCCTAAATAGGAATGGAAAAAAAAAATATTTGCCCGATTTGGCCAGTTTGAAATTAACGAGACGATATTGTGATTCTAGATCATATTGAAACTTTTTTAATTTTAAATTTTGGTTTAAGTTGTCATACTCAATTTGGCTCGAAATTTAAAAAGTATATATATAATGATATTATTTTAAAATTAAAAATTAAAAAAATTTGGTTAGATTTGATCGAACTTCAAGCTAATTTTAGACCCGAACATAAATTTTTAGGCCAAACTTGGCCCATCACCTCCTTCTTCCTAAATACGTCACTTGACAACTTAAGTAATTTGAATGAATTATAATTAAGTTATTTTGATACATATAAAATAGTTTTGAAACGTTCAAATTAAACTTAAAAATTTTCAAAATATTAAACAAATTGTAAGTAAATGAAAATTTTAAGGGAATTAACTTTTTTATTAGTTAAATATCATATCAATACTTAAATAGTATTATTTTTAATTTTTCAAACTAAATGGTAAGTTATACTTTCACGTGACAAGTAAGATCGATTCTTAGAAATTTATAAAAGCAAATTCTACTCTCATGTAGTAAATAAGGCTCGCAATAAAAAATTTATAAAAATATATTTCACTGTAATAGGATGATTTACTTTTTTGGCACTTATAATGGTCGAGTTGACGGAGTGGAGAAGTATGAGATCACAAGGTTATATATTCGATTCCCTTACTTACACTTTCTTAATAAAGCTTGTCAGACAAGATTTATCTAGTGTGAAATACTCGATTGATGTGATTTATAAGTTATTGCGTCAATAAAAAAATTTACTCAAGTGTACATTTGAAGGGTAATAACTACGAGTTCATTTGTTAAAAAAAAAATCACGTTTTGATTAATTAAAAAGTAATTTGTGATAGTGAATTTTATTTTTAGTTTTAAAATATGAATTAATTAAAAGTTTTATTTATTAAAATTTAATTAAAATGTTTTAAAATTGTTGAGATTTATTTTAAAGATGATGCTTTAATTTTAATTTATATTTTGTTGTAAAATGCACTTTATCATTTACCATCGACTCAATTAATAGCTAGTCCTTCTGTACCACCAATATTTACCAGACTCAACCAACCAACCAACCAACCAACCAACGTCCCCATTTCTGCCACCCTGAAAGCTTTCCCTATCTCTCAGTCTCTGTATCATCTCCGTCTTGTACGGCTCTCTCTGTGTGTGTCTCCAATGCCTGATGGCATTTGGGCTTCGCTGGTTTATCCCTTTCCGTCAATGGATGAACCAACGCCTCGAAACAGCTCTGCATCCTCTAACGACTCATCGGAAACACGCAGCAAACATCCGCCGCCACCAACGCCACCACCACCACCACCAACTAGCCAACCCTTATCTCTTGTCCAACCATCCCAAAAGAAGAAGAGCAGAACCAAGGTCGGTCGTGTCTTCCGCTCGGTTTTTCGGTCTTTCCCTATCATCACACCCGTATGCAAAATGCCTGTTCTAAACGGGAGCTTGCAGGACAGTCGTTTATCAGGCACTCGGATCACCGGAACCTTGTTCGGTTATCGTAAAGGGAGGGTAAGCTTGTCGCTGCAAGAAAACTCTAGATGCTTGCCTTCCATTGTTGTTGAGCTCGCCATGCAAACCAACGCGCTGCAGAAGGAAATGGGAGCTGGGATGGTGAGGATCGCCCTGGAATGTGAGAAGAGACTCGATAAACAAAAGACTAGGCTTTTAGAGGAACCACTGTGGACCATGTATTGCAATGGCAAGAAGGTCGGGTACGCAGTTAAAAGAGACGCCACGTCGGAGGATTTGAACGTTATGGAGCTTCTCAGGCCGGTTTCAATGGGAGCCGGTGTTCTTCCCGGAAGTCCAGAGACTGAGGGACAAGATGCAGAGATTGCCTACATAAGGGCTCATTTTCAACACGTCGTTGGCTCTAAGGACTCTGAAACACTGCACATGATTAGCCCTGATAGTGAAAATGCGCCTGAGCTCAGTATTTTCATAGTCAGGGTTTGAAGGTCACCGGAGATGTGTTCGAAGATTGAATTTTCCGTTCATGTGAGGAAGGGTTAATTATAGTGAGTGTATACATAGGGGAACAGATGTAGAGAGACGAGTTAATACAATTTGGTGGATTAGGAAAGCCCAGGAGGAATTATGGCATGGAGGCCACTGTTTAATCAACAACTTAATTGCCGTAATTAATCTTTTTTTTTCAGGTAAGCCTGTAGCTGTTATCCTTTGATTACCCATTGAATAAACCTCCGTATTGATGTAATAGCTTATAAATAATGCCAACCAAATACTTCGCACGTACAGGCTTAATCGAGAGAACGTAAACAGGAAGATTTAAACACAACTTTTTGACTCTATTCTTTTCATTTTACCAACTCGACTATCTCTAGAGGCACCATAATTAATCTTGTTTATCACTTCTTTTTATTTAAAATAAGTGTTGTTTTAAAGAAATGCACATTTATTAAGAAAGTTAGTGAAATATTTGATATACTCTTATTAATTATACGTTGAATTGCCTTAAAGATGTAATCTATATAATTAAGATGTGAGAGAAATTAAAGGATAATTTTGAAATAAAATTATAAACATGCATGAAAAATCGTGAACGACACTTATTTTGAATAATTAAAATCCTTCTAAAACGACACTTATTTTGAATAGGAGAGAGTACTACTTTTGTGTAAGTGATTAGTGATTACTAATAATTTGTTATTTTTATTACGATAATTAATCAATTTTAATTTATTTATTCTTGATAGTTTATTTTAATCTCAAGTATAATTTAATATACTCATTTTAAAATACATTTACAAGCTATTACAACAAGTTTATATGACATTGTAAACAATAATTGAAAAATCCAACCATTCGAATCGATTCAATCTTAAAATTTTGAATTGTTCATTTTTCTGTTCAATTTTAACTTTTGATTTGATTTATTTTAATAAATATTGTTGTTAAAACAGAATCAATTTATTAATTAATTGGTCAATTTTGTAAGTTAATAAGTGTTTATAAAACAAAATAAACTAATTATTTTTATTTATCAATATATTTTATTGAAAATAATTTAATCAAAATAAATTGTTAATTGTTTAATTACTAAAATTAATTTCAAGACTTAAGACGTTATTAATATTATTTTTAAAAATTAAATTAAGACTTGATATTATACATTATTTGAATAATTTGAGAAAAAAAAGTTTCAAAACTTACACCATTGACCTCGAGTTATACAAACAATTTCACATCTAATCCGGTGAACATAGTCAAACAACGAGTGCTGAACGTACGTACTCTGTGTTCTCCATCTTATTCTCTAACGTTTTATTTATAATCTTCTGGCAGCAATCGATTACTCTGGCAGTGCATTAAGAACTGCAATAAAATAAGCTTCCAGCACATGGTGGGTGGGTAGGTGAGTCAGTCTCAGTCACTCGGTTTCGTGCTAATGGCGTGATGCAGGTGTATATATAGATATAATGCGTAGTGCAGCGCTTCACTAAAACCTACACAGGTCGTTAAAAATGGAGAAACTTGGTCGAGATCTGAAGAAGGGATTTCTCAGCGTGGTTGAAGCTATCACCAGCAACAAATCTGCTACAGGTAAAATCTCAGTGATTGTCGGAAACTGTTGGGAATGGTTCATTTAGCTAATGCTGTAATAATATTGACTGATCTGCAATTTCCAGGAGATGAAAATAAGCAAGAATCGAAGTCAGAAACTGTCGAGGTTTGTTGATTTATGTTCTTCATCTTCTAGATTTTGATACTGTAAAGCTTTTATGAGATCGTGAGAAATTGATGTAAGGATCTGGTGATGATGAGCTTGACAGGAAGTAACTGTACAAGAAAGAGCCATTAAAGTTACTGCAAGAGGTCCAACTCGTCCTAGTGTACCTAAAGGTGGTTCTGCTCAAACAGATTGAACACTTCCTATGTTCAAGTTTATTGTTATTTTGCAAGACGAGTCCTGTTTGGGACTTTGTCCTATCATAAGTTTGGAAGATGTACATAATAATTTGTAACAATTTACTACAGATAATTTGTAAGTTTTAATATTTTAATTATTATTAAATAAAAATTTAATTAGAAGTCTACGTAATTGACAATTCTCAAATTTTGCATTTATGCCAAAAATAAAAGTTTATTTTAAAATGTCCATAATTAATAAACTTGTTTGAAAATATAAAGTTTTATCTTATGATTTTAAAACTGGACCGAAGATACACTGTAAAATAAAAGGTTTAAGATTTAAAGATTCAATCGATATTAAATTGTCGTAAAATAAGAAAAATTGAATAAAATAAAAAACTTGAAATATGATTGAAAATGATCGTTTTATCTGTATAAGAATTTGAAGTTTAATTAAAAAGAAATTATTAAATAAAATTAATTACTTAATTTTAGTTTATAAGAATTTATTAATTAATAAAATTGACTAATTAATTAAATAAATTGAACAAAAAATTAAATATTAAACCAAATAATTAGATAATTTAAAATTTTTACGGTTAAATCGATCGAACTGGTTAAATCAGGAATGCGGATATCGTTTCATATCGGATCAAAACTGGTGCAAAATAAATGGTCAGTTATATTAAGTTTAAATACTGGTCAGTATCGACCCATTTCGAATGGTACGGGTTAGTACCAGCTGATATTCAAAATATCGTCTAACTACTTATCGATACCTAAAAATGTAAAAATAAGAAGATTTTTTATAAAATTTTCAAAAAATTTAAAATCTTCCTCGTTCCTCTTTTTTCAAAATTTTTAATTAGTTATTTTATTTACTTCAAGTTTTATAATTATTGTGAATTTTTAATTTTGTTTTAAAACAATAATAAATATTTTATTACTAATAATAATTATAAATTAAATAAAATTTAAAATAAATTCTTTTAGTTAAATTTATTTTAATATTTTATATAATATTTATTAATAAAGCATTAATAAAAATAAAAATTATTATTTATAAACTAATATTTATTTTATATATTTTAATTATTAAATCAAAATTTATTTAGAATTTATATATTTAACAAATATATTTTTAAATTTAATTATATTTATTAATCATTATTAAAATAATTTTATAAATTAAATTAAAATTGTGATTATTATTTATTATTATATTTTTAAAAATAAGATTAAAAATATACAGTACAACTATATAATATGACATTAGATTATTTTGTAATTTAAAAAATAAAAACTATTTTATAAATTTAAAAGTTATATAAAACGATACTCAGTATTAACTAATATCCATATAATATATACTAGAATTCAATTTGATACTAAATTAGATACGGTTTTCTTAAGATTGGGCTAAATTTCTTTTAATCTTATATCTACAAAGAAGTTTATCTTAAAATAGGTGAAATCTTCAGTAATTAATCATAAAATATTTGATAAAAAGCAATTTAATTAGTCAAAAATAGGCAACTCTAAATGCAGCCTTCTCTTTTTGACATGTCAATTAAAGGCGACAGTAAACTGAAGAATAATCCACGCGCTTTTAGTGCAAAGCGACTGGACGTTGAATGTTGACACCTACCCACCATTTCGATCTGGAAGAAAACAACATCACCGATCAAAGAATCCGCCACGTACGTCGCCGGGACCCACGGCGGTCCCACTCCTACATCCTTATTCCTTACGCAAGAATCCCCGACGTGGGCTGTTGAATTTCCACCAGCGTTTGTTTCCCTTCTCTGGATTGGGAATCATATCGAAGCCCGTTATCCCTCTCTGCATGTAAATGGCCAGGGTGGCGCGTGTAGTCCACTGCGAGCTCGTTACACGGGAACCGTCTATTCTGAAGCGAGAACCAGCGGCTCCGGTTCAGGTTCCGGTGCCGAGAGTGAAGCTTGGTGGCGATCCTGAAAACACGAAGGTTTTGTTGCAGCCTAGATTGTGTACGCTGAGATCGTACGGCGAGGATCGTTTTGGGGTGGTGAAGTCGAGAAAGGAAGGCGGGGATGGAGCGTCGCCGTTCTTTGAGACCTTGTCGGAGTATATCGAGAGCTCCAAGAAGAGTCGCGATTTTGAGATAATTTCTGGTCGGCTAGCCATGGTCAGTCCTGCGTTTTTTCGGTTCCTTCTTCAATTTTATGAGAAATATAATGAATTAGTCTGCTTTTAAATTAGATATTATTAATTTTCTAGTTTATCATGTTGGTTATTGAAATCCAAGTTTTGTTTAGTGAGGTTGAGATCTCTCAAGTAATCCTTGGTAGTTGATATCTTTTGGGTGTTAGGTTGTGTTCGCAGCGACGGTGGGCACGGAGGTGGTGACGGGAAACTCACTGTTCAGGAAGATGGACATTCAAGGAATAGCAGAGGCGGCCGGAGTTTGTTTAGGGGCAGTAACATTTGCAGCGATCTTCGCCTGGTTCTCGAGCGCCAGGAACAGAGTTGGCCGTATCTTCTCCGTTAGCTGCAACTCATTCATCGATTCCTTGATCGACGAAATCGTCGATGGCCTCTTCTTTGATTGGTCCGATGACATTTAAAGCCAAACTCTGAGGAATGATTTGAAGTATACAACGTTAGTTTACACTAGTTGTAGTTACACAACATGTTTGGATGGATTGGATGGATAATGTTGTGTCCTATACATACGGTATACATATACGTATATGAAGTCTCGTAGGATTGAGTCAAATAAAAGAGACTCTTATCATGTCTTGGTTGGAGTAGGGAGGACTTGCAGGTTTGTAATTTAGTTATTATGAGTTTAATATTTTATTAATTAGTTTCAATTTTGTTATCTAGTTATAAGTTGTTATATTTATGTAATAATTCATAAATCATGTATTTTAGATAATTCACTCTAAAAAGTTCTTAATATTTTGAAATAAAATTAATTTAATTGATATTTATAAGTTTAATATCTTTTACTCATCTTTTAAGTGAAAAGTTACTCAACAATATGAGATTTTAAAATTAATAAATATATTACGAATCATTCATTATTCACCAACAACATATAAAATTAATAAAATTTAATATATCAAAACTACTAATAAAGAAGGAAAATTGTAATTTTGCCTCAAATTGTGAAGTTGTACGTGACATGACGGGTGACACAAAGGTTACCTTAGAACTCAAATTTTTACCCGAAGTTTTCGTTCGCACCCTTTTCACCACAATCTCACTTAGGTCCGTTTAAGTAAGATTTCAGCCTCTCTCAACTCTTACCTCGCACGTTCGAAGAAACAACGCTACGGATGCAATAAGAAAACAAAGATAATCACAAGACAAGAGATACATTCAGTAATCAACCTTTTATTACTTTCCCTACAAAAAAATACAAAAAATGTTCTCTCCACTTGAGTAGCAAAAAACATTGCTCTAATGAGTTATATATAAGCATCTAACTTAGAGTCCAAGTCACACTCAAATTTTCACTAAATCCGAACTACTTAAGATCACGTCTATTCCTATCAGATAATATCACGTGAACTAATTAGATGACATCCCTATCCAAATAGGACTCTAACTGATAAGATAGAATCTAACATGATAACATAAAGATAGAGATTACATTTATCTAGAACACTAACATCATTATCTGCAAAGATCTCCACTACCTTCAAATGTTGAGTTCCACTACAACTCTAACTCCCAGTTATCGCCGAATCATTCAAGATCTCTCCACGATCTCTATCCGCTGATGATGCACTGTGATCTTGTCAAAACCCACTAGCACACTGACCTAATCCAATGCTTCCCATAACAAGTCTGTTAGTCGTGATTCATTCATCCGAGCATGGGTTAAGTCTTTAGTCTGTTGATTCCTTAGCCTGAGTCGATTTAATATCCACAAGGTCTGAGAATCTATCAAAATTCGCACTAAGTCTGATCTCAATCTCCCACGTTTGCCTTAGTATTTTCACATATCTCCCTCATGCGTGAATCCAACTAACTGTCCTCCTAAGGCTCCCCATGAAGGTCACTGAAAAGTGCTCTGGAACTTAGGAGTCTAACAAACCACCCACCAGATGGATTAGATGCCCTCGTCGAATTAGTCTGAAGGTAGGCGTTCACTTCATCCTCGAACTATTACATGGTTATATCTTTCTTCCACGTAGCTTCCACAACATGTTTACTCTTCCACTGAATTAAGAACTCGATCCGTCGGTTCTTCTTATGTTGACCCATGGTCCGGTGATCTAGGATCTTCTCCACTTGATCCTCTAACTATTTTCTCACAACCGATGGTACTCGCTTCACCTGACTCTTATTCAGATATGATGCATCCTCATAGTAAGGCTTGAGAAAAACTAATATAAAAAGTAGGATGTACCTTTAATCGCTCAAGCAACTTTAATTGGTACGCCACGCTTTCCACTTTTTGCAGTACTTCAAACGATCCATCGTACTTCGACACCAAACCCCTATGCACCTGCTTACTCAAGATCTTCTTCCAAATCTGCGGAGTCAGTTTTAACAGAACCTTATCTGCCACGTCAAATTCTAACGATCTCCTTTAAAGATTCGCTTGCTTCTTCATTCGTCGGAAAGTTTTATGAAGACTGTCCCTCGCCTCATCCAACATCTCTTGCTTCTCCATTGCAAACTTATGCGTCGCAGGACATTTGCCACCTGTCCTTTGTTGAGCAATTTCTAGTGAAGTAAGAGGTTGTTGTCCCAACATAATCTTAAATGGACTTTTCTCCGTAACCAATGATCTATGTAAGTTATAACAGAACTGTGCAGTATCAAGTAAATTCAACCAATTACGTTGACTTACACTTACGTAATGCCAAAGATATTCCTCCAATAAACCGTTGATTCGTTAGGTTTGACCATTTGTTTGTAGGTGATTTGTCGTTGAAAACTTCAAATCGCAACCCATCAAGTTAAAAAGAGTCATCCAAAATTGGCCTGTAAATATGGAATATCGATCGCTCACAATATCTGCCAGTACTTCGAAATACTTGACCATGTTCTTATAGAACAACTTGGCCGCAACATCCGAAGAATAAGTTACAGGAGTTGGCACGAATACCGCATACTTGGAGAACTTATCAACCATCACCATGATTGACGCCATGTTATCCACCTTTGAAAACCCATTGATGACATTCATTGAAGCTGACATCCACAGTCTCTCGGGGATGGATAAGGGTTGTAACAGATCGGCTTCCTTCTTCCTCTTTGGTTTATCCAATTAACACACAAGGTATATTTTGACGTAACATTCCACGCTATTCTCTATTTTCGACCAAAAGTAGGAACGCGATAGGAGCGCTAGCATCAATTGGACTCCTTGGTGACTAGCCCACTGTGAGTCATGCGTCTCCTTCAATAATTGTTTCCTCAATCCACCAAAACTTGACATATAAACTTGACTATTCTTAGTGATCAACAGGCCATCATCGTCAAGCCAAAACTTGCATACAACACCCTCCTTTACTTGGGTGATTGACTTACAGTACATGGTGTCTAGCGGAACTACCGCCTTGATCTGCTCCAACAGGTTGGACTCTACCCTCGTGATCGAATACAAGGCCGCAAATACCTCCTTCCTACTCAAGGCATTTGCCACGTTATTGTGCTTCCCCAGTTTATGCTCCCACACGAAGTCGTATTCGGCAAGAAACTCCTGCCACTGGGCTTGTTTTGTTGATAACTTCTTATAGGTCTTGAAAATTGTGTTAGCAACATTGTCTCTCCAAACAACGAACCTGGTCCCCATCAAATATACTCGCCACGTCTCTAGGCAATGCACCACCGCAAGCATTTCCTTCTCATGCGTCGAGTCTCGCTGCTCTGCATTATTGAGCTTTCGGCTCTCAAATGCAACCAGATGACCCTTCTGTACAAGGACTCCACCAATGGCTTTGTCCAAAGCAAGTATGTACCTCGAATGGAAGATTAAACTCGGGCAACTTTAACACCGATGCAGTTGAGATCACAGCTTTAAGTTTTTCAAATGCCTCCTCACATGCACCCGGCCAACACCACTCTTGCTTCTTCTTCAGCAAGTCCATTAATGACGCTGTTTTCTTGGAGTATCCTACTATGAACCACCTGTAGTAGTTTGCCAGACTGAGAAAACTCTGCAATTCTCGTATTGTCATAGGAGTCTGTTACTCAACTATTGCTTTCACCTTCTTTGGATCCATCCTGACCTAACCTTTGCTCACCACGTGACATAAGAATCTGATCTCCAACTGAGCGAACTCACACTTCTCCATCTTCACATAAAGCTTATGCTGCTTCAGTCTTTCGAACACTAGCCTCAAGTGTTCCACATGTTCCACCAGTTTGCGTTATACACCATGATGTCGTCTAGATAGTCCAAAATGAACTCATCAAAAAAGTCATACAACACGTCATTTATTAGGTTGCAAAATGTTGTAGGGGCGTTAGTTAATCCAAACGGCATAACTAAAAATTCATAGGATCTATACCGCATTACGCATGTTGTCTTCTGCTCATCGCCCTCGACTATCCACACTTGTCAATACCCATTTCGAATATCTAATTTCGTAAACACGTCAGCCCTCGACAACCTGTCCATCAAATCTTGAATCAAAGGTACCGAATACTTGTTCTTGATCGTTACCTTATTCAATGCTCGATAGTCCACACACATCCTCAATATATCGTCTTGGTTCTTTTTAAACAATACTGGGGCGTCGTATGGAGCTTTAGATGGTTGGATGAATCCTGCATCCAACAACTCACCAAGTTGTTTCCGAAGTTCCGCCAATTCCATCGGGGACATCTTATATGGGGCACGTGTAGGTGGGATCTCTCCAGGAACCAACTTGATCATGTGATCTACCTCACGACGAGAGGGAAGAGTTTTTGGCAACTCTTTCAACATAACCTCCTGAAACTTCCTCAACAAACTTGCAACCGCATCAGAGACTTCTACCACGTGGTCTTTGCTAATCTCCCACATGGCAGCAAGATAGGTCTCCATACCTTTCTTCAACAATTTCTCGATGCTCATAGTTGAAACATGTCTTACCAATGTCGTATCATTCGTCGTTCCACCACCAAACCTACAACAATTCACGTAGAAGGAAATTTGTTCATTCATCAACATCATACCTCCCAAACTTGGGTGCAACACTACCTTTGCCACTTTAAGGAAATCGAATTCCAATATCATTTCAAAGTCCTCCAATGGCATGATGATGAAATTCATCTTGGCATGCCAACTTCCAATGCTGACTGAAACGTTATAAGCAATTCCTGCAACTGTTTGTGCCTTCTCCGCAGGTGTTTTTATCCTCATTGGAGCCTTGGACACCCTCACGCCCAACTTCCGAATCATCTTTTCCCCTAGGAAATTGTGGGTCGCGCCAGTATCCACCATCGCGGTCACATCTTTTTCTCCAACTTGTATACCCACGTATATTAGTCTGTAAAAGGAAACCGACTCAGTACTAATCGCATAAAGCAAAGCTATCAGATTTAGCACCGCATCTTCCAAAGATTTACCATCTTCTTTGGCAATCAGGGTGTTCAGATTCTCCTTCCTCGGGCACTCTCTAGCAAAGTGTGATCCACTGCACAAGTAACAAGCAATCTTGCCATTCTTCGAGGACGTCTCTTTGTTCTTTGAGCGTCCATTCTGCTTGCCCTTGCCTTTAAAGTCTCCATTTTTAGAATCTTTCTTCTTTTTTTCCTCGATATTCTCCTATTGGGCATGGCCTTTGCCCTTAAAAGAATTTGATGAGTTCGCCTTAGAGTCTTTCGCTAGTCGAAAATCTACCAAGGCATCGGTAGCTGTGATTGCACAAACCACGTCCTTCACATTCTGCCTTCATAACTCCATTTGAAACCATGGTTGTAACCCATATAGGAAATTGAGAAGCTTATCCTCGTCTGACATGTCAATATTCAACATTAGAGAGCTAAAAGACTTAACATAATCTCTTACCGATCCATCTTGCTTGAGCCATTTCAAGGCATCTCTCGAGAACTAAGAAGTATTAATAGGAAGGAACTGATCCTTTAGCT
Organism: Erythroxylum novogranatense; assembly: GCA_029891385.1. Lineage (NCBI taxonomy): Eukaryota > Viridiplantae > Streptophyta > Magnoliopsida > Malpighiales > Erythroxylaceae > Erythroxylum > Erythroxylum novogranatense. The sequence continues at coordinate 3,632,561 of CM057228.1, read as the reverse complement.
CCTTCTTCATCAGCACTCACTTCTTTACGGGAGTTCTACCCACCCTGATCTCCGTAGAGGTCCTTGTCCTCCACCAAAGCTTGACATCCCATCCAAGTACATGGCCGTCACATTGACCTTATCAGCGTCAGATACTTTAGTACTCGCAAAGTATTGCTTTATATCCCACAAGAAGTTCTCCAATACCTTAGCGTCCCGCACGCCTTCGAACTCCCTTGGTTCACACATCGTCATTGATGATGAAAGTTGTTGTATGGAACTTTCGACTTGATCCCCTTCTATCGTTGCAACGACATACCTTAGAATAGAGATCTCAAATTGAGCATCCTCCTGTGCCTTCAACATATTCGTCATCTATTGCTGCAACTGTTGGATCTACACTTCAAACATCTCGAACTGAGTATTGGGAAAAGTGACCTCTTCCTCCCCTTGAGGAATAGGACCAATGAGTGCCTCCACCCAAGGTACTCGCTCTGTCAGATTTCCTACTGTCATTCTGAAACACTAGCTTTGATACCAGTTGATACAAAGGTCATCTTGAAACTCGAACTTTCACCCAAAGTTTCTCACACACACCCTTTACACGACAATCTTACTTAGATCCGTTTAAGTAAGACTTCAGTCTCTCTTAACCCTCGAAGTGTTTACCTCACACATTCGAAAAAACAACAGTACGGATGCAATAAGAAAACAAAGACAATCATAAGATAAGAGAGATACGGTCAACAACCAATCTTTATATTACTTTCCCTCAAAAGAAGACAAGGAATCATCTCTCCACTTAAATAGCTAAAAGCAAAGCTCGAATGAGCTATATATAGGCATCTAACTTAGAGTCTAAGTCACATTCAGATTTCTATTAAATCCGAACTACTTAAGATCGTGTTAAGATCACGTCTATCCCTATCAGATAACACCACGTGAATCAATGGGATGACATCCCCATCCAAATAAGACTCTAACTAATAAGATAAAATCTAACAAGATAATATAAAGATAGAGTTTACGTTTATGTAAAACACTAACATCCTTATCTGTAAAGATCTCCACTATCTTCAGATGTTGAATTCCACTTCAACTCTAATTTTTAGTCATCGCCACATTATCCAAGATCTTCCTACTATCTTTATCCGTTGATAATGCAGTGTGATCTTACCGAAGCCCATTAACACATTGGTTTGATCCAATGCTTCTTACAACAAATCCGTTAATTATGATCTATCCATCTGAGCATGGTCTAAATCTTTAGTCTGTCAAGTCCTTAGCATGAATCGAGTTAATCACCGCAAGATCTGAGACTTTCCCGAAATTAACACCAATTCCAATCTCACTCGCTCATATTTATCGTAGTATTTTTGCATGTCTCTTTTATGCGTAAATCCAACAAACCTTTCTCCTAAAGCTTTCTAGTAAGTTGGCTGAAAAGTGCTCCAGAACTTAGTTAACTATAAAAGCGTGAATGTAATAAATCCGAACACAGTGCCTTACTCGGTGGATCTTGGTTGTGCTTGTTGATTAAATGTTAATCTTCGGTTCGATACTCCAAATCCGTGTTGTGTAGAGGAAAGTTTCAATTCAATACATTCATGGCGATTCTCCACTCTATCTGTACTCTCCCACCAAAGCTATTCCACACTCACTCCTTATCTCCACTCCCGTCGTCCGTTCAATTTCCTCTCTTTAATCTCCATAGTCCTCAGTTTCCCTCCTTCAATCTCTGCTTCAAAGCCTCGGCCGTGTCGCTGGCTCTCTCCACCGTTGGCATCGGGGAGGACTTGCCTGACGGTTATGGGGAGAATTTTCCTGAGCCCGATCCCAGCGAGAAGAGAAGAGCCGGCATTCTGCTCCACCCGACGTCCTTCCGGGGACCCTACGGCATCGGAGATCTTGGCGACGAGGCATTTCGGTTCATTGACTGGCTTCACGCCGCTGGTTGTTCCGTTTGGCAGGTTCGAGAAATAAGTTGAATAACGTTGTTAATTCGTATTTGTATTTTAGTTTGTTAATGAAAATTGTCGCTTGTTTTTTGCAGGTTCTGCCTCTGGTTCCTCCTGGAAGAAAAGCTAACGAAGAAGGATCTCCCTACTCGGGGCAGGTCAACCGTCTTTTAATTTGTACCCCAATTTCACTTGATGTTTTTGTTGATTTATCATGTCATTGGAAGTATATAGCTAAAAGGTAAAATTGCTTTTAGGATGCAAATTGTGGAAACACTTTGTTGATTTCTCTTGAGGAGCTTGTGAAGGATGGTTTGTTGACCAAGGATGAGCTACCAGAACCAGTGTGAGGATTTTTGTTATATAATGCGTAATGAGCTTATGATTTGTGTTGTTTTACTCTCTTTTCTTTGACATCTTATCCCTTCGATCTCACTCATGCAGAGACTCTGACCGCGTGAACTTCTCTTATGTTGCTGAGCTGAAGGACCCATTGATAGTTAAGGTAATGCATGCGTGCATAACGGTTAAGGTTCTTATCTTAAGAGCATTTCATTCAGGAGTCTGTTGACTTTAGCATCTGCTATTTTGTATGACCTTCCAAAACTGTTGGAAGAACATAATATAATGATAGCAAAGGAAGAACATAATATAATGATAACAACTTTTCACTGATTCCCCTTGTATTGACTTGCACTGACATATGTAGACCTGCATTCGTTAGCATAGGATTATTATATGTACAACTTTTGCTATTGCTATCAGTTGTCGACAAACTTGACATTCAATTGAAACATATTTGACAGTGGATAATACAGACGGTAGTTATCAAAGGTGGCTGATTTGGAAGGGACTAAATTGAGTAGATTAAGGTTTCCTAAGATAAATTAGTAAGATGATAAATTTTCTGATGATTTTATTCATGGCTTACTATTTTGGGCTGAATAACAATTACCGCTGTAATTGTTCTACTTTTTGTGTCGGTTTCCTTTTATAGTGCAGGAATTATATTAGACTTCACTTTTTGTAGGCTGCTAAGAGGCTAATAACAAGTGACAAGCAGCTTAGGAATGAGCTTGAAGATTTTCAGAATGACCCCAACATTTCAAGTACGATTGATTTGCATTTGATTGTTATCGGATGCTAGTAACTTGATTATACATATTTAGTTTCACTTATATCTGCATGCTTATTTTTGTCACAGCAACCCTTATACCTACATCAACGCCCATACATTTTTATTTGTTTGTCATATCCTTTACATTGTATCTCAGGTTGGCTTGAAGATGCAGCTTATTTTGCTGCCATTGATGATTCTTCAAATACATTAAATTGGTATGACTGGCCTGAACCTTTGAAAAATCGTCATCTTGCAGCATTGGAGGAAATTTATCAAAGTAAAAAGGATTTTGTAAGATCTGAATATTTTCCCTGTTTTTTTCCTTGCAACTTCTCCTTTTCTTCAGTTTCTGTACCCAATCCTAGCAGCTATCTAATTATTGATTACTTATTACCTCCACAGATAGAAGTATTCATTGCACAACAGTTCTTATTTCAAAGACAATGGCAGGGAGTTAGAAACTATGCGCGGGAAAAGGGAATCAGTATAATGGGCGACATGCCTATTTATGTAGGTTATCATAGTGCTGATGTTTGGGCAAACAGAAAACAGTTTTTGCTGGTGAGTATCTTTCTTCATTGAAAAGGAAAAAATATCACTTATTTGACAATTGTTTTCCAAAATCTTCATTTTACACTGCCGAACTTTCCTAGTACGTTCATAAGTATAGGATGCTGGCCACTGAACTTACTGCTTTTTGCCAGGACAGGAATGGTTTTCCTCGTCTAGTGAGTGGTGTTCCCCCTGATGCTTTCAGTGAAACTGGTCAGCTATGGGGAAGGTTTGTCATAAACCACATGATTGGCAAGAAAATGAAGTCTATATTCTGTTAATGGAATGAGATATCTAGTCATCATAAATATGTTTACCCTGTACAAATAATTCTGTTGCACTTTTCTTCCTGCAACTTTGCCCTCTTACTTTATTTACTAATTCCAAGAGATGACATGTTTTGGTGGATGATAGTTGATAGCTCCCATTTGTTTTAGCCTTTTCAGTTGTTCACCTAACATTACTTGATATATCCTAAATTGCGTATTTTCATGAAATCAATTGTTATGTGGTAACATTTCACGCTACTTATGTTCCAAAAGAGCAAATAAAATGGTTTGGGTCAAGTAAATGGTTTTTATATGATATTTAAGATATTTGGTGCATCATCTTTTCAGTTTATCTTGTTTGCTTTGACAAAAGCTTTAATTAATATTTCAGATGTGTTTGTCAGCTTAATGACTGACTTCATATCTGACATGAAGCCCTCTATACGATTGGAAAGCTATGGAGAGAGATGGATATGCATGGTGGGTACAACGCATACAACGGGCTCAAGATCTGTACGATGAATTTAGGATAGACCATTTCAGAGGTTTTGCTGGATTCTGGGCTGTTCCTTCTGGTGAGACAATCTCTGAGACATAGGGAAAGGGTCAACTGAGCTTCTAACGATTACTATTAATTACAATATGACCCCTAAAATTTTCTAGAATGTGCAATTAATCCCTGACGTTATAGATTCAGATAATTTGCCTCTTATTTGAAAGAATTATTATCATAAATTGTTATATTTTGATGGGTGTTATACCCTTGCTATTCAAATAAGAGCAAAGTTATTTGATTCTTTAAGGTTAGGGAGTTAAGGTGTTCTAAACATTATTTGCTATATTATATTTGAAAGTGAACTTTTAATGGTTTATTTGGCTCATTTTCATTGAGAGTCCCATAATTAAAGTTTCTATATACAGAATTAATTCTGGTAAGTTTCATAATATGCAGAAGCAACAGTTGCCATGGATGGGAATTGGAAGGTCAGTTCTCTTTTATTCTGTGTTTTCTTTTTTCTTTTCTTGTCTCTTTTGAACTTTCTGTCATCCATTCGTGATTCTTTTCTATGGCAGTAGGCAGGGCCTGGAAAAGCCCTATTTGATGCCATTTTCAAAGCTGTAGGAAAGATCGGCATAATAGCTGAAGATTTGGTATGTTCCATCAGATTTTATAACCCTATTGCATCTGAACTTACCCCTTTTAGTCTTGATGCATTGGTGACCATACTTTTGAAATCTTGTCACGGCCTGGATTAGTTAGGGACACAAGTTTCATTTTATTGATTGATGTATTTGTTTCAACATCTATATTCCTAAGATTTTAATTTGCTGCATCTGCCTCATAGGGCAAAGGTAATTTGTTCAGAGATAAATTTTATCTCTGCGCATCTTTTATGAGCATTGTTCTAATGATTGCACAAAATTGCCCCAGTCATCAATCTTCATTTTCTTTTTTCATTAACAATGTTGTATGGTGATGATATGATGTTGAAGGCAAATGATAGTCGATCTTGTGGGAATTCATCACATACATAATTTAGCAGTATGATTCAACCCATTGTTGAGTACCTTAATTGTCTGAGGGAAAAGAATGTTGTGTTATTATGGCTTGATTGCGAATAGATTTTGCTGATTTTAGTTTTCAAAGGTACAAGTAATGAACCTATTATTGCTTTACATTATTGGAGAAAACTAAAAAAACTCATTCTGTGGTATATTTGTTTGGATGGGAATATTTGAACTCTTGAAGAAGACATGTTGGTCAAAAAAGTAGATAGGTTGTTGCCCACTTCCATGTTTTGATATGAGACCAAATTAATTCCACCTGTAAACTATCTTTGAACTCATTTTATATTATTTATAAGTATATTTTATTTTATTTTATTAATGAGTGAAATAATTTTTAGTGCTTACGAAATGCACTTGCTGCATTTGGTTCGGTAGCTAGATTTGGAAAAAAACAGCAGTTAACCACACAAGCTTTGCAAAAGACCATTCGCCTCTTTGTTATTGACTTGGAAGCACAATTTTAGTTTCTCAAAGCTTCTTAGTTTAGAATTATTTAATTTTGTATAATAGAAATGCAAGATGTAGGTAAGTTATAATTTCACAGGTAATAAGGTCTCTTACAATAAGGATTTTAAGGGACTATATAAATAAATGAAGGAATTTATTTATTCTTTTATATACTTCTTCGTCTGTCTGAAGATTAGCTGTGAAAGTTCTGTTGCATACATCTTTAATTTTTCTTTTTTTCATTGCTCATGTCTTGTGTGTGGCCTTGTTACAGGGTGTTATCACTGAGGATGTAATTGAGCTTCGAAAATCCATTACTGCACCTGGGATGGCTGTGCTGCAGTTTGGTAAGAAGGTTTTGTTTTTGTCTTTTCATGTAATGAATTCACAACTATCCTTTCATGCATATTGCCTTGACCTTTATGCTGTGTAATACTGTAGTTACATTTTATTACTCGTTGACCCAGGTTTTGGAAGTGATGCAGCTAACCCTCACTTGCCCCATAATCATGAACGTAATCAAGTTGCATACATTGGAACTCATGATAATGACACGGTAATAGTCTCATCTCTGTCTGGAATGTTCTTTGATTGTTCCAGATTCTATAGTGTTGGCAGGTTTAATAATTGATAATTCCATGCACCCAGACAGAACTCCTCTGTGAAAATGTTCTTTTATGAGGGTGATGTATGACAAGTCATAATTTGGGGGCACCAAACTGTGATGAGTTGATCTCGGGTTCCTTATTTTTGTCTTTAAAACATGAAACAAATGCATTCTAATGACTGTTTTTCCATAACAGATCCTGGGCTGGTGGAATGCTTTGAATGAAGCCGAGAGATTGAATGTGAGTGTTTTTGCTTGTGTTGTAAACATGAAGCTCACAACTCTGTGTATAATGAAGCTGAATATACCTAATGTACCTGCCATTTTTCACGGTGTTTTTGTTACTCAGGTGGTCAAGTATCTTTCAGTTACAGAACAAGATGATATCTCGTGGGCACTTATCCAAGCTGCAGTCGCATCAGTTGCCCAAACTTCAGTTCTAACCATGCAAGATATTCTCGGACTTGGGAGTTCGGCTAGGATGAACATTCCTGCTACACAGGTACAGGACATTCTTTACAATATATGCATTGCTATAAGTAACAGTCTGTTTCATAGTACACCAGCGACTTTGTGTATCTATTCAAATAGTAAGGTAGCTTCAAGGATTGTCCGGTAGAAACTATCTCGACTTCTGTTGACAGTTTAGATAGGGACTCACTCTCTTGTTTCTATCCAAGCTCTGTCTAGCCTGACGAGACTCAGTATACTACACTCTTGAATCAGAACTTGCATGATCTCCTGAAATCGCGCTAATTATGTCTTCTCCTGCCTAAAAAACACAGTTGCCCTCAAACCCAAATTTCCCTGCAAGTTGATTTCATCGCCTTCCCCTCATAGTCTATTCGTAACAATAGAAACAGAACAGGACCAAGACATGACAATTGAGATTATTACCATCAAGACTTGTGATTGTTTCAAGTAATTCAGAGTCATTTCAGCTTCTTCTATCATCATCATCATCATCACATTATATGGTTATCGTTTCCTGATGAGACTCCTGAAACCATGTAAAATTCTGTCTACTTTAGTATACTAAGCTTGGATCATAACTTGCATGATCTCCTGGAATCGCACGAAATATGTCTACTCCTGCAAGAAAAACACAGTTACCCTCAAACTCAAATTTCCCTGCAACTTCACTTCATCACCTACCCCTCATAGTCTATTCGTAACAATGGAAACAGAATAGGACCAGGACGTAACAATTGAGATGATAACCATCAAGACGTGATTGTTTCAAGTAATTTATAGCCATTTCAGCTTCTTCTATGATTATACCTTAAATTGTTTTGCTGGATACAGTTTGGAAATTGGAGTTGGCGAATCCCTAGTTCCAGGGGCTTTGATAGCTTGGACAAAGAAGCACAGAAGCTCAACAATCTCTTATCCACATATGGGCGGCTTTAGATGAGCAGAGAAGAGGAGGAAGCTACCAAGATCTTACTTATCTTTTGGAATAAACGTTTGATCTTTGCTTTGTATGTATGAATTATATTAACTTTTGTTTGCTTGGACAAAAGGGGTTGGAGCCTATATCCAATCCAAGCCCCTTGTGCAAAAATAATTAGCTAAAGCAATAAATTTTGCCACAATATCTTTATTTACTACATTTTTTTAATATTTTAAAAATTGCTGATAAAAATTTAAAGTTTAAAAGTTTGAGCCGATAATATATTATTATAAAATTTGTTAAAATTGAATAAAATTGAAGAATTGGAAGTATGATTGAGTGAGAATGTTTTCTTTTTTCTTCTAAAGATTTAGATTTAGCTGAACAAAAAATGTTAAATAAAATTAATTAATTAATTTTAATTTATAAAATTAATTAATTTTTAAAAGTTAATCATTTGATTAATGAATTGATTAGTTTTAATAATAAAACTATTAAATTAAATCCAATTTAAAAGTGAAGAAATGGTCTAAAAGATTAGATAGATTAAGGTTTTTAAAGCTAAACTGATTATGATTTATTTTACTTTTTATAATGCTTTTATTTTAAATTATCTAAAAGTATTTTGTAATATTAGAAATTTTAAAGAGAATAATTTGATATTCACGTGATAAAAGTTTATTTTAAAATATTTTAATATTATAAATTTATAAAAGAGTTATGATTGTTTTATTTAAGAATAAAGATAGTTAAAAAATCTTTTGATATTTTTAATTTTTTGTTATGTTAAATTATCTAAAAGCATAATATAATTTTAAAATTTTAAATAAAAGTACCTTTCTTTAGAATTTTGCTGAATTATTTTAATTTAAGTATATTAAAACTTAAATTTAAAATAGATTTTACGATAAATGTTCTTTTAAACTTAAAATATGTTTAAAAGTATTTTCATTTTTAATATAATTTTATTTTCATTTAGAAATAAATGTATTTTAAATACTTTTCTTTTCGTCATAAAAGAATTTGTGAAATGGGATCCAATAATTAAAAATCACTATTTTAAATTTTAATAAAATGAGATAAAAAATTGAAATTATGTTTATGCAAGAATAACTCAAGAAGAGGGACTAAGCAACTTTTGTCGTAATGAACGCAGCTATGCTCAGTTCAGTAGAATGAGAAATCGCCGGAGATTATTACACCAGTTGGCATATTACCGGCGGACCACAAGCAAACAAGACTTCCCATTTTCTACTTTCTCAAACCCATCACTTGTTCATTCTCATAACAAGTGTCGAGCAGCTGAAACCAGAAGACTACAATTAGCCTACCTGTTACAATTATCCACACACAACAAACTCATATCCCACCCTAAACAAATCCATGCCCATGTTTTAGTTTCGGGTTTGGAGTCGAATGTTTACTTTTCCAATGTTCTTTTGCGTTGTTATGCGAGTTCCGGGTTTCTGTGCTATGCACGTAAGTTATTCGATAAAATGCCTGAGAAGAACTCGATTTCTTGGTCTTCCATGGTTTCTATATATAGCAAGTATGGTTTTTACGAGGAAGCGTTGGTAGTATTTTTGGAATTTAGAAGATGTTGTTTCGGGGATACCTATGAGTGTATATTAGCTAGTGTTCTGAGAGCTTGTGCAGGGGTGGGTGGTGATAATAGAGGTGACAGTATTGGTAAGCAAGTGCATGGATTGGTCATTAAGGTTGGTTTTGATCAGGATATTTATGTGGGTAGTTCCTTGATTGATTTTTACGTGAAGGGTGGTGAAATTGATGAGGGGAAAGGGGTATTTGATTGCTTGTTGGAGAAGAGTATGGTTACTTGGACTACCATGATAACTGGCTATGCCAAAAATGGGAAGAGTGAGAAGTCATTGCAACTTTTTAACCAAATGATGGAAACTGATGTCGTTCCTGATAAATATGTGCTCTCCAGTGTTTTGAGTGCTTGTGCAGCATTTGAATTTTTCGAGGGAGGCAAACAAATTCATGGTCATGTATTTAGGAGAGGAATAGAAATGGATGTTTCAGTGAGTAATGTGCTTATTGATTTGTATATGAAATGCGGTAAAGTACAAAATGCTAGGAAAATATTTGATTTGATGATAGGGAGAGACGTTGTCTCGTGGACCACAATGATTTCTGGGTATATGCAAAATTCTTTTGATGCAGAAGCTATTGAACTTTTTTTTGAGATGACGAGTTCAGGTTGGAAGCCAGATGGGTTTACATGCACTAGCATACTCACATCTTGTGGTTCACTTGAAGCGTTAAAACAAGGGAAGCAAGTGCATGCTTACAGTATTAAGACCAATCTACAATATGAGCTTTTTGTAGGAAACAGTCTGATTGATATGTACGGAAAGTGTAATTCCTTGGCCAATGCAAGAAGAGTTTTCAATAGCATGACTGACCACAATATGGTCTCTTACAATGCCATAATTGAAGGATATGCAAGGAATAACCAATTGTCCGAAGCTTTGGATATGTTTTACAAGATGAGGCTTAAGAGGATACGACCAAGCCTTTTGACATTTGTGAGCCTTATTGGTGTGTCCGCAGCATTATCAACCTTGAATCTGACCAAACAAATTCATGTTTTTGTTGTTAAACTAGGCCTATTTTCAGAAATATTTTCTGGTACTGCCCTAATAGATGCCTATTCGAAGTCCTCGTCTATACCGGATGCTAGACTAGTATTTGATGATATGAAGGAGAAGGATATTGTTGTCTGGAATGCTATGATTTTTGGCTATATTTACCAATGGGAAAATGAAGAGGCTCTTAAACTTTACTGTGATTTACAGTTATCAGAACAGAAATCCAACATTTTCACTTTTGCTGCACTTATTACAGCAAGCAGCCACCTAGCAAGTCTCCAACGTGGACAACAGTTTCATGGTCATCTTATTAAGATGGGTCTGGTTCTTGATCCGGTTGTTCTAAACTCCCTTATAGACATGTATGCTAAATGTGGAAGCTTTGAAGATGCTTGTAAGACATTTGATTCAGCTATTGATAGAGATATTGTCTGTTGGAATACCATGATCTTGACATACGCACATCATGGAGAAGCTGAAGAAGCTCTTGAATTGTTTGAAAGAATGAAAGAGCTGGGATTAAAACCTAACTATGTGACATTTCTGGGTGTGCTTTCAGCTTGCAGTCATGCAGGGCGTATTGCCGATGGTTTTTTACACTTTGAATCAATGTTGAGGTTTGGTGTTGATCCTGGAATAGAACATTATGCTTCCATGGTTTCTCTTTTGGGCCGTGCTGGTAGAGTATATGAAGCAATAGAGTTTATTGAGAAAATGCCAATAAATCCAGGAGCAGTGATCTGGAGGAGTTTGCTCAGTGCGTGCAGGGTCTCTGGTGATGTTGAAGTGGGAAAATATGCAGCTGAAATGGCTATTTCCATGGATCCAACAGATAGTGGTTCTTATGCTATGCTTTCCAATATATTTGCATCCAAAGGGATGTGGGAAGATGCTAGAAGTGTAAGGCAAACAATGGATCTTAATAGGGTAGTGAAAGAAACAGGGCATAGTTGGATAGAAGTGGACAAAGAAGTAAATGTATTTGTTGCAAGAGACAGAACTCATGATACTGAACATATCTGTTCACTTCTGGATAACTTGATACCGCAAACTGAACTGCCAGACTCTGTTCCTGATAATATTGCACTTATAGTGAATGGTTAACTGTAAAATGGTCCACTTTCTTCAGGCTGGAATGGGATCTGGTATTAAGAGGGAACTCTGGTGGAGACAAGACATGGCAGATCATTCTCTGCATGTAGGGTTGACTATACACAAACTACAATAGCCAAGGTACAGTTTTTTGTGAGATAGCAGGATATGTAAGTTGAGTACCAGTTTAATTCTTTGGTCAAAATCATTACAGGTTCATACTTCCTTTGGGAAATCCCATCGCATGTATTGAACGAGGTAAAATTTTGTTTCCAGTATAGTTTGTTCACGCAGAGTAATAACAAAATGAGTCATAAGAAAATGATACTTATAAGAATAGGAGTTAATAATGATGAACATGGATTAAGGGCTATACTATTTAATTCCTTGCAATCTGTAATTATCTTTCTAATCAACACATATTCAAGGAACAAGTAGGACTTGTGTTAGTAAAACTTGGTATGGTGGGGGCTAAAAATCATCGTACTAAACGAAGACAAGACATCTTTCTGCATTTGACTTGTCCTTTTTACAAACTTTTTGTAGGACATATAAGCAATTAACCATGGTGGAGTAGTAGGGCACTGTCATTAGAATTTAGCTCTTTATCATGTTGAGAATGGTGCCCTTATAAGCAAGGTTAGCCTGAAAGTCAGCAATTTCTCCTCTAAGATCAAGAATGATGAATGCTTCTGAGGGATTATGCAGCTTGCTCAATTGCTTCAATGCATTGTAGTACAGTTGCCTTGTTTGACATAGCCGTCATTAAAGCTTCATGAAGGACCTTGTTGGTTTTCAGGAGAGATGCAGAAATCAAAACCTGCATTACATTATCGCAGCATTAGCATTCTGATTATAAAAGAACAGAAAAATGTTTTATAATCAGAAAAATGTAAACAATGATACTACTTTTTTTAATTACATACAGTGAATATAAGATGGTGAAAGTTGCATCAATAGTGTTCTTCAAGCTTAAAATATCTAGCAATATAATAATTGAACAAGAAAAATGCATAACAAGGGAAATTGCATTCCTAGTCAGAGTAAGTACTTACAGCCCATCGAGTAAGGTTCTGTTGCTGATCTTTGCTAAGCTGTGGTTTGCTTCTGTTTATGAATCTCTGCAAAACAACAAAAAATCTAGATTACTAGCACCTATAGCTTCAACAGCTTTCCGAAACTTGACTTCCATTGAAGTATTTTAAAACCTGAAGAGTGAAGAGATCAGCTGACTGACCAACCACCTTGTCATATTGCAGACCTTCTGCAGCAAGTCCAGCCATCGCAACAACTGCCAACCTGATAGTAAGTATCAACGCTTGAGAATCTTATGCTTATTGCATTTACTCTCATTTCCTTAGTGTAGTTGATCCCAAACTTTCGTATTACATAATGTCTGTGTCTATGTGTGCACCTATAGTTGGGTATGTCTGTCTACAAATGTCTATGCATTTAAGACACGGGAGTTGGATACTTAAACTCCAGATCCCTCAAAAAGAAATACTAATGGATTTTCATGATAACATTTAGATTAAGGCATTCTCAATGCCTACCTGTCAAGTTCCTTGGAATCAAGCTGCCCACTGTAAATCAACTTTTCCAGTCTCTCATCAATAAGATTGACATGCTCTTTGCCAATATCCAACGAGTAGCCCAAGATAGGGAGTCCGAGCAGATAAGAAACTGAAATTTCAAGAAGCAATGTCTTATGAATGCAGCCAAATCGAGCTTACAATGTTGTATGTTTGAATCTCGAAAGGAGAAGGTAATACTTAAAAAATGAGCTGCTTCATGCCGAGCTATCCTCTCCTGGTAATCAGGGAAGAAAGATGAAAAGCTGCCAATTGCAGCTTGAAGAAGCCTACGAGTATTAATATTGATCATTAAACCATCAGTTCTTCCTCTAAACGATGAATGTTAAGGGATACAGTGTCCAAGCTTTTATGTAAGTTATGACAGAGCAGCAAGCTGTTACCCAGGTGCAATGCTACCAATAGCCAAGACTATCAACGAGATGCTTCCAATAAGGTATGGCACAAAGAATCCCCAGTCCTGCAGTAAGCATCATAGCACATGCATTACTTATTTTCCTGATTACTTTGTTAGGTATACTTAGTTTCTATTAGAATTTTCCCCCATCACATGCATACATAGTGGCTTAATCATCTAAAAGTATGAATGAATTGGACAGCTGAAGAATTCAGATTAAAATCATAACATGCTCAGATCTTAATACTGTCACTCGACACATTTGCACTTCAAATCCAGACTGACCATTTAATTGTTTTTTATTGTATTTTGGTATTTTACGTCGTACCTAAAGATGAATTATCAAAGATTGACTGACATTCCTTACTTATGCTCATGTTAGTGTTAGGTTTACTGATGCAATCACTTACCCCTGGAAGCTGACCAGCAAGCACTCCCAAGAATCCTGTTGTTCCAACTACTGTGAAAAGAAAAGCCGCCTGTATTACTAAAACAAATTAACTGTAGCCGTGGATGGTTGAAACCAGCCGCCAAAGTATGACACAAGTATGACACAAAGGTGATATTTACACAAAACTGAGTCAAGCAAAGTCTTTTTTTTCCAATATATAAGTTATATTATCTTCCTTGCAATGTGAAAAAACTTTATTCTCATATCTCAGATTATGACTGGATTATCGTTGAATCTTTTCAGCATTTTGTGGAGAATTTTGCTTATACTAGATCTCTTTTTCTAGGAATAGCAGATATGATACAGAATCTGATAAGAGCATAGTGCTCCAACTATGTATGGTCACATTAAAAGTGCATCTTATATTCTTGTCGCCAGTTTAATGATACTTACATCATTTCTGACACTTGGGATTGCGAGGTTGTCCGCATTTTTAATTCCAAGACTTGTTAGCTCCCGAAGAGATGTCTAATGCAAGAGATTTAGAAGTCAAAAGTTTGTTCTGTAAACTAAGTAAGAAAAGAATGTTGTGCTTAGAAGAAAGAAATGGTTGGTCTCAATTATCAACGTGTCATCACAATCATGATATTAATAAATTGCTTTCAATTAGAGTTAAGTGACAGATTCGATTCAATAACGTAATAATACATCATTGAACCCTAAAGATATAGGTTGAAATCGACCGTCCGACAAGAGACGTATGGTTGAGAATTCCATCTCTTTGCCCAACCTACTTCACTTAAAGCACCAAGAGCCTCTTTAACAGCAGCACTATCTTTCTGCAGAAAGTAAATAACTTACAGGATCAGTTGCTTATGAAAACTTGGTTTGTCCTAAAAGCTTAAACTCCAAAACCAAACCAAGAAAAACGAAAGCTGTTCATGGCAAGCAATCATCAGCACTAAAAACAACGAACGAGAAGAAGTAAGAACCTTAGCTAGAGCAGATTGAAGAGCACTGAGATTGACCCCAGGTGTTGTGGAAGACGAGGAGGATGCACTAATTTGGAATTTGGAGGGAGCAAATGCAAACGAATGTAAAGTGAACATTGTGTGTGCGTTTGTTTGGGGAAGGAGGAGAATTGAAGGAAGTTGGGTGGTGAGATAACTGTTGTGTGGGCTTGGCGTCAGGATCAGTTTCACACCCACGTGTTGCGACATCAACCAACTAAGCCATGCACTGAACATGACAAATACGACGGCGTTTGAATCGCCTGTTTTGATTGAAAACAGAAACAAAAACCAAGGATGATGTTGAGAGTGGGATTTGAACCCACGCCCTTTCGGACCAGAACCTTAATCTGGCGCCTTAGACCAACTCGGCCATCTCAACGGTATTGGTATCGGCTCTCTTTCAAATGTTCAAGATATAAAAGTTTTTAACTGCTTCTGTTAATTACAATTTAAGATTGCTGATTAGAAGTGGAACAAAAACATTTCCGTACTATATATTTTGTAGTCCCTTTTTCTCAAACTACTCAGCTTTTACGGTAAATTATAGTTCTTTCTCGCTCTATTTTTATTCCTATTTGAATGATACATCTTACAAGATTTCAAGATACAACTGATGAATACAAAGCTATAATGAAAGGAAGCAAGAAGTAACTACATAAAGCTTTTGGATGGTCTCTGTACCCATCTTGCTAATTCCGTTCTTAAAACATTCAAACCAAGAAACAGCAAAATTCTGTATCCATTTTTGTCATGAATTGAGGAGGATGCAGATGCCAGAACCTATACAACCCGGTAGCACTGCTGGATGCACCCATAAATTATCCAAATCTTGCTTCAATGACCAAAAATATAACTCAGTACTAAAAGCTCTTTGAAGCCCAGGGTGACAGACCTCGCCTCCTACTTTTGTCAATCTCGAAACCCAGGCTTACGGATATCAGAAACTGCAAACTTTTCATGGGAATAGAAATTCATGCTCATCTGATGTAGCATCGGCAATTCTGATATAGCCTCCATTTTCTCATGAATTGAGGAGGATAACTCGGTAGCTCTGAGTGCACAACTTCGCCGCTCTGGAAGATGCACTCCATAAATTATCAGAATCTTGCTTCAATACACAATTCTGACCAAAAATAAGATCTTGGAAGCTCAAAGTCACATATTCAACGCTAATGACATATCAGATGCTAATTGGAGTTCAAGTTAAAGAATTCTAAAACATACTTAACAGCCCACAAATTGCAAGTAAGATCACAACCAAAGCAAGAGATGAGAACATCATAAGACGGCAATTCAAACTAGAATCTTTATTAATTTCGAGTCTGGATATAACTACTACAAGAAAAGGAAATTAAAGCCTAACGGATTAGTAATAAGGATAATTGATACAAATGCCAACACCTGACAAGTGTACCCACAAAGAACTACACTTGAGAGACATAAAGCATATTGATCGGCAATTATAATAATACCTAATTGCCCATAAGCTCGTCTCTTAAACGCCACATCGCAAGTATAAAGCAGATCAATATCTTTAATCGTCTAACCCGCGTTTGCTTGTTTAAAGCTTTAAAATTTCCCGTTGAGAACTCAAAACCCTTCCTCTTGAAAAAATAAAGGTAAGAGTACGGAGTTCGTGAACAGTAATCCAATCAACCCACCAATAAACCGATATCGCATCACTCCACTTTCCCCCTCTGAATCTTCACCAGAAAACCGGGAACCGGAAGAGAACTCGGCGGAGGAGAAGACACGACTGTAGATCCAGCATAAACGCCGTCTATAAATCGGTTAATCTCCCGTGCCCTAATCTGTTTCTGTACGATCTCGGGGTCGGGCCCAAGCCGATCCGTGGACCCCAAGACCAGATCGGGGTACCTCGGTCTCCGCTTATCGGCTACCGCGCGATCTTCAAACGACCCCAACGACTCACCGCGTTTGAGGATCTTTACCTGGCCCATCACGAGGTTCTTGGCGGGAGCCTTGGATACCATGGATTGGCACGCTTTGGTGCGATTGAGGTTCTTGGCGGCAACAGTACGCTTTCTTCGCCGAGATGCGGCGGAGAAATTAGGATTATGATGGATCGGCATCTTGGTTAGGGTTAGGGTTTCGTTGCGTAGACGGCCACCGCCTGCAAGGCAGTCTTGTGATCGAAGAATTGAAGTACCCATTCCCCCTCTCTCTCTAACGCTCTTTCTCTCTCTCTAACTGTTCGAATACGTTGGCTTAGGCGTACGTCACTGGTGGTATTTATAGAGGAGGCTTCCTAAATAACGAGTCGGTGATGGCTTTCTAATTACCAGAAATGCCACTTAGTTGCAGTTTGGTATGTAAGAAGGAGTTGGGGGCATTATGGGGAAAATATTGACGCTAACTTCGTTGCAGTTGCTTTAGGCCGACTTCGGTTGAGGCGGTTATTTTTTAGTTTATTTTTAAAATTTCTAATTTTACTAAATATCCACCACTAGAGCTCTTGGGCTTGGCCCAACGAAGAGTGCAATGGACCTTCGCATATGAATGATGGTTTGCAATGGAAGGCCCACTAGGGTTTTTTATTTATTTTAAAGCTTATTAAATAGGGACGACATTGAAATTTCTTTTAATTAAAGGGAAAAATCCACGATACATATTACATGATAGAGTGACAACCAATTGGTGTAGTATCAAATATAGTGATTCATAAATCAAAATATTTTGTAAAGTTTACAAGCCAATCGACACATCTGTTGTTCTTTCGATAAATATGTCAATGTACAATAATTCAGTTCCGAGTAAACAACTCATTAACACCTATAATTAAAGGCGCGATATTGAATTTGCTACTTTGGTCAAGTATTTAACTTTTTACTAATGGTTGTCATCCAACCAAACAAGCATGATGGGTAGGTCAGGTCCCCATTTCTCGTTGTCTTGGGACGACGAGAATGGAATATTTGACCCTTTGGAGGCCGTACACCAATTTCATTCGCAGGCTCAGCTTGAGCTTTCAGATTTATGATTTGTTTGAGATGTGTGCCATTTAGGTAAACAATATGAATCACATTAGATATCATATACATAAAGGGTAAATCTTAGTATATAAAACTCTCCGTTTTATGTTTATGAGATTTCGAATACGGTCATTAATTATTTCGTGAGATTATTTTCATGATTTAAAATTATAAACTTTTCATATAAATAGAAAACAATAATGAAATCTAAAATATATAAGCTCAAGTAATGCTTTAGGTTATACTTATAAATCATTGATAAATAATGAAGATTAATACAATAAATATCTATTATATCGTACTTTTGATAATTCTAACTTAAACTAATATATTAAATTATTAATTACTTAAAAATCATATGTAATAAAGAAAAATAAACAACAATATTGTTATGTCCCTTTCGGCTTACTCCTTTTTACATGCAATGTCTCTTTTTATTTAGACAATAAATGACATTGAATTCAAAGCTTCACAACTCTCAATGCGTTACTTGAACATCAAGTCTAGTCTGGTCGTCTGGTCTTCCATATTCTACTGCATCTCTTTCTCTGTGTTCTTCTTAATCTTTACTACTAGTATATTATAAGCTCGCCGATTTTGGCCTTTAAATCTATGGTCTCTCAATCAATGCTCTCCGCTGCTGTTTCTATTCCTCCTCTCTCTTCAGCTCCAATAATCATTTTTCTTATAACGTAAGTTTAAAGAGCCACATTGCATGCAAAACCACAATCACCGACTTTGTACCCCACGTGAATCTATATATATGTGTGTGTTTGTGTCTGTGTGTCTATGTGCATTAGCTTCTTCAAACCAACTTCTTACACCATAATTCTCTCTTAAACTCTCTGTTTTCGATCCCTTCTACTGTTATTGATTAGTTTCTGAAACATTCGTGATGTTGCGTAAGGACACAAGCTGGTGGGTTTTCACACTACCGGCATTTCTCGGATCCAAAACCATTCTAGATGGCTACTTTTTGTGTCTACTTGTTGTGGTCTGTGTATCTCTTACATGGGCATTTTCTGTTGGGGGAGTAGCTTGGAGAGATGGCAGAAACCAACGAGGTCTTGTCTCAATCCCCGGGCCTCGAGGTGTGCCAATCTTTGGTAGTCTCTTTACTCTGAGTAGAGGCTTGGCTCATCGTTCGTTAGCTGCTATGGCGTGGAGTCGAGCCAACACTGAGCTCATGGCGTTTAGCCTAGGAGCCACTCCTGTTATTGTGGCTTCTGATCCTCACAGTGCCCGAGAAATCTTGACTTCTCCCCACTTCGCTGACCGTCCCATCAAACAGTCGGCTAAGTGCCTCATGTTTAGCCGAGCCATAGGTTTCGCACCTAACGGTGCTTATTGGAGGCTACTGAGACGGATCGCTTCCTCACACCTGTTCGCTCCCCGGCGCATTTTGGCCCACGAACGTCTCCGTCAGCTAGAGTGTCTCGACTTGCTGCGAAACGTAGCGAAAGACCAGAAACAAAACGGGCTTGTCTCGTTAAGACGACACCTTCAGCTCGCTTCCTTAAACAACATCATGGGAAGTGTGTTTGGAAAGAGATATGACCCTTTGGATGATAGCGAAGAGCTCGAGGAGCTCAGAGATATGGTAAGAGAAGGGTTTGAGCTATTGGGTGCTTTTAACTGGTCTGATCATTTACCATGGTTGAACTATCTCTACGATCCATTTCGTATCAATGAACGCTGCTTGAAACTCGTTCCCCGAGTCAAGAAGTTCGTTAGAGGAATCATCGAAGAGCATCGTCTTAATATGAACAAGACAAGAAAGGAGTATGAAAATGGTGATTTTGTTGATGTTCTGCTGTCTCTTGAAGGTGAAGAGAAGCTCCAAGACGATGATATGATTGCTGTTTTATGGGTAACTACGCCATACCCCTAACTTGGAACTGTTTTAAGTTTAAAGATTAACTCTGTTTTTGACTGTGCAGGAGATGATTTTCAGAGGAACTGATACTACCGCTCTCTTGACTGAGTGGGTTATGGCGGAGCTGGTGTTACACACGGATGTCCAACAAAAGCTTCGAAGAGAGCTTGATGACGTGGCAGCTCAGCATGGAAGCTTAAGGGACTCTGCGTTGGCAAAGTTGCCATATCTGCAGGCTGTGATTAAGGAAACCTTGAGAATACACCCACCTGGACCACTCCTGTCGTGGGCCAGGTTGTCCACGTCAGACGTACAGCTTGGCAATGGAATGTTGATTCCCGCTAACACGACGGCTATGGTCAACATGTGGGCCATCACACATGACCCTCAAGTGTGGGAGGACCCACTAGAGTTCAGGCCGGAGAGGTTTATCGGCGCTGACGTGGAAGTGAGAGGTGGTGATCTGAGGCTGGCGCCGTTTGGAGCTGGTCGGAGGGTTTGTCCCGGAAAGAGCCTGGGGTTAGTGACTGTGGCACTGTGGGTGGCTAAGTTGGTGCACCATTTCAACTGGGTTCAGGACCAAACGCACCCAGTTGATCTAAGTGAGGTCTTGAAGCTCTCTTGTGAGATGAAGTACCCGTTAAGTGCTGTGGCTACGGAGGAAGGTTGTGTCTCTGTCTAGGGTTTTAATTATTGTAGGTGGCAAAACCAGACACTTTGTTTTGCTTAGGGTTTCTCTATTTTTTGCCACATTTTCCAAATTAAAAAAATTCTACGTTTTGGTGATGATTTTGCTGAATTCTTATTATGGTTTGAAAGCATAATACTTTTTATTATGGTTTAAAAAGTTGTTCATATATGGCTTTTAATTCATTACCTTTAAAAGGAATAGGAAAAGACAAAATTTTACTTAATTTAATACTCAATTTTATGTTTAAAATTGTATTAAAATACATAATTCTATTATGTTATATAATAAGCTTATGATAAAATACTTAACCATAAATCTTTATTTTAATATTTTAATACAACAATAACAATAAAACATAAATTTCACTAAAACAGAATCTTTACTTTTAAGGTTGCCTTAATAAAATAGAATAATATTTTAGGGCTTGTTTGATTGATAGCTAATCGATTAATTTTAGCTTATTGACTATCAAATAATCATTAATTTTGTTTAGTTTTTAGTTAATTGAGTTAGTTGGTTGATTCAATCTAATTAATTAAAATAAGAAGCTACTTGTATGTAGCATTTAGGGTAATCAGATTCTTACTTTTTCTATAATGCTAATAAGCCTGAACTAACGTTAATGGTGTTCCAACATAGAAAAACATTGCTGGAACTTCCATCAAACTTTCTCCCAGTAGTCAAATGATGACTACCCACTTTTTGAATTGTTGCGTTTTTTTTATTTGTCCTTTGGTTGAAGGCATGAGAATATTAGGAGTGCTTGGTTAAGGGTATGGAAATAAATGAATAAGAAATAAATCAATAGTAACGATTGGTTATTTATTGTTATTGGTTGAATAGTTTTTTTATACCTAAATTTTAGGTAATAGTTCATATCCTTACAAGTGGGAGGAATGGTTTGATTTTTGCAAATGTTAATTTTTTAATTTTTAATTAAATATAATTAAACTATAATTAATTAAAATATAAAATATAAATAATTAAAATTTCATTAATTACAATATAATTAATTAAAATGTAATTATTTAAAATATAATTAATTAATTAAAATATATAATTAATTGATAAATTAAACTATAATTAATTGACTAAAATATAATTAATTAGTTAATTATAATGTAATTAATTAAAATATAGTAAATTTTATTTCACAATATTTTTAACAAATTAACTATTGTTAATCATTACTTCTCTTAACCAACCATTATAATTATAACGATTATATCTATTCTCATTATTCACTATATTTATTCTTATTCCTATTAACATTCTTTTATATGAACCAACCACTCTCTTAATATTTCTTGGCTGGAAAATAGTGTTTACATTGTCGCAATTGTGTTTAAATTATTTAACTTTTCATCTTTTTTGTCGCAAAAGGATGAGCAGTTATTATTATTATTATATATTCTATATTTTCTTATTAGAGATATAAACGTAGTTTTTGTAGAATTAAATATCTAAAATTTAAATTATTATAAAATATTCAATGAAATATTAAGATATATAATATTCATACTCTTATAATTTTTAAAGTTATGTCCTAATAAATCATTTTACACATAAATAACTACTACTAAACAACTAATTTTACCAAATATCACATAACAAACTGCTAATATAATTCGCTAGTCAAATCAGTTATCTGCTAACGGTTGATAGAATTAGCTAACAGCTAATGCAATCAATTATCAAATAAGACCCTATAAATTTTAAAATAAGTCATAATTGGTTTCAACTCTTCACTTAAGGCTCTCATTTTGTGCGAAGTTTTGAGTTCGAGTCACCGAAAAGGAAAAGATAGGAGAATTTTTCCTATTGATGATCCACTAGCTTCCTGGGTATGCTTTTTGGTTGGATTAATTACGGATGTCTTGCTTCCAAATGACGATGTGAGAGTTAAATTATTAAAGAATCAGGGATTGATAAAACACGATCTAAGTAAGTCGATGATCAATCATCGCCTAAACAATCAAGATGTGATTTACTTTGTGTGTAGAAATATACAAACTATTTAAAAATTTGAGAAATCTTGAGATTCCAAATTTATCTTCTCTTAAGACTTTTGGAGTAGGATATTAGAGGTTTAAGATTAAATCAACCAATGCTGAAAACCTAATCGTATTATTATATATGGATGTGTAATTAATGTCTAGTCTAGTTTCAAGATAAACAAGTTGTGGATTGAAGCCGAAAAGCAATCCAACCAGCTCGCAGTTTCTTGCTAAACGTAGGGGCAGTATTTGTCAGTAGACTCAGTAGGTACTACGGCAAGACCATAGATTTGTAACCCCAGAGTACTGTACTTGATTTCCTTCTTTATTTTATTTTTACTGACGAAGCACAAAGTTAATCGGAATAAAAGGTTTGATTTATCAACTCTTAAGTGTTTTACATGTCAGATAGAGCACGGCACAGACTCCAGACAGAGAGAGAGCGAGCCGGGGAGACTGGGACGGGTCGAGCATCAAGAACATGCAAAACCGCGTGAAAGTATCAATTATACGGCTGATATGCAATGCTTTTAAATTTTCTCTCTCATTTTCCTGAGAAACAAACAGAGGTATATCATAAATGTGATCGATCGTCATAATGAAGCTCCTGTACGTAAAGCGTGCAGTGGGATAGGTATCGCTACTGCAAAAGCCAGCTAAGCTACTCTGCGCTGTAAAAAGAACTGAAAGAGAGATAGGAGAGAGCTGATGGATGTTGACGGAGGACGGACGCCGACAATTAATGGCAAGGGTGAAGTGCGTGCCAATAGCTATAGGGTCGTCGTCTTCAGTTCTCAGAACTTTATCAGAAATATTAAAGAAAACCATTTTGGTTTGGACTTCGGAGTTCGTACTTTCAAAGTACAGGTATGGTGTGGTAGGAACAAGACAAAAGAGTAAACGCCAAATTTTGCTGACTTTTAATTTTAAGTGATGTTGTATATTGAATATAATTATTTAAAATTTAGGATTAGAAATTTACCTTTTATAAAAGACTTACCTAATTCTAGCAAAAATTAGTTTAAAATAAATAATTTAAAGGTACCTTTTTATAATTAAAATTTTCCTAAAATACTTTGTGAACAATTTAAAAAAACCCCGTAAAAATGAGAGGATAGGAGTAAAGAAAGGCTGAAGGTGTATACAATTTAATTTTACATATTTATTTAATGTAAATAATTGAGTAATATAAATAATAATATTTGAAAGAGTTATATAATATTTTATATAACAATTAGACATTACACAAGTTATCATATTTTATATACATGATTATCAATATATTTATTATAAAAATCAAATATTATAATTTATTAAGTTTTTGAATGCACACTTAATACTGTTAATTAGATAGTTTGAATAAATTATTTAATAAATTAATATTTTAAAATTAACCCTTAAATTTATTTCAATTAATTAGTAATACCCTACATCAATTATGCATGTAATTTGATACATAATATTATATTCAGATTACTTAATATTTAACCAAAATTCTCTAATTGATATTTGAAACAACGTCGTTGTCTAACTTTCTTTCTGCCCCAATGTCTTTATGTCTAAAACTACGTCGTTGGAACAGGATAATTGGAAAAGAGGATTTGATGCCCTAAGAGGAAAAGTTCAAATTTTTATATAATTGACTTGCAAGTATGGATGAATATTATCAAGATAACAGTTACTGTCATATCATAGTCTTTAACCAGGCCATGTTAAGAGCCACAAAAATCAATCTGACCTGAGTTTCTATGAACCAAACACAAACATAATCTTCAACCTTTCCTTCGATTCTGTATCACATCAGGTTCCAACCCTTCCACATCAGGAACATATATGCACGTCCAGGGTCATGCCTCGGCCGATAAATACGAAACAGGATAGGGCCGAAAAGAACCGGCTTTATGCACTCTCTTCCTCTAAGAAAGTCTCGATTTGTTCAAGTGCCTGGCAGAAAGTTAAACTTCAGTTAGCTAAATACCAGATAGCTGGAAAAGGTGAATTCAAGAAGGCATTGCAGCAAGATGGAGTTCAATGTATTTAAAACATTACCATCCTAGTTTCACATAAGCAGGAATAATATACGACCTAGAAAGATACCTCGATTGCAATTATATTCGGTGTGAGACTTAATACATCGTTATGCCCCAGCTTGGCCGCAATATCTGCATGGAGGAAAGCTCGAATCTAATTCTCAGGGAATAACATGAAAAATTTAGAGATCACACAGAATACTGTATCCTTGCAATTCAGTAACAGAGTGAACAAGGTGTTTCACTGTGAACTGGACACAAGTTTTAGCCCACTTACTTTCTAGAGAGACCCTAGCATTAGCATTTTCATAGGCATCACTTCTCTGCTCAAAAAGAGTAGATAATCGCTTTAAAGCCTATGAGGAAAAAGACGAGATGATTCAATTATGAGAATTGCAAACCAAATTATATACATAGAAAAATGTGAGATGTCAAATACACCACCTTTGTGTATGCATCGCCTGGTTCATGATGCAAAAGCGGTCGAGAATGAGTTCCAACAGCAGCTATTCTTTGTGCCAAGGCTTCCAGAGGTACATCCAGCCAGACACTGATTCCCTTATTCATATATTTCCTGGTAAACAAACACATCGGTTCCTGATTCACAGAGCCAATAAATGTCTACAAATGCCAGGATATAGACAGCAAAGTACTTATTGCGTTTAAATGCATGCAGTATCATACCAATTGATAGGTCGCACAACTGCACCTCCACCAGTAGAAACAACAAGTCTATGCATTAGAGATAGCTCCTTCAGGGCGTCAGTCTGAAATGAAGATTGTAAAAAGTTGATTATCTATGTTCCAGGAGAGTTGGACGAGTATTAAACTCTATGTCGGTGGTTTTCCCGATTTTATGTTGTCAAGAAATCAAACAGCAATTTGATTGGGGACAGGTTCATTTGCACAGGTTTACTTATGTTTTGGTTTAGGATTCAAATATCTATTAGGTTAAGATATCATTTTGAGTCCCTGTCGTGTTAGGATAAAGTGACAAGATTCTTGTTTGTAAGTATGAACTTTTAGTTTACAAAGAACAGAGAAAAGCTTTGCTCAAATTTCTCAATTAGAAGTTTGGAAGTTTCATACCTTCTTCCCAAGAGTAATTCTTAGAACTATGACTGATTCCTAAAACCCTAGAAGTGAAATTATGGGTGTGAGACAAATAATTCTTTTTCTAATAAACCATAGTTTCCGAACATGGTTGTTCGCATCATGTATTGACGTCTGTCTGCATCACAGTTAATATATAAAAAAGAAGAGACCAACAAAGAAGTGGATAGTCATTATTCGTCTAGAATTGATTGAGCTAATTAGCAGAGAAATAAAGTTCAAGGAATGCAGCGATTATATGAAATGTGAAGAGTGCTTGAAATATATGCTTCATAAATACCTCTCTCTGTCTGAAGAAAGTCTCTCCATGAAGCTTAAATATTTCAGCAACAGAAGTTCCTTGTACAGCCTGCTCCACCAATTTGTCACTGGAGAGAAAAGGGAAAGGAAATATATTAAAATTGATATTTCATAGAAAAACCAAAAGAGTGGATGCAATTACATTGAAATGCAATTTATCTAACATCTGACGCATATTCTTTCTTGTTTCATCAAAGGCTATAATAGGTAGCTCATCTGTCTGAACACTAAATAATAAGGGATCACAAGGGCAAACCTGTCAAAGAATGAGTAGTCAAGTACTTCAGATAGAATCTTCCCAATAGTGGTTTTTCCAGAGCCCATCATTCCTAAAATCGGATCATTTAGTTAACTACTAATGGACTGAATTCGTCTAACAGAAGATAACTGGTTACGAATATCAACTCACCGACAAGATAAATGCAGCGTCCATTTAACAAGGGCTCAATCTCTTGTGACTTGCTCTGTTTTTTGTATCAATATAATGTGAGAATTATGTGCAACTAATGTTGTACGTGGGACAGAAAACTGAGTTCTTTGATCCATGAGTTCCAAGCCCATGAACCATCTATACACTATAGATTCCGGGAAATCACTAAGAAAATAAAGTGACTGTAAAACCACATATTTGCAGATTAAGATTAGAATTTGTACCTTCAAAATCAAAGCCTCATCGTCTGAAGCAGGAGAACTTTCAGATTCCAACGTTGAAGCTACAAAGGAAATGACAAAAGAATGTCAATGTTCCAAAGCTAGACGACCTCATGGATTCGTTCTATATTGCTCATCAAAATTTCATTTCTACGTATTAAACTATTCGAAGCATCTGCCATGGATTGAACACATACCACAGAATCATGCTCAATGTTCAAAAGCTAGACGACCTCATGGATTCATTCTATATTGCTCATAAAAATTTCATTTCTACGTATTAAACTATTCGAAGCATCTGTCATGGATTGAACACATACCACAGAATCATGCTCTTTAAACTATCAGAATCAGAGAGATCAATGGCCACTTATTATGCAGCGACTACACAGAAATTTACCAGATGTTCACAATGTTACTAACAAGAAAACTCATATTAATAAGCAATCAAACAAAAATATCTGCAGAGACCCACCACGGCTCTCCAATTTACTTTGCAAATTTGAAACTTAAATTTCACAAGTAACAAAAGAACTCATGACCCTAGTTGGTTATGTTGCTTTAAGTATGTATGTTTAGTCACATAATATAGCACTACATGATATAGGACTACTGTAAATTTTGAAAAATGGAAGAGGAAATGGAAAGAGAATAAATTGCTCGAGGAATTACCAGGAAAGTTATTAAGTGAACATGAAACAGTCAGAGGCAATAATCTATGGCGATTCTTGTTTCTCGAACATCGTAAATTAGTCGAAGCAAAAACTTGAACCTGCTGATGTTCCTTCAATCTCCTTGAAAACGTCAACGAATCCTTTGGCTTTGTCCTTATGTTTTCCGGATTTATCCATATACAAGAAAGTTGCAAACTTTGAGCAACTTTAGCGTCCATGTCAACTCCAAAGACCGATTCTTTCAGAGACCCTCTTCAACCAATGTCTTAAATCAAACAATTTCAAACGACTGAATCAATGCGCAGAGCAAAAGAACAGACCATAACACGTATCATTCATCACCAGTTCACCGAAAAACAAACAAAATGTTGACAAATTAATCGACTTAACAATCAAAGGAACAGTCGAATGACAGAAAGAGGAAAAACCCACATGGAGATAGTGCGAAAGATAGGATCTTGGAACAGAATTCGAAGAATTTGAGAGGTTGGTGGGAACAGGGAAGTTGTTCCTGTGCTTCTTCCTCTTCAGTTTGTGTGGTTGGTAGTTTTGATTCATTAGTGTTAGGTTGGGTTGGTGGTTCATTTTTTTTAATTTTATTTTGAATATTGGTTGGTGAAATTTTAATTAAATCAAGTATTTAAGGAAAAAAAAACTTGCCTTGCAACTTGAAAGTCTAAATTTTTCAGTAAATTCTCCTTATTAATACAAATTATCTAAAAATCATTGAATTTAATAAACCATACTCCACTGAGATTAATACTTTGTAACAATCTAACTTTTAATGTTTTAAATTCATACATAATCCTTTAGTTTTATGTTTAAGTTTGAATTTTATAAAATAATTTTAATATATTAATTTTAATTTCAATTTATCGTATAATTTATTCAAAATAAGAGAAATAATTTATATCTTTACAATATACATTTGAAAGCTTGCTCATTATATACTTAAAATAATAATATAATAATTTTATTTTTAAAACTCAAATTTAAATCTCCAACTAAAGACTAAAAGGAATATCAACTATGTAGACAAAATTTAGTCAACGAATCTTTGACTCAATATACTCCCTCTCTTATATGTAAAATTAATATGATGAAACTATCAATATATATATATATATATATATATATATATATATATATATATGGTAGTCCATGATAAAAGAAATAGGTTTATTTTGTGGTTTTTTTAATATGATAGGATATGTTTAAAATATATGATATTATAATTAAAATGAAAATTTGGAGTTGAAATGTATAGTTTCACCAATAACAATGCACAAGCGCTAATATAATAATAAGATAATTAGTATTTTTTGGGGGTAGGTAAGTGAAGAGTTTTTGTGGAATTAAGTAAGATTAGAGATGACAATAGACTAACCCATGAGTTAAATTTAGGTATTTTCAATGGGTAGACCTATGAGTTAAGCTCAAACTAAATTATAAAAAAAAACGTTATTTTATATTTTTAAATTTTTAAAAATTATTTAAAAAAATGACAGAGCTGATCAATTGTCATCCCTACGTGGAATTAGGAATGTCAATGGGACGGACTAAGTAGCACGTGGCCCCACTCGACCATGAGCTAACCGGCCCATGGCCTAACAGGCCTTGAACGGGTTGGGCCAAGTTGGCCCACTTTATATTTTAAAAAAGTTAAAAATAATGTCATTTTTGAAATAACAGTCGGATCACAAACCGGTCCATGCTTAGCCAGATCTCAGCCCGTGGCTTGGTCAGGCCAACTACTTTTAGCCCATGACTCGCCTGTGGCCCGATCAACTCGGGCCAAAATCAAGTCGAGTTAAAATTGACATCCATAAGACTTGGCTTAGCTTTCAATGGTCTCATCTAGTTAGGGTTGGATGGATAAGAAGAAGAAGAGATAAAAGGATATAGTTATTTTATTCATTTATATGCTTTAATATATGTGCATATTTGTAATTTTCATTGAATTTTTGGTCTAGGATAGACTTGTAAAATCTTTATGGCATTTAGTTTTGGTGTTTTTGCAAAATATTATTGTGATGGTAATCACGATTACTCCAACAATCCACACTTAGATGCAGCAAACACATAAGGAAATTGAAGAATCAAAGAAGAAAATGTAGAAATGTCTGAAAGTTGAAGTGAGAAAGAGGAAGAAGCTCTTGAATGTTCTTGTCTGTCAGAAACATAATGAGGCTGAAGATTAAGACATACCCACGTGAGAAACGCATGACAAAACTTAAGTAAAAAACTTACCACTCAAAATACAATCGTAGCACATATGAAGAAACACAAAACATAGCTGCAATACTCAAAACGCACAGTAGAGGATGGTTCTTTAATGAGTCACGTAGGAGGCACAACAAACTTGTCTGATTCATGCAGGATCATTCGAGAGACTACTCCATGCAACTCGTATAAAAGGAAGATAACCTAAGCATCAGGCATAAC
This sequence comes from Erythroxylum novogranatense, assembly GCA_029891385.1. Lineage (NCBI taxonomy): Eukaryota > Viridiplantae > Streptophyta > Magnoliopsida > Malpighiales > Erythroxylaceae > Erythroxylum > Erythroxylum novogranatense. The sequence continues at coordinate 3,602,797 of CM057228.1, read as the reverse complement.
AAATACAGAGAGTTCATTATTCACATTAGATTGTATTCAATTATCAAGAGACTGTAAGAATTAAGAGTAAGGCTTGAGAGTTGCTAAAGTATTGACCTGCGAGTACTAAGGAGAGTGTGAGACTCTTTGCAAGTATTTTAGAAGAACACTCATACCTTGTAACTTTTCTCATTATCTTCATACTAGTTGAAACTACAACAGTGGGAATCTTGGACGAAGATAGCATTTAAGCTATTGAACCAAGTAATTATGGCGTTCTTTAATATTTCTGCACTTCATAACATCTGCAAGTTTTAACTTCTTTATCAATCTTTAAAGGTTTAAAGCAACAGTATAGCACAAATATCCTAACAAATATGGTATCAAAGCATTTGGAAACCTCATGGGGCATTTCTTAACTATTGGAAGCACAAAGATCATCAAGAACTTTTTTGTAAGTAAACGTCTTTTATTTCTTTAAACTACAGTCACAATGGTAGGAAAAGAAATTGATGTATTTACTGGAAAAAAAAGACTTCACCATCTGGAAACTCCAGATGCAAGCTCTTCTTGAGTCCTATGATTGTTATGAGACTATTAAAGATCAATATAATGTCGAGACTGATCTAGTTAAAAGACTTAAGATGCAAAGACTTGCACATTGCAAGTTAATGCTTTACTTATCACCAACTGTGATAAGGAAAGTGCAGAATTGTAACACTGCACATAAGCTATTGATCAAACTTGATGAAATTTATGCAAAGAGGTGTCTTCCTAACAAGATGACTCTTCTCCACAATCTTACTAACTACAAGATGAGCACATCTGTCTCCCTAGATGATAACCTATACTATTTCTTTAAGCTAGTACAAGACTTAGAAGCGACAGATGAAAAGATATCTGAGGAGCATCAAACTGTAGTAATTCTAAAGGCTTTATCTTCTGAATTCAATGCATTCAAGAAGGTAATTAAGCATGCTAGTGGATAATCCCTCACTGTCAAGAGGGTACTAAACTCACTAATGGAAGAAATAGTGGATGTTAATCCATTCAAGAAAGAGGCAAAAGTAATGTTTACAGAAAAAAAATATGAAAAGAAATCACATAAGAAAAATAACAAGAAAGAAAGTGCCAGAAGGGAAATGGAAAGGATAAGCACACCAAGGAAGGTAAGGAAATGAAGAAAAAGGGAAAAGGAAAGAAGTGCTTTTACTGTGATAAGGAGGGACATTTTGTAAGGGACTGTAGAAAGAAGAAAAGGGATAAAGCTGTAGAAAGTAGAGATGTAGGAAATGTGGAGAAACCAGAAAACTCAAGTGGTGATGAGATTCTGGCTGTCACTGAAGGCAGTGAAGACCTGAGTAGAGAATGAATTTTTGACTCATGTTGTACAATGCACGTGACACCACATGGAGACTGGTTCACTACATTTAAACCAGTCACTGCCAAGGTCAAAATGGTAGATTTTGGGCAGTAAAGGATAGAGGGGATTGGAAGTGTTTCCATCAACATGTTTGATGGAAAGAGAAGGATCCTTAGTAATGTCAAATTTGTGTTTGGAATAAGGAGAAATCTGATTTCTAAAAGCTTGTTTGGTAAGCAAGGTTTTCAGATCAGATCAAAAGATGGACTCAAAAAAAATCCTAAAGAATGGCAGAGTCATTATTAGAGGAATTAAAAGAGGTGGATTGTACTATGTTATAGGCTCAACTGAAGTTAATCAAGTTACTGAGAAGGAAAATCATGAATCAACCAAGCAATGGCTTGCTAGGTTAGGTCATGCTGGGAACAAAAGTTTGTTCCACCTCTCTAAACAAGGATTATGTTGGACCCCGCTGTCGAAGCCCAACATCGGACATGAGAGCGTGGTGTGAAACATGCTAATTATTCATTTAAGGAAAAGACCCGCGGAAGAGTAATGGGCCTACTGGAAAACAAACTTGAAACCTGCTTTCATGAGATTTAAACAAACAAATCCATAATTCATGCTCCAAAAGATGAGTTTCATAAAGCTTTAAGAACATTCAAACCAAATTACAACTTTGAGTTCAAGAGCCAAAAATACAAAATACTCTTGAAACCATAATACTTGAAATGAAACTAGAGCCTTGACTTCCAAAAGTATAACATTTAAAATAAACAAACATAACAAAATGGAGTGCTGCCGTAACCCGTGACTCACTCGATCTCTTGCTCGTCACCTGAATGAGGGAGATTAGAGGGGGTGAGCTATAAAGCTCGTGGGAACATATTTATAATATAGAAATAAGCAAAAGTAATAAAAAATAACTCATTGTCGTGATACTTGTTGAAATCATAGTAATTGAGCATGTATGAGTCATAGCTTGAAAATGCTTCATTCTTGAACAATTCATGATGTATGGAACATAACAACAAAGCATAAACACATAACATAACATAACGGTTTGGGTTATCCCTGGTTCATGACGTACTACACATACTATCGAAATGTTGATGTGTAGACGTAGTTTCGTGAGGGAATCCTTGTGAGAAACCCTGTGCCACTAGCGGGCAGGCGGGAGAAGCCTTTTCGTGAGTCAATGTGCACTTGACTATTCGTGAGAGACACCGCAAACCCATATAATTATGCATGATTCATGTTCTGGTAAACTTGTTTGCCAAACTAGCACTTGCTTGTAAACTTGCTTGTAATCTTGCTTGTCATATATTTCGTAAAACATAATTTCTGGTACATGTATTCGTGAAAGGAGAAAAACCCCTTTTTGGAATCCTTTTCATAATTCATGAATGCAAATCATACAACAACCTATAATCATTCATAATAGTATGTAATGCAATCGTGATGATGCAATTTAAATGCATTAACTCTTTCTTGATTAAACAAAACAATGAGTGACTTATGTACTCTATTATAAACATGAATCCACCTGATTTCCTTGCTTGTTCTTGACTAGGAATGAGTTTCCTCTTAAGCCTCTTGCCTCACTTGATCTCCTAAAATAAGAACCAAAATTCTATTTAATAATTCATGCTGAAACAATATTTCCATTCTTAACTTCCATCCAAAATTTCATATTCTTAGAAACTGATTCATAACTTCACAAAACTTGTAGATCTAAGTCTCTAGCTCATAACGCCTCAAAAATCACCTCAAAAGGACTTCTGTAGCAAAAGATATGATCAAAACACTAAAAACATCGTTCTTTGAAAAAGCGGCCTCATGGTGGACGAGCGGTCAGCACGTCGAGCGTCTTTGCCTGCACGTCATGGCGTCGGCCCTCCTTTCTGCGTCGCGGCATGCGGCCTTACGCACGTCGCGACGTGCGGACGGGAGGGTCGACTCCCAAACTCAGATTTTCGTCATTTTCAACCTTTAATCCTTCCCTTTCTCAACTACAACACATCTAACCCCTGAATCAAGCTCTGTACTTCTTTTCTAGGTTCATTCTAACACAAAATCACCAACAAACACAACAACCCATGCATTTATACTAATCTTTCCCATAAACCCTAACTCCATCGTTTCCTACTCATTCCAAGCACAACTAGAGTTTAATCCATCTCAAACAAGGATAAAAGAGTTTAACTTACCTGAAGAATGCTTCTAATCTGTCGGAAATCCTCAAAACTTAGCTTCCTCTTTTTCTTCCTCTTCTTCCTCTCCTACGACTCTTTCTTCTCTTCCTCCCTTCTTTCTATTTTCCTTTCTTTTCTTTTCTTCTTTTCTAATTCTTAAGCCCTAAAAGAAGGTACAAAGACTAAAATGCCCTCCTTAGCCTTTGCCCTTAAACATTTTTACTCTTTCATAACCATTATTCCACACTGATCTCAAATAAATCTTAATTTCCCATTAATACTTTCAATAAAATCAAACTATGTCATAAATAACACAATCAACTTAATTCATACTTAATAACATCAAGAAAAACAAATTTGGGGCTCAATATTTCCCCCTCTTAAAAGAAATTTCGTCCTCAAAATTTACCTGAATCATCGAAAAGACTTGGATACTTCTCTTTCATGGCGTCCCTAGGCTCCCACGTGTCTTCTTCCACTGAATGGTTCCTCCACAGAACCTTAACTAGCTGAACTGTCTTGTTCCTGAGAACCTTTTCCTTGGTGTCCAAGATCTCTACTGGAATTTCCTCATAACTTAAGTAGTCTCTTAACTGAACCTCTGAAACCTGAATGACATGAGAAGGATCTGATCTGTACCTCCTCAGCATGGAAACATGAAAGACATCATGAATCTGAGACAACTCTGGCGGCAACGCCAACCTGTAAGCTAGTGGTCCGATCCTCTCAAAAATCTCATAAGGACCCACATATCTTGGACTCAACTTGCCTTTCTTGCCAAATCTCATTATTCCCTTCCAAGGAGACGTCTTGAGAAACACTTTCTCACTGATTTCATACTCCATCTCCTTTCGATGAGCATCAGTGTAACTCTTCATCCTATCCTGAGCTGCCTTAAGCCGCTGCTTAACCAGATTGACTTTATCCACTGTCATCTGGATCAATTCTGGTCCGACTAGTTTCCTCTCTCCTTCTTCATGCCAACATATCGGAGTCCTACACCTCCTTCCATACAAGGCCTCATATGGAGCTATCTGAATGCTCGAATGGTACGAATTATTGTAAGCAAACTCGACCAATGGAAAATGCTCATCCCAAGCTCCCTTGAAATCCATCACACATGCCCTGAGCATTCCCTCAAGTGTCCGAATGGTCCTCTCAGATTGACCATCCGTCTGAGGGTGAAATGTCGTACTAAAATGTAGCTTAGTACCTAAAGCTTCCTGCAAGCTTCCCCAAAATCTAGAAGTGAACCGAGGATCCCTGTCAGAGACTATGGAATCTGGAATTCCATGCAATCTTATTACCTCATCAATGTACTTCCTGGCTAGCACATGCAACGAATCAGTCTGCTTGATTGCCAGAAAATGGGCTGACTTCGTCAACCGATCCACAATAACACATATGGCATCATGCTTCTTACTAGTCTTAGGCAAACCCATCAGAAAATCCATGGTCACTCTTTGCCACTTCCACTCAGGAATGGACAATGACCTTAACTTGCCTGAAGGCGCCTGGTGTTCAGCCTTCACTTGCTGACACACGAGACACTTACTGACATACTCTGCTACATCCCTCTTCATGCCCTTCCACCAGAAATGCTCTCTCAAATCTCTGTACATCCTGGTGCTACCTGGGTGCATGACATAAGGCGCATTGTGTGCCTCATCCAAAATCTCATCCTTAACTTCCTTGATATTTGGAATACAAAGTCTGTCCCCCACTGTTATGAGTCCATCCTCTCTCACTACTACCTCAGAAACCTTACCATTCTGAATTTCCTCCCTAAGCTTACTCAAATCTGCATCCTATGCCTGCAACTCCTTAACCTTCTCCCTGAGTATAGGCCTTACTCTGAAAATATCTAGAAGGCAATATGGTTCCTCCTGCTTCAAGCTTATCTTAAGCTTGGCCATCTCTTCCAATAAAGGAAGATAAACTGTCTGAACATGAGCAATGGAAGACTTTCTGCTCAAAGCATCCGCCACTACATTCGCTTTGCCTGGATGGTACTCAATCAACAAATCATAATCCTTGAGCAACTCAATCCACCTTCTCTGTCTCAAATTCAGTTCCTTCTGGCTCAGTAAGTACTTGAGACTCTTATGATCAGTAAAGATCTTGGTCTGAACTCCATATAGATAATGCCTCCAAATCTTTAAGGCAAAGATCACTGTTGCCAACTCCAAGTCATGAGTCGGGTAATTCAACTCATACGGCTTCAGTTGTCTTGAAACATAAGCTATCACCCTGTTTCCTTGCATCAATACACAACCTAAACCCTTCCTCGAAGCGTCACTATACACTGTATAGCTCTCATCACCAGAAGGCAAAATCAGCACTGGAGCACTTGTCAACCTGTGCTTGAGCTCCTCAAAGCTCTTCTGGCATTCATCAGTCCAGGTGAACTTCTGATTTTACACGATTGGAATTGTTTTTGCATACTTTGAAACTTGTCTTACTTGAACTGAAGTGTTCAATGGTTTTCTATTCAAGGAGTGAACATGCCACCTCGAAGGAGAACTTGGGAAGCTATGACTCGATCTCATTCTCGTCAGGGGAGTACGGATGAATCCTGTATTCCTCAGGATGCCGGGACACATTCTGTTCCGATTTCAGAGGCACCTAGTTTGCAACAAGAAGTGCATCCACCGCCTCCTCCTATGCCTCAGGGAACTCCCATGGACTGATCACCACATTCCTCCCTAGAGGAGTGCTAACAAACAAAGGCCTATCCAACGGCACAGGCTTGCCACCGGTGAGGGAAATCGAGTTTGCCATTGACTTGATTCCAAGAACCGCGTCTATTTCGATACTGCCTTACAAGATGGCTCCAGCTGAGTTGAGGGAGCTTAAGGAACAGTTGGAGGAATTGTTAGAGAAGGGATATGTCAGACCGAGTTCGTCTCCTTGGGGATTTAATTCATACTTAATAACATCAAGAAAAACAAATTTAGGGCCCAACAGATTAATTCATGAACAAAACCTACAGAAGCTGGAATTATGTGAATCGTGTGTGTTTGGAAAGCATCACAGATCTAGTTTTCAAAAGGGAGCACAGAGGGTAACAGAGATCATGGAACATGTTCATAGTGATCTCTAGGGGGCAACTTAAGTACCTACAACAGGAGAGAATTTATATTTTATGTCTATTATTGATGACAAATCTAAGAAGTGTTGGATATATTCGATGAAGAGAAAGGATGAAGCATTGGAAAACTTCATGAAATGGCATACACTTGTAAAGAATCAGACTGGGAAGAAGTTGAGATGCCTAAGGACTGACAATGGATTAGAATACTGCAATAAAGAGTTTGAAGAGTATTGCAGTAAGAAAGGAATCCTAAGGCACAAAACAATGAGAGCTACACCTCAGCAGAATGGAGTAGTTGAGAGACTTAATAGGACTCTCCTAGAAAAAATCAGGTGCATGTTACTCTCTTCAGGTTGCTCACACTCACTATGAGGAGAAGCCATTAGGACTGCAACCTATCTAAGTAATAAGCTCCCCATCTCTACTAATGAATACAAGACTCCACAAGAAGCCAAACTTAACTCACCTTAGGACTTTTGGATGTGCTGCTTATGCACATCAAAAAGAAGGAAAACTAGAACCTAGAGCAATCAAAGGAGTTTTCCTAGGTTATCCAGAGGGAGTTAAAGGATATAAGATCTTACTACTCCAAAAGGGAGGTTACAAAACTATCATAAGTGGAGATGTAATCTTCAAGGAAGATGAATTCCCTCTGTTGAACAAGAGTTCCTCAAATTCAGATTTTCAAAGGGAAATTCAGGAGCAATTAAGATCACTGAACTAACCAATTTCCTTCTATGTGCCACCAGAAACTAAAGAAGGTGGCATTACATAACCTATAGATGTGGAGCCTATACAAGGCACTACACATCATGAGCAAAGGGCAAAAGAGATTGAAAGGGTGGTGGAAGAAGAGACCCCACACACAACTACAAATGATCCACAAGAAAATATACAAGACTATCAACTCACAAGGGATAGGCAACCAAGACAGAGAATCCCTAATAGGAGGTATACTGATTTAAACTTGGTTGAACTTGCATGCCTTATGGCTGAAACTATAGAATGCAAGGCTCTTGAAACCTATGAAGAAGTAGTGAGAAGTAAGGATGCAAAACAACGGAAGATAGCTTGTGAGAAAGAATATTCTTCTCTAATGATGAACATGACTTGGACTTCAATCCCTAGACCTTCTAAAGCTAAACTAATTGAGAACAAATGGTTGTTCAAACTAAAAGAAGGAGTGACAAAAGCAGAACCAAGGATTTACAAGGTTAGGATTGTAGCTAAGGGGTTTAGACAGAAGAAAGGAATTGACTACGAGGAGATATTCTCTCCAATAGTCAAATTCAAAACCATTAGGCTTATACTAGTTTTAGCTACTTTATGTGATTGAAAAATCTATCAAATGGATATCAAGACATCCTTCCTATATGGAAAGCTTGAGGAGACAATCTGCATGAAGCAACCAGTCATATTTGAGGACAAGAATAAGCTAGATTATGACTATCTATTACAGAAATTCCTATATGAGCTTAAACAAGCACCTAGGCAATGAAACAAGAAGTTCCATGAGGTTGCTGTTAATATGAACTTCACTAGAAGTTCATATAATTAAAGCCTATACTTTAAGGATCTAGGAATGACTAAAGTAGTCTTCATATTGGTCTATGTAAATAACCCAATAATAACAGGAAAGGATTTGAACAGAATTCAAGAAATAAAGTCTAAACTATGCATTCATTTTGAAATGAAAGATTTGGGAGAAGCTCAAAAGCTTCTAGGAATGCAAATAATCAGAAAGAGGAGGGAAGGAAAGCTTTGGTTTATTCAAAGGAATTATATAAGAAAGATCTTAGCTCAATTAAACATGAAACAAGCTAAACCTAGTTCTATTCCCCTAGGATCTCACCTACAGACGGTATCTGACAAGAGTCCAAAGACTGAGGAAGAAAAGAAAGCAATGGCTCACTATCCCTATGATGTAGGTGTTGGAAGTACAATGTACCTTATGATATGCACAAGGCCTGACCTAGCTTATGTCATTAGTATCCTAAGCAAATTCATGGCCAATCTAAGTTTAGAACACTGGTAAGGGCTCAAGGGGGTTCTCAAATACTTATCTAGAACCATCAACTATGGACTATGTTTTTATAAAGTTTAACTAACTAAATGCAATTACTTGTCTTTATGTGGTTATGTGGATGCAGATTATACATCAGATAAGGGCACAAGAAAGTCAATTTCAGCATACATTTTCACGTTATCAGCAAATACAATTAGTTGAAAATCACAGCAGCAGTCAGTAGTAAGCTTATCAACCATAGAGGCAAAGTATTATGCTATCACTGAAGGTGTAAAGAAGACAACATGGCTATCAGGTATATTGAAAGAAATCAACATCGACATCACAAAACCAATAATATATACGGATAGTCAGAGTGCACAGTACCTTAGTAGAGATCCAGTCCTCTATGAGAGATCTAAGCATATAGATGTGCGATTACATTTTGCCAGAGATTGAATCGCAAAGGGGGCCTTCAACCTAGAAAAAATAACAGGAGACAAAAATCCATTAGATTTCGGGACTAAGGTATTGACACAAAAGAAGTTCACTTTCTATAGGGATTACTTATAGATAAGTCAAGCCCCATGACACTGAAGACCATTCCGTCCGATCTCACAAGTGTGGAAAAAACTAAGGTTCAGATTTCAAAATCACTCTCAGGTTTTTTATTAGAGTGAAGATTGATGGAGTAGGAGGGAATAATGTGATTGTGATCACGATTACTCCAACAATCCACACTCAGATGCAACAAACATAGAAGGCAATTGAAGAATCGAAGAAGAAAATCTAGAAATGTCTGAAAGTTGAAGTGAGAAAGAGGAAGAAGCTCTCGAATGTTCTTATCTATCAGAAACAAATTGAGATTGAAGATTAAGACATACCCACGTGAGAAACACATGACAAAACTCAAGTCAAAAACTTACCACTCAAAACACAATCGTAGCACATATGAACAAACACAAAACGCAGCTACAATACTCAAAATGTACAAACAGAGGATGGTTCTTTAATGAGTCATATGGGAGGCACAACAAACTTGTCTGATTCATGCAGGATTATCCGATAGACTACTCCATGCAACTCATATAAAAGGAAGAGAACACAAACCTCAAGCATAACAAATATAGAGAGTTCATTATTCACATTAGATTGTATTCAATTATCAAGAGAGTGTAAGAATTAAAAGTAAGGCTTGAAAGTTGCTAAAGTACTAACTTGTGAGTATTAAAGAGAGTGCGAGACTCTTTGTAAGTGTTTTAGAAGAACACTCATACTCTTGTAACCTTGCTCATTATCTTCATACTAGTTGAAACCATAACAGTGGAAAACCTTGGATGTAGATAGTATTTAAGTTATCGAATCAAGTAATTCTAGCGTTCTTTAATATTTCTGCACTTCATAACATCTGCAAGATTTAACTTCTTTATCAGTCTTTAAAGGTTTAAAGCATTAGTATAGTACAAATATCCTATCAATTATAAGAAGTGACAGATAGTTTTTCTTATTTTGCAAAATAATATAAAAGGTTAATTTTAATTTAAATATTTTTATGATGAAGTCAAATTTAAAATTTTAAATAAAATAAAGAATAAAATACTTTTAGTAAAAATTAAAAAATTCTTTATTTATTTAACATAAATGTTAATTGAGAATTTCAGCTAAATTTAATATGTTTTCAAAATTCAAATTTCGGGCTTTTAAGTACGAGAAACATCCTATAATAGAAATGTCTTATGCACACTAGTAAGAAGTTGGGTTAGGTTCAAATATATATATATATAGAGTTTTATTAAAATTTAATTAACCGATATTGATTGCCTGATCCGATCCGTTTCAGAGATCCAATATATCAAATAAAGCAAACCAGAAAGAGACATAATAGTATAGGTATCTGTTCACGTCCGAACATAAATAAAGATAAGAACATTGATGAAGCTAATTGGTCAGGCCAGCCAAAAAGTCTGCACTGTATCCAGACTTTAAGCATCACCTGAACCCTTCTTTTTCTTATGCTTAAGCCTAATCAGAATTACGAAGCCGACATGACCCGACCCCGACTTAAATGAATATCTTACTAAAAGGACGAGCTCCAGAGGTTGAATAGTATCATAAATGCACAATTTCACGGAAGCAGGTAACGAGTGAGACACCCAACCGTCTGATCGAAATATTACACAGTCGAGATGCCAAAGGTAATTATTTGGATAAGTACCTAAACCCAACTTTATAATTATGAAATTGGATTCTGATAGACCTGACAAATCACGTGCAATCCAATTTTTTTTGGTTGAGTTTTTATTTATAGTTATAATAATTACACTTATTTTGTTTCTTTTTATAAGAAAACAAGTATCTAACATCCTCTTATTATCTTTTAAAAGAATTAGTAATGGCTAGTGTTTTTATATTAAAAAGAAAGTTAATTTTATTTTCAAAATTACTTTCTAATAATAAAAGTTAAGGTTACGTATTATTAGACTTTTTCAAGTACTTGAAATCAATAAAATTTTTACTAAATATTATTAATATAGGTTTGTTGGTGAGATAGAAATAATTAGATTATGTATATAAGTTCTTGTTTCGGCGATTCAAAAGTAGGGGAATTTTTTTAACCAAAATCATGTCACTCTCCATCCCTTTCTTAATTAAAATATCTATTTTCTAAATTCTCATAGAGCTCTTCCGAAATTCTTTCCGGAGCCTATTCAAACTTCAAAGGATTTTGGAAACTTACCCGAGCATGAAAGGCAGGATATTTCAAAAAATAGATTCCTATTCAAAGAGTGCATAATCGCATGAATAAGCTTACACTAACTCATCAATTTGGGATCCGATTCAAGATTTTCTTTGAAAAGATTTGATATTATGGTAGAAAGAAAATATATATATATTATTGTTTTAGAATTTATAAAAAAATTCTTTTAATTTACAACTTTTGGAAAAATTATTTTCTTATATTTTAGATAGTAGGAAATATTTATAATATGAACATCAACCATAAACTAATAAAATGTTATTAATATGATAATCTATCTCAACTTTTAAATTTGACATTAATTAATAAAATTTGAATTAAATTAATTATTTACAATAATTATGATAAATTATTAATTTTAGACATATTTAATTAATTTTGTTTGGATTTAATAGCTAAATGAATTTTATGTAAATAATATTTAATTAATCAACATTTGTTAATGTTTTTAATTAAAATTAAAATAAAATATTTTTTTTTTAAAAAAAGAAATTATATCTCTTTTACTGATTTAACTTAAGAAGAGGGATGATTGAGTCGGTGAGATGGAAAGTATGGGGTCCAAAAATCCCTTATTCGATTCTCCTTGTTGTACGCTGCATGTACCAATTAACTTGATTTGTACGTCAATTCAGAAATCTACTCACTACACGCTTAACAGCTGCAACCGGTTACTATTTTTAAGACTCCATGTCCCATGAACGACCCAGCCTAAGAGAAATAATACTAGTATAGTATGGGTGTCTGCTCATGTCGGAACATTGAATGGACTGATTCAGCGAATTGGTCAGGCCGGCGAAAAGTCTGCGGTCTAGCCAGACTTTTAAGGATCAACTGAACCCTTATTATCATGGTCATATCAAATGACACGTCCCTCGTATTATTTCTTGTTCTTCGGACAAACGGCAGAGACGCAGAACTCTTCATCTGACCCGGCTCTGGGACGCAAGATCTTCTCGTCCTAAAGTTGCCCTCCTCTAATCTCAGTCGTCCAATTTCTTTAATAGAATTTTATAAAATAGAGTGGACATGAAACATGTGATTTAGTCCTCGACTATGGGTAAATAATACAGGGAGGACAAACCTCCATTAACGCACGCACTAAAGCTCAATCTGAAACTACCGGCGGTGAGCGTACCTCTACCGGTTATGACGGTTACATAGCTAAAAAAGTCCGTATACGAGAACGAGAGGAAAACCCGCCTTCTTCTCCCATTCCAATTATCATGCCACCTAGTTATAGCGAGGCCGTAACAGGGCGCCTAATCCTTAAATACGATGAACGAAATTTTGCATGGCCAGAAGAAGACCCAATCGAGATAGTTGAGGGAGATATCAACCTGGTGCCAGGAGATTTCGGCATGGGCATCGAACTATCGAGCGCCTTCAGAGGCTAGTTGGACAAACAATGGGAGAAGGTCATTGTAGTCCAGTTACTAGGCCAAAAAGTAGGATTCAATATATTGAAAACAAGATTGAACTTAATGTGGAAATTGAAGGACCAATGAAAATTGTAGATTTAGACAATGACTTTTACTTGATTAATTTTGTGGAAGGCCATGATTATATGCATGCACTCACCGAAGGCCCCTGGGTGATCTCCAGCCATGTCCTATCGGTTCAACCTTGGAGTCCAGACTTTCGTCCCTCCTCCGGTAAAATTTCTCATGTTGTCACGTGGATTCTCAGAGCTCTCTGTCGCAAGGTATCGTCCCTCCAGCTTGAAAACTCTTGAGAATTTAGTCGGCAGAACTGTGAAAATCGACGACCAGACCCAACAATCTAAGAGAGGTAAGTTCGTGAGGGTTGCAGTCGATATAGACATCAGCGCCCCTCTGCAATCCATTGTAGAGCTTGACGAAGAACTCATCAAGGTTGCGTACGAGAGCTTACCTCATATCTGTTTTTCATGTGGAATGGTTGTCCATAGAGCGTTGAACTATCCTAGAAAATCTAATACTATGTAGGAACAAGAATGCATCATCGGAGAACAAGCGCTTACTACCACACTTGAACCATGAATTGAAACGTCAGTAGTCGACTTTAGGCCGGGGATCTACGACCCCTGGATACAAGCCTAGCATGCATGCGACGTCCAACCCCCAACACAATGGTACCAGGATGTGACAGGCAGGGTAGTGTCCATCAAGAGGCGACGAGGGGCTCGAGGTACATCCTGCTGACAGCACAGAGATAACGGCAAAATCAAACGATTACACTCGGTTTGAGGAGGAGAAACAAAGAGCAGACCAAACATCGAAATCAAATCTGCATCAAATCTAATCGAAACCAAGAAAAACAGCGATTGTTAGGGACTCGAGACAAGTCGGGTCAGCCTACAAGGAAAATAATGGGACGCCCAAAAAGTCAGTTCTCCCCAAACCGACTACCTATACCCCCAAGACCCACATGATCCACTTGAGCCAAAATATGAACCTCTCAGCTCAAAAGTCAATGACAAATACACCTCAACACACCCAAACAAAACACGTGACCATCTCAATTCCCTCTCATCAAGAACTGGCGATCCAAGACAAATCACTTACAATTCCTATGCAAGAAGACGCGGGGTGCGAGGAAATGGAGGAAGACATGCATGATCCATGCACGTCTACTCCACTGCCTACGTCGATCAATAACCACCTGTTGCACCCATCTAGGCCACCAAATCCTGGACAGACTTCGGGTTTGGACAGTGACACTGTAAGTGAATCCGACTTGCAAATGACAAAATTACAACAAAACTCTACGAATAACAATTGTAGCATGCAGCTGGACATCCTGGTAAACACCCCAGCCCAATAGTGTTTACCTCATCCCCTAATTAAGACTGACTATGACGTTATTCATTTGGAACTGTCAGGGGGCTAGAGGTAGGACCTTCAAGCCTATCCTCAAGAACTACATTCAGATCCATAATCCACTCATGGTTGTTTTGGTTGAACCAATGATTAGTGGGAGTCGTGTGTTGAAGGTGATTACCAGCTTGGGATTTTCACAATCATACAGGGTGGAAGCAGATGAATTCTCCGGAGGTATATAGTTGATATGGAAAGAAGATTTTGTGGTTCGAATCCTGTTAGCCCACTGACAATTTGTTCGTGTTAATATTAAATGGGAACAAACTTCCTTCGACTTCACTGCCATTTATGCGAGCCCTACCTACAATCTCCAATGTTATTTGTGACAGAATCTACAAAAAAATAGCTAGAACTACCTCTAAACCGTGGATCTTAGGCGGGGACTTCAATGCTAAACTGAAGACCAACGATAAACGTGGTGGATCACGTCTCCAACCGGTTATTAAACAACAATTTCGACAATGTGTTCAAGGTTGTCAATTGCATGATCTGGGATTTACAGGGCTAAGATTTGCTTGGCAGCACGGACAACTTCTGGCTAGATTGGACCGCGTTTTTTGCTCTACTTCCTAGCAGTCCTCATTCCAGGATACTACAGTAACTCATCTACCATTCCTCAAGTCTAATCATAGACCTCTCCTGGTGAAAATAAGACAAAGAGCGCACTGACCGAAGACTATTAGACCATTTAGATTCCAATCAACTTGGTTAACAGATGAACGATTTACCAGGATTGTGGAGGATATTTGGAATCCTGATCTAACAGATCTTAGCAGTGTGATTAGGAATGTTTCAAACAAACTTCGATAACAAAGCTCTAACAGTTTCGACAATATTTTTCATAAAAAAAAGACTTATGCACGTCTTGCAGAATTCAAAAAACATTGGATGAAAACGATTCAGAATCTCTTCGGGACCTAGAGGATTATTTACGATCAGAACTAGAACAAGTCCTCTGTCAAGAAGAACTCTATTGGCATCAACTCTCAAGAAGTCAGTGGCTAGCTCATGGAGACAGAAATACGAAATACTACTATGCTATTACTATTGCAAGATGACGGAAAATGAGTGTGGATACACTGAAGGATGAAAATTGTTGCGTTGGATCGGACATAGAGAGTATCAAACAGATATCGAAGAACTTCCTTCAAAAACTTAACACGACAGAAATTCCCATAAATCCAGCTCTTCCTATCAGAAATTGTTTTCCCCCACTCTCCCATCGTGCTGCCAATGAACTGGAAAATCCAATCCTATCTGAAGAAGTCAAGGCAGTTTTCTTTAATATAGCTCCTAATAAGGCTCTGGGCTATGATGGGTTTACTGTTTTATTCTATCAATCCAAATGGGACATCATCGAGCCTTCTCTGATTCAATATATCAAAAAAAAAAAAGACATGAAGTATGGGAATCTGAATTGAATCGCACCATTTTGGTACTTATACCTAAACTCCCTTCTCCAATGTCAATCACTCAATTCAGACCTATTGCATTGTGTTCAGTGATCTATAAGGCTATTACTAAGATTATCGTAAACTGGCTCAAACCTCATCTGGATGAGATTGTAGCCCATAATTAATGCAGCTTCGTAGTAGGGCGAGTGATTACTGATAACATCATTATTGTCCAAGAGGTCATCCATACCATGAAACGAAAATTAGAAAAAAAGGGGATAATTTCTATTAAGGTTGACTTAGAGAAAGCTTACGATCTACTTAATTGGGATTTCATCAAAGATACTCTGAACGATTTTGGACTTCCTGAACCCTTGATAAATCTCATCATGAAATGTGTTTCATCGGTTTCTATGCAAGTGAACTCGAATGGAGAACTCAGTGAAGTATTTACTCCCTCCAGAGGAATTCGATAGGGCGACCCACTATCGCCGTATCTTTTTGTTCTTTGTATGGATGATTGGGTCACTTAATAAGTCATTCCGTGTTTCAAGGACGATAGAAACCTATTAGACTCAGTCGAAGAGGTCCGACCCTCTCTCACTTATTTTTTGCCGATGATCTCATTTTGTTCTCAGAGGCCTCAATAGACCAAGTGCATGTAAATCGGGATATTTTGACCATATTTTGTACAGCCTCAAGGCAACGGGCAATAAAGACAAATCTCATTATTTTTACTCCAAAAATGTACAACATTCTGTGGGTCAAGACTTAAGCCGAGCGTTGGGTTTTAAACAGACAAATAATCTCAGACACTACCTCGGGGTGCCCATGTTGCATGAGCGAGTGAATAAACGAACTTACCAACATGTACTTGATAAGGTGCAATAACGGCTTTCAGGATGGATGTCAACCCTTTTGTCATTTGCAGGACGAATCACTTTGACTTAAACTGATATATCTGCTCTTCCCATCTATACAATGTAGACGGTCCGGCTTTGTAGAAGTCTTTGCGATGATATAGAAAGATTACTGCGTCAATTTTTATGGGGATATTATCAAGGTTGTAGGAAGATTAATCTGGTCAATTGGGAAAAAAGTTTGTAGTCCTAAAGAACTGGGGGGTCTTGGCATCCGTAAAATCAGAGAAATCAATGATGCCTTAATAGCCAAATTAGGGTTGTCTTTGGTGTCTAAGCCTAAATCGCTATGGGTGCAAATCCTATCTGCAAAGTACAATTTTGATGCCACCAACATCCTCACGTCTCTAAATGCTACGGGAGGATCAATGGTGTGGAAGAGTATAAAAGCTACTTGGAACCATGTTCTTAAAGGACTGAAATGGGTGATATGTGACAGCTCCAGGACTAGATTTTGGTTAAACCCTTGGGTTGCAGATTTGGGACCGCTTATTTCTCATGCAAATGCTTTGATTCCACAATCAACTATTGATCTCCGAGTTCAACACTTTGTGGATAATACAGGAAATTGGAAGTGGGATGCGTTCAAATCTCTGGTCCCTCATTCGATTTGCATATACATTGCGGGTATTTTGCCTCCTCAGCCCTATTTAGGGTCAGATAAGCTAATATGGGGAATATCGGATACTGGTTAGTTCATTATTGCTTCGACTTATTCCATGATCATGGACCATGCGGACTGTTATTATGAGGGAATTTGGAGGGAAATATGGCGTTGGAATGGCCCTCATCGAATTCACACATTCTTGTGGCTCCTCACACAAGATAGATTACTTTCTAATCAACAACGTGCTCGCAAACAGCTTACCAATGAGGTTGCCTGCTATCATTGTTAAGCAGAAGAATCATCGCTACATGTTGTTCGGGATTGTACCAACGTACGCATCTTGTGGAAAGTGTTCCCCCCACAGGTAGTCTCCATGAATTTTTTCACTATGAAGTCACAAGATTGGTTAGCTGTGAATCTCCAAAAACATCGGCTAGTATTTGGTTTTGATTGGTCCATTATCTTTGGTGCAGCCTGTTGGCTCCTATGGTCCTGGCGAAATATGACCAACCTTGACAGAACAATTTTATAGGCCAGAGTCCCCTGCTGCATATGTATTGGAGTATGTTCATCAGATCCACAAGGCTTCGATTTGGCAAAGTAGAGCTAATATGGACTATCGACATCAAACCGATCAACTAATAGGATGGAATAAACCCCCACACAGTTAAGTCAAGTTGAATACGGATGGAGCATGCAAATAAATATTCTCTTCGACATCAACAGGAGAACTCATTCGTGACAGTACAAGTGTTTGGCTTGGCGGATTTGTTCAGAATATAGGTAGGGGCTCACCTCTCTCTGCGAAACTTTGGGGAGTTTTCTCTAGCCTCCAACTTGCTTAGGACCTGAGTTATCGTCGCGTTGAATTAGAGGTAGATTCTTTGGCGGTATTTACTATTTTGTCAACCCCAGTCAACAGGACGATGTCTAATAACCCTCTAGTCATGGGCATCGATGCGATGTTGGATCGGAACTGGACAAGTGTACCGCGTCACATCTATAGAAAGGGCAACCGATGGGCAGATTGACTTACCTACACTACCACGCATTATAGTTTAGGAATCACTACTTCTACTACTGCACCAATAAGGTGTCTTTCATTCCTCTTAGAGGATATATCTAGGAGTTGTCTCCCTAAATTAATCATGTAACATTTCTATATTTTTTTCCGAATTATGTAAAAAAAGAAAAAACCAGGGAGGACACTTGTCCAGACTACAACGTTATAAGTACAAAAAAGGGGCCATCGAAATTGAACCAGGGCTACGAAATGTTAGGGACGCCCCGGCCCGGTCTTCATCTCACACGCTAATACAGTAGTTCACGTATACCTGAACCAGTTAATTAATGTTTACGTAGAGCTGGTAGTTCGCACAGAAGGGTGTTGCAGCCTTGCAGGAACGGACAGGCGTGTAACAGTCGACGGGACAGGTCATTTAGGGGGAAGACTTGAGCCTTTTGCTATTGGACTTCCATGATTCGAATATAAGTGGATAAGTGATAGGACAGAAGAGGAAAGGCAAAATCTGAAAGAAGAAATGTCTTCGACTATTAGCTTTATAGGTGATGTTCTTGTGGCAGTCGCTTGCTTTCTGTTTCTGGTGCTGGTTCTGCCAAACTTTAGCAGTAAAAATGGCTTCCCGAGGAACTGGCCGTTGGTCGGAATGTTACCGACCCTTCTTCTCCAAGCTCACAGAATTCACGATTGGTGTACTGAAGTGATCGGACGAAGCCGGTGCTGTTTCGAGTTCAAAGGACCCTGGTTCAGTAACATGGATATGTTGATGACGGTCGATCCAGCCAACATACACTACATCATGAGTTCAAACTTCTCCAATTTCCCAAAAGGGTCGGAGTTTAAGGAGATCTTCGATATTCTTGGAGATGGGATTTTTAATGCAGACTCTGATTTGTGGAAAAGCCAGAGGAGAACAGCTCAGGACCTAATGACTCGTCGCATGTTCCTCCAATACTTGGCTAAGAACGGCCATGAGAAGGTGAAAAAAGGGCTAGTTTCAGTCCTGGACCACGTGGCTGAAGAAGAACTAGTAGTCGACATGCAAGATGTGTTCCAAAGGTACACTTTCGATTCAACATGCAAAATGATAGCTGGTTATGACCCGGAATGCTTATCCATCGAATTCCCAGAAGTTGCTTTCGCTAATGCTTTAGATGATGCAGAGGAAGCAATACTGTATCGACATATTCTTCCTGAAAGTATCTGGAAGTTGCAGAGATGGTTAGGAGTCGGACAAGAGAAGAAACTGAGAAAAGCATGGGAAACACTTGATCGTGCAATAGCTGGTATTGTATCTACCAAGAAGTCCGAGTTCAACCACGAAGATACTGACATGCTAACCTCGTACTTGAAGGGAGTTGACGGATTGGTGTTGGAAGTAGATGACAAGTTTCTGAGAGACACCATCTTGAACTTCCTAATTGCTGGGAGAGACACAACAAGTGTAGCTCTAACATGGCTTTTCTGGCTTCTGTCAAAGAACCCAGAAGCAGTGTCCAAGATCAGGGAGGAGCTTGAGGGAGCAACACCACCAGAATCATCAGAACAATCTGACAGAAAAAGGATATTCGAAACCAGAGAACTGAAACACATGGTATATCTTCACGGAGCATTATGTGAAGCACTCAGGCTCTACCCTCCAGTTCCATTCCAGCATAAGTTGCCTGTTAAAGAAGATACACTTCCAAGTGGTCACACAGTGAATCCAAAAACGAAAATTCTCTTCAGTTTGTACGCGATGGGAAGGATGAGTTCGATCTGGGGAGATGATTGCTTGGAATTTAAGCCCGAGAGATGGATTTCTGAGCGTGGAGGGATTAAACACGAGCCATCCTACAAGTTCTTAGCTTTCAATGCGGGACCAAGAACTTGCCTCGGGAAGGAGGTGGCTTTCATTCAAATGAAGGCTGTTGCAGCCGCCATAATCTATAACTACGATGTTCATGTGGTTAATGAGCAAATCGTAAGTCCTAGCGTCTCCATTATTCTTCACATGAAGCACGGTCTCAAAGTTAGGATTGCCAAAAGATGGGAATGAAGAGGGTCATGTTCATCAAGTTAAATCTTATCTTCTTGTGTGTATGAGTATCATCTAAAATTTGAAATATCTATTGTGCTTATCCAATCCTATTAAATAAATAAATAAATAAATATAATTATATATCTAGATACGCACAATATATAGTATTCTATCAATAAAATATTGGTTGAAATACTAAATTGTTGATCCGTTGTGGGGATTGATTAGACATGTCCCTTAAAAGATATCCATCACAAGTTTATTAAGAGTTTGAATCTTTTTACTAAGATTACTGTGTCTGATTGTGTTTAAGGTTAAAACAGTATCGTTTTTGTTAGAACTTTAAGAGACGTTCGGACTCATGTGCTACTCTTTCAAAGCCAACTTCTGGATTTTTGTAACTTCCAAACCGCCCAGTGCTACTCTTTCAAAGCCAACTTCTGGATTTTTGTAACTTCCAAACCGCCCAGTCGTTTTAACCTTTGCATTTTTAGATTTTTGTTTCAACTTCTACTATTCCACATCTACTGATACATTATTTATTAATATAATATATTTAGTAAATTATTTATTTATTTATTTATTTATTATTTATGAACATAATTAATTATTTGTCTTTATTCTAAAAGCGCCTTAATTTTTGTTTTGTTTGCTTAATTCTTTTATCTTGATGATGAGTATAAACATATATTTTATCCTTATTATTATTAAGAAAAATTATTAATAATAAATAATTTAATAATATTATTTAATATAATTAATAAAAATAAATAATAATAATAATAATAGTAAGTAGAAAATTTATAATTATCATAATTTAAATCAATTAAACTAATAAGAATAATTAAAGAAACATAATAATAATTATTAATAATACAAATTATGATAATTATAAGGAATATAAAATTAGCAAAATAATAATAATTCTAAAATAATTTATAAAATAACAAATTATAAAAATTTAATAATAATAATAATAATAATAATTTTAACAAGAAGTCGAAGATTAATATTAATTATTATTAAGAATAAGAATATTTATATTTCGTTAGTATATTTTATCCTATAATAATAATAATAATAATAATAATAATAAATATTTGATTTAGGCAGATTTTACTGTATTGATTTAGGCAGATTTTGACTAAATTGTCTTCATGAAAGTTGTAGATCTTTCTTTTAATTTTCCATTAATATAAAGTATAAAATTTCTGGACATTGGAGTTGAGAGATGTGATATTTAGAAATATGTGATGCTGCATAGAAGGGACATTCGAGACAACTACTTTATTATGAAATTTTGATCTTTATAGAGACAGAAATTGTTTGTAAGTTCTTCATGAAAGTTGTAGATCTAGAAGTCTTCTTTAAAACGGTCTTTGAATGACCTTAATCCGATATTTGTAGTGAAAGTTATGCCTATTTTACTAAACATGTGTGAAGAAGAAGAAAAAAGAGAGGAGGAGGCAAAGTCGCGATCGCAACTCTGCCGAACGATATTGCGAGTCTACCGAAAGATTGCGGAAGTTGCGATCGTGACTTTCGCGACCTGCAAGTCGTCCTCCCAGCCTGAACATGTTTCACTATTTTGTCCATAACTTTGTCGTCTGACTTCCAAATGACCTGATTTTTGAAGCGTTAGATTCATAACACATTTCTCTATCTCTTTATAAAAATGTATAATTTTTGGTTTTGACTTGAAAAAGATTGATCGAATCAAATAAGAGTATCAGTTGGAAGAGCATGAACTGGATATTTTGCTGAGCATGTTCCAGTATTTTGATGATATCTTGATCTGTAGGATTCCAGATAAGATAAATTTTAATTTGGAGTAAAGTAGAGATATAGGCCTACAAATTGTGTCAAGAAGTCGATTTTGATTCTTTCTCTAAGATATTGAATTTCTGGATGAAAATTGTGCATAGTGCACTATTATTGAATGTGAACAACCCGATAACGTTGGAGGTATATCTTTCAAATTACTGAACCAAATTGAGTTATTTTAGTGTCAATGGAAATATAAGACATAGAGGAACACTTTTCTAGAAGAGAGTATGACCAAATTACATCAATTTTGCTTTCTAATTGAATGTGAACAGTAGACCTAAAAGTGTGACTTACAAAAAAACTAAAGTAAGTCATAAGAAAGGAATAGAGATTTTAATGGTTTAGTGAGGCATAAATCTAAGTATAAATTATAGTTAGATGAGTTTTGATATGAAATTGATTTTGTGATGAAATTGATGGATAAATACCCATGATTATCATGAACATGCATTATACATAATTCATTTCATACATGTGCATTATTGAATATTTATGATTGTGCAAATTGTGATATCATGTATATTATTTGTGATAGAGGAGCAATTGAAATGTCAACCTCTAGACGTTGCCGGATCTTCCAGCATTAGCTTCGGAAGTAACTTGTGGGTAACTTAGATGGTCTCACTTAATTAGTTGTTTGCTTAAATTATGTTTTAAATGATAATTGAATGAGTTCAATTGTGAATTTCGGACAAAAGATCCGATGAAAGTGACTGTAGATTGAGATATTGAAGTGTTACTTGAATGTGAATGTGAAGACCTACGTGCTTTATAATGTGAGTGATTGTGGTACATGCTATCTATACATGAATGCATAATCAGATAATGGTAGTTGTGACTGGAGTAGCCACTGATTAGAGCTAAAAGCTCAACGAGTAAAAATGAGCCTCAAGCTGAAAAGTGATTAAGAGCCTAAGGCTCACTACGTAAAATGAGCCATGTATCCCTCAAGCGGATAAGGGGCAGTTATTAATGAGCCCAATATCCAAAACAGATACGGGACAATTCAGGTACTTGGTCATAAAAATGTAACAATTGGAAAGTGTCTCATGAGCACCTCATATGCACATTGTTAAGTATATTTGTAGAAATGAAATGCCTATGCTTAAGTGAAAATGTGAAATTTATGAAAAATGCAATATATGATTATATGTTATGTGAATTGTTGTGATGCATGAATTGAGTGAACCATCGATGATGGTTACCTCATTGAGTTCGCAAAACTCACCAAAATTGCAATGTTGTCTTTTCAAGATCGAGAGATGACTCTAGCTACTGAGAGGCTCTACCGGCCGTATAGATTGTGATTGGCAAGAGAAGTCATAGCTCAAAAGTCAGTTAACTGAGATTTTTAGACATATTAAATTTATTAATTAATTTTATTTATATTATTATTATTAATTTTCTTATTATTATTAATTTTCTTCTTATTATTATTAAATTTATTATTCTTATTATTATTGTTAATTTTCTACTTGAGTATATATACTTATTATTATTAATTTTATGTAATTTTATTAATTACATTTATTATTATTATTAATAAATTCCTTATTATTATTAAATTTCTAGTTCTTGTTAAAAACAAAATAATAATAATTGTTACTATTATTATTTTATTTTATTATTAAATTCCTTATTGTTTTAAATTTTATAGATTTTATTAATTATATAATTGTTTGGTTAATATAATTATATATATATTGCACACCAGGACATGCAAGCATAGATATTTAGTTCATTATTATTATTATTAAAATTATTATTATTATTGAATTCCTTATTATTATAAATTTTCTTCTTCTTATTATTAAATTAATTATTATTAATAATTTAATTTAATATTTAAATAATTATATAATTAAATTTTTTCTTCTTATTATTATTATTATATAATTAAATTTTAATATAAATAAAATAAAAATTTATTATTAAATTATATTAAGGAATTAAAATGATAATGAACAAATTAAAAATACAATATTAATAAATTTTATAGAAATTAATTTACAATAATGATGACTTTGGAATTTAATAAAATAACAAATTATAAGGAATTTAATAATAATAATAATAATAATAATAATAATAATAATAATAATAATAATAATAATAATAATAATAATAATAATAATAATAATAATAATAATAATAATAATAATATCAGTCATCAATGAAATTGTTTAGAATTTTGAGATAGAAGTTAGGTTTTCTTCTTCGTTTCTTCCTTTTTGATCGTCATTCTCTCATCTTCTCCTGGTACTCAGATTTGTTCTCTGGTGAACGAGTAGTTCTTCTATTTGTGCGTGAATTTTCGATTTCTTCATATCTATAGTTGAGGCTTACACCACTAGAGTTGGGTCGTTGCCGACTGGTAATGAGTTGTTTTCTGAATTTTGCACCATTTAATGTCATTATGCCTCGAAGATCTAAAATATATGAGGAAACCATTGTAGCTTAGGTCAGAGGGCACAATACTGCAGACATTGCAGCTCTTTATGATGCCTATTTTCTCAGTTTCTCAACAGTTTAATCGAATGAATCAACAAATAGAGCAGATATCCGACGATCTAAAATACGTGAGCGACAAAATGCACAAGTCTTGGGAGATGCAAGGACTCAACTTGCCATTTCCAACCCCATCACCTCCGTCATCTCCACAAGCTTCCTAAATAGTGCAACTATGAGATTTGTATATGTGGATGTGGTAGACCTGATTGAATGATGCCACTATCCAGATGTACAGAATTCAGATGCCAATTTATTGTGCAGACGAAGGACAGTGTATGAGGAGTTCTGTGTTCAAATTTTATTTCTATTTTATTTCTATCATTCTGTGTATGTGATTACTCAACAAGAAACACATAAATTAATTTCTATATTTACGTATGAAGGGATTTATTAAAAATAATAGAAGGGATTTATTAATAATAAGAAGGAAATTAATAAGAAAAAGGCATTTAATATTAACTCCTTATTATTATTAATTATCTTCTTCTTATTATTAAATTTATAATTCTTATTATTACTAATTTTCTACTTACCGTTAAATAAACCAAACTTTGATTCTTGGCATGGGCTAATTTTGAAGTTGCAAAAGCAAAGTAAAAATTATAAATGTTTTGATTAACAAATTTATAAGCCCAAAAGAAAAAAATTTAAACATGTACGGCCGTGCAAGTTTCCCACAAATTCAAAACATTTGCCACGAATTCCCAGGAATACATTTCCCAGAAATTCAAAGCCTTCAAAATCCAAAACTCCATAATTCATTACTCATATATACTTACAATTTCGCACATAATGAATTACATTGCAGTAACATATTACTTAAACATTTTGGCAGTTAATGAATTACATTGCATTAACATATAAGCAACTATTTAAGAATTGCATACGTCACCAACTTCCAGTAAATGTTAAGTTTCTTTACTCATGCAACTTTTAAAGAATTGCATAAATCACCAACTTTCAGTAAACGTTAAGTTTGTTCGCTTATGCAACTATTTAAGAATTGCATAAGTCACCAACTTCCAGTTTGTTTACATCAGCAATAAACAATCAGTTTTAGCCTAAATTATTATCAGAATCATCTTTTACAAATACATAACTTTTCAACACGAAGGCAACTACGACATTTGTCAATGAAAATACCATCTCCTAAATTGTTTACTTCTTCCAAATTTGCAAAACCAAATGTCTGTTGTGCTTGTAAATCAATATGCATGTTAAATAATTCATACAAAAAAAACATGTAATGCAATTATTAAAAATATTTGAAATTAAGACAAACTTTCTTCAATTTACTATAAGTAAATCAGTCATGCATATTGAAGGTGGGATAACAACACTAATATTTTGTTGACTTGTTTCAACATCATTGACCTAACATGATAAATGATTCAAAGATTAATAATACATTACAAACATAAAATATTACAAATAATAGAAAAAAATTGTTTAACAAAGAATACCAGAGGATTTGTTGCATAATGATGATGAGTGTATAACATTGTTGACTTATCCATATGAACACCTATTGGTTGCATTTCGTAATTGTCATAACCAATTGGTTGATAAATAAAATTTTAAATTGTTTAAAATTATTATACCCAGAAGACAATATTACAAATAGAACCTAAGATTGTTGTATACGATCTTCATGATTGCAAACCATAGTTGTCAAATCCTTACAAATAGAAATTGTCTGCATTTGGTGTTTCTCATAAGCAATAAAAGGAAATTTTGTTGAAAACAAATAGCACAACACATACTGACATTATTAATTACCCAACGCTAACCTGATGTTGATGTAATATGGGAGCTTTTATGCTGGAGATAATATGAGTTTGTTGGGAATTATCTTCAGATTCATGAATAAAATCGTTTAGGCAAAAATTACTTAAAATTATCAGTATAAAAATTATATACATCATTTCAAAACAATAACACCGAAAGTTTAACCTGAGTATTGGAAAGGGGGATTACTGTCGAATCTGTCATATTTGTTGAAATCTTGCATTTCTTCACATTCGTTCTCTTTTTTGAACTTTTCTCTAGTCCACCCCTCAATCTCTTACTTGATGTAGTCTTTGTCTTCATTTTCACACATCTTATGTGATTCATTTCAGCAAAATTAACATCAGCTTCATTCAACACATTCATTTCAGTATTTGAGCTTTGGTTGAACTCTTAATGTTGTGATATTTGGTTCTCTTGATCAACTATTTCTTCACCTTCCAATTTCTCATCAACCATGTTTAACATGTTCAAAAGATGATCTGTCACAATTTTATAGGTATCTCTCCTCTCTGCTGCTCTTGTAACCAATCGCATGCTTAATGTACACAATTCTTTATACCTTATAGTTGACAGCAACTTAGGATCCATATCAATTTCATTGACAGTTGACTCCTTACTATCAATCATCCAACATTTTGTTTTCCTTGTCCATCTTTTCAAAATATACTTGCTTGGGATTGTCCAAATATTTTCAAGTTATAAACCTTCAACACATGAGAGTATAAAATGCCAGCAAACTCAAACTTTCCACAACTACAATGAACTTTATCATTACATGAATCATAACTGACCAATTTAGAGTAACTCTTCCCAGCAACACTGATCTTATATTTCTCATCCGTTCCATCTTCACCGCAAAGATGAAAATTAGAATCATGACAATGATTCCATTGATCTTGAAAACATTTAAAAACTTCTGACATGTAGGCAGTAGCTGCATGCTTTAAAATTTTAACCGGTGCTGACAATATTGGACTGCTGAAATTACTTCTAAAATCAGCTTTTAACTCCTCAAATCGACGATCATTAATAAGCCTCTGGAAGTGATTAAAAAATTGTAATAAGTTATGTTGATAACTGACGTACCTTTTTATCATACTATTCATGCTCTCACTTCGTTGGGTGGTCATTATGTCTGCACAAAATTTTTTGCGCCCATAAACCAAAGCCCATTTTTCCTTAATATGATACATACGTTTCAACCATTCATTATCTTCAAGTTCATATTTTTCTAACATCTTATTCCATGCAATGCAAAAATCTTCTTCTTCTTTATACTCATATATGCATGAGCTAAAATCCCTTGAAAATTCTTTAAACTTAAAAAATACACCACTCAAATGGATGGCAACATTTTGATAAATGTGCCAAATACATAGTCGATGATGAGTATTTGGCCATCTTGAAGCTAATGTCTTTGCAATTGCCACATCCTGATCAGTAAGAATAGTTGTAGACTTTTTGTCAGCCATCGCTCTATCAAATGTCTCGAATAACCACTCAAATGTAAGAGTAGTTTCATCATAGAGGAATGCAACACCAGAAACTATTGTTTATTTATGATGGTTGATACCGACAAACAAAGCAAGTGGATGACCCTTACCAATCTTCATGTAAGTAGTATCGAAGCACACAGTATCACCAAAGTCTAAGTAGTCATTCCTCATTTTTGCGTCAGCCCAAAATATGTTAGTAATCAAATCATGTTCATCCACTTGAATGGCATAAAAGAAATTTGGATCTTCTACCTGTATCTTATATAAATATTCTAACACATCACCTGTATCTCCCTTTTTCATGTCTCTTGTTCGTTTAGACCTTAAATAATTCTTGTAATTATCCAGAATAAAGTCAACATTATTTCTCCCACCTACTTGTCTCATCATAAGATCATGGGATGCTTTCGGTCGAATTCCCACATCATTAGCCATTTCAATTTGTATTGCTACAACTGAAGATATCTTTCTATGACTTCTATGTAAATGTATTTTGTTTAGGGATGAAAGGTAGTGATTGTGCTCCTCCATAAATTGAATGACTTGAAATTTTCCAGTTTGCACACTATTCACTTTCATCCTTGCCTCGCAACCAAATCTTGTTTCTGACCGTGGAGCTCTTATATATAAATCTCTTTTATCGGGCATCCGTTTACCCTCAGCATAACAACAAAAAAACCTACAAATCAACTTACCATTTTAATCTTTGTGACTTTTGCTTCTTCTAATTCCAAAGCCCATATGCTTCGCATAAGTTAAATAAAATTGATAAGCTTTTTCTTCTGTCGCAAACTGCATGTCAATTTTCAGTACTAACTATCTTCCAATCAAATATCTTGAATTCATATTACTACTATCGTTCCTAAAGCCAATATCATTGTTACGTTGGTCATTGTCAATTTCATAATTTAAACAACGGCATGGAGTCGATGTACCATCCATTTTCATACCTGTCAAATTAACAGACGAGGAGAATTATTTTCAGATATAATTATTAACACAACCAAAAACGACTATTAACAAAAACATAGGATGTTTTATTTTGTTCCCATCCATATGTTATTTCATTCCTGTAACAGAAAAAGCAATCAGAGATTTAATGGTAAGTTGTTTCCATTTTACAAATAATATGTTTACGTTAAAATTAACTACAACTTAATGTTAATCTACTCAATTGTTACACATTAATTATCACTGACATATATGTAAAACCAAAAGCTATAAACACTCCGATAAAAGTCAGAAATGAAAAAATTTGAAACATCTTCAACACTTACTTAAAACATAAATAATAACTAACTCAACCTTCACATATTAATTATCACTAACATATATATAAAACCACAATTTATAAACAGAAGCATAACAGTTACATAACAATGAATACAAAAATGTTAAACAGAAACATACAACTTATATAATAATGAATTCTAAATCTCTTCAGCAATTACTGTAACGAAAACATAAATAACAAATTATCTTTAACAACCAACTAGTAAATAAACAAACGCAGAAGACACCCATTTCTCAATAACAGGTTATGTCACACCCCACTTCTGGAAGATCCGAACCTGACATCAATGGGTGATATTCGAGTCCGTGCCCCGCGAGGGTAGCATGCTATAGCACTCAATCATTTAAAAATCAGTATTATGTTTTTGAATAAAATCAAATGCACAAAAATCAGTAATCAATTTGGGTCCACTTTCTTCCATAACATTTTCAATCATAGCAATACAAACATCAGAATTTCAATAGCTATTTGGGCCTGTCACAAATACAAAACACTATTTTATAAAAATTGCGGAATACAAATTTATACAAAAATAGGATAACACTAATGCAGACGCGCACTGATCCCGATCTCTATCTTTCGCTTGCATGCAGTAATTATACTCCCGTTTGCCTAACGGGGTATTCTTCTAAGTCCTAAAAAATATTTACAAATTTTGGGTGAGTTTTGCGAACTCAATGAGTAACCATCATCGATGGCTCACACAGTCACATAACACATAATTCATATTTCACATCCAATTTCATACTTAATCATTCATTTTATGTATATACAGTGCACATGAGACTCACTTTCTATTTGTAACTTTGTTGTGACCGAGTGCCTAAACTATCCCATATAGGGCTCATTGATAACTATCCCTTATCCGTTTGAGAGATACATAGCTTATTAAACATTGGGCCTGAGGCTCTGAATCACTTTTGAGCTCGAAACTCAATTTTCCTCGTTGAACTTTAAGCTCTAATCGTTGACTACTCTGATCACAACTGCCATTATATTTCATGCATTCATGCAATGGAATGCATCAATCACATTTGCATATTCTCATTCAATCACATTCACATATCATCGGACTTTAGTCTGGCATTCAACATTAAAGTTGAGGAAACATTTTCATTCATATGCAAATGCACATTCAGACATATTTATCATCGAATTGTGATCCGACATTTGACAATCAAATTATGCACACTTATTTCATCTCATTCACATACAAGTAACACTTCAATATCTCAATCAAACATCAAAATCATCGGACCTTCTCTCCAAAATCAACAATCAAGACGCATTCATATCAACATTCAGTAGTCAATTAATACAAAAAATTAAACCAAACAAAACAAACAACAAAATGAGACCATCTAGGTCTACTCATAGTATGCTCCAGTTTAACAATTGCTTCCAAATTATGGAGATGTTTG
Organism: Erythroxylum novogranatense; assembly: GCA_029891385.1. Classification (NCBI taxonomy): domain Eukaryota; kingdom Viridiplantae; phylum Streptophyta; class Magnoliopsida; order Malpighiales; family Erythroxylaceae; genus Erythroxylum; species Erythroxylum novogranatense. The sequence goes on along the minus strand of CM057228.1, from coordinate 3,572,240 downwards.
AATGCGAACGTTCTAACTTGCACAGTTTATTTATGCAATACACATTTCACAAACATTACAACTTTGCACAATTATAATTGTTCAGTAATGCACATGTGTGAAACGAACTATGTACAATGCATGTTCATGACAATATCGAGTATTTATCCATCAATTTCATTACAAAATCATTCCCATTTCAAAACTCATCTAAGTATAATTTATACTTAGGTTTATGCTTCACTAAAACCATTAAAATCTCCATTCCTTTCTCATTGACTCACTTCATATTTTTTTTCCAAGTTACAATTTCATGTCTACTGTTCACATTCAATTAGAAAGCAAAACTGATATAATTTGGTCATACTCTCTTCTAAACAAGTGTTCATCTATGTCTTATCTTTCTATTTATACTAAAATCACTCAATTTGGTTTAGTAATTTGGAAGATATGCCTCAAACATTATCGGGTTATCCAAATTCAAAAACAGTGTACTATATACAACTTCTATCTAGAATTTTAACATCTTAGAAGCTGAATCAAAATTTGACTTCTTGAGGCAATTTGCATATATATATCTCTAATTTACGCCAAATTAAAAATAATATCATTTGGAATTCTACATATCAAGATATCACTAAAATACTAAAACATGTTCAGTAAAAATATCTAACTCATACACTTCCAACCGATCCCCTCACTTTGATTCAATCAATATTTTTCAAATCAAAACCAAAAGCTATAAATTTTTATGGATAGATAGAGGAACGTGTTATGAATCCAATGCTTTAAAAATCAAGTCATTTGGAGGTCAGAAGAAGAAGTTATAGCCAAAATACTATCGGATATTCATCAGTCTCCCAAAACTTCAAAGTCGCTATCGTGCAAATGCATGATGGTGACATTTGCTAACTCCCCAAAGTCGCTATCGTGCTTTTGCACGATAGTGACATCCATTCTTAAGCCTGAATAAAAGCACGATAGTGACATCCACTTTTAAGCTTGAATCACATACCCAACTTTAAGTTTTCATAAATTTTGATCCCAAACTCCAAAAATCACAAACTTTATATCAATAGAAAGCTTAAGGCAAGATCTATAATTTCTGTGAAGACCTCGAAAATAAAATTTGCCTTTATAAGGGTTAAAATTTCAAACCAATGCAGCTGTCCCGAATACCCATCCCATGCACTATCACAGACTTCTAAATATCATATCTCTCAACTCCAAAGTCCAAAAATTTCATACTTTATATTAATGGAAAGATAAAAGCAAGATCTACAACTTTTATGAGATAATTTTGTCAAAATCTACCTAGATAGACACAGAAAAATTCACGAGAGTTTCAGATCAAAACTCAACACTGTTACTAATCATTCCCATAAAATTTCCAAAATTCATTCTCTAAAATCCAACACTTCAAAATTTTATTTCTAGTTTTCTATTCCATTTCAATCAACTAATTCACCACACATTCATATTACCCCAAAAATTACAAGTTTAATCAAAAACCATCAAAAGCTAAAACTTCATGTTCATCATATTCATGCTCTGTCACTTTTTCTACATTTTTAACTTTTATTCTCAATCTCCATGTTTCCTCTAAACCTTCATTTTTACACTCATTCACATCTTATACCATCATTTTACAACTATACTTCAACTCAAAAGCCATTCTTTTGTTTATCTCTAAATACTCACATATTCACATATACTCATATAAATATATACATATTCACAGTGAAAAGAAATAGAGTATATCATTATATCACCCTTTGTACATTCTCTATTTTTCTTCTCAACTTTAATTGAAACACTCATTCTCATCTCAAACCATCACTTTACAATTGCTCTTCATCTCAAACATCATTTTCTTTATCATCCCTAAAGCTTCCATCTACTCACGTATACACATGCATATATATATATATATATATATATATATATATATATATATATATATATATATATATATATATATATATATATATATGAAGAAAAACAAGAAACATAGTATACCACCTTTTCATTCTTTGATTTTCTACACTCACATTCACCATTTCATTTCTATTTTCAACTTCAAAAATCATTGTTACATCACTTAATCACTAACAATCCATCAAATACTAAGTTAACACTAAAACCAAAATTTCATCCCACCTATATTGTGTTCATGAATATATAAACGTAAACATCATTTTCTATGCATATGACAGTAATTCATCAAATGTATTTCATAAATCCCCAACTCTACAAAATTTATTCACTACTTACTTGATGAAAATTCTAAAAGCTGCAACTATCTCAAAGTCCTAACTCCATGCAAAATCACGTACTCTTATGTGAAAAATGACCAGCTTCTGGTTTTCCTTAGGTAGAAGGAACACTTAGCAGTAAGGTAGAGGAAGGAAAAGCAAAGAAATTCCTTAGAGGAATTTGATAGAAGACTCTATATGTTGAAGAAGATTTGAAGGAGGTTACTACAAAAGAGAAAGAACTTAGGAAAGACACTAACTCCTATTCACTCTTCAAATAACTCGAACTTACTCCAAACACGTTATAAAAGTAACTTACTAAAACAGTGACACTTGTCACTTTCTTAATGACTAAACTCTAACTTAGTTTCTTTTAAAACTAACTCTATTAATTCTATCTTTACAATCCAAGTATCTTTAATATCCTTTTAATTCCCTTTTCCTATTTTATTTATTTTCCATAAAATCCCATAATTTTCTATAATTTTGAAAATAAATTCTAAAATCACCAAAATTCAAAATATCACAATTCCACTAACCCGTAAAATTTTATATGTAAAACATTCATAATTCTCAAAAATTCACAAATTAATCCAATTATACCTTAATTATTCATGAATGTATGTACAATTATTTTCATGTATAGAAAAATTTACTATTCATGTGTATGTGTATGTCATATTATGCATGAGCATGAAAATGCTTTTCTAAGCTCTCATTGGTCACTCATATTTACTATTCTAACATTCCCGTAGGTAACGGGATGTTACAGATTAACATAGACAAATGGTTAAAAATTTAACACAGAAAGGGAGATAAAGACTAACAAATTAGATGTAGAAAGAGAGATTTTTAGGAGACGATCGTAAGTTAATTTGGTTGAAGAAATTAAAGTTTGTGAAAATGGGATAAACAAATAAGTTAAACGGCGGGAAATGTTAGTAATAATTGCTTTAGAAATGACAAACATTTTCAAAGTCATCATTATTGTAAATTAATTTCTACAGAATTTATTAATATTTTATTTTTAATTTGTTCATTATCATTTTAATTCCTTAATATAATTTAATAATAAATTTCTTATTTTATTTTTATTAAGATTTAATTATATAATAATAAGAAGACAATTTAATTATATAATTATTTAAATATTAAATTAAATTAGTAATAATAAGGAATTTAATAATAAGAAGAAGAAAATTTATAATAATATGGAATTTAATAATAATAATAATTTTTTATTATAATAATAATAATAATAATAATAATAATAATAATGACAAAATATATATGCTTGCATGCCATGGGTATGCAATATATATATAATATAATAATAAATATAATTAATAAAATCTATAAAATTAAAAACAATAAGGAATTTAATAATAAAAATTAATATAATAATAATAATAATAATAATAATAATAATAATAATAATAATAATAATAGCAATAATAATAATAATTTTTAACAATAACTAGAAATTTAATAATAATAAGGAATTTATTAATAATAATAATAATAAATGTAATTAATAAAATTACATAAAATTAATAATAATAAGTATACATACTCAAGTAGAAATTAACAACAATAATAATAAATAATAATAAGAATAATAAATTTAATAATAATAAGAAGAAATTTAATAATAATAATAGAAATAAAATCAATTAATAAATTTATTAATGATAACTAATATAATAAAAATAATTAGTCTGGGACTCAGTTAATATTTATCACTATAAAACAAGGGTCGCGATGGGCATTCGTCGCGATCGCGACCTCCTATCTTTCTCACGGCCGCCAGAGGGAAAAGTCGCACCCGTGACTTTTCATTCTTCATCTCTTCCTTTTAATTTGTAAATTCATAACTGCATATGGGCTTTCACTTTCGATCTCTTCCTTTTAATTTGTAAATTCATAGGTGTATATTTGTCCCCCCCATATTAAGTAAACTATTATGTAATAATAAATATAATTAATAAAATTAAAAACAAAAAGGAAATAATAATAATAATAATGATAAATTATTAATAGGAACAAAGAAAATAATAATAAATAATAATAATAATAATAAGAAAGGAAGAAAACATACATACGAGGTCGTCGCGATCGTAGCACAACACGATTGCGACTCTACTGGAAAACAAGGGAAGTCACGATTATAGCGCCCTCTTATTGCAAGATACACACCGGAACGACTAGAAGTCATTCCGGTACATAACCTACGATAAGGGCAAGCTACGTTGGATCATTACAATCACTTCACATGACATCATATCAATATTCACTTATAAAGATCAATAGAAAAAACCATAATATTTTAAAACCAATTTTTGCCTCATTTCACTTCACAAAATCGAAAGTCTACATTGTGTCTTTCAACATTTTCTATATGTACATCAACAAAACCTAATACAGAAGTACTACATGAAAGAGGCAAAATATACACAATCTAACTAATCTGTCCAAAAATCCCAACTAACTGACTTTTGAGCCATGACTTCTTTTGCTAATTACAATCTATACGACTGGTTGAGCCTCTCAGTAGCTGGAGTCTTCTCTCGGTTTTGAAAAGACAACATTACAATTTTGGTAAGTTTTGCGAACTCAATGAGGTAACCATCATCGATGGTTTACTCAATTCATACATCACAACAATTCACATAACATATAATCACATAGTGCACTTTACATAAATTTCACAATTTCACTTAAGCATAGGCATTTCATTTCTACAAATATACTTAACAATGTGCATATGAGATGCTCATGAGACACTTTCTAATTGTTACATTGTTGTGACCGAGTGCCTGAGCTGTCCCGTATCTATTTTGGATACTGAGCTCATTAATAACTGTCCCGTATCTATTTTGGATACTGAGCTCATTAATAACTGTCCCTTATCCGCTTGGAGAATACAAGGCTCATTTTTATTAGTAAGCCTTGGGCTCTTAATCACTTTTCAGCTCGAGGCTCATTTTTACTCGTTGAGCTTTTAGCTTTGAGCGGTGGCTACTCTGGTCACAACTGCCATTATCTGATTATGCATTCATGTATGGGCTGCATGTACCACAATCACTCACATTATCAAGCACTTAGGTCTTCACATTCATATTCAAGTAGCACTTCAATATCTCAATTCACAGTCACTTTCATCGGATCTTCTGTCCAGAATCCACAATTAAACACATTCAATTATCATTTAAAACATAATTTAAGCAAACAAGTAATTAAGTGAGACCATCTAGGTTACTCACAAGTTGCTCCCGAAGCTAATGCCTGGAATATTCTTCAACATTTGGAGGTTGACGATCCAGTTGCTCTTCTATCACAAATAATATACATGATATCACAATTTGCACAATCATAAGTATTCAATAATGCACATGTATGAAATGAATTATGTACAATGCATGTTCATGATAATCCCGGGTATTTATCCATCAATTTCATCACAAAATCAATCTCATATCAAAACTCATCTAACTATAATTTATACTTAGATTTATGTCTCACTAAACCATTTAAATCTCTATTCCTTTCTCATGACTTACTTCAGATTTTTTCTTAGTCACACTTTCAGGTCTACTATTCACATTCAATTAGAAAGCGAAAATGATATAATTTGGTCATACTCTCTTCTAGAAAAGTGTTCCTCTATGTCTTATCTTTCCATTGACACCAAAATCACTTAATTTGGTTCAGTAATTTGGAAGATATACTTCCAACATTATCAACTTGTTCACATTCAATAATAATGTATGATGTACAATTTCCATCCAGAAATTAAATATCTTAGAGAAAGAATCAAAATTCGACTTCTTAAAACAATTTGTAGGCATATATCTCTACTTTACTCCAAATTAAAATTCATCTTATTTGGAATCCTACAGATCAAGATATCATCAAAATACTGGAACATGTTCAGTAAAATATCCAGTTCATGCTCTTCTAACAGATACCCTTACTTTGATTCAATCAATCTTTTTCAAGTCAAAACCAAAATCTATAAATTTTTATTAAGAGATAGAGGAATGTGTTATGAATCTAACGCTTCAAAAATCAGGTCATTTGGAGGTCGGACAACTAAGTTATGGACAAAATAGTAAAATATGTTCAGGTTGGGAGGACGACCTGCAGGTCGCGAAAGTCAAGATTGCGAAACTTTCGCGATTGTTCGACAAACTCACGATCGTGACGTGTTGCTATCGCGACTTCCGCGATCAATCGACAGAGTTGCGATCGCGACCCTCCTCCTCTCTTTTTCTTCTTTTTCACACTTGTTTAGTAAAATGGATATAACTTTCATTACAAATATCGAATTAAGGTCATTCAAAGATTATTTTAAAGAAGACTTCTAGATCTACAACTTTCATAAAGGACTTAAAAACAATTTCAGCCTCTATAAGGGTCAAAATTTTAGAATGAAGTAGCTGTCTCGAATGTCCCTCTTATGCGGTATCACAGACTTTTAAATATCATATCTCTCAACTCCAATATCCGAAAATTTTATACTTTATATCAATGGAAAGCTAAAAAAAAAGATCTACAACTTTCATGAAGACAATTTTGTCAAAATTTGCCTAAATCAATACATTAAAATCTGCCTAAATCAATAATAATAATAAAAATAATAGTATTATTATTAATATTATTATATTAATCATAAATGGATAAAATATACTAACGAAATATAAATATTCTTATTCTTATTAGTCTTCGACTTATTGTTAACAACAACAACAATTATTATTATTATTATTATTATTATTATTATTATTATTATTATTATTATTATTATTATTATTATTATTATTAAATTCCTTATAATTTATTATTTTATAAATTATTTTAGAATTATTATTAGTTTTGCTAATTTTATATTCCTTATAATTATCATAATTTATAATAATAATAATTATTATTATGTTTCTTTAATTATTCTTATTAATTTAATTGTTTTAAATTATGACAATTATAAATTTTCTACTTACTATTATTCTTATTATTATTTATTTATTTTATTAATTATATTAAATAATATTATTAAATTATTTATTATTAATAATTTTGTTCTTAATAATAATAAGGATAAAAATATATGTTTATACTCATCATCAAGATAAAAGAATTAAACAAACAAACAAAATTAAGGCACTTTTAGAATAAAGACAAATAATTAATTATGTACATAAATAAAAAATAAATAAATAAATAAATTACTAAATACATTATATTAATAAATAATATATCAGTAGAAGTGGAATAGTAGAAGTTGAAACAAAAATCCAAAATAACAAAGGTTAAAACGGCTGTAGGTGACTTGGAGGTTACAAAAATCCAGAAGCCAACTTTGAAAGAGTGGTGCATGAGTTCGGACGTCTCTAAAATTTTTAACAAAAACGACGCTATTTTAACCTTAGACACACTAAAACAGGATAATCTTGAACAGAGGATCCGGACCCGTTCCTCATAGCCATAAAAGTTGATTAATCACAAAGTTGTTGATATAGGATATCTATAAGTCACAAATTCACAAAAGCACAACTTAGTCTTCTCATTCTTTGCATTTTCACACTATACCTAATGGGTGGAGATAGAAAAGGCAAAGAATTTAATGCAAACAAATATAAATTATGGAGTAATTTTATTTTTATTTTATTTAAATTAGTTTCAAATTTTAAATTAGCTTAATCTCTAATTTTATGATTTTAAATTAGATTCAAAATTTAAATTAGCTTGATCTCAAGTTTCATAATCAATTCAACCCAATTGATTAAAATAATGTATAATATTAAACACAAGTCTGTTTTAAAACTACTATCTCAATTGATTTAAAAGATATTATTTTAATTAAACTAAAAGCATTTTATGAAATTCAACATTTACAATAGAATATATAATATGCTTTCACATTTTACGCATTTAAATTGAATTTCAACATTTAAAAAACATTTAAAACAAATTATAAGCGAAAAATTTAACGGGTTAACTTTTCATCAATTAAATGTCATGTCAATACTAATGTGATATTATTTTTATTTAAAAATAAAAGTAAGGTTTATTATATGACAAGTAAAACTTATTGTTTAAAATATAAAGTAAGTCTCACTATCACCTAACAAGTAGAACCTACTAAAATGTGTATAACAATGAACTTCGTTGTCAAGTAATATCGAACTCAATTTTTAATTTAATTTTTAAAAAGTTAATTATATGATAATATAACTTATTTTTTTAAAATATAAAAATTATATTATTTTAATATTGACACAATATTGAACACTACGAAAATGTTTAAATTCGCTTCATATTAAAATTATATTAATATTACACGAATCCGGAGAATGGCGTAGGTGGAGATTGAGTGGCCAGTGTCCACCATCCAGGAGACATCCACGATAATTAGGCATATGATCTCCCTGCTATGCTGGTTTTTCACTTGGATTAGATGAACCTGGAAACGAGTTTGGTGCCTCTTCTCGTCGTGGTTACAAGACCAACTAGCACAAGAAGCATATAGACAGATGCATGCAACTCCAAAAGCAATGTCTTCACTTGGCCTGCTGGATATTTTCTTGCACTCCGTTTGCTTTCTCAGCATTCTCTTCTGCTTTCCATATGGAAATATCATTCCAGAGAACTCACAGTTTGTAGGAACATAAACAGAATTGTTCGTACGATGGAACTAGAACGTACCAGAAAAATAAATACAGCCATGAAGTTCTGAGGCACATCATGCTTGGCAAACTAGGCACGTCCGACCTGAGGTTAATTGGTAAAACTTGATTGGATCAAGTATGGACTGGGTCTCGGGTCTAGTACAGAATATTCCATTTTACTAAGGCTATTCCTGGTTGGAACATTTGCATCTTATGTATATAAGACCAAAAGCAATGTCTACCAAATGCTTGAAAACATAATAGGGAAGGCTATTTAGTGTTCCAGAATTCTACAACTTGGTGATCAACATAATGCAGCACAAGGTAAACTAAACCAGATAAATCTCTTGAGCCTATCATTAAGAACATTGTAATAAAAGCAATATCCCAAGAACCTAAGCAGCACAGAACATTAAACAAAGTAAAAAAGAGCAAGTAAACAATTATTAGCCATCATATGTGTTGAAAAATCGGGTCGGGATTTAATAGCGGAATAATCGCGACACTTTTTCGTGACTTTTAATTTTCCGAAAATTAAGATCTATTTAATTCTATAAAATGATTAACAAATCATAATAAAGTGAAATTTAATTCGTACCTTACTCCGAAGCTTGATCTGTATTTTGTCATATCCCTTGAACTGTTCCCAAAGCTGATCCGTTTTAACCACCATAGCCACACAAGCATCTGGCCTCCAACAGTATCTACATAACAGGTTAAGAGAATTCTGTAATTCTTACAGAGAGTAAGCAAGAAGTGCTACTTTTATAGAGCTAAAGCCTATTTATAATAAACTTTGGACGTTTTAGCAATTTAATTGAAATTAAATTTTAATTTTAATTAAACTTTAATTAGAATTATAAATAATTCTAATTAAATACCAATTATGCCCATTCAATATCTCATATTGATTCTTATTTATTAAATATCTCATATTTAATCATAAAGTTTTTCAAAATTTACAATCAAGTCCAACTTGATTAAATTAATTTTGCTCTCTTCAACCCATTCTATATGCGAGATCCATTAGATTCTCATATATGTTGGCAATAATTATAAAATCTAATTTTAATTCATAATTAAAATTAGATAAATTAAAACTCCTTTTAATTTATCTTTAATTCTCCAATTAAACATTTTATAATCATAGATCAAAATTAGCGTCTAACAACACATCTTGACCACCCAAATATTTATGAATGTCAAAGTGATTTTGACTAACCTTTCCGTGCATAATTTTTTCGTATAATTCAATCTTTTCATTATACAATGTTCCGATTAGACATAGAGCATGAAATTAATGTCTACTCTAATTTGAGTCTAATCATATTAATTCTCTGTCATTAGCTATCAATTTAATTAATAATATTTGTAAATTATTTACAAAATATCATTTAATCTTGACCAAGGATTTCTTGAATCAATAGTAATCGATGATAACAACGAAACATTCTCCCTAATTACTTTAGGGTGATGAATCCTATCTTGATCATTTAACTATCTTCATACAGTTCATGCTACATCCAATGACTACCAATTAAACGACTTGTGATAAAATAAATTATAAGTAGTATCAAAATATAACAATCCCCATACAACAAAACTTTGATAACCTCAATTCAAGGGATCACTTATACAATTATCACAATGAGAATTTCATAAACATATAAGTAATGTTCCAAATAGATTTTTCATAGCGGGTTTGTTCAGTGAACTTGTTCTCTAGCAAGTACCCACACATTTGTTTATGTATCTCTATATTTTAGCCTATGAGATCGACAACTTCCTTCATAAGAAAAAACAATGCGTGTGTTAGTTTTTTTTACGTTCTATTAATGTCCAATCTTAATAGAACAATGATTAGAAACATTTTGAAAATAATATATAAATGCAATATAAATCTTATAATTATAATCTAATTCTTATTTTATTTGCAATGTACAATTATCCCGTAAACTTTACATCATATACATCTAGACATGTAAAAGAAAAAGAATGTCTTTTAAATATTTTGTCACTAAATTACAACTAAACCGATTGACTTTATGTCATAAACTAACAATATGCTTCCTTTGAAAATTGATCTTCTAGGTAAAAGCTGGCTACAACTTGATTGCCACTAAATTTTCTTCCGTTCATCCCTGTTCGAGCGTTCGTGGCGTCGCCAATATCTGCATACTCTAAGAACACCTGAAAATGACAAATTCGCACATGCAACTTCAGCTTGGAGAAAAAGAGATGTAACCAAATGTCATCACACGGGAAAATTTGAACCCGAGGAAATCAACTAACCTTTCCAACTCCAGGTGCAGAACTACCATCTGGATTTGGGCGAGGGATGACAACATTCACCAGTGCACCTGCATATAACATGTGAAAATATGCAAACCCAAAAACTTACAAGACCATTTTAAACAATTCTCAATCTGATATAATATGGTATGGAGTCTTCCATCTTTTTGAGTGTTAGGCCTCATTCTTTACAGCGTACAACAAATATATAACAAAGACAGGATATGAAAATGGATCAATATGCAAACTTCTTAACCGGAAAAAGCATTCAGAAGTGCAAAATTACAACCATATATCTTACCAAACTTTGCACCCTCGGTCTTCATGTCTTCCAGTATATCTTCATATTCACCATCATCATTAAGCTCGTCAGCAGTAACTACTTGAGTTAGACATATAACTTTGGTGTGGGCTTGTTGAAACATAAGCCTCTGCAGAAGAAAAAGCATGCATCAGAAACTACTCCATATACACAAATTCTTTTATAGGACAACAGAAAATGATAACTACAACGATAAGTCAAATAAGGTGGAGTTTACCTGCAATGCAATCTGCTGCTGGGCATGCAACAGTACAGATTCCTGCTCAGGATTAGGTTGACTTGAACCCTGGTTTGCCCGCCTGACAGTAAGAGTTTTATCACCCATCTTTATTCCATTAAGTGCAGCACAAGCTATGTCTGTAACCGAAAGGTCTTCATAGACACAAAAAGCATAGCCCTTTGAGTTCCCGGTTTCTCTGTCCTTGACCAGATCAAAACCTGGCAAAGGACCAAACGATTGTAACAACTCCCTAACCTGGGTTTCTGTGAAGTAATAAGGTAGCCCACCCACAAAAATTCGATCTGGACCCTTGAGCCCACCAGTAGAGCCAGGCGTTAATCCAACTGCAGCTAAGTTAAGGTTGGGATTAGGTTGGCTCGGACCAAGTGTTGCCGCAAGAGGTGGATTATAATCGCTAGGCCTCCTGACCTTAACAGGTGCTCCCTGCCAAAGTCTAACTTTTTTTCATGATTAATATTATACATTCACAACAGCATCACCTACAAACAACCAAGCAAAAGAAAGAAAATTAAAATAGTAACTGTTGGATATTAAACACACCACATCGTTCACTAATCAAATGTTATGAATATAATAATCTAACTCAACTTTTAAAGTTGACATTAATTAATTAAATTCAAATTAAATTAATTATTTACAATAATTACAATAAAATATTAATTTTAGACATATTTAATTAATTTTGTTTGGAAATGAATTTTATGTAAATAATATTTAATTAATCTACATTTGTTATTGTTTTAATTAAAATAAAAATAAAATAATTTTTGAAAAAAAAGGAGTTATATCTCTTTTACTGATTTACCTTTAGATGCACTCTAGGGATAGTTAAGTTGGTGAAATAGAAAATATGGGGTCAAAAAATCTCGTGTTCGATTTTCCTTATTTACGATATTTCGATCAAGCAAATTAGCTTACTTTGTACTTCAATTTAGAAATCTAATAAATAATCTACCAAATACACACTTAACAGCTACAGCAGGTTACTCCTTTTTAGGGGGAAAAAAAAGCGTTAACGACTTGTTTGATTGAATGTTAATTAATGGAATGAAACGGAAAGAAATGGAACGGAACGGAACGAAACGATTTATATATTTTTTTAGGGAAAAAAAAGCCTTAACGACCTGTTTGATTGAATGTTAATTAATGGAATGAAACGGAAAGAAATGGAACAGAACGGAACGAAACGGTTTGTAATAAAATATAATGTAATATAGTGAAAAGTTGTTTGGAATGGATGAAACGGTTCATAATGTAATGTAGTAAAATGTTATTTAGAAGATAGATGGAATGTAATGGAATGTTTAATAAATGACTATTATACCCATTATATTAAAATGGTTGTTACAGAGATTTAAAGATATGATTTTAAAATAGAAATCATTTCCAATTAAAATTCATGATTGTGACTTTAAATTTTTAATATATTTTCTATTTTAAAGTAATAATGATTTTATTATTTTATAATTAATTGTATACAATTTATTATTAATTATATGAAATTATTATTATTAATTACTTAATTTATTATATTATATTAAATTTTATTTTATTTTATTATATTTGATTTATATTTTTATTTATATGAAAATATATACAACTAAAACCATTATAATCAAAATTCATAACTCATTTGGTCAATTCAGATTTTTCCGAAACACACTTTTGGTCAACTTTTCATGATAAATTTGACAATGAAAATGGAATAATTTGAGAATACTTTCTTCTAGAAAATTGTTCTCTTATCTCTTAAGTTTCTAGTTTAACTAAAAATGTTCAATTTGGTTCAATATTCCTAAAGTTATACTCTAAATAATTCAGACTCTTCTTTAACTATAACAGTATTCTATACTCAACTTCAAGTTAGATTCTGGAATTATAGAGACAAAATTAAAATTCGCTTTTTTCAAAACAATTGTAGCCCTATGTCTCTAGTTTAATATAAACTAAGAATCATTCCATTTAAATAACTATAAATCAAGTTATTCCTAAAATACCGAAGCATATTCAGTAAAAGTACTCCAGTTATCATTTTCCAGAACTCCTCATAATTTTTGTCACAATTTTATTAATCAATCTCTTCTGAATGATTTCATATGGCTATAATTTTTGGTGAAGATGTAGAACGATGTGTTACAAGTTTGTTGGTTTAAATCCCATGTCATTTGGAGGTCGGAGGAAGAAGTTATAGTTAAAAGATCAAAGAATGTCTGAAAACAATCCCTCTTCGGCAGCCATAGAAGTCACGATCGTGCACCTACATGATCGTGAGATTTTTGTTGCATGCGGAAAGTCACGATCGTGCAGAAGCACGATCTTGCTTTTCCAATTTCTTTTGAAATGTCACGATCGTGCAAGAAGCACGATCGTGCATTTCTTCTTCCTTCTTAACCGTAGCTCTTCTTCTTCTTCTTCTTTCTTTTCTTCTACTCAAACCAACATCTCTAACTTATATTAACCCTATTTTTGACTTCCATATAACCTAAAACATTCAAAAAAATAGATAAAAAACCAATAATCAACACCAATGATAAAAAAACATCACATACTCACGCATCTTCATTTATGTGTTTCTTCACTTTTATTTTTTTGCATTTCTATTTTCTGCATCCTCTTCAATTTCTTCTTCTAACTATCATTTAAATCATTCATTCTCATCTCTAGACATCAATATATACTTATTCCTTAAACTCTAAACTCATATTTGTGTTCATCCCATATTCATCAGAATATTCAACGAAATAACAATGAAAATAGAGCATACGTATATCACTTTTCATGAATATTTTTTGAAACAATGCATTAGTCACGGGGGTGACTAATTAAGTCACCCCCGTGACACTAATGCTAACTAAGTCACCTCTCATGACACTAATGCTAATCCTTCACCTTTTAGCTTTCCTATTCTCAGTATGTTATCCTTGATTGGTTCCCGAATTTTAGATGATGGGCTTCAATCATTTATCTCTTCTGCCTTTGCTTTACAATTTATAAACTTGTGACAGAGATAAAACTTTCAATTGTTGTAAGTAAATTTTCCAAAGAAATACAATTGTTAGATTGTTGTAAAAGAGAAGCAAAATAACCAGAAACACCTTTTATTAAATAAATTTCTCTTAGTTCCCTCAATTACATGGCTTCGTTACAAATTCATCTACAAAATATACAAAAGTATATGACAAAATGTACATATTGAGTTGAGTGAAAGGGACCTGATACCAAGCCATCAACATATACTACACTTGTCTTCAATTAAGAAGACTTCATAAAATCCAACATGTTCTTCTGAATATCTATTCGTGCACCAAGTAATGCCCTAACTTCATCAGGCCTACAAACAAGGAAAAGATAACTTTCATACAGTTTTGACCCTTCCAGTCCCAACTCTACCAAATGATTATAAAGTTCTTCTTTTGAAATGGGAAGTGGTTTAACCAACAGTGAAGTAAGTTTTATAAAAGCATTTGCAACTGTCTAAAGTACATCTTTGATTACATCTTCACCATCATCTACCCTAATTTTCCTTTTCCGTGATGTTCTTGGGTTTGCATTTTGTGAATGAGCTAGCATTTCCATTGGAGATTCAGTGCGATTACCATCTATTGTTACATTGTCTTCAAACTTAAGTCATTTTGAGTCTATATGTCATCATTTTCATCCATGGTGTTGGAAAACCCACTATCGACAGAAATGGTGCACCTTCTTATCTCTTGTTCTATTTCAACATGCTTGCCAGTTGCATCACACCCATAAATCTCTACCATCTTCTCGTAGTTATGAAAAAGCTTCTGTCTCCACTCAGCAGCTTCTGGTTTAGCTTGTTACAAAAAATCTTATTAATGAATCAACCAAATCACATAATGTATTATATTTTCTTCCAAAAAAATAATAAACAAGTTCACCTAGATCAAGGCCTCCCACACTTCTGGCTTAGCATTCCACACATTTGTTAACGGACTCCATGCAAATCCACTATCTCTATTTGACAATAAATCAAAATACTTACTCCACTTGTTCTTAATAGTCTTATTCCGATTTTTTATTTTTTCCTTATCGATTCCTTTATCTAAATTTTTTTCCTTTAGTTCAGCTTCAATTGTATCAAGTACATACATAGTGAAAGTCCCACTAACACGGTTGCCTATTGATGCTAGTACAAGTATGTGTCAACCAAAGCATCATCCATAGCTTGATTCTAAAAGCACGACTCTCTTCAGGGTGGCATTTTCTATGTTACAAATTTAACTACAAAATTTGAAATTTATATAAAAAAGCCTACACAATATTAAAGCTTCAAAATTTCCAAATAATATAAAAGTCCAGAATAATGAATAAGCATTACAAAGACACAATTGGATGTGAAAACATTAACAACACTAATAAATTAATTGGGATGCGGCAATATAAAATCATGGAAATATAAATTAATTGGGATGCGACATTATCTATCCTAAAGTATAATCAACCTATATATGAGCAGCCATGTTATCTCTTATAATTTCTCCACTGTGTGCATCATCTTTGTCGTTATTTTCATATCCATCTTGGTTATCATTTTCCCCTCCATCATACTCTTCATTAAAAAATGGATCATCTGAATCTGCACCAATTAAGAAATTGTGCAGAATGACACAAGCCATAATACTTTTTTTTTAGTCTGAATGCCATATGATGGTTCTGTGGTGGATGCTATAATCGAGAATCGTTTTTTCAACACACCATATGCTCTTTCGATAATGTTACGCAATGATGAATATCGATGATTGAATAATTCACAAGCATTTCATAGAGGACTCCTTGAATATTCTTTCAAGTGATATTGTTCCCCTCTATACAATGTAATAAGTCCACTTCTCAACATGAATCCAGCATCAACAAGATAGTATTCTCCTATCATGAATAAAACTATATTAAATTGTAATTTATGACATTTATTAGTTAATAAAGTTTGAGCCCTTTTTTTACCTTGGGGAATTTTAAGTGAAAACTACCTGATTAGTACACTTTTCATAATTCGTGAATCGGATGTTGTTCCTTCCCACCCAACCAATACGTACGTGAACTTCATATTAAAAGAATAAGCACACAACACATTTTGTGTTGGATAATTCTTTCTCCCACGAAATCTAGGAGCATCTCGAGTAGGTACTTTCGCATGGAAATATATACAATCAATTGCACCAACAAAATCTTAACATTGAAGTATATTATTCTCAAATATTATGTGTGCTTAATATAATTATACTAAGTTAAGAAAAAAAAAAGCATCTTAAAAAATAGATAGAATCCACTATTGTTCAATATTTCTGATGGAGTTTCTAATACGTCAGGTTATCTTAGAAACATACCCTCTAGTTATATAACTGCTTTCAAAACGCTATGAAAATGACAACTTACGGTTTCCCCAGGTTGACTCCAAAAGAACACAATCTCCCAATTATTAACATTATGCCCTAATATGTATAGAAACTTCGCTACTTGTTCTTCAACAGTTGCATGTACAATGGGCTGAAGTACACCTTTTCCAGCTAATAAATCACATAATTTGCCAAATGGTTTAGGTTGCATTCTAATTATAATTCTCCCATTGAAATGAAATAAAATTCTTCGAATGATACTCTCCCTTGATTGCAATCTCTTTGATGGTGTAAACATTTGAAATTTGTCGTTCGCACGTCTTTTACGTAACACTCACCAATAGATCACAAGACAAGCAACATGAACAAGCACTAATTGATGTATACGAATCAATTTTCCTTTTTGATTATTCATTCGATTACCTTTACCGTTCATGTATAAAAAAAATTATGAGTAGTTTTTAGATTATGAAAATCAAAATATAACAAATATGACATAGATATGTCCATTTATATATGGTGTTATAAAAGCAACAAAAAGCAATGTTAAAAGGGAAGCTTCATCTGAGTCATTCCCCCACTAAAATTTCAAGGAAAGTAATAGGAAAACAGAGACAAAGAAGATAGCGACATTGAAAAATATCCCAAATTCATAGTTGCTTCTCTCTCTCTGTTGAACTACCCAGAAAGGGAGATTGAGAGATAATGTTTACTTCGGAGTAAAGTGAACAATGAGTAAACCTATATGTAAAGTGAACCAAAATAGAGTACAATCTCGTCACCTAAAACAAAGTGCATCTAATAATTAAAACAACG
Source organism: Erythroxylum novogranatense (assembly GCA_029891385.1). Lineage (NCBI taxonomy): Eukaryota > Viridiplantae > Streptophyta > Magnoliopsida > Malpighiales > Erythroxylaceae > Erythroxylum > Erythroxylum novogranatense. The sequence goes on along the minus strand of CM057228.1, from coordinate 3,554,310 downwards.
GACATATATTATTGAAAAAAATTCGACAATGAACAGAAATATGATAAAAAGAAGGTTTTAACAAAGAGGAAGACTCACAAGTGACCAAGTCTTCCAACTCTTCTTCTGTTTCCCTGGCAATAAACAACACGAGAAGAATGAGAAGTGGTAGAACACGGAGAACAAAAGGAAAAATCTAGAAATGATAAGCTTGTGTACAGTAATAATTGAGTTTGGGTTGGGTTAGAAGAAATAATGGGTAAGAAGAATTATTAAGGATATATTAGGTAATAATCCATCCGTTTCATAATAAGAGTCGTTTTAGATACATTTTAATTATTCAAAATAAGTGTCATTCTTGACTTTGTATGCATGTTTATAACTTTTCTTCCAAAATTAACCTTTTATTTCTCTCTCATCTTAATTATCTGATCACAATTTCAAGACAATTTCTCTCACAATTTCATTTAAGATCTTGACACGAGGTAATTTTATGGAAGTATTAATAAGGGTATATCTATAATTTTATTAGCTTTCTTAATAAACGTGTATTTTTTTAAAACGACTCTTATTATGAAACGGAGGGAGTATGTATTTATTAATTTACGTTCTATCTTAAATTTTTCGAATCGGGAGTTTCTTATTTTTACTGTTTATGATAGAATGAAACGTAACATGAAACTCTTCACTTTCATTTTATTCCATTCCATTCTATTATAAAAACCTTCAAACAAACGATAGAAATGTGTTATGTTCTATCTCCTTCTATCCTTAATCCGTCGACCAAACAAGGCGTAAGACTTCCTTAACGAAGCAGCCTAAGATAAATAATTGTATAGTACAGGTATCTGCTCATGTCGGAACATTAATGAAGTTAGGAATCTTGAATGGATTGATTCAGCAAATTGGTCAGGCCGGCGAAAAGTCTGCGGTCTACCCAGAATTTAAGGATCAACTGAACCCTTATTATCATGGTGATATCAAATGACACGTCCCTCCTACTATTTATTGTTCTTCGGATAAACAGAAGACCGAGAAGAGACCCGGCTCTGGGACGCAAGATCTTGTCTTCCTAAAGTTGCCCTCGTCTAATCTCAGTCGTCCAATTTCTTTAATAGAATTTTATAAGATAGAGTTGACATCAAACAGGTGATTTAGTCCTCCACTGCGGGTAAATAATACGAGTCTAGATTTCTCTTTAATATTATAGCGTCTTATTATGTCTAATAAATTTTAGCTATTTATTTATGTGAGTTTCGTATAGATCTTGTGTAAGTCTCGTAAAATAAATAACTGAAATTTTATAAGACAGAATAAGACAAAATAATGTTGGACAAAAAATTTTATCCCAAAAAATACAGGCTGGAAGCTTGTCCAGAGTACAACGTTCTAAGTACAAAACAGGGGCCATCGATATTGAACAAAGCACTGCCAAACCACAGGAGATAGGATGACCTGATCAATTACTTATATTAATTATAAATTATAAGTCTCTAATTTTATAATAGATAAATTATCATATTCTTGACATAAAATATTTATTATAAAAAATTTTATTTTCATATAGAGGTTAAAAATTTATATTGTCTTTTTATTTAGTCCAGGGCTACGAAATGTTAGGGACGGCCCCAGTCTTCATCTCACACGCTAATACAGTAGTTCATGTATAACTGAACCAGTTAATTAATGTTTACGTAGAGCTGTTATTAGGACAGAAGGGTGTTGGAGCCTTGCAGGAACGGACGGGCCTGTAACAATCGAGGGGGGACACGTCATTTAGCTGGAAGACTTGACCCTTTTGCTATTGGACTTCCATGATTTGAATATATAAGTGATAGAACAGAAGAGAAAAGGCAAAATCTGAAAGAAGAAATGTGTTCGACTATTAGCTTTGTAGGTGATGTTCTTGTGGCAGTCGCTTGCTTTCTGTTTCTGGTGCTGGTTCTGCCAAACTTTAGCAGTAAAAATGGCCTCCCAAGGAACTGGCCGTTGGTCGGAATGTTACCGACCCTTCTTCTCCAAGCTCACAGAATTCACGATTGGATTACTGAAGTTATCGGACGAAGCTGGTGCAGTTTCGAGTTCAAAGGACCCTGGTTCAGTAACATGGATATGTTGATGACGGTCGATCCAGCCAACATACACTACGTCATGAGTTCAAACTTCTCCAATTTCCCAAAAGGGTCGGAGTTTAAGGAGATCTTCGATATTCTTGGAGATGGGATTTTTAATGCAGACTCTGATTTGTGGAAAAGCCAGAGGAGAACTGCTCAGGACCTAATGACTCGTCGCATGTTCCTCCAATACTTGGCTAAGAACGGCCATGAGAAGGTGAAGAAAGGGCTAGTTTCAGTCCTGGACCACGTGGCTGAAGAAGAACTAGTAGTCGACATGCAAGATGTGTTCCAAAGGTACACTTTCGATTCAACATGCAAAATGATAGCTGGTTATGACCCGGAATGCTTATCCATCGAATTCCCAGAAGTTGCTTTCGCTAATGCTTTAGATGATGCAGAGGAAGCAATACTCTATCGACATATTCTTCCTGAAAGTATCTGGAAGTTGCAGAGATGGTTAGGAGTCGGACTAGAGAAGAAACTGAGAAAAGCATGGGAAACACTTGATCGTGCAATAGCTGGTATTGTATCTACCAAGAAGTCCGAGTTCAACCACGAAGATACTGACATGCTAACCTCATATATGAAGGGAGTTGACGGATTGGTGTTGGAAGTAGACGACAAGTTTCTGAGAGACACCATCTTGAACTTCCTAATCGCTGGGAGAGACACAACAAGTGTAGCTCTAACATGGTTTTTCTGGCTTCTGTCAAAGAACCCAGAAGCAGTGTCCAAGATCAGGGAGGAGCTTGGGAGAGCAACACCACCAGAATCATCAGAACAATCTGACAGAAAAAGGATATTCGAAACCAGAGAGCTGAAACACATGGTATATCTTCACGGAGCATTATGTGAAGCACTCAGGCTCTACCCTCCAGTTCCATTCCAGCATAAGTTGCCTGTTAAAGAAGATACACTTCCAAGTGGTCACACAGTGAATCCGAAAACGAAAATTCTCTTCAGTTTGTACGCAATGGCAAGGATGAGTTCGATCTGGGGAGATGATTGCTTGGAATTTAAGCCCGAGAGGTGGATTTCTGAGCATGGAGGGATTAAACACGAGCCATCCTACAGGTTCTTAGCTTTCAATGCAGGACCAAGAACTTGCCTCGGGAAGGAGGTGGCTTTCATTCAAATGAAGGCGGTTGCAGCCACCATAATCTATAACTACGATGTTCATGTGGCTGATGAGCAAATCGTAAGTCCTAGCGTCTCCATTATTCTTCACATGAAGCACGGTCTCAAAGTTAGGATTGCCAAAAGATGGGGATGAAGAGGGTCATGTTCATCCAGTTAAATCTTATCTTCTTGTGTGTACGAGGATCATCTAAAATTTGAAATATCTATTGTGCTTATCCAATCCTATTAAATAAATATAATTATACATATAGACACACACAATATATAGTATTCTATCAATAAAATATTGGTTGAACTACCAAATTATTGATCCATTTGCATTTTATGTATATAAGACCCAAAGCAATGTCGACCAAATGCTTGAAAATATAATAGGGAAGGCTATTTAGTGTTCCAGAATTCAACAACTTGGTGATGAACATAATGCAACACAAGGTAAACTAAACCAGATAAATCTCTTGAGCCTATCATTAAAAACATTGTAATAAAAAGCAATATCCCAAGAGCCTAAGCAGTACAGAACATTAAAAAAGAGCAAGTAAACAATTATTAGCCATCATATGCTCCCTTTGAAAATTGATCTTCCGGGTAAAAGCTGGCTACAACTTGATTGCCACCAAATTTTCTTCCGTTCATCCCTGTTCGAGCGTTTGTGGCACCACCAATATCTGCATACTCTAAGAACACCTGAAAATGACAAATTCGCACTTGCAACTTCAGCTTGGAGAAAAAGAGATGTAACCAAATGTCATCACATGGGAAAATGGAAACTGAGGAAATCAACTAACCTTTCCAACTCCAGGTACAGAACTACCATCTGGATTTGGGCGAGGGATGACAACATTCACCAGTGCACCTGCATATAACATGTGAAAATATGCAAACCCAAAAACTTTCAAGACCATTTTAAACAATTCTCAATCTGATATAATATGGTATGGAGTCTTCCATCTTTTTGAGTGTTAGGCCTCATTCTTTACAGCGGAATGTGATTTTACAAAAGGCTGTACAACAAATATATAACAAACACAGGATAATGAAAATGGATTAATATGCAAACTTCTTAACCGGAAAAAGCATTCAGAAGTGCAAAATTACAACCATATATCTTACCAAACTTTGCACCCTCGGTCTTCATGTCTTCCAGTATATCTTCATATTCATCATCATCATTAAGCTCATCGGCAGTAACTACTTGAGTTAGACATACAACTTTGGTGTGGGCTTGTTGAAACATAAGCCTCTGCAGAAGAAAAAGCATGCATCAGAAACTACTCCATACCCACAAATTCTTTTATAGGACAACAGAAAATGATAACTACAACGATAAGTCAAATAAGGTTGGAGTTTACCTGCAATGCAATCTGCTGCTGGGCATGCAACAGTACAGATTCCTGCTCAGGATTAGGTTGACTTGCACCTTGGTTTGCCCGCCTGACAGTAAGAGTTTTGTCACCCATCTTTATTCCATTAAGTGCAGCACAAGCTATGTCTGTAACCGAAAGGTCTTCATAGACACAAAAAGCATAGCCCTTTGAGTTCCCAGTTTCTCTGTCCTTGACCAGATCAAAACCTCGCAAGGGACCAAACGATTCTAACAACTCCCTAACCTGGGCTTCTGTGAAGTAATAAGGTAGCCCACCCACAAAAATTCGATCTGGACCCTCGAGCCCACCAGCAGAGCCAGGTGTTAATCCAACTGCAGCTAAGTTAAGGTTGGGATTAGGTTGGCTCGGACCAAGTGTTGCCGCAAGAGATGGATTATAATCGCTAGGCCTCCTGACCTTAACAGGTGCTCCCTGCCAAAGTCAAATTTGTAAAAGTAAAAATTAGACATCACATGAAAACTTCTAAGATAGGTTGACCATGGGGGCTGGGGCAATGATTAAGTAGTAGAACTAATATTACCTCAAAGATAATACCATCTAGGGCCATTGCATTGCTTGCCTCCTCAACAGATCTCATCTCCACGAATGCAAACTTTTTTTCATGATTAATATATACATTCACAACAGCATCACCTACAAACAACCAAGCAAATGAAAGAAAATTAAAATATTAACTGTTGGATATTAAACACACCACATCGTTCACTAATAGAAGGATGGCATACCTGGGCCAGCAGTGTTTCCTCCAATAGCAGCCATAACCTGGCTAAAATATGTAGCTACAGACTGTAATAAACAAGGAATTAAGTTCAATAACTGGAAGAGAATTGAAAGAAAGACGATTAAGATTGTGTTAAAATACCTGTTCGTTTGCTGTAGGGTGAAGCCCTCCAACATATACCCGCCGAGCATGCCTAGTGGCCTATACACGTACACAACAAAAGTAAGTCATGGTTAGATGCAAACTTAGAACTAATTAGGCGTGAACAAGGGACTTGTTCGCAAAGCATACAGAACAAATGGTTAATCTTCCCAACCTGTTGAGTCATAGCCTGAACAGGCATAACAGGAAGAGCACCAAACTGCTACAGGCAAACAAACAGCAAAATATTAATCCCAATCAATAGAAACAGATAAATATGTTCAACAGGAAAAACAAATCAAACCTGGGCTGTCCCCATAGGAAACATGTTGGGAAACACTCCAGAAATCATAGGAGCTGTCCCTGGAATCTGACCTGAAAACATAAATAAATGGCTAGAATCAGAAGAAAATTACTTCATATCTATGTCGATGGACTAACAGTTACTGAGCCTCCCACTGCCTTGCTATCTACTGATGTATTAGATTCTATCCTCTCACAATCAACTTTACCAAAAGAGATAACGAGAATACATTGCATATTCGAGTTCTGGTTGACATATTTGCGAGACTACCAAAAAATGCAATAGTTGCCAGTTGAAGACTGAGAAGAATCATCAAACCGGTGCATTCCTCCTTGTACATTAAAGCAACAGAAGTCGGCTCACGCCCATTTCAGCACAGTGGGGCAAGTAGCCCAACATTGCCTTCTCACAAGAAAATACAGACACAGGAAACAAACAAACAAACAACAACACAAAAAAACCAACTCTCTCAGTTCAAGAACTATTCATAGAAGTAATAAAAACAGTAATACAACCGGTCCATTCAGAATCTAATCTGTAAAAACCAAATTTGAAATAAAAGACCATACTTGATGTAGGGCGAACACAAGAATATGCCTATTATTTGATAAAGCACATTTAAACTGAAAAAATCTGCCGGAACTTTCAATTATGCAAACCAAAGGGATAGGTCTAAGAAACAATCTGGAATTATAGAACTCACTCCTAATCTAAGAGTCACTTTTAAAGAATGAAAGTTTCACACTCAAGGCATGAAAATATCATAATTCAACAGTCACTATTCCAAAATATCAATAAGCATTGACAAACACTTCAAATCTAGTTACAACTCTACTTTGAAAACCTTTAGTTGAACTCTTAACTCTAGAGAAATTAACTTAAATTAATGTATTGATATTAACTAATAGTCATAAGGAAAGAATAAATAAGTTAAATATCTTGTCTCCATCAAACTTGCCAATATCCATCAATATTGCTCTCCAAAATGACATTATGCAATTTGTTGGGGACTTTCCACACTAGATTAAGCAAAAGAAGAAGAAAAAATCGGACTTAAATGGTAGTCAAAGTGTGAAAAACAATCAATGTACCTGCAACAGCCGCTGCAGGAGGTGCACCAGCCATAATTGCAGAAGGAGGAGGAGCCATGTCAAAACCACTAATCCTTTTGCTGTGTGGAGAGAAAGTTTTACCAGTATAGAAGTAGATTTCCACAATGAAAGAATAAAGAAACTAGTATAATGACAGATACTCAACATCTTGTATGGTGTAAAATACCTCTTGGAGGGTGAACCGGACCGAGGCTCTGCCTGTTGTTCAGATTTATCCAGGGAACGGGATTTTGATCGGCGCCGACGCTTCTCTTCTCTATCTCTACCATAATCTCTTCGCCTTTAAAAATTTTATTTAGTAAAATTTCAGTACTGCATTCAGTGGATCAACATAACATATCTAGAAAGCTACATAAAGTTAACTCAATCACCTATCATTATGACGACTTTGGTGATAATCATCATCGTCTTTATCTCTGCCTCGCTCCCTACGATCTTTATGACGTTCTCGATCTCTATTATGGCGATCTCTTTCCTTGTCCCAGTCCCTTTCTCTATCCCTTTCTCTATCCCTATCCCTTACTCTATCCTTGCTTCTCTCTCTATCCTTCTCCCGGTCTCGGTCACCCTCCTTATCACGCCCTTTCTCTCTATCCTTCCCACGACTTCTTGAAGACTCTCTTTCATATTCACGGGATCCATGCTGCTGCAATTGTTGAGTTAGTAATCACATCAAGGGAGTAACTAGTCAACTACTAAATAATCCACAATAGACTTAGTAATGATGGTTGTATTTAAAACAGTAGCAACAGTTTAATTAAAAGAGTTGAAAAAATTACACACCATACCTAAATATCACACCAAGAGAAAATTCTATAATACACTATCAAGAGAGCTGAGAATAAAGTTTCCAAAACACTAGTCGTGACAAGAAAGTTTCGATTCCCAGAAAAATAGTTCCTCAAAAGTAACAAATGCATCCTGCTACGTACATGATGACAAGCTGATGCATTGGATCAAAGACTAAAAAAACAAAAGAACTTCTCATAACCCAACACATTTATGAAAAATAATACAAAACTAATCAAAATTTCTCTGAGAAACAACTAAGATGTTACAAACAAGTCCATAGAGTATACAACCTAAATAATCTCTTAAAATAAAACAAAGAATTCGAAAGACAATAACAATACGCCTTTCGCTATATCAATGAAAGATAAACAGAAAAAGAAAATCAGCTGGTTTCATATACCTGAGACTTGGCTTCGTGGAGGGCATCGGTGCCCCCATCGCCATCGTTTTCGTAACCAGAGCCATTCCCTTCATATTTTTCTCTCTCGTAGTCAGTCATCTTCTACTTCGCTTCAATTCAAGCTTTTTTTCCCTGACAAAGTTAGCTTCTTTCAATCCTACGAAAAGAAAAAAAAAATCCAAAACTACTTATAATCACTACCTCATCTAATCTGTAGTTCAGCTAAATACTATCGTAGAGCAAAGGCAAGCATCTCAAAAAAAAAAAAAAAACATATATCAGAGTCAGAAAAAAATAACTTTGAAGCATCCAAAAAGCCAAGCTTTCAAAGCCTCAACTTAGTGATTAAATAGCAAAAATTAAATACAACGACACAAATTTAACATAAGACTACCGGTGGGCATTCACGCTTGAAACCACTTCAAGCGATCTAACAATTAGAAGAAATCGGACAAAAGTGGGTTAGTAAGGTGTGATTTAGGGATTTGAACGACCAACAGAGAAACGGTGAATTAGTGAAGAGCTAAGCTCTACTAGATATAGCGATGTTGGTCAAGATGGCCACCTCCCTTTGGCCTTTGCACGATATATTTTTATTATTTTAATTTATTTACAAATATAAAATATTTTAAAATAATTCTTTAATATTTTATCAACTTAATGTAATATAAATTTTCACTAAATTTGATTTAAAAATAATTATAATACTATAACCAAAAATAAATTAATAAAATTACATTTTAGTTAATTATTTTAAGTTTATTTAAATTAAAATTTAAGTAAAAAATGTAAAAGATATTACGATATATACTTTTTAAATTTAAATAAATTCAAATTTAAAAATAAATTTGTTAAAATTCTAATAAATTGAGCGAACTAACTTGATTCTGCAGGATTTTAATTTGAATCAGACGTTACTGTTTGGATTCATGAAATTATTATTAGATATATTTAAAAATTTAATTAGAACTTTTCATTTCTTTGAATTTTTTTTGTGGAATTTTTTAAAAATTATTTTAAATGATAATCACTTGTATTAAATAAACGATTTAAATTACCAATTAAAATTTATTAAATTGGTCAAATAGTTTCCTCAACACACCAATTCATTCAAATGAGCTATACGACTGAAGCCTGAGACCACCATTGCAACCTTTAGCTGAAACCTGCACTTCTTCTATTGATAACAAAATATTATGTACAATGGCCAAGTAACTGTCTCAAAAATAGGCCATATCACATTGAACTCGAACTCCAACTCAAACTTGAACTTGTACTTGAACACTCTTTACATGGTGAAATCAATTCATACAACTTGGAAGTTTAAACTTCAATTCCATCTCTTGGAATTCTTCAGCCCTTTCGATTTTTGTTTTGCAGCCTGGAAGGCCTGCATTTTCTGTTTCTTCCGAGCTTCCTTCTCCGCCTGTTGTAGCATGCAACAAGAGCTTTTGGATTAAGTACACATATACTAACAAGCTCATGTCTATAGTGTAGTGTAATGCAATTTAATCATACAGAAGAAACTTACTTTTGACATCTTGGATTTGGCCTTCACTTTTGGAGCCTTTTCCTCGAGTTCTGCCTCACGTTCGAGTTCTTTTTCCCTTGCATCGAGGTTTTTCTCAAGATAATACTGCAAGTCCAGCAATTTTATGTTAAAGAATTGTTTGCATCTTAAGATTTCAAGATGAACAGAACCCCAAATATGTTTCTGATATATCATCAAGTTGCCAAGTTTTTTGCACAAGTCAGAAAAGCAAGAATTTTTATCGTGTCACGTAACAAATATTCAAACATATTGGTGCCACATATCAAGTCTCCATTCGTATGTTGACCCGACAACCATTGGAACTTATGTTAACGAGAATTCAAACCTATCGGCGCCACATATCAAATCTCAATTCATATGTTGATTAATAGAGAAAAAGAAAATGAGGGTTGGAACTTACATTATAGTCTCCTGCATAATCCTGTAACCGGCAATCTTTAACTTCCACTACTCTGTTAACTATTTGCTTAATGAAGTACCGGTCATGAGATATCGTGATAACTGTGCCCTTGTATTCTGTTATGGCCTCCTGATTTAGCAAAACATTCTGGTTAGCACATTTCTCGTAGAAAATAAAGCATAGATACTAAATATAGTTACCAAGAAACTCAAACCTCAAGCATCTCTTTTGAAGGAATATCCAAGTGATTAGTCGGTTCATCCAAGACAAGCAAAGTTGACGGCTTTACCATAAATGTGCAAAAAGCTAGTCGTGCCTGATCAGGACAAAGAGACAAAATTCAGAGCGAACATGTTGAATGGGAATGATCAAAACATTGGTAAGCTTAAATGCAATGGAACTGATATGGAGTATGCTTCAAACATTATTTCTGTTTCATTCATCCCAAGCTCAAAGAAGAACTAACCTATTCAACAAAGACAACAAGCTTAATGAAAAATAAGTCAACAGATAGCTTAAAATGGTGTCTGATAAAATAAAGGGCGCAACGTAATTAACATCAACTTATAACATTCATTCTTTGCTTAATCGTCTCTAGAGTTTGTACCAAAACCGAGCATTATATAGTGTAAAAATGCATTTCTTTTAGCAATGTTATTCGTGTTTAAATTGTTCATCTGTCATAAAATGTTCAGTACCTTACAGTATCTATTCCAGTATATCATCCATTTTATTCCTTGTCTTGCATCCCATCAAGTACCACCAAGTTCAAGATACCATATGCTAGAGTAAGAATTGGGTTCAGATACACACCGTAAAGTCGAATAACATAAAATTTTCCATCTGGTGGATGTCACTAAATTGGATATCACTAAATTAAGTCATATTTTCCAAGTGGAAGGTACAATATTATTCTGTTTGTTGATTAACCAGTAAACTTGACCAATAAATTCATAAACATCTTTATGATCTACATATGCAACCAACACAAGAAATCCATCTAACTAATGAGGATTAATGGAAAGTTCAACTAAAGAGTGTTTTGCTCTACACAGAATTCAAAGGTAGTGTTACAGGATCTTCTGATAAATAGTTACTGAACCAGTCATTAGGACTGTGTTTGCAAGAGAAGAATGCAATGGGAGGAAAAGGAAAAAGAAAAAGGGGGGCAGGATAAGTGGTAGGTTGCAGATAACTGCTTGGTATTTCCTCCCCGCTGGTACTAATATTATATTCTTTAATTTTTTCCCCCCGAAAACTTGCTTCAATCTTAGAATGGGAGAACAAATTAAATCCTACAGACCATCAAACAACAACTCTAACAAACAGCTCAAAAGTATTATAGAACCCCCGGCAGCTCAATATTGTAAAAGTTAAGAGATGCAGAGATTTATGTTCATCAGAGATGTACCTTCTCACCGCCACTTAAAAGGGACACCTTTCTATCAAGCATTTCAGCTTTGAAGTTGCAGCGTCCAAGAAGTCCCTTTATGTCATCAAGCCTCCAGTCCTGTGCAGCCTCTACAACTGTTTCAATCACTGTTTTCTCTAAATCAAGCGCCTCTGCCTACAAGACAAGTTGATCAAAATAGTCAGAAAGTTTCTGTAAGGAGTTCAGAAAATGACTTTCCAAAAAAAAAAAATTCAGAAAATGGCCCAAAACCCTGTAGTTAAAAGCAACAAATGCCTAAGATCAAATGAGAAATGGCACCTAAGTTGTGTCAATTGCACACCTGATTCTGCTCAAAATAGTTTGGCAGTACATTATGCTCGCCTAGAACAATTTCACCTGCAGTTGGCTTCTCCATACCCATGATCAGTTTCAGCAAAGTACTCTTCCCGCAACCATTTGGGCCAATAATGGCAATTTTTTCACCTCTTTCTATTGTAAGATTCGTCCTATTAAAAAGCACCTGTACATGCAGATATTAACATAAAGTAAATTCAACAGCAAACTTAACGGGGGGAATTACTCTTTTCTTAGTGATGCAATGTACCTTGTCCCCATAGGTGAAATTTAAGTTTCTAATTGCAACAACAGATCTTCCACTTCTTCCACGCTCTGGAAATCTGATTTTCATTTGCTTACGTTGAAATGGCTTCTCAATTTGATCCTCTTCTTGAAGCCTCTCCAGCTTCTGTTCATCAAAATCAGAATTTCCAAGATAATTAGATAAGGGTATCTACGGCTGAGCCAAAAACACAAAACTGCACAAGAAATAGAGACTAGAGAATCATTCTCAAAGTGATGAAATGTGCATAGCAAGTTCACAGAGAAAAGAATAAGACACATAAATTTAATTATGCTTAGTTCATAATTGACTGCATCCATTCAGTCGGACAAAAACCAGACTCAAATGACCAATTTTGATTAAAGTTGTTCATTTGAAACTTACTACTATATGATTGCTGCTATGCTAATGCAATTAGAAATGTAGCCTATATATACAAATAAGTTAGTGTGTGAATCCAGTGCATCAATCCCAGTCATGTCCAAAAGAAATATTGAATAAATCTACCCTATAGCAATCACACAGCGTAAGTATAACATCTCATTCATTCTAATAAAGCTGGAACCGATTGATGAGGATGACGGTATAACTACTTCTTGTATGCCGCCAACAGATGAATCATATAACCAAGCAAACAATGCCACATTGTTCCTCAATAACATAAACGCGGATAAAATTGTTTGGGTAGTTGCACCTTCTCGGCAGAAGAAGCACGACCAGAATTTGCTCCCGCGCCTAATCTGCTTATTAAGTCTCTCGTGTGCTCAATTTCCTTTTGTTGTTTTTCCCATGCAGCATATTGCGCTTCAATCCATGTTGCCTTTGAGACAATATACTGAGAATAATTACCCTCATAAGTCCTGGATACTCCCATGTCCGTTTCTACAATTTTTGTACATAATTGATCAAGAAATGCTCTGTCATGAGATATGATGACCATCGGCACATCCTGTTTTTGCAGATAACTTTCAAGCCACTCAATTGTATCCAGGTCAAGGTGATTCGTAGGCTCATCTAACAGCAACAAATCTGGGTCCTGGCAATATGTGGTAGAACACATTTAACCATAGCATATACATAATTAATAGAGAGAAACTGTTTCTTAGAAAAAGAAAAGGGATCCTCCAATATCAACTCCTCTTATGAGTTAGGGTTTTCTTATTTCAATCCTCTTACCTTCATTTTTGCTATTGAATTCCTCCTATTACCAAAAACATGGCAATGAAGTCCTTGCACTTGGTTATAGACATGTTACACACATAGATCATGAAATTTTATAACTGAAAATGAACAGGTTAAAGTAGCGCAAAAACAACCTGAATTAAGAGAATTGTAGTAGAAAAGTAGGATCAGTATCAAGATATAAAAATCATCCTACTGGTAGACCAAAACTTCTGGCAAAGAAGCAGCTTCTGAAACAAACTATGCAGCACCAATTACACATATATGTAGTGAAACCATAACCATCATGGCATGCTCTTAGTCAGGTATTAGTCAGAAAAGAAACGAGAAAGTAAAAAGTAGAAACATAATAGTAACAATTTATATAGATTATACCTGAAACTGCAATAAAACCAAGCATATCGTTGAAAAACAATGGACAAGGTACACACCTGCAGCAAAATCTTCCCAAGTGAAATCCTCATCTGCCAGCCACTACTGAATGAGGCCACCAACCTCTCTGAATCCTCGGGCGAAAACCCGAGCTCAGGCATCAACTTGCTGATCTTAGCATCAATTAGGTCCAAATCCACAGCCTGTGCTCTTTTCTGCAACAAATCAAACTCATCCAACAATCTTCCCATCAAGTCCAAATCCTCCACAGCCCCTTCTATTGCCTTTTGCACCTTCTCCAACTTCCCTGCAATCTCCATTTCCTCTTCAAAAGCACTCATAAACTCCTCTTTGACAGTCCTGCTCATCGAAACCTCGAATTCTTGACTCAAAAACGCAACTTTCATGTTGGGTTTCGCTTTGATCACGTTACCCGAATCAGGCTCCTCTTGTCCCGTAATAATTCTCAACTGGGTCGTTTTGCCTGCCCCATTTACGCCAACAAGCCCAACTTTTTCCCCTTTCTTCACTTCCCAACTCACGTCCTTCAACACCGTAACTCCTTTATAGCTCTTGCTTATATTTTCAAGCTTCACACCCGACGAAATACCCGACGCCCCGCTGTTTGATTGCTTATTCGCTCGTTTTCTGTCGAAATCATCCGCAGAATCCCTTGAAAACAAAGACTCAACATCAGTCTCCGGCTCAACAACAGAGGCTTCAACGGTCGCAGTGGATAAGCTCGCATCAATTCTAGATGTCCCTCTTCTGGGTTTTGAAAAATTCGCGACCTTTATCCCACGGATATTCCTTCTTCTAACAAGTTTGAGGCTTCGGTGAGGCGTAAAATGGGGTGGCAGAGGAGATATCCTAGCATCGAATAGAGATGAACCAGTGAAGAAGGTCTGAAGGTCTAGTCGGTTGAATTTAGTGGACAATGCCATGTTTGGTTAGTTAACACAACAAAAAATCTGAGCAAATTAAACGGGAAGTAGCAATATCTAGGACAAACTAAGCATATACTGGTAATGGGTTAGCATCAAATGATGTTGAAATGGAGGAGGAGAAGACTAAACTAAGTAAACAATAGGTCAGCCTTCCTGTTTCTCTCACAATGAAAAACAGAGTGAACAGAGGAACTCTGTTTCTTGAAAGGAAATGGCCATTAAGTACTTCGAGCTTAGTTAATATTTACCCATTTTTTGCAATTCTTTTCTTAAAAAATTGAAGCTTTTGTTTTTATATATCATACTGTTAACTAAAAATTTTATTTTCTTGTGATTTTTGTGGCCTTCGAAACAGATAACAATTTGTGGGAAAACTTCGAGTTCTGCGGTGAGGACTTTTGGAATATCATTCTCACCTCTGTTTTCAAGCCACGTGTATACCAAAATGTGACTCTTACCTTAGCCACGTCCACTAGAAGCTCATACCCTTCTGTTCAATCATTCTTCATCCAACTCAATTCACCATTTGATATTTGGATACAAATGTTGAATTGGGCTGGATTTTTCTTTTCAATGTTGGATTGGTTTTGGACTCAAGAATCTTCTTACTTTCATTAATGGATTGGACTCACATTCATGCATGATTTTATCCAATTTGCAATTTTGTCCTCTCAGGTTAAGTATGCATTTTGGCAAATTAAATAATAAAACCTTAATAAATGAATATTTTTTAGACCTGAAAATTTTTTATCTTATACGGAGTTATTAATTTATCGATAAATAAATATTTTATTAATTTATCGATAAATTAATATTTATTAATTTATAGAATAATTTTATTTTGTACATTATATTTGTTAAATTAAACAATTAGTTTTTTCAGTAACTAAGAAAAGAAAATAAATAAACAATTAATTAATGATGGTGCATTGTATATAAGTTTATTAATCTTAAATTAGCGTGATTCAAAATAGAGTGTATGTAGGTACATTAGAATATGAAGTTTTAGAATATTACACTTGTAAAGATCCTAATTTGACAAAGAAAGAAAAAACCTACTTCTACTTGGAAAAGAAATCATATCTTTGTAAAGAAAGACTTACTTCTACTCGGAAAAGGAATCATCTCCTTGTAAAGATCCTAATTCTACAAAAAAATAAAAACCTATTTTCATTTAGAAAAGAAATCATCTCCTTGTAAAGATCCTAATTCTACAAGGAAAAAAGACCTACTTCTATTTGAAAAAGAAATAATCTCCTTGTAAAGATCCTAATTCTACAAGGAAAGAAAGACCTACTTCTATTTAGAAAATAAATCATCTCTTTGTAAAGATCCTAATTCTACAAGGAAAGAAAGACCTACTTCTACTTGGAAAAGAAATCATTTCCTACGAGACCTCCTCCAATATAAATAAGGTCTTTTAGGATTAGTTTAGAGGGCATTCACGTTTTTTCTTTTCTTTGAACGTGAATCTCTCTTCTGCGCTTTCTTTCTTTTCATGGCTACTTATTTGAAAAGCGTAAAAAAGTATACGCTAACTGATGAGATGAGAAAAGCATTATGTGAGTACAAAAGTCAGCATCCCTCTTCGAGTCAAAAAGATTTGCAACAGTGGATTCAACAAAAGTTTAATCACTCTATTAGTCAATCAACAATATCAAATACTCTTAAAAAGTAAGCAGAGTATTTGTCAAAAGAGATAACAAATAGTAATGTTAAAAGTCACAAATCAGCAAAATATCCTAAATTAGAAAAGGTATTGTATGAGTGGTTTCTCCAATATCAAGAGAAAGTGAACATGATTGGAGAAATAATTCAAACTAAAGCAAGAGAGTTTCTACAGAAGATGTATGGTGAAGCAAATCCAGAATTTAACTTCTCAAGTGGTTGGCTAGAATGGTTTAAGGTGAGACATGAGATTAAGTCTTGTAGACGGTTTAATGAAAGTGGTTCAATTGTCATGAAGAATATTGACGAAGCTGTACCTAAAATTTGAGCTAAATTGGACAAATTTTATTGGAGGGATCTCTATAATATGAACGAAACAGGCTTATTTTATCGTTTGCAAGCAGATCATTCACTAGCTACAAAGCAATTAGAAGGACGAAAAAAGGACAAGGAAAGACTTACTATTGTTGTTTGTTGCAATGGGGATGGTTCAGATAAAGTACCTCTTTGGATTATTGATAAGTATGCTAATCCTAGATGTTTTAAAAATATGAATATTGATAATCTTAATTGTCATTATCGAGCCAACAAGAAAGCATGAATGACTGGATTACTCTTTCAATAATTTGTTCGTTGGTTTGATGATAGAATGACAGGTAAAAAAGTGTTGCTTATAGTAGACAATTGCCATCCCATCCCTAGGTTATTGAAGGCTTGAGAAATGTTGAATTGTTCTTTTTGCCTCCAAATACAACATAAAAAATTCAACCATATGATGCTGGAATTATTCGATCACTTAAGATTTATTATTGACATCGTTTTTATTCTAACATCTTGAAAGGCTATGAGATGGGAGCAATAAATCCTGAAAAAATTAATGTGCTAAATGCTATCTATTTTATTAATGTTATTTGGAATATTGATGTGAATGCCACAATTATTGCAAATTGTTTTCGACATTGTAAAATTCGATCTGAGGAAGGTATGCTTCTAGAAGAAGAAACTAACGATGTTGAAGGCATTCAAAGATTAGAGGAAGTTATTTTTAATTTACATTATAGAAATGTCATGAATGTAGAGCAGATTCTGAATTATCCTAGTGAAAATGAAGCTTTAATGGAATCGTCTACGGATGAAAAAATTATTCAAGGAGTAATAAGTATGGAAGATGATGACAATCAAGATCCAGATGACAGTAACGATATACCACATATTTCTCCAAAAGAAGCTTTTCTTGTTGTAGAGACTTTGAAAAGTTACTTGCTTCAAAATGAGAAGAATGTGTCAAATGTAGTTTATGCCCTCCAAAAAGTTAAAGATGAAATTGAATTCAGTTCGCATGAAAAGAAGAATCAATTGACTATAGATTCATATTTTAGGAAAGCATAAAATTTGAAATAAAAATTGTTTAGGAAAGGCTTTATTTTATGAATTATATATGTAATTTTTATACTTATTTAATGAATTATTATTTTATATTTTCAATGGGTCTCAAGGATTTTTTTTTAAATTATTATCTTATGCATTTAGCGATGTTATTATTTTATCTCATTGGCCCAAGTTGGGACCGGAGAAAATTATTATTTAATCGAGGTTATTAATTTATCGAATATTCATTTATCGAGATTTTATTGGTTTACTCAATCAAGTTTAGGTGTAAAAGGTCGGTTTAAAATCTAACTTGAATGATTTTGTTTTGGTTTATCTTTTCAAATCAGTATGAAAATTTTAATATCAAAGGAGTTGTTTATTAAAAAGATCGATCCGAATATAGGATGAACTCGATTTGACTTAATCTGTTCTCAAACCTGTAAACAATAAACGGAATAAGGATTAAATCTTAATAATTTTTTTCAAGTTTGATTAAATTTTATTTTGATATATTAATTTTAGATCATCATATTTGATTAAGTTGTTATAATTACTTAAGTTAAAATACAACTAAAATATTATATGTCTGATAGATCACATAAAGATTAATAGTTATATAAATAAAGAAACATTTTTCACATAATTTTTAAAATTAAATAAGTGATTATAATGAAATAATCAAACATTATTTTGACGAAAATGAAAAGTTATATAATCTTTTAAATATAAAATTCCACATCCTTTGTTGATAGTTAAATGGATTCGCCTTAAAGTTAGAGTCGGCTCTACCAAAATTTCATCGACCTAAATGACGTTATTTTAATTGTATCTTGGAAGTGGGGCCCGAGGGCAAGGCGGAGGTTGTGGCGCTTTATCATTTTTAACCATTTGTCACATTAATAAAATGTTAATAAATATAATGTTTTAAAATTGTGAGAAGTGATTGGTGAATAAAAAAAAATCTGAAGTTGATTGGTGTGTGTGTGGTGCGTAAGTCACTTGGTGGAAGTGTTGGAAGCATTTGTTCATAACTCATCTGATGCGTGAGCATAGGTGAAACGCTGGTGTGGTATTGATTGATGGGTTTTGAGTGTAGCTGTGAATTGTATTGATATCTGCGTATTGGGGGGCTTTACGTCTATGTGTTCTGCGCCATTTTTTTGTCAATCATGTGGAAGTTGATCAAGCTGAAAAATTATATTTGCGGAGTGGCTTACATGCAGAAACAATTTTCATATCTATTTCGTAGGAGTTGAATCAGTTAGGAAGTTGTCTTTTTTTCTGTCTCAAGTGTCTTTCATTTATGTTAAATTTTATGTAATCACTTAAGTTATTTGTTTAGTGTTCTTCTCTCTTGAGGTTAGTATAAGTTGATCGTGCTATTAGGTATGAAATTCTTTCACGAAAAGTGAGGTTGAGTGATAGTGTCAAGAGTTGAGTGATGTCAGCTCAGTAAAATCTTGAGTAAACTATTATACTTCGGTAAAAGTGATTAAGCTAGATGAGGGTCCCACAAACATAGACATGATGTGCCAAATTGTGTTATCAAATTTTCAATGTTGATTTATTTTTTTGGTTCTCTTGATTTTTTTGATTTTGTTTGTTTGCTAATCGAAAAGTTTGCGAAACTATTAACTCCTTCGATTTTTCAATAAGTAAAAGAAAAATCCTAGTAAAAAGGCTTCATTTATTTTTAGCGATATAAAATGAATTAAATTTATAAAAATACCTCTTAATTTAAAAAGTATAATTTAGGAGGACTAGATTAGATAACCAATTTCAACCTGTGTTAATTAATCTCATTTATATATTTACGTGGAGTCCACATAAGTACGAGGACAAAATTAACTAGCATAGGGATAGAAAACCAATCGGCGAACAAAGGTTTTGGTGTGAATTTAAGCATATGTATCTATTTATAATGATAAAACTGGCTGAGTATCACATCAATACTTTGTGGTTTGACAAATAATTAACTGTTCAAAACTTAGAATACAAATATAAAAATCCGTAATTTTAATAGAGAGCAATTAAAATAATAAATTGTTTAATTTAATGTCTAATTTAAAAATGAGATATTTTATTTTAAAATTTTATGTTTTTGTTAACATTTTAGTTGTATGTCTTATAAATCACGTAAAGATTAATAGCTATATAAATGAAGTGCCTTCTTTGTCGCATGACTTTTTAAATTAAATAAGTGATTATAATGAAATACTCAAATTTTATTTTGACAAAATAAAAGTTACATAATTTCTTTAAATATAAAACTCCACATCTTTTGTCTGTAGTTAAAATTGGTCCATCTTAAAGTTAGAGTCGACTTCACTGAAATTTCATCGGCCCAAACGACATTACTTTAACTGTATATTGGAGCTGGGGGCTGAGGCCGGGGCGGACGGTTCGGTCCTTTATCATTTTTAAACATTAGTTACATTAATAAAATGTTAATAAATATAATGTTTAAAAAATTTGAATAAGTTTAAGTTTGAATTTGTATCTTTTCTGTTTGGTCCTGACGGCCCTAGTCGCTTGGACTCGGTCACGAAGTCTTTGGATTTGGTATATCCAAGTTCTGGCGCAAGTAAGCCGCCATTAATCTTCTTCGGAGTAACCATTGCTCTTGCTTCCGTTGACCTGCAACTTGCAATCATTAGTATTAGCAGAAGCAGAGCCGCATATCTTTGATTTTCCATCAGATATATATATAAATATATATAGCGATATGCTCTATCTCTGGACTGAAATTCCAGTATGGAGAAAGCAGAGTAATAGAAGAAAGGTGTCGTGTTTTATGGTTCTGGTAAGGTGCTCATTGCATATATAGAGACCAGGGAGAAGGGTGTGAGTCTCTACGAAACTTCATCGACCAACAAATTTCTACGCAAGGACTTTCACGTCAACCACTAATAGTGGAAGACTAAAACAATTATTTTCTTGGGATTTTTGTGGCTAAGAGTATTTTTGTGGTCGATAGCATTTTTTTGGCCAGGAATACTTTTGTAGTCGATAGGATGATTAAGTGACTGTTTAGATAGGTTTATGTCAGTAAAATTTTAATTGTATAATTTTTTCAGTGATTTAAAAATTTTTTTTTTTAAAGAAATTGGTTGATTATTTAACTGTTATTTTAAAAAGTTGTTTTAAAGATCTTCATATGATACACTGTTTGACAACATAAAAATAAAAATATTTTTAATTTAAACTATATTTTATTTTATAATAAAATTATTTATGCATATAAATATCATTTAAAATATGTTAAGCACTATGCAAAGTATAATATATTAATTATTATATAATTTTAAACCATATAAAATATAAATAAAATATATCTAATCAAATCTTTCATATGGATTATAATATAAGTAAAATTAATATTAAAATAAATATTAAAACATATAAAAGTTAAATAATATTATATAAATCTCAAAATAAACTTAAAGATGTGTTTGTAAGTATTGTAAAATTTATGTAAAATATAAAGATAAAAGAAACTAAAATAGATTCATTAATTGATCTTAAAATTTACCTAAATTTTTTTTGAAAAACTCTAAATTTGATTTTTCAAAAGCTTTATTTCAGTTTCAAAAAGCATTTATATGATAAAAGTGTTTTTAAATTTTACATTCAAACACTCAATTTTTTTAAAAACAACTTTTGCGATGAAAAAAGTGTTTATTTACTCTAAGAAAACTAAACCAAACATGTTCTAAAAAGGTTGTGATGGTCTGTTGTTGTCCCGTTGTCTTTATAATGGGCAGTGTAATATATGGACAGTTTATAGGTTAATTTTGGAGTTCCTAATTTTCAGCTTTTAATTTTAAATTTTTTTTATACCATTAACGCAAAAATTCGAGAGGTTAGAAAATTTAGAAACATTTCATTTGACAATAAGATTTAACGAATGAATTAAACTTTTTCGGATAACAATAACTAGAGGTATGGTTACTTCAGTTAGGCTTCGGCCTTTCTTTGGATATATATATATATATATATATATATGCAAACGTGTTGTTGAAAATGATTGTTGTCTGTTACTGGAAAACATGTAACATTTCTGTGTTGGAATATAATTCGCACCTCTGTTTTCAAGCCACGTGTATAGTATACCAAAATGTGACTCTTACATTAACAACGTCCACTACAAGCTCATGCTCTAAATCTTCTTAGTTCCATTAATGGATTGGCAAAATAAATTAGGTTTAATCTGAAGTTAACAAGTTGAATATAAATTGATGAAGTTTACGCCTAAAAGGTCGGCTGAAAGTCTAATATCTTTTCAAAATGATAATGTTTTTGTACTGTAAATATAAGAAAATTAAGATTAAAATATTTTTTAATCAAAATATTAGACTTAAACTCATTCAAACTTTAAACTAATCTTGAGTTATCTATTAAGAAGGTTCGAACTCAACTCATCTTAATCTATTGTCAAATTTATAAACAATATATGAGGTAGGGATTAGGTCTTTTTTCCAAGTTTGATTAAATTTGATTTTAATATATTAATTTTGGATCATTAGATTTGATTAATTTATTACAGTTCATTAAGTAAAAATATGGTAAGCTTGAATTTGAATTTAAATTTAAATTTAAACAGATTTGTTAACTTTAAATTGGATCAAACTAAATTTGATCTATTTTATTATTTTAATTATGAATTTTAAATATTTAAGTTTTGAATTTTGATTTTAGCATAATTTTTATGACACGTTTAATTTATTTAAAATATATATTACAAATGATAATAGTTAAAAAAATTAAAAATGATAACAGTTTAAGACACATTTAATCACTATTTTGATAATAATTTGTACATTTGTCACTAATGCAAATTTCTTTCTTTTTTGGTTATCTCGCCATATCAGACACTTGGTTTGAGACAAAGATACAAAACTTTTAATTGAAAATTGACCCTTAACTTAAATATTAGTAAAATTAGTACCCAAATAGGATTAGTATTTATGAAATTATATTGCTTAAATATTTATGGTTGCAAATCATTAAGAAGTTGGTACGTTTCTTACTAATGCAAGTTTCTTTATCATTTTGATTATTTCATCATATTAGATACTTAATTTGAGATAACTTTATAGGACGATTAATTAAAAATTGACCACTTAACTTAAATGTTAGTAAAAATACCCAAATAGTAGTTGTAACAAGTCATATTCGAGTCAATGGAATTGTGGAAATATGGTTGGTAATGGGTGAGTTGGGTTAGGTTGAGTTTGCCCAAGCTCAACCTTAGAATGATAACATTCTACTAGGACCCAAGTCCAGCTGGAGGCTTGATTGGCTCAAATAGCTCAAAATCGGGCTTGACCAGTTAGACTTGATTTTATTTTTATTTTTAACAATACAAATAGAAAAAAATCATTTTTGACAAAAACAGTGTCATTTTCTTTATATCTATTAGACTCTAGGTCAAGTCGAGTCTGGATAGCTTGAATTTTAGGCCTGATTTTTTTTTAAAAAAAAAGACTTGAGATCTGGTCAAACTGTTTGCAACATGTTGACTTCAGATCAAATAGGACTAGGCCAAGTTGACCCGAACCTAATTGTTAAGCCTAGTGGACCAAATATAAATTATATAGATTCCATCTAATATTGCTTTTTTATGAATTTCTCTTTGATTTGTTAGTCTGCTTTCTCTTGATGTAGTCCATACAGGTTTCAAAATTAATAAAATTCAAAGTATGAATTAATCCGTCATTTACTAATCTTTCAATTATCTCTATAGAAATATGTCATAATCTTCAGTGCTACAATATAGAGAAATTCTCATTCATTACATAACATTTTGTTCCATCATGAAAATGTGTTGCATTGTAACAGATATTATCTTATAAATTAAAATGAAAAAGACCACCAAATAATGTATTATTTCTAACAATTTCAAATTTATAATTAAACTTTAAATATTCATTTGAAAATAAAAGCAATATCCAAAATGCACAAATCTTGAAACTGAAATCAATTTATTAAAAAATTGGAATATAAAATGTATTTTCTAATTTTAAAACAAAATCACTATAAAAAATTAAATTGCAATCTCTAATAGGCTCAACACGTGAGCATATTTTGTTTTCATATAAGATATACTGCTCACTTCTCACTAACTTCCTTGAGTTTTGCAAATCTTGCAATTTATTTGTAATATGAATTTAATAATCAAAATCAATCCATTGTATGTTATGATAAACTTCAGTCTTATTATATTCAAAGCAAACTATTGAGATTAGATTGCCTTTATTTTCAAGTCATTCCTTATGTTTAACACAATCCTTCATCACGTGTTCTTTTTTTTTTTGGCAAAAGAAACACTTGGATTCTTCTTTATGTCAACTTGGGCAAGTATTTGATCTTTTTCCCTTGAGTTGACTTGATTTTTCTTCTTTTTTTGAACAATCAGATGTGCACTCTGCTAACTCTCTCCCTGTTCCATTAACAATCTTCCTTCCTCTTGAAAACACGTGATCATTAATTTGTTTATTGACCACTTATTCTTATGTATATTATAAATTTTTTTAAAAGGCCTCTATTGTAGTGGAAAGATGTTCAAAATTTAATACACAAGGAAAGAATTAGACATTTCAACCTCAATTTTCTTTAACTGAACCGCAATGTCCCTCATCTTCACGATATGCTCACTCACACCTCCAACACCGGTGAGCCTTGTGGATGAAATCTTTATAATAAGGGCACTTGCAAGTACTTTGTCTTAAGTTTCAAATTGCTTATAAATAACCTTTAGTAGAGTATGGACATTGTCATGTTGTTCTACATAATCATGAATGCTAACAAAAATTTTGGTTTTTATGAACATCACACTTAGGCGATTAGATCGCTCCCAATATTCTTAAGGAGCAATTTCAACTGCAGTGCTAGCCTTAATTACCTTAGGGGTTTCATCCTTCTAGATATCATAATCAATGTCTATCTACTAGAGATGAAGAAAAATTCTCTATTTTCGAATCTTATAGTTTCCATCCCTCAATTTGGGAATTTCACAACTTGTCTTAAAGAAATTAATAGTTTGAATAGCTGCATAATTTAAACATACATGCTACTTATCAATAAATTGAAGCTAATAAACAATATATATATGTTGTACCAATGTAAACATATTTTAAAAGACATAAATCAAATGACATAAAAATTACTTGCGGCTAAATCTTTAAATCAAACATATCTATGTTAAACTTTATAATAAAATTATCAATTATATTCCAATTCCTAATACTTTTGGGAAATTAGGAAAATAATTTGATATTTTATCCTAATTAATCATTCAAATATAATTAAAATTATTGTGTAATAAAATTTATTATACTAAAATAATTAAATACAATTAAATGCCTTAACTCTTTATATGATTAAGGTCGAGGAATCGCAATCCCATGCGCATCTGCGAGCAAAAGAGAATACAATGTAAGGGGAGGGCTGTGCCACACCTGCTCGCTACATGTAAAGCTCGAGCCCATACAGACTAGGTGGTCAACGCATTGATTACCTTCACGCAGGACATGAGCAGTAATGTACAGTGGGCCATGGGCTATAAAGGAACGGTTATCATAGATCACATTGGCTAAGGGATGAAATTGTAGATCCTCTGAAGAATAACTTAGACATCTAAGTGCTTCCTTTGAGTCGGATTCAATAATCAATCTGTCATACTGAAAATTCCTGGCAAAAACCGTAATCCTTAATTTTGTGTACCTGGATGATTGGGTGTTATGTTGAATATAGGAAGGCGGATGGATCTTCAAGGGCTAGGCCTCCACAAGCCAGAGAAATAGCAAGTACTTCTCAGGTTTTTGCAATTTTGTCCTCTCAGGTTTGATATGCATTTTGGCAAATTAAATTAGGTTTAGTCAATCAAGTTTAGATGTAAAAGGTCGGTTTAAAATCTAATTTGAATGATATTGTTTTAGTTTATCTTCTCAAATCAATACGAAGATTTTAATATCAAAAGAGTTGTTTATTAAGAAGGTCAAGTTGAATTTAGGATGAACTCGATTTGACTTAACCTGTTCTTAAATTTATAAACAATAAATAAGATAAGGATTAGGTTTTAATTGTTTGTTTGTTTTGATTAAATTTGATTTTAATATGTTAATTTTGGATCATCATATTTGATTGAATTTTATAATCACTTAAGTTAAAATACAACTAAAATGTTATATTTCGAATAGATCAAATAAAGATTAATAGTTATATAAATAAAGAGTCGTCTTTTTTCATATAACTTTTAAAATTAAAAAGTGATTATAATAAAATACTCAAATATTATTTTGATGAAAAGGGAAAGTTACATAATTTTTTTAAATATA
This sequence comes from Erythroxylum novogranatense, assembly GCA_029891385.1. Taxonomy (NCBI): domain Eukaryota; kingdom Viridiplantae; phylum Streptophyta; class Magnoliopsida; order Malpighiales; family Erythroxylaceae; genus Erythroxylum; species Erythroxylum novogranatense. The sequence goes on along the minus strand of CM057228.1, from coordinate 3,528,373 downwards.
AAGCTTCACATCATTTGTCAGTAGTAAAATCGGTCCCTCTTAAAATTAGAATCGGCTCCATTGAAATTTCATCGACCCAAATGACATTTGATTTAACTGTGTCTTGGAGCTGGGGGCTGAGGCTGAGGCGGATGGTGAGGCGGAAGATGCGGTGCTTTATCATTTTTAACCATTAGTTACATTAATAAAATGTAAATAAATATAATGTTTTAAAAATGTGAATAAGTTTAAGTTTGAATAAAATGTAAATAAATATAATGTTTTAAAAATGTGAATAAGTTTAAGTTTGAATTTGTACATCTTTTGTTTCTTCCTGACGGCCCTAGTGGCTTGGACTCGGTCACGAAGTCTTTGGATTTGGTATATCCAAGTTCTCGCGTAAGTAAGCCGCCATTAATCTTCTTCGGTGAAACCATTGCTCTTGCTTCCGCAGACCTGCAACTTGCAATCATGAGTATTATCAGAAGCAGAGCCACATACCTTTGATTTTCCATCAGATATATATAAATATATATAGCGATATGCTCTATCCCTGGACTGAAATTTCAGTATGGAGAAAGTAGAGTAATAGAAGAAGGTGTTGTGTTTTATGGTTCTGGTATGCATATATAGAGACCAGGGAGAAGGGGTGTGAGTCTCTACGAAACTTCATCGATCAACATATTCCCACGCAAGGCCTTTCACGTCAAAGACTAATAGCGGAAGACTAAAACATGTTATTTTCTGGGGATTTTTGTGGCCTGGATGATGGAATAGTCTTGTGGTTCATATGATTTCACCACTTTTGTGGTGGTCTGTTGCTGTCCGTTGTCTTTGCAATAAATAGGCAGTTATAGGTTAATTTTTTAGCCCCTAATTTTCGGCTTTTAATTTTAAGAAAATTTTATATCATTAATATGTTTCTTAATTTTATAATTAAGAAACATTTCATTTGACAATAAGATTTAACCAATAAATTAAGCTTTTTCAGGTAGCAATAATTAGAAGTACGATTATTTCAGTTATGCTTCCGCGTATCTTTTGATATATATACATGCACACATGACACATGTTGTTGATATATATACGTAAGAATGTTGTATGTAAGAAAATGATTCGCACCTCTGTTTTCAAGCCACGTGTATACCAAAATGTGACTCTTACATTAACAACGTCCACGACAAGCTGATGCTCTAAATCTTCTTAGTTCCATTAATGGATTGGACTCCGATTCATGCATTATTTGATCCAATCTGCAATTTTCTACTCTTACGTTAAGTATGCGTTTTGGCAAATTAAATTAGGTTTAGTCTGAAGTTAACAAGTTGAATATAAATTGATGAAGTTTACGCCTAAAAGGTCGATTGAAAGTTTAATATCTTCTCAAAATGATATTGTTTTTGTACTGTAAGTATAAGAAAATTAAGATTAAACTGACATTGTTTTTTAATTAAAACATTAGACTTAAACTCAATCAAACTTTAAACTAATCTCGACCTATCTATTAAGAGAGTCATCCTCGAACTCAATTCATCTTAATCTATTGTTAAACTTATAAACGATTATACGAGATAAGGATTAGGTCTTTTTTTCCAAGTTTGATTAAATTTGATATTAATATGTTAATTTTGGATCATTAGATTTCATTAATTTACTATAGTTCGTTAAGTAAAAATATGGTAAGCTTGAATTTGAGTTTAAATTTAAATTTTAATGGATTTGTTAACTTTAAATTGAGTCAAACTAAATTGATCTAATTTATTATTTTATTTATGAATATTTGAATATTTAAGTTTTGAATTTTGAATTTTATAATAATGTTTATGACATATTTAGTTTATTTGAAATATTTACTACAAATGATAATAGTTAAAAAATTAAAATGATAATAGTTTAAGACACATGTAATCACTATTTTGATAATTGAACCCAAACTATATGTAAAACAATTATTGAGTTTCGTAACTATTTCTTAACTATTTAAATATTTATGGGTTCAAGTAAATAAGTTGGTACGTTTGTCACTAATGCAAGTTTCTTTCTCTTTTTGATTATTTCACCGTATCAGACATTTGGTTTGAGACAAATATATAAGACGTTTAATTGAAAATTGACCCCTTAACTTAAATGTTAGTAAAATTAATACCCAAATGGGATTAGTATTTACGAAGTGATTGTTACTTTGGTTTGAAATTATGTCAAGTTATATTTCAGTGTCGAATTGAATCGTGGACTTAGGGGTAACAATAAGCTGGGATAGGCCGAGCTCACCTAGGTCTAAATCCGGTCTGTCACCTAGGTCTAAATCCGGTCTGACAGCTTTTGTTGAGACTTGGGTGCAGCCTGAGGTCTGATCAGCTAGAAGCTCAATTCAATCCAACCTAACTTAATTTTTTTACTTTTAAAATAAAAAAAATAACATCATTTTTTTAAATAATGTCATTTTTCTTATAACTATAAAGCTTTAGAGTGAGTAGAGTATGGGCAATTTGGAAGTGCCCCAACTGAACATGATTTTGTTGACTTTAAGATAGACCAAACTGGTTGAGTCAATCCCGAGCCTGATTGCCAAACCGATCAAATTTAAATTATATAGATTATCTATTATTATTCTTTAAGAATTCATCTACTACTTGTTTATTAATTTAAGCGAGTAATCATAATTATGAGTCCATTAATCTACAGCTAAATCAAAATAATTGTATTTTTTAGTATTTATCAATAATAAGATAATAAATATATTTCTTTATGTGATCAATGTTTACCTTTCTATAAAAAAACACTATTTTCCTTTATATGCCTTTAAGGTTATCTATAAAGGCTAGAATGCAAGGACTGAGAGAACTTACCGTCTACCATGAAACTGTCGTTCAAAAGCTGCATCAACGACACGTCTTGCAGAAGAAGGTGAAACTGAGAGCAGCAATGTTGCTCCTGGGTAAGCTAATAGAAAATTTGAACAGTCACACATGATTCAGCTTCACTAAACATTGCAAGCACATAAAAAATTTCATTGTCTTACGTAGCGAATGACTAGAAAATGACATCAATAATCAGTTATTCTTGCATTTTTTGAATAAGCATATTACCCCACATCATGTCACATGACTCGTAACAAATGGAAGATCCCTTAGTATCTACATATTACAAACGAAAATCACATATCTACATATTACAAACGACAATCACCAACAACATGAGGATTAAATCTATTGAAGAGCAAATTTCATTCTAGCTCATAATTTGTTGCAATCCGTTTAAAACATCATGCAAGGAAACCACACGCATAGGATAAAGAGGATGTCAATAGAGATACCGAACTTACAGCTTCAATAAGTCGGATTATCGACTATTGACATAACCAATCTACTATGTTCATTCGGACTTGCAATAATCAAAACCACCATTTGTTGTTGAAGGAATCAATAGTATTCGCAGCGGAATCAACCCAAGATCAGAAATACATATACAAGAAAACCAAATTACAAGAATCGAAACAAGACAAACCTAGATCTTCTTTCCACAAATCTTCTTATCCTTACAGTCTTCTGTCGTGTAACTTTAATTGTTTATGTAACCCTTGTTTTTGGGTGAGCAGAAAGAATTGAACTTGTGTTTTCAGAGAGTTTTTGTTTTCTCTCTAAGTTTTCCAATAGATCCCACTTTAATAGGAAGAAAGGCACATATATATATAACTCTCTCATTTTCGCATAAGAAGTAACCGCTAATATTACACTATTTATTACCCATGCGATTTGTAATTCAAATCAACAGATTTCTTTATTTAATTTAAAATAATCTGTTGCATATTTAAATTACAAATAACACACGTGTGGTCCAAACAATTAAGGCACGACAGGGACCGCAGGAAAAAATTAATAAGACTAAAATTATAATAAGAATCTATACAGGACAATTATATTCTTATTATAATTAATCATAAATTATTCCACTAAAAATTTATGACTGAACTTCTTATTAATTTTAACTTTCCACAACATAATAAATTATGTTCTTCATGTTAAGATTACAGATGCTTGTCAAATAAAATAAATTACTGACAATTTATTTAAATAACAATTTTAATCTTTAAGATTGTCGCTCAACTTATTTCATGTGTCGGATTAAAAATTCACCTGCAGGGTTTACACAATGAAACCTTATAAGCTTACTTAAAGTGCATCATCATTCTCTATACCGAGACATGGATTCCATCATTAATTAATATTTCACAAATACAAATTGCCTTTGCCCAATTCACCGAGTATTATTGTCCTAATAATTGAAACTCACTCTTTAATGAATTAAAGCACAAGACAATGTATAGTTGCTCATACTAACTAAACCAAGATTTAGAAATAAATCTTATTTCTAATTTCCTCAAAAAATATGTTTTAATGGTCAGTATAAAACAACCATTCTCAACTTGGTCCAGTTAGATACATACAAAATGTACTAACACATTCATATTATGCAAATCTCCAATTGAATACAATTAAAAGATTGTTCAATGAAAATAACCATTACATTTGCATGGTTAATAGTATATATCTATCAATCTCCCACTTAGACTCATAACCATGCATCTATGATTTTAACTCCCATTCCTTCCACATGACTATCAAAAGTCTTTGCTGGTAAACTCTTTGTAAAAGGATCAGCCAGGTTGTTTTCTGATGCAATCTTCATCACCACTACATCACCCCTTTAAACTATGTCTAGTATCAGGTGATACTTCCGCTCAATGTGTTTTGCCCTTTTATGGCTCTGTGGCTCCTTTGAGTTTACAACCGCCTCACTATTGTCACAATAAAGTGTAATAGGTGATTGAATTGTTGGAACCACACCCAAATTCATTAGGAAGTTCCTAAGCCATACTGCTTCTTTGGCTGCCTCAGAGGCCGCCACATATTCAGCTTCCATGGTGGAGTCTGCAACACAAGTTTGTTTAATACTCCTCCAACTTATGGCTCCACCTCCCAGGACAAAAACATTTCTTGAGGTAGATTTCCGAGAGTCCTTGTCAAACTAAAAGTCTGAATCTATATAGCCTATGGGTATAAGGTCTTCTGACTGGTAAACTAACATATAATCTCTAGTTCTTTTTAAATACTTGATTATATGTTTGACTGCAGTCCAATGTTCTCGCCCAGGGTTAGACTGAAATCTACTAACCATGCTAACAGTAAAACAGATATTAGGTCTAGTGCACAACATTGCATACATGAGGCTTCTTACTGCAAATGCATAAGGAACTGCCTTCATTCTCTCTATCTCTTCTGATGCCTTAGGACATTGATCCTTAAATAGAGTAATTCCATGTCTGAAGGGAAGAAAACCCTTCTTGGAATCATGCATGTTGAAACGAGCAAGAATAGTATCAATATAAAGTGCCTGTGATAAGCCAATCATCCTTTTCTTGCGATCTCGCATAAGCTTGATCCCAAGAATATGAGCAGCTTCTCCCACTTCATATCAAAACGCTCAGACAGCCAGTCCTTGACAGAAGTTAACATACCTACACAATTTCCTATAAGCAGAATATCATCCACATATAATACCATAAATACTACATTCTTACCATTCCACTTCTTATACACACAAGACTCATCATGACACTGATCAAAACCAAAAGTTTTGATCGACTGGTCAAAACAAGTATTCCAAGACCTAGATGCCTGTTTAAGTCCATAAATGGACCTATTCAATTTGCATAGCAAATGTTCTTGGCCATTAGCAATGAAACCCTCTGGTTGCTTCATATAGATGCATTCATCATGATTGCCATTTAAGAAAGCTGTCTTGACATCCATTTGCCAAATTTTGTAATTCAAATGAGCTGCAATGGATAGAAGACTTTTAATAGACTTAAGCATAGCTACCGGCAAAAAAGTTTCTTCATAATCGATCCCTTCTTTCTGAGTATACCCCTTCGCAACAAGCCTCGCCTTATAAGTTTGTACTTCACCGTCTACACCCCTCTTTTTCTTATAGAGCCACTTACATCCTATGGGTTTAAGCCCTTCAGGTGGTTCTACAAGTTTCTAGACTTGATTAAAGTACATGGACTTCATCTCAGATTTCATAGCTATAAGCCATTTATCAGCAACTTTATCTTGTAGTGCATCGTCGTAACATACTAGTTCGGTATTCACTTCTTCAGGGATTCTGTCAAATGCTTCTCCCAAAAGTGTATATCTAACCGATGGTCGTATTATTCTCCCACTACGACGAAGTACTACAGGTTGTTCAGCCACACCTTCATCTTGCTGCGGCTGTAAGGCCGACAAGTTGATGACTGGTGGGACCACAGCTTGGTCATGCTCTAGAGCCTCAACTTGTCCTTCATTAACAACAGACAATGAAATGTTAGAGGCTCTTACTTCTTGTGCTTGTATGTTTGAATCAATAGATGTTCCAACATAACTCCCACTACTTTTAGGCTGTAGTGAAATGTTAGGAGCTGACTGTTGGGACAGATGTTGATATTCTGGTTCACTGACATTTCTCCTACTTTGACGAGGCAATGAAATGTCAGCTCCTACCAAGAATGGTTCAGGTTCAGGTTCTGTGGGAAATGTTCTAGTGGGTATGTTTTCTCCTCTCAACTCACGCAAGGCTAATTTGCTTTTGGGAATATGGTTTACAATATAGTCCTCCTCAAGGTAATGTGCATTTGTGCTAACAAGGATCTTCTTATCCTTCGGACTATAAAATAAACCACCTTTCGTTCCTCTAGGATAGCCAATAAAGAAACATAATTCTGATTTGGATTCCAACTTCTCTGCTTTCCCTTTCAACACATGGGCTGGGCAACCCCACATCCGAACATGTCTTAGACTGGGCTTACGCCCAGTCCACAGTTCTGTAGGAGTTAGAGGTACTGACTTAAAAGGAATTAAATTTAGAATGTATGCTGTTGTTTCAACTGCATATCCCTAAAAAGAAAGTGACAAATCTGAATAACTCATCATTGATCTAACCATTTCCATAAGTGTCCTATTTCTCCTTTCTGCTACACCATTCTGTTGTGGCATGCCAGGTGCAGACAATTGTGAAGTAATTCCTTGTTCTGATAAATAAGCAATGAATTCCCTAGAGAGGTATTCGCCACCACGATCAGATTGTAGTGACTTGATATATTTTCCTTGTCGCTTCTCCGTTTCTGCCTTAAATACTTTGAATTTTTCAAAGCATTTAGACTTACGACGCAATAGGTAAATATATCCATACCTTGAGTAATCATCTGTGAATGTTACAAAATACTTAAAACCACCTCTAGCTTGGACACTCATAGGGCCACACAAATCAGAATGAATTAGTTCTAAAATATCATTGGCCCTATTATCTTTTAAAGGAAAAGGTCTCTTAGTCATTTTACCTTCCAGACAGGATTCACAGGTTGGTAGTGCCTCCACTTTCAATGAACTCAAAGGTCCATCTTTGACCAACCTAGAAATTCTATCTAAGTTAATATGACAAAGCCTTAAATGCCAAAGATAAGTATGATTGAATTCAATAGGACGTTTTCTTTTTAATGGTACAACGACATCAAAGTTATTTACTTCAGCATTAAGTTGCAGTTCAGGTGTAACTTTAAGAATAAATAGATCATCAATTAACGAGCCAGAACAAATTATTTGTTTTCTAAATTTAATAACGACAGAATCATCATGAAATTCATTAAAACAAACTGAATATCCGTTCTTACTCAAACTAGAAACAGAAATTAAATTCCTTCTAATTGAAGGAATATACAAAGCATCCCTCAACAACAATGTTCTATTATTCTTAAAATTTAAAATAACATTCCCTACAGCTAAAACTGCAACTTCGGTGCCATCTCCCAGAAAAATGCTCATTTCTCCTTCACTTAACTGAAGTATTACTTGAAACCCCTGCAACGAATTGCAGACATGATTAGTGTCTCCTGAGTCTACACACCATTGGAGTGTAGTCAATACCACTAAACAAGTTTCAACAACTAGCAAATAAAAAAGAAATGTACCTTGCTTTTCTTGGCTATCCAGGTTGGACATTGCTGCTTCTAGTGACCTGGTTGCTTACAGTGAAAACACTTGCCTTTTGGCTTTTTCACAAAACCCTTTGCACTATTAGCTGCACCATTCTTTTTAGGCTTAAACATGTGAGCCTTTTTCTTCTTACCCCTTTTTTGGGCAGATGAAGAACCTCGCTCAACATTAAGCACAACAGGTGCATCCCCTTGTTTAATAATAGTCTCAGCAGCAACTAGCTCATTCAGCAACTTAGATAGAGTAAAATCCATCTTATTCATGTTATAATTCAAACGAAACTGCTGAAAACTGGTCGGCAGAGTGTTCAAGACCATCTCAATCTGAGTAGCCTTGTCAACCTCAGCACCAAGAATCGCCATGTCATTCAGAAGACTTATCATCTTCAAGACATGGGGTCTAACAGGAGTTCCTTCCTCCATTTTAAAAGTAAGAATCTCCCTAAGTGCATTCTGCTTGGCTGCACTAGTCTGGTCTCCAAACATCTCCTTGAGATTCTCTAAGATGTCATAAGTTGTGTCCATCCTTTGATGCTGATGTTGTAAAACATTTGACATAGATGTCAAAATGTAACATCGCGTCATCTCATCAACTTTAACCCATGTCTGGTAAGCCTTGATAACCTCTTCAGAGGCACCCTTACTGGGTTTTTCAGGATACACCTCACTGAGCACAAACTTGTACTCTTCAGCAGTAAACAAAATGTCCAAATTCCTTTTCCAGTCCACATAGTTAGGACCCTCAAGCTTGTTTTGGGTTAGGATGTTGGCTAGGGGATTGAATGATGTCGTATTGAACTGAGATTAAACATAATAACAAAATAAAATTTCTGAATTTTAACACATGATTGAATAAAACAAATATGACCTTAAAATTCATTTATGCATATCTGACATTCATGAACAGCAATCTCGATGGGAGAATTAAACTAACCATATGTCATGCATAAATAGTAAAATAACTGATATGCATTACTCGATGGGAGAAACATGAAAAAAAAACTATTATAAGTGAAAAACCATTAATCCTAGTTCATGCCCCTAATTAAATTACTCAGATGGAGAGTTAAAATAATACAAACAAAACTAGACTAGATCCTGTGATACACAAACACATATCATCTTTCGATGTGAAAAAATATGCAAGTAGTCATAACTAGCAAGTAATAGAAAAGGATTTTAAAAAATAAAAAATAAATTCTATTTGACTGTATTATTCAATAAACAGAAAATGTCCAGAAGAATTTATATAAAAAATTCACAAAGAATATAAGTTGCAAAATAAATATTTGTAGGCCATTCGCAAATAAAGAAATATTTTAGATCATGTTGCAACAATAATTATAACCTAGTGGGTTCTACGGTGTAGTGGTTAGCACTCTTGACTTTGAACCCAACGTCCTGGATTCAACTCCTTGTACGTCCTTTCGTTTGATTTTTCAACTTTAACTATCCAGCAAACTTCTACTTCATCGTCTACCTCACGATGAAGACAAGACCAGTTGCAGTTTTTTTTTGTTTTTGGAAACCATCTCACTGTCAAAAGCTATTAAAACACAACATCTGTTCAATGCATTAAAAGAGTTTGTCGTTTCTCTTATGTGAAACCAGTTTCACAGTGAATGCTTTCAACCATTGCCATCTCTCATTCATCGTACTATACCACTGATTTTTCATTTTCGTTATTTCAACGTATATGGATGTTTTCATACCATAACTCACAGATTCATGCAAGACGGAAAACAATTGTTGTATTATTGTTCATCAAACAGAAAATGACGCGTTGCTTAACCTGAAAACAGAAACCTGTTTACAAGAGTTCCACTTTTCATTAAAAAAAACGTTTTTCTCTATTCTTCATATAGACAAATCGTTTTTCCATTTTTCAAAACAGAAAAATAAAAACAATTTTCATCTGCTGAAGTAAAACGAAAACGTTTTTTTTTACTTTGAATATCAAGTTTAATGTTAAACAAAAACGATTTTCTTTATTCTCCACAGACAAAACGTTTTCCATTTCTCAAAACAGAAAAATGAAACTTCATCTGTTGAAGTAAAACATATGGAATTATAGCCAAGATAAAACATGGTTCGGAAAAACGAATTGAACAGGAACACATAGGAAATCGTTTTTCACAACAACGAAAAGAAGCAAATACAAACTTAAGATTGAAAAACTTTTCCACGTCCATACCGGAAAAAACGATTTCATAAAATACACTGTACACAAAACATTTTTTTCCAAAAACACATAAACATAATTTTCATGGCAACATCCAAAAGAACAAACAATAAACACAATTCATAAAAAACAGGCCACCTATATACATATTTCTAGAGCTCTGATACCAATTGAAGGAATCAATAGTATTCGCAGCGGAATCAACCCAAGATCAGAAATACATATACAATCAAACCAAATTACAAGAATTGATACAAGACAAACTTGGATCTTCTTTCCACAAATCTTCTTATCCTTACAGTTTTCTGTCGTGTAACATTAATTATTTCTGTAACCCTTGTTTCTGAGTGGGCAGAAAGAATTGAACTTGTGTTTTAAGAGAGTTTTTGAGAGAGAGTTTTTGTTTTCTCTCTAAGTTTTCCAATAGATCCCTCTTCGATAAGAAGAAATGCATATATATATATATAACTCTCTCCTTTCCGCGTAAGAAGTAACCGCTAAGATTACACTATTTATTACTCATGCGATTTGTAATTTAAATCAACAGATTTTTTTATTTAATTTAAAATAATCTGTTGCATATTTAAATTACAAATAGCACACGTGTGGTCCAAACAATTAAGGCACGACAGAGACCGCAAAAAAAAATTAATAAAACTAAAATTATAATAAGAATCTATACACGACCAGTATATTCTTATTATAATTAATCATAAATTATTCCACTAAAAATTTATGATTGAACTTCTTATTAATTTTAACTTTCCACAACATAATAAATTATGCTCTCCATGTTAAGATTACAGATGTGTGTCAAATAAAATAAATTACTTGACAATTTATTTAAATAACAATTTTAATCTTTAAGATTGTCGCTTAACTTATTTCACGTGTCAGATTAAAAATCCACTTGCAGGGTTTACATAATGAAACCTTATAAGCTTACTTAAAGTGCATCATCATTCTCTATACCGAGATATGGATTCTATCATTAATTAATATTTCACAAATAGAAATTGCCTTTGTCCAATTCACCAAGCATTATTATCCTAATAATTGAAACTCACTCTTTAATGAATTAAAGCACAAGACAATGTATATTTGCTCATACTAACTAAATCAAGATTATGAACATAAATCTTATTTCTAATGTCCTCAAAATATGTTTTAATAGTCAGTATAAAACAACTTTTCTCAACTTGGTCCAGTTAGATACATACAAAATGTACTAACACGTATTCATATTATGCAAATCTCCAATTGAATACAATTTAAAACTTGTTCAATGAAAATAAGTATAAAACAACTTTTCTCAACTTGGTTCAGTTAGATACATACAAAATGTACTAACACGTATTCATATTATGCAAATCTCCAATTGAATACAATTAAAAACTTGTTCAATGAAAATAACCATTACATTTGCATAGTTAATAGTATATATCTATCAGTTGTTTCACTGTATTTTAATCTAAAATCCAAAGATCACTACAGTTGAGTGCAAGTGACATGATACAAAATACACCACTAAGTGAAACTGTAGACCAAAACATCCATACGATTAATCACCATAGACTAAGTACATCTGCGAATAGCTATTTGATTCATTGAAGACCATATATATCTCGTCAGAAGTTGCATGCATTTTACTTACTCGGAAAAAATTAAAGCTGAAAATTTTCCGACATAAAACTCATCTATTCCACTTAACCGTGGACTCTATATGGCAATAACTGGGATGGTTTATACATAAATGGAAAGATAGAGGTCAAAAACTTGGAGAGAATTAAATTTGAAAAAAAAAAGAAAATTATTACCAAACATTTCTGGAAGTGGAAAACTGCAACACACATTGCAATTCAGTAAGAAGCTATGAGACTGCAACAAGATAATCAACAACACACATCCCAAACTTTCTTATTTATATTAATTGAATCAGCAATTGGATGCAGTACCTGTTTCATATCATGGTTAAGAAGAAATTAACACCCTTATATTTGAATACCCAAGTACATATAGTCAAGAAACTTGTGGACAATTGAACTGATAAAATTTGAACAGATGTATATACACATCGAACTTATAGAACAGATAAAATTTGAAAATTTGGCAATTACATAATCAGGTTGGAAAGTCAAGAATCCATGATCCCACTATATGCATTAAGATTGAACGTTTAAACAATCAATTTCCATGAGAAATATCAGTGGTTGATGGTTAGAGAATCCGGTCATTTGAATGTTAACTCTTCAGTTCTAAGGGAGAACGAACATAGAAAATTAGGAGGTGGGGATCAAAAAATGAGAAATTTCAGACAAAGACTGTACCGTTGGCGGGTCCACTGACCCTACAACTCTTTCCTCCGAGCTACCCATCTCCAATCAACCAAAACCCAGAACACCAATTCCTCAAAAGTAGTTTCAACTCCTGTTTGTTTAAACCCAGAACACCAAATCCCAGAATACGTGAGTAGTTGATCGAGAGAAACCGTGTCTTTGTGTGTGTGTTTTGTTGGTAAAAGAAGTGTTGGATAATGGGGCAAAAGGGATGTGAAGAAGAGGGGCGGTTGTAATAGAATAAAGAGAATCTAAGAGCAAGATCGAAATAGTAAAGCGGGAAACAAAATCAAAAGGAGGAGGAGATATTGGCTTAGCTTAGGCAGGAGTGAAGTCAAGAGGAAACGTTAGTTTTAATTAAAACTTTGATGTTTTTGTTCTGGCACAAAATAGTTACAGAGTTAGTAGGACAGATGATGCCACAAAGTTAATGGCGCAAACGATCTGATGCCCAAATATATAAGATATTTAACTGAAAAATGATCCCTTGGTGAGAGATTGAATTCAATTCACCCGTTTGGAACTGCAAAATGAGCTTGAGTTGAATTCTTGTATGAATTCAAACCCCATTTTTTTAAGGGGTTGAATTCACATTAAAAACCATGTGAATTCAACCCCACATTGCTGCAGTAACCTCTTACAGCCGTTCTTTCTCCAACTTGTTTCTACTAAAGACAACATGAATTGAGTTTATATAAAACTCAATTCATGTTTTGATTTTTTTAAAATATTTTTATAATAAATATAAAAATTATATTATTAATTCAATTATTTTATATTCAATTCAATTATATTTTTATAATATAATTTCTGTTAATATATTATTAAATTATCTTCAAAATTTATAAACTTCAATTTATATTTGATTTAAAATTAAAATAATTTAAATAAATATTACATTTTAGATAAGAAGATGATTTTAAAATGTTTCATTTTATTTAATTAATAATTTATTAATAAATGTTATATAAGAGATTATAATAAATTTAATTAATCCATGGTTTGGATAATATTATTTTTAGTCAAAGGTTGATGTGTCATATGAAATAATTGAATTCAATTATAATTTTAATAGATTTATTCCAAACAGTGTAATTGAATTCAGTGTCATTGAATTCAATTCTAATATTACTGGATTTGTTCCAAACAGTGTAATTGAATTCAATTCTAATATTACTAGATTTGTTCCAAACAGTGTAAATTGAATTCAATCCCAACTTCATTAATGTAATTGAATTCAATTCGATAATGAATTCAATTCGAGGATTTCCAAACAGCCCTAAATGTTAGTAAAAATAACCAAATAGGAGTTGTAACAAGTTAGATTCACTCATTCGAGTGAATTGGATTCTGGAAATAGGGTTGGTAATAGTCAGGTTGGGTCGGGCTGAGCTTGCCCAACCCTAAGCTCAATATGTGGTGAATGCTGTCGCTTGCAACCAGATATAAAAAAAACTAACTTCTTGCAATACAAATTAATATAGTAGTGGAAAGTAGGAATCGTTCCCACGAGGAATTCAGACGTTAGTAGTTACACAACAAAAGAGGGTTGTAATTGTGAATTAAAAAGAATTTAATTGAAAATTGAAATTAAAAAATAACTAAAAACAAAATAATGAAAATTTAACAATTAATAGAAATAAATCTTGGTTTCTAGTCTCCTTCGTTATTGAACTTGCTTTGATCATTGACACTAAAAATAACCAATTTATTAGTTCAGCATTTATCGCGGTAAATTTCCTTACTTATTTTCTCTTATGTTTAGTTAACCAAAACATGTATTTGAATTAACCCTTATTAGTTAACAACCTAGATGCGATCTCAGATTTAATTAATTAATAGCTTTACGAATCAAGAAAATCGACGAACTAGACAACATACATACGATGTATATTTAGCCTAGATAATTATTTTTCCCAAAATCATGTCCCTAACGTAGTAAATAAAAATCCTAGTTGCTACTTTTGATAAAAATCCTAGTTGTGCATCTAGCTGTCAAATTAAACAATCAAATAATGACCCAAAAAAATAATTAATACTTGACTAATAAATTAATTGAAATGAAGAACAAAAGCCTCACAACATGCAAAGTTTAATAATTAGGATTCCGTAAACCAAGAAATAACAAATTTAGTTACCCAACATCGTGATTACCTTAACAATGATTGTCACTGGTGTTAAGACTGTCTCGGACATCCTTCTCTATTTGCTATCTGCGGCAGCCTTCTTTCTTTTTATTTTCACTGACCTCACACACTGCGCCAACACCTCCTCTCCCAGCCGTAGCCACCTATTCCTCTCTACTGTTGTCGTGATTTTCTTTCGAATACAAAAGTCTCCCGTTTTTGTCCACGCCTCACCTTTTTTTTTAAACCCTCAGCCCTTTTTCTTCTTATTTAACGCCCTAGCCACCTCCCTATTTATTTTGCCAATTGAAAAATTCAACCTTTTTGTTGTCCACGCAAGCCACTTACGCACCAACCTTCTTGCCTTCCCCAACGTCAACGTTTTGGTTGTTTTACTTTATATTTTTCTACCTCCCACTTTTGCCACTTGATGCGACAATTTAAGAGGTAGTTTTGGTCCCATGTGCTGCGTTTCATGCTTTTGGTCTCCAAGTCTTGCTTCCTTGCAAGCCTATTAACTGATTTAACAATTTAATCTTTGCTTCCTTGCAAGACTGTTCACGCCCTTTTAAACCCTTCTGCTGCTTCGTTTGCTTCATTTGTTTCCTACTTTCAACCTGCTGCATTTCAAGCTCTTACTTGTTGCACGAGGTCACGCCTAATTAGGGTTAACGTCTAGTTCAGTTCATTTTATTCCAAAATTGTCGCGGTTCTTTCCATTTAGTTCCAAAATACACCTTCACATAAAACAAGATTAATTCCCATTAAGTATAACTTCAAACCTCAAGAATAAATAAAATTAATACACAAAAAGATAGAAAATAAAGACACTAACAATATGATAGCTTCTATTAGATCCCAGGTCTAGCCCGAGGTTTTATTGGTCCAAATAACTCAAAGTCGGACTTGACTTAGCTCGGCCTATTTTATTTTTATTTTTAAGAATAAAATAGAAGACAACATTATTTTTCACACAATAGTGTCGTTTTTTTATATAGTTATTGGGCTCTAAGTCAGGTTGGGTCTAGGTAGCCTGAATTTGAGGCTCGATTTTTTTTTAAATTAGACCTAAGGTCTGGTCAAATTGTACATAACCTGTTGACTTTAGGTCAAGTAGGATCAGGTCGGGTTGACCCCGAACCTAATTGCTAATCCTGTGTGGACTAAATATAAAAAAATATAGATTCTATCTTTTTTTTTAAAGAATTTCTCTTTGATTTGTTGATCTACTTTTCTTTTATATAGTCCATACGAGTTTCAAAATTAGTAAAATCTAAAGTATTAAGTACTTCTTCATTTACCAATTTTAATCTTTTAAATATACATGTTATTTATCAATAAATTGAGGATAACAAACAATATATATGTTGTACCAATGTAAATATATCTTAAAAGACATAAATCAAATGACATAAAATTTACTTATGGCTAAAATTTTTATTCAAAGATTTATGTTAAACTTTATAATAAACTGTAAATTATATTCCAATTTTAATACTTATGTGAAAATTAGGAAAAATAATATGATATTTTATGCTAATTAATAATTCAAATATAATAAAAATTCTTGTGTGATAAAATTTATTATACTAAAATAATTAACTACAATTAAAAACTCTTTATATGATTAAGTATATAAATATATAATTTTATATAATTAGGTTGCTATGACATAGCCTAATAATTAAGCACCAAGGATGTTAAAACCGGATCGGACCAGCCGGTCCGACCGGAAATAGTCGGAATCGGCCATGTGTCCGGTTCGGTTTTAACTATTAACCCTGGAATATAAAAACCGGCCGGTTTAACAGAGAACCGGCCGGTTTATCCAAGAACCGGTTGAGTGATAACCGGTTCTTCTCCCATCGTCTTCCTCTTCTCCCCTCTCTTCTCTCTTCTCAACTCCATCACACCTTTCTCTTTTTTCCATCTTCTCCAGATCTGTTAAATATCATCGTCGTGTTTCAGCTTAGTTGCGCACCCATCATGCCTCAAGAACCCACCGTCGTACGCCACCCAGCTCTTCTCCACAATCAATTCCAGACCCACTTACCCATCACGATGCATCATCAAGTACTGCTCGTATCTAACGAGACCGCCATAGACTCGGTACCAGAAGAATTCCCAATCTAAACCAACCTCTAACCGAAACTCTCTGTGATGAGCAGAGTTACTATCATCAGATGAAGGTGGCAGCTCACAACAGAGATAAGGATGCAGATTTGGAGGAAAAAGAAGAGTCTTATAGATTGAATGGACGAGGAAGAAGAAGAGTCTTCTATTATGGACTGTTAAGTGTTAAGCATCAGATGACGGTGGTGGCTCACAACAGAGATAAGGATGCAGATCTGGAGGAAGAAGAAGAGGCAGAATATAAGTGCCGGAATTTGAGGAGAGGAAGAGTAATCCACGGTGGTCTGAGAGTGCTCGGCGTGACCTTGTGGAAAGTAGAAGACTTTGGAGTTGAGTGGTGGGATTTGGACCATAGAACCTGCACACTCGTACCATAGCTGTGGATCCAAACCGTTTTCCGACTCTTTCATCTGCTTGTTGAAGCGTGAGAAAGAAGGTCATATCAGAGTTAATACAATCCTCAACGAATGGACTATTAAGTGTTAACTCACATTTTCCTTCTCTGAAATCTCTCTAATGGCATCAACTCTCAGTTTCACTCATTCCCTACCCTCCCAGATCCAACCGTCGTCGGATCCCGCGGGTAAACCTGACTCGATCCGAAGAAGAAGAATCGTCTGTTGTTCTTCTTCCTCGCCCAACAACACCTGGTGGGCCCCATTGCTCGCTAGTCCTCCGATCCCGATTACATAAGCGGCAAATCGATGGCGAGGGTCGAAACAGAGGCTTCCAGTCTGGCGGGCCTAGATCCTGTTTCGCGCGTATTGGGTTGCTTCACTGAAGAGAAAGCGAAGGAGCTTCGGAGGAAGACCGCGGAAGGCAGTGCGTTTCATGATCTTATGTATCACTCCGCCATCGCTGCGCGTCTCGCGTCGGATGTGTCTGGTCCGGTCGAGAAGAGGTGATAAGGGTGGAGGGAGCTGCGTCGATTCCGGTAAATTAGTCCGGCCAAGTTTTTCAGGCCATGAAAATCTGTCGAAATCAAAAGTTGTAGATTTAATCGTGAACCGTTGGATTTGCTAATGGACATTGATTTGGTTCCTATTTCGGTCTTGGACGGTTGTGATGTTTTGTTGAATGTTGATGGGCCTGGGCTTTATTTGCTGATTTGACAATTTCTTGAAAAAAAAAAGGGTTTTTAGTTAAGAATAAATTATTAAAGTTACATTAGGATGAAATTTGGTTATACATTAGGATGGAATTTAGTTAGAATGCACTATTAGCGTTACTTCTCTATGGTATTATGGAGGTTTGTAACATTTAGAATTCTATGTTATATTAATTTCTATAATATTTAGAACTTTATTTTATATGTAATGATAAGTTTTATAATATTTAGAACTATATTTTATATCAATTTTTGTAACATTTAGATCTTTATTTCATATCAATTTTTGTAACATTTAAACCTCTATTTCATTTCAATTTCGTAATATTTAGAACTCTATTTCGTATCAATTTCGCTTTGATAGTTCGCTTATATATATTTCGTATCTATTGGACTCATATTTATTTATTTTAGTTCATTAGATAATAATAAACATTGGTGTATTTTTCATTTCAATAAAATATTTTATTTTAATTTATTCTTATAAAATTTTCATCTTATTTATTATATTCCAGTTTGATAGCGGTTCATTACCGGTTGAACCTCTAAACCTTAAACCTTTCCTTCGATCGGTTCGATGTCCGGTCCGATTTTTAAAACATTGTTAAGCACTAAAACATGTTATACAAAATTATATTCACAATCCAAAATATCGACATAATAATTATGTGGATAAAAATTGATAACCCGATTAATTGATAGCTTTAAATCAACACACAAAACGACGTAGTCTGGTAAAAGGGTCTTCTTTAACCTTTAACAAGGTCAGATACCAGACTAAACCAAATCATTAAAACATCATAGAAATTTGATTTTTTTAAATGTACAAACACTTCGAAACACTTAATTAAAGATTTTTATCCTTAATCGGAAGAAACACTTTCAAAAACTTTAAGATGAATTTTTGAATATAAAAATTTTCCAAAATTCAAAATATTCTAAAAATTACTGAACGTGGAAGAAATCAAAAGTTACTGAGCTTTATACCAAATGTAAGTCAATTTAACATATATTTAACAGTAATGTATTTTAACAAATAAACTGAACGTGGAAGAAATCAAAACACTCATGCAAATGACTTTTTTAGAATTCTTCTAAGCTCTTAGTTCCAAAATGGAGGAGAAGTTTAGGGACCCCAAAAATCTACAAGAAAAAACATATATTAATGTGCTCCCATCAAGCAATTTTTTACCACAAAAACAAAACATTTATATCCTTTAATTACATAATGATGGACCATTTGTAAATATTAAAACTTTCTAGAATATGGCATTGAACCTTTTAAACTCGTCATTTAAAAAAATAAATTTAAACGACATCATTTGAAAAAGTGAATTGCATATATCATGATTAAGTCCAATCCTTGTGTCTAATCAACTTAAACTCAACCTATTAATTTTGGATCTAGTTAGATCAAAATTTCATTTCTAAATATTTCTATTTTGATATTCTTTTAGCTTATAAGTTTAGAGATAAGTAAGTAATTTAAAAAAAAAATAGATACGTACCTAATTGATATTACTAATAATTAAAAACATAACTAGTTTACTTCAATTGTAAGAATTTTGAAAAGTCAAATTTTCGTTTGATTTACTAATTATTTGATTAATGAGTAATTGATGAAAAAATTGCAAATTTGTTTTATTTATTTATAACATTGAAGGACAGTAATCAGCACTATTTTGGAAGATATTAAGTAAATCAATGTGGTGCTCTCTAGCAACAATGTATATGTTGAGTTTGCTTACAAATAAAGATGAAATTGAGATATCTCCAAGAGCAAAGTTTATGCAACGGAGGTATTTAATGGTAAGCAAAGGAAAGAAGCCTTTGCAACGGAGGTATTTAATGGTAAGCAAAGGAAAAACCCCTGTCAAAAGGCTTCATTTATTTTTAGTTATTTACAATGAATTAAAATTATAAAATGCTTCTTAATTTAAAAGTATAATTTAAGCATATGCATCTATTTATTTCGATGATCTCGCAGTTTAGGTAAATATCATATTAATGTTTTAGGCTTTGACAAATAGATTAATTATTCAAAACTTAGAGAACAAATATAAAAATTCATAGTTTTTATACCGAGCAATTAAAATAAGAATTTTAATTTTAATTTCTAATTTTAAAATAAGATAATTTATTTTAAAATTTTAGTTTTTGTTAACATTTTAGTTATATGTCTGATAAATCACTTAAAGATTAATAGTTATAGAAATGAAGTGTAATCTTTTTTGTTCACACAACTTTTTCACATTAAATAAGTAATGAAATACTCAAACATATATTTGATGAAGATGAAAAATTACATAATTTCTTTAAATATAAAGCTCCACATCTTTTGTTGGTAGTAAAATCGGTCCATCTTAAAATTAGAGTCAGCTCCACTAAAATTCCATCGATCCAAATGACATTTCTTTAGCTTTGTCTTGGGGCTACTAGTCGTGATTTGGTGATCTTGGCCCTTTATCATTTTTAACCATGAGTCACATTAATAAAATGTTAATAAATATAATTTTTTTAAAATAAAAAGTTTAAAAATTAAACACTTAAATAAACATATTAAAATAATTCTTTAATTTTCTATTCCTTTTATGAAATAATATTTTATAATATGTACGAAATATGTTAGCCAAGTACTAAACTTTTGAAGCTTATTTTAGAGATCTTTTGTTTTAAATTTAAATGCATGAGATAAAAATTAAATAATTCTTAAAATTTTAAAATGTATATATAACTTTTAATATGAAGGTTTATTTGAAAAGAAAATTTATATTATTAAAATTTTATATAAGTTTTTTTAAAATAAATATGAATTTATACGTTTAAATTAAAATTTAATAAAAAACGAACTTTAAATTTATATCAGGAGGGTTTGATACTGACGGTGCTCGTGGCTTGGACTCAGTCACGAACTCTTTTGATTTGGTATATCCAAGTTCTCGCGTAAGTAAGCTGCCATTAATCTTGGTAGTAGTAGCCATTGCTCTTGCTTCCACTGACCTGCAACTTACAATCGTAAGTGCTATCAAAAGCAGAGTCACATATCTTTGATTTTCCATCAGATATATATAAATATATATAGCGATATGCTCTTATCTCTGTACTGAAATTCCAATATGGAGAAAGTAGAGCAATAGAAGAAAGGTGTTGTCTGGTAAGGTGCTCTTTGCATATATAGAGACCAAGGAGAGGGGTGTGAGTCTGAACGGAACATCGTCGGTCAACATATTACCACGCAAAGATTGATAGTGGAAGACTCAAAACAACGTGAGAATTTTTGGAATATTATTCGCACCTCTGTTTTCAAGCCACGTGTATACCAAGATGTGACACTTATAACAACGTCCACTACAAGCTCATGCTCTTTTGTTCAAAAATCTCATATTTCCATTAATGGTTCCATATTAAACAAATAAGATTTAAAAATAATTATTAAAATTAAAAAATTATTAAATTAATACAAATGGAGGAGGAGTAGACTAAACTATGTAAACAATAAGTGAGCCTTCATGTTTCTCTCACAATGAAAAACAGAGTGAACAGAGGAACTTTGTTTCTTGAAAGGAAATGACCATTAAGTACTTCGATTTTGGTTAATATTTACCCTTTTTTGCAATTCTTTTCTGTAAAAATCGAAGCTTTTGTTTTTATTTTCTTGTGATTTTTGTGGCCTTGTAAACAGATAACATTTTGTGGGAAAATTTCGAGTTCTGTGGTGAGGACTTTTGGAATATCACTCTCACCTCTGTTTTCAAGCCACGTGTATGCCAAAATGTGACTCTTACCTTAGCCACGTCCACTAGAAGCTCATACCCTTCTGTTCAATTATCTTCATCCAACTCAATTCACCATTTGGTATTTGGATACAAATGTTGAATTGGGTTGGATTTTTCTTTTCAATGTTGGATTGGTTTTGGACTCAAGAATCTTCTTAGTTCCAATCTGCAATTTTGTACTCTCAGGTATGCATTTTGGCAAATTTAATTAGGTTTCGTCAGTCAAGTTTAGGTGTAAAAGGTCGGTTTAAAGTCTAATTAGAATGATGGTGTTTTAGTTTATCTTCTCAAATCAATATGAGAATTTTAATATCAAAGGAGTTGTTATTAAGAAGGTCAAATCGAGTATAGGATGAACTGGATTTGACTTAATTTGTTCCCAAACCTATAAACAATAAACCGGATAAAGATTAGATCTTAATAGTTTTTTCAAATTTGATTAAATTTGATTTTAATATATTAATTTTGGATCATCATATTTGATTAATTTGTTATAATCACTGAAGTTAAAATACAACTAAAATGTATATAACATTTTAGTTATATGTCTAATAGATCACATAAAATTAATAGTTATATAAATAAAGAGTGGTTTTTCACATAATTTTTAAAATTAAATAACTGACCATAATGAAATACTCAAACATTATTTTGACGAAAATGAAAAGTTACGTAATTTCTTTAAATGTAAAACTTCACATCCTTTGTCGATAGTTAAATCGGTCCGTCTTAAAGTTGGAATCTGCTCCACCGAAATTTCATCAACTCAAATGACGTTATTTTAATTGTGTCTTGGAGGTGGGGGCGGAGGGCAAGGCGGAGGTTGCGGTGCTTTATCATTTTTAACCATTAGTCACATTAATAAAATGTTAATAAATATAATGTTTTAAAATTTTGAATAAGTTTAAGTTTGAATTTGTACCAGCATGACCATGACAGTTTGGTTCTGACGGTGATTGTGGCTTGGACTCTGTCACGAAGTATTTGGATTTGGTATATCCAAGTTCTCGCGTATGTAAGCCGCCATTAATCTTCTTCGGAGTAACCATTGCTCTTGCTTCCGCAGACCTGCAACTTGCAATCATGAGTATTATCAGAAGCAGCGTCACATACCTTTGATTTTCCATGAGATATATATAAATATATATAGCGATATGCTCTATCTGTGGACTGAAATTCCAATATGGAGAAAGTAGAGTAATAGAAGAAAGGTGTTGTGTTTTATGGTTCTGGTAAGGTGCTCTTTGCATATATAGAGACCAGGGAGAGGGGTGTGAGTCTCTACGAAACTTCATCAATCAACGTATTTCCACGCAAGGACTTTCACGTCAACCACTAAGTGGAAGACTAAAGCAATGCGAGGATTCATGCATTATTTGATCCAATCTGCAATTTTCTAGTCTTAGGTTAGGTGTGCTTCTTGGAAATTTAAATTAGGTTTAGTCTAAAGTTAATAAGTTGAATATAAATTGATGAAGTTTAGGTCTAAAAGGATGGCTCTTCTCAAAACCATATTGTTTTTGTTATGTAAATATAAGAAAATTAAGATTAAAATATTTTTTTAATCTTAGACTTAAACTCAATCAAACTTTAAACTAATCTCGAGCTATCTATTAAGAAGATCATCCTCAAACTTAACTCTTCTTAATCTATTGTCAAATTTATAAACGATATACGAGACAGGATTAAGTCTTTTTTATTCCAAGTTTGATTAAATTTGATTTTAATATATTAATTTTGGATCATTAGATTTGATTAATTTATTATAATTGCTAAGTAAAAATTGTTAAGCTTGAATTTGAGTTTAAATTTAAATTTAAATGGATTTGTTAACTTTAAATTGGATCAAACTAAATTGATCTAATTTATTATTTTATTTATCAATATTTGAATATTTAAGTTTTGAATTTTTATTTTAGAATAACGTTTATGACATGTTTAATTTATTTAAAATATATATTACAAATGATAATAGTTAAAAATAATTTAAAATGATAATAGTTTAAGACACATTTAATCACTATTTTGATAATTGAACCCAAACTATATGTAAAACAATTATTGAGTTTCCTAACTATTTAAATATTTATGGGTGCAAATAAATCAGTTGATACGTTTGTCATTGATGCAAGGTTCTTTCTCTTTTTGGTTATTTCACCGTATCAGACACTTATTATATAGGACGTTTGACTCAAATCAATATCATTTTTGGTATATAAATATGAAAATTTTAATATCAAATGAGTTGTTTATTAAGAGGGTCAAGTCGAATCGAGGATGAATGCCAAACCTATAAAAAATAAAGGGATACGGATTAGGTCTTAATAGTTTTTTCAAGTTTGATTAAATTTGATTTTAATATATTAATTTTGAGTCATCAGATTTGATTAATTTGTTATAATCACTTAAGTTAAAATATGTTAGGCTTGATTTTAAGTTTAAATTTGAATTAATTTGTTAAATTTAAAGTGGGTCAAATTAAATTTCATCTAATTTATTATTTTTAATTATGAATCTTTGAATAATTAAGTTTTGAAATTTGAAATTTAGGATAATGTTTAAGACAATTTAATTCATTTAAAATATGTAACCTGTAGATTATTAAGAATGATAATAGTAAAAGAACAATAGAAAATAGAAGAAGTGAAAGAATTTTCTTCACTTCACCTATGTTTATTTACAAATAAAATCACCAGTTCCATAAATCATGTTCCAATCTTGTTTTAATCCACATAAATGTGTGGATGAAATGGATTAGAACAAGGTTGGAACAACCTCTGTTTTGAAAATCGGACCGGACCGGCCGGTTCGACCGGTGACCGGTCGGCTATCCGGTCCGATTCACCCTTAAAAATTAGTTCTCAATTGAACCAGTGAGAACTGGTCAAAATCAGTCAATTGACCGGTCGGACCGGTCCGGTTTGACCGGTCCGACCACTGGTTCAATAATTTTTTTTTTTTGGTATATTTTTGTATTTTTTTAAATATTTTTAATATTATATATAATTAAATATAATTATTGCATAATTATGATGTCACACCGGTTCGACCGGTGGTTGAACCGTTTGAACCGATCAAACTGGTGATCAGTAAGGCCTCCGGTTCGATGACCGGTCCAGATTTCAAAACATTGGGAACAACATTTATGAAACACATGATCTGTTCCCGTTTATTTATGGTTAACATTCAAGATTAGTAGACATTATGAAGATTTGGATGAAATTATATTTTTAAATAACATAATAATAATAATAATAATAATCATCATCATCATCATCATCATTATTTGATGATTGAACCTGAACTATATTTAAAACAATTTTGAACTGTCAATAATAATATAATTTTTTAATGAAATCATACTGTTTAAATATTTATGGTTGCAAATCATTAAGAAGCTGGTAGGTTTGTTACTAATGCAAGTTTCTTTCTCTTTTTGGTTATTTCATCACATTGGTCCCTTAGTTTGAGACAACTATATAGGACGTTTAACTGAAAATTGACCCCTTAACTTAAATGTTAGTAAAAAAAATACCCAAATAGGAGTTGTAGCAAGTCACGTTCGAGTGAATTGTGGAAATAGGGTTGGTAATGGTCGAGTTGGGTTGGGATGAGCTTGTCCAAGCTCAACCTTAGTATGATAGCATTCTATTAAGACCCAAGTCTAGCCCGAGGCTTGATTGGTTCGAATAGCTAAAAGTAGGGGTGTTCATGGTAGGGTAACCTGATCCGTTCATAAATAACCTAAACTCGAACTCGAATGTCGTTCGCAATTTCACTAACCCGAACTCGAACCTAAACCTAAAGAACCTACAGGATTGGTTAACCTATTTTCGTGTTCGGTTCTCGTGGTAACGTAACCTATCCATATCAATATATATGATAAAAATTATAAAAAATTTGGTGAAAATACAAATTATTCATAAAAGTATACATATAAAATCCATCAAAGATTAATCCAATATGTTAAACCAAAGCAAAGTAAAATAAGCCAAACAATGTCTTATAAAAGATCCATATTAGAAAAAGATAAAATATTAAACAATTATTCTTTGAATAGAATGGTAGGATGATTCACTTTGTTATACATAAAGCCACATCTATATAAAATAAAAATAAAAGAGATAGACTCTTTATTTCTTTTTAATTGAAAAAAGAATTATTTATTTATTTGTATATTAAAATAAGGTAAAGTAAATTAGATTGCTCGATTCAATTTGTTCAAGTTTTCAAGTCTCTTTCACGTAAAGAGGAGTCTGTGATTTTCTCAACCAATCTTGTCTACAAACAAGAGTCTCCACCATCTTTGGAGTAAGAGAGCTACGAAATGAATCAAGCACTCGACCTCTTGTACTAAAAGTTGACTCAGATGTAATAGTGAGGGAACGAATTGATCTACTAGATCTCATTGATTAAAAAAATAATAAAACTATTCTTCTAACATCATTAAATCTTATTTTATCATGTTAAAATAAATAATAATAATAATAATAATAAACTAATAAGCACAAAAAGTATCATTCTTCTTATTGCAACTTAGTGTAGAAAATGCAATTAATATCATAGTTAAAACTTCAAATATTATATTATAAAAAACAGCGTAGTATAAAAAATACAATCCCATAGTCTATTACTAAATTAACTCATTTTTCATTCGCTTCTAATAAATAAAACTATGTTTGTATTTGTACAAGACAATATTATTATATTCTTATTATTTATTAGCAACTATATTATATATTTTAATAATCAGATTGCTTGCTAGTTTAATGTTTATAATATCTCATGAATATCTAAACTAATATATGTGCCTTAAAAACTAAAATTGTAGGATTTTTTAATAAATGTGTTTTACACATTAATTTCTTTAATTAATCTCTAAACGATTATATTATTTTAGTCAATGAATGTTTTTATTAATAGTTTAATACTTGATTAATAAATTTGACACATATTAATTACTATTTAAAGTAGAAATATTGAATGTTATGCATTAGTTGTTACTTATAATAGCAATGTTTAATATTAACATTTAATAACATGTAGTAAAGTAGTTTTTTCCTTTTCTTTTTTTTTCACTCAAGAATTAATATAGTAAATACTAGTGAATTTATTATTATTGATATCCTCTTAAATTGTATCTAAATATATGATAGTTTTTTAGGTATTTTGTGTTCAGTTTAAACCTAAACCTATAAATCGAGTTCGGTTCGGTTAATCGCTATATAAGTGCGGTTTAGGTTCGGTTAACCTAGAACCATGAGTTAGAAACTCGAACCTGAACCATGAACCTGATTTTTCAGGTTCGGTTAACCTTATTTATAGGTTCGGTTCATGCGGTTCAGGTCCGGTTCATAGGTTCGCGGGTTTTTTTGAACACCCCTAGCTAAAAGCCAGATTTGACCCAACTCGACCTGATTTTATTTTTATTTTTAACAATAAAAATATAAGACAATGTCATTTTTGACAAAACTGTCATTTTCTTTATAGCTATTAGGCTTTAGGTCAGGTCGAACCTAGATAGTCTAAATTTGAGGCCTGATTTTTTTAAAAAAAATAGATCTGAGATCTAGTTAAACTGTATATAACATGTTGACTTCAGATCAAGTAGGAATAGGTCAGGCTGACCCCGAAGCTAATTGTTAAGCCTAAGTAGACTAAATATAAATTATATAGATTCCATCTATTACTATTTTTTATGAATTTCTGTTTGATTTGTTGAACTGTTTTTCCTTTATATAATCCATACAAGTTTCAAAATCAATAAAATTCAAAGTATTAAATACTTTGTCATTTACTGATTTTTAATTATTTCTATGGAGATATGTCATAATCTTTAATGCTACAATAAAGAGGATTCTCATTCATAACATAACATTTGTTCCAACATGAACACGTGTTGCATTATATGAGATATTATCTTGTAAATTAAAATGGAAAAGACCATCAAATAATGTACCATTTCTAACAATTTCAAATTTATAATTAAATTTTAAATATTCATTTGAAAAATAAAAGCAATATCCCAAATGAACAAATATTGAAATTGAAATCAATTTCCTAAAGAAAATGGGAATATAAAATGTATTTTCTAATTTTAAAACAAAACCAGTACGTAAAATTAAATTGCATTCTCTAAAAGACTCCACATGTGAGCGCATTTTTTGTCCATATAAGATATACTGCTCACTTCCCCCCTAACTTCCTTGAGTTTTGCAAATCCTACAACTCATTTATAATACGAATTTACCAATCAAAATCAATCAATTATGTTATGATAAAATTCAGTCATATTAGATTCAAAGCAAACTGTTAAGATACTGTATTTATTGTATTTATCCGTTTATTTGTCGTTTACTAAGGTGTTGTCGTTTTAATTAGTTTGTATATAGACAGTTGCTTTACCTGTACAGTTCTTTTAGCTTTACATGTACAGTTATTTCTCATATATATAAAAAAAATCTGACTGATGTAATACGAGGGTGAGATACACAGTCAGTTCTTCACTTCTACTTTACTGTCTCTCAAGGTCTTTGTTACATGGTATCAGAGAAGTAACAATCTCGGCGTCGATCATTGCTGGTGGTTGATTGGAACCAGATACAACAAGGAGATTTCTTCGGAGGTGAAGGAAACCGCTGTTTCCTTGAAGGATCAAGAGGTTAGGGTTTCGAAAGTTTGACTAGTCACTTACGATTGTGACCTCAGCTTGTGCTAATTGCAACGATGGACGGTGTCTCAGCGGAATCGCCTACTGGATCGACTCTTGACCCCAGATTGAGAGGCCTACATGACGAAAATCAAGTATATCTCCAAGGTTCGGATTATCCAGGTATGAGCTTAGTCACCGCTGTTCTGACTGGGAATAATTTTTTGAGTTGGAGTAGGTCTATTAAAATTGCCCTAGGAGCTAAGATGAAGTTAGGGTTTATTGATGGAACATGTCCGAAGCCTAATCCAGGCACAGTTGAATGTGATAAATGGATTAGGACTGATTATATGGTTAGATCTTGGATATTGAATTCGGTATCGAAGGAAATAGTTGAAGCCTTTATCTACACTAATTCTGTTCAAGAGTTGTGGTTCGATTTGGTGGAGAGATTTGGAGAAAGCAACGGGCCTTTGTTGTACTCCTTACAGAGGCAGATTAGTGCAGCAACGCAAGGGAATATGTCAGTAGCTAAATACTTTACTGGTTTGAAGAGGTTGTGGCATGAGCTTTGGTGCCTTATGCCTGTCCCACAATGCACTTGTGGGGCAGCAACACAATGTACCTGTGGAGCACCTAAGGCTTTGCCTGATATGAACGCAATGAATCAGTTAATGCAATTTTTGATGGGTTTAAATGAAAGCTTTGACCATTTTAGGAACCAAATCCTGGTTATGGAACCATTACCTTCTATCAATAAGGCCTATTCTATGGTGTTGAGAATTGAAAAGCAAAGGGAGGTGCAGATTGTATTTGGTGAAGGGATAGATAATAATGCACTATTATTGAATACAGAAGGTGGTAAATGGGTTACAGATGGAGGAGGCAAACATTCCAAACAAAAATGGAGCAATGGGGATAAGCGTGCAATTTTTTGTAACTATTGTAAGAAAAATGGGCATTTGAAGGAGAATTACTTTAAACTCACTGGTGTATCGGATTGGTACAAGGAGTTACAAAACAAACGAGGTAAAGGGAATGGGAAATCCTATACTGCTAATTTAGTAAATGATAATGCTTCAGTCACTGTAGATGGCAATGCATTACCAGATACTTCTGTTAGTGCTGCTGCTACTCCTTCACTGTCCGAATTGATTAAGCAAGAGCTGCTGAAATTGGTTCGGAATAAAGCACTCCTGGATCCTCTTATGGTGAACCTTGCACAAGTCTTAGATCTTGCAGGTACACTTCCTATCTTGGCTCTTTCTAGTCTTGATGACATAGATTTAGATTCTTGGATAACTGATACAGGAGCTTCTAATCATATGTGTGTGGATATTTCATTGTTTACCAAACCTACTATTCCAACCACCTACATTCCTGTTTATCTCCCTAATGGCACTCAGAGTCGTGTGCATCACAGTGGAAATGTTCTTTTACCTAATAACCTTGTTTTGACGGATACTTTGCATCTTCCCACTTTCAAATTTAATCTTTTGTTTGTGAACAAGCTTGCCACTACTTCCTCGGTTACCTTTAAATTTTCCCCCACCCATTGCCTTTTTCAGGACCTGAAGACTAATCGAATTTTGGTCGTATGCAAGGTTGTATATCCTTAATAAGGATTCTTTCAAGGCTGATACTATAGCAAAATATTCCTTGTGTACTGTTGCAAATAGTATTGTCAATGTACACTCTGTGTCTATGTACAAACTTTGGCATCAACGTTTAGGCCATGTTTCGGATAATGTACTTAGACATGCCATTTCTTTTGATAATAAAAGTGCTGAAGAGGTTGATATTTGTGATGTGTGCCCACTTGCCAAACAACATAGATTGAAGTTTCCACTTAGTCACATTCATACTGTTTCTTTTTTCCAGTTACTTCATGTTGACATTTGGGGACCCTATAGTTATCCTACTATTTCTGGGGGCAAATTCTTTCTAACTATAGTGGATGATTTTAGTAGGGCCACTTGGACCTATTTGTTAACTCATAAGTGTCAAGCCCTTAGGTGTTTGGACAATTTTTTCAAGATGGTTAGCACACAATTTCAAAAGTCTATTAAGACTATTCGCACCGATAATGGGGGTGAATTTTTGAGTGGTGAATGTCAGCGATTGTTTACTGATTTAGGAATCATTCATCATAGGTCTTATGTGTATTCACCTCAACAAAACGGGATTGTGGAGAGGAAACACGAACAATTGTTACAAATAGCAAGAGCTCTCATGTTTCAGGCTTCTTTACCTAGACATTTTTGGGGTGAATCTATTCTTACTACTACTTACATTCTAAATAGACTTCCTGCTTCCCTTCTTCAGTGGAAAACCCCTTATGAACTCTTGTATGGTTCTTCTCCTACATATGATCATTTCAAGTCTTTTGGTTGTTTATGTTTTGCTACCAATGTCAAACCTCATAAAGATAAGTTTGATCCGAGGGCTTCCAAGTGTATTTTCTTGGGGTATAGTTCGGGACAAAAGGGCTATAAGTTGTATGATTTGATCTCTCATTCCATTCTGGTTTCTAGGGATGTAGTTTTTCATGAAACTACTTATCCTTATAAGTCTGTCTCTATTACACCCCCAGATGTTCCCCTTCCTTTGGTGTCTTCGAATTCCTTTTCAGATGTTTTGGATAGGCAGTCTTCTGTTCCTACTTTTTCACCTCTCCATGAAGTTCCTATCCATACTGATACTCTTTCTCCTGATTCTTCTTCTTCTTCTTTACCTTGTGCCATTATCCCTACTCCCACTTTGCGTCGAAGTACTAGACTTTCCACTAAACCTGCTTGGCTTAAAGATTTTGTTTCACATAT
This sequence comes from Erythroxylum novogranatense, assembly GCA_029891385.1. Classification (NCBI taxonomy): domain Eukaryota; kingdom Viridiplantae; phylum Streptophyta; class Magnoliopsida; order Malpighiales; family Erythroxylaceae; genus Erythroxylum; species Erythroxylum novogranatense. The sequence goes on along the minus strand of CM057228.1, from coordinate 3,497,230 downwards.
CACTATTTCCCATCTTCAACCTTCTGTTTCTTGTTCTTCCCGTAAATTCTTCCTACTTTTCCTTTTATTCCTACACCTCATATTTCCTCCACATACATGTCATTTTTGGCTAATGTTTCTACTATTCAGGAACCTCAGTCTTATCATCAGGCTAGGTTTCATGATCATTGGGTCCAGGCTATGCAGCAGGAGCTGGTTGCCCTGGAATCTCATAATACTTGGGTTTTAACCTCTTTACCAGCTGGTAAGAAGGCTATTGGTTCTCGGTGGGTTTTTAAGGTCAAACTTCGGCCTGATGGGACTGTTGATAGGTATAAGGCTTGGTTGGTAGCCAAAGGCTATCATCAAGTGGAGGGTGTTGATTTTACTGATAGTTTTTCTCCTGTTGCTAAGTCTGTCACAGTACGTTTGTTATTGGCTGTTGCGGCTCATTTTTCTTGGCATATTCATCACTTAGATGTCAATAATGCTTTTTTGCATGGTTTTCTGGATGAGGAAGTGTATATGTTGCCTCCGGATGGATATACTAAAGCTGGTCCTCATCAAGTTTGCAAGCTTAATCGCTCTTTGTATGGGTTGAAGCAGGCATCCCGTCAGTGGAATTGTGAATTTACTAAGGTTCTGTTTTCTTATGGGTTTGTTCAATCCAAGCATGATCATTGTTTGTTTGTTAAGTCTTCTGAATCTACTTTTGTGGCTCTTCTTATATATGTGGATGATATTTTGTTGACTGGGCCTTCTGTGGATGTTTTAGCTGATGTTAAACATTTTTTGGGTTCTGCTTTTCCGGTTAAGGATCTTGGTTCGGCCAAGTATTTTTTGGGTTTGGAGATTGCTCGGTCTTCTGCAGGTTTATATCTTAATCAACGCAAGTATGTGTTGGATCTTTTGTCTGATGTGGGTTTGACTGGTGCTAAACCAGTTTCTACTCCCTTACCTAAGGGATTGAAGCTTACTGATGCTTATGGTTCACTCTTGGCTGATGTTGGGCAATATCGTCGATTGGTTGGTCGATTGTTATATTTGGGGTTTACTAGGCCAGATATTACTTATATTGTTCAGCAGTTGAGCCAATTTATTACTGCTCCTTGTCAGGCTCATTGGGATGTTGCTATGCATTTGTTGAAGTACTTGAAGGGCTTTCCTTCTCAAGGATTATTTTTTCCCGCTGCATCTATTTCTTCTGTGCCTGATTTATCTTCTACTTGTTCTCTTGTTGCTAATTGTGATGCTGATTGGGGTTCTTGTTTGATGACTAGACGGTCTATTTCGAGTTTTTGTGTGTTTCTTGGTGCTTCTTTGGTTTCTTGGAAAACTAAGAAACAGCCTACGGTTTCTCGTTTGTCGGCTAAAGCTGAGTATCGTAGTATGGCCTCTACGGTTTGTGAGTTGTTATGGATTTCATATATATTGAGAGATTTGCATATTTCTTTTGCTTCTTCGATTCCTTTGTGGTGTGATAACAAGACTGCTCTTCATATCACTGTTAACCCGGTGTTTCATGAACGCACTAAACATCTTGACATTTATTGTCATGTGGTTCGTGATCAATACAAGTTGGGTTTTATTGCTCCAGCTCATGTTTCATCTAAGGATCAATTGGCTGATTTGTTTACGATGGTTTTGGTAGCCTCTCTTTTTACGTCATTTTTTTCCAAGTTGGGTTTGGTTGATATTCACCAACCTCCAACTTTAGGGGGGGGGGGGGTGTTAAGATACTGTATTCACTGTATTTATCCATTTATTTGTCGTTTACTAAGGTGTTGTCGTTTTAATTAGTTTGTATATACACAGTTGCTTTACCTGTACAGTTTTTTAGCTTTACTTGTACAGTTATTTCTCATATATATAAAAAATCTGACTGATGTAATACGAGGGTGAGATACACAGTCAGTTCTTCACTTCTACTGTAACATCCCGTCACCGGTGGGATGGGTACAGTTCACCTCATACGTATTCTGTATACGTATTCTGCATATGCATTCGTAGCCTCTATATGATTGATAATGTTCAGCATTGCACAAGCATATGTATGTACATGCATGTATGACAGATTTTCGACTTGATTGTGAAATTGGAGACTTTGTGATTAAGGTTAATTATGCTTTGATACGTAAATTGGAGAGTCAAATTGAATTTAGGAATTGAGAATTGAAAATCGGAGTATGTGATTAGATGTTTTCTAATTTTGAGGATTTATAGGAATTTTTCTAAAATTTTCAGAATATTAGGCTCGGACCGGAAAAATGGCTTAGTGACTGATTAATTATGATTTCGGTTCCGAATTTGATTGACAATTGATATGAGATAATTTAATTTATGATTTGAGGAATTAGGGTATGAACCATTGGAAGTCGGGAGAAATTAGAATTAGAAATTGGATTGAGGTTGTTCGGATTGGACTTGTGGCAAATGACGCTGCCAAACAAGTCTTAGTTATCCTATAATATTTAAGCCCTAGCTTTTGAACCTTGTTCCACGATATCCTCTTGTTTTGGAGAGAAAATTTGGTTCTTCTTGTTTTCTTCTTCCCTCGTGGATCTTCCTTCGATTTCTTCTTGGTCTCTTTTTATGATTTGCTTCCTCTTCCATCCTTGATTCTATCTTTTAGTTGGTGTTGAAGATGATGGAAGATGGGTTTGAGTTTGGTGTTGCTGTGGGTGTCGTGGGTGGTGATTTAGCTTGAGACTTGGATGATCTTGGTGATTTGGAAGGATTAGAAGCTTAATCAAGTAAGTTCTTGTTCCCTTATGCTTTTTATAGCTTAATTTAAGCATGGATTTGAGTATAAATTGTTTAAGAAATTTGAAGTTTCGGATGAATTAGGTTTTAAGGGAAAATGTGATTTTGATTTGGGTATTTGTTGAATCATGATTATTTGATGGATTGAAGCTTAGGAATAAGTTGTGCTAAGTGGAGAATGATGTTTTGGAGTGTTTAGAAAGGATTTGGATGGATTATATCAGAAAAATCTAGGAATTTCTGGGTTTCGGGCGTGAATCTGGGATTGCACGCGCATGACGTGATGAACACGCCATGGCGAAAGCAAACCAGCGTTCAGATATTGCGACGTGTGCTTGGCACGCCTCGGCGAGCGGATAATCCTCGCACGCCGCGACGAGCGAAGGTGCACGCCGTGGCGAGCGTAAGGAATCACGCCGCGTAGGAGAAAGGAGCGTACGTCGCGACGTGAAGAAGGACGTCTCATTTCTGAAGTTGAGTTGTTTGTTTTTTAATGATTTTGAGGTTATTTTAGTTATGATTAGTGAGTGATAAATTGATCTTGATTTAGGAATTTGATAATTCATTTAGATATAGGTTGAATTCAATTCAGAGACTATGAAATTGCGGAAATTTATTTTGGTGGTTCTCGAAATCGGACGACATTTGAATAGTGAATTTGATTCTGATTTAAGGATAATTCCTATGTCTTCAAATTTGACTTTGGAAGATGTAGAACTTACCCAATTGACTTATGGTATTAGAAATTGTTATGAATTAGAGTGAAAGTGTGGAAATGAGATAATTCGGGATTGTGGTCGGAAATGTCATAACGTGCATAGTACATCATTCATTTGAGACATAAGCATTTATGATTATTGAAATTGATATAATTAGTGATATTCGAATGTTCTGATTTGATAGAGGCTCAAGTGGAACGTCGATCCTCTGACGTAGCAGAGACTTCCCGGCAGTAGCTCGGAAGTTTAGAGGTGAGTAACCTAGTTGGTTTCTCAATCTCTGATGTGCTATATGCTTTGTGTGTGAACTATCTATGATTCTGATTGAGTGATTCACATGTGATATGCTACTGTAAAGTGTGAACGCATGCTAGGCATGAATAGAAATCAGTAACTGACAGTTGTGACTGGAGCACATTCTGATCTGATTGGAGCTATAAGCTCGTCTTTGTGATTGTGAAAAGGGAGTAGTGCATACCCAGAGGGCTCTCCTATCCCTAATGCGCGTGGGCAGTAGTGCATACCCAGAGGGCTCTCCTACCCCCGAAAACGAGATTTCTGTGTGATGTGCCCAGCAATGGGAAAATTCTGACGCCCAGTCACAACATTAAAAATGAACTGGAAATCATTGTGCATTCAGTATGTGATTGTTTTGTGATTGTACTGCGAATTTGATATGGGATTAATTGCAAATGTGTGATTATGATTTTATGAACTTCTAAATTATGATTCTGCTTATGATACTGTTTTGTGTTGTACGCAATTTTGCGTAATGCATTAATTGAGTGAACCATCGATGATGGTTACTCATTGAGTTTTCGCAAACTCACCCAAATTGCGACTATTTTTCAGGGCAGCGAGAGTGTGACTCCTAGCTCCGGATTTTGAGACTTTTCCTGCTGTGTGTGTGCCGGCGAGAGTAGCATGACCCACAGGTCGGTCAGCTGGGGATCCTTTGGGATATTTTGGTGATGACCTAGATAGGAATTAGTACGGTCTATTTTGGATCTGTATATTTGTAAATTATCACAGAAGTATGGTTTTCAAAAATGAGATGAGAAGTACTCTTTTGGTTTCAAAATTTAGTGAATGTGATCTTACCGCTTTATTATTGATGCCATGAGGTTTAAAGAATTAATCGTATCGTAGTACACCCTCGTCGTAGGGTATGTATCGGTACGACCTACAGACGTCCCGGTGTATACTCTACGATAAGGGGGCGCTACATCTACTTTACTGTCTCTTGAAGTCTTCGTTACACAAACTTTTGAGATTAGATTGCCTTCTTTTCAAATCATTCCTTATGTTTAACACAATCCTTCTTCACATGTTCTTTTTTCTTGTAAAAGAAACACTTGGATTCTTCTTAATGTTAGCTTTGGCAAGCATTTGACATTTTTCCCTTGAGTTGACTTGATTTTTCTTCTTTTCTTGAAAAATTAAATGTGCACTCTGCTAACTCTCTCTCTGTTCCATCAATAATCTTCCTTCCTTTTGAAAACACGTGATCATTAATTTATTTATTGACCACTTATCCTTATGTGTATTATAAGAGATTTTAAATGGTCTATAATGTGGTAGAAGAGTGTTCAATTTAAAATGTAATGTATAAGGAAAGAATCAGACATTTCAACCTCGAGTTTCTTTAACTGAGCCGCAATGTCCCTCATCTTTGTGATGTGTTTACTCACACCTCCAACACCAGTGAACCTTGTAGATGAAAACTTCATAATCAAGGTATCTGCAAGTAATTTGTCTTAAGTTTCAAATTGCTTATAAATAACCTTCAGTAGAATATGGACATTGTCATGTTGTTCTACAAGACCACGAATGCCAATAGAAATTTTGGTTTTTATTAACATCACACTTAGGCAATTAGATCGCTCACAACACTCTTAAGGAGCAATTTCAACTGCAGTGCTAGCCTCAATTACCTTAGGAGATTCATCCTTCCAGATAACGTAATTAATGTCTATCCACCCGAGATGAAGAAAAATTCTTTCTTTTCGAATCTTATAGTTTCCACCCCTTAATTTGTGAATTTCACAACTTGAATTAAAGAAATTAACAGTTTGAATAGCTGCATAATTTAAACATACATACTACTTATCAATAAATTGAGGCTAACAAACAATATATATGTTGTACCAATGTAAACATATCTTAAAAGACATCAATCAAATGAAATAAAAATTACTTGAGGCTAAATCTTTAATTCAAATATATCTATGTTAAACTTTATAATAAAATTATCAATTATATTCCAATTCCTAATACTTGGGGAAATTAGGAAAACAATTTGATATTTTATCCTAATTAATCATTCAAATATAATAAAAATCTTGTGTGATAAATGTTATTATACTAAAATAATTAAATACAATCAAATGCCTAAACTCTTTATATGATTAGTTACATAAATACATAATTTTATATAATTAGTATTACTATGGCTAAGCCCTAATAATTAATCATTAAAACATGTTATACAAAATTATATTCACAATCCAAAATATGGACATAATAATTATGTGGATAAAATTGATAACCTAATTCATGTTGAACGTTTATACAAATATAATTTCAACGCATAATAAATAAAATAATCATCTTCAATTTAGTTGACAGAGGCTCACTATGTGCCCTATGTGGGCATGGGTTCGAGTCCTTGCATCGGAATTTGCTTTTAAATCAACACACAAAGCAATGTCCTTTGGTGAAAGGGTCTTCTTTAACCTCTAACAGGGTCATAACGACCCATTTGTGACCGTTAGATATCAAACTAAATCAGATCATAAAAATACCATAAAATTGATTTTTTTTAATGTAGAAATACTTCAAAACACTTAATTAAAAAATTTTTAATCTTTAATCGAAAGAAAAACTTTCAAAAACAATTCTAAGATGAATTTTTGAATATGAAATTTCTTCCAAAATTCAAAATTTTCAAAAAATTAAAACAAGACAGAGGTTAATGTGCTCTTATACCAAATATAAGTCAACTCAACATATAGTCAACAGTAATGTATGTTAGAATAATAAATAAATTGAATGTGGAAGAAATCAAAACACCGTATGCCGTTGATGTTTTTACCCTCTGTTTTGAAAACCGGACCAGACCGGCCAGTTCGACCGGTTCGACCGGTGACCGGTCAGCTATCCGGTCCGGTTCACCCTTAAAAACTAGTTCTCAATTGAACCAGTGAGAACCGGTCAATTGACCGGTTCTCACCGGACCGACCACTGATTCAATAAATTTTTTTGTATATTTTAATATTATTAATATTATATATAATTATTGCATAATTATGACGTCACACCGGTTCGACCGGTGCTTGAACCGATCAAATCGGTGACCAGTAAGGCCTCCGGTTCGATGACCGGTTCTGATTTCAAAACATTATTTTTACCTCGAAAGTCTACATTTTTTAAATTCTTGTAAGCTCTCAGTTGCAAAAGCGATAGTGTATATGTTGAGAAGAGAAAAGAAGTTTAGGTATCCCAAAAATCTGCAAGAAAAAACATATATTAATGTGCTTCCATCAAGCACGTTAATTTTTTACCACAAAAACAGAACATTTATATCCATTAGTTACATAACGTTGGACCATTTATGGGTATTAAAACTATCTAGAATATGGAAAATTCTCACATAAAAAAGGTGCTCAAGTTACATAATTTTGAGTCTATTTGGATCATCAAAAGAATTATCGTTTTAATTTTATTTTCTAATACTACCTCATTATGGCACTGAATTTTTTAAACTAATCATTTAAAAAATTAAATTTAAACGACATCGTTTTAAAAAGTGAATTACACATCTTGATTGCGTTCAATACTGAAGTCTAATCAACTTAAACTCAACCTATTAATTTTGGGTTGAGTTAGGCAAAAATTTCATTTCTAAATATTTTTATTTTGGTATTCTTTTTATCGTACGAGTTTAGAGATATGTACCTAAGTGATATTTCTAGCAATTAAAAAATTCAAGTGGTTCGGCTGGTTCAACTGTAAGAATTTTGAATCGGTTAACTTTTCGGTTCAATTTACTAAATATATGACTAATGAGTAATTGATGAAAAAAATTGTAAATTTTGTTTTTTATTATTTATAACATTGATGGACAATAATCTGCACTATTTTGAAAAATAAGTACATCAATATTCAATCCTTCTAACAATTTAAGGAATAATAAGTATGAAAATACCACCAATAATACTGAATAATAATATAATAAAGCATCCTGAAAAGTATCTCAGAAGAACAAAAGTGAATACAATTTCTGACTGATAAAATAAAAAATTCTTTGCCGCAGCCTTCCACTTTTTTTCTCTTTTAATTGGTGCTGTGGTGCTCTTTGACAGCAATGTATATGTTGAGTTTGCTTACAAGTAAAGACCCGTGTATATAACCTCAAGATACAAGTGAGTTGGTCAAGGGCTCTCTTAGTTTAAGTGAGATCGTGGGTTCGAATCTTCCTTATGTATGCAGACATTTAAAACTTGGGGCTAGAGCTTTGCCTCTTATAGGGAACCTACCCGGCTTGAGCAGGGATTAATCTAAGTGTAGATGACTTAAAGGTGCCTTCCCATAGTTGGGATTCTCCTACGATACTATGTTGGCAACAAAAAAAAAGACTCGTGTATATTGTTCTCTGACAACAACCGGAGGTATTAACATTCTTTTCTCTTTCACTAGTATTATGTCTGATATTAATCCTTTGATGACAGGTATCCGAGGATTGATTCATTGAGCATAGGAGATGCAAATTCAACATATATATTGAGAAGGGAACTAATGTGTTGATAGACTGGCTACTTTAGCCTATTTATCGTGACCAGGAATGCATATTCTCCAGGAGCTTCCGATAATTGTAAAGGATGTACTACAACAAAATATGAATGGAGCGCTTTACTATAGAACTCTGCATTAGTGGGGTGATCTGGGTCGAGCGGTAGTTTTTGTGTGTGTTTATTTTCCATTGTATAAAAAAAGAGATGAAATTGAGATATCTCCAGGAGCAAAGTTTATGCAACGGAGGTATTTAATAGTAAGTAAAGGAAAAATTCTTGTAAAAAGGTGTCCTTTATTTTAGTGATTTTAAAATGAATTAAATTTATAAAATATCTCTTAATTTAAAAGTGTAATTTAAGAAGACTAGATTATTTGTTCTCATTAACCAGTTTTAACTTTGTGTTAATTAATCGCATCAACATATTTATGTATAGACAAACTAAACTAGCATAGGTTGGAAAACAATTTTTAGAACAAAGGATTTTGTGAGAATTTAAGCATATGTATCTATTTGTATAAATAGAACTCGAAGCCTGGCTAAATATTACATTAATACTTTGTGCTTTGATAAATAGAATAATTGTTCAAAACTTATAACACAAATATAAAATCCATAGTTTTTACACTGAGCAATTAAATTAAGATTTTTATTTTAATGTCTAATTTAAAAATAAGATAATTTATGTTAAATTTTATTTTTGTTAACATTTTAGTTATATGTCTGATAGATCATATAAAGATTAATAGTTATATAAATGAAGTGTAGTCTTTTTTTCATATGACTTTTAAAATTAAATAAGTGACCACAATGAAATACTCAAACAATTATTTTGACGACAATTAAAAGTTACATAATTTTTTTATATAATACTTCAAATTCTTTATTGGTGGTAAAATCGGTCCGCCTTAAAGTTAGAGTCGGCTCCACCAAAATTTGGTTCGTCTTAAAGTTAGAGTCGGCTTCACCAAAATTTCATCGACCCAAATGACATTGCTTTAACTTTGTCTCGGAGCTAGTGGCCATGCCTCGGTCCTTTATCATTTTTAATTATTAGTCACATTAATAAAATGTTAATAAATATAATGTTTTAAAAATTAAAAAGTTTAAAAATTAAACATTTAACTAAACATATTAAAAATAATGCTTTAATTCGTTTTTCCATTTATAAAATAACATCTTATAATATATACATAATCTCTTACCTAGATACCAAACTTTCGTATCAAACTTTAGAGATTTTTTGTTTCTAAATTTAGATGCATGAAATCAAAAATTAACTAATTCTTAAAATTTTTAATGTATATATAACTTTTAATATGAACGTATATTTGAAAAAGATAATTTATATTATTAAAATTTTATTGAAGTTTTTAAAAGGTAAATACTAATTTATACGTTTAAACTAAAATTTAATAAAAACCATACTTTAAATTTTCTTTTACTGACTTGACATGCCACTGTCCATCTGTCCTAATTTTCGATACTTTGTCAAAAGTATCTATTATCAATTAGGAACCATTCAAGTTTTCTTGTAAAAATAAGTTCAATCATTAATAATGATTTAAAATAAACCTAATTTATAAAAATAACTCTTGATAAACAAGAAGTACGAGTTAAGCATCTGCATTTTTATTAATGGCGCTCAAACTATAATTAGGATTAACATGCTGCGAGATTGTTACAATTTGTTTTGGTAAATGGATTGCGTATTCAAAACTTGAAGAAGAATGTAAGAAACTCGAATTCAAAACTCGAAATGTTTAGGTAAACTTAAAATTTGAATAAGTTTAAGTTTGAATTTGTACCTTGATCGTTTGGTCTTGACAGTGCTAGTGGCTTGGACTCGGTCACAAAGTCCCTGGATTTGGTATATCCAAGTTCTCGCGTAAGTAAGTCGCCGTTAATCTTCTTCGGAGTAACCATTGCTCTTGCTTCCGCTTGTTAGTTATTCCATATTGAGAAGAAGAGAGGGAGGGGGTGGTTCATTATGTATAAATATACCCCTCCCCCTCCCATTTAAATCATCCAAAACTAAAACAAAAATATTTACTCTTAGTAAGAGTAGTAAAGTTTTGTGAGTAATTTTTTGGGGTATATTGGGGTAAGGGTTTGAGAGTGTGTGAAAACGCTAGTGAGTTAAGTGTTGAGTGTAAACACTTGTAAGTGTTATTTTTTCTGTCTAATAAAAAGGATGTGCAGTAGCTCTGGAGACGTAGGCACAATTTGGCCGAACTCCGTTATCAAATTTTGTGTTGTGTGTGTTTGTTCTATTGGTTTTCTAGTAGTGTGAAAATAGTTTAATTTCCTAACAATTGGTATCAGAGCCTTGGAGAAGTGAGTATGCTTTGTAGTCGCCATAGTAGTGGATCTTCTACATCAGAAAACTTTCCTTGGGGGTGTTGAAGCTTGGAATTAGTATACTCTGCAGTTGCCACAAGAGTGGATCCTCTGCATCAGAAAACTTGCCTCAGGTTGTGATAAATACACCGTGCACTTAACTTCTGTCTAGGAGGCCGGGTTTTAAGTGTGGGATCGTTTGTGACCCCTCCCCCTTTCCTGGGATTTTACGTGGAATGGTAATACTGTCTTAGGAGTCTGTTTGACGGTATTTCCGGGGTATTACCGAATCGGTTCACTTCACTAGTTGTTTACCTTAGAGGAAAATAGAAACCAGTGGGAGTGATGACACCAGATGATATGCTCAACAAAATCGATAAATTCGATGGCACAGATTTCGAACTAGAAGATGCATATAGAGGATTATTTGTATCAGAAGAACCAGTTTCTACCACTCTTTGGAAAGAAGCCAGAAAACATGTCAGAAGAAGAATGGTTTATTCTTGACAGGCAGACCCTTGGAGCAATTCGAATGACCTTATCCCAAAATATAACCTTTAATGTGTTAAAGGCAAAAACCACAAAAGGCCTTATGGAGGAACTGACGGAGTATTATGAAAAACCGTCAACAATAAACAGAGTACATTTGATGCGGCGTTTGTTCAACTTGAAGATAGCGGAAGGCACCTCTGTAGATCATCATATCAATGAAATCAACAAAGTCTTGAATCAGTTGAGTACAGTGAATATTGATCTTGATGATGAAATACAAGCTTTAATACTTTTATTATCCCTCCCAGAGAGTTGGAGTGCTACAATCACATCAGTGAGTAACTCAATGGGAACCAATAAGTTGAAGTTCAAGGATGTTAGTGGCCTGATTATTAACGAGGAAACTCGAAGAAAAGAAGTAGGTGATACCTCATCCTCCTCCGCCCTTGCTGCAGAATCAAAAGGGAGAAACAGAGGACGTGGAAAATCAAGATACCGTGATAGATCAAAGGACAGGAGATCCAAGTCACGGAATCCCGCTACTTCGCAAAACTAAAAAAATATTGAGTGTTGGAATTGTGGAAAGATTGGGCACTATAGAAATCAATGCAAGAATGGTTCGAAGAAGCAGGAGTCGAACAATCAGGAGGCAAATATAGCTTCTACCACAGGTGGAGATGATGCCTTAATATGTGCCTTAGAAAATAAGCAAGAGGCATAGATATTGGATTCCGGAGCATCGTTCCATACAACTTCGGAGAAAGATCTTCTTGAGAAGTATGTGCCTAGAAATCTCGGTAGTGTGTATCTTGGTAATGATCAACCTTGCAAAATTGTCGGTAAAGGTGTAGTTAAACTCAAGTTGAATGGAGCCATATGGGAGATGAAGGATGTCAGACATATCCCTGATCTAAGAAAGAACTTAATCTTAGTGGGACAATTAGCAAATGAAGGCTACATCACAACTTTCTGTAATGATGAATGAAAGGTATCAAAGGGAGCAATGATTGTAGCACAAGGAAAGAAGAATGGTACTCTCTACCTAACAGCTGGAACATGTTGTTCAATTGTAGTTGCAGAAGGAAGTGGAGATTCCAACTTGTGGCACCAGAGACTTGGTCACATGAGTGAAAAAGGAATGAAGTTAATGCATTCCTATGGTAAACTATCAAGTCTACAGTCAGTAGAACTTGATACGTGTGAAGGCTGGATTTTTAGAAAGCAGAAGAGAGTCAGCTTTCAAATAGGTGGTAGAATGCCAAAGAAGGAGAAACTTGAGCTCGTGCATTCTGATGTTTAGGGGCCAACAACTACTCCATCCATTGGTGAAAAGCACTACTTCATGACATTTATTGATGATCACTCCCGTAAGGTGTGAGTTTACTTTCTGAGACACAAGTCAGAAGAATTTGATGCTTTCAAGACATGGAAGGCTATGGTTGAAAATGAGACGGGTCTCAAAATAAAGAAGCTCAAAACTGACAATGGTGGAGAATATGAGGACACTAGATTCAAAACGTTCTGCTATGAGTATGGAATCAGAATGGAGAGAAATGTACCAGGAACGCCACAATATAATGGTATAGCGAAGCGTATGAATCGCACCTTAACTGAAAGAGCTAGAAGTATGCGGATGCAATCAGGTTTACCAAAGCAGTTCTGACAGAAGCAGTCAACACAGCAGCTCATCTCATCAACCGAGGTCCATCAGTTCCATTAGAGTATAAGATACCAGAGGAGGTTTGGAGTGGAAAAGATGTGAATCTTTCACACCTCAAGGTATTTGGCTGTACAACATATGTGCATATCAGTGATCAAGGCAGAAATAAACTTGATCCAAAATCTAAGAAATGCACATTTATTGACTATGGCAAAGATGAGTTTGGGTATCACATTTAGGATGACGAAAACAAAAAGATCATTCGGAGTAGAAATGTGGTCTTTAATGAAAAGTTGATGTATAAAAACCGACATGCATCGGACAAAGCCCCTCAGAGAGACCCTGTATTTGTTGATATCAGCAATATCCTAAATTTTCCAGTGAGGCAAATGAAAGTAAATCCTCAATCAGAAGAAACTATTGAAGAAGAAGCTCAACTTGAGTCACCACAGCCCACCTCTCCTGTTCCTGAGTTAAGAAGGTCTTCTCAACCTCATGTGCCAAATAGGAGATTATCAGACTATCTATTGTTAACTAACGGAGGCGAGCCTGAGTCTTACAAAGAAGCATGCCAAACAGAAGATGCCAACAAGTGGGAGCTTGCAATGAAAGATGAGATGAGATCTTTAATCTCAAATCAGACTTAGGAACTAACAAAGTTACCCAATGGAAAGAAGGCTCTCCACAACAAATGGGTATATCAGGTCAAAGAGGAGTTTGATAGTTCCAAGAGATACAAAGCTCGGTTAGTACTCAAAGGATTCTAGCAGAAGGAAGGAATAGACTATACTGACGTTTTCTCCCTGGTGGTGAAGCTTAATACCATCAGAACGGTGTTAAGTATTGTTGCAAGTCAAGATCTCCATCTTGAGCAGCTTGATGTGAAGATAGTATTTCTTCATGGAGACTTGGACGAGGAGATATTTATGCACCAGCCAGAGGGTTTCCTGGAGAAAGGAAAAGAGTATTTAATGTGTAAGTTGAAGAAAAGCTTGTACGGTCTGAAACAAGCCCCAAGGCAGTGGTACAGAAAGTTTGATAACTTTATGCATAGGGAAGACTTCCAGAAGTGCAATGCCGACCACTGTTGTTATATCAAGAGATATCAGTCCAGTTATATCATTTTGCTACTTTATGTCGATGATATGTTAGTAGTGGGTTCCAATATGGATGATTTCATAAATTTGAAGAAACAATTGTCAACAGAATTTGACATGAAAGATCTGGGTCCAGCTAAGAAGATTCTTGGGATGCAGATCACTAGAAATAGGCAGAGAAGGGAATTACAGTTATCTCAAGCAGAATACATTAATCGTGTTTTGCAACGGCTTAACATGGCGAATGCTAAACCAGTCAGCACTCCCCTTGACAGTCATTTTTGCCTATCCCAAAATCAGTCACCTCAGACAAATGAAGAGCGAGACTTGATGGCAAAAATTCCTTATGCCTCTGCTATTGGGAACTTGATGTATGCCATGGTATGCACAAGGCCAGACATAGGCCATGCAGTGGGAGCAGTTAGCAGATTTATGGCAAATCCAGGAAAGTCCACTAGGAAGCAGTAAAGTGGATTTTAAAATATCTTCGAGGCACTACCAAGAAATGCCTGTACTTTAGAAAAGGAGAAATAAAAGTACAAGGTTATGTTGACTCAGATTATGCAGGTGAAGTTGATAGAAAAAGGAGCACCACCGGTTACATTTTCACTGTAGGTACAATAGCTGTGAGTTAGATATCATAGATTCAGAAGATTGTTGCATTATCTGCTACAAAAGCTAAGTACATAGCAATAACCGAAGCTAGCAAAGGGATGATTTGGCTTCAGAATTTGCTGTCAGAGTTGGGTTTCATGCAGGAGAAAAATGTGCTATACAGTGACAGTTAGAGTGCAATTCATCTGGCCAAGAATCATACATTCCACTCCAGAACTAAGCATATCGGTGTTCGTTATCATTTCATCAGGTCCTTGCTAGAAGATGAAGTGTTAACACTTGAGAAGATTATTGGAAGCAAGAACCCTACAGACATGTTAACCAAGGTGGTGACAATCGAGAAACTGAAGTTGTGCGCAACTTCAGTTGGTCTGCAAGAGTGACAAGATTTAAGCGAGCTACTGCATCAACTAGGTATGAAGACATATTGAAATCAGTCTGCAAGTGGGAGATTGTTAGTTATCCCATAGTGAAAAGAAGAGAGGGAGGGGGTGGTTCATTATGTATAAATATACCCCTCCCCCTCCCATTTAAATTATCCAAAACTAAAACAAAAATATTTACTCTTACTAAAAGTAGTAAATTTTTGTGAGTAATTTTTTGGGGTGTATTGGGGTAAGGGTTTGAGAGTGTGTGAAAACGCTAGTGAGTTGAGTGTTGAGTGTAAACACTTGTAAGTGTTGTTTTTTCTCTCTAATAAAAAGGGTGTACAGTAGCTCCGGAGACGTAGGCATAATTTGGCTGAACTCCGTTATCAAATTTTGTGTTGTGTTTGTTTGTTCTATTGGCTTTCTAGTAATGTGGAAATAGTTTAATTTCCTAACACCGCTGACCTGCAACTTACAATCATGAGTATTATCAGAAGCAGAGCCAAATATCTTTGATTTTCCATCATATATATATATATATATAGCGATATGCTCTATCTCTGGACTGAAATTCCAATATGGAGAAAGTAGAGTAATAGAAGAAAGGTGTTGTGTTTTATGGTTCTGGTAAGGTGCTCTTTGCATATATAGAGACCAGGGAGAAGGGTGTGAGTCTCTTCGAAACTTCATCGATCAACACATTTCCACGTAAGGACCCGACCCACAAACTCTATCTTCATCAGCAAGGACTTTCACGTCAAAGACTAATCGTGGAAGACTAAAACAATTGATTTCTTGGGATTTTTGTGGCCAGGATGATGGAATAGTCTTGTGGTTCATATGATTCCTATTGCTGGCCGTTATCGGGTGGAGCAATATATAAACAATAATAGGTTAGTTTTTGAGTCCCTAATTTTGGACTTTTAATTTTAAGAAAATTTTATACCATTAACTTAAGAGTTTTGAGAGGTTAGAAGATTAAGAAACATTTCATTTGACAATAAGATTTAACCAATAAATCATGCTTTTTCGGGTAGCAATAGCTAGAGATATGGTTATTTCAGTAATGCTTCCGCCTATCTTTTGATATATATATATACGTGCATACATTTTGTTGATATATATACATAAGAATGTTGTATCTAAGAAAATGATTGTCTTCTGAAGTTAACAATCATTTTCTGTGCATATTTTGATAACGAGTTGTATGAGTATATTTGCATACATTTAGGTTTAGTCTGAAGTTAACTAGTTGAATACAAATTGATGAAGGTTTAAATGATATTGTTTTTGTATTGTAAATATAAGAAAATTAATATTAAAATATTTTTAAATCATAACGTTAGACTTAAACTCAATCAAACTTTAAACTAATCTCGAGCTATCTATTAAAAAGGTTACCTCGAATTCAACTCATCTTAATCTATTGGTAAACTTATAAACGATAAACGAGATAGGGATTTGGTTTTTTTTTTCAAGTTTGATTAAATTTGATTTTAATATATTTGGTTGGGTCGGTCGTGCTAGGCCCAAGCTCAGACGCAGAACGACACATGGGCCGATCGACCCATCCCTTGAGAATTGACCTAATTCCTACAGGTATTAACCATATAAATTCATCACCTCATCATGAAAAAGGTACGATTTCTAAGAACCCTATTTTTCATTACTTACCAGCCACCAAAACTCTCACAAAAGACTGACTTGAGCGTCGGAGGGGCCTACCAGAAATCAACCCCCAGCGTGCCTTTATTGTTTTGCAGGAATCTTTGAATCAGAATCAGTCAACCTCATGGATCCAGTAATACCAAATTTCACCCACGAATCAAGCGAACTAAAATTTATTTTGGATCATTAGATTTGATTAATTTATTATAGTTCATTAAATAAAAACTTTATAATAAAACTATCAATTATATTACAATTCCTAATACTTGTGGGAAATTAGGAAAATAATTTGATATTTTATCTAATTAATCATTCAAATATAATAAAAATTCTTGTGTGATAAAATTTATTATACTAAAATAATTAAATACAATTAAATTCCTAAATCTTTATATCATTAGGTATATAAATATATAATTTTATATAATTAGGGCTGCTATATTTGAGCCCAAATAATTAATCATTAAAACACTAACATGCAAAATTATATTCGCAATCCAAAATATATACATAATAATTATGTGGATAAAATTGATAACCTAATTTATGTTGAACGTTTATACACATATAATTTGTTGAGAATAAAATCACAAATTGGTTAACAGAATCAGCTTTTATTTACCAAGTTTGTTACAAGTTAGTTTTTACAGCTAGTTTACTAAGTTTGTTACAAGTTAGTTTTTACAGCTAGTTTACGGTAGTGAAATAAGTTGTATAAATAAGATACTGTTGTGTAATTGAGGACCTGACCTTTTAGTCAATACAATGATAACCACTACTTTGTTTTTCATTATCTGTAAATTCCTTTATTCTCAACATGGTATCAGAGCTGCGGTGTCGTTTTCCTTCTAAATCTTCCCATTCATGACGACAATCGATTTCACCCATCCCATCTACCTTCATGCTTCCAATACTCCCGGAACCATTCTCGTCTCTCACCAGCTCACTGGTGAAGATTCTTATTGCGTTTGGAGCAGATCTATGAAGATCGCTCTCCTGGCTAAGAACAAGCTGGGATTCATCGATGGTTCTTCCTCTAAGGCTGATTGGCCGACAGATCTTCATCATCAATGGGATCGTTTCAATGCCAGCGTTCTCTCTTGGATTTTGAACACCGTTTCCCCCAATCTCAGAGCAGGGATCGTGTTTGCTTCTAGTGCTTCGTTGGTTTGGGCAGATCTCAAAGAACGATTCGACAAAATTGATGGTTCACGAATCTATTACCTTCATCAACAGATCTCTTCTCACACTCAAGGTACCTTATTAATCTCGGATTATTTCACCAAGCTTCGCTTGTTTTGGGACGAGTATGATACACTTGTGCCTGTTTTCGCCTGTGATTGTGCCGTTTCTCGTCAAAACAATGCTCATATTAGTCAACAGCGGCTCTTTCAGTTGTTACTTGGTTTGAATGAGTCCTATGCAGCTGTTCGTAGTCAAATACTCTTGATGCAACCTCTTCCTACCGTTAATCAAGCTTACTCCATGTTAACCCGTGATGAATCTCAATGAGCCATGGCTTCCACCCTTGTCACTGTTCCTGAACCAACTGCTCTTTACTCCGTCGTCGCTGCTGCAGTCACATCCACCCCAAAACCACCTAAGTTTAATGGTGAATGTAATGTTGGACCCCTTCTCTGAAGCCCAACATTCGGACCTATCCAGCGTAGAAGACCCACAACCGAACACATATGCTAATCACAAATATGGAAAAATTTCACTTTATAAAAATTCGGGGTTAGCTCTTGATAAAAATGATCCTCGGATCTCACGATTCCAACATAATGGAATCGCTCAATTGAGTTAGGAATGAAGATGTTATGGTTAAAACATTATCTCAAGAAAACAATCAAAATTGAGCACTACCGACTTGGTAAGCATTTGAAAATCTTAAAGGCTTAATCACTGATCGGTCTCTTCATAAAACTTGTAGGTTTATGCCTCTAGTTTAATTTAAAACAAGAATTGCTTTGATCGGAGCTCTATAGCTCAAGATATTTTAAAATTCTGAAGCATAGTCATACTTATCAACCGATCGCCATGCTTCGTTTCAAACCACCATTTTCAATTTGAAAGAAAATCTGATAAGTCCAGTGTAGAAAGGTAGAAAAATCTTTTAGAAATCCAATGCTTCGAGAATGAGGTCGATCGGAGGTCTGTGCAAAAAGTTATGGCCAAAAGAAGGAAGAGGGGTCGTAAGACAAAAACAGACGATAAAATGAGACGAAGATGACGTCATCCTTAGCAAAAAATCAGACAGAGATGATGTCATCCTCAGCAAAAATCAGACGGAGATGAACAGTAACATCGTCTGATTTTGCTACAGTAACATCGTCTGATTTTTGCTACTGATGCATCGTCTGGTTTTTCTTCTGATCATCGTCTGGTTTTGCTTCTGAGGCATCGTCGGTTTTTGCTCTGATCACTCCACTTGCGAAGGTCATAACTTTCCATTCGAACTCCAAATTTAACAAAATTGGTGTCTATTTCATAGAGAAAAGAAAGATCTACATTTTTCATGAAGATCACTGACCCAAATTCCAACTCTATAAGGGTCAAAAATGGTCACAAAGGTTCTGTCTAAAAAATCTGTCATTTGACAGCACCTACATTTAATTCTAACCACTCACACCTACCATTTTAATCCCTCATAAATAGCTTATAAACATCTTAGAAGAACCCTACAGCTCGCCTATCACTCTCAAGGAGTCATAAAGCTCCCATACAATCCTCTAATAACACAGAAATATCAGAAAATGCAACATACCCAGAATTTACAAAACTTTTACAACTCCTAACCTTGGAAATTTTCCAGCAAGCTCTTTCAAGGCAAAACCCAACAGACACCCAATGAAATCTCCAAACTTAAAAGAATGGCACACATGCTTCACACATAGGTCACAAATCAACAAAACATATAATGAAGAGAGTACTAGAGCTCTCATTCTCTTTTCCAATCATAAGAAAGATTCATGCATAACTTTGGTTACATATTGGCATATTCATCAAAATCAAGTACAAAACACAAAAGATGAGATGCTCAATGATCAATATGCTTACAAAGCTATTCCAAAAACTAGTTATTAACTTAATACAAAAGTTCCTAAGTTCTTGGAGTGATGTCGATGCCTTGCAAGGTTCAACTCTCAACTTAAATTTTCACCTGAGGAGGGAGAATGGGGTGAGCTAACACGGCTCAGTGGCTAACAAATTTATAGCCATCACATAATGAGCCACACACACACAATTAATAATCCAAAGCATTAGCAATTTACATAATAGGTTGAAAACTCAACTTTATCACCTAACTCATAATTTACTCAACTCATCACACAAGGCATAACATAGAATCATCTTGCAACTAACACTCATCTTATGCATCATAAACACTTATAAATGATGAAATGCACACAATTGGCTCGAGAGTTCCATAGACACGACGGAAACCGAAGTTTATCGTAATCACGACGAGTCCATTTTTTTTGGATCTCGTAAGCCTAAAGCAGGCAGCCGAGAGAAGGCTAATGGGGTCAACGCACGTGACTTCCAAAGGGTTCTCTCTCGCCCAAACACAATCAATATGCTCACATATCAAAACACAAGATTCACATTTTACGCTTATCGCACTCTTTCAAAGCATCAAAATTCCATTCTTTCCTCTCAAAACACAAAATTTCATTTTCAATATGCACATAGTATAACAAGATAGCACACATAGGGCTTTGCCCATTACACAATAACTATAAAGATGTTACCCACCTATCGTCGAATCCGGATTCACGATTGCTCTTCTCTCTCTCTTGAGTGAGGTTTCCTTGGTTCCTTCAATAAAACACATTTGAAACTCATTGGAAAAGTCGAAACATTCAAGAATCGATAAATCGATATGAAGTCTTAAACCTAACCTACCCATAGCCCATTTAAGCTAAAACAACCAACCCTAGCTTCGGAATCACAAAACCACTCATCTCTTCTTTCTTTCTTCATTCCTACACAAACCCTAACCTTCATTTCATCCCATTTCTTGAATCTAACTCAAAGGAAGATAGATACTTACCTTAAGCTCTTGATTTCTCTTCTTTTTCTCCTTCTTTATTCTTCTCCACAAGCCTCCCACGATTTTCTCTCTTCCTTTCTTCCTTGGCTAGCTCACGTTTTCCTTCTCTTCTCCTCTCCTTTGGATTCTCGACACTCTCTCTTCTCCTCCTCTTCCTTTAACTCTTCTTTAATTCCTTTAATTCATCCTACACCAAAACTACATAGTTTTGGCTTTCCCCTTACATAAAGGCTTTTGGGCCTCCACCTCCCAAGGCCTACTTCCACCAAACCCACTTATTATTAATCCTCCTTCTACTTAATCCATTTACCTAAGTCCATACTTTCCAATATTAAGCCCAAGCTTTCATTTAATTTCTAACTTCTAATTTACAAGCCCAACATAAAAATATTTACATAAACACATAATTAAATCAATTAAGACAAAATAAAATAATTAACGAATAAATCCATAAATAAATAATTAATTAATTCAAATAAAATAAAATAAAAATTTTCGGGGCCCAACATGTAATCACTGTCACATGAAGGGGCATAAACGTGAACTTTGTTATCGATTGAATGGCTTTCCTGCGGACTTCAAGTTCACCAAGAAGAAGCACTCTGCAAACAATGTCACGGATGCAACTTCCTCTGAACAGACTTCCAAATCAACTCAAGGGACCACCCTGACTAATGATCAGTATCAGCAACTCATTCAACTTTTATAACATGATTCATTTGCTTCTGTCACCGGCTCTGTCACTGGTTCTGTGAATATGGCAGGTATGGCTTCTGTTAGCAATACACCACGGTTAGGCTAGATTCTTGATACAGGGGCCACCAACCATATGACTTTTGACCTTAATTGTTTGGATTCATCTGTTGTATCTGCTTCTGCTGACTCTTGTGTTCATTTGCCAAATGGTAAAACTGCCTCAGTCACTCATCATGGTTCTCATACCCTTTTTCCCAATCAAATAGTATCAAATGTGTTTCACATTCCAGATTTTCAATATAATTGCTCTCTATTTCTCAACTTACCAAACAATTGAATTGCTGTGTTTCTTTCTATCCTACTTATTGTATTTTACAGGATCTTTGCAGTGGCAAGATGATGGGGACTGGTAAAGAACATGGAGGTCTCTATTTCCTGTTGCCAACCTCTACCACCACTAAAGTGTCTACCAGCTCCTTTTCCTTACCTTCACCAGCTGCTTTACATCCACCCACATCCAGTTCATCATCTTTAATGACCACAATACCTGTTTTACCTTCTTCTAGCACATTTGTTTCTTCTTTTTTATCAACACATAGTTCATCTACTGTATGGCATGCCAGACTTGGCCACCCTTCTGTATTGAAGATGAAAAAGATCAATGAATTACAAAGTGTTTTACCTAAGTCACAGTCTTTATCTTCTTGTCCTGTTTGTCCTTTAGCTAAACAGTCTAAGTTGCCATTTCCAGATCGACTCACTAAAACTTCATTTGCTTTTGAATTAATTCACATTGATTTGTGGGGGCCTTACCGAATTTCAACGCATAGTGGCCATAGATATTTTTTTAACAATTGTGGATGATTACACCCGTATGACATGGGTTTACCTACTGAAAACCAAGCATGATACACCTGAAACTTTAAAACAATTCATAGCTATGGTTCATAATCAGTTTTCTGTTTCCATCAAGTGCATTAGAAGTGATAATGTCACTGAATTCTTTAACCAAGTCTGCACCCCACTCTTTTCTTTCCTTGGAATTATTCACCAGAGTTCATGTGTTGATACACCTCAGCAAAATGGGGTAGCAGAGAGGAAACACAAACATTTGTTAGAAGTGGCTAGGGCATTAAAGTTTCAGGGAAATTTACCATCCAAATTTTGGGGAGAGTGTGTCAAGACAGCCTGTTACCTTATCAATAGACTACCCTTATCAGTATTGAACTGGAAAACTCCATATTCTATGTTATATCATAAAGCACCTAACATACAACACCTAAGGGTCTTTGGTTGTCTTTGCTATGCCACAGCACCTCATGTTACTGATAAATTTGCACCAAGAGCCATTCCTGCAGTCTTCTTAGGCTATGCTCCTACTCAAAAGGGTTATGTCTTGTTCAGTTTAGTCACTAAAAGGTTTTTTTGTTAATCGAAATGTCATCTTTCATGAGCATATCTTTCCATTTCATCTGAAACCTCAAGATCAGCCTTTGTTTCCGGTTACAATCACAGATCTTGGTCAACTGGAAGACCATGAATTCCTGATACTTTCATCCCCACCAGACCAACCTTCTTCCCCAGACACACAACCACCACCACCAGAAACATCATCCTCCACCACTACATCCCAATCCTTATTACCTACAGTTACTGATCAGCTTCAACCACCACCATTCACCCTTGATGAAGCTTCTTTTCCTCCATTATCATCTCCTCCCTTAAGAAGATCTTCCAGATCTACTGCACCACCAAATTGGTTGAAAGATTATCAATGTTCCTTACCATCTTCATCACTTGCAATTAAAGGTCAGTATCCTCTTGCTCTGTCCTATACTCATTTACCTGCTCACACTCAATCCTTTGTAGCTTCCATCACCCAAATACATGAACCCCAAACCTATCAGGAGGCAATGACTAACAAAAGTTGGCAGGAAGTAATGCAACAGGAAATCCAGGCATTACAGGACAATGGAACATGGGAGGTGGCCTCTTTGCCCTCAGGTAAACGTCCAATTGGCTACAAATGGGTTTATAAGGTGAAGTATCACTCCAATGGCACCATATAAAGGTATAAAGCCATATTAGTGACCAAAGGGTACAACCAGAGAGAAGGTATCAATTTCCAAGACACCTTTTCTCCTGTTGCTAAGCATGTTACAGTGAGAACAGTCATTGCAATAGCTGCTATCTATAATTGGCCATTGTACCAAATGGACGTTCATAATGCATTTCTGCAAGGTGATCTCCATGAGGAAGTCTACATGCAGCTTCCAGAGGGATTTGGCAACCAAGGGGGGAACAAGGTGTGCAGGTTGCTCAAATCATTATATGGATTGAAACAGGCTTCAAGACAATAGAATCTGAGGCTTTCAGAGGCCCTTATTCAGCATGGATATATTCAAAGTAAGCATGATTATTCAATGTTTACAAAGAATATAGGATCTAGACAAGTTATCATGTTGATTTATGTGGATGATTTGCTTATTTCTGGAAATGATAGCACGTTGATAGATGAACTGAAAACAATGCTGCATAAGAATTTTAGAATGAAAGATCTTGGTACATTGAAATATTTTCTTGGTATAGAAGTCTCAAGGTCTAGTGCTGGTATAATGTTGAGTCAGAGGAAATATGCATTAGAATTGGTTGAGGATGTGGGCTTGATAGGTACAAAACCAGTAGCAGCTCCCTTGGAACAGAATCTGAAACTAACAACAATTGAATTTGATGAAGCATTACAGCTAGAAAAGAATGATGAAGTCTTAGCAGATGCAAGTGTCTATCAAAGGTTGATTGGTAGATTACTTTACTTAACACACACTAGACCAGATATCTCTTATAGTGTTCAACATCTAAGCCAATTCATAAAAAATCCCAAGAAATCTCATTATGATGCAGCCTTAAGGGTAGTAAAGTATGTGAAGAAAAACATTGAAAGGGTATCTTACTTGCTTCTGGAAGTTCAACAAGGATAGTAGCTTACTGTGATTTAGATTGGGCATCTTGCCCTATGACAAGAAAATCTCTCACTGGATTTTGTGTGAAGCTTGGAAACTCTTTAATTTCTTGGAAAGCAAAGAAACAGAGCACAATATCCAGATCTTCAGCAGAGGCAGAAAATAGAAGCATGGCCTCTCCTGTTGCTGAGCTGAAGTGGATAGTTGGGTTGATATCAGAATTAGGAATCAAAGATTGCAAGCCTGTGGAGTTATATTGTGATAGTCAGGCAACAATACAAATAGCAGCAAACCCAGTCTACCATGAACGCACTAAACACATAGAGATAGACTGTCATTTTACAAGAGATAGTATTCAAGAGGGACTGGTGGCAACAAAGCATATTTCTACAAAGGAGCAAGTTGCTGACATCTTCACAAAAGCATTAAGTGCACAACAACATGGTTATCTGCTTTCCAAGTTGGGTGTGTTGGATATATACCACCCTCCAACTTGAGGGGGGGGGGTGTTGAGAATAAAATCACAAATTGGTTAACAGAATCAGCTTTTATTTACCAAGTTTGTTACAAGTTAGTTTTTACAACTAGTTTACGGTAGCGAAATAAGTTGTATAAATAAGATACTGTTGTGTAATTGAGGACCTGACCTTTTAGTCAATACAATGATAACCACTACTTTGTTTTTCATTATCTGTAAATTCCTTTATTCTCAACATAATTTCAACGCATAACAAATAAAAATATCATCTTCAGTTCAGTTTATAGAAGCTCATTATGTGCACTAAGTGGATGTTGGTTCGAGTCACTATATCAGAATTTGCTTTAAATCAACACACAAAACGACGTAGTCTAGTAAAAGGGTCTTCTTCAACCTTTAACGAGGTCAGATCAGATACCAAACTAAACTAAATCATTAAAACATCATAGAAATTTGATTTTTTTAAATGTACAAACACTTCAAAACACTTAATTAAATATTTTTATCTTTAATCGGAAGAAAAACTTTCAAAAACTTTAAGATGAATTTTTGAATATAAAAATTTTCCTAAATTCAAAATATTCTAAAAATTAAAACAAGACAAAAGTTACTGTGCTTTGATACCAAATGTAAGTCAATTCAACATATATTTAACAGTAATGTATTTTAACAAATAAACTGAATGTGAAAGAAGTCAAAACACTCATGCAAATGACGTTTTTACTTCAAAAGTCTACATTTTTAAGAACATTGAAAAGACATGAGGGATGAAAATAAAGATGCATAGACAAAGGATTGATGGTGCACAGGGTTGTTTGCAGCATCAGGTGAATCCGGAGTGGAATCAAAGTAATATAGACCATCGAATTCTCTACCAATCCCTTGCACCTTGCCATTGCAAAGGTCCTGTAGAAGACAAAAATGAGGATAAAAAGAAACACTATAATTTAGGTCCTTGGTGAGTTTAGCAACAGATAGTAAATTAAAATGAAAGTCTGGGATGAAAAAAACATTAGTGATAGTGTGAGTAGAGGTGAGCTTGTGGGATCCAATATGAGTGACAGAGGTAGATTTACCATTTGGCAAATGAACATAAGAATTAGCAGATGCAGATACAACAGGTGAATTTAAACAGTGGAAATCAAATGTCATATGATTAGTGGCTCCTGTATCAAGGATCCACCCAGTCCGTGTAGAAAGAATAGCATTAGCCATACTTGCCATGTTAACCGAACCTGAAATAGAGGGCTCCTTGTTGAGAATGTAGAGAAGCTGTTGATACTGATCGGTAGTCAAAACTGGGGCTGAAGGAGATTTGATAGTCATAGACACATTGTCAATACCAGAGTCTGTAGTGACAACACTGTTTGCCTGAGGTTTATTTTTGGTGAACTTGAAATCGGAGGGAAAACCATTGAGACGATAACAGTCCTCACGTTTGTGCCCTTTGACCTTACAATGATCACACCTGCCACTGAAACGAGGTCGAGCAGGAAGTGAAGAAGTAGAGGAGAGCAAGGCAGTTGGTTCAGGAAGTGTAGGCATCGGTATGGTGAGTTTTTGTTGAGATTCATCATTTTGAAGCATAGAATATGCTTGATTTGTTGGACCCCGAACCTTGAGTGACAATTTGATTTGGTAATATGAATGATCAAGTGGATGAGTTGATTTAATTAGAGTTGAAAAACAAGAATTAAAAAGAAAAAGTGTGAAAATTTGAAGAAATTAGAAAGTCTGACTTTCTGGAGAGAGAGAGAATGTTTGACTTTGAGAGTTGACTTTTGTTTGAGGCAAAATTTGATAAAATGATCTATATGAAACTTGTAGATTATGTTAAGAGCTTTCTGTAGACATAAAGTTTGATATTTTTCGATATCGAAAGTAAGAGTTATGATCAGTCAAAGTTCGTTTGGAGTTTGACTTTTTGAAAAAAAAGTTGACTTTTTTATTTAGGCAAAATTTGAGAAAATGATCAACATGAAAATTGTAGCCTCTGTCGAGAGCTTTTTGTGGACATAAAGTTTGCAATATTTCGATATCGGGAGTGAAAGTTATGATCAGTCAAAGTTTATGTTTGATCAGGTTTGACTTTTATTATGGTTGAAACTTTGACTGAGAAATTAACCTAGTTAGAGGTTAATTGAGCTTTGGTGTTCTTCATGAAAATTGAAGGATTTGTTTTGATCTTTATTTCGATATAAAGTATGCAATTTTTCGATCTCGGAATAATAAGTTATGATTTTTACAAGTTTGTATAGAGGATAGTATCTTTGACCGGAAAATGGACTCCCGTAGAAGTCGAATTGAGTTTTATGTTCTTCTTGGAAGATTTAGAGCTTCTCTCAAGTTTTCTATAGAGACTAAGTTTGTCAAAATCGGAGTTCGGGAGTAAAAGTTATAAATTTCGGAAGTTTTTGATTTTTTAAGTGAAAAAAAAGAAAAAAAAAAGAAAAAAAAAAGAGAAAAGTTTTAAGCGCGCCAGGCTGACGCCGCCTCTATGAGGAGGCGGGCTTCCTTCGCCTCATGAGGCAAGGCTCGCCTCTCATGAGCTGTCGCGCCTCGCTAGGCGACGCCTCGCCTAGCGAAAGGCGCCTCGCCCTCATGAGTTAGGCGTCCGTCTGTTTCAACGCAGATTTCTTCTTAAACTTTTTGATTTCTTTGTTTTCAATCCGACCTTTGCTCACTATTTTGCCTATATCTTTTTCGTCCGACATCCGATTGAGTTGATTCTTTTTGCGTTGGATTCTTAAGACAATGAATTTCATTTTATAAGAAATTTGTGAACTTTTGAGATTAAATTAATGGTGATTAATTTAATCAAAGTGAGTCGGGAAATTTTCAGAACATGATTCAGTGTTTTGTGAAATTCGGGATCTGTAGAGATCCGATTGAAGCGATTCTTGAGGCGAAATAAAGATAAGACAAGGGGCTACAAATCATATGAAGACATGAAATGTCAATTTTGCCCCTAAGATTTTTAATTTTTGAATTTAAGTTCGGATTAGGGTTTAATTTTTGGATTGGGAACACCTGTGAGTAATTTGAGCATAATTTTTGATCTGGGAATCGAAATGAGGAGATTCTTGTTTTGAATTAAACTAGAGACATAAGGCTACAATTGTGATGAAGACATCGAGTTTCAATTCTGGGATTAAGAATGTAAAATTTTGGACGGAAATAATCGTACATGAAAAATATGTTAGAATATGGATTTTCCCGCACTGTTTCGCACATAACTTTTGATGTGGTACTCCGAATTGAGCGCGGTCAGTGGCGTTGGATTCGTATGAGTGAGAGGAACATTTCTCGAGAAGGAAGTTTTGATAAATTCCTTCAAATCGATAGTGTGAATCAAACCGCAAGTAAGTGTAATTTTAAGTTTTGAATGGAGGGCAAAATGGTCATTTGACCATCAATTAATGAAACTCATTAATGATTGTCGTTTTGAGCTATTAAAAATGATGAATGGTCTGGAAAATTACAGAAGAAGAGAAAGAAGAAGAAATAAGAAGAGAGTGGAAGTTTCGTATGGAGAAAAGATGAGAGAGAAAGTTATTTTTGATTTTTCTACTTGTTTTCTTAAGGATTTTGGGATGGTTCCAAGAGAGAAAAAGGTAGAGGAGCATAAGAGCTTCCTAAGGAACCAAAAAAATTTGAATTTGGAAGAGAAAGAGGTAAGAGAAATTTTCTACTTTGAGATTTTGATTAATTTTAGGTTTAGAATTATGGCATATAAGATGGGTTTATGATTTATGAAGTTAATTTTGAAATATATGCTTTAGGCTGGGTTTAATTTTGGATGGAAAATTGATTAAGGTTTAGGCTTAATTTTATGATTGAGAATTTTGAGATATTTTGGTGTAGAATTATAGGAAATATGATGAATTGATGATATATGAAATCAATTTGAAGAATTTGTATTTTATGGTATTGAATTGGGATAAATTGGTTTAGGCCAATGTTAAGATTTGGGGATTTTTGAAATTGAGGATTTAAATAGTTTGGAATTAATGTGAATTGAGGAATTGTGAGATTAATTTTGAAGAAATTATGTTTTATGAGATTGAATTGAGTGTCTTGGTTTAGGCCAATTTTGAAAATTGGAGATTTTCAAAATTGGAGATTGAAATAACTTGGATTTATGATGGTTATGTTTTTCCTATGGTTGAGTTTGAGAATTATGCAAATTATGATGATGAATTTGGATGTTATTCGCTTAGGGAATTTTACATTGAAGAAAGAAGAAGGACTTTGGAGAATTGACTATTTGGACCGATTTCTTAGCGTCATTTCGAGGTGGGTAGCATATTTATAATTTGATCTGTAAGTTTAATATGAAATTTGTGAAAATGAAAGAAAGCAAAATTTTGTATGCTTGATAAATTATTGGAAATGTTTGAAAATAAGAATTGATTTAAAGTTGGAAAATATGATTTCGAATGATTTTAGAAATTGGTACAAGTTTAAATTCAATTATCATAAATGCATTATTGAATTATGCACATTGATTGAATGATTTGATTTTTGAAATTAGTATTTGAATGATGAATTGATCGAATTATCTGCGTTATGTGAATGTGTGGAAAATCAAGAATTTGAAAAGTGCCTTGGGCATTCGAAATCTCGCTTCGATTATGTGTTATGTGGGTCGGTTAGGTCCTTTGGTGAGTCATTTGTCTCTATTAAGTAAAGCCTTCACTGCTGCCGCTAGGGCACGGAACTCCGATTCGGATTCCCTCACGGCTAATTGGACCGCAATGCGGAAAGTGTAATACGTTTCGTTTATTCTAACGCACAGACCACTATTCGGATATGCGATGCGCTCGTTTGGACCAAACCGGACCATTTTGATCATTATGTGATTTTGATTTTGTTAATGCGCGTGATAATTTGCCGATGTGATTGCATTCATGTTTATGAGAAATTTTGGAAAAATGAAGAAAAGGGGTTTTCAATCAGGAAATTTATGAAATTTGATATGAAAAGTTTGGAAAAATTGAAAAGAGTTTGAGAGAAATATTCCAAAGTTGAAAAGTTTGAAATATTAGCCCTTTTGGCAAAAAGTTTATAAAGAAATGTTTTCTGCTTATTTATCAGTTTATAAATGTGTTATCCACGAGCTTCCGAGCTCACCCCTTTCATCCCCATCTCCAGGTTTCGAGCAGGAGATCGGATGAAAGAATGTGAAGACATCAGTTTCGACATATGTGTCAGTTAGATTTTGTGTATTTTGGATTTTGAGTATGGATCTGTTTGTGGTTTAAGAAAGGTTTGAAAGAAAATGTATTTGTGTATAAAGTTAAGTATTGTGAATGATTGTGTAATTTGTATAGGAAATTATGGAGAATTTGAGAACATATTGTATGATTGATTTGAGAAATATGGAAGTATTAGTTTTAGGTTTGTGTTTTCTTTGGTGTTGGGATTAGGACGGAGAGTCCGATGGTTACGATTTTGATTAGGGATTATAGAAGTGTATTTTGCCTTTGCAGAAATTTTGGGTTAGGATAAAGCGGTAGTTATGTTTGCCGAAATTTTGGTAAAAATTTTTTTTGGATAAAAGTGAGATTTTGGATATGTATAAGTGTATATAAGAGTTTGAGAAATTTGAGATTGGTATGGATTTATATCAGGTTATGTACGACTGTATGGATTTAAGATGATTGGTATATGATTGAGTAACGAGAAAAGAAATGAGAATAAGAAAAAAAGAAAAAAAAATTTCATAACGGATTTTGGAACGTCTTAGGATTCCCAACGCGATTATGTTCATTCGATAAGTTTTCTTTGATTATTGTTTAGGATGTCGGATGTATGCCTTTGATTTCGTTTATTTGTGCAACTGCTCGCTTGATTCGATTAGTATTTGCTTCCGCTTGCTTTTGCTTCCGCTTCGCTACTTTCGGATTTGTTCGCTTCCGCATTTTGTTTTCGATTCGACATTTCTGTTTTCCGTTCCGTTTGCGATGTGCTTTGTTTTCCGATTCGAAATTTCGATCCGAAATTTCCGCTTCCCTTCGTTTCCGTTTGCTTCGGTTTCCGTTCTGCTTATGTAGTTGGGTCTCGAAAGCGGGATCCAACATTTATAGTATCAGAGCAAGAAGAGTTTATAAGGAATCATGCGTACGTATGAGAGAATCTGTATGAGTAGTTGGATTTCGAAAGCGGTCCCAACAGTTATGGTATCAGAGCATAGAGTGAAAGTGTTAAGTTTATTCGGTTGGGATCCGGTTCCCGGATCGGGTCCCAACATGATTAATGGTGGGAAGAGGTTGCATAAGTAAGATCTGACGACGAGCAGAGGAATAAGAATCGTTGAGACCCATGAGTAGCTAAAAGAGACGTTGTTGATGAATGTGAGTAGCAGTCTGCGATGATGTGTTGGGCCCCGAAAATTTTTATTTTATTTGAATTAATTAATTAATTATTTATGGATTTATTCGTTAAATTATTTTTATTTTGCCTTAATTGATTTAATTATGTGTCCATATAAATATTTTTTATGTTGGGCTTGAGATTAGAAGTTAGAAATTTAATTGAAGGCTTGGGCCTAATATTGGAAAGTATGGGCTTAAGAAGGTTAAGTGGTTTAGAGTAGAGTGGGCTTAAGAAGAGGAGGAGGAGAGCCCAATAGCAAAACTACGTAGTTTTGGGAGGAGATGTAAAGGAAATAAATGAGTTAAATGAATAAAAAGGAAGAGGAGAGGAGATTGTCGTAGAACACCAAAGGAGAAGAAGGAAAACGTGAAAGAGAAGGAGAAGAAGAGAGGATTGGCTAAGCCCAAGGAGAAGGAGAAAGAAGAAGAAAAGTGGAAAAAGGGAAGAGAAATCAAGAGCTTAAGGTAAGTATCTATCTTCCTTTGAGTTAGATTCAAGAAATGGGATGAAATGAAGGTTAGGGTTTGTGTAGGAATGAAGAAAGAAAGAAGAGATGAGTGGTTTTGTGATTCCTAAGCTAGGGTTTTGGTTATTCTAGCTTAAATGAGCCATGGGTAGGTTAGGTTAAGGTTAATATTAGTTTTCCTTTAATTTATGAATATTATAACCTTTCCTATGAATTTAGAAATTGATTGGAGATGTGTTTTATCAAGGAACCAAGGAAACCTCACTCAAGAGAGAGAGGAAGGACATTTGTGAACTCAGATTCGACATTTTAGGTGGGTAATCGTTTATAGTCATTATGTAATGGGTGACCTTGTATGCTTATGTGCTTTGCTTTATATTTGTGTGAAAAGTTGATTTCCGATGAATATTTGGATATGTATGTTAAATGTGGCATCTTGCCTTTGAAAGAAATGTAAAGTATGGAATTGTGCATACTTGAAAGTATGAATGAAACTATTTGAGCATAGATTATTTGTGTGTGTGAGAGAGAACCCACAGATAGTCACGCACGCTGACCTAGCCTTCTCCTGCTGTCGCCTGGGCCACGAGATCCTGAGAAATCGGACTCGTTGTGTTTCTGATAAACTTGGTTTATTCGTTGTGTTTACTGAAACTCTCTAGCCATGTGATTGTGCATTTTCATTCAAACTTTGTTGTGTATGATGCATCATAAGTGTTATAATTGATAAAGTTGTCATGTTAGGCTTTATGTAATGTAATGTTTGTTATGCCTAAAATGATGTTTTGTGAATATTTTAGGATTGTTTGATATATGCATGACTATATGTATGAATATATGTGTTGCATGGCTCATTACCGATGGCTATAGGCGATAGCCATCGAGTAGTGTTAGCTCACCCCATTCTCCCTCCTCGGTGCACAATCAAGTTGAGAGTCGAACCTTGCAAAGAACTTTGGGCATCACTCCGAAGTTTAGCTATTTTGTATTAAGTTAGTAACTAGCTTTTGGAATAGCTTTGTAGGCATATTGATCATTGAGCATCCCATCTTTTGTATTTTGTACTTGATCTTGATGAATATGACAATATGTAACCAAAGCTATGCATGAACCTTCATTTTGGCTTGGAATGAGAATGAGAGCTCTGGTACTTTCTTCATGTGAATTGGTTGATTTGTGATCCGTTGATGGCCTTGGAAATGTATGTGTATGATTTTTGAGTATTATTGTTATATGAGTTTTGTTGGATTTTGGCTTTGGGAAAGGTCGCTGGTATGTTGTTATGGTCTATGTGTTGATGAAGAGTATAGTGCTGCAGAATCTGGGCTAAATAAATAACTTGGGCCCACTCTTATACAAATTCTTTTACTTCAAAACTCAATTTCAGTAATCACATCGCAATATAACATTTATCAATATGGGCCCTCTACAATAACAGTACTATTCTGCAGAAATTGCAAAAATACAAATCTTATACAAAAACATATAGACACAAATGCAGACGTGACCTGATCCCGACCTCTACCTCTGACTCGCATGCAGTAGACGTATTCCCGTGTGTCTAACGGGGTACTCTTCAATTCCTAAAAAATATTTGCAATGTTGGGTGAGTTTGCGAACTCAGTGAGAAACCATCATCGATGGTTCACTCAACTCATGCATATTCACACAATTCACATAATATCACATAGTGTCACTTTCGGAAATATCACATGCACTGTCATTTCACAATTTTAGGCATTTTGCCTTTCACACAATCCACATTTAATCATTTATATATGCAATGCGCATGTGACACTTTTCATTTTCATTTCGTTGTTGTGACCGAGCGCCTAAACAGTTTTTAATGTGGAGCCCGGCCTCTACCACGATCACATCAAGTATCCAATGGACGCGTCTTAAGGGGAGGAGAGCCCTCAGGGAATGCACTTCCACCCTTCGATATTGTCCGCTTTGGCATGGTGGGCCATCCTCACGGTTTTGGTTCGCCCCTACTCGAGGGATGCAAACGCGTCTGCCCCTTTTCGGGCACAATAAACGTTGAGCATATAGCTCTCTTCTACGTTGGGTGTGATATGTCCTGATCGGTGGCTGCTCCGGTCACAACTGCCTTTATCTGATCATGTCATTATACATGAATTCACATGTCCAATTGCCAATTTATCCCATGCCCAATTCACATTCAATTTACATTTCATTATCCAATTTTCATTCCTTCGGACCTCTAGTCCGGCATTCAATCATAATCAATTTCGCAATTTATTTCACTAAAGCATTTCCAAATAGTACACACAAATAGCACTTCAATCACATTCCAATACTTCGGACACCCGTGGTCCGAAGTCAATCTTAAGCAAACACATATAAATTTCCTTATATTCAAAAACCTTACAATTATCCCCCAATTATCAAGAAACCACCCTTAGGTTGCAATAGCATTTATTCTCAATTTTCATTCTATGCTTTCTTTTTTTTACATCAATTGTAGATCTCTTTTTCTAGATCATAACGAATCAAGAATCACCTCAATTAGAGGTCTACACCATTAGTTATGTCCCAAAAACTATATTAAACCAATACAGAAATTTCTTCCTCGCCGCGGCGTGAAAAACGTTCGTCGCGGCGAACACCTTCACTTAGGCTCACCGTGACGTTGAAGCGAGCTCGCTGCGGCGTGGCCTTTCTGGCTCGCCGCGATGACCCTCTCCAAGCTCGTCGCGGCGAGGACATAAATCCTCGTCGTGACGTGGCGCAGGCATGCCGCGTCCTCATCTTCTTCTCCGACCATAATTTGCACTTCTCTCACTAAAACCAGTCATTAACTCTACTCAATTGCCACAAATCTTTCACATTTAAACCCATGCATGCATTAAACAACCATAAAAACACATTAAAACCATTTTACTTACCGAATCAAACTCTCAAACTTCATCCTCCCGAAAATTTTCTCCAAGCCTTTTAACACATACGGCTCCCTCTTCTTCTCCCACGATTTTTCATTTCTCAAAGGATTTAGAGTCAAGCTTTGCACAAGGAAGAAGAAGCAAGCAATTTGGAAAGGCAAGGATCGAAATCATCAAAGGGGAAAGAGAACGAATCGTGCCCTAGGAGGAAGAAGAAATGATTCTCTCCAAAATCAAACCTTAAGCATTTAAAAGGTTACTCAAATAATCCACATGTCATTTCCTCACAATACATTTGAACCCCTTTCTCTTTTCAATTTCATTTCTAGTCCAATTCGTCTCCAAATTTCAATGGCTCGACATAATAATTTCTAAAATCATATA
Organism: Erythroxylum novogranatense; assembly: GCA_029891385.1. Lineage (NCBI taxonomy): Eukaryota > Viridiplantae > Streptophyta > Magnoliopsida > Malpighiales > Erythroxylaceae > Erythroxylum > Erythroxylum novogranatense. Next base: position 3,462,415 of record CM057228.1, on the reverse strand, counting down.
TCAAATTTTCCTTTGCCATTAGATAATTATTTCGGCACTATACAGTCAATCAGTCCGTCATTCGGAAAATTTTCCGGTCCGGACTTTTTCTCCCAAATTTTCCAGAAAAATTTCTAAGCACTCACAATCACTCTTAAGACATCTAATTTCACTGTTCAAATCCCATTATTCCACAATTCTCAAACCAATCAAATTCATACATTTTTATCTCAAATTTCACAAATCCCATCAATCACAAATAATTGCCGGGAAAATATCATGAATGCATGTACCTTCATGTGCATGTACCAATGACTCAGTCCTCTATATTAGAGGCCAAATAAATGCTCAATCAAAATATGCAATTGAAATTACTAGCCTGTCCCAATTTACCAATTTACCCTTCCCATCGGAGATGGGATGTTACATAAACAGAATGTGTCATAAAGAAATGCACACAAAATGGTAACTCATTTGTGCAATTCCAAACAAAATGGCCCAATTATCCACTCAAGATGTCAACTGAGATTTAACAAAATATCTCATAACAACAAGATGAGACTGGGTACAAAATGTCTCCAACAAAATGCCATATATATAAAAACATTTAAACGTATATGCACAGTATATCAATAAAGTATATGACAATAATAATAATAGCAATAATTATAAGCAAAAGTCTTTAGACTAAATAACAAAATAGTCAAATACAATTTTGCTATCAAAAACTAACATAAAAGACAGACTCTCACTAATCCAAGGCATTAAAAGATCTAAATAGACCTATACGGGTTACATGACTTACAAAAGCCTTAACAGTCAAGCTTTTGGTTAGAGGATCTACCACTGTAAGATCGGTGGGTATATGCTCTATAAGAGTCTGAAACTCCTTAACCTTCTCTCTAACAAACATATACTTTGTATCAAAATGCTTCGAACACTTGGAATTTTTGCATATTTGAGAGAAGTCTACCACAATAGAGTTATCACAATATATGGTTAGAGGTCTAGAAACACTCTCCACGAGATGAAACTTAGAAATAAAATTCTTCAACCATATTGCCTGTCTAGTAGCTTCGTAACAAGCCACATACTCTGCCTCCATAATTGAAGTTGCTGTAAGTGTTTGTTTAACACTTTTCCAAGATACAGCTCCTCCAGCAAGCATAAAGATGTATCCTGATGTAGATTTGTGATCATCAAGGCAACCACCATAATCAGAATCAGAATAACCCATTCACTTCAAGATGGTCATGAAGTGAATCACAAGTTAATATAGCACTTAGAAAACAATAATAAAATGCACGAGAAGGGGGGGTTGAATTGTGTATTCCCCTCTTTATAAGTCTTTTCAGAATTACTTGTTAGGAATAAAAATCTTTACAGAATTTTTATTTATTCCGATTGATCAAACTTCTCAATACTATGAATATGAACAGTAAGTAATGATAAAATTTGAAACTAAAAACGAGATAGAGAGTAAGAGTGGTAGACACGCGGATTTATCCTGGTTCATCCCAAATCGTGGGCTACGTCCAGTCCTCAGAGTTTCTTCTGAGATTTCACTATCTCTTCAATCGTTACAAGTATTCTTTCACGAGCCTCTTCAGGTCTCTACAACCAGTATTCTTTCACACTTAGCCTCTGCAGGCTATCTGTACACCTTTTTCTTTTCAGAAAAATATTTGAATACTTTGTTACAGTAAGATAGCACTCAGCTAGTTTGCACTTAATCGCTTTTTCACTTTGTGCAATTTTTCTAAAATCATGACTTTTTCGCCGACTTCGACTTGAATTTATAGCCTTCGCCTCTAATCGCTTCTTGTTTTTGAATCTTGAATCTTTAATCTTTAAAGAAACGGTTAATCAGTTGAATTTCAGAATTAACTCGAATCGACTCTTGCGCTCTGCTTTTACTTCGCTTGCATCCGCTTCACATTTAAATGCGCTTTGCTTTTGCGCTCTGCGTCGCTTTGCATTTGCGCGTCTGCGGCTCGCTTTGCATTTGACGCTCTGCGCTTGCTTTGCATTTGCGTCTCGTCTGCTTTGTATTTGCGTCTGCGTCTGCGTCGCTTTGTATTTAAATGCTCAGGTTCGCTTTGCATTTTCGCTCAGGTTTTGCATTTACGCTCTGCGTCGCTTTGCATTTGCATCTGCGTCAAGGTCGCTTTGCATTTATGCTCATACCGCTTTGCATTTGCGTCTGCGTGTCTTTGCTTTTTTTTCTTGTATATGATCTCTTTGTTTGTTATACATCAAAATCATTTTATGTAAAGTCATTTTGACTTAACAATCTCCCCTTTTGAATATAACAAATTACATACGTGAAAAGAAAATGTAACAAAGTAAATTTACTGATTTTGCAAAGTAGAAAAACTTATCTTCTTCCTTTCTTCGCCTATCGTGGTCACACCTTCTTTGTCCGAACATCCTCTCCTTTCTCGTTGATTATCTTCTTTTCCCGCTCTCCCTATTTGTTATAATAAAAATGATTAACAATTTCGATCTTCAGCAGCTCGCTATCATCTTTCTCGATCATTCACCGCCTCCTTCATATCGCTGAGTTCACCTCGAATCGCTAACTTCATCCGATGGATCAACCGATGAAGAGGCTTGATCAACTTCGGCGATGGAGGAGCGAAAGGAATTGAAGTAGTGTAAGCATCGAGGATGGGATGTAGTCTTCATTGATCTCAAAGGTAGGTGGACTAATGAACGTTTCAGCTTCGTGAAGATCTAAATCAAAAGGAGCAGCAAGATCAAGAACTATCGCCCTTGCGAGTGGTAGGGCTTGTGCTTCAATAGGCGATGTATTAGACAAAGGGCTAATACGAAGAACTGTCTCAACGAGGAACTCAAGAATGTTCCTGTTCTTATTCTTCCCTACTGATGGTCTTCCTCACTATTAGTATGGCTGCAGCCGCTTTATCCGACTTACATGCAAAGCGTGCATGCTTCATCAATTTTTCGCACCTCTTCGCAATTTGATCATGGATGATCATCACTAGCATCATCTTCAGATATAATTTTGATTTCCCCGTAAAATCTTTGAGAATCTTGGTCAGTATATCCGTGCAACCATTATCTCCGTATTTTTAGTGATTAGAAAAATAGTACACGGATGATGTGGATGTTTTGTAGGATATGGCATAGTAGCAAAGAAATCCTAAAGTATCATAGAAGATCTTTTCGCCTTCTTTGAGTAACTCCCATGTGTTATGATTAATCACCATAGGTTGTACCACGCCTACTATCTTCTTCACCGTTGAACACCGATTGCAATAAAGTCTTACGTTCGTAACTACTTCCACCATTTTGATCTTCAACTTCGCTTCTCAAAACTTGTGGCGCTTGTATACCATTAGACACGGTTTATCATCCTCCTAATCTGACATCGTTGTTGCTTCTTGATGTGCTTCATTAGGAGTCATCTCAACCGGGCTTTCATCTATCGCTCCTCCTGTTGAGCAACAGTGTTTCTCAACCGTGCTTTCTTTAGCCGGTTCTTCTTCTTGTTGAACAATAGGTATCCTGAATCGTAAACCGCCACTTCGCTTTCTACTTGAATAGTATTAATAGTTTCTTTCGTTGACTAACGCCCTCGTAGCTTGAAATGATCTTCTTCGACTAACCTTCTTAGTCTTTTTTCTCGCTTTAGTTAGTTTCTTGGTTTCTTCGTTGGAGAATTTCTTTCTCGATGTTGCTTTTCTCTTCCTCTCGCCTCTTTGGATTTTCCGCCGTATCTTCTTCCGTATTAGAGACTAAGGATCTTGTGGCTCTGGGTGCACAAGATTTAGAAGTTTCTTCTCGACTGCTCTTCTCGCAATCTTTTCTTCCCGTTGCCTTAGAGTCCTAATTTTGGTGATCTCTTTGCTTTCTTCACAACTTCGCTCAAAAGACTTTCTCCTTGTCTTTTGGAGCACTTTGTTTTGTCCTCCGAGATTGGCTTTCTTTGAAAAGAGGACTCGCCATTTTCATGAGAGGTCTACCTAACACTCTCCTTAGTTCAAAGAAGAGGTGATTTGATACTTATCGAGACCGAGAACTTGAGATGAGTCTTCTTCAATACACGCTCCCCTCGTTCTTGACTTCTCAAGAGTCACTTGGTCTTTGTCTCATCGTGTTCGCACCCATTCGTCAGATCGTGAGTGCATCGATCTTTTCTTCACAGAACAGTTTATCTCGATACTGGTAAGTGCATTTAACATGGATTCCTTAAAATCCTCGTCAAAATTATACCATAAGGATAACTGTAGTTTCCTTTAACCCTTAACCATATAGTGAAAGATTAAGAAGGGTAAATCTATGGGGCTTCGATTCAAGAGGTAGAAATGATATTGTTCATCCAGAGTGGTCACTAAATGTCTTGAACCGACTCTGGGTAGAATGCAATTAAACAAAATTGCGTGAAGCACCCTAGCCTTCGTAATCAAGTTTGATGTCTTCCTCTCCCTTGAATTATTTGTGCCATATAGTTGCCTCTTGATATCTTCTTCTTCCATTCCGACTGAGGTCATCCATCCGGCCTTGGTAGACAATTTCTCACCAACTGATGGGCAATCACCACCTTCCTTATCAAATCCTTTGTGACAAGAATGTATATTCTTTCTACAGAGGATACAATAGTGTTATCTATCGACGAAGCGCTCTTCCGTAACTCATATACCTCATTCAGATAGATGGTTCTTGTATCTCAAGGAAGTTCTTCCAACCAGCTCTTATGATTTCGGTTCTACATCCATGCCGCCTCTTCTTAGCGACTCAAAGTCCACAAGTCTTCCATAAACCATGGTCGCTTCCATTGTATAGAGTGAAAATATTTTCCGAGAACTTTTGAGTTAAATGTTTTGAGAGAATTGGTAAAGCGTAAATGAATCGTCGGAGATGATGAAAGATTGCTATAATTTCATCTTCAGTCTACATATAGGTTATGGTCCGTGGGTTCTAGAATCATTAAGAACCTCGAGATTATCGATTTTCCTCCAAAATCTTTCTTGTGAGAGAAGTTACCAACAGAACTCAATGTAACTAACGCCGTTAGTTTCCACGCTATTTTAGCCCGACCGCTCATTTAAAATCACCATGTTAAGATTGCGCCTTATCTTCTAAAACCGTTCTTCACTTAGTGGTTTAGTGAAGATTTCGCCCATCAAGTTCTTGCATTTCAACAAACCGTAGAAGCACCACTTTCCTCCTGAACATAATCTCTCAAGAAATGATGTCGACTTCTATATGCTTCACTGAATGTCAATTAGATTCTTTGATAGATTTATAGCTGGTGTTATCGCAATAAATTGGAATCTCCTCTCTTTAATGAATAGTCTTGAGTTGATACTTGATCCACAGCTCGTCGTGAGCAAAGAATCATGCGGCATATATATTCGCTTCAACGGCTGATAGAGCAATTGAGCTTTGTCTCTTGCTTGACTAGGAGACTAGATTTCCGAGAAAATGACATCCTCCACTTGTGTTTTTTCTTTCGATTCTGCCTCGGCATAGTCCGCATCGCAATATCCAATTAACTCAAATCTTTACCTTTCTCAAACATTAAGCAAAGATCGGTAGTACTGCGAGATATCTCAAAATTCTTTTAACAACAATAAATGAGACTCTCTAGATCGGCTTGAAATCTTGCACACAAGCATACACTAAATAGAATATCGTCTACTTGTCAGAAGATATAGTAAAGAGTCGATCATCCTCTATATAGGTTTGATCCACCTTCTTACCAAGTTCGTCTTTTCACAAAAGGTTTGAAGGATGCATCTGAGTTGCCATAGGCTTCACATTATTCATATCAAACTTATTCAACAACTCTTTCACATACTTTTGTTGATGAATGAAGATCTTCTCGGTGATGCTTAACTTGCAACCCAAGAAAGAACTTTAACTCGCCCATCATACTCATTTCAAATTCTTTCTTCATTAAGCTCTCAAACTTTAAACACAACTCTTTCAAGTAGCACCAAAATGATATCATCAACGAGATCCGTGCTAAGATAAAATCATTATGAAAACTCTTTCTAAAGAGCGCCTTATCAACTTGACCTCATCAAACCATTCTCTATTAGAAGGTACTCAGACGATCATACCAAGCTCTAGGAGCTTGCTTTAGACCGTATAAGGCTTTGTGAAGTCTATAGACATAGTCTGGTTTTTTAACATCTTCAAAGCCAGGTGGTTATTTTACATACACCTCTTCATCTATAAAACCATTCAGAAATGCACTCTTAACATCCATCTGAAACAACTTTATATCATAACAGATCGCATATGCTAACAAAATCCTTATAGCTTCAAGTCTCGCCACTGGAGCATATGTTTCATTGTAGTCTATTCCTTCTTGCTGATTATAGCCTTGTGCTACAAATCTAGCCTTATTATGACTCACCCTACCTGATTCGTCTAACTTATTCTTGAAAATCCATCTGGTTCCAATAATGGATTTTTTAAAAGGTTTTGGGACTAAGGACCAGACATTATTTCTAGTAAATTGATTCAGCTCCTCTTGCATGGCTAACACCCAAGCTTCGTCTTGAAGAGCTTTCTCAACCTTCTTAGGCTCTACTTCGAGATAAAGGCTACATTAGCTTCTCTTCTGAATTTGGACCTTGTCCTAACTCCTTCTGAGGTGTCACCGATAACTAGTTCTTCTGGATGAGAACTTTTATATCTCCAATTTCGTCTGATCGCAGCTTGTCGTTCAATCCTAAGATTGATCCTTGGAAACCGGTCAAAATCAATTTATACCAAGAATTGCAACACAGGTGCAACCTCTGTCGACTCTCAAGGAACCAAAGTAGAATTGATCTTAAGACTAGCCTAGTCTAATGATGCATGCAATTAAAGCAATTAAAGGGGTTTTGGCTCGATCTTTTAAACTAAAGGAAGCAAAGTGAATCAAATATTTTTGGGATTTTAAAATAAACCGATAATTGAAAATAATCGAGATTGAAAACAATTAACTAAAACTCTCCTAAAAATGTGGCTCGGTCATCATCGCTCAAAATAAATGTCGGGTTTGAAACCGCTAAGTTTCAAAACATAACCTTAATAACTGTTAAGTCCAAGAATTTAATTAATCAACTCGATTAATTAAATCTTGTTAAAACCCTTAGTGTATGACATGGACTAATTTATGCAACAAAGTTAACCAGATGAAACACAATCAATTCAATCAAACACAACTAGGTAGATTAAATTAACCCATGCAAACTGCTTAACATACACGAAACTTCATGTATTTCGAACAACATCCAATGTAAACTAATCCACACCATAAATCAAAGTTTAACATCCGATTAAACTATAACCGGATTCAATCCATCATATATCGCAATCTCCAACTCGAGGTTTTACAAAACATGATGTAAATCTAAAACAATGGTTGATTACCCTTGAAGCTCATGGAACTCCGACCTTCGCTACATTTTCGGAGACGAAAACCTTAGCCTTGCATAACTATGGAAGAAGCCATCATCGCTGAAACTCCAAAGCTACCTATGGCTCCAACGACGATCGGCGAAAGTGATGTAATAGGAATGGTGCTTGAAGATGAGAATGGAAGTGTTGCTATCGCGGATGTTCTTCGTTGGTGGTCGCCACCGCAAAATAAGAAAACTAAACCTATTAGAGAAACAGAGAAAACGAAGAAGGAGAAGTGTTCCCTCGGGATTGCGGCCGTCCCTCATTTAACCTAAAATAAGGTTTTATAGAAGTCCGTGCGGTAGGCCTAACGATTGGATAATTTTGCTATTTTAGGTCGGTATCCGATATTCGTCATGGCTAATGGCGACGACAGTCATTGCGGCGAATGAAGAATGGTCACTCGTCGCGATGAATTAATTTACACTAATAAATTCGTCATGTAATGGTCATATGGTTCGCTCGACGAATGGATGGCTTCTCACGGATATTGACTTTCTCTTGTTGACTCCATTGTTCCTACAAAAATACAACACATTTGTAGTATCAATTGTGTTGGGACCCGATCCGGGAACCGGATCCCAACCAATAAACTTAACACTTTCACTCTATGCTCGATACCATAATGTTGGATCCCACATCGAACCCAACTACATACGCAGAACGAAACCAAGCAAACGGAACGAAGGAGATGTAAATTTGGATCGAATTATAAATGCGAAGTTTAACAAATCCAAAGTAGCGGCGGAAGCAAATGCAAGGAAGCAAATACTAATCGAATCAAACGAATGATTCAATCGAATATAAGTTTAAATAATCGAATACTGAATCACAAAGAGGCTAAACGAATAAGTTTAAAGCGGATCGAATCGAATGTAAATCGAATTGGATAGAAAACAAAGTAAGCAAACAAATCAATGTAAATCAAACACTTTCCGACATCCGTGACTAAGCAAAGAACAGAAATGTAATCGCGTTAGAATTCTAAGACGTTCCAAAACTCGATATAATTTTTTTCTTTCTTATTCTCATTTCTTTTCTCGTTACTCAATCATATCCAAATCATCTTCAATCCATACAACATACATAATCTTATATAAATCCATACCAATCTCAAATTACATTTTATCCCAGATTTTATCGAAATTTCGCAAAGATAACTACCGCTTTATCCTAACCCAAACCTCGCAAAGGTAAAGAAATACACTTCTAAATGCCAATCAATCACACAAATATCGAGAATCCACCGGACCTCCGTCCGGATATCAGCAGATAGACACAAACCTAATTCTAAACTGCTTCAAATTGTAACTCAATACACTAGTCTCATCAATCAAACATAAATATATATGCCCAAGCTATTCATGATTTCATATACAAATTTCTCAATCATTCCCGATACTCAACTTTATACACAACTACACTTTCTTTCAAATCTATCTTAAACCATAAACATTTCCATACTCAAATTTCAGATTACTCAAAACTAACTCATGCAAATTTCAAAAGCACAAAACCGCTTGAATCGATGTCTTCACATTCTTTCATCCAATCTCCGCTTTCAAACACGAGATGGGGATGAAAGGGGGTGAGCTTCAAGCTCGTGGATAACACATTTATAAACCGATAAATAAGCGTAAAACATTTCTTTATAAACTTTTGCCAAAGGGCTAATGTTTCAAACTTTTCAACTTTGAAATATTTCTCAAACTCTTTCAATTTTTCCAAACTTTTCATATCAAATTTCATAAATTTCCGATTGAAAACCCTTTTCTTCATTTTTCCAAAATTTTCATAAACATGAATGCAATCACATCGCAAATTATCACGCACATTAACAAAATCAAAATCACATAATGTATCAAAATGGTCAGTTTGGTCCCAACAGAGCGTCATCGCATATTCCGAATAGCGGTCTGTGTAGTCAGAATAAAGAACGCACTACACTTTCCGCATTGCGGTCCAGTGTAGCCGTGAGGGAATCCGAACGGAGTTCCGTGCACTAGCAAGCAGCCGAAAGTGAAGGCTTTCTTAATAGAGACATATGACTCACCAAAGGACCTAACCGACCCACATAACACATAATCGAACGAGATTTTAATGCCCAAGGCACTTTTCAAATTCTTGATTTTCCACACATTCACATAACGCATAATTCGATCAATTTATCATTCAAATCTGAATTTCAAAATCAAATCATTCAATCAAGCAGTATAATTCAATAATGCATTTATGACAATTGAATTTAAACTTGTACCAATTTCTGAAATCATTCTAAATCATATTTTCCAACTTTAAATCAATTCTTATTTTCAAACATTTCCAATAATTTATCAAGCATACAAAATTTTGCTTTCTTTCATTTTCACAAATTTCATATTGCTTACAGATCAAATTATAAATATGCTACCCAATTCGAAATGACGCTAGAAGTTTATCCCGAGCTTCAATTGATCCTTGCTTCTTTCCTTCTTTCCAAAATACCAAAACCTAAACCATAATCATCCAAATTTCACATCGAAAATATTTAATTTCACAATCAACTTAGAATTCACCAATTCCATTTACATTCGTTATTTTAATCTCCAATTTTGAAAATCCCCAATTTTCAAAATTGGCCTAAACCAATACACCCAAATTCAATCTCATAAAACATAATTTCTTCAAAATTAATCTCACAATTCATCAATTCACATTAATTCCAAACTATTTAAATCCTCAATTTCAAAATCCCTAAATCTTAAAATTGGCCTAAACCAATTTATCCCAATTCAATATCATAAAATACAAATTCTTCAAATTGATTTCATATATCATCAATTCATCATATTTCCTATAATTCTACACCAAAATATCTCAAAATTCTCAATCATAAAATTAAGCCTAAACCTTAATCACTTTTTCATCCAAAATTAAACCCACCTATAGCATATATTTCAAAATTAACTTCATAAATCATAAACCCATCTTATATGCCATAATTCTAAACAGAAAATTAATCAAAATCTCAAAGTAGAAAAATTTCTCTTACCTCTTTCTCATCCAAATTCAATTTTTGGCTTGAAAGGAAGCTCTTATGCTCCTCTACCTTTTCTCTCTTGGAACCATCCCAAAATCCTTAAGAAAACAAGTAGAAAATCAAAATAACTTCTCTCTCATCTTTTCTCCATACGAAACTTCCACTCTCTTCTTATTTCTTCTTCTTTCTCTTCTTTGTAATTTTCCAGACCATTCATCGCTTTTAATAGCTCAAAACGACAATCATTAATGAGTTTCATTAATTGATGGTCAAATGACCATTTTGCCCTCCATTCAAAACTTAAAATTACACTTACTTGCGGTTTGATTCGACTATCGATTTGAAGGAATTTGTCCAAACTTCCTCTCGAGAAATGTTCCTCTCACTCATACGAATCCAACGCCACTGACCGCGCTCAATTCTCGAGCACTACATCAAAAGTTATGTGCAAAACAGTTAGGAATATTCATATTCTAACACATTTTCCATGTACGATTATTTCCGTCAAAAATTTCACATTCTTAATCCCAGAATTGAAACTCGATGTCTTCATAACAATTGTAGCCTTATGTCTCTAGTTTAATTCAAAACAAGAATCGTCTCATTTCAATTCCCAGATCAAAATTATGCTCAAATTACTCACAGGTGTTCCTAATCCAAAATTAAACCCTAATCCGAACTTAAATTCAGAAATTAAAAGTCCTAAGGGCAAAATTGACATTTCATGTCTTCATATGATTTGTAGCCCTTGTCTTATCTTAATTTCGCCTCAAGAATCGCTTCAATCGGATCTCTACAGATCCCGAATTTCACAAAACACTTGAATCATGCTCGAAAATTTCCCGACTCACTTTGATTAAATTAATCACCATTAATTTAATCTCAAAAGTTCACAAATTTCTTATAAAATGAAATTCATTGTCTTAGGAATCCAACGCAAAAAGAATCAACTCAATCGGATGTCGGACGAAAAGATATAGGCAAAATAGTGAGCAAAGGCCTGATTAAAACAAAGAAATCAAAATTTAAGAAGAAAGCTGCTTGAGACGCCTAACTCATGAGAGGCGAGGCGCCTCATGAGGGCGAGGCCTTCGGCTAGGGCGAGGCGTCGCCTCTAGCGAGGCAAGACAACATGAGAGGTAGCCTGCCTCATGAGGGCGAAGCATGCACCGCCTCGCTAGGCGCGAGGCCGCCTCTAGCGCGAGGCAAGATCTGGGCGCACTCGCTAGGCGAGCTGTCGCCTCAATGGCGTGAGGCTAAAACTTTTTTTTTTTTTTCACTTAAAATCAAAACTTCCAAATTCATAACTTTACTCCCGAACTCCGATTTTGACAAACTTAATCTCTATAGAAAGCTTGAGAGAAGCTCTAAATCTTCCAAGAAGAACATAAAACTCAATTCAACTCCTACGGAGTCCATTTTCCGTCAAAGATACTATCCTCTATACAAACTTGTAAAATCATAACTTATTTTTCCGAGATCAAAATTGCATACTTTATATCGAAATAAAGATCAAAACAAATCCTTCAATTTCTATGAAGAACATCAAAGCTCAAATAACCTCTAACTAGGTTAATTCCTCAGTCAAAGATTCAATCATAATAAAAGTCAACCCGATCAAACATAAACTTTGACCGATCATAACTTTCACTCCGACATCGAAAAATTACAAACTTTATGTCCACAAAATCTCTTAACATAACCTACAAGTTTCAGTAAGACCATTTTATCAAATTTTGCCTCAAACAAAAGTCAACTCTCAAAGTCAAACATTCTCTCTCCAAAAAGTCAAACTTTCTAAATCCTTCATTTCAATCAACTCATCCACTTGACCATTCCTATTACTAACTCAAATTGTCACTCAAGGTTCGGGGTCCAACAAATTGTCCCAATAAAAGTTATGCAGAAATTAATATCAAATGACAACAAAATATTGACAATGTGCAAATTATAAAAGCTCGATATGAGGAACCAATTTAAGCACAAAAATCATGAATTAGGAGTCAACAAGTGCATAATCACTTAAGAAATTAGGGCCAATTTATAGTATAAATTTGGCTCAATCAAATTCCCACACTTAAACCTTTCAGACTCGGACAAAGCTTACAAGAGTCAAAAGGTACACGAGTAAAAGAAAATTCACCATGCTCAAATAATAACAAATTGACGAATCCACTTCATCGAATTTAAACGCAAAGAAATTGAAAGAGTGCTAATAAAACAAACATCGAGAGAATTTAAGCACATGAGATTGAACAATGTAGAATCACTCGGGATATGGTGTTTACGCCAACTCACTTGTGTTTAAGGATATTTGCTCTCAATCTGCTTAATGCATCTCCTACCATAGGCTTATATCAATTCTATTTCTCCACTACAAGGACTATCATTTTGAAGATCAAGAGGTCTTTCGGGGTTGTAATGAGCGGAGGCTAGATGAATGGATGAAGTGAAAGAAGAAAAATATGAGCATGCGACTAAATGAGGAATTGATGTCAATGTACCAAACTAAAACTAAACACCTGAAATAAATTGAATACACACTTTTTTTTCACATTTTGGCTATCTCATTTGAGATGCTAATCCTTTGGGATACAACACATTATTATCCCTTGGGATACACAAGACTAACACTTTTCCATTTTCCAACGTTTTTTTTTATAAAAAAAACTAATAACAAAACATGATCACCGACATCATCTTAATATGTATACAAATGCTCATAGAATAAAGGCTCAAGGGGCTAGCAAAGGGAAAAGTGTTTAAGGGTTGGTGTTTGGGGAAAGGGCTGAAAGAAGGAACGCCTCTATCATATCAACAAAATTCTAGTCCATCAAGCTTTGAGTAAAATTGACACAAGTTCTAGAGAAGTATGAACCAAGCAGATGCACACACAAAGATATAGAAGAAAAGTTTGGCTCGAATATCTTTCCAACAAGGGTTTTGTCCCAATGATCAATCTCAAGTCTTAAAACTAAAAATGCTACCTTGTTAGCATGCTCCCACTCACTTTGTTTTGAAAACTTCAAAAGTAAAATTTTGCTAAAACCAATTATCATTCAAAGAATGGAAAGTATTTTCTAAAAAAAACTCATGTATCGTTTTGAAACTCATAAATGCTTTGAAAAAAAGAAGGCACAAAGGAATAAGTGCAGAAAATGTTCGTTGAGTTCCAAATTTATCGATAAAAGCGGGCCCACAAAATTATGCACAAATTTAATAGGCATGCAATGCAAAATATAAGAAGGAACTAGCTCCCCACACTTAAACATGGCATTGTCCACAATGGCGTAAGTAGCAAGGCACACAAAAAAGCATGAAACAAGAATTGACAAAAGAGAAATGGGATATATCATTAAGCTCAAAACGTAAGTGGACAAAAGGAAGGATCCAAGAACTAGCTAAAATTACAACAAGGAAAGAAAAGAGAAATTCAGCAAACACAAAATACAAACGAAAGGTGGACACCGACTAAGCAGGAGGGTCGCCGAATGGCGGATCCGGAGGGGTGGCGTAAAAGCTATTGGAATGAAAGGGAAAAGAAGGTGACTCGAATCATGCAGAAGAGTTAGGAGCAGCAGAGCCAGGCCGGAGGCGGAACGGCAATCAAGACAAGCTGCAATCATGTTCAAGATGGAGCGGAAAAACTCGCGGTCACCGCCATCCGAGCCTCAAGATGAAGGATGTCCGCCGAGCATGGCCACCTTGGGGGGCTGGAGCAACCGCAGTGGAGGAGACTCACGAGGCGAACCGTGGAGGGAGCAAGAGGAAGAGGAGGATATGGGTTTCTCGCCGCTAGCATTGTGAGTTCGAGGCATGGTCCCCGCACATACAAGTAATAGAAACAAAACTTAACTAGGAACATCATACGTAATCAGCCTCCTCGTCGCAACTAACGCCTAAGTCGCGATTTAATCGAGGTCCTCACCATTCGTCAGGACAGACAGTACGCTCGTTGTGGCAATGGCGTTTTCGATTCGTCGCGATTTAATTATGAAACTCGCCGTGATTTAACGGCGATTCTCGCACATACACGCGATTTAACAAGCGCTTCCCGCAACCCTAACTAAACACTAATCAACGAAAATGAAAGCGAACAAAGAGAAAACAAAGGAAAGAGGCTAACGAGAGTCGATAGTGAAGGGAGACTCAAGGAGACGACTACGGAGGAATGAGGCAACGCCGATTTGAGGCGGCGAAGAAATGAGAGAGTGAGGGAGAAAGAGAAAGAGAAAGAAGGAGAAGAAATAGGCGGAAGGTAAACGAAAGAGGCGCGAAGGGGAAAAAAATGTAAAAGGGCTTCGTCAAAGAGGAAGACCAACGGTTCATAGGGCAAATCGGGCTTATTCGTCATGACGAGGCAATCGTTAGCGCAATAACAAAACAGAAAAACCCTAGATACGTCATGATTTAACAGCGATGTTCGCTATGCGAACCACCCAAAATGTAACAAAATTTCTAAGGATCCTACACAAATTGCACAAACATTCAATTTATCAATCCACATATCACTCAATCTCATTAATCTATTTCATGCTTCATCGAACAAGGAACATGCGAGCTAACCAGAGGAATCAATTTATTGAAGTAAATGCAAATCCTACTTAACTACAAATTTATTCCCATTGGATGGGTTGCTCCCCCCACACTTAATCAACACATTCATGCAATACAACATTTCAATTCAAATCAAATAATGTGCACAAATATATTGAAAATGCAGGAAAAGAAACACCTGGTGCTCACGGTGGATCTTGTAGCTCGGGATGGACGTGCGGTTGATATCCAAGCTCCATGTCAACAGCTTGGGTCCTGGGCAGCTCCATGTCCATTCCCGTATCCGAATAAGCACCTGCACTATCATCAAAATAGAAACTGCCTCCAAAGAGATCATTAGTGGTCGGGGTTAGAGTTTCTGCAAATTCAGAACAAGCATCATCAATCACAACATCAAGCATATTCACCCCAAGCAAGGAGTAATCCTCGTTAGGTGCTTCATAGCTTCATACATGTTGAAGTTAACGTGTTGATCACCAACCTCCATGGTGATCTTCCTTCCTTCATCTCGATCATTGTACTTGCCGTCCAGAAGGAAGGGTCGCCCATGATTAGAGAAGTGTCTGCACCACTTCAAGAGACATATCCAACACGTAAAAATCAAGTAGGAACACTAATCCTTTCACTTGGACCGTAATGTCCTCGATGATGCCCACAGATGTCGGAAGGATCTGTCACCAACCGTAACACTACCAAGTAGGTTTTACGCCTTAACTCCTGTGGCTTCATAAATGATTTCGCATCACATTGATTGCCGCCCCAAATCCAAAGAACGCTCTTCCAATTGTCACCTTCCTATGACACAAGGAATGGTGAACGATCCCGGTCTTGACACTTTACCGTAATTTGGGGCTTAAACAAAGTCGACACGTTTGAGCTCACTCGACTCTCTCATTCGCCTAAACTTACGCTTGTTTGTGCACAAGTCCTTCAACTATTTAGCGAGGTCAAATCCTCTTCACCAGTCCGGCGAGGGCACATTCACTTCCACCTTTCTAAACAGGTCAATAATTTCTTTTTCATGTTTGAGCTCGTTGACCTTCTTACTCGCCAAGTAAGAATTTGGAAAAGGAGATCCTTTAAGTTCACTTCCCACTGGTTACTTCACTTTTACTAGATTTTTCCTTTGCGGCAGACTTTCGTTGGACCGCTTGATGGTTGCTCTGCTTCCTCAATGATTGATTTCTTCTTTCTCAAGACAATTCTTCTTCGCGATCACTCTCGATCGCATGCCTTCTTTTCTCTTGCTTGAGGTGTCTCTTCAACCTCAATTTCTTGGCGCATTCTTCTTCTTCGTGGATGCTAAATTGCACTTTCTTTCCACCTTAATTCAATCATGCGTTCGGGCTTTTGGATTTATGACCGTGTTGGAGGAATTGATCCGCTACTCTCGCTTGATTTTCACTCAAGTTGTTGGATAACCGAGGACGATGAGTTCGAGTTTTCTCGCCTTGGTCTCCCATTGATCCATTCGCTTCCAAGGCAAGAAACGCGCAGATTCTTCGGGAGTCTCTTTGGATTAAGTTTGCGATGGCGTTGAACCGATTAGTCAGAGGCTCTTTCTTCCTTCATCAACGCCATCATACCATGCGAAGTTGGTTGGTGTCCTCCTTCGTGGTTGTGGTTGCACCGCCAATGCTTGCCGATCACGAACTGGTTTGTGGATGGTCCAGCTCCACCTCCTTGTTGAAAGCGGTTGGGTGCTCTTCCTCATTATTCCTCCAATCGAAATTGATGGAATCTCCATCCTCATCAGACGCGGCTTTGGAGTACGGTCCCACTTTAGGATTTTGTCTTCCTGTAGACAATGTAAACTTCTTCATACCTTCCAAGGCGTACACTAGAAATGTGCATCACCGACCCACAAGATTCGCAGAATCGGTGCGGTCAATTGAGAGAAGATGAAGGCGATGCACATTCAAATTCTTCACCACCAGAATCGAGGACAACGTGAAGTTATCCTATGCTCTAGGAATCCACCTTGATTCCGTGCTTTCCATCCTTTTTGTCTGAGCCGACATGGCTCCTACTTCATGAACATTCTTGAAATCACGAACACTATATCGGCGATGGTCGAGGTCATCCTCTCGATCAAGGCCCACGCTTGTGCACGGTGAGGTCGATCAACGATCCTCCCGGCAAAGATCTAACATTCCCTTTCTCGAGTCTTCACCCCATCATAGAAATATTGAAATGTCGCTCATCGTGAATTTGATGATGGGGCACCGAGACAACAGATCCTGAAATCTGTTCCAAAAATCATACAAGGACTCATCATAGTCTTGCTTGGCAAAATAGATTTCTTTCCTCATTGACAACGTCCTCGAGGCTGGAAAATACTTTTCCAGGAAAGCTTTTCTCAAGTTGGCCTAACTATGGTAGGCATTCGCAACATGCCTGGGAGGCTCATGTACCACTCCGGGCCTTCCTTCTAGGGATAAGTGAAACACCTTCCACAACACATGATCTAGGGAGCTCCTACGGGTTTCATGCTTTGACAAATCATTGTCGCGCTTGTAAATGCATGTAGGATCTTCTCCCGCCAAACCGTGAAATTTGGGAGAGAATTGATCAATAGCCCTTAACTTCAAATTCACGTCAAGTTCGGGCAGAGTTCTTGATGAAGGGGTCATAATTGACGTCCGAGGTCGTAGCTTCTCGATCGTTCTCACTGTTGTTCCCTATGTTCTCATCGACTCTTTCACGATCACCATTTAATCCATGATCTCCGCTCCTAGGTTGGTGACCGAAATTTTGACGCCACCATTTCTCCTACTTGATGTTCTAGTGTGCTAAGTGGTTGCTTGCTCTCTTCGTCCTTCCTACGCTTCCTTAAGTATCGCCGATTTCAAAGTTAAAATGAACTAACCTAAGTCTACGGGCGCACAAAAGAAGTTCTCCTAAATTAGCTCACTAAAGCGACAACGGATAAAACGAGGCTGAAATTACACGGCTCGTCATGTTCGAGGAACTCGCCATGCGGCGAATAAAGCAAAATCAAAAGTCGTCATGATTTAATATATGAACTCGTTATGACGAAAGATGAACTCACAGACGAATGATGAACTCGTCGCAGCCCAAGAATCGAGCAAAGCACAATCACTCGAAATTAAGAACAATAAACCGAAACAATCAAACTAAACACTTAAACACTTAAAGCAAAACAGAATCGAAATCACAAAACACAAGCAAATAAACCAACACTTAAGAGATGCAAACAATGAAAATTAACATGTAAACTAAAGCAAATAAGATGCAGAAACAAAATGACTTGGCTAACCTAGAAAACCAATTAATTTGGCTCCCCGACAACGGCGCCAATTTGATCGCGGCTTATCGTTCAATCCTCAGATTGATCCTCGAAACCGTCAAAATCAATTTATACCAAGAATTGCAACACGTGGTGCAACCTCTGCCGACTCTCGAGGAACCAGTGTAGAATTGATCTTAAGACTAGCCTAGTCTAATGATGCATGCAATTAAAGCAATTAAAGGGGGTTTTGGCTTGATCTTTTAAACTAAAGGAAACAAAGTTCAATCAAATATTTTTGGGATTTTAGAATAAACCGACAATTGAAAATAATCGAGATTGAAAACAATTAACTAAAACTCTCCTAAAATGTGGCTCGGGTCATCATCGCTCAAAATAAATGTCGGGTTTGAAATACGCTAAGTTTGAAAACATAACCTTAATAACTCGTTAAGTCCAAGAATTTAATTAATCAACTCGATTAATTAAATCTTGTTAAAACCCTTAGTGTATGACATGGACTAATTTATGCAACAAAGTTAACCAGATGAAACACAATCAATTCAATCAAACACAACTAGGTAGATTAAATTAACCCATGTAAATCATTTAGCATACACTAACTTCATGTATTTCGTAACAACATCCAATGTAAACTAATCCACACCATAAATCAAAGTTTAACATCCGATTAAACTATAACCGATTCAATCCATCATATATCGCAATCTCCAACTCGGAGGTTTTACAAAACATGACAGAAATCTAAAACAATGGTTGATCGCGGCGAATGGTGCGTTGGTTCGCTCAAATTTAATGGATGGCTTCTCACGACATATTGACTTTCTCTTGTTGACTCCATTGTTCCTACAAAATACAACACATTTGCAGTATCAATTGTCCCAATAAAAGTTATGCAGAAATTAATATCAAATGACAACAAAATATTGACAATGTGCAAATTATAAAAGCTCGATATGAGGAACCAATTTAAGCACAAAATCATGAATTGTGAGTCAACAAGTGCATAATCACTTAAGAAATTAGGGCCAATTTATAGTATAAATTTGGCTTAATCAAATTCCCCACACTTAAACCTTTGTACTCCTGGACAAAGCTTACAAGAGTCAAAAGGTACAAGAGTAAAAGAAAATTCACCATGCTCAAATAATAAGCAATTGACGCAATCCACTTCATCGTAATTTAAACGCAGCAAATTGAAAGAGTGCTAATAAAACAAACACTGAAAGAATTTAAGCACATGAGATTGAACAATGAGAATCACTCGGGATATGGTGTTTACGCCAACTCACTTGTGTTTAAGGATATTTGCTCTCAATCGCTTAATGCATCTCCTACCATAGGCTTGTATCAATTCTATTTCTCCCTACAAGGACTATCATTTTGAAGATCAAGAGGTCTTTCGAGGTTGTAATGAGCGGAGGCTAGATGAATGGATGAAGTGAAAGAAGAAAAATATGCATGCGCACTAAATGAGGAATTGATGTCAACACCAAACTAAAACTAAACTTTGAAATAAATTGAATACACACTTTTTTTCACATTTGGCTATCTCATTTTGAGATGCTAATCCCTTTGGGATACAACACATTATTATCCCTTTTGGGATACACAAGACTAACACTTTCCATTTTCCAACGCTTTTTTATAAAAAACTAATAACAAAACACGTACTCTGACATCATCTTAATATGTATGCAAATGCTCATAGAATAAAGGCTCGAGGGCTAGCAAGGGAAAAGTGTTTAAGGGTTGGTGTTTGGGGAAAGGGCTGAAAGAAGGAACGCTCTATCATATCAACAAAATTCTAGTCCATCAAGCTTTGAGTAAAAATTGACAAGTTCTAGAGAAGTATGAACTAGCGGATGCACACACAAAGATATAGAAGAAAAGTTTGGCTCGAATATCTTTCCAACAAGGGTTTCGTCCCAATGATCAATCTCAAGTCTTAAAAACTAAAAATGCTACCTTGTTAGCATGCTCCCACTCACTTTGTTTTGAAAACTTCAAAAGTAAAATTTTGCCAAAACCAATTATCATTCAAAGAATGGAAAGTATTTTCTAAAAAAAAACTCAAGTATCAGTTTTGAAACTCATAAATGCTTTGAAAAAAAGAAGGCACAAAGGAATAAGTGCAGAAAATGTTTGGTTGAGTTCCAAATTTATCGATAAAAGCAGCGGGCCCACAAAATTATGCACAAATTCTAATAGGCATGCAATGCAAAATATAAGAAGGAACTAGCTCCCCACACTTAAACATGGCATTGTCCTGATGGCGTAAGTAGCAAGGCACACAAAAAAGCATGAAACAAGAATTGACAAAAGAGAAATGGGATATATCATTAAGCTCAAAACGTAAGTGGACAAAAGGAAGGATCCAAGAACTAGCTAAAATTACAGCAAGGAAAAGAAAAAGAAATTCAGCAAACACAAAATACAAACGAAAGGTGGACAACCGACATTAGCGGGAGGGTCGTCGAATGGCGGATCCGGAGGGGCAGCGTAAAAGCTATGGAATGAAAGGAAAAAGAAGGTGACTCGGGCTGCGCGTAAGAGTTAGGAGCAAGAGAGAGTCGGGCCGGAGGCTAAACGGCAATCAAGATTTAGTCGTAATGAACACCCACTCGTAAGACCCAACCCGATATCGTTGGTGATATCCGAGTCCGTGCCCGAGAGTGGCGTCTTACATCATCGATTTAAAACTCAAGTATACATTTTTTTGGGACCATTAATTCCACGTTAACACGGCAAACACAAGTAAGTAAATAAAACCCGTGTTCAATATAAACCAGCCGATTATTACGGTCATCCAAATAATAATTTACAATCGTCAATGCGAGAAACATTAAAACCACAATGGGCTCGAGAATAATACAAAGCCTTGTTATACAATGATTGCGGAACACAATTTACTAAGACACTAATGCACGCTTGGCCCGATCCCGACCTCTATCCTTTGCTTGCCTCTGAGAGAGACATACTCCGTGTCAGCGGGGTATTCTTCAGACTGAAAAATATATGCAAATTTTGGGTGAGTTTTGCGAACTCGGTGAGAAACCATCATCGATGGTTCTCTAAATCATGATTACGCCCGTGGCGCGCAAGACACGATCAAGAATAATCAATTACCGATGGCGATTAATAACAATGTCCAAGAATGTAAAACCATTCACGATAATACATACCATCACGAGAGCGGTACTTATCACGTAGCGATTACTTGTGCGAATGCAATGCATATGTGACTCTTTCCGATTATTCAATTGTGCCCAAGTGCTCGATCGGTGTTGATGGGGACGCGTGGGATTTCTCACCTCGGGCTCAGGCCCGGTCGATAAAGACTGAGCTCAAGCTCTTATCGGAAAATAGCAACTTAGGGCACGTCCATTATCGATCATGCAATTATGCATGCGGTGCGATATTCAATGAATGTACGGTGTTTGGCTATAAAGCCCGGTGTAGCGATAAGTCAATGATATGGCTATAAAGCCCGGTATAACGATGTTGATTATGATGGCTATAAAGCCCGATCTATCGATACCGGTATCATTGAAAGGTAAAATCATACAATACAATCCCATACACGCCATGAGTCACGCAGCGATCATTCAATTCACTTTGCACGTAATTCACGTTGAGCATGTAAACAACCAGAAATTTGAGAAACCAACTAGGTTACTCACCTATTACTTCCGAGCTAATGCCGGAAGTCTCGTGACGTCGGTCAATCGGCGCCCAATTGGGCCTCTATATGAATCGAAAAAGTACGAGTACTAAATATGAAATTTGTGCTCATGTTGATGAGATATGCTTGTTCATGAATTCGGCCCTAATCCCTTTTTTTTTCATTATAAAATTCATCAAAATTTAGAAACCTATTACGGCGATGAAAGCGCAATTGAGGACCTCTATAGGTCCCCAATTAAATAAAACAAAGTGATTCACCGTTTAGATTTACAGGGGTTACGTCAAATTCCGATCTAAAATCTGAATCTCTCAGAAAATGAAATTAAATATTCAATGAATCCGATGCCTCAAGAATCAGGTCAATCGGACGTTGGACGGAAAAGTTATTCACGAAAGAAACCAAAACTCAACAATTTATATTTTTATAAATATAACCCTTATTTCCCCCTTTATTTTCTGATTTCCAACCAAACTTCCAACACCCATAACTCTTTCTACACATTTATGAAAAATGCAAACTATACCTTGTTGGAAAGCTTATGAAAATCTCTACAATTCTCAAGAAGACGATAAAAAGCAATTTCACCCCTAAGGGTGTCAAATATCCCTTCAAAGCTACAGCCTACTCAAATCCCATTAAAACAGAACAGTACATTTCAAATTTAATAACTCTCATTCTGTTCAGTCAAAAATTTCACAATAAATATGCTCATCAAGGTCACAATGTTATCTCTAACTTTCATGAACAACTAAAAATCCAATTCCATTGTTAACTTGGTCAAATAATTCAATCAATGATGCTGTCCCTGAAATCATCCAATTTGAGCAGTAATCTTATAACAAGCATAACTCCCTGTACACAAGTCAGTAAAATCAGAACTTTATATCCCTGAAAATATAACATCTCAAACTTCAATTTTCATGGAGCACTCAACATCCAATTCGATCTCTAACAATTTCAAAATTGTTATGGAAGCTACTGTTATGATCAGCCATTCATGACCTAATGTAGGGTCAATCTTTGCAAAATCATAACTCCCAATTCTGACTTCTAAAAATTACACACCATATATCAATTTCAAGGTAATCTCTTCCTCTACAATTCTTCAGAAGCTCACTCACACCAATTCAGTCCACATAAAATGTTAAAATTGCCTCCAATCAGTAAACTCACAAAATCACACTTAAGCTAGGTTTAATCCAAAATGCTCAAAACCAGTCATTAGTAATCAATTCATATCTCCCAATATACAATTCTAAAAATAACAAGATCAGAAGCAATGGAAAGATAATTCAATATTCTACAACTTCCATGAAGACCATTTTCCCTAATTCCATCTCAATTAATTCTGAAAAATCAACAAAACTCAGATGTCATGGTTGCGGTTACTGTTTACAGGCAATGGAACAGTAACTTTCCATACAGAAATTGACCCTTCTATCATTGGAATTCAACAACACCTATTTCACAGTAAATTGAAGCCAACATTCCAAAGTTTCAGTGGGCACAAACCTTGCCTCATTTGGATAACCACACAATGAGTTATGCTTAAATCAGTGTAATAGGTCAAAAACCAATTTTCCAGCTTTGGTACTAAACTTAACTTCTATCATTTTCAATGCCACTAACACATCACTAAGCATCCAAATGGGCACAAAATCAGTCCCTACAACACTCATACATTCACTAGGAATATCCATCTCAATTTGGCAGCACTTACTTCATAAATTCCATGCAAGAGTAGTCATCAAGAATCAATCAAAACCAAGCTCAAAGCAATCTAAACCATATTCATTCACTAACCCTCATTCATACCTTACACAAGCATACTTTATCCAACAATTCAAACTCTAATTATGCATCATACATCATCTTTAATGCACCATAACACCAAATGAATGCATCTAATAACTATAATTCATGAAATACATAATGAAAACTTAACATAAACCTTACCTAGTCAAAGCTCCCATCTCCTCAATTCTCCAACTATCACAACTTCCTAGCTTCTCCCACTCATACACGACATCATCACTTGAAAAGAGAGGTAAGAGGGTTGCTTGCATACATGAGAGGAAGTGTTTAAAAGGTAGAAGAAAGGAGTGATTTAGCTAGAACCAAAAGAGAAAAATCGATGGAGAGAGGAACTCAAGTAGGTTTCGGATGATGATGGCTCAAGCAATAATTCAACCTTTTTTTTTCACTCCTTTATCATGAGTTGCCGACTTTACAAGGATGGGAATAAGACAAAGTGGTAGGACACTTGGCAACTAATAAAGAAATGAAGAAAAGTCAAAAGATTTCATCACTTTAATCAATATATATCCACAATTTCGGTTCCAACAATATATATAAGGGTTCTCCCTTGGGTCCCACCAAAATAATAGTTCCAAATAATAGTAGAAAAATCAACAGGTTCATCGATTGGCGATTTTTTACGGTCCGAATTTTCAATTATTTTTCTCGAGAATTAATGAAATTCCCAAAATTATAAAACATGTAACAATTGCACTCCAAATAATTTTTCAATCACGAAAATCACCTTTTCTATCCCAAAACATGTTTAGGTCGATTCCAAGCGATTTTGCGATCAGGAAAGTTTCTTGAAAATTCAGAAAATTCCTATAAATCTCAAAAATGTAAAAGCGCTCGATGGCGACTTTTCGAATAATTTTCAAATCCCATAACCACATTAATCACAATAAAATGCCGTTAGGCCAATTATCGGAATGTCATGAATGCATGACCAAAGCGATTCGCGTGCACAAATTCATTGAGCACCAGATCAAAGTATACTGGACACTACTCATACATCCCTATTAGTCTCATCCTATGCCAATTTTACTATTTTACCCTTCCAGGAGGGGGTGGGTTGTTACAATTCTCCCCTCCTTATAAGAATTTCGTCCTCGAAATTCTCAGTCAACGGTTCACTATGACCGTTATCACATGATTCTACATATCCCATATACTTTTTCACTTAATGATTTACTTTTGGAGTGATCACAGTAACCACTCTCAGTCCGTGGTTCAGTTACTAATTTGGCTAAATCATTATCACTTAGTACCGTAGACGGATTCGACAAGACTATTAGTTGGCGATCTCATTTTCTTAGCTATCTCACTTGCCATTTCTAGAATAGTCACTACCTTTGGTTCCGATATAATAACTCAATGCAGTATTTCCAAATCTATTCATTCATCACATTATATCCCTCTAATACCTTTTTCCCCAATGCCAAATAGTCCAATTTATATTCCATTGAGTACGTCTCCATTTCTTTGGTACCTCTCTTTATCACGTCAGGGACGATTTACATTCCTTTGGTACCAATACTATGACATTTAACTCCACTTCACTATAATCAGTAACAATGTACCTAATACAGTCATTTATTATATGCCATTCACTTTACATTTAAATTCGATTCTCGTAAGACAATTTCACTGTTCTATAGTGTTCACACACTTTATCCGGATATACAGTTTACTCTGTCTCATTTGTCGATCCGATTCCACTTTAGCTAACCATGCGATTTTCTCGATCACTTTCCTTTTCTCAAACATTTTAGTCTCAAATCCATTATGGTTTTTAACTCCCAGTAGGCACTGTGCAATGTAACCGTATATTCCTCCAGTGAATCAAAACTCTATAACACGACCATAATCAAACCTTTTTCCTATTGGACATTCAACTATAAGCACTTGGCCGATAATCACGTCATTTTATACCCACAGTTCTTGATTTCACTTTTCACATATAATTACTAAAATGTCTAACCCGACTATTCACTTTCTTGTTCTAACTCTTTTATCGGCACACATACTTCTTCTTCGACTTTTTCACTATTGTTTTTCCTCACTTTACTTTCTGCACTCTTAACCATTCTTATCACTAGATTTACAACTTCAATTTTCGAAACACTTTACAATTACCCCCGATATGCTTGACATTCATTGAAAACCCCAATATCAGTAATTGATCCATTCATTAAAGCATTATCATTCACTAGTTGAGTTTCAGAGGTCGAATTGTCCGTTCATTTAAACATTGTCGTATTTATACTGTCTCTTTCCTCAAATTAACCCGGTGTATCCTTATAGGAATCTACGGTCTCAAGGCTTTCAATGTGAGCATGACAACCGTACCATTTATCACGATCGATTCAATTTATTTCATACTCGTTCAACATATTGTCGCGATTCAATACTCACCGCCCACTCTTCCGGTGTATGTATATCATCGATGTCGATTCCTCAATTAGTCCTATCGTTCTTTTTACTTTTCTTTGCTCAACACTTCCAAACACATTACGTCTCTAATCACGATTACTACCATTTGCTTACCTCGCATAAATCCTTATTAGGGTCTTATTGACTTTACCATACATCTTTTACCCTTTTCATTGAGTCCACAATTAGTGTATCTGCAATTTCTTTATGAAGGTGTCACTACATCACCTCATTGTCAGTTTCCCTTTTGAACCTCTTGTCTTCATTCATTTACTCTTTTCATTTTCTCTTCTCAACTGTTTTCATATCATTCATATCAACATATGTTAATACCTTGTCATCCATATTTAAACCTCCAAAATTTCCATTTTATTTTAGTATCTCACATCTCAGTTCGGGACTCTTTTATTCTTCGTTTCAAATCTAGATTCCTCAATAGTTTTACATCATAAATGGAGATCGATTCACTTCACATTGCAATAGGATTACCTCCAATTAAAATTTCACTTATGTTGGATACTTTACATTTCTGTACACACCGTGCAGATAACCACAGCAATATGAGCTATGACCCAATTTCACTTTTAATTTTTTGTCCATACTTCTATCCGTTTAACCGTTAGTCTTACTACCATCTTGATCCTGTCCACGAAAGTCTCATCAATCAATTATTATACCTAATTGCTTTTCAATCATTCTTCACTATACGTACTATCTCAATAAGAACAATTTTATGCCATAATTTAAATATCTGAACATTCCTTTCACGAAGGTTCCTTATGCCAGTCACTTAAATACTTTCTTTCACACTTATTCTGTAATCTATACCATAGCATTCACTCCGGAAACCAATTTGTAACTCATACAATTCAGACTTCCTTAAGACTCCTTTCTGTTTATACCCATCCTCAATTAAATAACTGACACTAGAATCATTTTTCAGTTCCTCTCATACAGGTACACTCAGTCCACTTTTGTCTTACTTTAACCCCTTAAGAACTTCACACTTATAATCACTCTAAACATTTACCGCTCATTTCCTTTATGGTTTCATTAGTCACAATCGATATTACTATCCAATAAATATCCCCCAACAGTACATCGACTTAAATACAACAACTCTCTTCATATACTGCTATTGTGGTTTCATTTTTCAAGATCTTTATTTCATTCTCACCATATCATTAAACTGTATGACTCATTCCCTTATCCTTTACGTGCAACTTGACCTTGTAAGGTCATATCAATTTGGCTTATCAACTTATGATCATTATTATTTTACTGTTTTCTACCACTTATCTACTATTTTCCTCAAACAATCTATGATCGGGTGGTCACAGTCCCCAATACCCGACAAAGTCGTTGATGTAACTCCATTTTATCTCTATCTATTTACTTACCCATTTACCATTTTATCATGCATCTTTTTCTTTACGATTTTATTATCTTGATTTCCAAACTCGTAGCACAATAGTCACATAATCATTTCAATTTCAAGCATATGCGGTCCAAATCCTAACCATTTCACAATTCATTTCAGTTTATCATCACTTTTAGCTCACTCTAAATAGCCTTGGGCATCTTACTTTTTGGTTCTTCGGTTCTCAATAAACCGTTCTGATACTCTATTGAGCTTCTTTCCATCTCGCTATTATCTTACCTTATATTATCTCTCGATCTCTAACTCGAATCGATGAATCAAAATATGCCCGATTGGACCATCTACATTTTACTCAATTCTAATATTTCCCTTTCGTGACATATACGATGTAAGCGTAATTACCTAACCATCCCGGGCTTTTAATTTCACTTAGATCTCCTATAACCAATATGCTTCCCATATCTCTAATGGACCTCTCCAAGTTCTCAACATCTTCATTTTTCTGTCACCATAATATTGTGAATTTAATTCGGAAATTCTTAATTAATCTAGGCCAACGGTCATTCTGCTATCACGTATGAGGGTTTCTAACCCAGACAATATCAACCTTCTTATCCATTTTCCTTTATCCTTTCCTAATTGATTATCCCTTTTAGGGATTTACACTCTAATCCGTCTCACTCTTCTCTCACTTAGTCACTTGACACTTATGCACCGTAGGATTTATCCTCGCGACTCGACTAGGGATCGATTACCACGATGCAACGACGCGACTCAAATGCATGCAACCTATGTTCCAAAGCGTGCCAGATACATTTAAATTACTCTTGGGCTCGATACCACCTAAATAACACCCACTCCAGAAGACCGAACCCGATATCGTTGGTGATATCCGAGTCCGTGCCCCGCGAGAGTGGCGTACTACATCAGTCGATTTAAAACTCAGTATACATTTTTTTTTGGGACCATTAATTCCACGTTAACACGGCAAACACAGTAAGTAAATAAAACCCGTGTTCAATATAAACCAGTTTCAGTTATTACAGTCATCCAGTAATAATTTACAATCAGTCAATGCAGTAAAACATTAAAACCACAATGGGCTCAGTAACAATACAAAGCCTTGTTATACAATGATTGCGGAACACAATTTACTAAGACACTAATGCAGACGCGAACTGATCCCGACCTCTATCCTTTGCTTGCCTACAGTAGACATACTCCCGTGTCAACCGGGGTATTCTTCAGGATCTGAAAAATATATACAAATTTTGGGTGAGTTTTGCGAACTCAGTGAGAAACCATCATCGATGGTTCACTCAAATCATGCATTACGCCCGTGGCGTACGGCCGCAGTCAAAGAATAATCAATTACCGATGGCGATTAATAACAATGTCGAAGAATGAAAACCATTCACAAGAATACATACCATCATGAGAGCGATACTTATCACAGAGCAGTTACTTGTGCGAATGCAATGCATATGTGACTCTTTCCGATTATTGAAGATGTGCCCAAGTGCTCGATCGGTGTTCAGTGGGGGACGCGTGGGATTTCTCCCCTCGGGCTCTAGGCGGTCGATGACAAAGATGAGAGCTCAAGCTCTTATCAAGAAAATAGCAACTGGGGCACGTCCATTATCGATCACGCAATTATGCATGCAATGCGCAAGATTCAATGAATATACGGTGTTTGGCTATAAAGCCCGGTGTAGCGATAAATCAATGATATGGCTATAAAGCCCAAGATATAAAGATGTTAATTATGATGGCTATAAAGCCCACTATCTATCGATACAAAGTATCATTGATGACGGTAAAATCATACAATACAATCTCATACATGCCAGTAGTCATGCAGTGATCATTCAATTCACTTTTGCACGTAATTCACATTGAGCATGTAAACAACCAGAAATTTGAGAAATCAACTAGGTTACTCACCTATTACTTCCGAGCTAATGCCGGAAAGTCTCTATGACGTTGGTCAATCGACGCTCCAATTGGGCCTCTATATGAATCAGAAAAAGCACGAGTCACTAAATATGAAATTTGTGCTCATGTTGATGAGATATGCATGTTCATGAATTCCCGGCCCTAATCCCCTTTTTTTTTCATTATAAAAATTCATCAAAAATTTAGAAACCTATTGGCGCTGATGGTGCGCAATTCGGACCTCTATAGGTCCCCAATTAAATAAAACAGTGATTCACCGTTCCGTTACCCGGCTCGTCAAATTCCGCTAAAAATCCGAATCTCTCAGAAAATGAAATTAAATATTCAATGAATCCGATGCCTCAAGAATCAGGTCAATCGGACGTCGGACGGAAAAGTTATTCACGAAAGAAACCAAAACTCAACAATTTATATTTTTATAAATATAACCCTTATTTCCCCCTTTATTTTCTAATTTCCAACCAAACTTCCAACACCCATAACTCTTTCTACACATTTCTGAAAAATGCAAACTATACCTTGTTGGAAAGCTTATGAAAAGCTCGACAATTCTCAAGAAGACCATAAAAAGAAATTTCACCCCTAAGGGTGTCAAATATCCCTTCAAAGCTACAGCCTACTCAAATCCCATTAAAACAGAACAGTACATTTCAAATTTAATAACTCTCATTCTGTTCAGTCAAAAATTGCACAATAAATATGCTCATTAAGGTCACAATGTTATCTCTAACTTTCATGAACAACTAAAAATCCAATTCCATTGTTAACTTGGTCAAATAATTCAATCAATGATGCTGTCCCTGAAATCATCCAATTTGAGCAGTAATCTTATAACAAGCATAACTCCCTGTACACAAGTCAGTAAAATCAGAACTTTATATCCCTGAAAATATAACATCTCAAACTTCAATTTTCATGGAGCACTCAACATCCAATTCGATCTCTAACAATTTCAAAATTGTTATGGAAGCTACTGTTATGATCAGCCATTCATGACCTAATGTAGGGTCAATCTTTGCAAAATCATAACTCCCAATTCTGACTTCTAAAAATTACAAACCATATATCAATTTCAAGGTAATCTCTTCCTATACAATTCTTCAGAAGCTCACTCACACCAATTCAGTCCACATAAAATGTTAAAATTGCCTCCAATCAGTAAACTCACAAAATCACCCTTAAGCTAGGTTTCATCCAAAATGCTCAAAACCAGTCATTAGTAATCAATTCATATCTCCCAATATACAATTCTACAAATAACAAGATCAGAATAAATGGAAAGATAATTCAATATGCTACAACTTCCATGAAGACCATTTTCCCTAATTCCATCTCAATTAATTCTGAAAAATCAACAAAACTCAGATGTCATGGTTGCGGTTACTGTTTACAGGCAATGGAACAGTAACTTTCCATACAGAAATTGACCCTTCTATCATTGGAATTCAACAACACCTATTTCACACTAAATTGAATCCAACATTCCAAAGTTTCAGTGGGCACAAACCTTGCCTCATTTGGATAACCACACAATGAGTTATGCTTAAATCAGTGTAATAGGTCAAAAACCAATTTTCCAGCTTTGGTACTAAACTTAACTTCTATCATTTTCAATGCCACTAACACATCACTAAGCATCCAAATGGGCACAAAATCAGTCCCTACAACACTCATACATTCACTAGGAATATCCATCTCAATTTGGCAGCACTTACTTCATAAATTCCATGCAAGAGTAGTCATCAAGAATCAATCAAAACCAAGCTCAAAGCAATCTAAACCATATTCATTCACTAACCCTCATTCATACCTTACACAAGCATACTTTATCCAACAATTCAAACTCTAATTATGCATCATACATCATCTTTAATGCACCATAACACCAAATGAATGCATCTAATAACTATAATTCATGAAATACATAATGAAAACTTAACATAAACCTTACCTAGTCAAAGCTCCCATCTCCTCAATTCTCCAACTATCACAACTTCCTAGCTTCTCCCACTCATACACGACATCATCACTTGCAAAGGGAGGTAAGAGGGTTGCTTGCATACATGAGAGGAAGTGTTTAAAAGGTAGAAGAAAGGAGTGATTTAGCTAGAACCAAAAGAGAAAATCGATGGAGAGAGGAACTCAAGTAGGTTTCGGATGATGATGGCTCAAGCAATAATTCAACCTTTTTTTTTCACTCCTTTATCATGAGTTGCCGACTTTACAAGAATGGGAATAAGACAAAGTGGTAGGACACTTGGCAACTAATAAAGAAATGAAGAAAAGTCAAAAGATTTCATCACTTTAATCAATATATATCCACAATTTCGGTTCCAACAATATATATAAGGGTTCTCCCTTGGGTCCCACCAAAATAATAGTTCCAAATAATAGTAGAAAAATCAACGGGTTCATTAATTGGCGATTTTCGGTCAAGAATTTCAATTATTTTTTCGAGAATTAATGAAATTCCCAAAATTATAAAACATGTAACAGTGCACTCCAAATAATTTTTCAATCACGAAAATCACCTTTTCTACCCCAAAACATGTTTAGGCGCCATCGAGCGATTTTGCGGTCAGGAAAGTTTCTTGAAAATTCCAAAAATTTCTATAAATCCCAAAAAATGTAAAAGCGCTCAATGGCGCACTCGAATAATTTTTCAAATCCCATAACTTCGTTAATCACAATAAAATGCCGTTAGGCCAATTCTCGGAATGTCATGAATACATGACCAAACAGTTCGCGTGCACAAATTCACTGAGCACCAGTACCAGTATACCTGGACACTACTCATACATCCCTATTAGTCTCATCCTATGCCAATTTTACTATTTTACCCTTCCAGGAGGGGGTGGGATGTTACATGCAATCATGTTCAGCATGGAGCGGAAAAACTCGCGGTCAGCCGCCATCTGAGCCTCAAGATGAAGGATGTTCGCTCGGAGCATGGCCACCTCGGAGGGGGCTGGAGCAACTGCAGGTGGAGGAGACTCACGAGGCGAAACCGCGGAGGGAGCAAGAGGAAGAGGAGGGGTTATGGGTTTCTCGCTGCTGCTAGCATTGTGAGTTTGAGGCATGGTCCCTGCACATACAAGTAATAGAAACAAAAACTTAACTAGGAACATCATACAGAATCAGCCTCCTCGTCGCGACTAACGCTCGGAAGTCGCGACGAATCGAGGTCCTCAGCCATTCGTCGCGACGGACAGGTACGTTCGTTGTGGCAAATGGGCGTCTTCGTTCGTCGCGACGAATTATGAAACTCGTCGTGACGAACGGCGATTCTGCAGACACACGTGATGAACAGCGCTTCCCGCAACCCTAACTAAACACTAATCACCGAAAATGAAAGCGAACAAAGAGAAAAACAAAAGGAAAGAGGCTTACGAGAGTCGATAGTGAAGGGAGACTTGAAGGAGACGACTACGGAGGGAATGAGGCAACGTCGTGAGGCGGCGAAGAAATGAAGAGTGAGGAGAAAGAGAAAAGAAAGAAGGAGAAGAAATAGGAAGGAAGGCAAGCGAAAGGCGCGAAAGGAAAAAAAAAGCGTAAAAGGGCTTCGGTCAAAGAGGAAGACCAACGGTTCATAGGGGCAAAACTGGGCTTATTCGTCGCGACGAGGCAATCGTTAGCCGCAGCGAACAAAACAGAAAAACCCTAGATACGTCGCGATGAACAGCGATGTTCGTTGCGGCGAACCACCCAAAACAGAACAAAATTTCTAAGGATCCTACACAAATTGCACAAACATTCAATTTATCAATCCACATATCACTCAATCTCATTAATCTATTTCATGCTTCATCGAACAAGGAACATGCGGAGCTAACAAGAGGGAATCAATTTATTGAAACAGAAATGAAAATCCTACTTAACTACAGCTATTCCTATTGGATGGGTTGCTCCCCCCACACTTAATCAACACATTCATGCAACACAACATTTCAATTCAAATCAAATAATGTGCACAAATATATTGAAAATGTAGGAAAAGAAACACCTGGTGCTCACGGTGGATCTTGTAGCTCGGGATTACCGGAATTTGGGGCTTAAACAAAGCTGACACGTTTGAGCTCACCTGGACTCTCTCATTCGGCCTAAACTTACGCTTGTTTGTGCACAAGTCCTTCAAATATTTAGCGTAGGCCGGAATCCTCTTCACCAGGTCCAGCAGGGGCACATTCACTTCCACCTTTCTAAACAGGTCAATAATTTCTTTTTCATGTTTGAGCTCGTTGACCTTCTTACTCATCAAGTAAGAATTTGGAAAAGGAGATCCTTTAAGTTCACTTCCCTACCTGGTTACTTCACTTCTACTAGATTTTCCTTTGCGTTCTTTCTGCTTTGGATCGCTTGATGGTTGCTCTGTTTCCTCGATGATTGATTTCTTCTTTCTTCAGCAATTCTTCTTCGCGATCACTCTCGATCGCATGACCTTCTTTTCTCTTGCTTGAGGTGTCTCTTCAACCTCAATTTCTTGATGCATTCTTCTTCTTGTGGATGCTAAATTGCACTTTCTTTCCACTCCTTAATTCAATTGCGTTCGGGCTTTTGGATTTATGACCGTGTTGGAGGAATTGATCCGCTACTCTCGCTTGATTTTCACTCAAGTTTTGGATAAGCGAGTGGCGTATGAGTTCGAGTTTTCGCCTTGGTCTCCCATTGATCCATTCGCTTTTCAAGGTAGTAAACGCGCAAGCATTCTTCGAGGAGTCTCTTTGGATTAAGTTTGCGATGGCGTTGAACCGATTAGTCGTAGAGGCTCTTTCTTCCTTCATCAACGTCATCATACCATGCGAAGTGGTTGGTGTCCTCCTTGGTGGTTGTGGTTGCACCGTCAATGCTTGCCGATCTGGAACTGGTTTGTGGATGGTCCACTCCACCTCCTTGTTGAAAGCGGTTGGGTGCTCTTCCTCATTATTCCTCCAAGCGAAATTGGATGGAATCTCCATCCCTCATTATGCGTCTTTGAGTACGGGTCCCACTTAGGATTTTGTCTTCCGGGTAGACAATAGAAACTTCTTCATACCTTAAGGCGGACACTAGAAATGTGCATCACCGACCCACAAGATTTGGCCAGGTGCGGTCAATTCGATGAAGATGAAGGCGATGCACATTCAAATTCTTCACTCGGTAGTGTCGAGGACAAGCGTGAAGTTATCCTATGCTCTAGGAATCCACCTTTGATTCGGGCTTTCCATCCTTTTATGCGAGCCGACATGGCTCCTACTTCATGAACATTCTTGGAATCACGAACACTATACTGCTGATGGTTGAGGGTCATCCTCTTGATCAAGGCCCACGCTTCAGGTACGGTGAGGTCAATCAACGATCCTCCGGCGACATCTAACATTCCCTTTTCTCGATTCTTCACCCCATCATAGAAATATTGAACAAGTCATTCATCAGGAATTTGATGATGGGGCACCAGACAACAGATCCGAAATTGTTCCAAAATCATCAAGGACTCATCATAGTCTTGCTTGGCAAAATAGATTTCTTTCCTCATTGACAACGTCCTCGAGGCTGGAAAATACTTTTCCAGGAAAGCTTTTCTCAAGTTGGCCCAACTATGGTAGGCATTCGCGACATGCCTTGGGAGGCTCATGTACCACTCCCGGGCCTTTCCTTCAGGGATAAGTGAAACACCTTCCACAACACATGATCTAGGGGAGCTCCTACGGGTTTCATGCTTTGACAAATCATTGTCACGCTTGTAAATGCATGTAGGGATCTTCTCCGCCAAACCGTGAAATTTGGGAGAGAATTGATCAATAGCCCTTAACTTCAAATTCACGTCGAAGTTGGGCGTGCTTGATGAAGGGTCATAATTGACGTCCGAGGTCGTAGCTTCTCGATCGTTCTCGCTGTTGTTCCTATGTTCTCATCGACTCTTTCCGATCACCATTTAATCCATGATCTCCGTTCCTAGGTTGGTGACCGGAAATTCTTGACCTTCACCATTTCTCCTACTTGATGTTCTAGTGTGCTAGGGTTGCTTGCTCTCTTACATCCTTCCTACGCTTCCTTAAGTATCGCTCGATTTCAGGTTGAAAATGAACTAACCTAAGTCTACGGGGCATGCACAAAAGAAGTTCTCCTAAATTAGCTCACTAAAACGACAACGGATAAAATGAGGCTGAAATTCACACGGTTCGTCGCGGCTCGTAGGAACTCGCTGCGGCGAATAGAGTAAAATTTGAAAAGTTGTCGCGACGAATATATGAACTCGTTGCGACGAAAGATGAACTCGTTGCGACGAATGATGAACTCGTTGCAGCCAAGAATCAGAGCAAAGCACAATCACTCGAAATTAAGAACAATAAACCGAAACAATCGAACTAAACACTTAAACACTTAAAGCAAAACAGAATCGAAATCACAAAACACAAGCAAATAAACCAACACTTAAGAGATGCAAACAATGAAAATTAACATGTAAACTAAAACAAATAAGATGCAGAAACAAAATGACTTGGCTAACCTAGAAAACCAATTAATTTGGCTCCCCGACAACGGCGCCAATTTGATCGCGGCTTATCGTTCAATCCTAAGATTGATCCTTGGAAACCGGTCAAAATCAATTTATACCAAGAATTGCAACACAGGGTGCAACCTCGGGTCGACTCTCAAGGAACCAGTGTAGAATTGATCTTAAGACTAGCCTAGTCTAATGATGCATGCAATTAAAGCAATTAAAGGGGGTTTTGGCTTGATCTTTTAAACTAAAGGAAGCAAAGCTGAATCAAATATTTTTTTGGGATTTTAGAATAAACCAGACAATTGAAAATAATCGAGATTGAAAACAATTAACTAAAACTCTCCTAAAAATGTGGCTCGGGTCATCATCGTTCAAAATAAATGTCGGGGTTTGAAATCCGCTAAGTTTCGAAAACATAACCTTAACAACTCGTTAAGTCCAAGAATTTAATTAATCAACTCGATTAATTAAATCTTGTTAAAACCCTTAGTGTATGACATGGACTAATTTATGCAACAGGTTAACCAGATGAAACACAATCAATTCAATCAAACACAACTAGGTAGATTAAATTAACCCATGCAAATCTGTTTAACATACACGGAACTTCATGTATTTCAGAACAACATCTAACGAAACTAATCCACACCATAAATCAAAGTTTAACATCCGATTAAACTATAACGGATTCAATCCATCATATATCGCAATCTCCAACTCGGAGGTTTTACAAAACATGATGTAAATCTAAAACAATGGTTGATTACCCTCAAGCTCATGGAACTCCGACCTTCGCTACATTTTTGGGAGGCGGAAACCTTAGCCTTGCATAATCGTGGAAGAAGCCATCACCGCTGGAACTCCAAAGCTACCTATGGCTCCAACGACGATCGCGAAAGTGATGAATAGGAATGGTGCTTGAAGATGAGAATGGAAGTGTTGCTATCGCGGATGTTCTTCGTTGGTGGTCGCCTACCTGAAAAATAAGAAAACTAAACCTATTAGAGAAACAGAGAAAAACAAAGAAGGAGAAGTGTTCCCTCGGGATTGCGGCCATCCTCATTTAACCTAAAATAGAAGGTTTTATAGGAAGTCTGCAATGGGTAGTCGTCGAATAATGGATAATTTTGCTATTTTAGGGTCGGTATCCGATATTTATTTTGCTAATGGCGGCGATTCATTGCGGCGAATGAAGAATGGTCACTCGTCGCGATGAATTAATTTACACTAATAAATTGTCATGACGAATAATGGCTGCGATTGGTTCGCTCGACGAATGGATGGCTTCTCGGATATTGACTTTCTCTTGTTGACTCCATTGTTCCTACAAAATACAACACATTTGCAGTATCAATTGTCCCAATAAAAGTTATGCAGAAATTAATATCAAATGACAACAAAATATTGACAATGTGCAAATTATAAAAGCTCGATATGAGGAACCAATTTAAGCACAAAAATCATGAATTAGGAGTCAACAAGTGCATAATCACTTAAGAAATTAGGGCCAATTTATAGTATAAATTTGGCTCAATCATCGTCTTAGTTCTATAGTTTCTGGAATATCTTCAATCTTGTTCTCATGAGTGTCTGACGAGGGAGTTTTTGAGGTATCATCTAAGTTCTTTGAAGGACCTTCATTCTCCACGTCATCTTCCTTATGGGGTTGAGAATTATCATCAAACTTGACATGGATCGTCTTTTCAATAATCTTTGAAGTCAAGTTGTAAACTCGAAACGCTTTAGCCGATAATGAGTAGCCTAGGAAGATTCCTAGATAGTCTTGAATCAATTTATCCAATGACTCTTTCAGATTCGAATGGAACATTTGCACCCAAATGGATGAAAGTAAGATATGCTTGGTCTTCTTTCATTCCATAACTCGTAAGGAGTCTTCTTCAACATAGGTCGCAACATGATCCTATTCTGAATATAGCATGCTATATTCACACTTCGCGAGAAATACTTAGGAAGATTAGTCTCACATAGCATTGTCCTTGCCATCTCTTGAATCGCCCTATTCTTTCTTTCAACAACTCCATTTTGTTGTGGAGTTCTAGGGTTGAAGTTGTGGGAAATTCCATTCTCCTCACAAGTATACTCTAAACTTCTCATTTTCAAATTCTCCACCATGGTCACTCCCGACATCGGCTATGGACATTCCTTTTCATTCAGAACTTTTGGATAAGATTCTAAAGCACTTAAAGACTCATCTTTGTGTGATAAAACAATATCCAACAAAATCGAGTAAAGTCATCAACAATGACGAGTCTATATTTCTTTCTACCAAGACTTAATGTCCTTGTAGGACCAAATAAATCCATATGTAACAGTTCTAAAGGTCTTGATGAGGTTACAAAACTTTTAGAAGAGAAAGAGGTTTTAACTTGTTTTCCTTTCAAACAATTTTCACGAAAAGTTCTTTGTCAAAACTTATTTTGGCAAACCTCTTACCAAATCATGTTTTACCAATTTTGAAATATGTTTCAAAGAGACATGACCTAGCTTTTTATGCCAGATTAGTCTTTCTTCTTGTAAGATAGAAAACATGAAATATTTTGTTTTTGAAAATCTTCTAAATTGATTTTGTAAGGTTGTTTCTTCTCTTGGCAGAGAAAAGTATAGACCCATCTTTGTTTCGACTTCACAAAGATTTTGATTGAATGTAGCTGTGAAACCGAATCACACAATTGATCGACGCTAATCAAGTTATGCTTTAGACCATCAACAAGCAAAGACATTATTTATGCATGCAAAGGAATCTTTACCTATTTTCCGATTCCAATAATTTTGCCCGCCGATTGTCTCCGAAAGTTACCGATCCTCCTTCTTATCTTGAAGGTCTAGGAACATAGACGTTCTTCCGTCATGTGTCGCGAGCATCCATTGTCTAAATACTAATGGTGCTTGCCAGTATCTTCCAAGGAAGGATATCTGCGGGAGAAACTATTTTATTTCTTGGTACCCAAATTTTCTTGGGTCATTTATGGTTAGTAGTATGCATATGATGTGATCTATGATGCATATTATTAGAATGTTGATTAAAATGAATCATCCTATATCTTCTTTTTGAATGATGATTTTTACGAGACCGAATCTTGTTCCTATAAACCCTAATCCAAATCTTATCACTTTCGGATGTCTACATTTTCCAAGCATCTCATTAATTTTCTTTGTACTTTTCGTGAAAGTAGCTAAATCGGTGATAAATTCTTAATCCTTAGTTTAAGTTGATTAATCTCTTCCGATCTGCTCTACAATTTTCTTTTATCTTCTAATTGTTTCTTTAAACAAACATTTTCTCTCTCTATTACCTCAAGTATGTCTAATATTTTCTACATACTTCTTCTTTATGACTTGTCTTGTTTGAATAGCATGAGAA
The DNA here is from genome assembly GCA_029891385.1 of Erythroxylum novogranatense. NCBI lineage: Eukaryota > Viridiplantae > Streptophyta > Magnoliopsida > Malpighiales > Erythroxylaceae > Erythroxylum > Erythroxylum novogranatense. The sequence goes on along the minus strand of CM057228.1, from coordinate 3,423,040 downwards.
TCTTCTAACAATTACGAATAGGCATCATGCAAATTATCATAATATGATTTTACCTCCTCATCACTATCTTCCTCGACCATTAGGCAAATGTTTGCATGTTACGATGACTCGAGCTCAGTGTCGATTGAGATGAATCTAGGTCCTCTATGTTGTCATCATGCTTTTCTTGCCTTCTCTACTCTTCTTTGGTTTCTTCTTGAGAGTAGGACATTCGGACTTATAGTGTCCAGGCTGGTTGCACTCGTAGCAAATGATAGAAGACTTCTCTGGTTTAGCTTCATCTTTCCCATTCTTTCTGAATGTGTGGTTCCCTCTGGGCTTTTTCTTCCACATGCGTCTTATCTTTCTGGAAATGAAAGATAATTCGTCATCTTCATCACTTGAGTCTGATTCGAATTGGCTGGAGTTGTCATCCTTTGATTCTTCAATTTTCAACGCTTTTGATGACTTCCTCCTTCTCTGAGTCTTATGATTCTTTTGTCCGGCCTTCAGTGCTATTGACTTATCTCGCTTGGGCTTGTCTTGACGTTGAGTTCTACTTCATGAATCTTTAAGGATCCCAAAGAACTCATCCACTTTAACACGCTCAAGTCTTTGGCTTCAGACCGCAGTAACTTTAGGTCTCCATCTCTTAGGAAGACTTCTTAACATGATCTTGATTGTTGTATGTCCTTCCAAGAGCTTTCAATCCATTGACAATTGTTTGAAATCTTCCAAACATTTGATCAATAGATTCTTCATCTTCCATCCTGAAAAGTTCATATTGATGCACAAGAATACTTATCTTGGATTCTTTAACTTGGCTTGTGCCTTCGTGAGCAATAGACAATGTGTCCCACATCTCTTTTGCAGTGTCACAACCGTGCACTTTGTCATACTCGCTCTTGCTTAGGGCACATGTCAAGAAAAATTTCGCCTTTGAATTTAATTGTATTCTTGCTTTTCGATCACCGTCCATCCGCTCCGTGGAATAAAATTGCCTTCTTCATCTACGGTGTGTAAGGTCCGTTTCTATAACGTCCCAAAGGTCAATATGAGTAGATTCGATGAATAACCGCATCCTATCTTTCCAAAGTAGTGATAGTCTTCTCCGTTGAATCTTTGGAGGTCTAGTGATCGAGGCTCCTTCAACGATGTATACATGTGACTCGCCATTATCTTTAATCCACACTTCGCCAAAGTGATTCTTGGATACCTTGCTCGATACCAATTGAAGTGAATCACAAGTTAATACAAAGACTTAGAAAACAATAATAGAATGCACGAGAAGGGGGTTGAATTGTGTATTCCCTCTTTATAAGTCTTTTCGAATTACTTGTTAGGAATAAAAATCTTTCTGAATTTTTATTTATTCCGATTGATCAAACTTCTCAATACTATGAATATGAACAGTAAGTAATGATAAATTTTGAAACTAAAAACGAGATAGAGAGTAAGAGTGGTAGACACGTGGATTTATCCTGGTTCACCCCAAACCGTGGGCTACGTCCAGTCCTCAGAGTTTCTTATGAGATTTCACTATCTCTTCAATCGTTACAAGTATTCTTTCACGAGCCTCTTCAGGTCTCTACAACCAGTATTCTTTCACACTTAGCCTCTGCAGGCTATCTGTACACCTTTTTCTTTTCATAAAAATATTTGAATACTTTGTTACAGTAAGATAGCACTCAGCTAGTTTGCACTTAATCGCTTTTTCACTTTGTGTAATTTTTCTAAAATCAGCAGCTTTTCAGTTTTCGACTTCGACTTGAATTTATAGCCTTCGTCTCTAACTGCTTCTTGTTTCTTGAATCTTGAATCTTGAATCTTTAATCTTTAAAGAAACAGTTAATCAGTTGAGTTTCAGAATCAACTCGAATCGACTCTTCGTCTGCTTTCTTTACTTCATCTGCATCTGCTTCACATTTGCATCTGCTTTGCTTTTGCGTCTGCGTCTGCTTTGCATTTGCGCGTCTGCGTCTACTTTGCATTTGCGCGTCTGCGTCTGCTTTGCATTTGCGTCTGCGTCTGCTTTGTATTTGCATCTGTGTCTGCTTTGCATTTGCGTCTGTGTTTACTTTGCATTTGCGTCTGCGTCTGCTTTGCATTTGCGTTTGCGTCTACTTTGCATTTGCGTCTGTGTCTGCTTTGCATTTGCGTCTGCGTCTACTTTGCATTTGCGTCTGCGTCTGCTTTGTTTTTCTTGTATATGATCTCTCTTTGTTTGTTATACATCAAAATCATTTTTATGTAAAGTCATTTTGACTTAACAGGTCAGACATCCTGTAAATGAGTATGTAATCTTTAGTACCTTGTAGATACCTCATAACTCGTTTCAGACATCCTGTAAGTCTTCATGTTGAATCTATTCAAGATCCTTTCAATAAACCTTTTCTGAGACAAACCAAGAACACCACGAGATCTATCACAATGAATTTCAATGCCCAGAATAAAAAAAGCATCGCTGAGATCTTTCATATCAAATTGAGCTGTCAACATTTGTTTAGTCTTAGAAAGAAAACCCATATCATCACTGACTAAAAGAATATCATCAACATATAAGACAAGAATAATCAATTTTCTCCTACTATTCTTCAAGTAAATGCATTGATCAAAAACATTTTCCTTGAAGCTAAGAGAGTAAACAATTTGGTCAAATTTCAAGTACCATTTTCTGGAGGCTTGTTTCAGTCCATAAATGGATTTTCTCAATTTGCATATCATGTGTTCCTTACCTTTCTCAACAAAACCAACAGACTGATTCATGAACACATGTTCATACAAATCCCCATTTAGGAAAGCAGTTTTCACTTCCATTTGATGGAGCTCCAAATCAAAAAGAACAACCAAAGCTATCATAATGCGTAATGAATCTTTAGTAGAGACCAGAGAAAAGGTCTATTTATAGTCTATACCTTCCCTCTGGTTATACCCCTTTGCAACAAATCTGGCTTTGTACCTTTCTATCTCACCTCTAGCATCACGTTTAGTCTTAAAGACCCATTTACACCCAACAGTTTTACAATCACTGGGTAATTCCACCAAATCCCAAATGTCATTCATACTCATAGAAGCCAACTCATCTTCCATGACTACCAACCATTGTGAACTATGAGGACCAGAAATGACATCCTGAAAAGAAATTGGATCTGAGTCTTCAACTAAATTGAATTCATGCTCCTCCAAGTAAATGTAATAGTCTCGAAATTTAGAAGACTCAATGGATTTAGGAATCCTTTCAGATCTCCTAGGTGGAACTACAACCACATCTGGGACTTCAGTATTAATGCCAATCTTTTGAGGAATTTCAACATCATTTTTTGGATCAATAACATCAGCATGAATCACAGGAGACTGAATTGCCTCCGGATGAAAACTAATAAGTGTAAGAACAATAACACGATCCTCTCTGAAATCAATAACATGAGACTCATGTCTTTCATTATGTTCCATGTCTCCTTCAAAATAGACAGCCTGATCTGATTCAATGACTCTAGTAGTGTGATTGGGACAATAAAATCTTAAACATCTTGAGCTAATACAATAACCAATAAAGTAACCTGAAATAATTATAGGATCAAGCTTCTTCAGCTGAGGATTATAAATCCTCACTTCTGTCTTATGGCCCCAAACACGGAAATGCTTCAAACTAGGCTTCTTTGCTGATATAAACTCAAAAGGAGTCTTTGGCATAGACTTACTAGGCACATGATTAAGAACATAAATAGCAGTCCTCAAGGCGTCTCCGCATAAGAACTCTGGTAAGGTGAAGTGACTGAACATTCACCTAACCATCTCCATAAGAGTACGATTTCGTCTCTCTACAATCCCATTTTGTTGAGGAGTGCCAAGCATGGTATATTGTGCCTCAATTTCACAATCCTGCAAATATCTAGTAAAAGGACTATGGTTTCTTCTTGTTTCATCATATCGACCATAATACTCACCACCTCTATCAAAACTTACACATTTAATCTGCTTCCCAAGATGCAATTCAATAACATTTTTCAGTGACTTAAAGGCATCCAAGGATTCATATTTCTAATGCAACAATTCAATCCAACCATACTGAGAAAAATCATCAATAAAGGTGATGAAGTACCTATAGCCTCCCATGGCAATAAGAGTAATGGGTCCACAGATGTCTGTGTGAATTATCTGTAATGGTTCCTCCTTCCTAGTCATTTTCTCCTTTCTTACTTTAGCTATAAACTTCCCCTTTAGGAAATCAACACAAGTGTCAAAATCAGAGAAGTCCAAATCATGCAAAATAGTTTCCTTAATCAACCTCTCCGTTCTCTCCTTAGAGATATGTCCTAATGGTTTATGCTACAACATAGAAGATTTTTCAGCAACTCTCCCATGTTTCTTTCCAACAACAGCATTAACATCATCATGTGGTCGGTCAAAATGAGAAGAATTAGCAATTAGCATAAACAATCCATCACGTGTAATTGTAGAACCAACAATAGCAGAATCATAATACAAAACAATGCCATTATTGATTATATGGAAAATGTATCCACAACTGTGTAAAACAGAAACTGAAATCAAATTCCTTCTCATAAAAGGCACATAAACAATATCTTTCAAAAAAAATCATGTCCATTACTCAACTTCAAGGAAACTACTTCTATGTGCTCAATATTAACATTAAATCCATCTCTTAGTTGCATCATCAACTCTCTTTTATTTCGTTTCCACCTGCTTTTGAACTCTAGTAATGAGTTCTTTATATGAATAGTTGCACCAGTGTCTAACCACCATGAATTAGGAGGATTATTAACCATATTTGATTCAAAATAAACAAAGATTTGAGGTATATCTTTCTTCTTTGCCAACCAGTTCTTAAACTTCTCATAGTCATGCTGCCTATGCCCCTGTTCTTTACAAAAGTTACAGCTTCCATTAAAAACAAGCTTGTGTTTAGTACCAAAACTCCCACCAGGCCCAGAAGGTAATGTAGGATTATCATTCCCCTTCTTTTTAAATTGAGGCTTACTCTGTTTGTTTCTATAAAATTTCTTCTTATCACCACTTTTGTGAGAAGTGTGATGAATACTGTGGCACTTTCCTTTCTTCATAGTATGCTCCTTTTGAATAAGAATGGAAATCATCCCATCAATACTCCATTCATCTTTTTAAGCATGATAAGTAGTCCTGAGAACATCAAACTCAGATGGAAGAGATTCAAACACCTGCCAGATCAGATAATCCTCTCCCAACACAACTTTCATGGCCTTTAACTTGTTATAACAATTCATAAGCTTCATAACATGCTCACAAACACCACCCACACCATCATACTTGGTCTTAGACAGTAAAGACAAATAATTAGACTTTTCAGTCTTATCAAACTTTTGGAATTTTTCACCAAAAGCCTTGAGATAATTTTTGGCATTATCAGTTTCTGTGATGCTCTCTTTAATAGTCTTCTCTATTGTGTATTTGATGGTCATTAAACAAACCTTATTAGAACAAACCCATTTATCATATTTAGCTCTATCTGCAGTAGAAGATTCAGCAGTAGGTTGTGCAGGCTCATCCTCAATGAGAGCAACATCAATATTAGAAACCGTCAAAAAAAGATTCAAGGATTCAAGCCAGTCCTCATAATTGGTCCCTTTCAACTTAATCAAAGAATTCAAAGCTGGAATTTGATACAAAGCAGGGAGATTTAACAAATGTATCACCAACTAGCAAAATTAGGCAAACAACACAGCTAAGTTCTCATGTAATTGCAATCCTGCCTAAGGGTCTCGAATTACAACACAGATCACCCAGAACATTAAACTATGCCCTAAAGCTAATATCAATAGGATATTGAAAACTTTAAAGACATAATTCAATGAATTAAACATAACATTAGAAACTACATTGATAAAGACAAACCTATAGGGTAAGTGCATTATTAACATAGTATTTAATATATGCCCAATAACAACATCACAACAGCTATTTGTAATAATTGGTCTCACGATAGGCGAGCTCACAATTACACCAAATGAATGACAATAGTCCAATAATATTTCCCAAGATTGTATGCATAAATTATATCCAAAATTAATTTTGGTGCATAACTATAAAATACTGAGAGCACACAAGACCCCACAAGCCTAAATAATACTAGGAATAAGTACAAAATTTTTTAAGAAAAATTTCAAACAGTACATTATATTTTTATTAATTTTAAAATTCATAAAAATTAAAAATAAAATTTCTAGCATTTACAAAATTAAAAAAACCATAAAATAGAACTAGGCAAGTGGAGCAAATTGGAAAATTTTGGGAAAAAATGACCACCGAAGACGGCGGCACGCGCCTACATGCACCACCAGTGCACGTGGGGAAGCGACTGGCAGGTCAGGCTTCATCTTCTCTACTCGAAAACTAGCGATCTGGGTCGTCCAACCCGATTTAGAAAACCATCAATAACTTCTTCAATTTTTATCCGTTTTCAACGAAATTGGTATCATTAGATTCAGAATTTAACGATCTATCAAACCCCTCAATCAATTTCATGAAAAAAGCTACTGAAATTGTTCGGAAAAAATCAACATATATGGTTTGTCAAGAAAAAAAGAATGGTTTTCATGTTTGTTTTCGAGTTCTGGGGTTTTAAAGAACAAACAGAAAATTCTACACCAAACTGAAATAGATCAAACCACAACAAAAATCAATTTCACATAAATAATTAACAAAACTGAAACTTAAAATTCTATTAAAAAATATATATATCTCTCAAAATTACCCAAAAATCAGTAGTCACAATTAGGGTTAATTAGCTCTGATATCAATTGAAGGAAATTTTAACACAAGATTTTAGATTAATTTTGTAATTAATCAACACAATTAATTAACCCTAGGATTGCAACATACTAGATTCAATAATTGAATGGATAAATACTTGGATATTGTAGAAAAATTGAATCCATTGTTATTTTTGTGAAGTGGAGCGACAGAGGTGCAGAGGATTGACTACTGCTATTCCAAACCCTGATTAGAAACACGTACAGTTCTCAATGGGACGACTGTATTTAAGGTTGGCTAGCAGTAGGGCCTAGTGTGCATTACAATACATGGGCCAAGCCTACCCATCATAGCAAGCCCATAAACACAGGCCCAATAACACGTTAAAGAGAGAATTACCATTGACATCTAATTAATCGGAGTTTATACAAAATAATTTTTATTATGCTAGTCCATAATTATGATAAAATTCTGTTAAGAAAATGATTGTTTTTTGTTACTAGAAATAGATAACATTTCTGTGGCGAGGACTTTCGGAATATAATTCGCACCTCTATTTCCAAGCCGCCTATATACCAAAATGTGACTCTTACATTAACAACATCCACTACAAGCTCATGCTCTTTTGTTCAAAAATCTTTTTAGTTCTATTAATGGATTGGACTCTGATTCATGCATTATTTGATCTAATCTGCAATTTTCTAGTCTTAGGTTAGGCATGCATTTTGGCAAATTAAATGAGGTTTAGTCTGAAGTTAACGAGTTGAACATAAATTGATAAAGTTTAGGTCTAAAAGGTCGGTTAAAAGTTTAATATCTTCTCAAAATGATATTGCTTTTGTAAGATTCTTGCAGTCCACTAGAAACGAAGGTAGTGAAAATGAATTTGTACATAGTTTACATGAACAAAGCGTTATACATGGTTTACATAAGGAAAACACATTGCATAGTTTACGTGAACAAAATGATTTTGAAATCATGGATTCTAGTATAGTAAGGAACAATACCATGCATGAAAATAAAGATTGTTTTTTACCACAAACAAAACTCATGCATGACGAACTTTTATATGATGAAAGTCAAAGTAATGAAATACAAAGTGAAGTTAAAGATGGACATGATCACCATATGGACCTAGGAGCTGAGGACGAAGAAGAAAATATAGACGAACTTCCTTCAGTACAGCCACATGTGTCTCGAATTGATGTCAAAGAAAAACAATCCTTATCGAATAGAACCACTCGAGGAAAGCCAAAACAGACATATGAACCGACACTATCTTCTACCCCAAGATACCCCCTTGCTAATCACATGTCTTATCACAGGATTAGTAGGGAATCTTAGTCTTTTTTTAATCAAATATCTGTAGTTTTTGTTCCTAATAGTATGCAGGATGCTTTGGAGGACCCAAGGTGGAGAAAGGCAATGGAAGAAGAAATGAAATCATTGGAAAAGAATGAAACATGGGAAGTGGTAGACTTACCCAATGACAAAAAAGGCAGTCGGATGTAGACGGATTTTCACAGTAAAATACAAGGCCAATGGTGAGATTGAAAGGTTTAAAGCAAGACTTGTAGTAAAGGGGTATAGCCAAGTATGTGGAATAGATTATGAGGATAGTTTTGCACCCATTGCAAAAATCAATACAGTACGTATACTTCTTTCTCTTGCCATTAATTATGGTTGGCCATTGTATCAATATGATGTGAAGAATGCTTTTTTACATGATGTTTTCAAAGAAAAAGTATATATGAATTTACCACCTAGTTGTAGCTTGAAGACGGAAGGAAGTAAAAGAATCTGTAGGTTGAAGAAATCATTGTATGGATTGAAACAATCCCTGGAGCATGGTTTGGAAAGTTTACAAATTCCATGAAAGTGTTTGGCTATAAACAATGCAGTTTTGACCATACCTTGTTCTTTAAAAGGTTTGATGATAGAATAACTTTGTTGATTATATATATAGATGATATGGTTAGCACAGGGAATGAAGCTACAGAAAAAAGAAGGTTACATGAATACTTATCAACTGAGTTTGAAATGAAAGACCTAGAAGAATTGAGATATTTTTTAGGGATTGAAGTCTTAAGGTTGAAGAAAGGAATCTTGTTGAGCCAAAGGAAATATGTGTTAGAATTGTTGAAAGAAGTGGGAATGGTAGCTTGCAAGTCAACTGATACGGCAGCCACAGAAAAAATCAAATTGAACCCATTGATGAGGATGACGGTATAACTATTTTCTTGTATGCTGCCAACAGATGAATCATACAACCAGGCAAACAACGCCACATTGTTCCTCAATAGCATAAACGTGGATAAAATTGTTTGGGTAGTTGCACCTTCTCGGCGGAAGAAGCACGACCAAAATTTGCTCCCGTGCCTAATCTGCTTATTAAGTCTCTCGTGTGCTCAATTTCCTTTAGTTGTTTTTCCCATGCAGCATATTGCGCTCCAATCCATGTTGCCCTTGAGACAATATACCGAGAATAATTACCCTCGTAAGTCCTGGATACTCCCATGTCGGTTTCTGCAATTTTTGTACATAATTGATCAAGAAATGCTCTGTCATGAGATATGATGACCATCGGCACATCCTGTTTTTGCAGATAACTTTCAAGCCACTCAATTGTATCCAGGTCACAACATATCTGGGTCCTGGCAATATGTGGTTGAACACATTAAACCATAGCATATACATAATTAACAGAGAGAAACTGTTTCTTAGAAAAAGAAAAGGGATCCTCCAATATCAACTCCTCTTATGAGTTAGGGTTTTTTTATTTCAATCCTCTTGCCTTCATTTTTGCTATTGAATTCCTCCTATTACCAAAAACATGGCAATGAAGTCCTTGCACTTGGTTAGAGACATGTTACACACATAGATCATGAAATTTTATAATTAAAAATGAACAGGTTAAAGTAGTGCAATAACAACCTGAATTAAGAGAATTGTAGTAGAAAAGTAGGATCAGTATCAAGATATAAAAATCATCCTACTGGTAGACCAAAACTTCTGGCAAAGAAGCAGCTTCTGAAGCAAACTATGCAGAACCAATTACAGATATATGCAGTGAAACCATAACCATCATGGCATGCTCTTAGTCAGGTATTAGTCAGAAAAGAACCAGAAAGTAACAAGTAGAAACATAGTAGTAACAATTTATATAGATTATACCTGAAATGAAACTGCTATTAGATGTGCCTAACTCATCCCCAAAAGTTAGCTCAAGAGTAAGAGGTTTACACATTATTATAAATTCTTGAATGCCTTTATAGTTGTCCGATGTGGGATTCCTGACACATCCCCCTCAGTCCAGAGCAGAACTGGACATCTGATGGACATATTGGATAAAGGGACATAACCGAGCACCGTCCCAAACCATCGAGACAAACTGACTTGCTCTGATATCATATTAGATGTGCCTAACTTATCCCCAAAAGCTAACTCAAGAATAAGAGATTTGCATATTATTATAAATTGTTTAATACTCTCATAATTGTCCGATGTGGGATTCATGACAACTGCAATAAAACCAAGCATATCATTGAAAAACAATGGACAACGTACACACCTGCAGCAAAATCTTCCCAAGTGAAATCCTCATCTGCCAGCCACTACTGAATGAGGCCACCAACCTCTCTGAATCCTCGGGCGAAAACCCGAGCTCAGGCATCAACTTGCTGATCTTAGCATCAATTAGGTCCAAATCCACAGCCTGTGCTCTTTTCTGCAACAAATCAAACTCATCCAACAATCTTCCCATCAAGTCCAAATCCTCCACAGCCCCTTCTATTGCCTTTTGCACCTACTCCAACTTCCCTGCAATCTCCATTTCCTCTTCAAAAACACTCATAAACTCCTCTTTGACAGTCCTGCTCATCGAAACCTCGAATTCTTGACTCAAAAACGCAACTTTCATGTTGGGTTTCGCCTTGATCACGTTAGCCGAATCAGGCTCCTCTTGTCCCGTAATAATTCTCAACTGGGTCGTTTTGCCTGCCCCATTTACGCCAACAAGCCCGACTTTTTCCCCTTTCTTCACTTCCCAACTCACGTCCTTCAACACCGTAACTCCTTTATAGCTCTTGCTTATATTTTCAAGCTTCACACCCGACGAAATGCCCGACGCCCCGCTGTTTGATTGCTTATTCGCGCGTTTTCTGTCAAAATCATCCGCAGAATCCCCTGAAAACAAAGACTCAACATCAGTCTCCGGCTCAAAAACAGAGGCTTCAACGGTCGCAGTGGACAAGCTCGCATCAATTCTAGATGTCCCTCTTCTGGGTTTCGAAAAATTCGCGACCTTTATCCCACCGGTATTCCTTCTTCTAACAAGTTTGAGGCTTCGGTGAGGCGTGAAATGGAGTGGCAGAGGAGATATCCTAGCATCGAATAGAGATGAACCAGTGAAGAAGGTCTGAAGGTCTAGTCGGCTGAATTTAGTGGACAAGGCCATGTTTGGTTAGTTAACACAACAAAAAATCTGAGCAAACTAAACGGGAAGTAGCAATATCTAGGACAAACTAAGCATATGCTGGTAATTGGGTTAGCACCAAACAATGTTGAAACGAAGGAGGAGAAGATTAAACTATGTAAACAATAGGTGAGCCTTCCTGTTTCTCTCACAATGAAAAACAGAGTGAACAGAGGAACTCTGTTTCTTGAAAGGAAATCTCCATTAAGTACTTCGGTTTTAGTTAATATTTACCCTTTTTTGCAATTCTTTTCTGTAGAAATTGAAGCTTTTGTTTGTATATAACTATATATCATACTATTAACTGAAAATTTTATTTTCTTGTGATTTTTGTGGCCTTGGAAACAGATAAGATTTTGTGGGAAATTTTCGAGTTCTGCGGTGAGGACTTTTGGAATATCATTCTCACCTCTGTTTTCAAGCCACGTGTACGCCAAAATGTGACTCTTACCTTAGCCACGTCCACTAGAAGCTCATACCCTTCTGTTCAATTATTCTTCATCCAACTCAATTCACCATTTGATATTTGGATACAAATGTTGAATTGGGCTGGATTTTTCTTTTCAATGTTGGAGTGATTTTGGACTCAAGAATCTTCTTAGTTCCATTAATGGATTGGACTCACATTCATGCATGATTTGATCCAATTTACAATTTTGTACTCTCAGGTTAGGTATGCATTTTGGCAAATTAAATTAGATTTCGTCAATCAAGTTTAGGTGTAAAAGGTTGATTTAAAGTCTAATTTGAATGATGGTGTTTTAGTTTATCTTCTCAAATTCATATGAAAATTTTAATATCACAGGAGTTGTTTATTAACAAGGTCAAGTCGAATCTAGGATCAACTCGACTTAATTCGTTCCCAAATCTATAAACAATAAACGGGATAAAGATTAGGTGTTAATAGTTTTTTTTTCAGTTTGATTAAAGTTGAATTTAATATATTAATTTTGGATCATCATATTTGATTGATTTATTATAATCACTTAAGTTAAAATATAACTAAAATGTTAATATAACATTTTAGTTATATTTCTAATAGATTAGATAAAGATTAATAATTATATAAATGAAGAGTCTCTTTTTCATGAATTTTAAAATTAAAAAATTGACTATAATAAAATACTCAAATATTATTTTTGACTAAAAGAAAAAGTTACATAATTTTTTTAAATATAAAACGTCACATCATTTGTCGGTAGTAAAATCGGTCTCTTTTAAAGTTAGAGTCGGCTCGATCGAAATTCCATCAACTCAAATGACATTGATTTAACTGTGTCTTGGAGGAGGCGGACGACGGCGAGGGGGCGGACGGAGGTGAGGAGGCAGATGGATCGGTGCTTTTGTCGGTAGAAAAATCAGTCCCTTTTAAAATTAAAGTCGGCTCTACTGAAATTCCATCGACCCAAATGACATTGATTTAACTATGTCTTGGAGGAGGCGGACGGCGGCGGTGACGAGGCGGACGGAGGCGAGGAGGCGGATGGATCGGTACTTTATCATTTTTAACCATTAGTTACATTAATAAAATGTTAATAAATATAATGTTTTAAAACTGTGAGTAAGTTTAAGTTTGAATTTGTACCTTTTTTGTTTGGTCCTGACGGTGCTAGTCGCTTGGACTCGGTCACGAAGTCTTTGGATTTGGTATATCCAAGTTCTGGCGTAAGTAAGCCGCCGTTAATCTTCTTCGGAGTAACCATTGCTCTTGCTTCCGTTGACCTGCAACTTGCAATCATGAGTATTAGCAGAAGCAGAGCCGCATATCTTTGATTTTCCATCAGATATATATAAATATATATAGCGATATGCTTATCTCTGGACTGAAATTCCAATATGGAGAAAGTAGAGTAATAGAAGAAAAGTGGTGTGTTTTATGGTTCTGGTAAGGTGCTCATTGCATATATAGAAACCAGGGAGAAGGGTGTGTGTCTCTACGAAACTTCATCAATCAACATATTTCCACGCAAGGACTTTCAGTCAAAGACAAACAGCGGAAGACTAAAACAATGGGCTGAGCAATGATAACAGAATTCATCTAATAATATCATTATCTTTAGCTATCAATTCACCTAATAATAATACATATTTTCACTTTGTATATAATAATTATATATCCTCAATGATAACATGCTTTATGTTACACTGACCAAACGCTTTTGAGTTGATTTGACAGACCTTTCTGTAAATATCACTCTCATGTACTCCATTGTTTAACATTTGATTCCGACAAGCGACCACCGGTGTGCATACTCCAACAGTAAATTATACGTCGTGGAAGCCCTCGATGATGTGAGGATAAGAACCAAGTTCATTTAAAATCACCTTCTCGTTCGAACTACAGCAAAGTCCCAAACAGTAACCGACTTCACAGTCATAGGTCGATTAGAGCTTCCAGTCGGGTGTTTCAGCAGATGGCCATTAATAAAATAAAAGGTATCATTAATAAAGAAGTACAATTGCAAAGCTGGCGTCAATAAAGGCGACCACGTGAACAAGCGCCTGGAGAGTGGAGAAAGACCAACTCTTTCCACGTTTTATGATGATTATAATGTTGTGGTGGTCCGTTGTCTTTACAATGGGCTGAGCAATAAATAGACATTTATAGGCTTTTAATATAACCAATAAATCTAACTTTTTTGGGTAGCAAATAGCAATAGTTAGAGGTATCATCGTCATCATTATTATTCTCAGACTGAAATAAGCAATAGTTGTGTACAAGAAAATGATTGTTTTCTGGAAACAGGTAACATTTCTGTGTTGGAACATAATTCGCACCTCTGTTTTCAAGCCACGTGTATAGTATACCAAAATGTGACTCTTACATTAACAACGTCCACTACAAGCTCATGCTCTAAATCTTCTTAGTTCCATTAATGGATTGGACTCGGATTCATGCATTATTTGATCCAATCTGCAATTTTCTACTCTTAGGTTAGGTATGCGTTTTGGTAAATTAAATTAGGTTTAGTCTGAAGTTAACAAGTTGAATATAAATTAATGAAGTTTAGGTCTAAAAGGTCGGTTGAAAGTTTAATATCTTCTCAAAATGATATTGTTTTTGTACTGTAAATGTAAGAAAATTAAGATTAAACTGACATTATTTTTTAATCAAAACATTATAATTAAACTCAATCAAACTTTAAACTAATCTCCACCTATCTATTAAGATAGTCATCCTTGAACTCAACTCATCTTAATCTATTGTCAAACTTATAAACGATTATATCAAATAAGGATTAGGTCTTTTTTCTCTCCAAATTTCATTAAATTTGGTTTTAATATATTAATTTTGAATCATTGGATTTGATTAATTTGTTATAGTTAGTTAAGTAAAAATATGGTAAGCTTGAATTTGAGTTTAAATTTAAATTTAAATAGAATTGGATCAAACTAAATTTGATTTAATTTATTATTTTATTTATGAATCTTTGAATATTTAAGTTTTGAATTTTTTAGAATAGTGTTTATGACACGTTTAATTTATTTAAAATGTATATTACAAATGATAATAATTAAAAACAATTTAAAATGATAATAGTTTAGAACACATTTAATCACTATTTTGATAATTGAACCCAATACCTATGTAAAACAATTATTGAGTTTCGTAACTATTTAAATATTTATGGGTGCAAATAAATAAGTTGGTACGTTTGTCACCAATGCAAGTTTTTTTTTTGTTTGGAAACCAAAGCAAATTTCTCTCTCTTTTTGATTATTTCACCGTGTCAAACACTTTGTTTCAAACAATTATATAGGACGTTTACCTGAAAATTAACCCCTTAACTTAAATGTTAGTAAAAATACCCAAATAGGCGTTATAACAATTCATATCCAAGTGAATTGAATTGTGAAAATCTGGTTAGTAACGGGCGAGTTGGGTTGGGCTGAGCTTGCCCAAGCTCAACCTTAGTATGATAGCATTCTCATAAGACCTAAGTTCAGTCCTAGGCTTGAATGGTTCGAATAGCTCAAAGTCAGACTTGATCCATCTCGACCTGATTTTATTTTTATTTTCAACAATAAAAATTGAAGACAATGTTATTTTTAACAAAACGATGTCATTTTCTTCATAACAATTGAGCTTTAAGTCAGGTTAAGATTGGATAGCCTGAATTTGAGGCCCAATTTTTAAAAAAATTAGACCTGAGATCTGGTCAAACTGTATGTAACATGTTGACTTCAAATCAAGTAGGATTAGGCCAGGTTGACCCCGAACCTAATTGTTAAAAAAATTCAAAATATTAAGTACTCTGTCATTTACCAATCTTTTAATTATTTTTATAGAGATATGTCATAATCTTCAGTGCTACAATATAGATGAATTCTCATCCATAACATAATATTTTTTTCCAACATGAACATGTGAAATGTATCATTTTTAACAATTTCAAATTTATAATTAAACTTTAAATATTCATTTGAAAAGTAAAAACAATATCCAAAATGTACAAATCTTCAAACTAAAATCAATTTCCTAAAATAAATGGGAATATAAAATGTATTTTCTAATTTTAAAACAAAACTAGTATATAAAATTAAATTGCAACCTCTAACAAGCTCCACACGTGAGCGCATTTTGTTTCCATATAAGATATACTGCTCACTTCCCATTAACTTCCTTGAGTTTTGCATATCTTACAACTCATTTGTAATATGAATTTAACAATCAAAATCAATCCATCTTATGTTATGATAAATTTCAGTCATATTAGATTCAAAGCAAACTATTGAGATTAGATTGCCTTTCTTTTCAAGTCATTCCTTATGTTTAACACAATCCTTCTTCATGTATTCTTTTTCTTGCAAAAGAAACACTTGGATTCTTCTTAATGTCAAATTGGGCAATATTTGACCTTTTTTTCCTTGAGTTGACTTGATTTTTCTTCTTTTCTTGAATAATCATATGTGCACTCTACTGACCCTCTCTGTTCCATCAATAATCTTCCTTCCTCTTGAAAACATGTGATCATTAGTTCATTTATCAACCACTTATCTTTATGTATATTACTAGCAGGTTAACTCTGCGCAAATGCGTAGTGAAAATGCCCATTGAATTTATACGCAGGACAAATTTTTACATCATAGTTAAATAATAAATAATATCAAAATGTAATGAAATAAGCATTGGTTGGGAGAAGAAATAAGATGAAATGACTTTCTTTGAGATACGTTTAAATAGTTTACATGTCTACTACTTACATCTGCAGTATAAAGATACCTTAATCTAAAAGATATTTAATTTGTCTTTCATAAAATTTCCTTGTCTGGAAGTTTACTTTTTTGAGATGGTTGGCCATGTTTATCATTCGACTAGTTTCATACATCTGAATGTAGCGAAGTTCATATGAACTATTATGTGCCTTTTTATTCTGTGCATGGTATCCCATAAGTAATTCATCTAGCTGATTTTGACGATGATATGTCTCTTTTATGGCACTTTTCAAATATCTTTTGCGCTCGAAATAGCTGAAATTCATATATGCCATTAAAATAATCAAATTAGTCTATAAATGTCATAATTATTTCACAACTTTATTGAGAAGCAAGAATAAGACGAAGGTTGGAGTGGAAGAATGCAACAGAGAATAAGGAGGGAACCTATAAAAACATGGTGTGTAAAGATAAAGAAACGGTTTTGTTGAAATTATAAATTGAAAAGATTGGGATAAAAAAAAGTAATGGATAAAAGAATCGATTACTGACCTGAGCGGTTGTTCTTTGTTTGTTGAAATAGAAGAGGTAACCTTGATTGTTGTTATCTTTCTGGAATGGAGAATGCGATGTATTTAGATTAAACAAGAAGAAGGCAAAAGAAGAGGGTAGGGGACCGTCTGGCAGCTGAGACTTGAAGAATTATGCGGTATTAAATGAAGAAAGCAAAAGAAGAGGGTAGGAATTGTTTGATTGAAGTTAGAGGAGAAAGGTTATAAATTTTAAATATACAGGTGTTAGGGGACTATGTGGCAGTTGAGATTTGAACAGTTGCGTGGTATTAAATGAAGGGCGGCACTCGAAGATGATAAAGCGAAGCAGAAATGATTTTCCTAGAGATACGTAAAAAATAGCTGACATGTGTAGAGAGGAGGAAGACATCTGAATGTTGGGTTTTGAAGAATAAACTCGGTTGTATTAAATAATCACATCTCAATTTCATACATTTTGGAGCTTATCATGTCTTTCCTGGGACCAGAGGATGTGACGCCGTCTTTCCTTGCGACAAGTAAAAAAATTTAGCGGTCTTGAGAAATCTATTAGCTATCAATTGAAACGTCAATCTCTGTTCTGGTCCTCTTCTTCTCTAATTATCCTCATGTTTGCTTACTTCTGTAATACATTATTGGCAGTATTTGACATTATTATAGCAAGTAGAAGATTATTCATACATTTTGGGGGTTATCGTGTCTTTCCTTGTGAAAAGTAAAAAAATTTAGCGATCTCCAGAAATCTATCACCTATCAATTGAAACGTCAATATCTGTTCTGGTCCTGTTCTTCTCTAATTCTCCTCATGTTTGCTTACTTCTACAATACGTTATTGGCAGTGTTTGTCATTATTATATGTGATGAAATTTCCATCTTACAAATTAGTCCGTGAGAAGAACGAAAGTTGGGTTTATTTAAAAGTAACCATAAAACCAATACATAAATACATGAAAACATTAAAGTGAGACGCAAGCAGAAGTCATAGAAAGATGAATATTAATATTTTATTATGCAGCATATTATACACATTTGTTAAGTTATTATGTAGCATATTATACACATTATTTAATTGCGTCAAGGAGCTCAAAATTTACATCTACCTATTAATGATTATAGTATAGTGAACTAATTAATTAATTAATTAATTGAAACGATAATTAGCTTAATATAAGTGCGGAGGGAAAAGTAAGACATGGTGCACAGATAAAAATAAGTCAAAAGTAAGATGAAGTGGATAGGCAAAAGTGAGATGAAGCGGAGGAGTAAAACATCAGACGATTGAAACTAAGACGAAGCAGAGTAAAAGTAAGATGACAGAAAAGTCAAACTAAGACGATAGAAACTAACACGATAGAAAAATCAAACTAAGATGATGGAAACTAAGACAAAGTAGAGTCAAACTAAGAAGAAATATAGTGAAATTAAGACGAAATGCGGAGACAAAAGTAAAACGAAGTGGAAAGACAAAAATTAGACGAAGCGGAGAAGCAAAAATAAGATGAAGCCACGAGACAAAACTGAGATGAAGTGGAGAAGACAAAATAAGACGAAGGGCAGAGAGAAAAGTGAGACGAAGTGTGAGGAGCAAAATCAGATGAAGCGTACGTAGTTCGAAAAACGACAAATGCAAAAAATATATAATTGTATTTAGGGTTGGATGATTTGCAAAGAGCATCCAGCAAACATTTTTGTTGATTATCTACTGGTAGGTTTTCCAGCATAACAAAACGACAAAATCAGATAACGCAGAAGTTGGTTTCTTGAAGTGCTTGTTGTATCAGAGCTTCAGCCTCCGATGGCAACGTCTTTATTTGTTCCAGAACTTGAGGAAGATTACTGATTATCTCCTCTCTTTTTGGGTGCCATGGTTTTTTCGTATAGCTTGTCAAGTTTTTCGTAACACTCTGCAATCTGTTTTATTCTTTCTCTGGGATCTGCGTAATTTCGATGTTGTCGAAAATCCATATTTCTGTGAAATAATAGACAATTCCAGAAAATTGATCAGGTAATATATATTACTTGGAAGATAATTTTTACACCAGTACCTGTAATAAAATCAGTAAAATTAATCTAAACAACTCTAGATGGTTTATTTTGTGATTGCTTATTATAAAAACTAATTATAGCTTGGCAATGTGAGGTTGGAGACAACAGTAAGGCGAATGGTGGTTTACCTTAGCAGTGGAAGAATGCAGGAAAAAATGAGGACGGAACGTATAAAAACATAGATCGTAAAGATAAAGAAAGGATTTTGTTGAAATTATAAATATAAAAATTTGGGATTAAAAAAGTAATGAAGAAAAGAATTGCTTACTGAACTGAAAGCTTACTCGTTGCTTGTTGAAATAAAAGACGTAACTTTGACAATTGTTATCTTCTTGGAATGGAGGATGTGATGAATTTAGGTTAAACAAGAAGAAGGCAAAAGAAGAGAGTAGGAATTGTTTGATTGAAGTTAAGAGGAGAAAGGTTTCAAGGTTTAAATATAGAGGTATCAATGGACTGTCTGGCAGGGGAGAAATATAATCATGTAATAAAAAATTAAAGTTGAAGAGTTCCACTGTATTAAATGAGGGGCAGTACTGGAAGATGATAAAGTGAAACAGAAACGATTTTCGTTGAGATACATCAAAAATAGCTTACATGTGTAGAGAAAAGGAAGACATCTGAATGTTGGGTTTTGAATAATAAACTGGGCTGTATTAAATGATAAAGTGAGACAGAAGCAGAAGTCAAACTAAGACGAAAGGAAAGTCAAAGTAAGACGAAGTGCAGGGAGAAAAGTAAGACGATGTGCAAATGAGAAAGTAAGACGAAGCGGAGAGGCGAAAGTAAGACGAGAGTAGATATAATGGAATTTTTGACAATAATAAAAATAAAAAACACGAATATATGAATCAAGTTGAATAATAATAATGATAATAACAATGATTTGAATTATCATGATTAAAATAAATAAAAATTGATTTTCCAGATAATAATAATATTAGAACGTGATGAACCGTATTGGTAAGGGTGAGGAAAACTAAGACGAAGAGAGAATGAGAGGAAGCAGTGAAAGCGAAAGTTAGATGGAACCAAAAGTCAAACTAAGACGAAGGGGAAATCAAACTAAGACGAAACACGGAGACAGAAGTAAGACGATGTACAAAGGCAGAAGTAAGACGAAATATCTCTTTGTTATATTTGTAGTTTCTTAAACACTTATATATGAAGTGCGGATAGAAAAGTCAAACTAGTCCAAATACAAAAGTAAGATGAAACGGAGAAGCAACAATAAGACGAATCGTCGAGAGAAAATTAGGACGAAGTGCAAAGACACAAATAAGACGAAGCGGAGAGGCAAAAATAAGACGAAGCGCGTGCAATGCCAAAAATAAGACGAAGTCGAGAACCCAAATGAAGGGGAAGCGTAGAGACAAAACTAATAAGACGAAGCGGTTATATGAAAATAATAATTATATGAATAAAAACAAATATGCGATGAAATGTTATTATGATTATATATGTAAATATAATAAGAAATATATATATTAGTGATTCGTATTATTTAATACATTAATGTAAATAGTATTATTCCTATTAGGTATAATACAATTTTGGCAATAATAAAAATAAAGAAAAGATAATTGTTATATCAATAAAAACAAATATGCGATGAACCGTTATTATGATTATATAAAAACACGAATATATAAACGAAGTTGAATAATAATAATGAATTTACTAATCATGATAAAAATAAATAGAAACTGATTTTGCAAATAATAATAACATTAGAAAGTGATGAACCATATTGGTAAGGGTAAAGAAAACTAAGACGAATAGAAAATGAGACGAAGCAGCGAAAGCGAAAATGGGATGGAAGCAGCAATCAAACTAAGACGAAGTACAGAAGCAAACGTATGACGACTTGCAAAGGCAACAGTAAGACGAAGCGAAGAGACAACAATAAGAGGAATCGCGGAGACAAAAGTAAGACAAAGTGGAAAGACAAAGATAAGAAGATATTTAAAACGAACAATTGAAAATGAAACTTTAAACCAGAGGTAGATTAACTTGTAAATCGTCTGAAATCAGTTAAAAGACACCACAATCTGACATTAAAAGTTAATGAGAATCTGAGTTTTTTCCTATTACGACGAGTGTCTGTAGTGGATTATGCGTTTGATTGTGGCGTACATTTGGTGCTGCTGATCGACTTATCTCTTTGTGATGGCGAGTTGTATTTAGCATCGGAGAATCTTTTTTCAAGGCATTGTTTAGTTGATGAAGAAGATTCAGGATTTTTTTTCTTCTGAAAATATCATAAATCGGCATATATTAAGCAAGTGATATAAGGGGAGATCACTGCAAACTAAATGACACATACAGAAATAATAAAAGATGATGTTATAGATAAAATAAAAATGAAGGAGGAATAAAAAGGACCTGAGATGGGTGAAAGTGAAGTCTGTTGTAGTTCATAAGCATCAATTTTGTGGCAGTAAATAATAGTAAATCGTTGCACCCCATCTGATGGTTGAGTGTTTGTTGGCTTCACGTGGAGAAGAAAGGTATCGGGTTTCAATTATGTGTGCAGTTTCTCTAACGGGAGATCTATGTTCTTATAACGCAAAACAAAAAATCTCCATTGTCAGTGGAATAAGTACATGAAGATATTTCGGGCTTATTAAATTGGAAATGTAGATGAAAGAAGGAAGGGAAAATATAACCTCATTGTAATATTTCATAGCCTCAACAATGGTGAAGTTTAAAAGTTTCTCAGCGAGGTCGCCGAAAATCGAATTCGTGATAGTTCCGGTATCGTCGGTCAAATCCATGTCATATAAGCACTTGTACAATAAAGTCAGAATAGTTAAAAAGCAAGAGTGTGGGCGAAAAAGAAGTGCAGGTGACATGGAAGTGAAAAAGTGATGTGAAAATTTCGAAATGCACACGGAAGGAATAAGCAACAAATGGAAGATTGCAAATAGAAGGCATAAACCTTGGCTCTGTTGTTCGTTTTTCTTTACAATAATTACAAGTGAAGAGAACTCCACATGCAGTAGCTGTAGACCGGAAGCATTTGTTGCATGTCATATACCAGAATTTTTGCAAAATGTGTTGGAAGGAAATTTTGGCTTCAATTCATGATATCTAGGGAACAACCGATAAGAACGTTCAAAGGAAGAAGTTTTAAATTCAATATCTCACAGGAATATGCAGATGTGATTACTTTGGGGGTAGAATCTAGAGACATGATCTTCGTGATTTTTTGGCGAGATCCAGAAGATATATCAGGATTATATCTGAAGTAAAATCATCCATGGATGAGGTTTCTGATCTCGCTGTTATTTCATTGTGCCCTATAACATAATAATTATATAGGTGAAAATATAAAGAATTTTAAAAATTGCTATATAATTTGTAACAAAATATTAGAAACGTTGTATGTAACATAATGGATTACCAATTTTTCAGATCTGTAACTTCGTGTATCGGTGGGTCAATGACGATTGCTGAGTCGAACCACGCTGACAATGCAACACCTAACATTTGAAAATGAATGTTTAAGATAGAATAAAAAGGGACAGAGTAAGATGTATTATTATGAGGAAGGAAAAAATACCGTTAAAGAAATTGACTTTGAACCTTGTACAAACAATAAATGGATAAGAGTGAAGTGATTCTGTAATCTGCTGGGCCTCTTTCTTAACAAAAGAATTCCAAAGTGATAGTATGACTGTTTGTTGCCTAATGAAAAATAAGAGATTACGAAAAAATGTTAATTTTGTTTACCTTTAGCGCAAAATATTAACAAAGATACAGAGTGAGAATTACTCTTTATTCATAATAACAATTTTTTGTATAGTCGAAGCTTTTCTGTCTTAGATGGTTTCTTTTTTTCCAACACTTCAACGACGACAGCTAAAATATCTATCACGTGTTAAAGATTAATGTAATCAGTAACGGAAAAGTTTTTTGAAGATTGTATGAACAAATATATTAAACATCTAACCAACAGATTTTTGTTTGTCGTCCATATAATCCATAAGACTTTGTAAAGGTGTGAAGTTGAATTTCACAGGGATGATTGCATCGTCTTGTGTCACAGGCTCGATGACCGTGCGACTTGTGACAATCCACTGTATCTTCAAGTTTTTGGTTTGGTACTGAGGGGGAATTGATTTGACAATCGCATTAGAAATGATATATTTCTGACACAGCTGTAAGATGTCCCCAATTTTTTGGATATCATTGTTGAATGTGATACCCTCAACTTGCGATCCCTTTTAGTTATGAAGGAATTATCGATAGGTAAGTTAATAAAATGTAAAAGGAAGAAAGTGTAATTGATATACCTCAGAATCGCAGAAGATAAACTTTTGTCTTTTAGTCGGTGTATTAACCGAAGTGATGACTTGTTGTTTTTCTTGGACTATAACTTCACAAGACCATGATTGCGCTCCAGGAAAAATATCCTTCATCAATAAACGATTATCCATGTTGAAAGAAAATGTTGGATGATCAAGCGAAGAAAAATAATTATTCATATAAAATTGAATTATGTGAACCGAGAAAACAAACAAGTAATATACCTTTGAGGAAATTTGATGTTTTATAATTTGACTAATTGAAAAATTTCCCGGAAAATAATATTCCTTGTTTTTTTTCGAAGTCTAAAGATTCAAAAGTTCCAAGAATAATAAGAACTTTAATTGATTTAGGACTTCGAGCCTTTGACAGAGCCACATATAGCTGTCCATGTGAGAATACAGGTTGACAGAGATAAATTCCTACATGATCAAGTGTTTGACCTTGGGATTTATTTATGGTCATTGCAAAACACAGATGAATTGGAAATTGTGTTCTGATGAAAGGAATTCCATTTTTTTCGTTCTCCGAAGATTGCAAAGGAATCTTAGGTATAAAAATGAATTTTCCTTTGTGAGTTCCAAAAACAATTTCAGCTGAAATTGTCTGATCATTTAGTTGTCTGCATATCAACCTTGTTCCATTGCATAATCCCTCAGTTGGATTTAAATTTCTGAGAAGCATAATTGGAGAGCCTTCTTTCAACAAAAGCTTATGTGGAGGTAGGCCTTTAGGGTTCAAAGAATTGAGGAAATCTTGATAATCAACTTGATGTCTTCGATCAACCGTCTTGTCAAAACTCACATATGAATGCATATTTCCTGCTAATTTTTGAATCGTGATGTCATTAATTTCATCAACAAAACTATTTGTTGGACATAGCATGCATTTGTTTATCATCTGATATGGGTCGGATGACTATAAGCTTAGGTCAAGGAAGACGTTTTCCAATAACCTAGTGAGGATAATTGTATATTAGGAAAGTGTAATAGTAATCAGAAAAAGGTTAGTATGTTGTTTAATGAAAAAAGAACAGACCTATTAACAGATTCATCCTTGTTGTCATAAGGAATAATGAGTTCATTTGGTAAGCATATTTTATCTTGTTCATCCATTGGCTCAGTGCCTTCTCCATCATGCAATAAGAAATGACAAAAAATTGGATTTGAGATAGCTCTCATATTTGTCGTTAAATAGAATTTAGAGATGTAGGGCCAGAGATGTGAATTTAGAAGACTTGAATCAATGAGTTTTTGTTTCGTTGCTTGGTGAATAACTGGCAATGTTTGACGAAAATCGCCACCAAATACAACAATTTTACCTCTAAAAGGTTGATCAGAGTTTATTATATCTTAAAGTAAGCTGTGAAATGTTTCAATGGCTTCTCGTTTTGCCATGGAAGCCTCATCCCATAAAATAAGGCTAGATTCAAATATCAATTTTCTAATATTGCTTTGTTTGCTCAATTGACAAACTTTTTGCTTTGAGAAATCAAGCGAGATTTTAAATCTTGAGTGAGTTGTCCTACCCCTGGAAGAATTGAGGCAGCAACGCCTGATGTGGCGACTGCGATTGTAATATGTCCTTATGATCGTAAATTTACAAGAAGAGCTCGATGTAAGAAAGTTTTTCCCGTTCCCCCAGGACCATCAATAAAATGACTTCCATTCGTTGAAGTGAGAACTGAATTCATTATTAAATCAAATATGTGCTTTTGTTCGCTGTTCAGTTTTGATTGTAATAAGAGGTCTTCTTCATCAATCTGTATATTCATCTCACTTTATACTTCCTTAGTTTTCTTTGGCGATGTCGATCTAAACCGATGTTCAGTGAAATGATAATCAACTAAGCTTTTTCCCATTTGTTCTAGAGATTTATTGATATATTGAAAGAGCCATTTGTGTAATATCATGAGATGTATACGTATTACAGGAAGAATAAGCATACAGGTATTCAGAACATAGGTCGTCTCTGAAAGTCTCCCAGAGTTCCTCAGGATTTGCGGGCGAACAATAGAACAAGAGTGTAGCAAATAACAATCTGAGGGATGTTGGCAACTGAAATATCACAGCTTCATCAAGTGTTTGTTGTATGTAAGAGTCAGATGCTAGTAATCCTAATTTCAGTGTAGCATCTTTGAAAGAGCTCATCTTTTGACCATCAACAGAAAACAAGTGGTCAAACGATGTTGGTCCTCTAACATTTGTGAGCAATAATCTCAAGTAATACCTTTCTCCTTCTCGAGGGTCAATAGTAACTAATCGTCCTATGACTTTTCTTTTCTTTCTTTCTGACCATGTTTTTGTTATTTGATTCCAAACAAAATGTTGCGGGAAATCAGCATACAAACATTTCATTTCTGCAGCCTTTTGATTTGTTGAATTGGTCCAAAAAATTTTCGTCAACATTGGTTTGGAGAAGTCAATATTTCTTAATAAATAAGACAAATTAGCATCTTTTGCAAAGGAAACAGATTGTTGATATGGGAGGTGAACTTGCAGTATATAGATCGATGGATTAATCTCTGCTAGACGGAATTCATATATGCGTCATAAAGCTTCGGGGGGTGAAATCCAACGGCCTTCTTGGAAATAAGTGATTTCGTCAATATTAGATGTGGTTTCTTGGTCGTTGACGCTAAAGTTCACAAGATCATGGCCCTTAAATACATATTTGTGTAAGTATTTAACAAGCTTGACAGTGGAACATATTTCAACATTAATGTGGCAATCAAGTAACATCAGAAGGTACGGGTTATGAGGAACCACCCATCTATTATCAACTGGTGATGCTGTCGCCTGCAACCAAATATAAAAGAAATCACTTCCGTTAAAACAAATTAATGTAGTAGCGGTAAGCAGATATCGTTCCCACGAGGAATCTCTAACGGTAAAGGTTAGCGAGTTTAAACGGAACAAATAACAAAAAGGGGATTTGGTTTTGATTCACAAAATATAAGAAAATCAAAGGAAAAATCTCTAATCGAAACAATAATTAAATCTGAAAATTTAATAGGAAAAATACCTTGGTTTCGATCACCAATATTACCATGCTATTATGGATCCTCGACATAAAATTGCAATTATTAATAAACATTCATTGGGGGAAATCTCTTTTAAGTGTAATGACTAGAAACATGTATTCTAGCAATCTTATTAAACAATAACCTAGATACGATCATAGGTAAATTGAATAATAGCATTAAGAACCAATGACAAGTGATAAACATGTACGACATGCAATTAATCAAGCGAATATTTTCTTAGAATTTTTCGACTCTAACGTAGAGAAGTTAATCCTAATTGCTACTTATGATTACCGAAACTGAACGTCATATTTCGTCGAGGGGTTTTCGTTGATCTCCGCCCCTTTGACGAAGCTATTGAGGAAGAATATGCCGTTCAGATGGTCTGAGGAGTGCCAGAAGAGCTTTGAAGAACTGAAACATCGGTTGACGACTGCACCGGTGTTAGGCATTCCATCTGGGATTGGAGGCTTTGTGGTTTACAGTGATGCCTCGCATCAGGGATTGGGATGTGTATTGATGCAGCATGGGAGAGTTATAGCGTATGTCTCGAGACAGTTGAGGTCTCAAGAGGTAAATTATCCAGTGCATGACTTGGAGTTGGCCGCAGTTGTCTTTGCTCTGAAGATCTGGCGACATTATCTGTATGGGGAGACGTTCCAGATCTTCACTGATCATAAGAGTTTGCGATGATTGCTTAGTCGAGAGAGCTCAATCGAGGCAGAGGAGATGGATAGAGCTCTTGAAGGACTATGATTTGCAGTTGAGTATCATCAAGGAAGGCCAATGTGGTGGCGATGCAATCGAGTAGGAGATCGTATGGTAGTGCGGCTCGAGTTCGAGTTTCGAGGTTACCCGTGCGATTGATTGAGAGCTCTTAATGTACAGATAGATTTGGGTCAGGATGGAGCTCTGATTGCTACTCTGAGGCTGAGGCCGATGTTGCACGATAGGATCCGGAGAGCTCAGGATCAAGACCCAGTGTTAGTGATACTGATTGAGAGAGTCCAGGCTGGTACTGATTCGGAGTTTGAGTTGAGAGATGAGACTTTATGGATAGCACAGAGACTGTGTGTGCCAGATGTTGATGATTTGAGATGGGAGATCCTAGAGGAGGCACATGTAGCTGCCTATGCTATGCATCCTGGTACAACCAAGATGTATAATACACTGAGATAGCATTTCTGGTGGCCTGGTATGAAGAGGCAAGTGGCAGAGTATGTTTCGTGTGTCCGATTTGTCGGCGAGTTAAGCGAGCATCGAGCTCCGATGGGGAAGTTGCATTCGTTGCCCATTCCGGAGTGGAAATGGGAGCAAATTACCATAGATTTTGTGATGGGGTTGCCTAGGACACCGAGGCAGCATGATGCTATCTGGGTCATAGTGGACCGATTGACTAAATCGGCTCACTTCTTGCCAGTGAGGGAGAGCAATACTCTCGATCAGTGGGCCCATAAGTATATAGTAGAGATTGTACGATTGCATGGGGTTCCGTTGTCGATAGTCTCGAACAGGGATCCTAGGTTCACTTCGAGGTTCTGGAAGAGCCTACAGACTACTATGGGTACGAGGCTAAACTTCAAGATCTGCGTTTCATCCTCGCATGATGGGCGAGTGAGAGGACGATTAAGACTGCTGAGGATATGCTTCGAGCTTGTGTATTGGAGTTCAGAGGATCATGGGATCGATGTTGCACCGATCGAGTTTACATATAATAACCAGTATCAGAGTAGTATTGGGATGGCACCGTATGAGGCGTTGTATGGGAGGCCGTGTCGATCGCCATTGTATTGGAATGAAGAGGTATGAGATCAATTGAGGTCCCGAGTGATTCAGATCTGATGGATAAGATGCAGTTGATCCGAGTCGCATCAAGCGACTTAGATGAACAGAAAAGTTATGTGGATCAACATCGGCGAGAGATGGAGTCTGATGTGGGTGATGAGTGTTTCTCCGGTGTCTCCTTGGAAAGGAGTATCGAGGTTTGGCCGTAAGGGCAAGTTGAGCCCTCAGTATATCGGTCCGTATGAAATCCTTGAGAGGATAGGACCGTTGGCTTCTGATTAGCGTTCTGAGTGAGATGTCCCAGATGCATGACGTGTTTCATGTTAGTATGCTCCGACGGTACCGTTCAGACCCGATGCATGTGATTCCGGCTCAGGAGATTGAGGTAGCTAGTGATTTGAGTTATGTTGAGGAGCCAGTACAGATTATAGGATCACGGGTCAAGCAGCTGAGGAACAGGGTGATTCCATTGGTGAAAGTCCTTTGGAAGAACCACTCTTCTGAAGAAGCTACATGGGAGACTTAGGAGCATATGAGGAATCAGTATCCTCATTTATTCGATCGGACAGGTATTAAATTTCGAGGACGAAATTTTTATTAGGATGGGTGAATTGTAACATCCCGTTACTGTTAGCAAGGGCATTATGGTAATATTGGGTCAGACTGATAGGTTTCATTGCATTCACTGATTGAGCATGTTACTGGTTTCTAATTATAGAGGAACAGGTTTATTGCATATGCACTTATTCATAGATACATGCATTCATGGTTTTCCGGCATTTTAATTATGAGTATGAATTGATTGGATTGTGAATTGGAAACTGACTGGATTGTGATTGATTGAGAAATTAGGAGTAATTGGGCTAGAATGACTAATTTAGAATAGTTTAAGAGTGATTGGAAATTGATAGTGACTTATAGGAAATTTTCGGGGAATTCGGGAGAAAATGCCCGGACTGAAAATTTTCGAGTGACAGACTGATTGACTGTATAGTACTGAAAGAATTGTCCAATGGCGATGGAAAAATTAGAGTTATACTGTTAAGAAATAAAAATGTTGAGCCATTGAAATTTAGAGACTGAAATTTGAATCGATTTGGAGACCTATGTACATAAATAGATAGGTTTGAAATTTGGGAATTTTTATCCTAAGGCAAAAAGCTAGCTTCTTCTCTTCCTCCTCCCACGGTGAACGTCGATCCCTTTCGTTGGTAAGAGATCTCGACTATTTCTTGTGGTTTTCCTCTTATTGTGTATGGCTAACTTGTTTATTGTGATTGATGAAGGTTGAGAAGCTTTGAGAGTGGTTAATTGTTGATATTGAAGGTTTTAGGGTTTACGGAGATTTGAGGGATTTGTGGAATTTGATCTTTGGTTGGTAAGTATTTATGGCTTTAATGTTGTTATTAATGGTTTTTTATGCATTTATGGCATTTATTATGATTGATTTGGATAGTTGGAGTGTTTAATGGAGGTTTTAGAGAGAGATCGAACGGAAAATCGATCGGAGAAGACGGAGGCGCGGCCGCATGTCGCGACGAGTAATTAAGTGCTCGCCGCGACAAGCGCAGCAAGAAGCTGCGACGAGCGCCTGGATTTACGTCACGACGAGTCAAGATAAGAGTGTTCGCGCGCGTAACGTCTTTAACGTCATGACAACCAGGCTTCTTCACGTCGCGGCGAGGTTGTAGGTCATGGCTAATTCGGTTTCGATGGATTGATTTTTAGTTTATTGGACATAACTTATGGTATAGATCTCCGATTGAGGTGATTCTCGATTCATTATGAACTAGGGAAAGAGGTCTACAATTGAGGATAATTATTGAAGTTATAACTTAATTTAAGTGATATTGATTTATAGAGAATAAGGTCAATTATGGTTCATAGTGTGACCTAAGTATTGAATTGGGACAATTGGAGTTTTAATTGGGATTTTCAATAGAGGTTTTGACCCAATGAATAGGAAATTGTTATAGGAAGTATGAATTGAGGAAATTGAACTGAATTTTTAGGGATGGATCAATTATTGTCGATCAATTGAGCGAAGAGTTAGAATGGGGCATAAGAGTTCAAATTGGGTTTTAGCGCCGGAAAAATCGTGAACATGCGTTGTACATAATTTCATAGAGACATATGCATCACTGAATTGTTTAATTGAGCACCTAGTAATGGGACTGTATTTAAATGTTATAGAGGCGCCGTTGGATCGTCATTCCACGGATATTGCTGGAACTTCCAGGCAGTAGCTCGGAAGTAACAGGTGAGTAACCTAGTTGGTTTCTCAAATTCCTGATTGGCTAAATGCTCTATGTGAATTACTTGCCAATTTGAATTGCATGATTACTGAAATGTATATAATTGAATTTCATGCTTTTACTGGATTGGATTGGACTACTGCATGACACTGAGAAATGCAATACTGGGCTTTTATAGCCATACACTGAATTACTGAACACTGCATTACATGCATAAATGCATGATCAGATAATGGATATGTGACCCAAGTTACTATTATCACTGAAAAGAGCCTCGAGCTCTAACATCAGTCTTGACCAAGCCTCGAGCTCGAGGGAGAAATCTGACGCGCGCCCCCATCAATAATCGACCGAGCACCGGGCACAATACTGAATAATTGGAAAAGAGTCACATATGCATTGTATACACATGAATGATTGTTTTGTGACAATTACTGAATTACGTGATGAGTGATTTATTGTAAATTGTTATTTGATATCGCATTTGTTATAGGCTACTGCAAATTGTTATATATTAATTGTATCTTACTGTGCCGTGCTGTACGCAATCTGCGTAATTGATTGGACCAAATTTATACTATAAATTAGGCCCGTTTTCTTTAGTAATTATGCATTTGTTGACTCCTGATCTATGATTTTTATGCTTATTTTGGTCCCGCACATTGAGTTTTGATAAATTGCACATTGTCGGTATTTTGTTGTCAATTGTCATTAATTTCGCATAATTTTATTGGGACAATTGATCTGCAAATGGGTTGTATTTGTAGGACCAAAGGAGTCAACATTCAAGAAGTCAACACGCCGCAAGATTCGACGGGCGAACCAAGACCTCCATTCGCCGTAGCAAATTAATGGTATTTAATTTATTCATTGCGACGAAAGTGACTAAACTCATTCGCCCATGGCGAATTACGCCATTCGCGCATGCCGAATGTCGGGTAACCCGGACTATAAATGGAAATTAATCCCTTTATTCGACCCTACCGCACAACCTCCTATAAAATCTTGCCATTTAGGGCAAAAAATCTTGCCAATTTTTTTTCTCTTTTTTATTTGCGAGTTCATCGTCGCACTGCATCACGTCCATTGCTTCCGATTTCTTCATCCGCTCCATCATCCATCATTTGTTATCAGTATCCTTCCCTCGCTCGTCGTTGGAATCATGAACCACGGTGATATTCCAACAACAAGAGTTCATCGAGTTATGGTCGGCTAAGCGTTCCATTCTCTTGAACATGTAGCAAGGATTGGAGTTCACCAAAGCTTAATAGGGGTAATCACTAATGTGCCAAGTCTAGGTATATTTATGTATAGATCCGAGTTGGAGTATGCATTGATATAGCTAGGTTAGTGTGGTTAATAGTTTTAGCCGTGTGTTGACATTATGTTGAGATTTGGATATTACTTTTGTAGATTTTACGTGTCAAAATACATGAAGTCTCATGTATGTTATTGGATTTTTACATCGATTAATTTGATCGCCTAGTTGTGCTTGGTTGGGTTAATGCGTGTTATTATCGATTAACTTATTGCGATTGTTTATCCAATTTTCACACTAATGGTTTTAACAAGATTTGACTAATCGAGTTGATTAATCAAATTCTTGGACTTAACGAGTTGTTAAGGTTTACATTTCAAACTTAGTGGATTTCAAACCACGAAAATTATTTGAACGATGATAATCCAAGTTGCATTTTCAAGAGAGTTTTAGTAATTTGATTTCACGCTTGTTTAATTTCAATCGTTTAGCTTTCTAAAATCCCAAAACATTTATTCTTACTTTGGCTTAGTTTAATTTTAGTTAATCAAATCAAAACCCCTTTTTTATTGCTTTAATTGCATGCATCATTCAAACATTAGGCTAGTCTTAGAATCGGTTAGTACTTTGGTTCCTCGAGAGTCGACCGAGGTTGCATCTGTATTGCAATCCTTGGTACAAATTTTATTTGACCGGTTTCCGAGGATCAATTCTTTAATTGAACGATAAGCCGCCGATCAGTAATGCATGATTTGAGTGAACCATCGATGATGGTTTCTCACTGAGTTCGCAAACTCACCCAAAATTGCATCTAATTTTTCAGGATCGATAGAGTAGACTCCTAGCTCTGGAGATAGTCTTTTCCTACCGTGTGAGCATGCTGGAAAGAGAAGCGATGGCACACAGGTCGGTCAGCTGGGTTGGACTTTTGCGGATGACTTAGGATAGATGATTGTATCAGTTTCCTTTTTGGTGTTGTTTAGGGGACTGATAGACTTGTCTATTCTGATATTTGATGACTGTATCAAGATTATTTTGGATTTTAAAATTGACTGATTTCTGATATATTATGGTTTTAATTATTGTGATGCCATGTGGATTAACAGTCGGATTTTCTGGTAGTGCACCTTTATCGTGAGATACGTATCGGAGCGACCTTCGGGCGTCCCGATGTGTACCCTACGATGAGGGGGCGCTATAATGGTTGTTAGATGCATTTAATGGAAGTTATGGTTTATTAATCATGATTTATGATGCTTTAATGTTATGAAATTTATAGCTTGAATTGGTGGGTAAGGTTATGTTTAAGTATGGTTGGATGAAGTAGTATAAGTGAAGTGTTTTTAGCTTGATTTTGAATTGAATATGGATGATTATTCTTGCAAAGAATTTAAGAGGTAGGTGCTGCCAACTTATGGTAGGTATTCCTAATGAATGTAGGAATGATCTAAGGACTGATTTTGTGTCCAAATGAGATGCTTATGGTAGTAGAAGTTCAATTGGCATGATAGGAGTTGTGATTGAGTAGTAAAGCTGAAAATGTGAGTTTGACCTACTGTACTGTTTTGAGTATAACTCATTATGTGGTTATGAAAATGAGGTGAGGTTTGTGCCCAATGAAACTTTGGTTTGTTGGCTACATTTTTGTGTGAAATAGGTATTGTCCAATTTTAGCATTAAGAGGTTGAACTTTGGCTTGGAAAGTTACTGCTGGGACTTATGTGAACAGTATACGGATTGATGACCTGATTGTGTTGATGATTTTTATAAATTAATTGAGAAGGAATTAGGGCAAATGGTCTAAATGAAAGTTGAATCCTGTATTGTTAGATTTCCATTTCCACTGATTTTGCAATTTTTTTATATGTACGTTGGGAGTTATGAACTGTTAACTATTGACTGATTTTGTGCATTTTGGTGAAATCTAACCTAAGTGTCGGTTTTGTGAGCATTATGATTGGAAGTAATTTTAACAATTTTTGTGAATTGAATTGGCTTGAGTGATCTCCTGCAGAGTTGTAGAGGAAACATTTATCTTGAAAATGGTATTTATCATGCAATTTTTGGAGATCCGATTTGAGAGTTATGAGTTTTCAAACACTGAACCTACATTAGGTTATTCACTGCCCTGATCAGCAGAAACGTGCATGACAAGTTTGAAATTGTTAGGGATGGAATTGGATTCTGAGTTCTTCATGAAAATTTAAGTATGAGATCT
Organism: Erythroxylum novogranatense; assembly: GCA_029891385.1. Lineage (NCBI taxonomy): Eukaryota > Viridiplantae > Streptophyta > Magnoliopsida > Malpighiales > Erythroxylaceae > Erythroxylum > Erythroxylum novogranatense. The sequence goes on along the minus strand of CM057228.1, from coordinate 3,389,231 downwards.
TATCTTTCCAGTGATATAAGGTAGTGATTTTTTTGACATTTGTGCTAGGAGATATGCTGCTTTGAAATGTACTATTCAGATTTGAAAATTCCAGTGGGCAGATGCTTTGGTGAATTGTTTGGCCTAGTTAGCAAATGAATTTGATTTCTTGTTGTTCATGAAAGTTGTAGATAACATTGGGATCTTTCTGAGCATATTTATTGTGTAATTTCTTACAAATGAAATGAGAAGTTATTGAATTTACAAGATACTGTACTGTTTTAGAACCCATTGACTGGGCAGTAATTTTGATTGCATTTTTGACACCCTTAGAAGTGAAATTGGCTTTTGTGTCCTTCACAAAACTTGTAGAGCTCTCTTTTCTCTATGAAATAGACACCAAAATTTTCCAAATTGGAGTTCGGAGTAGGAAGTTATGGCCTAGACAAGTTGGCATGTCGGAGGAAATTGTTTTAAGCTGTCATTTTATAGACTAGTCGACTAGATTCTTAAACCAATGACTACAACTCGCACTAATCGACTAGGACATGTATTTTTCCTACACTAGTCGACTACAACCTGCACTAATCGACTAGATGTGTATTTTCCTCCTTTGCTCATAACTTTTCCGCCCAACATCCGATTGACCGATTCTTGAGGCATCGGATTCGTGAAACATTGAATTTCATTGCATGAGAAATTGGGAATTTTTGGACGAAAAATTGATGTGGGTCCGGGTAATAATTCTTTGATCACTGTTTTATTTAATTGGGGACCTATAGAGGTCCAAATTGAGCCGCCGCCGCCATTGATTTCTAATTTTAAACGGATTTTTCGATGGAAAAATGAGATTAGGGCGGAATCTCATGAACATGTATTTTCACCTACATGTGCATCATTAACTAACTCGATTGGATATTTAGTGATCGTTTTGTTCCCTGATTCTTATAGCGACACAACTGGAGCGTCGATCGACCAACGTAGCAGAGATTTCCCGGCATTAGCTCGGAAGTAATAGGTGAGTAACCTAGATGGGTTTCTCAATTATTACTTGTCAAATATGGGGATAATGGCGGGACTAGGAATGTGTACATTGTGTGACACATCGCCATTACCGTGATTGATCGTGATTGATTGTCAATTATAGGCTGTTCATTGTTGTGAATTATGGACTTTTATTTGTGCATCTGCCGATCGTTAATTGATCGTGCTTGACTATGAATGATTAAGCATTTATGGGGATGTTGTAACTGGGCATGTGCATTCATACACAGATGCATAAACTGATAAAGAAAAATTGTGAACCGAGTCGCCACTGATATTGAAACGAGCCTAGAGCTCAAAATACTGAAACGAGCCTAGAGCTCGAAGGGAGATAATTCTCCTCGGAGCGTCAATCGATCATCGAATATCATTTACGCGCTCGGTCACAACACCGTAATTAAATCGAAAAAGAGTCACATGTGCATTGCATCATTATTGGTGAATACCGAAATGGGTTTGATCAGACAGATCAGATATTATCGCGGATCAGTAGACCGTAGTATTACCGCAATCGCTTTATTACCGTGAATTGATTATGTGATGCATGAATTGAAAGAACCATCGATGATGGTTCCTCATTGAGTTCGCAAACTCATCCAAAATTGCAATCTATTTTTCAGACTGAAGAGTATCCCGTTTGACACGGAGTAGGTCTCTGTAAGGCGAAGTGAAGGATAGAGGTCGGGATCGATGTCTTATCGAATTAGTTTCCGCAATCATTGTACAACAATGCTTTATATTTATAATGAGCCATTGTGGTTTTATTGTTTTATACATTGGTGATTGTAAATTATTATTGGATGACCGTAATAACCGAAAATGGTTAATTGTGAACATGGACTCAAGATTGTATTCTCGCAACCTTTGTAAACCGATTAGTATGTGAACTTTATGGTTCTTGTAAAATATTGTTAAATGATTGTAATAGCTCGCAAATGTTTTCATCATCTCTTGCCTTTGCCACGCTAATGTACGGTTCAAAAAAAACAAGAGAGAAGAAAATGATATACTGAGTTTTCACCGACTGATGTAGTACGTCACCCTCGCGGGGCACGGACTCGATTATCACCAACGATATCGGGTTCGGGTCACTCGGGAGTGGGGTGTTACAGAAAATGTTTCAGCGGTTACGGTAGATATGATTTAAGGGTTAAGATTGAGGAGAAAAGGTTAGAAGTTAAAATATAAAGGTGTCAATGGAGGGCGTACGAGGGCTAAAATTTCGATGTAAGTTATTTTAATGACAAAGAAATGGCCGTAGAATGATTGATTGATAAACGGATGCAAAAAAAGGCAACCAATCATAGTAATTTTTGAATGCGTAAAGAAGAGTAAAAGCAAGCAATGATAGTAATTTCCGAAGAAGTGAAAATTATTTTAGAAGGTCAGCTTGTCAGGAGTAGCACGTGTATAATAATTAGAAACGCGGATAAACAAGTTGTTTGATTTGTTACGTTTGATATGACGGGAGCGTTAAGTTGCAGAAGATAATTTAACCAGTAAAAACAGCACCGAATCTTATAACAAATTTTTTATATTATAATAATTTGAAATTGACGTTTGCTTCATACATTTTGGTGGTCACCGTGTCTTTCGTTGCAAGAAGTAAAAACATTTTGGTGGTGTCGAGAAATCTATCACCTATCAATTGAAACGTCAATCTCTGTTCTGGTCCTCTTCTTCTTCTCTAATTCTCATGTGTGCTTACTTCTGCAATACGTTATTGGCAGCATTTGACATTATTATAGCAGTTAGAAGATTATTCGATACAAGAAAAACACATCACAATGTCTAGTTCATACATTTTGGGAGATACCGTGTCTTTCCTTGCGACAAGTGAAAATTTTTAGCGGTCTCCAGAAATCTATCGCCTATCAATTGAAACGTCAATCTCTATTCTGGTCTTCTTCTACTCTAATTCTTCTCATGTTTGCTTAGTTCTGCAATACGTTATTGGTAGCATTTGACATTATTATAGCAGTTAGAAGATTATTCGATACAAGAAAAACACATCTGAATGTCTGGTTCATACATTTTGGGGGTTATTGTGTCTTTTCTTGTGACAAGTAAAAATTTTTGGCGATCTACAGAAATCTATCACCTATCATTTGAAACATCAATCTCTGTTCTGGTCCTCTTCTTCTCTAATTCTCCTCATGTTTGCTTACTTCTGCAATACGTTATTGGCAGGATTCAACATTATTATAGCAGTTAGAAGATTATTCGATACAAGAAAAACACATCTGAATGTTTAGTTCATACATTTTGGGGGTTACCGTGTCTTTTCTTGCCACAAGTAAAAAAATTTGGTGGTCTCCAGAAATCTATCACCTATCAATTGAAACGTCAATCTCTGTTCTGGTCCTCTTCTTCTCTAATTCTCCTCATGTTTACTTACTTCTGCAATACGTTATTGGCAGGATTCGACATTATTATAGCAGTTAGAAAATTAATCGATACAAGAAAAACAAATCTCAATATTGTGTGAGCACAACACTACTATCAACCCGTGAAATACAATTATGTATATATATATATAGAGAGAGAGATAACAAAAATCATAGTTACATAAATATATAAATATATGTAATGAACTTTCCATCTTACAAATTAGTCCGTAAAAAAGTAACCATAAAATGAATGCATAAATACAAGAAAACAATAAAGTGAGACGTAAGCAGAAGTCATAGAAAGATGAAGCGGAAGTCAAACTAAGACGAAGCGAGAAAAAACAGTAAGGTGAAGGGCAAGGACAAAAATAAGACGAAGGACAAAAATAAGACGAAGAGGGGAGAAAAAAGCAAGTCGAAGCGTAGGAGCTAAAATAAGACGTATAATCTGACAAGGCTAAACCAAAGTAAGAGGAAGCAGGGGAAACCAAAATGAGACGAAGCAGTGAAAGTCAAACTGAGGCCGAAGCAGAAGCGAAACTAAGACGAAGCGGAAGTGAAAGTAAGACGAAGGGCGGTGATAAAAGTAAGTAACAACAAGAGGCAGCGTGGAGACAAAAGTGAGATGACTAAGACGAAGCAGAAATTAAGAGGATGCGGTTGAATTTAGAAAAACATTTTTTATATTATAACATAATTATGATATCAATAAAAACAAATATGCAATGAAGAAGTATTGTTAAGTGCGTCAAGGAGCTAAAAATTTACATCTCCTTATTAATGATTATCATATAGTGAACTAATTAATTAATTAATTAATTGAAATGATCATTAGCTTTATATAAGCGCAGAGGAAAAAGTAAGACATAGTGCACAGATAAAAGTAAGTCAAAAGTAAGACAAAGTGGATAGGCAAAAGCGAGACGAAACGGAGAAGTAAAACATCAGATGATAGAAACTAAGACGAAGCAGAGTCAAACTAAGATGACAGAAAAGTCAAACTAAGACGATAGAAACTAAGACAAGATGGAGGGAGGTGATAAAAAGTAAGCAAAAACAACAATCAGCGTGGAGACAAAAGCGATGCATAGATACAGGAAAACATTAAGGTGAGACAAGCAGAAGTCATAGAAAGATGAAGCGGAAGTCAAACTAAGATGAAGGGAGAAAAAAAGTAAGGCGAAGGGCAAAGACAAAAATAAGACGAAGGGCAAAAATAAGACGAAGTGGGGAGAGAAAAGCAAGTTGAAGCGTAGGAGCTAAAATAAGACGTATAATCTAACAAGGCTGAAGCAAAGTAAGACGAAGGAGGGGAAACCAAAATGAGACGAAGCAGTGAAAGCCAAAGCGAGGTGGAAGCAGAAGCGCTAAGAGGAAGGGGAAGTCGAACTAAGACGAATAACGGTGATAAAAGTAAGCACAAACAAAAGGCAGCGTCGAGACAAAAGTGAGACGACTAAGACGAAGCAGAAACTAAGAGGATGTGGTTGAATTTAGAAAAACGTTTCTTATATTATAACATAATTATGATATCAATAAAAACAATTATGCAATGAACAAGTACAGTATAATATTATATGGCATATTATGCCATGTAATATTAGTCTTTTATTATGCAGCATATTATACACATCTGCTAGGTGTGTCAAGGAGCTCAAAATTAGCATCTCCCTATTAATGATTATCATATAGTGAACTAATTCATTAATTAATTAATTGAAACGATAAATAGCTTTATATAAGCGCAGAGGCAAAAGTAAGGCATAGTGCACAGATAAAAGTAAGTTAAAAGTAAGAGGAAGTGGGTAAGCAAAAGCGAGACGAAGCGGAGAAATAAAACATCAGACGATAGAAACTAAGACGAAGCAGAGTCAAACTAAAATGATAGAAAAGTCAAACTAAGACGAGGCGAAGGGAGGTGATAAAAAGTAAACAAAAACAACAGTCAACATGGAGACAAAAGCGATGCATAAATACAGGAAAACATTAAAGTGAGACGCAAGCAGAAGTCAAAGAAAGATGAAGCGGAAGTCAAACTAAGACGAAGGGAGAAAAAAAGTAAGGCAAAGGGCAAAGACAATAATAAAACGAAGGGCAAAAATAAGACGAAGCGGGGAAAGAAAAGCAAGTCGAAGTGTAGGAGCTAAAATAAGACGTATAATTTGACAAGGCTGAAGCAAAGTAAGACGAAGTAGGGGAAACCAAAATGAGACGAAGCAGTAAATGCCAAAGCGAGGCAGAAGCATAAATGAAATTAAGAGGAAGGGGAAGTCAAACTAAGATGAAGGACGGTGATAAAAGTAAGCACAAACAAGAGACAACGTCGAGACAAAAGTGAGATGACTAAGACGAAGCAGAAAATAAGAGGATGCGGTTGAATTTAAAAAAGCGTTTCTTATATTATATTATAACATAATTATGATATCAATTAAAACAATTATGCAATGAACAAGTACAATATAATACTAATTAATCTTTTTTATGTAGCATATTATACATATATGTTAAGTGCGTCAAGGAGCTCAAAATTACCATCTCCCTATTAATGATTATTATATAGTGAATTAATTCATTAATTAATTAATTGAAACGATAATTAGCTTAATATAAGCGCAGAGGCAAAAGTAAGACATAGTGCATAGATAAAAGTAAGTCAACAGTAAGACGAAGTGCATAGGAAAAAGTGAGACGAAGGGGAGAAGCAAAACATCAGACGATTGAAACTAAGACGAAGCAGAGGCAAACTAAGATGACAGAAAGCGACGAAAATTGAGACAAACAATGAGACGAAGTGGGGAAAGCGAAACTGTGATAGAAGCAGAAGTCAAAGAAAGACGAAGGGAAAGTCGACCTAAGACGAATTGAAAAGGAAAAAGTGAGACGAAGTAGAGAGAGATAAGTAAGACGAAGCGCAACAGGAAAAATAAGACAAATTTCCAAGTATTAAGTGGTCACTACAGCTGTAGAGATTGCTGCAGAGAAACTCCAAATGTTGAATAAAATCGTAGAGAAGCAAAAATAAGAGCAAGGTTCGTAAGAGTTAACGGTAACAGTAACGACAATGACAACTGGAAATGTCTGTCATGAAAAAGTTTTGGAGGGAAAGCATGTTAGAGCCTTGAGAATACTACCTAGTCTAGAAGTCTCATCACTCATGACATACCTTGAGATCGACTCTTGAAGAACACTACAGAAAAACTTTTCATTACTCTGTTTCGATATCAAACCTTCCCTTGCTCTCACTCTCAATTTTAGAAATCAACTTTACCTCTTTCAGAAATACATTTGTGCATTTAGTTATTTGTTAACCACGAAAAGAAATGGAGCAATCAATCACAGCGGACCGTCTGGTTGATTTCGAGTCCTTGAAGATGAACCAGATGGATATAGAACCGAAGATTATAGCAGTCGGATGGAAGAAGTTCTTCGAGATAAATGAGACAGTATACACAAATGAGGTATATGATTTCTGTAAGAATGTTGAGACAATCGAAAATACTCTAGTGTCAGCTGTGGACGGGTTGTCCATCATCGTGACGGTGGAGGGAATCGAGAAGGCTACTGAGTGTACATGTGTAGGAGTAAAGCTCGCTCACAAGGCTAAATGGATGACTGAAACTAGGGCGGATGAGAATGACATTAACCGGAAACTATATGGAAGTAATAACCCAAAGCAGAAGAAGGCCTCAAATCTTGTGCCGAAAGCTAGGCTTCTACACTCAATTCTCTGTCATTGTGTTCTGCAAAAGACAGGATCGAGAAATCTGGTGAAGACGTTAGATGAGCAATGTTTATATCATCTACTCAATCGCCAGTCCATAGATCTTCCATATGGCTTGATGCTCACGAGAATCTTCATAGATTGTGGAGTTCGTCTGGACAAAGGGAAGAGGACGATGATGAATATCAAAAGCAAGATCAATGCTACAACTATTATGAGAATGGGTTTGAAGAATCTGGAATCACAAGCACAGATTCTAGCTAGGTAGGAAAATCGGAGAGGCAAACGACCTTGAAGAGAAAGGGGGAAACACTGCTTTCGGACAAACCCAAGCAGGGAAAAAGGTTGCCTAGAGTACGAAGCGTCTGTCAACAAAAGGGAAAGGATAGAAAAGAGTTGAGTCAGGGTGGAGACTCTGAGACACAAGCACCGGAGGCTGTAATTTCAAAAGCTGAGACTGAAAAGAGATTCAAATTTTAAAAGAAGAAAATTCAACCTCAACAACAGACTTCTCGACTGATTGGAGAGAAAAAGAAGCAGAAAAGAAGTGAGAAGAAGAGCACTCCTTCTGTTGTTCAACAGAAGAAAAGGGCAGTTGAACACAGTAGAGCACAGGCAAATCGTTCTCAACCACTGAGAAAAGAGGATTTAAAGATTAAAATTATTAAAGAAGTTGAACCTGTGAGGAGTAGCAGCTCTCTAATAATTAGAGAAACCCAGAAAAGGTCAGTCAGGCTACAATTTGAACCAATCTTGGTAGATAGTGGTATAATGCATCTGTTGAATGATGATGAGAAGAGTATGTTTGAGTTTTGAGTGATGAAGGGAGCAAACCATACCCTACACAGATGAAAAAACAAATACATACTATTTTTCCAATCACAAAGAAAACTGTGATCAAGGTTGTGCATGACCTACAGCCTTATATTGTTCACAATACGGAAAAAGGGAAGAAGAAAATGTACCCTGAAGGGAAGAAGGGTGATTTAACTGAAGAGGAGATTGCAGATGAAGTCAAAAATATAGATGAGGTATGCTTTGTAGTTCAACAGACTGGAGCCTATGCCTCCCGTTACTTTTCACAGGCATCAGGAAGTAATTTTGGTCATCAGACGACCGAGGAAACTTATGAGGTAGTTGGCAAACTCACCAAAGGGACATACAGATCCATTAAGTTTGGGGATAACAGGTGCACATACGGGGCTATTGTGCAAGAGATTATACGCATTAGGTCGCTCTGTACTATATCTTCACTTAGAGAGGTTCTACAACTACTCGGAAGACAAATCCCGCGACTACCTATCCCTAATGATTTAAATCTTCCATAGTCGAACCTCTCTGTTCAACCTCCTGCCCTTGTTATTAGAGAACCACCTGTTCTAATTTACGATGCATACAGTACCACTATTGCTTGTGAAGAAGAACAGAAAAAGGATGAAGGTCATCCCACCTCATTAATTGACTTATGAGAGGAAATCGTTCAACTTCGACGAGATTTTAAGTCACGTGGATCAGAAGTGAAGGAAATGAAGGCCATGATGTCAGAAATATTGAAGCATTTATGGTCTTAATTCGTTTTTGATCAATAACAAATAGGGGCGGAGAGGAGGAAGAAGAAAGAAGAAGAAAGCAAACGAAGATAGGGGGAGGAACAAGGAACAAGAAGACAAGAAGTTTTGTTTGGTGTATATAATCCGTTCTTATACTTTGTGTTATTTATTTTGGTTCTCATTAATGTGAATATTTGTTATCATGAAAAAGGGAGAGATTGTCAAGTCAAAATGACCAAACGAAAATTATTTTAATGAAGAACAAATAATAACGAAACAACAAAATGAGACGGAAGGCGCAAACCAAAATCAAACGGAAGGAGAAAGTGCAAATCAAACATAAGACAGAAGGGAAGGAGCAAGCACAAATCAAAAATAAGTCGAAGCGTAGGGAAAAACGTAAGATGAAATCTACAGACAACAATCAAACGAAGCGGAGAAGCAAACATAAGATGAAGTGTGGAGACAATAGTAAGACAACATATAAGAAGGGAAGATCGGTAACTTTTGGAGACAACTTCACCAAGCCATTGAGTGAAGAACGGTTCAAGGAAATTAGACGGAACCTCAACATGGTTATGTTATGTGACCAACAGTTTGACAAGTCACAACCCAGTTAAAAGGTCGTGAGAATTAACGACATTAGTAACAGAAAGTTACAGCTGGTAACTTCTGTCACAAGAAAGTTTTGGAGGGAAGAATTCTAATAGTCTTGAGAACATCACCTATTCCAGAACACTCTTGATATGCCCTGACATCGACCTTTGAAGTATACCCAACAAAACTTTTTCATTACTCTGTTCTCTCAAATTCAGTAACCAACCCTACCTCCCAGAAGAAATCTGTGCAATTAGTCCTTAACCAATCACAGAAGCAAATGGACTCAGCAATGATTTACGGAAGACTTGTGGATTTTGAGTCGTTGAGGAAAGACAACATGGACATTGAACTAGAGATAGTTGGAGTTGGGTGGAAAAAGTTCTTTCAAGTTCGAGAAATTATATATCAAAATGAAGTTTATGATTTCTGGAAGAATATGCATACGGTAGACAATACTATTGTATCAATAGTGGATAGATTGTTCGTCATAGTGACAATGGAGACAATTGAGAAGGTCACTGACTGTTCATCTGCTGGAGAGAAGCTCAGTAGCAAAGTGAGATGGACGACGCAGGCTAGCAAGAAAGAGAGTGAAATCAATCGACTGTTGTATGGAAACAACGATCCTAATGAGAAGAAGGCATCAAGTCTTGTGTCAAAGGCAAGGATTCTACATTCAATCCTTTTCCATTGCATTCTACCAAGAACAGGCTCAAGGCATCTGGTGACAACCTTAAATGAACAGTGCCTATTTCATCTACTTAATCAACAACCCGTTGATTTACCATTCCTTATTTTCCACTATATGTTAAAGACGAAGAAGGAAATGAACAGTCACCCATATGGAATGTTGTTGACAAGGATATTCAGAGATTCTGGAGTTCTCCTAGACAGAGGAAACAGAATGAAGATGAATCCCAAGAGTTTTATCAATTCCGCAACGATTGGTAAAATGGGCTTGAAGATTCTGGACAAAAAAGAAGCAGATTCTAAGAAAATAGCAAGCACTGAGGGGGAGCGTGCGAAGAAGGGAACTCCCATGAGAAGTTTAAAATCTTAGCTGAATGTGAAAATACCCATGATTGAAGAGAAGACATCATCAAAAGATTTGACGATTTCTCACGGAGAAGGTAGCTAGGTGTGGGGCACAGAGACGTTCTCTGTGAAGAGAAAGGGGGAGAAACTTCTATCCGATATACTGAAGAAAGCAAAAAGGTCACCCAGAGTTCGGACCGTACGTCAGCAATAGGAGAAGAAAATCGAAGAGTTAAATCGGGGAGAAGACTCTGAAAGGGAAACACCTCAGGCTACAAGGTCTTTAGTCTTAATCCTAAACGAAGATTCAGCTAAAATAGCTAAAGAAACTGAGATTCGGAGGAAATTGGAGGCCGAGAAGAAGAGACCAGACGCATATACTACTACTATCGCTATTGAAGCAGCGCAACAGAAGGATGATGATAACATTGTCGATCTGCATGCTTCAGTGAGTGATATTGAAGTAGCGCAACAGAAGGATGATGATAACGTTGACGAACCGCATCCTTCAATGACTAACTTGTACAGGGAAGTGCAGCATATACGCAGTCCAGTGCAAGTCACTATTTCTCAACCTTTACGAAAAGATGATTTGAAAATCAACCTGTAAGGAGTAACACCTCAATAATCATCAAAAAATCCCCACAAAGGTCAATAAAGGCTCAGTTAGAACCTATTTTGGTGAATAATAGTACAATGCATTTGTTGAATAACGATGAGAAGAGTATGTTTGAGTTTTTGAGTGATGAAGGGACGAGACTATACCCTACACAAATGCCAAAGCAAATATATATTATTTTCCCAATCACAAAGAAAACTGTGATCAAGGTTGTGCCTGACCTACAGCCTTACATTGTTCACAACGTGGAAAAAGGGAAGAAGAAAATGTACCCTGAACGAAAGAAGAAAATGTGCATAGATGAAGTGTGCTATGCAGCACAGAAAACGGGGACTTATATTTCTCACCATATTTCACAAGAACCAGGGAGTAGTGGAAGTCACTCTACCACCAATGAACCTTGTGTGGTGCTTGGAGAACTCACCAAAGGGACGTACATATCCATTAAGTTTGGGGATAACAGGTGCACATACGGGGATATTGTGCAAAAAATTTTGCGCATTAGGTTGCTCTGTACTATATCTTCACTTAGAGAGGTTCAACACCTGCTCAGAAGACAAATCCTGCGACTACCTATCCTTGATGATTTAATTCTTCCAGAGCCGAACCTCTCTGTTCAACCTCCTGCCCTTGTTATAAGTGAACCACCTGTTCTAACTTACGATGCATATAGTACCACTGTTGCTTGTGAAGAAGAACAGAAAAAGGATGAAGGTCATCCCACCTCATTAAGTGACTTACGAGAGCAAATCGTTCAACTTCGACGAGATTTCAAGTCACTTAGATCAGAAGTGAAGGAAATGAAGGCCATGATGTCAGAAATATTGAAGCAATTACGGTCTTAATTCATTTTTGATCGATAACAAATAGGGGCGGACAGGAGGAAGAAGAAAGAAGAAGAAAGCAGACGAAGATAGGGGGAGGAACAAGGAACAAGCAGACAAGAAGTTTTGTTTAGTGTATATAATCCTTTTTTATACTTTGTGTTCTTTATTTTGGTTCTCATTAATGTGAATATTTGTTATCATGAAAAAGGGGAAGATTGTCAAGTCAAAATGACCAAACGAAAATTATTTTGATGAAGAGCAAATAATAACGAAACAACAAAATGAGACGGAAGGTGCAAACCAAAATCAGATGGAAGGAGCAAGCGCAAATCAAACATGAGACGGAAGAGCGAGTCAAACATGAGACGGAAGAGTAAGTCAAAGTAAGATGAAAGCCGTGAGTGAAACATGAAACGGAAGAGGAAGTCAATGTGAGAGGAAAAGCGCGAGTCAAACATGAGACAGAAGCGCGAGTCAAAGTGTGAGGGAAACGTAAGCTAAAAAGACAGACGAAAGAAAGTGAGACGGAAGAACCGATATTTGAAGACGAAGGCTAAAAATATGAGTTGGAGTGGAAGATTGAAATATTTAGAAAAATTAGATAGTCAGATTGTGAAATATACTTTGAGAGAATATTATTGTGCGAAAAAACTCGAGCAATCATTTTTTTATAACAAAAACTCAAAAACTCTTTCAGTAGAAAGAATACTTATTGTAAGAGACCTGAAGAGGCTCGGTATCAAAGAATACTTGTAACGTTGTGAAAGATAGTGAGTTTGGCTTTGGCTTTGTCTTACTTTCACTTCGTCTTACTTTTATCGTCTTACTTTCACTTTGTCTTATTTTGATTTTGTTGTACTTTCACATCGTCTTACTTTTATCATCTTATTTTTATCGTCTTACTTCTATTGTCTTACTTTCACTTCGTCTTATTTTTATCGTCGTACTTCTATCGTCTTACTTTCACTTCGTCTCACTTTTATCGTCTTACTTTTATCGTCTTACTTTTATCGTCTTACTTCTATCGTCTTACTTTCATTTTGTCTTACTTGCACTTCGTCTTACTTTTAATATAGTGTACAGATAAAAGTAACACGAAGCGAAAAGTAAGACGAACTGGAAACTGAGACGAAGCAGTTATCGTCTCACTTTCACTTCGTGTTACTTTGATTGTCTTACTTTAATCGTCTTACTTTTATCGTCTCACTTCTATCATCTTACTTTCGCTTCGTCTAACTTTTATCGTCTTACTTTAACTTCGTCTTACTTCTATCGTCTTACTTTTACTTCGTCTTACTTTTATCGTCTTACTTTGATCGTCTTATTTATATCGTCTTATTTTCACTTCGTCTTACTTTCATCATCTCACTTTTATCGTCTTACTTCTATTGTCTTACTTTGACTTCGTCTTACTTTCACTTCGTCTTATTTTTATCGTCTTACTTCTATCAGTTTACTTTCACTTCGTCTTACTTTGACTTCGTCGTACTTTCACATCGTCTTACTTTTATCATCTTACTTTTATCGTCTTACTTTCACTTCGTCTTATTTTTATCGTCTTACTTTCACTTCGTCTCACTTTTATCGTCTTACTTCTATCGTCCTACTTTCACTTCGTCTTACTTGCACTTCGTCTTACTTTTAATATAGTGCACAGATAAAAGTAACACGAAGTGAAAAGTAAGACGAACTAGAAACTAAGACGAAGCGGTTACCATATTATGTTATATAATATTACAATTCTTGAAGATACAATCTTGATCAACGCATTTACAATCTATCGACTTACTTTCACTTCGTCTTACTTTTATCATCTTATTTCTATCGTCTCATTTTCACTTCGTCTTACTTTCATCGTCTCACTTTTATCAACCTACTTCTATCGTCTTACTTTGAATTCTTCTTACTTTCACTTCGTCTTACTTTGATCGTCTTACTATCACTTCATCTTACTTTGATCGTCTTACTTTGACTTCGTCTTACTTTTATCGTCTTACTTTAACTTTGTCTTACTTTCACTTCGTCTTACTTTCACTTCGTTTTACTTTTATCGTCTTACTTTTATCAACTTACTTTCACTTCGTCTTATTTTGACTTCGTCGTACTTTAACATCGTCTTACTTTGATCGTCTTACTTTTATCGGCTTACTTCTATCGTCTTTCTTTCGCTTCGTCTTACTTTCACTTCGTCTTACTTTTATCGTCTTACTTCTATCGTCCTACTTTCACTTCGTCTTACTTTTAATATAGTGCACAGATAAAAGTAACACGAAGCGAAAAGTAAGACGAACTGGAAACGGAGACGAAGTCGTTACCATATTATGCTATATAATATTACAATTCTTCAAGATACAATCTTGATCAACGCATTTACAATCTTCCTATTGGATCACAAGTAGCTGTTATATGGACTGACACTGACGATGAACAACATGATAAATCTCCTCATATCCAAGTTTGCACTAACTCAGGTCCGAGTTATAGAATTCAATCTTTATCATCTTCAGCTGCTATATGGACTGACACTGATGATGAATAACATGATAAATCTCCTCATATCCAAGTCTGCACTAACTTAGGACCGAGTTATAGAATTCAATCTTTATCATCTTCAGTTGCTATATGGACTGACACTAACGATGAACAACATGATAAATCTCCTCATATCCAAGTCTGCACTAACTCAGAACCGAGTTATAGAATTCAATCTTTATCATGCATGCTATGACCAGCTTCAACATTCACTTTTTTTTCCGCGGGGTGAATCGAGATGGCATCATGGTATTAAACGGTGACCACAGCCGCAGAGATTGCTGTAGAGAAACTCCAAATGTTGAACAAAATCGTAGGCAAGATAACCCTTATGCTAGGTTCTTTCGGTAATACATTGAAACTTTGATTCTTAATTTAATTATATACAACTCTTGCATGCATTCCATATTTCTAGCAGATTGCCTACTTGGAATGGTGGTTGTCTTTTTTTAATATTTGTTTGAAATTTCAAATTTTATGTTGGGTAACCAGTTCAGCTTCCTAGTTTATGGAGCCACAGAACAGTAATAAAGATTTCGAGAATTTGGCTAAACCTTCTTCTATTTCACAATTGTCTGAAGCTCTTCATAAGGAAGCTCAGGTGTGCAAAATACCAATGTTGCTTGAAGACCACAATGGAGAAGCAGAAAAGCTTATTGCATGAGAAAATAAAACACAAGCATCCAAAAAAGGAACTCCTAATTCATTGAAGGCAAAGTCCAAAGTTGGGAAGAAATCTTCAAGAAAAGTAAAAGTTCATTTCAAATATAAAAAAAAGTGGCACAAACTTGGAGCACCTACATTCAGGGGAGAAAAATCTAAAAAAGGATGCCTCAAATAAAGAAGACGTTGGGAATCTGGAGATTAAAAAGAACAAAGAAAGGGTTGTTGGTGAGAAGAAAAGGAGTACAGAAAAGGGGGAAGACGTTGGGAATATGGAGATTAAAAAGAACAAAGAAAGGGTTTTTGGTGAGAAGAAAAGGAGTACAAAAAAGGGGGAAGATGTTGTGAATCTGGATATTAAAAAGAACAAAGAAAGGGTTGTTGGTGAGAAGAAAAGGAGTACAGAAAAGGGGGATGGGCTAGATCAGAGCTTGAAAGGTAAGCAACATCGAGAAAAGAATGATAAGAAAATTGATAGGAAGGAAAAGAGCCACCGAGATGAAAACAAAAAGGAAAAGTTAGGTGGGTGCATCTTTATGTGCAATCAAAAGACTAAGCCAGATTGTTTTCGTTATAGTGTTATGGGTGTGACTATGGCTAAACAAGATCTTGTGTTGAGTATAAAACCGTAGGCCGTCTGTGCACACAATCAAACGTGAACGAAAGTAAAAAACGAAAACATAAAACACGAAAAAGAAGCGAGAAGGAAAACTGACCAAGAAGGAAAACTGACCACAGCTGGAAACAACATGATAAATATCCTCATATCCAAGTCTGCACTAACTCAGAATTCAATCTTCCACTTTTGTTTCCGCGAGGTAAATCACGATGGCATCACGGTATTAAATGGTGACTACAGTCGCAGAAATTGCTGCAGAGAAACTCCAAATGTTGAACAAAACCCTATGAAAGTCGAAGGAAAAAACGCAAAAACAAAAAGGAAAAAAATCAACGACTCCAAAGAAACCAAAGCAAAAACGAAAACCAAAAACAAAAACTTACCCAGGCTCGAGAGAAAACCGTAGGCCGTTTGTACACACAATCAAACGTGAACGAAAGTAAAAAAATAGAAATATAAAACCACGGCTGATACCAAAGTTGGAGAGAAACTCCAAAAACATCTGTACATACCAAAAAAAGTGGATGAACTTTTACACACAATAAAAAGTCGATGGAATTCGAAGAAAAACACGCAAACAAAAAAAGAAAAACAAAAACGAAAACTTACCATAAGTGTAGAGAAACAAAAGCAAAAACGAAAACTTTCCAAAGCTGTAGGTCATCTGTACACATAAAAAAAGTGGATGAAACTGGAAGGAAAAAACTGACCAAGAAGGAAAACTGACCACAGCTGGAAACGAAAGAAGTGAGAAAGCAGAGGAAGGCAAGGGCGGAGAGGAAAAACAAAGAGAGGGAAAGGACACAACATTCAATGAACAGATATAAGCCGTCACAAGGGCATGGATTGCGTGGTCGCCTGCGTAGTCGCCTGACAAAATAAGCTGTCAGAAGATTATTAATAAGCGGGATGGATTGTGTGGTTAATAAGTAAATGGACGTGCGGGATGGATTGCGTGGTCAAACAAAAGAAACAAATATAAACCACTCAATTAAATGGACGATGGGGATGGATTGCATGGTCGTCCATCCCAACTCGCTCTTAGTATATATACTTAATAAGAGATTTTAAAGGGTCTATAATGTAGTGGAAGGGTGTTCAAAATGTAATGCACAAGGAAAGAATCAGACATTTCAACCTTGAGTTTCTTTAACTGAGTCACAATGTCCCTCATTTTCAAGATGTGCCCACTCACACCTCCAACATTAGTGAGCCTTGTAGATGAAAACTTCATAAGTACTTTGAATTACGTTTCAAACTGCTTATAAATAACTTTCAGTAGAGTATGGACATTGTCATGTTGTAATGAATACGGGTTCCTCTGTTTCAAAAAAATCTATTTATGGTGATGGTTCGCAATTTTGGTGAATATCACTTTAACACTTTGGGCTTTGACAAATAGATTAACCATTCAAAATTTAGAAGACAAATATAAAAATCCATAGTTTTATACTGAGCAATTAAAATAAGAATTTTTATTTTAAAATCCATAGATTTATACCGAGCAATTAACATAAGAATTTTTATTTCAATGTCTAATTTAAAAATAAGATATTTTATATTAAAATTTTATTTTTGCTAACATTTTAGTTATATGCCTATAGATCACATAAAGATTAATAGTTATATAAATGAAGTTTTTTTCCACACTACTCTTTTAAATTAAATAAGTGACCACAATGAAATACTCGAACATATTTTGACGAAAATGAAAAGTTACATAATTTCTTTAAATATAAAGCTTCACATCCTTGGTAGTAAAATCGGTTCGTCAGGACGGCTCTACTGAAATTCCATCGATCCAAACGACATTGCTTTAACTTTGTCTCGAAGCTAGTGGCCATGTTCCGGTCCTTTGTCATTTTTAACCATGAGTCACGTTAATAAAATGTTACTAAATAAATTGTTTTAAAAATTAAAATACTTAAAATTAAATACTTAAATAAACATATTTAAAATAATACTTTAATCTGTTATTTCTTTTATAAAATAATATCTTATAATATATACGCAATCTATTATCTAGGTGCCAAACTTTCGTATCTTACTTTAAAGATCTTTTGTTTTTAATTTAAATGCACGAAATAAAAAATTAAATAATTTTAAAAGAAAATTTATATTATTAAAATTTTATATAAGTTTTTAAAAGGTAAATACGAATCTATACGTTTAAACTAAAATTTGATAAAAACTATCTTTAAATTTGTACCATGATTGTTTGGTCCTGATGATCATCTTGGCTTGGACTCGATCACGAATCCTTTTGATTTGGTATATCCAAGTTTTGGCGTAAGTAGCCGCCATTACTCTTGCTTCCACTGACCTGCAACTTACAATCATGAGTATTATCAAAAGCAGAGTCACATATCTTTGATTTTCCATCAGATATATATAAATATATATAGCGATATGCTCTATTTCAGTACTGAAATTCCAATATGGAGAAACTAGCTTTGGTTTGGTAAATCCAAATTCTAGCAAGAGTAAACTGTTATTAATCTTCTTCGGAGTTACCATTGCTCTTGCCTCCACAGACCTGCTGCTCACGATCATAAGTATTATCAGAAGCAGAGTCACATATCTTTGATTTTCCACAGATATGTATAAATATATATAGCGATATGCTCTGTCTCTGGACTGAAATTCCAATATGGAGAAAGTAGGGGTAATAGAAGAAAAGTGTTGTGTTTTATGGTTCTGGTAAGATGCTCTTTGCAAATATACAGACTAGGGAGAGGGGTGTGAGTCGCTGGAAGGAAATCATCTGCACCGTTTACCCAGTTCCAATCCAGTGCCAAATAATATCATCCACAAAACCTATTTATTTATTGCAAAGTTTGCGGATAAGGTCCTGGGAAACTTCATTAGTCAAATTCAACATATTTACACGCAAGGGGATAAGGTCCTGGGAAACTTCATTAGTCAAATTCAACATATTTACACGCAAGGGCTTTCGCGTCAAAGACTAAAACAATGTGAGGATTTTTGGAATATTATTCGCACATCTGTTTTCAAGCCACGTGTATACCAAGATGTGACACAACATCCACTACAAGCGCATGCTCTTTTGCTCAAAAATCTTCTTAGTTCCATTGTTGGATTGGACTCCGGTTCGTGCATTATTTGATCCAATCTGCAAATTTCAAGTATTAGGTTAGGTACGCATTTTGGCACATTAAATTATGTTTAGTTAGCGAGTTGAATATAAATTAAGAAAGTTTAGGTCTAAAATGTTGGTTGAAAGTTTAATATCATCTCAATGATATTGTTTTTGTAATGTAAGTATAAGAAAATTAAGATTAAAATGGCATTATTTTTTAATCAAAACGTTATATTCAAACTTAATCAAACTTTAAACTAATCTCGAGCTATCTATTAAGAGGTTCATCCTCAAACTCAACTCGTCTTAATCTATTGTCAAACTTATAAAAGATGTACGAGATATAGATTAGGTATTTTTTCCAAGTTTGATTAACTTTGATTTTAATATATTAATTTTAGATCATTAGATTTTATTAATTTATTATAGTTAGTTAAGTAAAAATATGGTAACCTTGAATTTGAGTTTAAATTTAAATTTAAATGGATTTGTTAACTTTAAATTTGGTCAAACTAAATTCGATCTAATTTATTATTTTATTTATAAATCTTTGAATATTCAAGTTTCAACTTTGATTTTAGAATAATGTTTGTGACATATTTAATTTATTTAAAATATATAATACAAATGATAATAGTTAAAATTTTAAAATTATAATAGTTTAAGATAAATTTAATCACTATTTTGATAATTGAACCCAAACTATATGTAAGAATTCCAAGCGTTCGAAGCATTTTGATATAAAGTATATGTTTGTTAGAGAGAAGGTTAAGGAGTTTCAAACTCGTATAGAGCATATATCCACCGATCTTATGGTAGCAGATCCTCTAACCAAAGGTTTGACTGTTAAAGCTTTTGTGAGTCATGTAACTCGTATGGGTCTATTTAGATGTTTTGATGCCTTTGATTAGTGGTAATTTATCTTTTATGTTAATTTTTGATAGCTACATTGTATTTGATTATTTTGTTATTCAATCTAAAGACTTTTGCTTATAATTGTTGCTATTGTTGTTATTGTCATATACTTTGTTGATATACTACGCAGATACATTTAATTGTTTGTATATATATATATATATGGCATTTTGTTGGAGACATTTTGTACCCAGTCTCATCTTGTTGTTCTGAGATATTTTGTTAAATCTCAGTTTTGTTTAGAATTGCACAAACAAATTACCATTTTGTTTGTATTTCCTTATGGCACATTCTGTTTAGGTCATCGAGGTATGGGTATCTTGTATATATGTTATCAGTACTCCTATCGGGTCTGATTTCTAGACTATTGAGGTACTTGTAACGTCATTTTAGATTTATGATTGAGAGATTGTTGGCTCTTCTTTGACATCCTATTGTAGCCACATATTGTTATATTAATTTGGGGATTTATTTATATTATTCATTGATGTTAATTATGCTGTCTGAGTGGGAGAATGATATAATTTTGTCATTAATTTTGTGGACTAGCATAATAAACATAATTTTGTACAAACCTCGATTAATTTGATGTCAAGATAATTAGGCTTGTTAATTCTCTTTTTAACGTGTTATTAGGCCTGTGTTCATGGGCTTGCTATGATGGATAGGGTTGGTCCATGTTTTGTAGTGCACAAGAGACCCTACTGCTAGCCGACCTTAAATACAGTCGTCCCATTGAAAATTGTACGTGTTTTTTACTTATTAGGATTTGGAATAGCAGTAGTTAATCCTCGGCGTCTCTGTCATGTCACTTCACAGAAAACAACAATGAATTCATTTGTTTCACAATTTTCAGGTATTTGTCTATACAATTATTGAATCTAGTATGTTGCAATTCCAGGGTTAATTAATTAAGTTGATTAATTACAAAATTAATTTGAAATTTCGTGTTGAATTTTCCCTCAATTGGTATAAGAGCTGATTAGTCCTAATTGTGACTGCTATTTTTTAGGTAATTTTGAAGATGTTTATTTTCATGGAATTTGAGGTTTCGGTTTTGTTAATTGTTTTCTTTGAAATCTGCTTTATTGTTGTTGGCTTGTTTTGGATTGGCAAATTGTGTGGTTATTAAGGTTGAATTTTTCTGTTGTCTGTTGTTTCAAACTCAGAACTTGAAAAAAAAACGCAAGCCATTAAAGTTTGGTTTCAAATTTTTTTTCAATCCTTTTCAGTACCTTTTTTCATCAAATTGATTGAGGGCTTTAATAGGTCGTTAAATTCTAAATCTACTGACACCAATTTCGTTCAAAATGGATCAAAATTGAATAAGATATGACGATTTTTCCAAACCGGGTCGTGAACCGGGTCAGTCAACCCGAATAGCAAGTTTTCGGGTGGAGAAGATGCAGTTCGACCCGGCTGGTCTTCTCCCACACGCGGTGGTGGGACATGTAGGCGCGTGCCGCCATCTTCGATGGTCGTTTTCCTGAAAATTTTCCAGTTTGCTCCACTTGCCTAGTTATATTTTATGGTATTTTTTGAATTTTTTTAATGCTAGAAATTTTATTTTTATTTTTTCCGTTAAAATTAATAAAAATATAATGTACTCTCCGAAGTTTTTTTTGAAATTTTTTTACCTGTTTCTAGTATTATTTGGGCTTATGGGGTCTTGTGTACTCTCAGTGTTATGTAGTTATGCACCAAAATTAATTTTAGATGTAATTTATGCATATAATGTTATATTATATGATTACCATGGTTAATTTTTGTAATTGTGGCGCTAACTGAAACTGCGGGAACAATCTTGGGGAATATTATTGGACTATTGTCATTCACTTTGTGTAATTGTGAGCTCGTCTATCGTGAAACCAATTATTACAAATTGTTGTTGTGATGTTATTATTGGGCATACATTAGATACTATATTAATGATGCACTTTCCCTATCGGTTTGTCTTTATCAATGTAGTTTCTAATGTTTTTTGTTTAATTCATTAAATTATGTCTTTAAAGTTTTCAATATCCTATCGATTTTAGATTTAGGGCATAGTTTAATGTTCTCAGTGATCTGTGTTGTAATTCGAGACCCTTAGGCAGGATTGCAATTGCATGAGAACTCAGCTGTGTTGTTTGCCCAATTTTCCTAATTGTTGATAAATTTGCTAAATCTCCTTGCTTTGTATCAATTTCCAGCTTTGAATTCTTTGATTAAGCTGAATGGGATCAATTATGAGGACTGGCTTGAATCCTTGAATATTTTTTTAGCGGTTTCTAATGTTGATGTTGCTTTCATTGAGGATGAGCCTACACAACCCACTGCTGAGTCTTCTACTGCAGATAGAGCTAAATATGATAAGTGGGTTCGCTTTAACAAGGTCTGTTTGATGACCATCAATGTAGCGCCCCTTACTGCAGATTACGCACTGGGACGTCCGTGGGTCATTTCGGCGCATATCCCACAATAAGGGAGAGCTACGAGCAGTCGGTCACTACAATACTCTTATGACATCGCATTCATTAAACCACAATATAAAAATCACTATATTTTAAAACCAGGATACATTCTCATTTCATATCATCAAACAGAAATATGACAAGTCTATCGGTTTTCCACGGCCTAAATACATTACTCCAAAAGGAAATATGATACAAAGTCTATACTAGGTCATCCCTAAAATCAATCTGGTGACCGAGCACATGTGCCATAACTTCTCTTGCCAACGCCACACGACATGTGAAAAGTCTATCTCTGGAGCTAGGAGTCTAATCTATCGATCCTGAAAAATAGATGCAATTTTGGGTGAGTTTGCGAACTCAATGAAAAACCATCATCGATGGTTCACTCAATTCATGCATTACGCAAATAGCGTACAACATATCATAATAACGCATTCAGAATACTAGATAGCAATTTACAATCTCTCATACAATCACAGAACTCAGAAATTTCACAAATCAGTTATCACAATTATAACATGCACTCTTTCCTATTTTCCATTCACTGAATTCAATCCATCACAATGTGTATGCGATGCATATGTGACTCTTTCCCATTTTATTACAGTGTTGTGACCGAGCGCTTAAACAGTGTACAGTGTACAGTGTTCAGTAGACGCGTCTAGGGAGTAGGAGAGCCCTCTGGGTATGCACTAACTCCCTTCGAGCTCGAGGCTCGTTTCAGTATCAGTGGCGACTCAGGTCACAACTATCATTATCTGTTCATGCATTTGTGTATGAAATGCAAAAATGCCCATAATTCACAGTCACATTGCCTTTAAAACCTATTTATCACTATTCTTCAGAATCACGTAGCAGTCAAATCCGATTTACCAAAAGTAAACGTATTGATCCTAATCATTCACATGATCATACAATTCACATTCGCAGACAGTTTACAGAGCATTTAACAATCAAAACTTGAGGAACCAACTAGGTTACTCACCTATAACTTCCGAGCTACTGCCTGGAAGTCCCAGCAATATCCGTGGAATGACGATCCAACGGTGCCTCTATAATAGCTAAATAATTACCCATTACTAAATGCATAATCAGAACAATTCAATGATGCACATGTCTTTATTAAAAGATGTACGATGCATATTCATGACTTTCCGGCGCTAATCCCAATTTCGCTATCTTTTGTCCAAATCTAACTTTTCACTCAATTTATCAATAATGACTCATTGCATTTCTAAAATTCAGTTCAATCCACCATATCAAGAACCCTAGAATAATCCCAAGAAAACCTATTCATTTGGTCAAATTCACTCATTGAAGACCCCAAGTTATACTCCAATTATCATAATACAATCCTTAGGTTGCAATAGAAAACCATATTCGACTTTCTTTCAATAATTGAGATCCTACTAATT
The DNA here is from genome assembly GCA_029891385.1 of Erythroxylum novogranatense. Taxonomy (NCBI): domain Eukaryota; kingdom Viridiplantae; phylum Streptophyta; class Magnoliopsida; order Malpighiales; family Erythroxylaceae; genus Erythroxylum; species Erythroxylum novogranatense. The sequence continues at coordinate 3,365,766 of CM057228.1, read as the reverse complement.
TAAATTCAAACTTTCATTCTTTACCACAATTGTAGACTTCTCTCTCTAGTTCATAACGAATCAAGAATCACCTCAATTGGAGGTTTACACCATTAGTTATGCCCCAAAAACTAAACTACATCCATTCAGAAAATTGGTCCTCGCCGCGGCCTCAGAACCCTGGCCGCGACGTCACTCATTGGCTTGCCGCGACGCACAGGAAGGGCTTGTCACGGCGTAACAAAACGGGCTCGCCGCGGCGTCAGAACGAGCTCGCCGCAGCATGGAATTCATTTGGAGCTCGCCGCCGTGACCTCCTGCTCGCTCGCCGCGACGTGCGGTCACTGGTTCGTCTTCTCCCACTCTCTTTTCCCAATTTTCTCTCTAAATCAACCATAACTCACTCTCAACTTATTAGCCCCGAAATTTTTTTATTTATTTATTTAATTAAGCATGATTAAGTTAATTAAGTTAATGTATTAATTACAATTAACACTCAAGTATGTTAGCATTAAATATGATATGAATTAGAGTGACAATTAACGTGTTAGTTAGTAATTAATAAGTTAGCTTGTGACATTAATATGTTAGTTGAATTAAATGGGTTAGATTTGAATTTAATAAGTTAGTTAGGGCTTGGATAGAATAAATGGGCTTGATAGGATGATATGGGCTTAAGTGTAGGAGAAATGAGGAGAAGGAGAAGGAATTAAGTGAAAATGGGCTTGGACTTGGAAAATGGGCTTAAGTAAGTGGATGGGAGTATAAAAGAAGGGAGGTTAAGTGAATTAGTAGGAGAGGAGAAGTGAGGAACGAAATTAGAAGAGGGAGAGGAGAGAGTTACGGCAAAGTGAGGAGAAGAAGAAGAAGAAGAGAAGAAAGGTGGATTTTCCAAGAGTTTGGGTAAGTTTTGATGAAAGTGCAAGTATAAAAAGGGTGGAAAACATCAAGAGCTTCATTTGAGCTAGGCATCTCATTGTGTTGTTGAGTTTCAAGGTAAGTCATGTTTTCCCCTAGCTTGTTTTAGTTGGATTTTAGTTCAAAGACTTGGTTGTGGAATGGGTATTGTGAATATCAAGTTAATTTCTTGAAAGATGTTGTATGGGTTTGTTATTGAAGTTGAGTTAACTTTGAAATTTATATTTCCATGAAGTTGACCAAGGAGGAAGGATTGATCAGGTGGAAGAGCCCAATATAGCAAGGATTTAGCGATTTTAAGGTAGGTTCTTGTTTATCTTTAAGTTAGTAAGATTTGAATACTATGAATTAGTGAAATTAATGATTAATAGCTAACATAAATGAGCATTAATTGTGTGAGAATGCTAGTAATGTACATTTATGATTGCCATCTATGATTGTCAATTATGATTGCCTATAAGTGAAAATTATAGCAAATGGATGCCACTTACATGATTTGATATGATGATTGAGTTGTCTTGAGCAAATTAAATTGAATGCCTTGAATGCTATAGATTGCGTCAAAAGTCGACTTTTATAATGCATGAAATTCAGTTTTGAAATTAAATGAATGGATGCATGAATGTCCATTTCAATGATCGATCGACTAGATGAGATCAGTTTAGTTTAATACATGAATCTATGTTATGTGGGTAAGGTAGTCCATCAGCATAGTCACGCCGACGTTGACCCAAAGATAGCCTTCTCCGGCTGCCTGATTGTGGCATAGGATGTTCCTTTTAGACTCTCAAAGATATGACTACACTTGTGTAGCTCATCGATTTATGGACTTCTCGAACCATCATTATGCATTACATGTCGGTTATGTGTTATCAGCATATTTAGCATTGAGGGCTGTGAAATTCATGTGAATTGTGATTGTGGAAAGTGATAATTGTATAGAATTCATAATTGTGAAATTTGTAGTAGAAATTGCTAAAAGTATGCTTAATGAGATAGAATTGGTTTATTAGCTTAAATATAAACTTGCTACCTATCGAGCAATAGCTCACCCTCCGATCCCTCCCATTCAGGTGAAGAGCGCGAGCACGAGGATGAGCATTAAAGGGCAATACTCCAAGAATTGTGTTTTGTCACATTTAAAGTAGAATTTTGTAACAATGCTTTAGTTGCATTTTAGCAAAACAATGCATTTGATCATTTTGTAATTGGGCTTTAAATGCCCTCTAAAGCATTGTAAAATAGTATATTCGATTTTCAATGAAAATGTATGAATGATGATGTTTTCAAATGGAGATATCCATACATGCATGATAGGTTGGGTTATGAATGAGAAGTGATAAATGATGCAATAGCTTGATGAATGCATTGATTAGCTTTGAGTTTGCGATAGTTGTATAAGATCTATGTTTGGGTTGGATTGAGTTGATAGATGATTAAGAACGAGATTGTGTTAGCTGGTTATGGGTTGAGAATGTCTAGAAAACTAAGAGTGTGTTGCTGCCTCCGAATGTAGAATTGTTGTGTAGGTTGTGGTCTAAATTGAAGAATTGGGTTAGGAATAAAATAGGGAGGTGCTGTCAAATTTTCCAAAAAATTTGACAAGATTTCTCTCAATATTAGACCCTCTTCGGGTTGGAATTAGATTAATAAGTCTTCATGAGGAATGAAGAAGAAGATTAGAGCTTTCAAGGGTGTATAGTATGTCTCATTTGGATCTAGGGATAAAAGTTATGAGTCTTGAAAGATGGTGATTCCAAGTGGGTTTGAAAGAGAGGTTCAATGATTGGAAGGTGTTCCAATGACTAGAGAAATTCCAATGATCGAAAGTGTTCCAGTCGACTACTCGGAGGGCGGAGAATATTTCAGAAGTTCCAGTCGACTATAAAGTGTTCCAATGATTGGAATGTTTCAATGATCGAAATGTTTCAATGATACAACTAGCAAATAATACCGTCCCGATCGACTAGCATCTATTCCAATGGTGGGATTATTAGTCAAGTGTTTTGGGCTTGTTAGAGGCCGAATTTGGTTTTGTGGTCTTCATAAGAGTTGTATATCTAGATGTCTATTTTCTAACCGTCCAAGAACGAAGTCATTCCGACATCTATAGTGAAAGTTATGACATTTGCGCCAAAACATGTTTGATAGGAGTCAAAACATGAACATGTTGAGTTTGTCGGGTCATAACTCCTTCGTCCGACCTCCAAATGGGGTGAGGTTTGGACCATTAGCTTCATAAGACATGTATCTATCTCCCTACAAAATTAGTAACAATTAAATTTAAATTGAGGAAGTTTGCATTAAACGGAGGCAGAGTGTCACTAGGGTTTCGCAAGATTATGAGCACAGGCTTGAGATTACGATAATTAAGTGGTTGGGTCACGAGATCCGACATCTATGGTGTCCAAGCAAGTGTAATAAGTATGAGCCCCATGTAGTCGGATCTCGGATCCAACAGTTGGGGTCCGGTCTCCGGGTCGGGTCCCGACATCAAAGCGATCGGAATCCGGTTCTCGGGATCGGGGCCCAACATCTGTGGTATCAGAGCGATCCTAGGTTTATGATTTCCTAGGAACCCTAGTGGGTAGCCAAGGGTAGAGTCAGCATGCAGCATGGCATATCAACTCATTGCAGTGTTTTAAATAAGTCAGATGCATTGTTTTTAAATGAACCAGTGAATTGTTTTAAAAGTACTCAAAGATGATTTTACATGATTAAGCATGAATTAAAGTTCTAAATGATTTTTACATGAAGGAGTATGTCTCGAAGAAGAACTCGAGGAGCTCAAGCTCAAGCTCGATCAGCTCACAGAGGGGGATGCAGATGGATCCCAGATTCCTCGGGATCGGGGACTATCCTCAGTCGATTCTCGAGGCACCCAGTGTGCAACACGAAGTGCCCAATGACCTCCTCCCATTCCTCGTGAATCCTATGGATCCACAATTTTTCCAGCCTTCGCCTGAGCTTTCACCTATGCTATGGGCCAGGCGGGCAAGCTCGAGATGCCGGCCCAGCAGAGAGGAGCGGGCAAGATGACAAGCTCCGGAAGTATGGAGCCGTCGACTTCAATGGGACAACTAATCCCGAGGAAGCGAAGCATGGCTCAGAGGACCGAGAGGGTCCCAAGCAGATGAAGTGTTTAGAGGAAGAGAATTTGGATTATCGGTGAGCTTCTTTGCAGGAGATGCACTGCTTTATCTTGGTGGGAGTCAGTGCCTCGCAGTCAGGCAGTACCATCAGAGTTGACCTGGAATGAGTTCTTGGAAGCCTTCAGGGGGAAGTACTTCTCAGAAGTTTATGTTCAAGAGAAGGTTCGAGAATTTCGAGTCTCTCACAGAGGAGGCGAGCGGTGAGTGAGTATGGTGAGGTTCACTCAATCGTCGGTATGCAAGAAACATTGTGGCCACCTGAAGTTGCAAGTGCCGCAAGTTTGAAGCGTGGCTGCATTGGGGATTAGAGAAGGTGGTGATCCATTGTTTGTGGATTACCAACAGTTAGTGAATGCAAGACTCAGTGTAAAAGCTGGAAAATATCAAGGCGGAGGTGAACAGAAAGAGAAAGAGCAGAGAGCAGACCTCCAGAAAGGGAGGGAGTGCTCAGGCATCTGAGAAGAGTGCCAGAACTCAGCATACTCAGAGTGGCATGGGCAGTAGTGGCCCTGCCAGGAGTCAGCAGACTGAGCGGTTCGAAAGGTGTCTCGGTGTAGGAGGCCCAGGAAAGCCATGGAAGGGCCAGTACCCTCAGTGTGGTCAGTGCGGGAAGTTTCATCCCGGAAAGTGTCTCAAGGGGTTTGGTGGCTGTTTCATATGTGGAGAAAAGGGTCATATGATGAAGGATTGTCCTCAGAGGCAGAGGCAGGAGGGATCCCAGTCTCAAGTTCAGAGGCCAAGAAAGACAAGGCAACTGCAGAGGATCGAGGTAGTGGCGATTGAGGATCGACAGGAGGGCCAATCATTTGGCGAGCCAGTGGCTCGTGGTCAAGCAACAGCTAGAGTGTTTCTTATGACGAGAGAGGAAGCAGCAATGCTCTCAAGTTCAGGTGGTATGGCACGCTTATATGATTTCAGTTTATGTTTTGATAGACACCTTGGTTCAACTCATTCCTTTGTTGCTTCAAGTATGAATATGCATGCCATGAATTCTGAGATTTTAGACAATTTTCTGGTTGTTAGTACTCCTTTAGGGAGTAAGATGGTAATCAGTTCAGTATATAAAGATTGTGAGATCAGTATTGGTGGTGCTAGATTGGTAGTTGATTTACTACCTCTAGACCTTCAGGGGTTAGGCGTCATCCTAGGCATGGATACTATGGAGAAGTATAGAGTGAAGCTTGATTGTAGCCTGAAAGAAGCAGAGTTTGATCTGGGTGAGGGTCAGAAGGTGATTTTCAGAGGGGATAGAAAGTTGCAGTGCAAAGATGATTTCAAACTTTATTAGCGGATAGCATGATGAATCAGGGGTGTGAGGCTTACTTGGCTCATGTGGTAGATTCAGCAGAAAATGTGGGAAGATTGGAGGATTTCATTGTAGTAAGGGAATTTCCTGAAGTATTTCCAGAGGAGTTGCCGGGGTTGCCGCCGGTGAGGGAAATTGAGTTCAGTTGACTTGATTCCGGGCAGCGCCAATCTCGATACCTCCGCATGTAATGGCTCCAGTTGAGTTGAGGAGCTGAAAGAGCGATTATGGAGTTGCTTGAGAAGCAATTCATCAAAGCCGAGTTCCTCACCCCGGGAGCTCGGTTTTATTTGTTAAGAAGAAAGATGGCACATGGAGGATGTGCATCGACTCACCAAAGCTCAACAAGGTGTGAATAAGAATAAGTATCCGTTGCCACGGATAGATGATCTGCTTGATCACCGCAGGGAGCGATGGTCTTCTAAGATAGATCTCGTGGAGTTATCATCAACTCCGGATCGTGGAGTCGATATTAACAAGACCGCATTCAGACCCGCATGGGCATTATGAGTTCAGGTCATGCCTTTGGTGACCAATGCTCCAGCGAGAATTTTTATGGACTGATGAGCAGGGTATTCAGGAGTTCTTAGATCGGTTTGTCATTGTCTTCATAGATGACATTCGGTCTATTCTAGAGATGAAGCAGAGCATGAGCAGCACCTCAGAATAGTGTTGCAGAGATTGAGAGAGCAGAAGTTGTATGCCAAATTCAGTAAGTGTGAATTTTGGCTGCATGAAGTGGTGTTTTTAGGTCATGTGATTTCCAGCAGAGGAATTCATGTTGATCCAAGGAAAGTAGAGGCAGTAGTGAATTGGCAGGAGCCAAGGACAGTAAAAGAAGTCAGAAGTTTTCTGGGTTTAGCAGGATACTACAGAAGATTTGTAGAAGGATTCTCCTTAATAGCACTCCGATGACCAAGCTCTTAAGGAAGAATCAGCAGTTCATATGGAGTGATGAGTGTCAGAATAGTTTTGAGGAGCTTAAGCAGAGGTTAACCAGTGCTCCAATCTTAGTACTGCCAGTGGAGATCAGGGTTATGCAGTTTACAGTGATGCATCGAGGAAGGGTCTAGGTTGTGTATTGATGCAGAATGGCAAAGTAATAGCTTATGCATCTCGGCATTGAAGCCTTATGAAATAAATTACCCTACTCATGACTTGGAGTTAGCGCAGAGTATTTGCCTTCAAGATATGGAGGCATTACTTGTATGGGGTTCAAACCAGAGTTTTCTGCACCACAAAAGCCTCAAGTACATTATGAGTCGAAGGAGTTGAATCGAGGCGAGAGAAGGTGGTTAGAGCTAATTAAGGATTATGATCTGATGATAGAGTATCATCCAGGCAGGGCCAATGTAGTGGCAGATGCCTTAAGCAGAAAATCATCTATAGCGCATGTGCAATCAGTTTACTTGCCTCTGTTGGAGCAGATGGCAAAGCTTAAGATCAGTGTGAAGCAGGATCAGCCAGATTGCATTCTTGCTCAGTTCAGGGTGAGACCTATCCTTAGGGAGAAGGTCAAGGAGTTGCAGGAGCAGGATGCAGAATTAAATAAGCTCAGAGCAGATATTCAGAATGGCAAGCAGTCAGGAATAGCTGTGAGAGATGATGGGCTGATGGTAGTCGGAAGCAGATTGTGCATTCCGAATGTTAAAGCAGTTAAGGAGGAAATCATGGATGAGGCACACAATGCGCCTTATTCCATGCATCCAGGCAGCACCAGAATGTACAGAGACTTGAGAGAGCATTTCTGGTGGAAGGGCATGAAGAAAGATGTAGCAGAATTTGTGAGCAGGTGTTTAGTGTGTCAGCAAGTCAAGGCTGAACACCAAGCGCCTTCAGGCATGTTACAGCCATTGTCCATTCCAGAATGGAAATGGCAGAGGATCACAATGGATTTCCTGATGGGTTTGCCCAGGACAGTTAAGAAGCATGATGCCATATGGATCATCGTTGATCGATTGACTAAGTCAGCGCACTTTTTAGCGATCAAGCAGACAGATTCGCTGAATGTGCTAGCCAAGAAGTATGTGGATGAAGTAGTCAGGTTGCATGGAGTGCCAGACTCCATAGTATCCGATAGAGATCCCAGATTCACGCCAGATTCGGGGTAGTTTGCAGGAGGCTCTAGGAACCAAGCTGAGCTTCAGTACAGCTTTCCATCCTCAGACAGATGGTCAGTCTGAGAGGACTATTCAGACACTAGAAGGGATGCTCAGGGCTTGTGCAATGGACTTCAAGGGAGCATGGGACGAGCATTTGCCGTTGGTCGAATTTGCTTACAACAATTCGTACCATTCGAGCATACAGATGGCTCCTTATGAAGCATTATATGGCAGAAAATGCAGAACTCCCATATGTTGGGATGAGGAAGGTGAGAGGCAGTTAGCAGGACCAGAGTTGGTCCAGATGACAGTGGATAAGGTTAGTCTGATCAGAGAGGTCAAGGCACCAGCGTGATGAAGAGCTATGCGAGATCTTTGGTAGGAAAGAAATGGAATATCAGTAGGGATAAAGTGTTCCTCAAGACCTCTCCATGGAAAGGGTTATGAGATTTGGTAGAAAAGGAAGCTCGATCCACGGTATATAGGTCCATATGAGATTATAGAAAGGATTGGACCGTTAGCATACAGATTGGCATTGCCTCCAGAGCTAGCTCAGATTCATGATGTTTTTCATGTATCGATGCTGAGAAGGTACAGATCAGATCCTTCTCACATCATTCAGACCTTAGAGGTCCAGCTAGATGATGATCTCAGCTATGAGGAAATGCCAGTCCAGATCCTAGATAGTAAGGAGAAAGTCCTCAGAAACAAGACAGTTCAGCTAGTAAAAGTCCTGTGGAGGAACCATGCGGTTGAAGAGGCAACGTGGGAACCATTGGATGCTATGAAGCAGAAGTATCCATACCTCTTCAATGAGTCAGGTAAGAATTTCGAGGACGAAATTTCTTAAGGGGGGGAGAAATATTAGCCCCGAAATTTTTTTATTTATTTATTTAATTAAGCATGATTAAGTTAATTAAGTTAATGTATTAATTACAATTAACACTCAAGTATGTTAGCATTAAATATGATATGAATTAGAGTGACAATTAACGTGTTAGTTAGTAATTAATAAGTTAGCTTGTGACATTAATATGTTAGTTGAATTAAATGGGTTAGATTTGAATTTAATAAGTTAGTTAGGGCTTGGATAGAATAAATGGGCTTGATAGGATGATATGGGCTTAAGTGTAGGAGAAATGAGGAGAAGGAGAAGGAATTAAGTGAAAATGGGCTTGGACTTGGAAAATGGGCTTAAGTAAGTGGATGGGAGTATAAAGAAGGGAGGTTAAGTGAATTAGTAGGAGAGGAGAAGTGAGGAACGAAATTAGAAGAGGAGAGGAGAGAGTTACGGCAAAGTGAGAGAAGAAGAAGAAGAAGAGAAGAAAGGTGGGATTTTCCAAGAGTTTGGGTAAGTTTTGATGAAAGTGCAAGTATAAAAAGGGTGGAAAACATCAAGAGCTTCATTTTGAGCTAGGCATCTCATTGTGTTGTTGAGTTTCAAGGTAAGTCATGTTTTCCCTAGCTTGTTTTAGTTGGATTTTAGTTCAAAGACTTGGTTGTGGAATGGGTATTGTGAATATCAAGTTAATTTCTTGAAAGATGTTGTATGGGTTTGTTATTGAAGTTGAGTTAACTTTGAAATTTATATTTCCATGAAGTTGACCAAGGAGGAAGGATTGATCAGGTGGAAGAGCCCAATATAGCAAGGATTTAGCGATTTTAAGGTAGGTTCTTGTTTATCTTTAAGTTAGTAAGATTTGAATACTATGAATTAGTGAAATTAATGATTAATAGCTAACATAAATGAGCATTAATTGTGTGAGAATGCTAGTAATGTACATTTATGATTGCCATCTATGATTGTCAATTATGATTGCCTATAAGTGAAAATTATAGCAAATGGATGCCACTTACATGATTTGATATGATGATTGAGTTGTCTTGAGCAAATTAAATTGAATGCCTTGAATGCTATAGATTGCGTCAAAAGTCACTTTTATAATGCATGAAATTGGTTTTGAAATTAAATGAATGGATGCATGAATGTCCATTTCAATGATCAATCGACTAGATGAGATCGTTTAGTTTAATACATGAATCTATGTTATGTGGGTAAGGTAGTCCATCAAGCATAGTCACGCCGACGTTGACCCAAGATAGCCTTCTCCGGCTGCCCGATTGTGGCATAGGATGTTCCTTTTAGACTCCTCAAAGATATGACTACACTTGTGTAGCTCATCGATTTATGGACTTACTGAACCATCGCCTATGCATTACATGTCGGTTATGTGTTATCAGCATATTTAGCATTGAGGGCTGTGAAATTCATGTGAATTGTGATTGTGGAAAGTGATAATTGTATAGAATTCATAATTGTGAAATTTGTAGTAGAAATTGCTAAAAGTATGCTTAATGAGATAGAATTCATTTATTAGCTTAAATATAAACTTGCTACCTATCGAGCAATAGCTCACCCCTCCGATCCTCCCCATTCAGGTGAAGAGCGCGAGCACGAGGATGAGCATTAAAGGGCAATACTCAAGAATTGTGTTTTGTCACATTTAAAGTAGAATTTTGTAACAATGCTTTAGTTGCATTTTAGCAAAACAATGCATTTGATCATTTTGTAATTGGGCTTTAAATGCCCTCTAAAGCATTGTAAAATAGTATATTCGATTTTCAATGAAAATGTATGAATGATGATGTTTTCAAATGGAGATATCCATACATGCATGATAGGTTGGGTTATGAATGAGAAGTGATAAATGATGCAATAGCTTGATGAATGCATTGATTAGCTTTGAGTTTGCGATAGTTGTATAAGATCTATGTTTGGGTTGGATTGAGTTGATAGATGATTAAGAACGAGATTGTGTTAGCTGGTTATGGGTTGAGAATGTCTAGAAAACTAAGAGTGTGTTGCTGCCTCCGAATGTAGAATTGTTGTGTAGGTTGTGGTCTAAATTGAAGAATTGGGTTAGGAATAAAATAGGGGAGGTGCTGTCAAATTTTCCAAAAAAATTTGACAGTACTTCGCCTCAATATTAGACCCTCTTCGGGTTGGAATTAGATTAATAAGTCTTCATGAGGAATGAAGAAGAAGATTAGAGCTTTCCAAGGGTGTATAGTATGTCTCATTTGGATCTAGGGATAAAAAGTTATGAGTCTTGAAAGATGGTGATTCCAAGTGGGTTTGAAAGAGAGGTTCAATGATTGGAAGGTGTTCCAATGACTAGAGAATTCCAATGATTGGAAAGTGTTCCAGTCGACTACTCGGAGGGCAGAGAATATTTTCGTAAGTTCCAGTCGACTATAAAGTGTTCCGATCGACTGGAATGTTTCAATGATTGGAAATGTTTCAATCATTACAACTAGCAAAATTCGCCCGATCGACTAGCATCTATTCCAATGATTGGGATTATTAGTCAAGTGTTTTGGGCTTGTTAGAGGCCGAATTTGGTTTTGTGGTCTTCATAAGAGTTGTAGATCTAGATGTCTATTTTCTAACCGTCCAAGAACGAAGTCATTCCGACATCTATAGTGAAAGTTATGACATTTGTGCCAAAACATGTTTGATAGGAGTCAAAACATGAACATGTTGAGTTTGTCGGGTCATAACTCCTTCGTCCGACCTCCAAATGGGGTGAGGTTTGGACCATTAGCTTCATAAGACATGTATCTATCTCCCTACAAAATTAGTAACAATTAAATTTAAATTGAGGAAGTTTGCATTAAACGGAAGCAGAGTGTCAGCTTAGGGTTTCGCAAGATTATGAGCACAGGGCTTCAGGATTACGATAATTAAGTGGTTGGGTCACGAGATCCGACATCTATGGTGTCCAAGCAAGTGTAATAAGTATGAGCCCCATGTAGTCGGATCTCGGATCCAACAGTTGGGGTCCGGTCTCCGGGTCGGGTCCCGACATCAAAGCGATCGGAATCCGGTTCTCGGGATCGGGGCCCAACACAACTACCCCAATCTTTCATATTAACCACAATAAATGCATTTCAACAACAATAAAAGCAACATAATACCAATTTACTTACCAATCAAGCCTTAAATCTTCAAATCTCCAAAAGTCTTCTCCAAACCCTAATACTCACGGTTCCCACCTAAAGCCACAACAATCCTCTTCTTCCTTAAGGTTTAGACTTGTCTTTGCACAAGGAGAAGCAAGCAAGCAATGATCGTGAAGGGTGGTCGAAAATCACCAAAAGAAGAGGAGGAAGAAAAACCCTAAGATGGAGGAAATGAGTTTAAGGCCAAATTTAAAACCTAAGGTATTTAAAGGGTTACTCTCTTCCCTTCAAACACTCTTTTAAAACTCTAACTCTTTTCAAAACTCATTTCCGGTCTAAGCTGTTTCTAAATTCCAATGGCTCATCATTTTTATTCCTAACATCAAAAATCTAATTTTCCATTACCATTGGATATTTATTTCCTTATCATTTAGTCAACCAGTCTATCACTCGAAAAATTTCAGTCCGGACATTTACTCCTAAATTTCCAGAAAAATTTCCTATGAGTCGCTAACAACTGACAATCACTCTTAAGACATTCTAATTCAACTATTCAAATCCAATTATTCCATAATTCCCAATAAATCGCAATCAACTATACTTATCTCAAAAATTCACCAATGATATCATGTTCACAATTAAATGCCGAAAAATGCCATGAATGCATACACATATAAATGCATGTGCAAAATGACTTATTCCTCTAAAATTAGAGGCCAAATGAATGTTCATATCAATAATATGCAATGTAAAATCCTAACCCGTCCCCATTTACCAAAATAACCCTCCCATCGGTGATGGGATGTTACAATTCTCCCCTCTTAATAAAAATTTCGTCCCGAAATTTCATACCTATCTGATCGAATAGATGAGGATACTATCTCCTCATATGTTCCTCAGTCTCCCAAGTTGCTTCCTCAGAAGAATGGTTCTTCCAAAGGACTTTTACCAGTGGAATTACCCTGTTCCTCAACTGCTTGACCCGTGATCCCACAATCTGTACCGGCTCCTCAACATAACTCAGATTACTGGCCACCTCAATCTCCTGAGTCAGAATCACATGTGTCGGGTCTGATCGATACCGTCGGAGCATACTCACATGAAACACGTCGTGCAACTGGGATATCTCACTCGGCAATGCCAATCGATAAGCCAATGGTCCTATCCTCTCGACGATCTCATACGAACCAATATATTGAGGGCTTAACTTGCCCTTCTTGTCGAATCTCAAAACTCCTCTCCAAGGTGACACTCGGAGGAAACTCTGTCCCCCACGCTGTACTCCATCTCTCTCCGATGCTGATCCACATAACTCTTCCGTCTATCTTGAGCTGCCTTAATGTGACTCCGAATCAGTTTCACCTTATCTACGGTATCCTAAATCAGCTCGGGACCCTCAAACATCCTCACACCCTCTTCATCCCAATACAGAGGCGATCGACACTGTCGCCCATACAAAGCCTCATACGGTGCCATCCCAATACTGCTGTGATAATGATTATTGTATGCAAACTCAATCAGAGCCAAATATTGATCTCATGCTCCTCTGAACTCCAATACACAAGCCCGAAGCATATCCTCAGCAGTCTTAATCGTCCTCTCACTCTGCCCGTCTGTCTGCGGATGAAACGTTGTACTGAAGTTCAACCTAGAACCCATAGCAGTCTGCAGGCTCTTCCAGAACCTCGAAGTAAATCTAGGATCCCTGTCTAAGACTATAGACACTAGGACCCCATGCAGTCGCACAATCTCCGACACATACTTCTGGGCCAACTGATCAAGAGTATTGTTCTCCCTCACTGGCAAGAAATGGGTCGATTTAGTCAATCGGTCCATTATGACCCAGATAGCATCATGCTGCCTCGGCGTCCTAGGCAGCCCCATAATGAAATCCATAGTAATTCGCTCCCATTTTCACTCCAGAATGGGCAACGAATGCAGTTTTCCCACTGAAGCCTGGTGCTCAGCCTTAACCTGCTGGCACGTCAAACATCTGGAAACATACTCTGCCACCTGCCTCTTCATGCCAGGCCACCAGAAATGTAGCTTAAGAGTATTATACATCTTGGTAGAACCAGGATGCATAGCATAGGCAGCCATATGCGTCTCCTCTAAAATCTCACGCCTCAAATCATCCACATCGGGCACACACAGTCTCTGACCCATCCATAAAGTCCCATCTCTCAACTCAAAATTGGAAGTCAGATCGGATCTCACTCTCTCAATCAGTCTCACCATAGCAGGATCCTTGTCCTGAACTCGCTTGATCCTGTCATGCAACATTGGCCTAAGCCTCAGAGTGGCAATCAAAGCCCCATCCTGATCCAAATCCATCTGTACATTCAGAGCTCTCAACTGAATCAAACTAGGCAACCTCCCAATCTGAATCTGAGCTGCACTGATGTGAGATCTCCTGCTCAATGCATCTGCCACCACATTGACCTTCCCTAGATGATACTCAATCGTGCAGCCATAATCCTTAAGCAGCTCTATCCATCTCCTCTGTCTCAGATTCAACTCTCTCTGACTCAACAGATACCTAAAACTCTTATGATTAGTATAAATCTGGAATGTCTCGCCATATAAATAATGTCTCCAAATCTTCAGGGCAAATACAACTGCAGCTAACTCCAAATCATGCACTGGATAATTCACCTCGTGAGACCTCAACTGTCTCGAGGCATAAGTTATCACCCTACCATGCTGCATCAAAACACATCCCAGACCTTGATGCGAAGCATCACTATACACCTCAAATCCTCCAGTCCCAGATGGAATACCTAACACCGGTGCAGAAGTCAACTGATGTTTCAGCTCCTCAAAGCTCTTCTGGCACTCCTCAATCCATCTGAACGACACATTCTTCCTCAGAAGTTTTGTTAGAGGGGCTGAGATCAGCGAGAACCCCTCGATAAACCTCCGGTAATAACCAGCCAATCCTAGGAAACTCCGAACCTCAGACACATTCATAGGGGCCTCCCAATGTAACACTGTCTCGACCTTGCGAGGATCCACTTGAATACCCTCACCAGTCACAATATGCCCCAGAAACACCGCCTCATCCAGCCAAAATTCACATTTACTGAATTTGGCATACAACTGCTTCTCTCTTATGATCTGCAAAACGATCCTCAGATGCTCAGCGTGCTGCTGTCTACTCCTCGAATACACCAAAATATCATCAATGAATACTATCATAAACTGATCCAGGTAAGGCTGAAAGGCCTTATTCATCAAGGCCATGAAAGCTACCGGGGCATTAGTCAACCCGAACGGCATCACTAGGAACTTGAAATGCCCGTACCTGCTCCTAAAAGCACTCTTAGGCACATCGGCCTCTGCTATCTTCAACTGATAATAACCCGATCTCAGATCTAACTGAGTGAACACCTGAGCCCCCTGCAACTGATCAAACAAATCATCGATTCTAGGCAGTGGATACTTATTCTTTACTGTTACCCAATTCAATTGCCTATAGTTGATGCACAGTCTCAAAATCCCATCTTTCTTCTTCATAAACAGCACTGGTGCTCCCCACGGCGAAACACTGCGCCTGATAAACCCCTTATCCAGAAGCTCCTGCAGCTGAACCTTAAGCTCCCTCAATTCCACCGGTGCCATCCTATATGGAGGTATGGATATAGGAGCAGTACCTGGAACGAGGTAAATCGAGAACTCCATCTCCCGATCCGGTGGTAAACCCGGTAACTCATCGGGGAACACATCTGGAAATCTCCAAATCACGGAAATATCCTGCAACCTCTGCTCAACTCTAGAATCAATAACGTGGGCCAAATAGGCCTCACATCCTCCCTACAGCAACCTCAGGGCACTCAGAAAAGAAATCATGCAGGTTGGCACTGCCTGACTAACTCCTCAAAACACTACTCTGGGCTGGTCAGGAGACTCCAATACAACCTCCTTGGTATAGCAGTCCATAACAGCCCTATGTGTAGTAAGCCAGTCCATCCCCAAAATCACGTCAATCTCTCGCAAAGGAAATACAATCAAGTCTGCACTCAATACTGCTCGATTAATCTGAATTGAGCACCCCTTGCAAACCTCTCCCAAAACAGTGGTACTACCTAGAGGTGTACTCACCTCTAGCCCATACTGTAATCTCTTCTTATCCCCATGCAGTCTACATGCCAAATACGGTACAATAAAGGAATGAGTGGATCCAGGATCCAACAATGCATATGCCTCAAAGCCTAAATCAAGCATACCAGAATAACATCTGGGAATCTCGAGCCTCCGCCGAGTCATGGCATAGACTACAGCACAGGGCCGCATGTCTGCGCTTTCAGTTTCTCTGTCCTCACAACGGACCCCTCAGCTCGGCCTCGGCCTCTACCTCGGCCCCTCAGTCCAGATCCACCTTCATGGCTCTGCTGCACTGTGGTATTGCTGCCTGATCTCCCATTCATAGTAGACTGAGCTCCCAAGGTGGCGGGGCAATCCCTAACCTGGTGGTCCATCGAGCCGCATCTAATGCAGGCTCCAGTCAGCCACCGACACTCCCCACTATGTCTCCTCTCGCAATGCTCACACACTGAAGGAAGCTGTCCTGAACCTCTGCCACTACTACTGCCAGTCTGAACAAATCTCCCCCTCTGACCAAATCCAGACTTCCGAGATCCTCCAGATGACCTGAAGGTCCTGCTCTGGCGCTTACTGAACCCTCTGTTACCACTGCCTTGGCTATCACTCAGCCTCTTACCTCTGAACCTCGACCGGACTCACTGGTCTGTCTCAAAGAATCGTCAACTCGAATCGCAGCACCCTCATCACCAATAAATGTGCCCATGTCAGATCGGGCCAACCTGGTACGGATCTCTAGATTGAGTCCACCCTCAAATCTCCGGCACCTATCAGCCTCAGTAGAAATCAGAACAGTAGCATACCCCATGAGCTCGTTGAACTTAACCTCATACTTTGCCACTGTCATCGTACCCTGCTTCAACTCGAGGAACTCCTGCATCTTCATCTTAAGATAAACCTTGGGCATATAATTATCTCGGAAAGCCCTTAAGAAATCCTCCCATGACAATAAGCAAGGCCTGGTGGTGATGCCCGGGACAGTCTTCCACCACTGATAAGTTGGACCCTGCAGGAGAGATACTGCATAGTCAAATCTCTCCTCTGCATCACAATCCATTAGGTCAAAACTCGCTCCCCTCTCACCATCCTCGGCCTTAGCAGGTCTCATGCGCCATAAAATTCTGACCCCACCTTGCAGCGATCATCATACCTCCTCTCCCGTCTCGCGGGAACCCTAGGAGGTAGCTCCTCAAATCGAGGCATAGAGGACTCCCTACTAGCTCCGACTGAGCCTTGGTCAGCTGGTTGATCTATCTAATCCCCAAGAACAAATGACCTAAAATAAGACAAGAATTCTGATCAATTTCTTTTTTTCTCACTGAAATTCAAACCTAATTATGCACTATGCCCAACAGATGCCAAACTATGCTCTGATACCACCTAAATGTAGCGCCCCCTTACCGCAGAGTACGCACCGCGACGCCCGTGGGTCATTCTGACGCATATCCCACAATAAGGGAGAGCTACGAGCAGTCGATCACTACAATACTCTTATGGCATCGCATTCATTAAACCACAATATAAAATCACTATATTTTAAAACCAGGATACATTCTCATTTCATATCATCAAACAGAAATATAGACAAGTCTATCAGTTTTCCACGGTCTAAATACATTACTCCAAAAAGGAAATCTGATACAAAAGTCTATACTAGGTCATCCCCAAAATCAATCCCAGCTGACCGACCTGTGTGCCATAACTTCTCTTGCCAACGTGCTCACACGACAGGAAAAGTCTATCTCTGGAGCTAGGAGTCTAATCTATCGATCCTGAAAAATAGATGCAATTTTGGGTGAGTTTGCGAACTCAATGAGAAACCATCATCGATGGTTCACTCAATTCATGCATTACGCAAATAGCGTACATCATATCACAATAACGCATTCAGAATACCAGATAGCAATTTACAATCTCTCATACAATCACAGAACTCAGAAATTTCACAAATCAGTTATAGCAATTATAGCATGCACTCTTGCCTATTGTCCATTCACTGAATTCAATCCATCACAATGTGTATGCGATGCATATGTGACTCTTTCCCATTTTATTACAGTGTTGTGACCGAGCGCTTAAACAGTGTACAGTGTTCAGTAGACGCGTCTAGGGAGTAGGAGAGCCCTCTGGGTATGCACTAACTCCCTTTGAGCTCGAGGCTCGAGGCTCGTTTCAGTATCAATGGCGACTCAGGTCACAACTATCATTATCTATTCATGCATTTGTGTATGAATTGCAAAAATGCCCATAATTCATAGTCACATTGCCTTTGAAACCTATTTATCACTATTCTTCAGAATCACGTAGTAGTCAAATCCGATTTACCAAAAGTAAACATATCGATCCTAATCATTCACATGATCATACAATTCACATTCGCAGACAGTTTACAGAGCATTTAACAATCAAAAATTGAGGAACCAACTAGGTTACTCACCTATAACTTCCGAGCTACTGCCTGGAAGTCCCAGCAATATCCGTGAAATGACAATCCAACGGTGCCTTTATAATAGCTAAATAATTACCCATTACTAAATGCATAATCAGAACAATTCAATGATGCATATGTCTTTATTAAAAGATGTACGATGCATATTCATGACTTTCCGGCGCTAATCCCAATTTCGCTATCTTTTGTCCAAATCTAACTTTTCACTCAATTTATCAATAATGACTCATTGCATTTCTAAAATTCAGTTCAATCCACCATATCAAGCACCCTAGAATAATCCCAAGAAAACCTATTCATTTGGTCAAATTCACTCATTGAAGACCCCAAGTTATACTCCAATTATCATAATACAATCCTTAGGTTGCAATAGAAAATCATATTCGACTTTCTTTCAATAATTGAGATCCTACTAATTTAAATTCAAACTTTCATTCTTTACCACAATTGTAGACTTCTCTCTCTAGTTCATAACGAATTAAGAATCACCTCAATTGGAGGTCTACACCATTAGTTATGCCCCAAAAACTAAACTACATCCATTCAGAAAATTGGTCCTCGTCGCGGCGTCACTCATTGGCTCGCCGCGATGCACAGGAAGGGCTCGTCACGGTGTAATAAAACGGGGCTCGCCGCAGCGTCAGAACGGGCTCGCCGCGGCGTGGAATTCATTTGGAGCTCATGGCATGCTCTCCTGCTCACTCACCGCCATGACGCATGCGGTTATTTGGTTTGTCTTCTCCCACTCTCTTTTCCCAATTTTCTCTCTAAATCAACCATAACTCACTCTCTATTACCCCAATCTTTCATATAACCACAATAAATGCATTTCAAAAACAATAAAAACAACATAATACCAATTTACTTACCAATCAAGCCTTAAATCTTCAAATCTCCGAAAGTCTTCTCCAAACCCTAATACTCACGATTCCCACCTAAAGCCACAACAATCCTCTTCTTCCTTAAGGTTTAGACTTGTCTTTGCACAAGGAGAAGCAAGCAAGCAAGGATTGTAAAGGGTGGTCGAAAATCACCAAGAGAAGAGGAAGAAGAAAAACCCTAAGATGGAGGAAATGAGTTTAAGGCCAAATTTAAAACCTAAGGTATTTAAAGGGTTACTCTCTTCCCTTCAAACACTCTTTTAAAACTCTAACTCTTTTCAAAACTCATTTCCGGTCTAAGCTGTTTCTAAATTCCAATAGCTCATCATTTTTATTCCTAACATCAAAAATCTAATTTTCCATTGCCATTGGATATTTATTTCAGTATCATTTAGTCAACCAGTCTATCACTCGAAAAATTTCAGTCCGGACATTTACTCCCAAATTTCCAGAAAAATTTCCTATGAGTCGCTAACAACTGACAATCACTCTTAAGACATTCTAATTCAACTATTCAAATCCAATTATTCCATAATTCTCAATAAATCGCAATCAACTATACTTATCTAAAAAATTTACCAATCATATCATGTTCACAATTAAATGTCAGAAAATGCCATGAATGCATGTACATATAAATGCATGTGCAAATTGACTTATTCCTCTAAAATTAGAGGCCAAATGAATGTTCATATCAATAATATGCAATGTAAAATCCTAACCCGTCCCCATTTACCAAAATAACCCTCCCATCGGTGATGGGATGTTAGAATCAAGTACATAATGGAGAAGACTATTAAAGAGAGCATCACAGAAACTGATAATGTCAAAAATTATCTCAAGGCTGTTGGTAAAAAATTTCAGAAGTTTGATAAGATTGAAAAGTCTAACTACTTGTCTTTATTGTCTTAGACCAAGTATGATGGTGTGGGTGGTGTTCGTGAGCATGTTATGAAGCTTGTGAACTGGTATAATAAGTTGAAGGCCATGAAAGTTGTGTTGGGAGAGGATTATCTGAATTGACAGGTGTTTGAATCTCTTCCATCTGAGTTTGATGTTCTCAGGACTACTTATCATGCTCAAAAAGATGAATGGAGCATTGATGTGTTGATTTCCATTCTTATTCAAGAGGAGCATACTATGAAGAAAGGAAAGTCCCACAGTATTCACCACACTTCTCACAAGAGTGGTGACAAGAAAAAATTTTACAGAGACAAACAGAATAAGCCTCAATTTAAGAAGGGGGGATGATAAACCTGCATTACCTTCTGAGCCTGGTGAGAGTTCTGGTGTTAAGCACAAGCCTGTTTTTAATGGAAGCTGCAACTTTTGTAAAGAACATGGGCATATACAGTGTGACTGTGAGAAGTTTAAGAACTGGTTGGAAAAGAAGAAAGGTATACTTCAAATCTTTATTTGTTTTGAATCAAATCTGGTTGATGCTCCTCCTAATTCATGGTGGTTAGACACTGGTGCAACTATTCATGTAACGAACTCATTGCAGGAGTTCCAAAGCAGGCAGAAACCAAATAAAAGGGAGTTGACGGTGCAACTAGGATATGGATTTAGCAATAATGTTAAGCACATAGGAGTAGTTTCCTTGAAGTTGAGTAGTGGATATGATTTGCTTTTGAAAGATATTATTTATGTGGCTTCTATGAGAAGGAATTTGATTTCAGATTTTGTTTTACACAGTTGTGGATACATTTTCCATATAATCAATAATGGTATTATTTTGTACTATGATTCTGTTGTTGTTGGTTCTGCATTTATGCGTGATGGATTGTTTATGCTAATTGCTAATTCTTCTCGTTTTGATCAACCACATGATGATGTTAATGCTGTTGTTGGAAAGAAACGTGGGAGAGTTGCTGAAAAATCTTCTATATTGTGGTATAAACGGTTAGGACATATCTCTAAGGAGAGAATGGAGAGGTTGATTAAGGAAACCATTTTGCATGATTCGAACTTGTCTGATTTTGACACTTGTGTTGATTGCCTAAAGGGGAAGTTTACAGCTAAAGTAAGAAAGGAGAAAATAACTAGGAAGGAGGAACCATTACGGATAATTCACACAGACATCTGTGGACCTATTACTCCTATCGTCATGGGAGGCTACAGGTATAAGAACTAGGGTTGTATATTTTGAAAAAGCTTCTCACATCGTATTGAAAGTATTGTGAAGAATATATACACTGGAACTATACAAGGAAAAAGATAAAATGTACAATAAATCAGCAGTAGAATCAGAAACTGATAGCACCTAATTAGGCGCAATATTATGGTTGACGATCTTATCCTTAACAACAGGTACTTCATCACCTTTATTGATGATTTTTTTCGGTATGGTTGTATTGAAGTTTTGCATGAGAAATCTGAATCCTTGGATGCTTTTAAGTCATTGAAAATGTTACTGAATTGCAACTTGGGAAGTAGATCAAATATGTAAGATCTGATAGAGGTGGTGAGTATTATGATCGGTATGATGAAACAAGAAGAAACCCTGACCCTTTTGCTAGATATTTGTAGGATTGTGGAATTGAGGCGCAATATACCATACCTGACACTCCTCAACAAAATGGGATCGTAGAGAAACAAAGTCGTACTCTTATGGAGATGGTTAATTGCATGCTTAGTCACTCCACCTTACCAAAGTTCTTGTGGGGAGATGCCTTGAGGACTGTTGTTTATGTTCTCAATCATGTGCCTAGTAAGTTTGTACCAAAGACTCCTTTTAAGCTTATATCAGGAAAGAAGCCCAACTTGAAGCATTTTCATGCTTGGGGCTGTAAGGCTGAGGTGAGGATTTATAATCTTTAGCTGAAGAAGCTTGATTCTGGAACTATTTTAGGTTACTTTATTGGTTATTGTACTGGTTCAAGAGATTCAAGATTCTATTGTCCCAATCACACTACTAGAATCATTGAATTAGATCGAGCTGTCTATTTTGAAGGGAACATGGGACATAATGAAAGACATGAGTCTCGTGTTGTTGATTTCAGAGAGGATCGTGTTATTGTTCCTACACCTATTATTTTTCATCCTAAGGCAATTCAGTCTCCTCTGATTCATGATGATGTTGTTGATCGAGAAAATGATGTTGAAATTCCTCAACAGGTTGGCGTTGATACTAAAGTCCCAGATGTGGTTGTAGTTCCACCTAGGAGATCTGAAAGGATTCCTAAATGTAATGAGTCTTCTAAATTTCGAGACTATTATATTTACTTGGAGGAGCATGAATTCAATTTAGTTGAAGACTCAGATCCAATTTCTTTTCAGGATGCCATTTCTGGTCCATGTAGTTCACAATGGTTGGCATTCATGGAAGATGAGCTGGCTTCTATGAGTATGAATGACTTTTTGGATTTGGTGGAATTACCCAGTGGTTGTAAAACTGTTGGGTGTAAATGGGTCTTTAAGACTAAACATGATGCTAGAGATGAGATAGAAAAGTAGAAAACCAGATTTATTGCAAAAGAGTATAACCAGAGGGAAGGTATAAACTATAAAGAGACTTTTTCTTCAGTTTCTACTAAAGATTCATTACGTATTGTGATGGATTTAGTTGCTCATTTTGATTTGGAGTTCCATCAAATGGATGTAAAAACTACTTTCCTAAATGGTGATTTGTATGAAGATGTGTTCATGAATCAGTCTGCTGGTTTTGTTGAGAAATGTGAGGAATAAATGGTATGCAAATTGAGAAAATCCATTTATGGGCTGAAATAAGCTTCCAAACAATGATACTTGAAATTTAACCAAATTGTTTACTCTCTTGGCTTCAAAGAAAATGTTGATGATCAATGCATTTACTTGAAGAATAATGGGAGAAAATTCATTATTCTTGTCTTATATGTTGATGATATTTTTTTAGCCAATAATAATATGAGTTTTCTTTATGAAACTAAACAAATGTTGATAGCTCATTTTGATATGAAAGATCTCAGCGATGCTTCTTTTGTTCTGGGCATTTAAATTCATCGTGATAGATCTCGTGGTGTTCTTGATTTGTCTTAGAAAAGGTATATTGAAAGGATCTTGAATAGATTCACCATGAAGACTTGTAATCCTTGCAATGCACCCATCCAAAAGGGTGACAAACTCTCGAATAGCCAGTGTCCTCAAAATGTAAGTCAGAGATGGAAAAGGTCCCATATGCTTCTGCTGTTGGCAATCTTATGTGTGCTCCAGTTTGTACACGTCCTGATATTGCTTTTGTTGTTGGTGTAATTGGGAGACACTTGAGCATTCCTGGTGTGGGTCATTGGCAAGCTATGAAACGAGTTCTGAGGTACCTACAAGGTACTAAAGATTACATGCTCACTTACAGGATGTCTGATCACCTTGAAGTGATAGGTTATTCTGATTGTAATTATGGTGGCTGCCTTGATGATCACAAATCCACATCAGGATACATCTTTATGCTTGCTGGAGGAGTTGTATATTGGAAAAGTGTTAAACAAACACTTACAACAACTTCAACTACGGAGGCAGAGTATCTGGTTTGTTACGAAGCTACTCGACAAGCAATATGGTTGAGGAATTTCATTTATGATCTTCATCTCGTGGAGAGTGTTTTTAGACCTCTAACTATATATTGTGATAAGTCTGTTGTGGTGGGCTTCTCTCAAACATGCAAGAATTCTAAGCGTTCGAAGCATTTTGATACAAAGTATATGTTTGTTAGAGATAAGGTTAAGGAATTTCAAACTCGTATAGAGCATATATCCACCGAACTTATGGTAGCAGATCCTCTAACCAAAGGCTTGACTGTTAAAGTTTTTGTGAGTCATGTAACTCGTATGAGTCTATTTAGATGTTTTGATAGCTTGGATTAGTGGGAGTCTGTCTTTTATGTTAATGTTTGATAGCAACATTGCATTTGACTTTTTTGTTATTCAATTTAAAGACTTTTGCTTATAATTGTTGCTATTATTGTTATTTTCATATACTTTATTGATATACTGCATAGATACGTTTAAATATTTGTATATATATATGGCATTTTGTTGGAGACATTTGGTACTTGGTCTCATTTTGTTGTTCTGAGATATTTTGTTAAATCTCAGTTGACATCTTGAGTTGATGCTTAGGACATTTTGTTTGAAATTGCATAAATGGATTACAATTTTGTGTGCATTTCTTTATGACATATTCTGTTTAGGTCATCGAGGTATAGGTATCTTGCATATATGTTATCAGTACTCCTATCGGGTCTGATTTCTATACTGTTGAGATACTTGTAACCTCATTTTGAAGTTATGATTGAGAGATTGTTGGCTTGTTTTTGACATCCTATTGTGACCACATATTGTTATATTAATTTAGGGATTTGTTTTTATTGTTCATTGATGTTAATCATGCTGTTCAAGTGGGAAAATGATAGAATTTGTCATTAATTTTGTGAACTAGCATAATAAACATAATTTTGTACAAACTTCGATTAATTTGATGTCAAGATAATTGGGCTTGTTAATTCTCTCTTTAACGTGTCATTGGGTCTATGTTCATGGGCTTGCTATGATAGGTAGGGTTGACCCATGTTTTGCAATGCACAGGAGGCTCTACTACTAATTACCTTAAATCTGATGCCTATTGAAAGCATGCGTGTTTTTCTTCGATTAAGGTTTGGAATAATAGTAGTCAATCCTCTGCGTCTCTGTCACGTCGCTTCACAAAAAACAACAATGGATTCATTTGTTCCACAATTTTCTGGTATTTGTCTATACAATTATTGAATCTAATATGTTGCAATTCTAGGGTTAATTAATTGAGTTGATTAATTACAAAATTAATCTAAAATTTCGTGTTGAATTTTCCTTCAAAACATTTATACAAATATAATTTCAAAAAATAATAAATAAGAATATCATCTTCAATTCAATGTATAGAGGCTCATTATGTGCCTTATGTGGGTGTGAGTTCGAGTCACTGCATCAAAATTTGCTTTAAATCAACACACAAAACGACGTCGTTTGGTGAAAGGGTCTTCAACCTTTAATAGGGTCATAATAACCCCATTAATAACCCGTCAGATACCAAACTAAATCAAATCATTAAAACACCATAAAAATTGATTTTTTTAATTGTACAAACACTTCAAAACACTTAATTAAAAATTATCTTTAATCGGACGAAAAACTTTCAAAAGCAACTTTAAGATGAATTTTTAAATATGAAAAATTTTCCAAAATTCAAAATATTCTAAAAATTAAAACAAGATTGAGGTTACTGTACTCTGAAGCCAAATGTAAGTCAATTCAACATATATTTAACAGTAATGTACGTTAAAATAACAAATAAACTGAATGTGGAAGAAATCAAAACACTTATACTGGTCGGGTCGGTCGTGCTGGGCCCGCACCCAGTCATAACGACCCGTGGGTCGATCGGTTCGTTCTTCAAATATCAGTCTTGTACCTATGCCAAGCCTAGATCCAATCCACGATCTCCTTGGCCCATCCGCATGTAAGAGTCCCCCATGCACACGTAAAGACCTAAACCTAGCTACTGCTTCATATATAAGGTACAATTCTACCATAATGAAGGTACGCACAATCATAACCCTAGTTTTCTCTGCTTACAGCAATCTCACCTTCACCAAAAGACTGACTTGAGCGTCGGAGGGGCTTATCGGGAAACAACCCCCGACGTGCCTTCTTTTTCTTGCAGGAACCTCACACCGAAACTTTCACGTGAAGCAACCGACTCATGGATCCAAACGGCAACGTACAGTTCCGCCAAAATCTGGCAGAACCACATGCCATTGACGTTTTTACTTCAAAAGTCTGCATCTTTAGAATTCTTCTAAGCTCATAGTTCCAAAATGGATGATGTATATTTTGAGAAGAGAAAAAAAGTTTAGGGATCCCAAAAATCTACAAGAAAGAACATATATTAATGTGCTCCTATGAAGCACATTAATTTTTTTACCACAAAAACAAAACATTTATATCCATTAATTACATAACGATGGACCATTTGTAGATATTAAAACTACCTAGATTATGGCATTTAACTTTTTAAACTCATCTTTTAAAAAATTAATTTAAACGACATCATTTGAAAAAGTGAATTGCATATCATGATTAAGCCCAGTCTTGGAGTCTAATCAACTTAAACTCAACCTATTAATTTTAGATCTAGTTAGACCAAAATTTCATTTCTAAAGATTTCTATTTTGATCTTCTTACTATCTTATAAGTTTAGAGATACGTACCTTTTTTTTTAATTAGATAAATACTTAATTGATATTACTGATAATTAAAAGACATAGTTGGTTTGACTAGTTCAATTGTAAAAATTTTAAAAGGTCAATTGTCAGTTCGATTTACTAATTATATGACTAAAGAGTAATTGATGAAAAAAATTGTAATTTTTTTATTATTTATAACATTGATGGACAGTAATCTGCATTATTTTGAAAAATATTAAGTAAATCAATATTCAGTCCTCCTAACAATTTAAGCATTAATAAGTAAATCAATATTCAATCCTAAAAAGTATATAAGAAGAACAAAAGAGATTACAATTTCTGACTGATAAAATCAAAATTTCCCCTTTTTCTTTTTGTTTTGCCGCAGCCTCCCAATTTTGTCTCTTTTAATTGTTGCCGTGGTGCTCTCTACAGCAATGTATATGTTGAGTTTGCTTACAGGTAAAGATGAAATTGAGATATCTCCAAGAGCAAAGTTTATGCAACGGAGGTATTTAATGGTAAGTAAAGGAAAAACCCTTGTAAAAAGGCTTCATTTATTTTTAGTTATTTAAAATGAATTAAATTTATAAAAACACCTCTTAATTTAAAAAGTATAAAAGGCTTCATTTATTTTTAGTTATTTAAAATGAATTAAATGTATAAAATACCTCTTAATTTAAAAAGTATAACTTAATTACAAAATTGGGAGGCATTTTAAAAAGTATAAAATACCTCCCAATTTTGTCCGTTTTAATTGGTGCCATCGTGCTCTCTACAGCAGTGTATATGTTGAGTTTGCTTACAAGTAAAGATGAAAGTTAGATATCTCCAAAAGCAAAGTTTATGCAACGGAGGAAAAACCCTGTAAAAAGGCTTCATTTATTTTTAGTTATTTAAAATGAATTAAATTTATAAAATACCTCTTAATTTAAAAAGCATAATTTAAGAGGTCTAGATCCTCTGTTCTTATTAACCAGTTCCAACCCTGTATTAATTAATTCTATCCACACATTTATATGGAGCTTATATAAATATATGGACAAAATTAACTTACATAAGATTGGAAAATCATTTTGGGAACAAAAGATTTCGTGTGAATTTAGTCTGGTGCATTATCACATTAATACTTTGTGTTTTGACAAATAGATTAAATGTTCAAAACTTAGAACACAAATATAAAATCCATAGTTTTTATACTGAGCAATTAAAATAATTTTTTATTTTAATGTCTAATTTAAAAATAAGATAATTTATTTTAAAATTTTATATTTTGTTAACATTTTAGTTAAATTAAATAAGTGATCACAATTAAATACTCAAACATTATTTTGACAAGAATGAAAAGTTACATAATGTCTTTAAATATAAAGCTTGATATCCTTTGTCGGTAATAAAATCGGTCCATCTTAAAGGTAGAGTCGGCTCCATCAAAATTCCATCAATCCAAATGGCATTATTTTAACTTTGTCTCGGAGCTAGTGGCCATTATTCGATCATTTATCATTTTTAACCATTAGTCACATTAATAAATATAATGTTTTAAAAGTGAAAAAGTTTAAAATTAAACACTTAAATAAACATATTAAAATAATACTTTAATTAATTACAATAGAATTAATTAAAATATTATTATTATTATTTATTTACATTATATTTAATTAAAATATTATTGTTAATTAAAATATAACTAATTAAAATATAACCATTAATTAATTAAATTATTATTATTACACTATAATTAATTAAAATATAATTATTCATTAATTAAAATATTGTAATTAATTAATTACAATATATTTAATTAATTACATTATATTTAATTAAAACATTATTATTAATTAAAATATAACTAATTAAAATATAATTATTCATTAATTAAAATATTAATTAATAAAATATTATTAATTAATTAATTACAATATTATTAATTAAAATATAATTCATTCATTAATTAAAATATAATTCATTTTGTCATTAATTAATTACAATATTTTTTACAATCCAGGCACTATCAATAGTAATGGTAATCATTCCTTCCTTTTAACCAACAATCATGATTATAATGATAATATTCATTCTGATTCCTCACTATATTCATTTCCATTCTTATTACCATTCCCCCATGCTAACCAATCGCCTCTTTAGTTCCATTAATGGATTGAACTCGGATTCATGCATTATTTGATCCAATCTGCAATTTTCTAGTCTTAGCTTAGGTATGCATTTTGGCAAATTAAATTAGGTTTAGTCTGAAGTTAACGAGTTGAATATAAATTGATGAAGTTTAGGTTTAAAAGGTAGGTTGAAAGTTTAATATCTTCTCAAAATGATATTGTTTTTGTACTCTAAATATAAGAAAATGAAGATTAAATTGACATTATTTTTTTTGATCAAAACATTAGACTTAAACTCAATCAAACTTTAAACTAATCTCGACCTATCTATTAAGAGAGTCATCCTCGAACTCAACTCATCTTAATCTATTGTCAAACTTATAAACGATTACCAAATAAAGATTAGGTCCTTTTTTTTCAAATTTGATTAAATTTGGTTTTAATATGTTAATTTTGGATGATTAGATTTGATTAATTTATTATAGTTCGTTAAGTAAAAATATGGTAAGAGAATGGATTTTCTAAGAACAATTTCCGTAAGAAAGTAGAAAAGCATTCGAACTCAAGAGATTCATGCATACATTTCTTTCTTGATGCCCATCACAAGCTCGTAAGCTTCACATGGCGATTCTTCTGCTTTTAATCTTGATCTGAGTTTAAATTTAAATTTAAATTTAAATAGAATTGAGTCAAATTAAATTCGATCTATTTTATTATTTTATTAATGAATCTCTGAATATTTAAGTTTTGAAAATTTATTTTTAGAATAATGTTTATGACACGTTTAATTTATTTAGAATATATATTACAAATGATAATAGTTTAAAAAATTTAAAATGATAATATTTTAGGACACATTTAATCACTATTTTGATAATTGAACCCAATATATATGTAAAACAACTATTGAGTTTCTTAACTATTTACATATTTATGGGTGCAAATAAATAAGTTGGTACGTTTGTCACTAATGCAAGTGTCTTTCTCTTTTTGGTTATTTGACCGTATAAGACACTTGGTTTGAGACAACTATATTGGACGTTTACCTAAAAATTGACCCTTTAACTTAAATGTTGGTAAAATTACCCAAATAGGAGTTGTAACAATTCATATCCGAGTGAATTGAATTGTGAAAAGTATGGTTGGTAATGGGCGAGTTGGGTTGGGTTGCGCTTGCCCAAGCTCAGCCTTAGTATGATAGCATTCTAATAAGATCCAAGTCCAGTCCTAGGTTTATCTGGTTCGAATAGCTTAAAGTTGGACTTGACTCAGTTAGACCTGATTTTATTTTTATTTTTAACAATAAAAATAGAAGACAATGTTATTTTTAACAAAGCAATGTCATTTACTTTATAACTATTGGGTTTTAAGTCAAGTTAAGCCTGGATAGCTTGAATTTGAGGCTGGATTTTTTAAAAAATTAGACCTGAGATCTGATCAAACTATAGGTAACATGATGACTTTAGATCAAGTAGGACTAGGTCAGGTTGACCCGAACCTAATTGTTAAGCCTACATGGACCAAATGTAAATTATATAGATTCCATCTATTATTACTTTTTATGAATTTCTCTTTGATCTGTTGGTCTGTTTTCTTTTTATGTAGTCCATACAAATTTCAAAATTAATAAAATTCAAAGTCTTAAGTACTCCATCATTTACCGATCTTTTAATTATTTTTATGGAGATATGTCATAATCTTTAGTGCTACAATATAGATGAATTCTCATCCATAACATAACATTTTGTTCCAACATGAACATGTGAAATGTACCATTTCTAACAATTTCAAATTTATAATTAAACTTTAAATATTCATTTGAAAAATAAAAACAATATCCAAAATGCACAAATCTTCAAACTGAAATCAATTTCCTAAAACAAATGGGAATATAAAATGTATTTTCTAATTTTAAAACAAAACCAGTACATAAAATTAAATTGCAACCTCTAACAGGCTCCACACGTGAGCGCTTTTTGTTTCCATATAAGATACACCGCTTACTTGCCATTAACTTAAGAGTTTTACAAATCCTACAACTCATTTGTAATATTATTTTAATAATCAAAATCATTCCATCATATGTTATGATAAATTTCAGTCATATTAGATTCAAAGAAACTATTGAGATTAGATTGTCTTTCTTTTCAAGTCATTCCTTATGTTTACCATAATCCTTCTTCATATGTTTTTTTTTTCTCGCAAAAGAAACACTTGAATTCTTGTTAATGTTAGCTTGGGCAATTATTTGACCTTTTTTTTGTCTTCCTTGAGTTGACTTGATTTTTCTTCTTTTCTTAAACAATCAAATGTGCAGTCTGCTAACTCTGCCCGTTCCACTAATAATCTTCCTTTCTCTTGAAAACACGTGATCATTAATTCATTTATTAACTACTTATCCTTATGTGTATTATAAGAGATTTTAAAAGGTATGTAATGTAGTGGAAGGGTCTTCAAAATGTAATGCACAAGAAAAGAATCAAACATTTCAACTTTGAGTTTCTTTAACCGAGTCACAATGTCCCTCACCTTCAAGATATGCTCACTCACACCTCCAACATTGGTGAGCCTTATGGATGAAAACTTCATAAGTACTTTGAATTAAGTTTCAAATTGCTTATAAATAACCTTCAATAGAGTATGGACATTGTCATGTTGTAATGAATGCGGGTTCCTCCATTTTAATAACCCATTTTAATAAAAATATATTTATGACGATGAACTCGTAGTTTAGGTAAATATCACATTAATACTTTGGGCTTTGACAAATGGATTAACCATTCAAAACTTAGAAGACAAGTATAAAATCCATAGTTTTTATACCGAGCAATTAAAATAAGAATTTTATTTTAATGTCTAATTTAAAAATAAGATATTTTATTTTAAAATTTTATTTTTGTTAACATTTTAGTTATATGCCTATAGATCACACAAAGATTAATAGTTATATAAATGAAGTGTCGTCTTTTTTCACACGAATTTTTAAATTAAATAAGTGAGCACAATGCTCAAACATATTTTGACAAAATGAAAAGTTACATAATTTCATCCACAAAACCTATTTATTTATTGCAAAGTTTGTGGATAAGGTCCTTGGAAACTTCATCAGTCAACAAATTTACACGTAAGGGATTTCACGTCAAAGATTAAAATAATGTGAGGATTTTTGGAATATTATTCGCACCTCTGATTTCAAGCCACGTGTATACCAAGATGTGGCTCTTAGATTAACAACGTCCACTACAATCTCATGCTCTTTTGTTCAAAAATCTTCTTAGCTCCATTATTGGATTGGACTCGGATTCATGCATTATTTGATCCAATCTGCAATTTTCTAGTCTTAGGTTAGGTATGCATTTTGGCAAATTAAATTATGTTTAGTCTGAAGTTAGCGAGTTGAATATAAATTAATGACGTTTAGCTCCACATAGTCGGTTGAAAGTTTAATATCATCTCATAATGATATTGTTTTTGTATTGTAAGTATAAGAAAATTAACATTAAAATGACATTATTTTTTAATCAAAACCTTAGATTCAAACTCAATCAAACTTTAAACTAATCTTGAGCTATCTATTAAGATGGTCAGCCTCAAACTCAACTCGTCTTAATCTATTGTCAAACTTATAAAAGATGTACGAGATATAAATTAGGTTTTTATTCTAAGTTTGATTAACTTTGATTTTAATATATTAATTTTGGATCACTAGATTTGATTAATTTATTATAGTTCGCTAAGTAAAAATATGATAAGCTTGAATTTGAGCTTAAATTTAAATTTGAATGGATTTGTTAACTTTAAACTGGGTTAAACTAAATTGATCTAATTTATTATTTTATTTATGAATATTTGAATATTTAAATTTTGATTTTTGATTTTAATTTTTAGAATAATGTTTACAACATATTTAATTTATTTAAAATATATATTACAAATGATAATAGTTAAAAACAATTTAAAATTATAATAGTTTAAGATACATTTAATCACTATTTTATAATTGAACCCAAACTATATGTAAAACAATTATTGAGTTTCTTAACTATTTCTGAACTATTTAAATATTTATGGGTTCTAAGTAAATAAGTTGGTACGATTGTCACTAATGCAAGTTTCTTTTTCTTTTTGGTTATTTTATCATATCAAACACTTGGTTTGAGACAAATATATAAGACGTGTAACTGAAAATTGACCCCTTAAAAATACCCAAATAGGACTTGTAACAAGTTGAATTGTGAAAATAGGGTTGTTAATAGGCCGAGTTAGGTTCGGCTGAGCTTGTCCAAGGTTAACCTTAGTATGATAGCATTCTACTAGGACCCAGGTCCACCCCAAGACTTGATTGGTTCGAATAGTTCAAAGTTAGACTTGATCGAGCTCAACCTGATATTATTTTTATTTTTAACAATAAAAATAGAAGTTTTTTTTATCTATGTTAATCTTTATAATAAAATTATCAATTATATTACAATTCCTAATACTTGTGGGAAATTAGGAAAAATAAATTGATATTTTATCCTAATTAATCATTCAAATATAATAAAAATTTTGTGTGATAAAATTTATTATACTAAAATAATTAAATGCAATTAAATGCCTAAACTCTTTATATGATTAGGTTACATAACTATATAATTTTATATAATTAGGGTTGCTATAGTTGAGCCCTAATAATTTGTCATTAAAACATGTTATACAAAATTATATTCACAATCCAAAATATATAAATAATAATTTTGTGGATAAAATTGATAACCTAATTTATGTTGAACGTTTATACAACAATAATTTCAACGCATAACAAATAAAAATATCATCACAAATAAACTGAATGTGGAAGAAATCAAAACACTCATGCCATTGACGTTTTTACTTCAAAAGTCTACATTTTTAAAATTCTTCTAAGCTCTTAGTTCCAATATCGATGAGAAATTTAGGGACCCCAAAAATCTACAAGAACATATATTAATGTGCTCCCATTAAGCACGTTAATTTTTACCAAAAACAAAACATTTATATCCATTAATTACATAACGATGGATTTGTAGATATCAAAACTACCTAGAATATGGCATTGAACTTTTAAACTCATCATTTTAAAAATTTAAACGACATCATTTAAAAAGTGAATTATATATCATGATTAAGTCCTGTCCTAGAATATAATCAACTTAAACTCAACCTATTAATTTTGGATCGAGTTAGACCAAAATTTCATTTCTAAATATTTATATTTTGATATTCTTTTATGTTATAAGTTTAGAAATATGTACCTTTTTTTGAAGAGTTAGACCAAAATTTCATTTCTAAATATTTATATTTTGATATTCTTTTATGTTATAAGTTTAGAAATATGTACCTTTTTTTGAAAATTAGATACGTACATAATTGATATTGCTAATAATTAAAAACATAACTTGTTTGACTAGTTCAAATATAAAATTTTGAAAAGGTCAAATTTTTCATTCGATTTGTTAATTATATGACTAATGAGTAATTGATGAAAAAATTGTAAATTTGTTTTTATTATTTATAACATTGATGGACAGTAATCTGCACTATTTTGAAAATATTAAGTAAATCAATATTTAATCCTAAACTGAAAATATTAAGTAAATCAATATTTAATCCTAAACAGTATATAAGAAGAACAAAAGATATTACAATTTCTGACTGATAAAATCAAAATTCCCCTTTTTCTTTTTGTTTTGCCGCAGCCTCCCAATTTTGTCTCTTTTAATTGGTGCTGTGGTGCTCTCCAACAGCAATGTATACGTTGAGTTTGGTTGCAAGTAAAGATGAAATTGAGTTATCTCCAAGAGCAAAGTTTATGCAACGGAGGTATTTAATGGTAAACAAAGGAAAAACCCCTGTAAAAAGGCTTCATTTATTTTTGGTTATTTAAAATGAATTAAGCATACACATCACTTTA
Source organism: Erythroxylum novogranatense (assembly GCA_029891385.1). Classification (NCBI taxonomy): domain Eukaryota; kingdom Viridiplantae; phylum Streptophyta; class Magnoliopsida; order Malpighiales; family Erythroxylaceae; genus Erythroxylum; species Erythroxylum novogranatense. The sequence goes on along the minus strand of CM057228.1, from coordinate 3,331,671 downwards.
ATATTTTGGACTTTGACAAATAGATTAACTATTCAAAACTTAGAAAAAATAAAAATCCATAGTTTTGTATCGGTCAATTAAAGTAATAATTTTAATTTTAATGTTTAATTTAAAATAAGAATTTATTTTAAAATTTTAATTTTGTTAACATTTTATTATATTTCTAATAGATCACGTAAAGATTAATAGTTATATAAATGCAACGTAGTCTTTTTTTTTTCACACAACTTATTCACATTAAATAAGTGATGAAATACTCAAACGTACATTTGACAAAAATGAAAAGTTACATCATTTCTTTAAATATAAAGCTTCACACCTTTTGTTGGTAGTAAAATCGGTCCGTCTTAAAGTCAGAGTCGGCTCTACCGAAATTCCATCGAATCAAATGACATTGCTTTAGCTTTGTCTTCGAGCTACCAGCGGGCATTTGGTGAATTTGGTCCTTTATCATTTTAACCATAAGTCACATTAATAACATGTTAATAAACATAATGTTTTAAAAATAAAAAGTTTAAAATTAAACACTCAAATAAACATATTAAAATAATACTTTAATTCGTTATTTCTTTTAAGAAATAATATCTTATAATATATACGTAATCTCTTATCGGATACCAAACTTTCGTATCTTACTTTAGAGATTTTTGTTTCTAAATTTAAATACATGAAATAAAAGTAAATAATTCTTAAAATTTTAAAATGTATATATAACTTTTAAAATGAACATAAATTTGAAAAAGAAATTTTATATTATTAAAATTGATATAAGGTTTTTAAAAGAATAAATACGCATATATACGTTTAAAGTTTTAAACTAAAATTTAATAAAACTAAAATTTGAATTTTCTTTTAGCGACTTGAGATGTCTCCGTCGGTCTGTCCTTATTTTTGATACTTTGTCCAAAGTTTTTATTATCAATCAAGAACCATTCAGATTTTCTTGTGAAAAAGTTTCAAGTTCGAATTTATACCTGTTCCGTTTGGTCCTGACGGTCCTAGTGGCTTGGACTCGTTCACGAAGTCTTTGGATTTGGTATATCCAAGTTCTCGCGTAAGTAAGCCGCCATTAATCTTCTTCGGTGAAACCATTGCTCTTGCTTCCACTGACCTGCAACTTACAATCATAAGTGTTATCAGAAGCAGAGTCACATATCTTTGATTTTCCATCAGATATATGAATAGAGATATGCTCTATCTCTGTACTGAAATTCCAATATGGAGAAAGTAGAGTAATAGAAGAAAGGTGTTGTGTTTTATGGTTCTGCTAAGGTGCTCTTTGCATATATAGAGACCAGGGAGAAGGGTGTGAGTCTCTACGAAACTTCATCAATCAACGTATTTCCACGCAAGGACTTTCACGTCAAAGACGACTAAAACAATGTGAAGACTTTTGGAATATTATTCGCACCTCTGTTTTCAAGCCACGTGTATACCAAGACGTGACACTTACTTTAACCAGGTCCACTACAAGCTCAAGCTCTTTTGTTCAAAAAACCTTCTTAGTTCCTAAACAGATTGTAATTGTGTGAAAAGGAATCTCATGATTTCAATTGATTACAGAGGTTAAATACAGATTATAGTTGGATAAACTCCACTTTACAAGGAAATTGATTTGAATTCAAAAGTTCCTATTTATCAGCTAACTAATCAACAGATGAAATCTGCAAGTAAAGTTATTGTTTACGTAATTAACAAAAACACGTGTACAGATACTGCACTTATACGTCCCCCTCAAGCTTGTAGTTGGAAGCAACTCCAAGCTTGCCCAAATTAACATGGAACATCGTCTTGGCAAGTGGTTTAGTGAGCATATCAGCTAGCTGATCCTTTGCATGAACATGTTGAACTTGAAGATGCTTATTGAGAACCAAGTTTCGGACATAGTGAAAATCCACAGCAACATGTTTCATTCGTGTATTTATGGCCGGATTTTTGCTCAAGTATAAGACACCAACATTGTCGCACAAAATTATGAGAGAGACAGGCGATTGAAGTTGAAGTTCACGCAGCAAATTTTGTACCCAGCTCACTTCCGATGCCGAGTTTGCCATAGCCTTGAATTCGGCCTCTGTAGAAGATCGCGCCACTGTTCTTTGCTTCTTCGAAGACCAGCTGATGGGGTTTTGACCAAGGAATAAAATATGACCCGAGGTAGAGTGTCGGCTATCTGTGTCACCTGCCCAATCAACATCGGAGTACATCGAGAGGTTGAATGAACTCGATCGTTGTAGCATCAATCCGAGAGTAGATGTCCCACGGAGATAACGAAGAACACGCTTCAGAGCCTGCCAGTGAAGCTCAGCTGGTTGATGCATAAACTGGGAAAGTTTGTTCACCGCGTAGCTGATGTCCGGCCGTGTAAATGAGAGGTATTGAAGCTTGCCGAGAACTGTGCGATAGCGAGAAGCATCAAAAGAGGGAGCACCATCGTGGACTGATAATTGACATGTTGAGGACATTGGTGTGGCAGCAGGATTACACTCATGCATGTTTTCGGTCGATAGCAGCTCCTCAATGTATGTTGTTTGATTGAGAAAGAGACCCTTAGTGGAATGACAGACCTCGATGCCCAAGAAGTAGTGGAGCGACCCAAGATCTTTAATAGAGAAGCGGCTAGCAAGCGTTTCAATCACATTATTCACCGCTGCAAGGCTGCTACCCGTTATAATGATGTCATCAACATAGACTAAGATAAATACTTCAACTTCTCGAGATCAGAAAATAAACAAGGACGAATCAGACTTGGATTTGGCAAACCCAGCATGCTGTAAGTGATTTGTTAGAGCCATATACCACGCCAATGGTGCCTGCTTCAATCCATAAATAGCTTTTCGCAGCTTGCAAATGTGAGTTGGTGCCAATGGTGATTCATAACCAGGAGGTTGGGACATATAGACCTCTTCTTGTAACTCACCCTGAAGAAATGCATTGTTGACATCGAGTTGTCGGAGCGGCCAATGGCGAGAGACAGCAACAGAGAGAACAATACGAACGGTGGTCGGTTTAACCACAGGTCTAAAAGTAGAGTGATAGTCAATCCCTGGCCGTTGTGTGAACCCCTTGGCAACCAAACGAGCCTTGTATCGTTCAATTGTACCATCCGACTTCCGTTTGATCCTGAAAAGCCATTTACAAGCCACAATATTTTCTGCTGGATCATGTGGAACTAAATCCCATGTCCGATTACTCGTTAGGGCATCAAATTCAACTTTCATTGCATCTCTCCACTCTTTATGTTTTTTTGCTTGTTTCACAATAGTGGGTATGGTTGTGGGTTGTGGAACATAAGCTAAACAGTTAAATTTGGCCTTGGGTTTATAAATATTGTTTTGGGAACGAGTGACTGGGCGTTGGGAAGCCGGTTGTTGGATAGAGGGCATGGGGAGAGAAGTGGCGTCAGTGACAGGGGGTTGTGGTGGGTCGAGGTCAGTTGTGGGTGAAGTGAGTGGTGGACTAGGTGATGGGGAAGCGGAGGTCGGGTCAATATGAGGCTGGTTGCTCGATTCATTTGGTTCAGTAATAGACAAAGGAGGAGGTAGAGACATACCTTGTGCAGCCGAAGACGCCGATGGTGAGTTGGGAGCAGCGAGAGCCGACGGTAGTGAGCTTGGGCTGTCATGATGAAACACAGGAAGGGGATGGGGAAGGGTAGATGGCTGGAAAGGGTACTCTAATCGGTCGTTTCGAACTGTTTCAGGCTGAATATCCCACTCCAAGGTTGCGGTCTGATTGGAAAGATGTTGGAATCTGGTTTGATAGGGGTATTCTTGTTCACAGAAAACAACATCACGTGATAGGTATAATTTGGACTTGATTGGGTCAAAGCACATGTGACAGTGATGAGTAAGGGAGAAGCCGAGATATACACATGGGGTGGACCTAGGCTCTAGTTTATGGTTGGTGTAAGGGCGAATCCAAGGGTAGCAGAGACAACCAAAACATCGTAATGAGGCATAATCTGGAGCTCGAGAAAATAGTTTTTCATATGGGGACAGAAAATCCAATGTTGGGGATGGTAGACGGTTGATTAAGTAGACCGAATGCTGACAAGCAAATGACCAAAAGGTGAGGGGTAGGGAAGCTTCAGCAAGTAAAGTTTTGGCGGTTTCAACAATATGGCGATGACGACGCTCGGCAAAAGCAACTCGTTGGGGAGTGTAGGGAGGGCTGACAAGATGCTCAATGCCTTTGGCTTTTAAAAATGGATCTAGACTCTTGTACTCGGTACCACCATCTGTATAAAATGATAAAATTTTTGTTGCAAAGTGATTTTCGAGTAATGGTTGTAGCTGTTGAAAAATGTTTCTGACCTCTGTTTTGGATTTCAAGGTGTAAAGCCATGTATATTTTGTATATTGATCAACAAAAATACAATAGTATAACTTTTTATCAATAGACAGAATTGGCGAAGGACCCCAAAGATCACTAAAAATTGTTTGCAAAGGCTTGGTATTGGACAATGTAAATTTATGGAATGGCAAACGATGTGCTTTATTAGAAAGACAGGAATTACATGATGTAGACTTGTCTTGTTGAGACACTGGTAACGAAAATTGCTTGCACACAAAATTAAAAATCTTAGAATGTGGATGTCCTAGTCGGTGATGCCAACGGTCAAGAGCAGGGGATGATGTAGCAAGGTTGGCTTTGGGTTGGGTTCTCGGCCATTCATAGAGGCCCTCGTTGCTCCGTCCCTGTACCAGCGGCTTCTTCATTCGTAGGTCCTTCACACACAAAAAAGACGGCTAAAACTCAATTGATGTTTGATTATCATGACAAAATTGTGAAACGGAGATTAAATTGCGCTTAATGGTTGGTGCACAAAGAGTATTAGAAAGCGTGAAAGATGAAGGTGATGCATTTAATTGAGTAGAACCGGCATGAGTAATGGGAATCTTTATACCATTGCCCATCGTGATACCTTCGTAACCATAATACTCAGGCATATCGTGAGGTTCGGAGGTGACATGATGCGATGCTCCTGTATCAAGCAACCACGGACTGGAATTGTTAGAAGTGGCTGCCGCATAATGTGCCTTGGCATCATAATGATTGTGAGATCGAGATCGGCAGACATTTGCTTAATGACCGGATCGTTGGCATAGCTGGCATTTCACAGGCTCGGCAGTGCTTGAGTATCTACGCCCCGGATTAGAGCGGCCATTATGCCACTGAGAAGAGGGACTGTCGCCACGATTGGTGCCTCGGCCAGAATGATTGTGGCGACGACCATGACGATGGTTTGGGTTGTGAGGCGGCCTGTTGCTGTGTGCTATGGCGGTCGTGATGGTGGGTGCTGGCTTCTTCGCTTCTTCATGTTGAAGAAAGATCTCGTGATCAATCAGTTTATCATACAAATCTTCATATGAAATCGTTGTATCACGGGCACGGATCGCAGCAGAGATTTCACGGTATTATGTCCCAAGTCCACGAAGGATTTGTACCACCAGCTCATCATTGGCAATGGGAGCGCCGGCTTGGGCTAGCTCATCAGCTAAGACTCGAACCCGAGTGAGATATTCTGTCATTGGTAGCGCATCCTTGGTAAGGCGAGCAAGTTGGTCTCTGAGGCTAAACAACCGGGATTGAGATTTGTTGGCATACGTTGTGTGTAAAGACTGCCAGGCACGGTGAGCAGAGGCTGCATTGGCAATCAGTGAGGCAATGGTTGAATCGACAGATGCCATCAAAGCATTCTGGATTAGTTGGTCTTGCCAGAACCATAAACTAAAGACCGGATTGGGAGTGTTAGCAGTGCCGATTGTCCGTTCTGGAGCAGGGGTGCTGCCGTCGAGATGACCATATAGGTCGTGTCCATGCATGAGCATGGAAACCTGGGCTTTCCAAGTCGCAAAATTCACACTGCCTGTGAGCTTGAGTGGTAGCTGGGAGGCCAGATTGAATTGGACAATCGGTGAGGCAGGATTTGGAGTGTCGGAGTTAGCAACTCGGTGATTGCTGGCTGGTTGGGTCATTATGACAGAGGAGGAAGGCTGAGAGGAGGGGGAAAAAACGGTATAATACTCGGTTAGAAATAAAAGGCTCTGATACCATAAAGAGATTGTAATTGTGTGAAAAGGAATCTCATGATTTCAATTGATTACAGAGGTTAAATACAGATTACAGTTGGATAAACTCCACTTTACAAGGAACTTGATTTGAATTCAAAAGTTCCTATTTATCAGCTAACTAATCAACAGATGAAATCTGCAAGTAAAGTTATTGTTTACGTAATTAACACAGACACGTGTACAGATACTGCACTTATAGTTCCATTAATGGATTGGAGTCGGATTCATGCATTATTTGATCCAATCTGCAATTTTCTAGTCTTAGGTTAGGTATGCATTTTGGCAAATTAAATTAGGTTTAGTCGATCAAGTTTAGGTGTAAAAGGTCGATGTAAAATCTAATTTGAATGATGTTTTAGTTTATCTTCTGAAATCTATATCATTTTCGGTATATAAATATGAAAATTTTAATATCAAAGGAGTTGTTTATTAAGAAAATCAAGTCGATGATATGAACCCGATTTAACTTAATATGTTGCCAAATCTATAAACAATAGATCGGATAGAGATTAGGTTATAATAGTTTTTTCAAGTTTGATTAAATTTAATTTTAATATATTAATTTTGGATCATCATATTTGGTTAATTTGTTATAATCAATCGAGTTAAAATATGTTGGGCTTGATTTTGACTTTAAATCTAAATTTGAATTAATTTGTTAATTTTAAAGCGAGTCAAATTAAATTTCATCTAATTTATTATTTTATTTATGAATCTTTGAATAATTAAGTTTTGAATTTTGAATTTTAGGATAATTTTAAGACAATTTAATTTATTTAAAACATGTAATCTGTAAATTATTAAGAATGATAATAGTTTAAAACACCAGTAGGAAGTAGAAGTGAAGAATCTTTTCACTTCACCTATGTTTATTTATGGTTAGCATTCAAGACCCATAGATATTCGAAGACTAGGATGAAATTATATTTTAAATAACATAATAATAATAATAATAATAATAATAATAATAATAATAATAATAATAATAATAATAATAATAATAATAATAATAATAATAATAATAATTGTTTGATGATTGAACCTGAACTATATTTAAAACAATTTTGAATTGCCAATAATAATATAATTTTTAATGAAATTATACTATTTAAATATTTATGGCTGCAAATCATTAAGTTGGTACGTTTGTTACTAATGCAAGTTTCTTTCTCTTTTTGGTTATTTCATCATATCAGACACTTAGTTTGAGTCAACCATATAGGACGTTTAATTGAAAATTGACCCCTTAACTTAAATGTGAGTAAAAATACCTAAATAGGAGTTGAAGTTATATTTGAGTGAATCGAATTGTGAAAATAGGGTTGGTAACGGGCCGAGATGGGTCGAGCTGAGCTTGCCCAAGGTCAACCTCAATATGATAGCATTCTACTAGGACCCAGGTCCAACTTGAGGCTTGATTGGCTCGAATAGCTAAAAGTTAGATTTGATCCAGCTAAGCCTGATTTTGTTTTTATTTTAACAATAAAAATAGAAAACAACATTATTTTTTATAAAACAATGTCACTTTCTTTATAGCTATTGGGCTTTAGGTCCAGTCGAGCTTGGATAGCTTAAATTTAAGGCTCGATTTAAAAAAAATAGACCTAAGATCTGGTCAAACTGTATATAAAATGTTGACTTCATATCAAGTACCAAGTTGACCCTGATCCTAATTGTTAAGCCTATGGACCAAATATAAATTTTATAGATTCCATCTATTATTATTTTTTATGAATCTCTTTGAATTTTTGGTCTGCTTTTCCTTTATGTAATATATATAAGTTTCAAAATCAATAAAATTTAAAGTATTAAGTACTCAAGTCATTTACCGATCTTTTAATTATTTCTATGAAAATATGTCCTAATCTTCAATGCTACAATATAGAGGAATTCTCATTTATAACATAACATTTTGTTCCAACATGAACATATGTTACATTGTAATAGATATTATCTTGTAAAGTAAAATGGAAAAGGCCATCAAATGATGTACTATTTCTAACAATTTCAAATTTATAATTAAACTTTAAATATTCATTTGAAAAATAAAAGCAATATCCAAATTGTACAAATCTTGAACTAAAATCAATTTCCTAGAAACAATGGGAATATAAAATATATTTTTTTAATTTTAAAACAAAACCAATACTTAAAATTAAATTGCAATCTCTAACAGGTTGCACACGTGAGCGCATTTTGTTTCCATATAAGATATATTGCTCACTTCCTAATAACTTCCTTGAGTTTTGCAAATTTTGGAACTCATTTGTAATATAAATTTAACAACCAAAATCAATCCATCATATGTTATGCCAAACTTCAGTCATATTAAATTCAAAGCAAATTATTGAGATTAGATTGCCTTTCTTTTCAAGTCATTCCTTATGTTTAACACAATCTTTCTTCATGTGTTCTTTTTTCTTACAAAAGAAGCAATTGGATTCTTCTTGATGTCAACTTAAGCAAGTATTTGACCTTTTCTCTTGAGTTGATTTGATTTTTCTTCTTTTCTTGAACAATTACATGTGCACTCTACTAACTCTCACCCAGATCCATCAACAATCTTCCTTCTTCTTGAAAACACATGATCATTAATTCATTTATTGACCACTTATCCTTATGTCTATTATAAGAGATTTTAAAGGCTCTATAATGTTATGGAATGGTGTTCAAAATATAATGCACAAGGAAATAATCAAACATTTCAACCTCGAGTTTCGTTAACTAAGCTGTAATGTCCTTCATTTTCATGATGTGCACACTCACACCTCCAATACCAGTGAGCCTTGTAGATGAAAACTTCATAATTAAGGTACTTACAAGTACTTTGTCTTAAGTTTCAAATTACTTATAATTAGCCTTCAATAAAGTATAGAGATTGTCATATTATTCTACAGAACCTTGAATGCTAACAGAAATTTTGGTTTTTATGAACATTACACTTAGGCAATTAGATCGGACATTATGTATGTTGTTACCCTTATCAGTAGATACATGGAGCAACCAAAAGAGGAGCATTTATTGGCTGCCAAAAGAATTCTTAGGTACTTGAAAGGCACTGTTGACTTTGGAATCTTCTACAAGAAAAGGGAGCAGATAGATTTAATTGATTTTTCAGACAGTGATTTTACTAGTGATTCAGATGATAGGGAAAGTACAATTGGATTTGTGTTTCTGCTGGGGTCAGGAGTTGTATCATAGTAGTCCAAGAAGCAGCAAATTGTCACCTTGTCAACCACTGAAGCTGAGTTTGTAGCAGCAACCTCTTGTGCTTACTAAGCAATATGGATGAGAAATATTCTTGGTGAGCTTCATTTTCAACAAAAAGATCCCACTCTACTTTATTGTGATAATAACTCTACAGTCAAACTTAAAAAATCCAGTCTTACATAAAAGGAGTAAACACATCGATGTCAAGTTTCACTTCCTAAGAGATATCATAAAGGAAGAAATAATTGATGTTGTTAATTGCAAAAATGAAGACCAAGTTGCGAACATCTTCATCAAGCCCCTTAAAGTTGTTGCATACACAAAGCTGAGAAGTGCTCTTGGGGTGTGCAATATGAAGAGTTCAGTTTGAAGTTAAACTGTAAGTAATTTCAGTTTAAGGGAGGGTGTTACATATTTTTAAGTCACTATTTTGTTTTATCCTAGTCTTCATTGGCATTTATTTCCAGTTATAGTCAAATTAGGAATTAGTTAATCATGAGATGCGGTTAAGGATGACAGTGAGTTTTCAACTTGATTAATATATGCACTATCTAACCCGAAAAAATAGACATGGAGGCTAAAACTTAGATTTTAAATGGATGCTGAAAAATGAATGTGGATATGAATTTAGATATCTAGTTATAACCCGAATCGATGGACATCTATATCCTATCTATTTTTTATTAACTCTATTTTTTCTGTTTTTGTCTTTAATATTTATGGTTAAATATAATAAAATATTAATATTTTATGAGAAGAAGCACTTTAAAATCCCCATTTATACCTCAGTCCTCACCTTTTTCATCATATTTTATTTTCTTATACGATGATAATAATGTAAATGATATGAAGATGGAGTTTTGAATGTTGTGGAATTCATGGAAAGATAATTTGAAGTTTTGAATATTTCAATCTTTTTCTAATTTTTATTGTGAAAATATATGTTGTCTTTACACAAGACATTATAATTTTTATTATTCCAATTTTATGGTTTTTACGACATGCAAATCAAAATCTTGACTTATTATTATTAAAGTAATTTTGATTTGAAGCGTTCGCAAAAATCTACTATTTATATTTTCTATTTAGAAGTTATATTTTTATGTGTTATACAACCTGATGGATATTTAAAAACCCGAACAATCTGATAGATTTGGAAATAGGTAGTAAATTGTAAAAACCGATAGATATAGATATGGATATGGGTTGAGTCATAAAAAATCGATATAGAAATGGGTTGAATAATACTCGAACCAAACCCTACCCATTGCTATCCCTAGATATGGTCCTTTTATCTTAGTCTTTCTATTGATGTAATGGCCTATAAAAGGCACTATTTTGCTGAATAAAAAGTGTAGTTCGTGCAGTTCATTCCTATATGATATTTAGCTCACTCAACAAACTTCCCTTTTTTCTTTTTGTTTTGCCGCAGCCTCCCAATTTCGTCTCTTTTAATTGGCGTCGTGGTGCTCTCTAACAACAATGTATATCCTGATTTTGTTTACAAGTAAAGATGAAATTGAGATATCTCCAAGAACAAAGTTTATGCAACGGAGGTATTTAATGGTAAGTAAAGGAAAATCCCCTATAAAAAAGGCTTCATTTATTTTAGTTATTTAAAATGAATTAAATTTATAAAAATACCTCTTAATTTAAAAAGTATAATTTAAGCATATGCATCTATTTATAACGATGAACTTGCAGTTTGGGTGAATATCAAAGTAATACTTTGGGCTTTGACAAATAGATTAACTATGCATAACTTAGAAGACAACTATAAAAATCCATACTTTTTATATCGAGCAATTAAAATAAGATTTTTTATTTTAATGTCTAATTTTGTTAAACTCTTTGTGTTCTAGTGTTGTCTTTCACAATAAAGACTGATAGAGAATTTGTTAATCTTGCATAACTTAAAGATTGCAGAAAAGTAAGGACATTGGTTTTTTACTTGGTTCAATAGCTTTAATGCTATCTACATCCAAGGATCCTACACTTTATGGTTTCAACTAGTATGAAGAATTGAGTAAGGTTACAAGAGTATGAGTGTTTTCACAACACTTGCAAAGAGTCTATAAACTTTCCTTGGTACCCTCAGATAAGTACCGTAGCAACTCTCTAATCTTTCTCTATGATTCTTACACTCTCAGAATATTGTTTACAATGTAATAAGAACAATGTATAGTGTGTGTATTCTGTCTGTATGACTGATGCTTGGGTCTGTCTTATACAGGAGTTGAATGATTGGCTTTCAGTTGTGCTTTGAATAACAGCTGAGATTCACGTGTCCCTCATTTGACCAATTAACATATACTTATGATGCTATATGTTTTACTTATATTCTGATGTTGTCCTTCTCACGTGATTATCACATGGTTTTTCTAATGACTTAACTTTATGCTTCTGCTCTCAAATCCGAAGCTTCTCCTTCTTTCTTCTTTGTGAGATTCATACATATACCCTTCGCACACATTCACAATTCTTCAACTCTGTTTTCTGTTGATTATGTGTCTTCATTGAGGGTTAATGAAGAATCTGTGAATATCTTCACATTTATTCCCTCCTTCTTCATTAACATTCATGAAGTCCGTTGTTTTGTGAGTGTTTTAAAAATTCGAAAAAACCTTAGTTTCACCAAACTTGTGAGATCTGATGGAATAGCCTTCGATTTCATGGGGGTTCACTTATCTATAGGTAAACCTTACAGAAAGTGAATTTCTTTTGTGTTACTACCTTTGTCTGAAAATCTGATCAGTTTTGTTCCCCTGTGATTTTCTCTAGTTTGAAGAACCCTTTTACGATTCGGTCTCAAACGAAATGAAGTCTGACATCTATGTACTTGGATCTCTCATGCAAGACAGGGTCTTTACTGAGGTAGATTACACTATGGTTGTGTATGTATATTACTAGTTTTGTGATATCAATGTTGATTTCTTTCAACATGCCTGGTAGCCATGTTAGCTCCTTTACACCTTCAGTAATTGCATAATATTCTGCCTCTATAGTTGATAAACTCATTACTGATTGCTGTTGTACTTTCCAACTTAATGTGTTTCCTGATAATGTGAAGTATTATGCAAAATTTGATTTTCTTGAATCTTTGTCTGCTGCATAATCTGCATTCACATATCCATTTAATGACAGATAATTGCATTTAATAAGTTCATCTTTTGAAAAGCATAATCCGTAGTTAATGGTTCCAGTTAGGTATTTGAGAACCCCTTTTAGCCCTTGCCAGTGTTCTAAACCTGGATTGGCCATGAATTTACTTACTATACTGATGGTATAGGCTAGGTCAGGCCTTGTACATAATATAATGTACATAATACTTCCAACACCAACATCATAGGGATAGTTAGCCATTGCTCTCTTTTCATCCTCAGTCTTAGGACTCTTAATAGACACCATCTGTAGGTGAGATCCTAAGGGGACAGAACTAGGTTTAGCTTGTTCCATATTGAATTGGGCTAATACCTTTCTGATAGTTCCTTTGAGCAAGCCATAGTTTTCCTTCCCTCCTCTTTTTGATTATCTGCATTCCTAGAAGTTTCTGAGCTTCTCCTAGGTCTTCCATCTCAAAATTATCGCACAGATCAGACTTTATATTTTGAATTCTATTAAAGTCTTTTCTTGTTATTATTAGGTCATCCACATAGACCAACATGAAGACTGCTTTAGTTAGTTAGGTTTCATAGATGAGTTAGTTAGGTTTCATACCATTCCACACTTCTTGTGGAGTCTTATAATCATTTGTAGAAGTTGGGAGCCTATTAACTAGATAGGTTGCTGTCTTAATAGCCTCTCCCCATAGTGAATGTGAGCAACCTGATGAGAGCAGTGTACACTTGGTCTTTTCTAGAAGTGTCCTATTGAGTCTCTCAGCTACACCATTCTGTTGAGGTGTAGCTCTCATTGTTTTATGCCTTAAGATGTCTTTTTTACTGCAATAATCTTTAAACTCCTTATTGCAGTATTCCAATTCATTATCAGTCCTTAGGCATATTAGCTTCTTTCCAATATAATTTTGCATAAGTGTATGCCATTTTATGAAATTTTCTAAAGCTTCATCTTTTCTCCTCATTGGATATACCCAATATTTTCTTGATTTGTCATGTATGATAGATATAAAATATAAGTTCCCTCTTGTAGTTGATACTTGAGCTGGCCCTCAAAGATCACTGTGAGCATATTTCATGATCTCTGTGGCCCTCTATGCTCCCTTTTGAAAACTGGATCTATGATACTTTCCTAGCACACATGATTCACAGAAATCCAACTTCTTTAGGTTCTATTCAGAAATTAATCCTTGTTTAGAGAGGTGGAATAAACTTTTATTCCCTACATGGCCCAACCTTGAATGCCATTGCTTGGTTAATTCAGGATTTCCAGGTGACTTGATTGACTTCAGTAGAGCCAATAACATAGTACAACCCGCCTCTCTCAACTCCTCTGATAATGACTCTACCATCCTTTAGGATTTCTTTGAGTCCATCTTTTGATATGAAAACCTTGCTTATCAAACATGCTTTCAAAAATCAGATTCCTCCTTACCCCAGGCACAAATCCGACATTAGAAAGGATTCTTTTCTTCCCATCAAACATGTTGATGGAGACATTCTCAATCCCTTCTATCCTTTGCTGCCCATAATTTGCCATTTTTACCTTGGTAGTGACTGGTTTGAATGTGGTGAACGAGTCTCTATGAGGAGTCATATGCATAGTATAACCTGAGTCGAAGATCCATTCTGTACTAAGGTCTTCACTCTCTTCAGTGAATGCCAGAATCTCATTACCACTTGATTCTTCTAGTTTCTCCACATTTCCTGCATCTCCACTTTGTGCAGCTTCATCCTTTTTCTTCTTTTTGCAGTCCCTTTCAAAATGTCCCTCTTTATCACAGCAAAAACACTTCTTTCCTTTTTCCTTTTTCTTCTTTGCCTCACATTCTTTGGTGTGCTTATCCTTTCCACTTCCCTTCTGCCATTTCCCTTGCTTGCTATTCTTCTTCTGTGACTTCTTGTCATGATTGTTTTCTACAAACATCACTTCTGCCTCTTTCTTGAATGGATTAATATCCACTATTTCTTCCATTAGTGAGTCTAATATCGTCTTGATAGTGAGGGATTCTCTACTAGCATCCTTAATTACCTTTTTAAATGCATTGAATTTAGAAAGTATGGCCTTTACAATAACTATAGCTTGATGCTCCTCATAGATCTTTTTGTCTGTAGCTTGTAAGTCTTGTACTAACTTAAAGAAATAGTATAGGTTATCATCTAGGGAGATAGATGCGTTCATCTTATAGTTAGCAAGATTATGCAGAAGAGTCATCTTGTTAGGAAGACATCTTTTTACATATATTTCATCAAGTTTAAGCCACAACTTCTGTGTAGTGTTACAATTCTGCACTTTTCATATCACAGTTGGTGATAAGTGAAGCATTAACTTGCAGTGTGCAAGTCTTTGCATCTTAAGTCTTTTTATCGGATCAGTTTTAAAATCATACTGATCTTCGATAGCCCCATAACAATCATAAGACTCAAGAAGGGCTTGCATCTGAAGTTTCTAGATAGTGAAGTCTTCCTTACTAGTGAAGACATCCATTTCTTTTCCTACTATTCTTATTGTAGTCTAAAGAAATAAAAGATGATATTTACTTACTGAAATTCTTGATGAACTTTGATGCTTTGAGTAGCCAAGAAATGCCCAGGAGGTTTCGGATTGCTTTGATACCACTTCTGTTAAGTTCTTTGTGTTGTACTGTTGTCTTTCACAATAAAGATTGATAAAGAATTGTGTTGTACTGCTGTCTTTCACAATAAAGATTGATAAAGAATTTGTTAATCTTGTAGAAATTAAAGATTGCAGAAAAGTAAGGGCACTTGATTTTTTTACTTAGTTCAATAGCTTTAATGCTATTTACATTCAAGGATCCCACACTTTGTGGTTTCAACTAGTATGAAGAATTGAGTAAGGTTACAAGAGTACGAGTGTTTTCACAACGCTTGCAAAGAGTCTATAAACTCTCCTTGGTCCTCAGATAAGTACCCTGACAAGTCACATACTTGGATTATTGTTGTAGTTTCACCGGTTAAAGAACGTTTGTCACCAACTTTAATTGCAGAAATCTTGTTTTGTTTTTCTGTACATTTGATAGATGAAGAACAACCACAAACATACACATAGATGCATATATATATGACATTTCATTCTTCATATAACTACCTTTTGTAGTTATTTAAAGAATACTGACTATTATACCCTTCATAGGTGTATATGAGTCATTACATATTTTGACGAAAATGAAAAGTTACATAAATTCTATAAATGTAAAGCTTCACATCCTTTGTTGGTAGTAAAATCGGTCCGTCTTAAAGATAGAGTCGGCCACACCAAAATTCTATCGATCCAAATGACATTCCTTTAACTTTGTCTTGGAGCTACTAGCCGTTATTCGGTCCTTTATCATTTTTAACCATGAGTCACATTAATAAAATGTTAATAAATATAATGTTTTAAAAATTAAAAAAGTTTTAAAAGTAAACACTTAAATAAACATATTAAAATAATACTTTAATTGTTATTCCTTTTATGAAATAACATCTTATAATATATACGTAATCTCTTATCCAAGTACTAAACTTTCATATCTTACTTTAGAGATCTTTTGTTTTAAATTTAAATGCATGAAATAAAAGTTAAATAATTCTTAAAATTTTAAAATGTATATATAGCTTTTAATGTGAACATATATTTGAAAAAGAAAATTTATATTATTAAAATTGTATATAAGCTTTTTAAAAAGGTAAATACGAATTTAGAAGTTTAAACTAAAATTTAATAAAAACCAAACTTTAAATTTTCTTTTACCGACTTGACATGTCTCTATTTTGGATACTTTGTCCAAAGTATTTATTATCAATTAGGAACAATTCAAATTTTCTTGTGAAAAAGTTTTAAGTTCGAATTTATACCTCTTCCGTTTGGTCCTGATGGTCCTCTTGGCTTGGACGCGGTCAACTCCTTTGATTTGGTATATCCAAGTTCTCGCGTAAGTAAGCCGCCATTAATCTTCGTAGTAGTAGCCATTGCTCTTGCTTCAACTGACCTGCAACTTACAATCACGAGTATTATCAGAAGCAGAGTCACATATCTTTGATTTTCCATCAGATATATATAAAATATATATAGCGATATGCTCTTATCCCTGGACTGAAATTCCAATATGGAGAAAGTAGGGTAATAGAAGAAAAGTGGTGTGTTTTATCGTTCTGGTAAGGTGCTCTTTGCATTTGTAGAGACCAGGGAGAGGGGCGTGAGTTTCTACGAAACTTCATCGGTCAACATTTCCGCTCAAGGACTTTCGCGTCGAAGACTAAAACTGATGAAGTTTAGGTCTAAAAGGTCGGTTGATTTAATGCTATTATTTTAAGAAGTAAAACTAAAACAATAACTCAATCGAAATGTTAAGACTCAAAGTCAATCATACTTTAAACTAATCTCCAGCTGTCTGTTAAGAAGGTCAAGTAGAATTGAAGATGAACTCAATTCAACTTAATCTATTGTCAAACCTATAAACGATATAGAAGAACGGGATTAGGTCTTTTTTTAAAATTTGATTTTAATATATTAATTTTGAATCATTAGATTTGATTAATTTATTATAGTTCATTAGTAAAAATTCGTTAAGCTTGATTTTGATTTTGAGTTTAAATTTAAATTTATTTATTAACTTTAAATTTGGTCAAACTAAATTTGATCTAATTTATTATTTTATTTATGAATCTTCGAATATTTAATTTTGATTTTTAAATTTTAGAATAATGTTTAAGACATATTTAATTTATTTAAAATATATATTACAAATGATTGTACTTAAAAACAATTTTAAAATGATAATAGTTTAAGTAGGGCCGGTCTTAGGCAAGAGTAGCCTGAGCACCCACCTAAGGCCCATCCTCATAAATAGTAAAATAAGACTCATTTTTACTCTCATAAAAATAGAATAAAGTAAAACATGATCCATTTTTCCTTTCCTATAGAATAAAATAAAGTAAAAAAGGGCCCCATCCTTCACCTTATAAAGAACAACAAAAGACTCATATTTTGCTTTTTAATTCTTTATAAAAGCCTAAAATAAATAGAAATAGGGACCTTTTTACTTTACTCAGCCTATAAAATACTAAGAACTACCCTAAGTTTAAGAAACATTTAATCACTATTTTGATAATTGAACCCAAACTATATGTAAAACAATTATTGAATTGCCAATATTAATATAAAGTTTTTAATGAAATTATACTATTTAAATATTCAAGGGTGCAAATGAGTAAGTTGGTACATTTGTCACTAATGCAAGTTTTGTTCTCTTTTTGGTTATTTCCATATTAGACATTTAGTTTGAGACAAATATATAAGATGTTAACTGAAAATCGATCCCTTAACTTAAATGTTATTAAAAATACCCAAATAGGGTTGATAATAGTCGGGTTGGGTCGGGCTGAGCTTGCCCAAGCCCAAGCTCAATATGATAGCTTCTACTAGAACCCAGGTCCAACCCGAGGTTTGATTGGTCCAAATAACTCAAAGTTGGACTTGACCTAGCTCGACTTATTTTATTTTTATTTTTAACAATAAAAATGAAAGACAATGTTATTTTTCACACAACAATGAGGTTTTTAAATAGTTATTGGGCTTTAGGTCAGATTGGGTCTAGCTAGCTTTAATTTGAGGCCCGATTTTTTTTTAAAACTAGACCTAAGGTCTTGTCAAAAACTTTCATTGAGTTTTTGACATCCTTAAAGGTAAAATTGATTTTTGAGCTCTGCATAGAAATTGTAGAGCTTTCTTTGCTCTTTCCATTGATACTAAGTTTGCAAAAATTGGAGTTCTGGATCAAAATATATGCATGTTGGAAAAAGAGGAGAAATAACTGAAAAAAAATTTGGCGAACTGGAACTCGCCCTTCGGGAGGGCGAGACGCCCTCGCAGGGAGCTGAGTGCAAACTCAACTCCTGCTTTTTTTAATTATTATTTTGTTTTATTTTTATTTTTTATTTCATTCTTTATTGGACCTTTTCTAATTCTTTTGTGAATAACTTTTTCATCCGACCTTAGATTGATTTGATTTTCTTAGCATTGGATTTCTAAAATATTTATTTACCTCTCCATGAAAATTTGTGATTTTTGAGATAAAAATTGAAATTGATTGATTGAATCAAAGTGAGAGGTCTGAGTGATTATTTTTTCTAGACAATGTTCGACAATATCTGGACCTATAGGGGTCCAAATTGAGTAATTTTGGTGTCTATGGATTTCTAAATTTTAGGGGAACATATTTGATGAAAATTTATGGATTGATACCGGGAATGTCATGAACATGCATTGTACACATTTCAATCCCTGCATGTGCATTATTATATATTTCTGATTGTACAATTTGTAATATATGTGTATTTTAATTATTATAGAGGCGCATTTAGAACGTCAACCCACGGACGTTACCGAGACTTCCAGACACTAGCTTCGGAAGCTATTGGTGAGTAACCTAGACGGTTTCTCTCAATTATTCATTGCTTACAATTCTGTGGCGTTTAATGGTGGGTTTATGAATTGAGATTTGATTGTGGATTCCGGACAGAAGGTCCGATAACTGCGTACTGGGGAGTTGCATTATTGAAGTGCTACTTGTATGTGAATTTGAGACTTACGTGATTATAATGTGATTAATTGTGACATATGCATACGTGCATGACAATGTGATTAATTATGACATATGCATTTCATTCATGAATGCATATTCAGATAAATGACAGTTGTGACCGGAGCAGCTACCGATTAGAGCTTAAAGCTCAAATAGAAAATTTGAACCTCGAGCTCAACAGTGATTTAGAGCCTTTGGCTCAAAGTTTAATGAGCCCTAATTGGGACAGTTCAGGCGCTCGGTCACAACATCGTAATAATTGAAACAGTGTCACGTGCGCACAACATATGCATAATTGAGTGATTAAATCGTATTGAATGTAAAGTGTGAAATGTGTAATGATGTGAAATTGGGATATATATGTGTTATGAATTGTTGTGTTGTGTTGCATGAATTGAGTGAACCATCGATGATGGTTACCTCACTGAGTTCGCAAAACTTACCAAAATTGCAACGTTGACTTTTCAGGACCGAGAGTAGATTCCTAGCTTCAGAGGGACTTTTCCAGCCGTGTAGATTGTTTTGGCGAGAGAAGTCATGGCTCACAGGTCGGTCAGTTGGGACTTTTGGGATGACCTAAATAGATCTGTTGTTTTCCTCTTTCATGTAGCATTTTGTACTAGGATTTTTGGCATTTATGTACAGACAGTACAGGATGACAGATGTATAAACTCCTTGATTTTGATGAATGAAATGAGGAAAAAGTTGGTTTCAAAAATTTGTGATTTTTATATTGATGTTTTATTATGATGCCATGTGAAGTAATTGTAGTAATCGTTCGTAGCTCACCCTTATCGTATGATATGTACAGGAATGACCTGCAGGCATCCCGGTGTGTACCTTGCAGTAAGGGGGCGCTACATTTAGGTGGGCCTATAATATTTACTTGTACTGAAAAAATGTGGTGCTTCTGTTCTTTTAATATCCAACTTATTTATTAATTGAAAGAGAAAAAAAATAAATAGATGGGATGTAAAGGAAAAAAGGGCACAGCAAGCCAAAAGTGAATACATTCCATAATTAACACTTCTGTTTGTATACCAAAATGCGACTTACATTAACAACGTCCAATGCAAGCTAATGCTCTTTTGCTCAAAAATCTTCTTAGTTTCATTAATGGATTGGACTCGGATTCATGGATTATTTGATCCAATCTGCAATTTTCTAGTCTTAGCACCTATTTGGTTCAGCTTTTGGAGGATCCAAAAGCACTTTTGTTTACCGTAAAAACTATTTTAAGGAAAAAGTTAGTGTTTGGCTGTAAATTTCAAAAGAACTTTTGATGTAGAAATAGCTTTTTTAAAAGCTCAAATACAGTTTTTTCAGGAGGCTATTTTTCGTAAGTTTCCGTCACTTATGTAAATAAAAACATTCAATCTACATTGCTCAACGCATATGGTATCGTCTGCATTGCTCATCAACGCAGACGATATCGTCTGCGTTGTTTCAACGTAGACCTGGGTCTGCGTTGTTCAACACAGATCAACGCAGACCGTCTGCGTTGATGAACAACGCAGAAGCGTCTTCGTCTATGTTAAAAAACCCAGACTATTATTTAAAAAATTTGTAGTCTTTTTTTTTGGTATTTTATGTTATGAGGTTGAAAGAAGCTTTTGTTGGTATCTTATGTTGTGAGGCTGACCAAAAAATTTTAAAAACAACTTTGCAGAATTACTTGTGAGGCTGAAAGAAGCGGAAGAAGCTTTTGTTGTTGTTGAGGTAAGCTCAATATTTTTCTTGTATTCTAAATTTTCTGAGCATATGTTGATATATTGTTCACTATTTATCTTTCAAGTCTTTATCTGGGATCAAAAAAATATCAAAATCATTGGTTAGTATACTTTAAATATTATTTAGCATAAATAATTTTATTATAAAATAAAATATAGTTAAAATTAATAAAAGTGCTTTTTTATTTTTATGTTACCAAGCAGTCTACTGTATAAAGCTCTTTTAAAAATGCTATTTTTTTAATTGACAGTCAAACAGTCAACTGGCTTCTCAGAAAAGCTCTTTTTAGAAAAACTCTACTAAAAAAAAGCTCTATAGACAAAAGTTCTACTGACATAAGCCCATCCAAACAGGCATTTTGGCGAATTAAATTAGGTTTAGTCTAAAGTTAACGAGTTGAATATAAATTGATGAAGTTTAGGTCTAAAAGGTCAGCTGAAAATATCACCAATAATATTGAATAATAATATAATAAAGCCTCTTGAAAAGTATCTCAGAAGAACAAAAGTGAATACAATTTCTGACTGATAAAATCAAAATTTCCCCTCTTTGTTTTTGTTTTGTTGTAGCCTCCCACTTTTGTCTCTTTTAATTGGTGCGGTGGTGCTCTCTAACAGCAATGTATATGTTGAGTTTGCTTACAAGCAAAGATGAAATTGAGATATCTCCAAGAGCAAAGTTTATGCAACGGGGGTATTTAATGGTAAGTAAAGGAAAAACCCTTCTAAAAAGGCTTCATTTATTTTTAGTTATTTAAAATTAATTAAATTTATAAAAAATACCTCTTAATTTAAAAGTATAATTTAAGAGGACTAACCCTCTGTTTTCGTTAACAAGTTCTAACCGTGTGGTAATTAATCTCATCCACATATTTATGTGGAGTTCACATAAATATATGGACAAAATTAACTGATATAAGATTGGAAAACTATTTTTTTAAGGGTAAATAGTAAGAATTTCATTACTCCAAAGCAAGAACTTCAACAATGGAAGGAGGAGGTATTTCGAACCACTCTCCAAGGTCAGAAGTGAATAATGCGCCTGTAGCTAAGACGTGGGCAGTAGAATTGCCTGACCTAAAGCTAAAAATGCATTTAGCTTTTTTTTTTTTTAAGGAAAAGGGGGGAAGTTTATTGATAAGAGGGCTTACAAAAGTATGTAAAGTGCAATACAAAAATCATGTAAAGATAAGATGTGAAGCTTATGGTTTATACCGAATGTATGGGATAAAGAGTTGTTCCATACGCAATATTTTCCGTAGTGGAATAGGTAAAGTTGTGTCCATTGCGAATTGTGTGGAATGACCACCCGATGCTATCTTTGCTAAATAATCTGCAAAGCTATTAACCTCCCGATAAACATGAATAATGGAAGACGTCGAGATAGAAAGTAAACGACGAATATCTGCAAGTTCTGTTTCATATCTCCATGGCCAAGAGTCTGAATTTTGATTCAAAAGTTGCATTTAGCTATTCTAATCTCATTTAATAGAGATTTACAATCACAAACTAACAAACCAAAAGAGGAAGAGTCTTCATAAGAGTCATCATTAATTGCTTGAATCATAATCTTCGCATCCGATTCAATAATAACTCTATCCCAATTCTGAAGCTTGACCCAACTAAAGACTCCACTGATAGCAATTGCCTCTGCACTTTTAGCAATCAACCTGCCTAGAAACCTTCATGATTTTGCAGCTATAAATCTCGAATTAGAATCTCGTACAATAGCTGCAGCAACCATGAAATTGGAGTTGCTTCCGGTGGCAGCATCAACATTAACCTTCAGCCAACCCACTTGCGGAGGTTGACAACACACCGTTCTTGTTGCTAGTATTCCCGGATCAGTATTAGAAGCATGAGCAAGTCACCACTCCTCCAAGATTCTCTGCACAAAACAAACAATGGCATTGGTTGATCTACATTTATTATTCCACACAACTCCATTTCTACTCTGCCAAATTGCCCAAATTATCATCAAAATGGTATACTGTCGATGTTTTGGTGTAAGTAGAAAGAAGGATGCACACCAGTCGAGCAAAGAAATTGTTCCTAGATGCTGCCAATTCTGGAGAACTCTCGACCAGACCTGCTTCGTGAGTGGACAGTCGAGGAACACATTGTAATGTCTCCTCTTCTTGATTACAAATTGGGCAACACATATTGACATCAACTTGTCGACTTCGTAACATCGATAAGCACGGTAATACACCATTTAGAACACGCCAAACACAACTAATCACCTTTGGCGGAACCACACAGCTCCATATCTGCCTCCATACCTGCTGATAACTTGGAAAAATTGTATTCGTAAGGGGACACAAGAGTTTATAAGTGCTCTTCACTGTATAGTGGCCTTTATCCTCAAATTTCCAACACCAATCATCTCTCGCCGGTCATCTACCTAATGGTATTGCCATAATCTATTCACAATCATGGCTAGAGAAAAGTGAGCGAATTAAATCAAGATTCCATGAATCGTAACCAAGAAAACATTTGAATAAGGAGGCCTTGAAGAAACAATAAAAGAATTCTCCTTATCATTGAGCCACAGAGAGTCCCATATTATAATTTGAGAACCATCTCCTACCTTCCAATGCATACCCCGTTGTAACAAAGAACGGGTTTCTCAAATACTTCGCCATAAATAACTCGGATTGCATGTGAATTTAAACATATGTATCTATTTATAATGATAGAACACAAATATAAAAATCCATACTTTTATACTTAGCAATTAAAATAAGAATTCTTTGCAATTTTGTACCCTCAGGTTCGGTAAGCATTTTGGTAAATTAAATTCGGTTTAGGCAATCAAGTTTAGGTGTAAAAGGTCGGTTTAAAATCTAATTTGAATGATGATGTTTTATTTATTTTTTGAATGGAAATGAGGCATTTAAGCTATATTAATAGTGTCAAAATGCAAAGCATCATACAAAAAAGATGGTGGGCATATCCCCCATTCTAAATCAGGCATATAACTAGCAGCACGTGCAAAACTATGAGCCGATTGGTTCGCTGATTTTTGAACATATTGAATAGCCATTGCTGGCAACAAAGGAAAAAGATGTTTGCAATCTTGTACAATTGCACAAAATAAGAGAAGTCAATATTAGCAGACTTTAAAGCATTTATTAGAAGTACAGAATCAGACTCCATAATATCACACTTTGCCTGAGTTCGTTTCAGCCAACTAAGAGCTTCTCGGAAAGTCAATGTTTTCCCCAAAGTATGATCTCCCATACCTAGAATTGTCAGCATCTTCCCCATCATACATCTTCTATTTGAATCCCTAAAAATCATACCCATACCATATAGCTGCTGCCCAACTACAACAGAGACATCAACATTACATTTATAACACCCCGCCTGCGGAGGGCTCCAGATAGTAAGAGGTTTTGTTGAAGTCGTAGCAGCATTAAGAACGTGAGCTGCCTGCCATTCTCGTAGGTGTTGTCTAATTTGTTGCAGGATATGTTGTGGAGATGAAGAAAATTTGTTTCAAACCACTTGATTTCTATTTAACCATAACCCATAAATCACCATCAAAGCTTCGTTTTGAAAATCCTCTTGTAGCGTTTTCACCCATCCAAACCATGCCACTATTGTGTTCATTTGTCTCCACCCAACCAACGATAATACCCAAGTCTGTTGAGCCACAATACAAGTTAAAAAAATATGTTGAATAGTTTTGGTATGAAGACCACAAATCAGACAAACACTTGAAACAACCAAATTTTTCCGTTCCAAATTTACCATACATGGCAATAGATCCAAAGTTGCTCTCCAACACATATGATTAACTTTCTCAGGGATGTTGGCTTTCCAAATGAAACTCCAAATATCACCATTAGTGTTGATGGGTATATTTGATACATGAAAACTCTGTCTATATCCACTCTTAATAGTATATTGTAATCGTCTGTCATGTTTCTAAGCCCAAACATCACTTTGCTTTTGTTGAGGCAAAGGTATTTAGTTAATTAACATGATGTCCCGTTGCTGGAAAAAGTTGTTTATCTGCATATCATCCCATTTGTGGAGACTTGGTATAATAAAAGAAGAAAATTTGCACTGATCTAAACCTGAAGCCATAGGAGACACCATATACGGTTGAGCCAGATCAAGCAACCATGGATGAAGCCACACCAAAGTATCTTCACCATCTCCAATATGCCTATAGCAGCCTTCCGTTAACCCATTCCGAGCTTCTAAAATGTTGCGCCATATGTAAGAAGGATTATTACCAAGTTTTGCTTCCCAAAATGAAGAGTCTTGGTAATCCCGCTCCTTTAGAACTCTGGCAGCCAAGGAAGATTGATTTTGTAATAAACGTCATCCCTTCTTGGTCAAGAAAGCAAGGTTAAAATCATGGATATGTCTATATGCAAGACCACCCCTGTCCTTCAGAATACACAAATAGTTCCATCTCCTCCATCGGATTCCAGTTGATTCCACACCACTCGAGGTCCAATAAAAAGCATTCATCAGAGATTCAATTTTCTTGCAAACATTCAAAGGAAGTAGAAACAAAGATATTAAATAATTAGGAATGGATTGTGCAACCATTCGAATAAGGATGTCTTTGCCTGCTCGTGAGAGAACTTTCGATTTCCATCTTGCTAATCGTTTAGCCACTTTATCCACAATATATTGGAACATATGCTGCTTATCTCTTCCAATAACTGCTGGCATTCCCAAATAGGACTTATGTTGGATCACTTCCGTAATACCTAGGTTCTGGCAAATAAGTTGTCTTTCAGCACAACTAACATTGGGACTAAAAGATACTGCCAAGTTTGTTAAATTGATACTTTGTCCAGAAGCGTCTTCATATATTCTAAAGCACTGCTTTAAATTTGTTGCTTCAATAATAGAGGCTCGCATAAAAAATAAACTGTCATCAGCAAATAATAAGTGTGATACAAATAAACCTCCTTGGCCAATTTTTAAGCCATGTAATAGTCCCTGAGCCACATATCCCGATAAGATAGCAGATAGTCCCTCTGTATAAATAATAAATAATAAATAAGAACGGAGATAACGGATCACCTTGTCTCAACCTACATGATGGAACAATCGGCCCCAACTCCTGTCCACTATGTGCAATATAATAAACAACCGATGAAACCACCTTCATAATCTTTTGTATCCACTGGGAAGCAAAACCCAACTTCATCATCATAACTTGCAAAAATCCCCATTCCATACAGCCATGCGCTTCCGTCATATATGTTTTTATTGCCATATACCCATTTCATCC
Source organism: Erythroxylum novogranatense (assembly GCA_029891385.1). NCBI lineage: Eukaryota > Viridiplantae > Streptophyta > Magnoliopsida > Malpighiales > Erythroxylaceae > Erythroxylum > Erythroxylum novogranatense. The sequence continues at coordinate 3,305,691 of CM057228.1, read as the reverse complement.
TTGTGTTTTCTGTTTCATTCCATGAAAACATTCATGGGAAGTTATAATACAATCAGTAATCAACCTATTCAGAATGAACTCACTTTGTGTTTAAGAAATAATGGAGTCCAATACGCACTTCAACTTGTTTGCCATCATTTTACAAACCACTCTATCTATAACATTCGTCAAAGATATTGGCCGTAAATTAGAAACCACTTCAGGATTATTCTTCTTAGGTAATAGAATGATATTTGTCCGATTTGTACCATGTAAACTAGTATCATTATGAAGGAAATTGAAACAAGCTTTGTAGACCTCATTCTTAACTATCGACCAATGCATCTTAAAAAAACTTGGATTAAATCCATCTAGCCGTGGAGATTTATCAGAATGCATTGAAAATAAAGCCACTTTCACATCCTCCTCTGTATAAGGTGCAAGAAGCATGTCATTTTTCTCATCAAAGACCTTCGGATGCACTCAAAATCAAATCAGCAGTCCCCATACCAGAAGTAAATAAATTTTGATAAAATTGAAGGACAATTTCTTCCATACCCGAATTCAAGTTCTTCCAAACAACCATATCGTCTTTCAGCCTATTGATTTCGTTCTTTCATTTTCTATGTGCTGCCATGACATGGAAAAACCTAGTGTTAGTATCACCATTCTTAAGCCATACCTGTTTTGCAAGTTGACTCCAATATAGTTCCTGTTGTGCCAACAAAGTCCCATATGTGGTCTCTACCTTCTTTAATTCGACATTGTCGGCTGACAACGCATGTCTATGTAAGAACATTAAACGTGCTCTACAATCCTTAAGGGTGCGTGTGAATTGTTGATGAAATGTTGTTGCCCATTTTGCAATAAACGTTGAGCAGACTTTTAATTGATCTTCCATTGCTAAGTGAGAACTACCACTCCAACAATCACGCACCACATCCTTACAATCCATCTCTAAACTCTAGGAATTTTCATACTTAAACTTTTTAGCTATATAGCGTGGTTCATCAATTCCCAAAGATAAAAACAACGGTTTACGATCAAACTGAATCGATTCTAATATGTACAAAATTGCATTAGGAAACCATTTTAACCACTCCCCAGTCGTCACCGCTCAATCCAACCTTTCCTTCGTATCATTTGTTCTTCGATTCGACCATGTAAACTTGGCCCCATGACAGCCGATATCCCTAAGATGACAGTTATCAAGGGTCTATCTAAAGCCTTCCAAAGCCCATCGTGGGTGTGGTGTTTTACCTTCCTTTTCAGAGTTGTACATAAGATCGTTAAAGTCTCCAATTATAGCCCAGGGTAAATTGGAAATAGATGCTAAAGAAAGTAATAAAGGCCAACTCTATCTTCTATTTTACAAGCCTGGAAAACCATAAAAACCTGTTAATCTCCACCAAGGCCCTGAGCCTATTTGACACTGAACATCTATATGCCTGGCTGAATAACTAAGAAGACTCACACGTTCCAAACCTTTCCAGAATAAAGCCACCCCCACCATCAAACCAATAGGATCCACAACAAAAGAACCAGTATAGCCCAATTTATCTCTTATTTTAAAAACTCTGTCTTTCATAATCATAGTTTCAATTAGAAAAAAAGGTGGGTTAACATTTATTAGGTCCCTAAGGGCCCTAACTGTTCGTTGGTTCCCAAGCCCCCGACAGTTCCAATATAATGTACTCATCGCTCCAGGTGGGCTTGGAAACCATAACCCACCCCATCCTCGTTTTTTGAATTAGGTGCCACCGAGGCAAGCACAGCATCCTCCCCATATCCATTGTCAACAGAATCCATATCCTCATCTGAATTTGAAACTATATCCTCCCTCCTCCTTTTTGAATCAAGAATTAATCTACTGACTTCCACGATAGGGTTTATCTCAAGAGTAGTACCCACTGTGTTTAGAGTGCCTCCATTCTGATCCTCCTTATCCAGATTAGCCACCTTCTTCCTAACTACATTTTGAAACTGAAAAGATTCTCCTATACCCGCCACCATCATATCGTTCGTCACACTTATCCGATCACCATGCGCCATAGTCATGAAGCACGAGGTAACTCCCTCCTTAACAGCAGCATTGTCCTTGTTTTGTGAAAGAGACCTTACTTCATCTTCAGATCGCAACCATTTTTCACCAATTTGATTTGGCCTTCTAGTTGGGGCTTTCAACCAAGGACCATAAGGGAATAATTCATGCGGAATTTTCGGAAGATCATATAATTTGAAACAAGACCTATCAGAATGTCCTAGAATTCCAAAAAAGTAACAAAATTGAGTAATCCTTTCATACATAAAATCTGTCCAGAACCAGTCAACTCTAGGTTTAGATAATTGCATTCTCCATTTGATTGGAGTACGAACATCCATACGAACTCTTACCCTCATATATTCCGCCCATAAATCAGAATAATTTCTTGGATCAGACTCCAAATATTCACGAATATAATTGCCTACATCCATCGCCACATTTTTCGACATAAAACCATTCTTCAAATTGTGAAGCTGAACCCATATTTCAACAAAAGTGAGTTGTACATCCTTGGGATCTTCACCAGACTGTAATTCCTTAACCATCACAAGATTCTGTGAAAAGCTCCATGGGCCTCCTTTCAGAACACGTTCCACATCAAGTTCATGAAAGAATTGAAAAATAAAGACATTATTACCTAGCTCCTTAACCACCACTCCCTTAATAGGTCTCCATATGCTAGCCATAGTTTGCTTAAAAGCTGGAACATTTATGAATCTATCTGTGAGAATACGACCCACCACACAATGTTTCCATTCCGCAATATTACGAGCAAAGATATTCTGACCTTTGTCACAAACTTGTATACGCCCTTCCGTTTCTTGTAATTCCAGTTGTTCGTTAATCTGAGCAATCAACATAGTGGCATCAACAAGATCACTCATAGCCCCACACGAAAAGAGAAAAGGGAATAGAATCGAGGAACAGTAGAAAAGAGGCTGAAAAGAAAAGGAAGTATAGAGAGAGAGAAAAAGGGGAAAACAAAGAGAGGAGCAGACGAAATAAGGGAAACAGATATGATATTAGAAAAAGTTAGGTCAAAACTAGAACTTGTTAAAGAACAAGAGGACAAAAACTCCTACCATAGACCACAGGAGAGAACTCACCAAAAACTAAGCTTTTGTTTAAGAATCATGTTTTAGTTTATCTTCTCAAATCAATATGAAAATTTTAATATCAAAGGAGTTGTTTATTAAGAGGGTTAAGTCAAATTTAGGATGAACTCGATTTGACTTAATCTATTCCCAAACCTATAAACAATAAACGGGATAGGGATTAGATCTTAATAGTTTTTTTCAAGTTTGATTAAATTTAATTTTAATATATTAATTTTGGATCATCATATTTGATTAATTTGTTATAATCACTTATAACATTTTAGTTATATGTCTGATAGATCACATAAAGATTAATAGTTATATAAATGAAGAGTCGTTTTTTCACATAATTTTTAAAATTAAATAAGTGACCATAATGAAATACTCAAACCTTATTTTGACAAAAATGAAAAGTTACATAATTTCTTTAAATATAAAGCTTCACATCCTTTGTCGGTAGTTAAATTGATCCGTCTTAAAGTTAGAGTCGCCTCCACCGAAATTTCATCAACCCAAATGAAGTTGTTTTAATTGTGTCTTGGAGGTGGGGGCCGAGGGCAAGGGGGAGTTTGCGGTGCTTTATCATTTTTTACCATTAGTCACATTAATAAAATGTTAATAAATATAATGTTTTAAAATTTTGAATAAGTTTAAGTTTGAATTTGTACCAGCACGACCACCGCGACAGTTTGGTCTTGACGGTGCTAGTGGCTTGGACTCGGTCACAAAGTCTTTGGATTTGGTATATCCAAGTTCTCGCGTAAGTAAGCCGCCATTAATCTTCTTCGGAGTAGCCACTGCTCTTGCTTCCACTGAACTGCAACTTACAATCATGAGTATTATCAGAAACAGAGTCACATATCTTTGATTTTCCATCAGATACATATAAATATATATAGCGATATGCTCTGTCTCTGGACTGAAATGCCAATATGGAGAAAGTAGAGTAACAGAAGAAAGGTGTTGTGTTATTATGGTTCTGGTAAGGTGCTCTTTGCATATATAGAGACCAGGGTGAAGGGTGTGAGTCTCTACGAAACTTCATCAATCAACGTATTTCCACGCAAGGGAAGACTAAAACAATTTATTTTCTTGGGATTTTTGTCGCCAGGAATATTTTTTGGTCCATATGATTCACCTCCGTTGTGATGGTCTGTTGTTGTCCGTTATCTCTGTAACGACATAGCAATATATGAACAGTTATAAGCTAGTTTTTGAGTTTCTAATTTTCAGCTTTTAATTTTAATAAAATTTTACACCGTGAGAGTTTGAGAGGTTAGAAGATTCAAACATTTCATTTGACAATATGATTTAACCAGTGGATCAAGCTTTTTCAAGTAGAAGGAATTGTTATTTCAGTTATGCTTCCCCCTTATCTTTGGATATATGTATGAATACATGTTGATATATATAAGTAAGAATGTTGTATGTAAGAAAATGATCGTTTTCTGTTACTGGAAACAGCTAACATTTCTGTTGTGAGGACTTTTGGAATAAAATTCAGGGGACGTATTTACTTGTACGGAAAACAAGTTGTGTTCCTGTTCTCTTAACATCCAACATATTTATTAATTGAGAAAAGGAAAAAATAAATAGGTTGGATGTAAAAAGGAACAAGCTCACAACAATTTCCAACATAGTTGAATAAGATTCCATAATTTGCACCTCTGTTTTCAAGCCACGCGTATACCAAAATGTGACTCTTACATTAACAACGTCCACTACAAGCTCATGCTCTTTTGTTCAAAAATCTTCTTAGTTTCATTAATGGATTGGACTTCGATTCATGCATTATTTGATCCAATCTGCAATTTTCTAGTCTTAGGTTAGGTATGCTTTTTGGCAAATTAAATTAGGTTTAGTCTAAAGTTAATAAGTTGAATATAAATTGATAAAGTTTAAGTCTAAAAGGTCGGCTGAAACTTAATATCTTCTCAAAATGATATTGTTTTTGTTCTATAAATATAAGAAAATTAAGATTAAAATATTTTTAAAATCAAAACGTTAGACTTAAACTCAATCAAACTTTAAACTAATCTCGAGCTATCTATTAAGAGGGTCATCCTCGAACTCATCTCATCTTAATCTATTGTCAAATTTATAAACGATTATACGAGATAGGGATTACGTCTTTTTTTTCCAAGTTTGATTAAATTTGATTTTAATATATTAATTTTGGATCATTAGATTTGATTAATTTATTACAGTTCGTTAAGTAATAATATGGTAAGTTTGAATTTGAGTTTAAATTTAAATTTAAATAGATTTGTTAACTTTAAAATGGGTCAAACTAAATTGATCTAATTTATTATTTTATTAATGAATCTTTGAATATTTAAGTTTTGAATTTTGATTTTAGAATAATATTTATGACACGTTTAATTTATTTAAAATATATATTACAAATGATAATAGTAAAAAAACAATTTAAAATGATAATAGTTTAAGACAAATTTAATCACTATTTTGATAATTGAACCCAAACTATATGTAAAACAAATATTGGGTTTCCTAACTATTTAAATATTTATGGGCAAGTTGGTACATTTGTCACTAATGCAAGTTTCTTTCTCTTTTTGGTTATTTTACAGTATTGGACACTTGGTTTGAGACAAACATACAAGACGTTTAACTGAAAATTGACCCCTTAACTTAAATATTAGTAAGATTAATACCCAAATAGGATTAGTATTTATGCAATTATACTGTTTAAATATTTATGGTTGTAAATCATTAAGAAGTTGGCACGTTTGTTACTAATGTAAGTTTCTTTCTCTTTTTGGTTATTTCATCATATCGGACATTTAGTTTGAGATAACTTTATAGGACGTTTAACTGAAAATTGACCACTTAATTTAAATGTTAGTAAAAATACCCAAATAGGAGTTGTAACAAGTCATATTTGAATAAATTGAATTGTGGAAATATGGTTGGTAATGGCAAGTTGGGTTGGGTTGAGCTTGCCCAAGCTCAAGCTCAACCTTAGTATGCTAGCATTCTACTAGGACCCAAGTCCAGCTAAAGGCTTGATTGGCTCGGATAGCTCAAAGTCCGGCTTGACCCAGCTCGACCTGATTTTATTTTATTTTTAACAATAAAAATAGAAGACAACATCATTTTTGACAAAAACAATGTCAATTTCTTTATATCTATTGGACTTTAGGTCAAATCAAGTCTAGATAGCCTGCATTTGAGGCCTGATTTTGTAAAAATATTAGATCTGAGATTTGGTAAAACTATTTGTAACTTGTTGACTTCAGATCAAATAGGACTAGGCTATTTGTAACTTGTTGACTTCAGATCAAATAGGACTAGGCTAGGTTGACCCGAACCTAATTGTTAAACCTAGTGGACCAAATATAAATTATATAGATTCCATCTATTATTACTTTTTTATGAATTTCTCTTTGATTTGATAGTCTGCTTTCCCTTTATGTAGTTCATACAAGTTTCAAAATTAATAAAATTCAAAGTTTTAATTACTCCATCATTTACCGATCTTTTATTTATTTCTATGGAAATATGTCATAATCTTTAGTGCTACAATAAAGAGGAATTCTCAGTCATAACATAACATTTTGTTCCAATATGAACATGTGTTGTAATGTGTTGTATTGTAACATATATTATCTTATAAATGGGAATATAAAATGCATTTCCTAATTTTAAAACAAAACCAGTACATAAAATTAAATTACAATCTCTAATAGGCTCAACACGTGAGCACATTTTGTTTCCATATAAGATATACTGCTCACTTCCCACTAACTTCCTTGAGTTTTGCAAATCTTGCAATTCATTTGTAATATTAATTTAATAATCAAAATCAATCCATCATATGTTATGATAAACTTCAGTTATATTAGATTTAAAGCAAACTATTGAGATTAGATTGCCTTTCTTTTCAAGTCATTCCTTATATTTAACACAATCCTTCATCACATGTTCTTTTTTCTTGCAAAAGAAGCACTTGGATTCTTCTCAATGTCAGCTTGGGTGAGTATTTTACCTTTTTCCCTTGAGTTGACTTTATTTTTCTTCTTTTTTTGAACAATTAGATGTGCACTCTGCTAACTCTCTCCCTATTCTATCAACAATCTTCCTTCCTCTTGAAAACACGTTATCATCAATTTGTTTATTAACCACTTATCCTTATATGTATTATAAGAAAATTTAAAAGGTCTGTAATGTAGTGAAAGGGTGTTCAAAATGTAATGCACAAGGAAAAAATCAGACATTTCAACCTCGAGTTACTTTAACTGAGCTGCAATGTCCCTCATCTTCACAATGTGAGTGCAATCACACCTCCAACATTAGTGAGCCTTGCGGATGAAAACTTCATAATCAGGGTACTTGCAAGTACTTTGTCTTAAGTTTCAAATTGCTTACAAATAACCTTCAGAAGAGTATGGACATTGTCATGGTGTTCTACAGAATCATGAATGCTAACAGAAATTTTGATTTTTATGAACATCACACTTAGGTGATTAGATCGCTCCCAATATTCTTAAGGAGCAATTTCAACTGCAGTGCTGGCCTCAATTACCTTAGGGGTTTCATCCTTCCGGATATCATAATCAATGTCTATCCATTAGAGATTAAGAAAAATTCTCTCTTTTCGAATCTTATAATTTCCATCCCTCAATTTGGGAATTTCACAACTTGTCTTAAAGAAATTAATAGTTTGAATAGCTGCATAATTTAAACATACATGCTACTTATCAATAAATTAAGCCTAATAAACAATATATATTTTGTACCAATGTAAGCATATCTAAAAGACATAAATCAAATGACATAAAAATTACTTATGCTAAATCTTTAATTCAAAGATAATAAAATTATCAATTATATTCCAATTCCTAATACTTTTGGGAAATTAGGAAAATAATTTGATATTTTATCCTAATTAATCATTCAAATATAATAAAAATTATTGTGTGATAAAATTTACTATACTAAAATAATTAAATACAATTAAATGCCTAAACTCTTTATATGATTAGGTACATAAATATATAATTTTATATAATTAGGGTTGCTATGGCTGAACCCTAATATTTAATCATTAAAACATGTCATACAAAATTATATTCACAATCCAAAATATAGACATAATAATTATATGGATAAAATCGATAACCTAATTCATGTTGAACATTTATACAAATGTAATTTCAACGCATAATAAATAAAAATATCATCTTTAGTTCAGTTGACATAGGCTCACTATGTGCTTTATGTGGGTGTAGGTTCGAGTAAATGTATCGGAATTTGTTTTTAAATCAACAAACAAAACGACATCGTTTGGTGAAAAGGTCTTCTCCAACCTCTAACAGGATCATAACGACCCCATTTGTGACGTGTCAGATAAAAAAACTAAATCAGATAATAAAAACACCATAAAAATTGATTTTTAAATGTAAAAACACTTCAAAACACTTAATTAAAGATATTTATCTTTAATCGGAAGAAAAACTTTCAAAAACAACTCTAAGATGAATGTTTGAATGTGATATTTTTTCCAAAATTAAAAAATTTCCAAAAACTGAAACAGGACAAAGATTACTGTGTTCAGATACCAAATGTAAGTTAATTCAACATATATTCAATAATAATGTGCGTTAGAATAACAAATAAACTGAATGTGAAAGAAATCAAAACACCTAGTGCCATTGATGTTTTTACTTCAAAAGTCTGCATTTTTAGAATTCTTCTAAAATCTCAGTTGCAAAATCGACAGTGTATATGTTGAGAAGAGAAAAGAAGTTTAAGTACATAAAAAATCTGCAAGAAAAAACATATATTAATGTGCTCCCATCGAGCACGTTAATTTTTTACGACAAAAACAGAACATTTATATCCATTAATTACATAACGATGGACCATTTATGGGTATTAAAACTACCTAGAATATGTAAAATTCTCACATAAAAAAGGTGCTCAAGTTACGTAATTTGAGTCTATTTGGATCATCAAAAGAAATATCGTTTTAATTTTATTTGCTAATACGACCTCATTGTGGCATTGAACTTTTTAAACTCATCATTTAAAATTTTAAATTTAAATGACTTCGTTTTAAAAAGTGAATTACTGATCTTGATTGAGTCCAATCCTAAAGTCTAAGCAACTTAAACTCAGCCTATTAATTTTGGGTCGAGTTAGACAAAAATTTCATTTCTAAATATTTCTATTTTGGTCTCTTTTTTATCATACAAGTTTAGAGATACGTACCTAAGTGACATTTCTAATAATTAAAAAACACAGCTGATTCGACTGGTTCAACTATAAAAATTTTGAATCGGTCAACTTTTTAGTTCAATTTACTAATTATATGACTAATGAGTAATTGATGAAAAAAATTGTAAATTTTGTTTTTTATTATTTATAACATTGATGTACATCAATATTCAATCCTTCTAACAATTTAAGGAACAATAAGTATGAAAATATCACCAATAATACTGAATAATAATATAATAAAGCCTCCTGAAAAGTATCTCAGAAGAACAAAAGTGAATACAATTTCTGACTGATAAAATCAAAATTTCCCCTTTTTCTTCTTGTTTTGCCGCAGCCTCCCACTTTTGTCTCTTTTAATTGGTGCTGTGGTGCTCTCTAACAGTGATGTATATGCTGAGTTTGCTTACAAATAAAGATGAAATTGAGATATCTCCAAGAGCAAAGTTTAGGTAACTGAGGTATTTAATGGTAAGTAAAGGAAAAACCCTTGTAAAAGGGCTTCATTTATTTTCAGTGATTTAAAATGAATTAAATTTATGAAAAATATCTCTTAATTTAAAAAGTATAATTTAAGAGGACTAGATCCTCAATTCTAGTCAACCAGTTTCAACCTATGTTAATTAATCTCATCCACATATTTATTTAGAGTTCACATAAATATATGGGCAAAATTAACTAATGTAGGGATAGATAACCATTTGGGGAATAAAGAATATGGTGTGAATTTAAGCATATGTATCTATTTATAACGATGGAACTCGCACTCTCGCTGAATATCACATTACTACTTTGTGTTTTGACAAATAGATTAACTGTTCAAAACTTAGAATACAAATATAAAATCCATAGATTTTATACTAAGCAATTAAAATAAGAATTTCGTATTTTAATATCTAATTTTAAAAAGATAATTTATTTTAAAATTTTATTTTTTGTTAATATTTTAGTTATATATCTAATAGATCCCAGAAAGATTAACAGTTACATAAATGAAGTGTCGTATTTTTTCACATGACTTTTTAAATTAAATAAGTTACACAATGAAATATTCAAACTTTATTTTAACAAAATGAAAAGTTACATAATTTCTATAAATATAAAGATTCACATCCTTTGTCAGTAGTAAAATTGGTCCATCTTAAAGTTAGAGTTGGCTCCACCGAAATATCAAATGACCCAAATAATAAGGTCGATATGGGTCTAGTCCACACTAATTGAGATCTATTTTCCACCTCGACTTCGACTTATTAATCTAGATTACTTATTGAGCCACTTTATTATTTTTATCTAGATCAAATTACGTATCTTAACCGATAATTTATTTAAAAATCAAAAAATGTAATTAATAGTTGTCCAAATTTATGGGAAAGGACAAATTTGTCCAACATTCTCCTATTAATTGCAGTTTTGACTCTAGTTTAAAAACAATTTAAAAACTCGATTAAGTCACGCTACTGAATTAGTCGACTAAGTTTTAAAAACAAAACATTTGATCAAAAGATAATGAAAGTTCATCATTCTATCCTGCAAAGCTTTCAATACCAAAAAGTGTCATATGCATATGTCATGTGCGACACAAATCAGATCGAATACAACTACTTATACCTAATACCTTACTAACATGAATGGAAAAATAGAGTGAGACAAATTATGATGATACCTTTATGATCTAAATTTTATCATCTTTGTTTGTAGATCTCGACTTCTCGAACTTTATGTTAAACCGAATATGCTAAATTGCATTAAAAAAATTATGTTTTCTCTCAACAAATGTTAAATAATATTATTCTCACCTTTGTTTTGAAGCCACGTGTATACCACAATGTGACTCTTACCTTAGCCACGTCCACTAGAAGCTCATACCCTTCTATTCAATTATTCTTCATCCAATCCAATTCACCATTTGATATTTGGATACAAATGTTAAATTAGGCTGGATTTTTCTTTTCAATGTTGGATTGGATTTCTTGCAATTTTGTACTATCAGGTTAGGTATGCATTTTGGCAAATTAAATTAGGTTTGGTCAATCAAGTTTCGCTGTAAAAGGTTGGTTTAAAATCTAACTTGAATGATTTTGTTTTAGTTTATCTTCTCATATCAATATGAAAATTTTAATATCAAAAGAGTTGTTTATTAAGAGGGTCAAGTCGAATCTAGGATGAACTCGACTTAATCTGTTCCCAAATCTATAAACAATAAACGGGATAAGGATTAGGTCTTAATAGTTTTTTTAAGTTTGATTAAATTGATTTTAACATATTAATTTTGGATCATCATATTTGATTGATTTGTTATAATCACTTAAGTTTAAGTATAACTAAAATGTTATATAAAATGTTATATAACATTTATAACATTTTAGTTAAATTTCCAATAGATCAAATAAAATTAATAGTTATATAAATAAAGAGTCGTCTTTTATCATATGACTTTTAAAATTAAATAAGTGACTATAATGAAAAGCTCAAACATTATTTTGAAGAAAATGAAAAGTTACATAATTTCTTTAAATATAAAGCTTCATATCATTTGTCGGTAGTAAAAACGGTCCCCTTAAAATTAGAGTCGACTTCACCGAAATTCCATCAAACCAAATGACATTGACTTAACTGTGTCTTGGAGCTGGGGCCGAGCGGCGAGGAGGCGGATGGATCGGTGCTTTATCATTTTTAAATATATATAAATATATATAGCGATATGCTCTATCTCTGGACTGAAATACCAATATGGAGAAATTAGAGTAATAGAAGAAGGTGTGTTTTATGGTTCTGGTAAGGTCAGGGCCGGTCCTAACATTTTATAGGCCCCGGGTAAATAAAAAAAAATTCTATCTTGTCTTTGTTTTTTTTTATGATAATTAAAAGTGGACTTTTATACAAAATAAAAGAGGTAAAATAAAGGGCCCTTTTATTATTTTTTATAAAAATCAAGACTTTTATAAGGAACAAAATAAAATAAAATGGAGCCCTTTTAATTACAATTTTTATTTATCATAAAATTAGACCCTGGGTAAGTGCCCTGCCTGCCCATGCCCATGGCCGGCTCCGGGTAAGGTGCTCATTGCATATATAGAGACCAGGGAGAAGGGTGTGAGTCTCTCCGAAACTTCATCGGTCAACATAATTCCACGCAAGGACTTTCACGTCAAAGACTAACAGCGGAAGACTAAAACAATTTATTTTCTTGGGATTTTTGTGGGCGGGATTTTCTTGAGGTTCATATAATTCACCACTGTTGTGGTTGGTCTTTATAATGGGCTGAGCAATAAATAGACAGCTATAGGTTAATTTTTTAGCCCCTAATTTTCGGTTTTTAATTTTAAGAAAATTTTATACCAATAATATGAGAATTTGAGAGGATAGAAGATTAAGAAACATTTCATTTGAAAATAAGATTTAACCAATAAATCTAACTTTTTTGGGTAGCAATAGTTAGAGGTATGGTTATTTCAGTTATGCTTCCGCCTATCTTTTGATATATATATATACATGTTGTTGATATATATACGTAAGAATGTTGAGTGTAAGAAAATGATTGTTTTCTGTTACTGGAAACAGGTAACATTTCTGTGGTAAGGACTTTCGGAATATAATTCGCTCCTCTGTTTCCAAGCCGCCTGTATACCAAAATGTGACACTTACATTAACAACGTCCACTACAATCATGAGTATTATCAGCTCTTTTGTTCAAAAATCTTCTTAGTTCCGTTAACGGATTGGACTCGGATTCATGCATTATTTGATCCAATCTGCAATTTTCTAGTCTTAGGTTAGGCATGCATTTTGGCAAACTAAATGAGGTTTAGTATGAAGTTAACGAGTTGAACATAAATTGATAAAGTTTAGGTCTAAAAGGGCGGTTAAAAGTTTAATATCTTCTCAAAATGATATTGCTTTTGTAACTTAAATATAAGAATGTTAAGATTCTTGCAGTCCACTAAAAACGAAGGTAGTGAAAATGAATTTGTACATAGTTTACATGACCAAAGCGTAATGCATGGTTTACATAAGGAAAACATATTGCCTAGTTTATGTGAACAAAATGATTTTGAAATCATGGATTCTAGTATAGTAATGAACAATACCATGCATGAAAATAAAGATTGTTTTTTTAACCACAAACAGAACCCATGCATGACGAAATTTTATATGATGAAAGTCAAAGAAATGAATTACAAAGTGAAGTTAAAGATGGACAAGATCACCCTATGGACCTAGGAACTGAGGACGAAGAAGAAAATATAGATAAACTTCCTTCAATACAGCCAAATGTGTCTCAAATCGATGTCGAAGAAAAACGATCCTTAACGAACAGAACCACTCGAGGTAAGCCAAAACAAACATATGAACTGACACTATCTTTTACCCCAAGATACCCTCTTGCTAATCACATGTCTTATCACAGGATTAGTAGGAAGTCTCAGTTTTTTTTTAATCAAATACCTGTAGCTTCTGTTCCTAACAGTATGCAAGATGCTTTGGAGGACCCAAGGTGGAGAAAGGCAATGGAAGAAGAAATGAAAACATTGGAAAAGAATGAAACATGGGAAGTGGTAGACTTACCCGGTGAAAAAAAGGCAGTCAGATGTAGATGGATTTTTACAGTAAAATACAAAGTCAATGGCGAGATTGAAAGGTTTAAAGCAAGACTTGTAGCAAAGGGGTATAACCAAGTACATAGAATAGATTATGAGAATACTTTTGCATCCGTTGCAAAAATCAATACAATACATATACTTCTTTCTCTTTCCATTAAGTATGTTTAGCCATTGTATTAATATAATGTGAAGAATGCTTTCTTAAATGGTATTCTCGGAGAAGAAGTATATACGAATTTACCACCTGGTTGTAGCTTGAAGAAGGAGGGTTTGTAGGTTGAAGAAATCATTGTATGGATTGAAACAATCCCTAGAGCATGGTTTGGAAGGTTTACAAATTCCATGAAAGTGTTTGGCTACAAGAAAATGTGTTTTTAGTGAAGGTGGAAGTTGCAACTAAAAGTAGTAATATTTGTCACTATTAGTAATAGTGACCAATATTTGAAATTGTCACCTCTCGTCACAAATACCTCCGTCACTACTAAAATTGTAACTAATTTAAACAATGGTCACAGTTATACAAAACTTTTGTGACACTAATACTGACACTAAAATTTGTTAAATATGTGATAAAGTTATATGGTCACGATAACTTTAAATATTTATGACAAGTTTATCGTCACAAATAAGATGAAGTAGTGACGAGGTAAGTCGTAACACAACTTCATTTTATTGTAATAAAATTGCCGACACTAAAGCCTATTAAATATGTGACAAAACTATAAGGTCATAACAACTGTATTTATTTATGACAAGTTTTTGGACACAAATAATGTAAAATAGTGACAACTAAAGTTGTAACAATTATTCATAATATTGTGACAAAAGTTTCGAAACTAAAACAAATGGAATGTGTGACAACACTATATGGTCACAACAATTTCATATATTTATGACAAGTTTGTTGACACAAATAACATAAAAATGTTGATTTAATAAAGTCGTAATAATATTTTCTTTTATTGTGACAACATTATCACCACTAAATTAATTATAAATATTGACAAAGTATTTATCACTAATAATTTTATATCAGCGTCCATTGATTCTTGGTCACTAATATTTTAATAAAATGGTGTCAACGTCATTTCATCACAAAATGAAAATTGGTTTTACAAAAATATTGTCACTAATTATGTTTATTATTATCACAAATGAAACTATCAACTCATCAATGGAATTACATTAGTTGTAAAAGAAATTTGCATTAGTGTCTATATTGTGTAAAAGTTTTCATCACAAGTATGAAAGTTATATATTACAATAATGTTGTCACTAAATACATAATATACGTTACAATGAATTTATCACTAATGTGTTTATCTTTGTCATAAATAATATAATTAAATTTAACAATTTAATTACTTAATCGATATAAATTTTTGCATTAGTGGCCATAAAATAGAAGTTGTCACAGATGATAAAGATATTTATTGCTAAGATATTATCGACAAGCAAATAAAAATTATTAGTATATATGAAATATATAAAATAACCAAAATGTATAAAATTATAATTTCCAATATATAAAATTAGAAATTTTAATATCCAATAAAATTATTTATTACAATTATCTCAAACTACTACGTATTAATTTAAGATAAAACTCTAAGGTAAAATTTCTTGACTATTCTTCAGATGAAGTTCACTTGTTGATTTGTTTCCTACAAAGCAAATAAAAATAAAATTAGTTAATTAGTTTATAAAATATTAAGCTATAAATTTAGTACTAACATTTATAATAATACAATGATAATGATAAGAAATGATATTAACTATTAAAGATTTTATAAATTTATAAACTTACATGAATAGTTGGGGTATTTGACTATACTTTCATACCATTATTTCTTCTCCATTTGGAACAGACCAAGTTCCATTTGGCTTTTGTCGCGATACCTTCGAAACTTTAACAGCGTCGGGCTACTCATAAAAATCTTTATCTTTCTAAAAAAGAAAAAGAAAAGACAAAGGAAATTAATGATTAATTGGAACTTATTTTTTAAGAAAAATATCATTATAATTTTAAGTAAATAAAATTTAACTTTACCATCCCATATGCAATTTGTACAATTGACTTTGTACCAGAAATTGATTTCATCTCTTGATTTCCCATATTACTTGTGTTTCTTTCACTTTGTTCCTATAAATTCATAAATAATTTGTTTTTAATAAAAGAAAACCACTAACAAAATAAATTAAAATACTTACATTTTAAAATTACCTTAAAATTTGGAGTCTCCCATTTATTCTCAATCAACCAATGCCAATCACCTTCCTCCACATCCTTTGGGCAATCTTTACTCTTGAGATAGCTTTTGCACAAATGATAATGTCAATTTTTATATTGTCCATGCACTTGTTGCATCACATAAGACTGCACCTGATTTGAAAAATTGAATTTATCCTAAAATTTATAAAAAAAATATATTTAGGACAATTATGAAGCAAATTCAATGCAACAACAAAATTAAACTCTATTGCAATTAAAAAAAATCATACCTTTAAAAATAACCACAT